>BSBM01000401.1:8075000-9490000 GCA_027924585.1 Larix kaempferi | reverse complement strand
CGCGTGCGCATTATGTAAATACACAACACTAGCGCGTTTTGTGAATACAAAACATGTGCGCGTTTTGTATAACATTGAGCGCGAAAACAATAAAATTTGAATTTATATATAATGCGCTCGCATTTTAGAGCACCTAATCACCCACTCCTCCCGCACCCACATGTCAGCCACAGTCCTATGTGGTTGGTTAGGGCTTACCAAACCTGTGCTATGGAATTTACTAAACCATAGCCAATTAGACATTTCCACCATTTCTCTCAATATGCCTCTTTTTCACCGCTCTCTACAGCATGACATACATTATCATTATTGACGAAATTTTAAGCATAGATAGAATTTTTTATGCATGTTCCAAATATGTAATTTTAAAAAAAAAATATTGAGATTTTCTATTTATTTCCTAATTTTCTTGTGTCATCTCTCCTTAAGTCAAAAAACATACTGTTAGTGTTTATTCCGTAACTTTTTCATTCCACAACCATTTTAAAAAAACTTGTATGTTGCACTAGTAGACACCGACCTCTATATGCTATAAAAAATCCAAGTCGAAATAACTGCATTAAGACCTTCAAAGGCAGCACCACATTTGACGTACCGTTCCCGAAGTTTGATCACTTACATAATTAAAAAAAAAATTAAAATTAAACATTTAATTTTGGAAAAATAGCGCTGCACTAGTGCCACGGGTTCTATACATGTCTACCAATTTTTGTAACCCGAAACCGTCATTTAGGCATTGAAAGGCTATACCCGCAAAAACATATACCTTATCATTTGCCAAAAAAAAGTGGCTGTTAGAAAACATAAAATTTGACATAGTTATGTAAATTTTCAATACTTAAAACTTATATATTCGGAAATGTGACTCAATTTCCTACGTTTCATCTGTTTTACTCGATGCAAAATATCTTGTGTAAGTATCTCAACAAAATCAAGTAAGTTGAGGGATGCCTGATTTTTCAGTTTTCTACTACATCTAACGCGCCAAAAGTGACTCTCATTAGCTTGCACATGCCCAATTTAATATATAATTTTTAGATAAAAATATCACAATACCAATTATTTAAAGTGAAATCACTTTATTAAAAACTAATTACAACTATATTCAATGCTTATACCAATAAAAAAAATCACCTTTTATCTTTTCATATGAATAATATATATATATATATATATATAAACCAAATAAAATTATAATATATATATATATATATAAAATTAATTTCTACATAAAACATAATTATATTTAAAATATTAAAATCAATAAAAAACTATTCATTATATCTTTTTAAAATAATATAATAATAGTAAATTAAAATATTATACTTATTATTTAATTTACCAATATATTCCTATCCATTTAGTAACTAGTTGCTATAATATACCTTACCATATATTAATATAATATATTTTATACTGATTCCATTTGATTTGATAAGCACGTTTAAAAAATAAAAATAAAAAAATCAAGAATAAATTAGAGCTATGGAGAAATTTAAAGCCAAGCATTCCAAATCAAAGACCATTATACAATTTTGCAAAAGGTTGATTTTGCAATCTCTCCACTTCATCTCTATAGCTGATTCACTTTTCAAAAGTTAAAGTTCCTTTCATGTAATTATCCTTTCATATTTGAAAATATTGATTTAGCCAATGATGACACTTGTGAAAACATGTAGAAAAGTTAAAATGTGTAATGTCTCGATCTTGACCCTATTACATTAAAATGTAAAGGATGTAATATTGTTATAAAATCATGGTGAGGAGCTTGAGGCCAAGGCCCCACTATCGATTTATTGATGCATATGGTTTACATGCTAGCCAAGCACAATGGAATTGCAAATATCATGTAAATATGCATTTTAATAAAATACCCACAACTAGCTATGCAATGCAACAAGAGATGGGGGCATGGTTTTAAAAGGAATTGGGAGGGAAATATTCAAACCCTTGAGCCAATCAAGTCAAGCCAAGTGTCAATGAGAAAACCCATAAAATTTGAACTACCAAGTTGACTTTTGTACCCAATCATTCATTTCTCCCAAGAGTTGGCTGAGGTAGTTAATGCCTTGGGAATGGAGAGGTATGGCTATCCAATGGAAAAATGTGTTTTTCTCCTTGGGCAAGAAAAGAGCCATGAATTTATCCCCAAGCCATTACCCATCAATTAGTATTGCCTCTCTCATGTTTTTGGAGCTACCTGGGTGTTTTCCCTCCACGTTTTTATGGTTTTCCCTTGTTTTCTAGCTAGGAAAAAGACATTTTTGGTGTTACAGAGCTGATGGGAAGAAGGGAGTTTGTTTTGGGGTTTCATGGAGGCCGTCTTGGCCATTTAGATGGCTAGAATACCCATGGAAAGATCACGTTTGTTCCCTCTAGAATTTTTCCCTCTCCACAGTCCGTTTTTGGTGTGCCCACGATTTGGGGAAAAACCCATGGACCCTATTTGTAAATACCTTGGCTATAATTGTTTATCCATGCCCAATGACTGTGTTTTGTTGTGTGTGTAAAGAGTATGTTGGGGTATGGGTTATGGGTATCCATTGCTTTGGATGAGTATGAGCTTGAGTGTCCCCTTTCCTTGTAGAAATCATGTCTAGCTCGGGGGTGGTCTCTGAGTGCTGAAAGAATACAGGCTGGGCAGAGACCTATGGTTGGGTGGAACATTGCAGCGACATAGCTAGTTGCTTGGCACAATTGCACAATGAAGATAGGTATTTTCTATGTGTATTTACTTCTGCAATGTTTAATTTGATGATTATTTTGATATGCTGGATGAGTATGAAATGTGTGTGGATGATGTTCTATTCCGCTGTGCATATTTGCTTGATTTGCATCTGCACACTTTTGACTTTTATTTGTATGAATCTAATGAATGGACTAAGTTTATGTAAAAGCCCATATTTTGGTATCATGTTCCCTTCCTTGCATTGGATCGACGACAGGGGACGTGACAAAATGCACAGAAGTAGCTCCTCCAAAATATCTAACAGCAATTAATTATCGTGATCAACCGGTCATAACGTGAAGTGAAGTCAAATTCACAATCAAACATTAAATTCTTAAACTATAAATTTATCTATTTGAAAGAATATATTCATGTGAAGTCATAATCCTTTCAATGATATATAAATAGAAAAACTCTATTTTTATTTTTTATTCAATAATTCATAATCAATAACTCCAATGTCCTTTTTTTTTCCCAAGAAAAAAGCGTAATTTTATTCATCAGAGGTGAAAAATTACATTCTGTATATGCGTATAGCATGTGTCTATCCATTGCAGGACGTTACATTAGTAGCAACAAATTTTAGTTTTGTAGTCCTATGAGTTCCATCAAAAACCCATATATGTTCAAAAGATACAGTAATAAAACGATCATAACAAAATATGTCAAAATGACAAAATAGAAACAGGTGGTTCCCCGAACCTCCTGTTTCCAAAGAAAACATAGTCTAATGAGTCTGAAAGGTCGCAGCCTTTCTTTAGTAACCAAAAATATAATAACCATCCATAGTATATAGTGCCATCAACAGAAAAAAAAACTGCTCCAGCAGCTAATCCTGTAAAACAGGGTCCATAAAGGGTCGATGATAAAAAGCATAATCTGTCCCATCTCGATGTTCTATCACTTTCCACAGCCCCACTGCCAAGTCCCTGCCAACCTTAGTAGCCTGGTCCGCCTCCTGGTTGTTCTCCCTGTATATATGTCTACAAGAAAAATGTAAGAAGGACAGCTTCAGTTCCAATATATCCCGTAGTATATTATCAAGTCTAATATCCCTGCATTGTTGTGCACTAGATGTCCAATTAGTTACATTCATAGAGTCTCCATACACATTAAGCTGTTGACAACCAACCTCCCGAGCGAACACTAGAAGCAGCATAAGGCTCATTAATTCTGCATAATTGTTCCCTCCCTCCCCCAATCCTCAGTATAGGTGGTAAGAGTGGGTACTTGTTAAATGTAAAAGTGCCCCTCCCCCACATTTGTATTCTGAAGAAGAACCATCATAGAAACCCCAAGGTAAGGAGTCATCAATCTCAAGTGCAAGGACATCTCGTTGTTTTGCAACTTTTATGTGGTGTGGATAGGCCTTTAAAAATCCACAGATCTGTACAGCAGAGACCACCGGAGTACAGGGTTTATCATTGAAAATCATTCCATTCCGTGCCAACCAGATTCCCCATGCCACCAGTAACGGAAGATTTCTGTAGGACATACCAATAGGGTCCCTATACCACTGCGACCATGCATCCAGAATCATATCCCCATCCCAATTAAACATGGTGTTTGTCAGTCGAGAGCACTCCGCCCATACATGCACCATGTATGGGCAACGCAGGAATAGATGATGACATGTTTCCTCATTAGTTTTGCACAGAGTGCACCACCCTGGCCCCGACCTATTCCTGCGTTGTAAGAATTCCCAGGTAGGAATGGAGTCATTAAGAACACACCACATGAAAATACGATGTTTCAATGGGCAGTTAATCCTCCAGAGGATTTTCCACCACCCCACCAGAGCACGTGGATTATTAAAGTGACATAAGCAGATGTAGCCATTCCTAGGTGTGTACATTCCATTTGGTGCCCCCTCCCATACCAGAACGTCCTCCCGGTTACGAATGTGTACATGTGAGCAATTGAGTGCTTGGTAATATGTTCTCAGCTCCCCCTGTTCCTCCACAGAGAGTGCCAAAGTATCAACCCCGATCCACGACTGATTCCATGGGCTGGTTCTATCATGAACAGCGAGATGGGATAAGAAAGTGATGCCTATATCACGTAGGGATATAATCAATCCATCAGATAAAATGTGTCTGCCAGCACTCCCATACCAGGGATCTTCCCCAACCCGTAGAGCCAAACCATTCCCAATATTCCAAGTAAGTAGATCACCAATCACCGAAAAATATTTTATAATAGCTTTCCAAATAACAGAGCAACCCGAATGGGTCTTATTCGTAGCCCGAACCCATTCCATTAAAGAAGCAGGGAAAATATACTTATGTATGACAACACGTGTCCAAAGGCTTTCAGTTTTTAGCAGTCTCCAAACCCCTTTCGCCGCCAGTGCACTTGAGAAAAGATGTATGTTCTTTAAACCCCAACCCCCCAGGGATTTTGGGATGGATAATTTCTGCCAACGGACCCAAGGTGAAACAAAATCTCCTTTCCCACTCCATAGGAATCGAAAGCACATTTTCCTAGCAGTTTCCAGCGTCCCTTTGGGGATCCAAGAGAGGGACATCCAGTACACCGGTATGGCCTCTAACACTGATTTTACTAAGACCAGCCTCCCTGCTCTAGATAACCACCTGTGACTCCAAATCTTCAATCTCTTCTGAAATTTTTCAATGAGCCAGTGCCAGTCCTGTTTGGTATAAGAATTAGGTTTTAGGTGGTATCCAAGGTAGCATAAGCCATCTTCAAGAATTAAGAAAGTGAATGGGAAAAGCCTCCGAATATTGGTGATCTCATCATCCCCAAGAAGGTGAGTCTTAATAGTAGATTTTCTGTCATTGATCTCCATACCCGTAGCTCGAGAGAAGAGTTTAAAAATGTCCTGGAGAGTTCCCATATCCCTAGCCGACCCAATACAGAAGATGAGTATATCATCCACGAAAAGTAGATGTGTGATAAATAAATCAGGAGCCACCTGAATCCCCTATAGTGTGCCATCCCTACAAGCCCTCTTCAATGCTCTACTAAGTCCGTCCGCAACCAACAGAAACAATAAAGGGGACAGAGGGCAACCTTGACGAAGACCCCTTTCAGACCAAAAGAAAGGAGATGCTGCACCATTTATTAGTACCGCAAAAGATACTGTAGTTATACAGCTCATGATCCACCTAATAAAATCCACAGCAAAACCCAGATGTGTAAGAAGTAAATGAATATACATCCAGCTCACCTTGTCATATGCTTTTGACAAATCAATCTTGATAATGGCTCCTTTGATTTTCTTTGATTTCATACTATGGATGCCCTCTTGGGATACTCCAATCGCCTCGTGAATTTGTCTACCTTCCAGAAATCCAAATTGTTCCTCAGATATATGCTTGGACAGAATGATTTTCAGCCGCCTGGCAATAATTTTAGACACTACCTTATATACACAATTACACAATGAGATGGGTCTGACGTCACTTAAGGAGGAAGAATTGTCAGATTTAGGGATGAGGGCTAAAAAGGTGGAGTTTAATGCAGCTGGGATCCGCCCAGAGATTCTAGTATCTTCCACCATCTGCAGTAGATCCTTCCCAATTAGCTCAAAGAGTGCTATGAGGAATTCAACAGTCCATCCATCCGGCCCCAGGCTTTTGTCATTTTGGAAACTCTGTAACACTCCCTTCAGCTCCTCTTCATCAACTACAGCCATCAGTGCGTGATTGTCATCCTCATCCACAAACCAAGGAAAAAGTTGTGTCATCCTGACAATCTCCAGAATACTAGCCTGTGCAGGTGCTTTAAAGAGTGATTGGAAATGTTCAACCCCCACCCCAGCCATACTTTCAAAAGAAGTCTGGGGATCCCCCGAAGAGTCTTCCAGGCTCCATATGGTATTAGACGCCTTTCTACCTTTAGCGTATGCATGAAAGAATTTAGTATTCTCATCCCCAGCCGAGAGCCACAGTGCCCTGCTTTTAAGTCTCCATGTTTCCTCTTTTTCCAATAAAAGCAAATTTCTCCTACCTTCCAGAGATGTCAAAAATGCTTTTTCATCTACAGAGCCAAGTCCCCCCGTGCTAGAGTCGTAAATAGACTGTAGTTCCAATTCAATCGCCTTCAGTTCTCTTTCATCCCTACCCCTCTTTTCATAGGCCCATTCCTTCACAGGTCGCTTAATTCTTTTGATATTAGCAGAGAACTGTTGTGAGGCAGATTGACCTCCCCCTGGGTTATAGTGTACCCAAAGAGATCCCACCAAGTCAAAAAAGGTCTCATCTTGTAACCAGATCTTATTGAATTTCATCGGTCCAGCTGGTTTTGTAGGTTTGTCTCTAATCTCCAGGAAAATGGGAAAGTGGTCAAATGATCCCCCCGACCCTACCCATTGTCTCAATAGATATCTTCTGTCCACAAAAAGTTCTGACACCAGAAACCTATCCAACCGTTTCTCAACCCTGTAGTCACCTGTCCTGTTATTCCTCCATGTAGCTTTAAGAAGGGTAGGTTCAATATCCAGCAATTCATGTGTGACCAGCTTGTGGGTGAAGTAGTCAGCCAATGGATCAGGCCTAGCCCTACTGCCCCAAACTTCATCCTGGCTAAGGGAAAAATTTAAATCCCCACCGAGTATCATATTACCCTCCTGCATCATAGGATGCGAGAGGAGAGAATCCCAGAATGGAACCCGGTTCAAATATGGTCCATAAAAATTTACCACCATAAAGTGTTCACCAAAATCAAGAGAGCTGCGGGTCATTCCCAATGCCGCTTCCATTCCCTAGAGGTTGAGGCACTGCACCGAACGAGAGTTCCAACCCATAGCCAGGCCACCGGACCGACCATGAGCGTCCAAGGTAGCAAAGTTCCATCCTCCAAACCAGCTTTCAAGTAACGTTTTAATACCCTCACCAACACCCATAGTCTCCTGGAGTAGAATGATATCCGGGTGTTCAAGGGATACCACTCTACGAAGTGCTTCTTTTTTATGGGGACCAACAAGACCCCTACAGTTAAAAGACATAACCTTCATTAACGACCCCTCTTCGGGGCTCGCACTGCTCTAAGCGCCCGTTCAATCGTCACCTGTTTTCCATCCAACAGATCTATCTTGGCCTTGGATTGTGCTTTAGAGAGATTAGATTTCCTGCCATGGCCCTTCCCAATTTTATTCACCCCAGCACCCAGTCCACTCGGGGAAGCTTTTGTAAGAGATCGAAGAAAATATCCAGAGTCCGATGAGGTAGTAGGAGTAGGTGAAGAAAACTCATCCACAGGCCCAGGATCATATTCAGGTGGTAGGTCCAGCAGCCTCACCTCCGGGTCCGGCACAGTAGGGTGGGTGGAGGAGGGGGTAGGTAGAGAGGTAGGGATATCAGATTCTATACCAATAGGTTCCCCCAATTCCAAAGCCAAGGAGATATGCAAATTTTTTAAAGCTTCTAACCAGTTCGGATTATCCAAAGTACAATGTTTTAAAACAAAATGAAAGGAGAGGGGATTAATGGATTGAGTAATACCCGCCGACGACGGCCCAGGAATCGATGCAGGATCAGTTTGTAGCACCATCGCTGTAGATACTGGTATCTACTGTCCAACATTGCTCGCCTCCAAACCCTGTTCCTGTAGTGAGCCTTCAGTCCCAGCCGTCGAGGCCCCAGGTCCCGTGTGAGCAACACCCAGTGGGTCATCCATATCCCGTGGGTTTTCATGGCCCTCATCCGCATCCAAAGCCACGTCAAGAGGAGGTCCGGTAAATGGAGCAGCAGTCGGCCATGTAGCTTCCGCAGCATAAGTAGATTTATTTGTCCCTCCAGTTTTCCTCCGAAGAGGAAGATTACATTCAGCCACCGGGTGACCATAAGCATGACAACGGCGGCATCTGAATGGTACGTTTTCATAGTCCAATTTCTGTACATATACGAACGGTCCCCAAGTGAGGGTTACATCCGGTGCTAACCCATCTCGGATATTCAGGTTAACAAGAATACGGGCAATCTTCCTTTGACGAGTCTGAAGAAAACTATAATCCCCATCCAAATAGGTACCAATTAGGTTACCTATCCCTCTAAAATGTCTCTCCGACAAGTAATGAAGTGGCAAACCTGGCAGCCGAACCCACAGTGGTACAATATCAAGCCGTTCACGGCTCGCATCAAACATCGGATGCTAGGGTTTTATCATGACTGGGCAATGATCCCAGCTCCAGTTGGAGTTAAGTACCCATTTAGTATGTGCCTCTGAGTGGAAATTAAAGGCGAACCAGTTGCGGGTTAATTCCACAACTTCAGGGGAATAACCTAATTCAGCAGCCCAATATTCTCCCACCCATGCCTCAATGGTGCGCAGAGAAAAAGATCTCCCCAGAGCCTTACCAACCAAGGTTATACTGGACATCGAGAGTAATTGATTCCACTCAATGTCTTCCCCCAGGGCATAGTTATATTTGTGCCGACTCAACTTGAGCCATCTTTTTCTGCCCCGTTTCACCTGATGTGAGGAATCATCTGATGACGGGCCTCCCCACTCTTTAGAACTAGTACCAGATCCCACACAGGGGCTAGCGAACCCATGATGTTCATGCACTTCCAGTAAACCTTGCCGTGAAACCTCCTTCGCCCCGGCAATGTTCAATACAGGAGAAGGGTCCATAGCAGATAATACCACCCTACCGGTTCCCTGAGAACCATCAGAAGCCGCAAGAGCACCAGTCTTACCCACCGCCGAGACCTTGAGGGCATTGAGAACCTGTTCAGAGGACCATAGAGCAGTCCCAACCTCCGATAAAGGTGAAGATGAAGGAATACGTTCTGTCAACACGTTTAACGGCCCGGAACCTGGGGAACTTGCAAGAAAACCTGAAGGCGAGAACCCTATTTCTGGGTTTGTCTCCATAGAAGGTATTTTCACCGCCCCACCCGCAGCAGAAAGTGCCCCATCCTGCCACCCGGCACCCAAGGGCTGGGTCCAGATGGGCAAATCATCCGACGGATCGTATGCATAATCAACCCGGTCATCATAACGAGCCATGACGGTAGCACGCCCGCAGTATAAAATTAAAACAGTAAAAAAAACGAATACAAAACCCCGAGGGTTTAACCAAGAACCAAAAGGCCCAGCAGAAAACAAACAAGAAAATACAGTGTTCGAAGGTGTAGCTCGTCACCACGCAGGAATAAGTGTCAGGCTGATAAGCCTGACAGTGAACAAACCCCAACGCCCATCACGAGATTCCGCCATTCCAAACCCTCGTGAGCTTCAAGAAACATGATTTCTCCCTCGATTGTATTTTCATGTTACTATCAACTCCAATGTCCTTATGTCTAATAATAAAAAAATTTCACAATCAAACATTAAAATCTTAAACTATAAATTTATCTATTTGAAAGAATATATTCATGTGAAGTAATAATCCTTTCAATGATATATAAATAGAAAAACTATATTTTTATTTTTTATTCAATAATTCCTAATCGACACTACAACAAATTCTGGAATTAGTGTATGTTTTAGCTCCCTTTTTAGCGTCCACTGTCACTTTTAGTGTATTTTTCATCATTTTTTGTACAAAGTGGACGCTTTTCCACGAGATGGTGCTTTTAATGGCGTTATTTGCGTCCTTGTTTGAAAGTAGATGTTAATTGGGACGCTAATTAGCAACCCAATTAGCATCCCAATTAGTGTCCCAATTAGCGTCCCAATTAGAGTTCCAATTAGCCTCCCAATTAACGTCCATAATAACATCCCATTTAACGACCAGAATAGCCTCCAAAATAGCGCCAGGTATAGAGTAAGTGATTGTGCCAGGAATTTTGAAAGGATTTATGCCATGAATTGCGCCAGGAATTTTGAAAGGATTTATGCCATGAATTGCACTAGGAATTCTGAAAGGAATTACACCATGAATTGCACCTAGAAAAACGCCCGATAAAGCACCAGGTATAGAGCCATGCATATCGCCAGGCATAGTGCCTGGAATTTCTCAAGGAAGTTCGAAAGGAATTGCGCCAAAAAAAAGTGCCAAGAAAACTCCAATGTTGCGCTAGGGATAATGATAGGCATGTTGACAGAAGTAGCACCTAAATGACCATTTTGGAAACTGAGAGGCCCTAATTAATTGTAAATAAACCTAAGAAATCCTATGGTCCATAACAACATTATAGTGTGCCTAATGACATGCTAATGCATATATTGACAATTATAAATATGGAAATGATGATTTATACAATATTTAATAGGATGTTGATGACGACGATGATGTCAATGCCAATAATGATGATGCAGGTTATTATAGCATTATTTGATATTGGTTGGTACTAATGGAAACATAATTCACCATAATGGCATCATAGTGACCACAATATCCCCTAGATGACCATAATCGCATCTGATTGTACCTAACAACATTTGAGTGACCCTAATGAAACTTGACTCATTGTAAAAGCATGCGGATGATCATGTTGATGATGCATGATGGACAGGATGTTGATGATGATGATTATGATGATAATAATGAGGTTGAGATGAATGACTATGATCATGTTGATATATGATCGGATGCCAATGATGTTGGTGATGATGTTTATGTACTCATGTATGGTGTTGATGATGATAGTTATGATGGCAACAATATCAATGGCAATGATCATGATTCATGTGATAGTACTTATGGATCTTTATTTATCATAGTGGCACCTAAATTACCGTAATCATGACGCTCTTGGATCTTGATTTATCCTAATGTGGGGTAAATTACCTTAATGTCACGTAAATTTCTCTAATGGCCTTTGATTTTCACCAACAACATTCGATAGAACCTAATGGCATCTGATTGACCCTAACAACATGATGATGATGATGCATTATGATAATTATGATGGAGCTTATGGATATGATTTGATAATTATAAGACTATATCATCCATTCTTGTAAGGAAGTAGGGTTCCTTGCTCATTATTATCACAATTATATTGGTGATGACAATGATGTACTTCGTGACTATGATGATGATGATGATGTTGATTTATTGTATGATTTTGACGATGATGTCGATGTCAACAATGATTATGCATGTGGTAGCACTTCTAGATCCTGACTGATCCTAATGGCACCTAAATGTCTGTAACAACATCTAAATGACCCTACTATCACCGAAATGACTGTAACGACATCTAAATGACCCTAACAATTACTTGTCATGAATCCTAATGGTGATGAGTGATTATGAACACTAATTCCATATGACCTACCATAATGACAATGATGACGATGATTTTGTTGATGATGTACTTGATGGTGACGATGAGGATGACAATGAGGATGATGTTGATGTACCATATGACATTGATGATGATGATGTGACAACAATGCTGATGTACATGATGATGATGCATGTGATAATACTTTCAGACACTGACTGATGCTAATGGCACCTAAATTTATGTAATCACATATGAGTGACATAAGTTAATATCACGTAAATGACTCTAATGACATTCAATTGTTGTCGACGACATTTGAGTGATCTTAATGGAATTTGAGTGATTGTAACAGCATGACATGAATGAAAATGGTGATGACTGATGATGAACCATAGTGTCATATGTCTAATCCTATCAATGATGATGACAATGATGTGGTCGATGATGTACTCATTGATGAGGAATACTATGAACATGATGTTTTTGATGATGTACTTGTTGACATTGATGTTGATGATGATGACGATGGAAACAATGATGATGATGATGTTGATGCAATGCATGACATACTTGACTATGACATTCACTTGTCCTCGACAACATTTGAGTGACATTAATGGAATTTGAGTGACTCTAAAAGCATGACATGAATCCAAATGGAGATGAGTGACGATGAACCCTAATGGCATATGAGTGACCATAACGATGATGATAACAATGATGTTGTTGTTGATGATGATGTTGACAATAAGGATGAGGATGATGATGATGTTGATGCACCATATGACGTATTTGATGATGAAATTCAGTTGTCCTCGACAAAATTTGAGTGACCTTAATGGAATTTGAGAGACTCTAAAAGCATGGCATGTATCCAAACAACAAAGACTAGTGATGAACCCTAATGGAATATGAGTGACCCTAACGACGATTTCCTTTGATATCTCTCTTAATACCCCTAATGGAATATGAGTGAACATGTGTTCATGATTTCTTTTGATATCTCTCTTACTACCATTTGTAGAGTATTTCCATTACTCCATAAACCCTTAAAGCTTCAACATCACATATTCATGGCTAATTGAAATAAGATGAAGATATTCCCTCATCACATGGGGTTTTTGTTCATTTTATTTCCATATTCAATACCTTTTATCATTATTTATTTCATTTTTCATTTTATATTTGTTGTTGTGGAGGTTTGTGAATATCATTATGCATAAAAGAAATGGATATGTGCTCATAACTTCTTCTTTTTTTGTCAAGAAATGGATCATATTTGTGAGGTTTGATCAGCAAGAAATGTACATTTACAGGTCCATTATATTTTATAGGATTCTATGGATATTTCTCTTTTTTTATTTGAATATAATTTAATTTGTTGCATTAATCATGTAAATGAACATGTGGCAACCTAGAATTGTTTTAACATGTTTCAGTCATAAGTTGAATGTGGTAAATTTATTGCAAAACATCAGCTACTATATATATAGTTAACCACATTAATCGCCAAAACCCTCAATATTATGTAAGGTGTTGTTGATGGTGATTTCATAGAGTTTGGAGTGAAAGGGATTACCAAGTGTTGTATGCGCTCATTGCCAAGTTTATGAGTATCAGATAGTGCATATCATGCCCAAGTGTTCATTGAGGGAATCCATCAACTATCAAATGTGATTACATGGCACCAAGTTGCAAAGAGAAACTTGTTCTCAGTTGGATACAAGAATGTCAATGCGGTGTCGAGAGCCTCATGGCATATATGTCCTCCATTGAGCATAAAGAAGAGACAAAGGGTAATGAAATTATTCTCAAACAGATCAAGAAGTATTGTCACAAAGTCGAGGATGAACTCTACAAGATTTGCAATGACCTTCTCAGAATTATAGATGATCATCTCATTTCCTCTTCTAACGTTGGTGAATCCACAATTTTCTACTACAATATTCTAATGAGATTGATGACAAGTGGAGGAACTTTTGAAGGTAGAAGATCATCCTTCGAATCATTCTAGTATTTGAGGGCATTTGACAAGTCAATGAATTCATCCAATTTATGATAGGCATAAAAAATGGTTCAAATTTCAAAGAAACTACTTCAGATCCCAGACCAGGAAGAAAATTAATAGGTGGTCAATTATTTTGAACAATAATTGGTAGCAGAGGATTATCAGTAAGCAAGACAAGATCTTGCACATGGAGGCACTTGACATATGTTCCAAAAAAGGTTTGTTTTTTCATAGTAATAATGACACCAAACCCTTCAAGAAGTATTATAAAGGATCCTAACATAAAGATTTGTTTTTTCATAGTAACAATGACACTAAACCCTTCAAGTATTATAAAGGATCCAAACTTCGAAATACCATGCAAATACCAGTAACTCTCCTATAGTGAATTCTCCTCCATAGTCATGCCATGGAGCCAAATGAAAGGAGAAGGAGCCAACCAAATCTTATTCTTTTCGGGACAAAGATCAACATCATAATACACATTGTTGGAGTAAGATGCAAACGTTGCATGAAGTGATCATATTTTTTCTGACAAAACCTAAGATCGTTCTACCACATTCCCCAAGACAACCTCTACGAAGATTTATGAATACTTTATCCTCAATCCCTAAATGAATCTTCTAGCCATCCAAGGCTAAAGAGGTGGGATCCACCAACCACACATGACCTCTTGAGTGTATTATTATCCTATGATTTAGGGTGTCGGTGGCAACAACTTGTTTTGAGTAGTATGTAGGTGTCTTGGGGCCTTGGGAATGGTGTTCTAGGAAATAATACCATGCCTTTGTCCCTAAAGAAATTGTCATGGAATTCAAAGCAATGAACATTGCCTCAAAGTACCATGAAATATTTTTGAGTGGTATCTATAGTGCTATGCGTTTGGATCTTGTGGCCTTAGGGCCTTGTACATGGTTAGTGGAGGAGACCTAAATCCTAGGCTCTAAAGGAATCTTCTAGACATATACCACCACATAATCATTAAGATAACTTGTCCATTAAGCAATGTTCATTATGGGCTTCAAAACCCTCAATGTTGTCCACTTAGCAATCGATCTAAGGTTTCTTCAAAGTAATGAAATCACGTCCACAAAATAATATTTATTAATCCATCACCAAAGGTAGATTAACCTCAAAATAAGCATAAATAGTGGTGAAAGCCACCTTTTCAATGTCAACTAGATATAAAAAAGGCCTTTAAATAAGGGATGATTCATTATAATAACTAGTGATCACAAGGTGATGTCTCAAAATCCCCCTTTCAAGGTTATTCTGGATTCATACTTAGGATTAGCCCCTTCCAAAATATGGATTGATGCTCGATCCATGCTAATCCATCATCCAAAATTTTCAACTCAATTATAGTGGACCAGCGGCTCCAATAGACAAGAGAGATATCAGACCATGAATGTCTCTATGATGGAAAAAATTACCAAGAATGTAATTAACCTAGGCTTGGCTCCATGATTTAATTGTATACTCATGGCAAGGAAGGCGTCTTTGTATAAAAGGACCTAAGGCTATAGACCACCCCTGTGGCATGTATTGGCTACCTTACCCGCCAACAACCTTCACAATTATGTTATCATACAGTAATCCAATGGAGAGGCGGCCTAAGGGTGAAACAAACGGCCCTATATATTGCTATAACATGGCATCAAAATAGAATCCCATCCTTGAAATTGCATATTGGTATTCACCAAGGTTGGGCACACTTTTAAAAAGGCATTGAATAGGTTCTAGCATTCAACCCCATGGCATTAAGTTATTAAACTATGTATGCTTAAGGTAATTATCATCAAAGCCAAAGGAGAAAAAAAATGGAGAGACAACATAAAAACAACGACAATGGAAATGTGATGCAGTCAAACATAGGGTAAGAGAAATGAATTGACTCAAAATCAAAATCCCATGCTCTGTGAGTAATCTCCTTAATGTCTAGGTCTTAATTTTTTTTTTAAATTAACTTCGTAATGTCTAGGGCTTTGAGGCTCGTCAAACAATAAGCAAGAGAAGGCATGGTGAGAGCATACCTAGAGAAACCCAATAGAGTGAAGGATATTGCGAATAAAATAATAGGAACTTTGCCTATAGTGGGGCTCTTTATCGTTATTTTTCCTATCTTTTATTCATTTTATTGGACTAAGCCATCATCATTGGAAATATCGTTATGGATTCAAATTGAAATGAATATTTCTTTTGATTGAAGTGTTAACATGGTGAGAGTAAATTCTCATGCCCAAGTATCATTGGGATATAACGCCCATTGAAAGGAATGAGTCCCTTTGACATGCTAGAGTACATGAGCACAATCAAGATTATTATAAGCATATAGAAACCCAATCTACAAATGGTATAGAGGAACTTGTACTCAAACCCGTGATGTGATCAACAAAGGGTCTATCTCTTGTAAGAAATTTTATTTTAGTTTAAATATATTTTTTTGGTTAAAACATTATATATATATATATATATAAAGAACTTTACATTGCCACACATTCTTATCTTATGTAAAAAATATTTAAAACATTATATATAGAACTTAAAAATTTTATATGACAAAAATATTAATAAGGTGAAGTAAATTTTTTTTATTTTTGTTTAAAACAAGTTTCTTCCTTAAAACCATTTCATATCAATTTTAAAAATTCTACATGATAAAAAAATATTAATAAAGATGTTTAAAAATAGTAGTGAACTTGGTTAAGAATAAAATATGACTAAAGTTATTATTTCAATCTGGATAGCCTAATATATATAATTAATAATATAGTCATAATGATATACATTACAGTGACATTCAAATTTAATTTTGTTAATAAGACTATGTAATAATAATTAATTTTATTTGAATGACTAAAAGATATGAGTACCACTATTTAGTAAATTATTAATTTTACTTTTATGATTAATCTTAACTGTAAAAGAATAGAGTAAAAAAATGGATATTTTTTTTCTCCATCTTAATATCATTCCACAAAGAAATTATTAATTTTACTTTTATCACTAAAATTAAAAATAAAAAATAATAAAAATTGTTTTTTTGCTTTTACTTTTATCAAAATATATTTTTAGAAGTTACATAAAGTGAAGATAGGTTTTGCTCCACTCCCTCCTTAATTTGATTTGAAGATTTTTTTTTTTGGTCAAATTTTGAATTAATGAAATCATAAATGGAGGCACTTGCATTTTTATATGTTATCATTTAATTTCCAATGGCTTATGCTTGGCTTGGGTTGGACTCACATAATTAACATAAGGATGCATTGTATCAACCACCAAACCATATCCTAACAAACCAAATAGGATGATTGGTCCTTTCTAGGTAGCCCATAAATGGTCCATGGAACCTACATTAACATAATAAAGGTTCCCTAGCATGGTGACTTCTTTCTTACATGTGAACCCTGATTCAAGAAGCATTATGTTCAAGTTAAGTGGAACTAGAGATATTGCATATGAGGTTTACTACCCCCCATTGAGAAGTGAAAATAACAAACACTCTGGACTAACATTAATGATTGGAGGGCACTTTCTCTATATATATATATATATATTTTTATGAATGATTTGATTATTTTTTACAATTAATTAAAAGTTTTTTTTTTCAATTTTAATGTCTTCAAGAAACATAAAAGCAATTCAAAGGGTTCAAATTCAAAGAACTACAAATAGTTTAAGCACACCAATTTCTAGATCAAATGTGAAAAATTATAGATTATTAAAAAAATGGTATCAACAATTTTATTTCATTTTATGCAATTTCATTTGACTATTTTTTATTTAGTTATATGTAATATAGAACTTAAATTAAAACTTTTGCAAACTTTTATATTAAGAGTAGCTAGGTGCTCTCTAATTGAACATGGAGAAGATATTGTAAATTCCATATTTTCAAAAAAAATATAATTTATAATTTTTTGTAAAAATAAAAGAGTAATTAATTTTCACCACTAAAAAGAAATTATATCTACTTCTTACATTTTTCCCTTACAACTTATCCAATAAAAATACAAGAAAGAGCTTGTCATTAGCTTCCATTTAGAATAGGCTTTTCAATCCTATAATTAAGATCATCATCATAGTTCTTATCTATCATTAAAAAAAGAGCTTATCATTAGCTTCCATTTAGAATATGCTTTTCAATCCTACAATTAAGATCATCATCATAATTCTTATCTATCATTAAAAAAAGAGCTTATCATTAGCTTCCATTTAGAATATGCTTTTCAATCCTACAATTAAGATCATCATCATAATTCTTATCTATCATTAAACCACTTAATTTACATATTCTCCAAATTACTCTAAATCATAACATAACTCTAATACAAAGGTGTTGAGTATTGGACTCTCAAGATTACAAAATATAATAGGCAAATGAATCAATTACCTTTATCGAATGATTTAGAATGGGTAAGCCCAAATTTCCAATGCTCTTTTAAACATTTATATATTCATTATTGATATATTTTCCAATGCTTTTTAAACTTAAATATAATCATTATCATATATTTATTTATTATTGATATACAAATTAATGTCAAAAAACTATTAAACACAAACATATTCATTACTATATGTTAAAATGTTATTTTTTTTTAAGTAAACAGAAAAAAAAGAAGAAGTTATGACAGTGCCTATTTTTGTCTATTTCAACTTTAAACCCTAAAACTCAGATAACCCATCTAAAATAAATTCTGGGTCAAAGTATCACAACTCATCTTTGTTGAGTTGTTTTCACTGTCTATCCTTTTATTTTTGGGCAACTTATTTCCAAATCTTTCACAAAGCTTGTGAGTTTTTTGTTTACAATTTTTTGAATTCATGAATAGATTTTTTTGGATAGTTCTAAAATTTCAATACATATAAAACGGGCGGGAGAAAGCAAGATTTTAATTTTGTCTTCTTCTTTTTCACAAGATAGTAAATCATAAATGAAAACAAAGTGTTTTAAAGCGTAAGATTGCGACAAATGTTTTTGTCTGTCGCATCCATCCCCAAACCCTTCGTCCCTTAACATTGCAATTGGAAATGCCTCCTCTTCCGATACAAATCAATCTATTAGGAGTTCTACCACGGATTTTTGACTTCGTTCAGTCTTTTCAGGTTTGATCTTCTGCACTGTTTATAGTTTTTCTTTTTCCCGATGTTCTCCTGCACTGTTTACAGTTTTTCTTTTTTGCGATGTTCCCCGTGATCTTGTTTTTTCCTGCAATTTTGTTTCTTTGTTGGATTCGAACCTTGTAGGATTGTTCTGGGTGATGTGATTATGCCGCAGTTTGGTTGAAAATTTAGGCAGATTTGTTAAAATTATAATTTGAATTTGTGATTGGTGATGTATGCAGCTGGGGAAATATATGAGTGAGGTTGGCTCTAGTTACAAGGACAAGGAGGATTTAGAGAGGTGATCAAAGCAATTGGAATGTAGATGGAGAGGCCGCGCAGCAAATGCACTTACCTTGCTTGACGATGGTGAAAGAAGCAAGGGCAATGTTCATATTTCATCTTCAATTTCAAGATCATTTTCTCAGGTAAATGCCACCCTATTCTTCTTCAGTATTATTTTACCCTCTTCAGCCTAAGGCTTTCCCCAAAACCACTTCATAGGTTGAAAAATTAATAGGTCAACACAAAGTTTAGCACTTACTATACCGGTATCTGCACCGACTTGAAGAGATAGGTTCCTATTAGAAACCCCAGTTTTCCAACGAGAGAAGTTCAGTAGCGTAACTGATAGGGGACAATTGTCTAAGAAAATAGAAACAAAGATGTTGGATTTAATTCCCATCCTCTCAAGTAGCTGGACCAATAACTGGCATAAAGCCTTGTTATTCTGCGCCATCCTCATTTAAAACTTAACTTGACTAAAGCTGAGGTAATACTAGCAACTGAATTCTTTTATTATGCTTTTTCAGGTAAATGATGTGGTCCTCTTTATAATATGGATTAGATGGGTGTGCGGATCTGAATGACAAAGCACGAGATCTACAGAACATGACATCAAATTAGTCAAGGTCATGGTCGTCTGTTAGTGCCGAAAGGTATGCCACACTCTACAGACTTTCAATTGGGGATTATTTTTCCTTTGTGGGTTTGCCTCTTCCATGTTTTATCCATTCTCTCTGATGATTATGACTAAAAAAATCAGTAGTAAGCACTGATCTAAAGCAATGCGATTGATTCTCATAATGAGAGAAGGGCTTTGTTGGTTTAATTATTAGCCCTGTTCACACTGTTTGGGTACTATGCCTGGATTGCTTAAATATGCATCTTGATGTACAAGATTCATTGTTTACTATACAGAATAGTTTTTGTTATTCAATTTCTGTTTTCCGCCACTTTTGGAAGGGTTTAAATGGTTTTGAGATTTTGTGTCTAGAGCTCTAGTTAGTCCTCTTTATGGCTGGCTGAGGTCGTGTCTCAAAATCCTAAGAAAGTTGAATTGATTGATATGTTGGAAGTTTGAATTATGACAGGATTTCATCTTATGTTGCTCATTCCTATCTCTTATTTAACTACGCTACAAGAAACACGACCAGGAGACCCGTTTCCACAGAGTTTCCAACTAACTAAACTCATATGTGTATGACCTAGATCACTATTCCTTTAGTCATTAAACTTATATCTCAGGTTTTTCTAGATTATTGAACAATGTGGGTGTGAGAGCAGAGTCATCATCGAATCGTTGTGATTTCGTAGGCTTTGAATACACAGGACACAGTGATGCAGGAGCATCCTAGCTTCCAAAGTCATCAAGCTTGTTGAAGAAAAAGGTCCAAAAGGGGGTCTTGACATTTGAGGGAGAATTCTAATTCAATGTGTAAACCAATTCTGGGTTGAGTGTTGACAATAGATATTGATCAAGGCATGATCCAATCGGTGGAAATGGATATAGAATTGGAATCTCATTCCTTTTTGGTTGATCTAAATTTATGTTTTGAAATTACTGCTGAAGAGCATGGTCATGGTTTGAGAGTATTTGGGAGAAGCGTTGCTTGAAGCTTCCTGAAAAGTAAGAGGGCATAAGCATTGGTGTTGATTTTATCATTTCACGCAAAATTTTATCTCCAAATAGGTCTTCATATTGGTCAAAACCCTCTTCATGGGAGTCCCAATGGGGTTCAAAAACCTGGGAGAGATGAGGGAGGGAGTCCATGGGGTCCTTGATTCCTAGGCGTCTTGAGCAGAGGTGACCTGGGCATGGAAGGGGACACCAGAGACGAAGGAGGGCGAGTGTTGGCAGGTGTCTGAGAAGGCCTGGGGGATCTCTGCCCAGGGGTCACATCACGAGAATGAGAATTGGTAGGCATGTGATGGTGGGGAGAATGAGCACCACGGGTGAAGGGGGGCATGGCTCCCATGGGGGTGGGCAGTATCGAGACCAGTTCTCATCCTCCCCTGGATCCTCCATAGTCCCTGAAGGTGACTGCAACCTGAAGCTCCTCTTAGAATCCTCAGACAAATCCTCTTCTTCCTTAGATTTTCTACGCCCTGTTCCCATTCTCATAACAACAAAACCACCCAAGTAATAATCATAATTAACGCAGACAACTGTTGAGGATTCAAACACAGGCTACCCACATTCCTCACCTCACATTACTTCACTGTTCACGAGATTCTCCTCCTTCTCCTTCGTCATCATCACAGCCAACTCCATTGTCATCGAATACTACAATACAATACAATACCATCAACATTCGTGTGCTCAAATCAATGAAAAACCGCTCAAATCAATGAAAAAGCTATACCCAAGACACAAAAAACGCATGAACCCATGAATCCCAAAAATCTAATCCTATCTACCATATCTTATACTGTGAACTCCATCGTTTCTGTAAGTATTTTGTTATGGTATAGCTTACTGATATTTGTGTGCAATCGAACTGTAATGATAATATGAGCTTATGCTACGCATTCCCAGGTGCGACAAACATGCAAGCCCAGAGGCCCGGATTATTATTAATTCTATATGGTTTCATTTGTTTTTGTAGGGAGATCATGTGAGCCTAGATACCTGTGGTGGCCTCAGGCCTGGCCTCCATGGAGCGAAAGCATGGGTGTCCTTGTGCTCGAAGGAGAGGTCATATCATGACTTGATGTTTTTAAACAATTGTTAGGGAATTTTGAAATGGCGCGTACCGGACAAGTAGATTGACCACACGGTGCTCATAGTTTCCATCACCCTACAATTATTTAAGTCTTTAAAAAGTTAAAGTCCAATGTGTCGGGGTGGGGATTCCTTGAAATTTGATCTCCAATCCAAAAATTTTGATAAAGCAGAATAATCTGTTTCACCCATCTGTAATAATCCTTGGAGTCACCGAGTTTTCAATAATCTTTCCTAATTCTGCTGGTCTGCTAATTCTTCCCAACCCAGAAGTTTAGATAAAGCAGAATAATCTTCTTCATCCATATGTAATCCTTCCCGGAGACACTGAGTAAAGCCCATTTAAGGAGATTCGAACCCTATAAAGTCATCAACGTATGTCATCAATTCTTGAGGTGAATTATATATCTCGATCCAGGAAATCAGTGTCCATGTTCCAACTGACTTTTCCAAACACCCCCATTACTCTAAGGTGTATTCATGATAAGATTACTATTCGTTGAAGGTTATGGTTATCCTATTTTTGAATATATATTATGTATTTAATTTCCAGATAACATCCATAGACTAGACTTCTACTATTATTGCAAAAGAAAACTCTTTAACTTTTGTCGACACTGCCAGATTGCCCCTGTTGATAGAGTCGTCGACGGATCCCTTTTTACAGTGATGAGAAACATTCCACATGTAAAAATTTTATGAGCTTTTATGTCTTATATACGCAGTTGTCATAGCTTTCTCATGTTGTGCACTATTATTCTCTCCGTGGACTATTTACTTGTTGCTCTTGAGGGTCCTTGTTTCCACACTTGGATTGTTGCATTGCATTGGTCCCACGAGTGGATGGGCCCTTGTATTGCTTTGTTGCATTGCATTGGTCCCACAGTTGGATGGGCCCTTGTATTGCTTTGTTGCATTGCATTGGTCCCACGGTTGGATGAGCCCTTGTATTTCTTGGAAGGTTGGGCTCTTTGATGACCACATAATTTTCGCAAATAAATGTGTGATATTTTTTCTCTTTTTAGAGTAGTACCATATAAAAATGTGTCATAATTTTTTTAATGTATTGCTTGCTCCAATATATAAAAAAAACTTCATTAATTTTTTATATATTTATTTTCACCCACTAATTTTATATTTCGTGTCAAAACATAAAAGAACTTTATTAAATTTTTATATATTATATTTATAATTTTAACAACTACTCACTTATCACCATATATTTTATATCTAAACTGGTTCACACTTTATTACAATATATTTTAAATCTAAAGTCTTAATATTAAGCATTTTATCAAATTTAGTAATTAATTTTCTCCTACTTTCTACAATTTAATAATAAATAGATAAATATGTAATATGTGGGTGGTGGTATATTTCTATATTTAAATTATTATAACTTTTTTTTTGAGAATTTTCTTTCTTAATGATGATGATGATCATGATGATTAACGTTCACTTAGATAAACTTTGGTTTATCAAATCTTGAGAAAGGTATTATTTGGTTTGCTTTAATTTTTTATTCCTATGCTCAAAAAGCTTGGTGAGAAGCTCTCCTTGTGCAAGTTAGGAGGTTAGAAATGTGTGTTGTAGAAAATACTCTAAGAGAAAGTGATTTTCATCCTCAACACTCATAAACTCACAAAGATGGCAAACCCTTTTTGCCCACGGAGTTTTTGTCTATATCAATTTACTTTTAATCTTCTAGATTAGAGTTAATGACCTCCTTATAGTATCTTAATTTTCTTTTAACCTCTAAATTTTTCTAGCACAATAGTTTCTCTTTAAACTTATAGGTAATAATATTTTGGCATTAAGTGTCATTTTCTTGAATGCCTCAATAGTTTAACCAAGCCACGTTATATTCTGCAAAGTGTCTTTTATTTTTCTCTTATATGTTATAATATTTATTTAATTATTTATCGTGATTTTGTAATTGTTGAAATTGTAGCATGTGAAAACATGTGTTTTGTGATTTGATATTTGGTATGTATAATTATTTATGTAATTAAAATTGGTGTGTAGAATGTTTGAGTGTAATTATTTATCTAATGAAAATTTAAATTTTACAATATGAAAAATGTTTATTTATTTTGTTTATTTAAGATCTATGAAATGGATGTGTTTATGTATTTAATTGTTTGAAAAATGTGAAAGGAATTTTTAAAAATTGTACTACTTATTCCGAAGTTGTGTTTTTATATGACATGCTAAAAGTTGTGTTTTTATGTAACATGTTTGTTGGATGCTAAGATGTTGAGATTTTATTTAGAAGTTGTGTTTTTATATAATATGTTAGAAGATGTGTTTTTATATAACATGTTAGAAACTTTGTGTTTTTATATACCATGTTTGTTGATGATAAGTTGTTGAGATTTTTATTTGTTATTGCATATATTTATTTAGAGAGGGTACATGTTTATGATAGGTGAAACATATTCACTATATATATTTTTATCACACTTAAAGGATGAATTATTGGATGAATAATGGTATATGATTTACACGATTTCAATTTTCAACTGCAATTTTCACTTTTTGGGATCATCTTACATTTTTTTTATATCAAAAGTTTTCTCTTTTTTGCAAATCAATAAAGGCCCTTTTGGTAATAGTGCCCATTTTTGTTTTAATTGTAACTATTGTAAAGAGGTTATGTGAATTGGAGTTTGGTGTTTGGACATAGTGTTGTTTGGAAAAGCTTGCCAAAAAATGCATGTTTGATTACGCTGCTAATGTTATAGTGAAAATAAATGCAAAGGTATGAATTCTATTTCAGGATAAACAATCTTTGTAAAACAAGAAGTTTTTTTGATAACCAACTTGAGTGTGTGAAAATACTTAGAAATACAAATAAGGTGACTACGAAAAGAGAGAAGCCTCAATGGTTAATTGATCATTTTCCTTCATACTACATAGATAAAATATTGCAATGCTAAAATCCTATAGGTTACAAACCTTAGAACATTTCTTTGTGTTATTCCTATTATTGTAGAACCGTATTTTTTTTCTAATACTGTGACTTTCTTTATATACATTGTTTTGTGAGAACCTTATTGACGAGATCTCCATTGCTGCACTCTTGAACTGAGGTTTGTGGCTACCCTAGTGAAAATTTAGTACAACCTTGATTTCATGGAAGAAGATAGTACTATCTCTTTTTTTGGGGGTCTAATCAAATAGATTTATTTTAAGACTTATTTCTGTATCCTTGAACATATTGGAATCCAAGTGGATGCTTATGCTAGTAAACGTGGTTTCTTACATTTTAAATGATTTTTTCTATCTGACTCACATTCAACATTTTGAATGTCCCTGGAGATGTAGGGCATGCTCTTTGGTGCATGTTCGGGGATGGGGGGCCACTTCAAAAATGTCTTTGGCTATCCTTGATTTGCAAGGGATTGCTTAAGGACATGATCTTCTATATGGCCCTTGCAAACTGGGGGAATTGGTGTATCCTTTGATCCTACAGGGGACAATGGATAATCACTTATGTCCCATCCATCTAGAAACCAGGAAAACATACAAAAAAAATCCCACTCCAAATCTCCCCCACCCCAAACAAAAGTAAGGAAAAAGTCATTAAAATTATAGGGGAAGTTGCTTGGAATTTTATCAAATAACAACTTTATAGGGGAGCCATTTGTTAGTTTTTTGGGTTAATTTCAAAAGTGTTTATACCATGTTTTGGGTTGCCTCATCATATTTGGGGTAAATAGTGTATGTTTGGCCCTTGGATGGTCTGAAATGGATCGTAGCATGAGATATTGTCCATGATAAATATGCACAATTGAGAGAGCTTTCTCAGTGGATGCTTCACCTTAGGATGGTGCTACCTTGGATTTCTTTGGATGGTGCTACCTTGGATTTCTTCCGTTAGGCATTGGAGATCTCTTGCCTAGATGGTGGATTCCCTTTATTGTGGGTTGGGGCCATGCTGTGATACTATCTTGCCAGGGTCTTTCCTTCTAAAACTACTATTGCCCCTGTAAACCCAACATTTCTTCTGAAGGTGGGTAATGTCTACATTGAAAACTAGAATTGGACTAAGGATGGAGTATGCATGCTTTTGGCAATTATGAGAATGGAAACATAGTAAAGTTAGCTTTGATGAGTTAAACAATAAAATCTATCTTTGGTTTTTGACTACTTCCTCCAACACTAAGCCACATAGTGGTTGTTAAATCCAGAAAAGTAACAAGGTAATGAATATCAACATTGGTATGCCTTGTGACTCTTCTTCTTGTAACAAAAACAAGTGACATAAGGTTTCTAGTTTTGAAACCTTTCTTACTTTCACTTGGGATTTCTCTCTCCCAAGTTACTTGTTCTTCCAACTGTTGGAATGTGCATGGGTGCTTAACTTGTTTTCTTGCTACCTTTCTCAGAGCTTACAAAGGGATGTTGACCATTCTTTGTGATCTATTCTTTGGTTGGAGTTGTTGTATTTCCTCAATCTTGAGCCTCCACAAAGATTATATTCGAGGCTTTCACATTATTTAAATGTGTCTTAGAACATCCACCTTTGACTTCCTTACCACCATAATATCCTAAATGAACATGTTGTAGTCTAGAGTTCACTGCAATGGGGCTCTTCATGCCTCAACCATGATTTTCAAGACATTGGCCATAAAAACACATCCTTTGCAAAAAATTCAAGCCTATCTCTTTGGTATGAAATTCAAAACTACCAAAAGACTCATATGTTGATTGAAATTGAGCAAGTTGTGAAGTTGAAGTGCTTACTCTAAAATTCCCTCAATCATGGTATGCGCATCTTTAGTCAAAACAAGGCTCCTTGCTTTCTTAATATTTTCCACCTCCATTTAAAGAATCATCAATATGGCTTTCTTACAAGCCAACTATCTCACTATATTTTCCACAACCTAGACATTTTTCTCCTTAAGAAGCTTCACATGGCTTTACAAAGTTTTATGCAACTCTTCATTCTTCTCGTCCAACTACTAGAAAGTCTTTTCTAGGTGTTCATTATCCACATAGATTTGTTTAGTCATATCATATAGTTCTTAAAGTATCACCCTCTTATGATATTTTCCCATGGATGCCTTATTGCAAGTCCATAGATTCATAAATATATTTCTATGATACTAATTGATCTAAATCTTTTGGATGAGTTGAAATCTCCCAATGGCACCGATATCAAGTTTCAGTTAAAACGAAATAATAGGTATCTTGAATATTATCAACCATATATTATTTCCTTATTAAGCAATAATAAAACTGAAGACAAATGAAATCATACAACAATATACCAATATTTTTGAGGAGAACCCTTTTGCACAAAAAACTCCAATATGATATTCAATCTAATAGATTGCAACCAATGCATATTGTCTTTTATTAGAATTATGAATCATGCAATCTAGGTGTTAATATTGCTCCTCTCCCCAATTCTTAAATGGTGCTAGCTCAATGGAAAAGCGCCTGCCTTACAAGCAGGAGGTTGGTGGTTCGATTCCTCCGTGCCCTAATGATATTGCAATGTATTTATAAGAAAATATTTGTTGTGATCATTTATATTAGTTGCTAAACGGGAAGCAAAATGTGATGATAGCGTGGGAGTAAAAATGGATGAAAAATTGGGTGCTAAAGTGGTAGCAAAACATGGTGCTAATGTTGACATCAATAGAGATGCAAAACTAGGCGTTAAAAAGAGGTCCAACACTTGACGCTAATGAGGAAGCCAAACATGGCATTGATATGGTAGCAAAATAAGATGTTACTTTGGATACAAAACATGACACTACATAGGAAGCAAACTATGGTGCAACAATAGAAGAAATATTTGGCTCCATCTTGGTAGCAAAACATGATGCAAAAAAGGAAGCAAAAATTGGTGCAAAAATAGAAGCGAAAATTGGTGCATATTGGAAGTAAAACGTGGTGCAAAATGGGATGCTAAAGTGGTAGCACATATGGATGCAAAATTGGATGCTAATTTGAATGCTAATATGGCGCAAATGTAGATGCAAACATAAATGCTAACACGACGCTTTTAAGGATGCAAATATGGTGCTTATGGGGACGTCATTTAGGAAGTAAAAGATGATCTCTAGGAAGAAAAATATGATTTTATTTAGGAAGCAAACCTCGACATCGTTTAGGAAGCAAAATTGGGCGCTATTCTGGAAGCAAAAAAATGGGCGCTATTTTAGACATAAAAAAGGATGCTATCTAGGAAGCAAAAAAAGACCTTTTTTGAGACTCTTTACATTTTGTCCATGACGCGTCCCATTTAGCGTCTACTTTGACCACTCAATGAAAAAAAAATTACACTAAAAAGGGACGCTAATTCCAGGATTTATTGTAGTGCGATAACTCCAATGTCCTTATGTCTAATAATAATAAAATTTCACAATCAAACATTAAATTCTCAAACTATAAATTTATCTATTTGAAAGAATATATTCATGTGAAGTCATAATCCTTTCAATGATATATAAATAGAAAAACTTTATTTTTATTTTTTATTCAATAATTCATAATCAATAACTCCAATGTCCTTATGTCTAATAATAATAAAAAATTCACAATCAAACATTAAATTCTTAATCTGTAAATTTATCTATTTGAAAGAATATATTCATGTGAAGTCATAATGCTTTCAATGATATATAAATAGAAAAACTCTATTTTTATTTTTTATTCAATAATTCCTGATGTCTAATAATAAAAAAATTTCATAATCAAACATTATATTTTAATAATATAAAAAAATTAATCATTTGAAAGAATATATTCATGTGAAGTCATAATCCTTTCAATAATATATAAATAGAAAAAATCTATTTTTATTTTTTATTCATTAATCATTAATGAATAACTCCAATGTTCTTATGTCTAATAATAAAAACAATTCACAATCAAACATTATATTTTAATAATATAAAAAAATTAATCATTTGAAAGAATATATTCATGTGAAGTCATGATCCTTTCAATGATATATAAATAGAAAAAAACTATTTTTATTTTTTATTCATTAATTGATGAATAACTCCAATGTCCATATATCTAATAATAAAAAATTTCACAATCAAACATTAAATTCTTAAACCATAAATTTATCTATTTTTCAAAAACCTTTTTAAACAATTTATTCAATCAAACATTATATTTTAATAATATAAACAAGTTAAATTAAATTAAATTAACACTTTAATGAACGTCTTCCTTCTTGTGTTAGAGAGGTTTGTTCCAGGACGGGGCTTGGTTTACTCCAGACAACGTATCTTCAAGACGCAAGTTACTCAGACATCTTCCTTCGAAGGCTATACTGTCTCTGGCGTGGTTGGGAGTGGCCACGGTCTTAACACTTTAATGAACGTCTTCCTTCTTGTGTTAGAGAGGTTTACTTGCAAACTGATAAAGTTCTAAATCGGGGCTTGGTTTACTCCAGACAACGTATCTTCAAGACACAGGTAAGCTGGGGTATTCAGTAGTTCTCAGCTACGTTTTTCCATTTATATATATATACTGCTACATTTTACTTATAACTAAAACTTAACTTAAATGAAATGTCAGGTTCACGCGAGGTCTTCTGCACTATGTATAGGCTTACTCCTTTTCTCGGTAAGAAAAATGCCGACTCTCGACTAATCCCTACGCTGTTTAGAAGAACTCAAAAGTGGGAAAACTTAGGTTGAGGTCTACTATGAAGAGCCGTGACTTCTCAAGGTCTTAGCGAGAACCAAACTGGTAACTAATCTGTTAGGATTTTTCCTTGCACCAAATGTTGTGGTTCAGAATGTTCTTGTTAAGGCTTTGAGCCATTCTGGCGTATATCGGAGACTTACAATTTTTCTTTCTGTATAAATGTATCGGACATTAGAGTTTTTGACCCATAACTGCACACGTTCAGCTTAACGGCATACACCCCGCAATCGGATAACTAGTAGTTCCACTGATTCAGGTTGTTAAGCCCACATGTCCTATATTCGAGCTCAGGAGGGAACAAAAACGGCGACGCAAGTGGTATACTGTGATTGAGGTTCCCTTAACGAAAATTCATGCCTGCTAACACAATAGTTTAACTACTAACAGGATACAACGACTATCTAATTAATCTTCCCCGTACACATGTAACCTTCTTGTAGATCTTGATGATCGGCTCTTCCAAGTCCAACCCCCAAAATGTAAGATATAAACGCCTATCGGCATAACCAGCTTGACGACATATACCCTGCAATCGGATAACTAATAGTTCTACTGATTCAGGTTGTTAAGCCCACGCGTGCTATACTCGGGCTCAGGAGGGAACATAAACGGCGACATAAGTGGTATACTGTGACTGAGGATCCCTTAACGAAACTTCACGCCTTCTAACACAATAGTTTAACTACTAACACAATACGACGACCATATTAGGATAACTTGTTCTCTAACCACATTCTAAATTAACCACATTCTTTTCCACTTCTTATTCTCTAAAATCTATGTAGTGATGCATCACTTCATTGGGATAACTTGTATATTAGAGAAGGTGGCTTGGAAAGATTCACATCTCTATTATTGTAATCAAGATCCATGAAATTACCTTTTACTGTGTATGGTGGGTTAAATTGTATAGGTATTGTGAAGTGCTTTTCATTAGGATTACATCTTTAGGATCACATTATGGTGTTTCATTAATTTGGGATTTTCTTTAAAAGTCCACATTTTTTATAATTTGTTGCACTTGTGCATAAATATGTTTTTCAGAGTAGGTGTTTCTTATTGAGTTAAAACTTGGAAAGTCTGGCTTTGTAGCATGGTTTCGGCAAGTGAATCAAGATTGATGGTCAAATCCCAATTCTTTGATAAGACAACTTTATCTTTTTAATTGCAAGTGCCTTTTGTGGTGCTTTACCACCCAATTCACAAATTCAACCCTTTTTATTTCACGCACAAAATTTATATCCATTCATACCATAGCTCAATTTTGATACAACTCTTGAATGGTGATGTTCAATTTAGCTTCTCGGATGGTACCCTAATGCTATACATCTCCCATGTCCAAAGAAATGAGAAGGCAACAATTTGTAAGAGAAATTCACACTCGGTTTGCAAAGTGATGAACCCAATTCAAGAACAACTCATTGCTCATCTTCATATGTGGTTCAACTGCAATACATGTTCGTGATTCACATCTTAGCAATATAATTATCTATTTGTGTTTAAACTTTAAAAAGATAACATTACCATATATCTTTCCTACACATTAATTTTCAACAAGGTATCATAATCTATTCTTTACTCTTTTGTTTTGTATGGAGTAAACTTATGTTCCTTCTCTCTGCCAAAATCCTCATCCCACACTATCCTCCTTTAAGTATAAATGTTTCATCAAAATTCTAAATTCCATGAGCCTCATAAGGATTGGATCTATACATAATTCCTCATAAAAGGTTGAATTCATGAAGGCTTAAGGCTAATTGTTTGGTCTTTGTCTAGATCCTTATGGGTGAAATTTCCCCAAGGTTAAATAATAAAGTTTTCATTTATTTTAAGGGTTATACATGAATGATTTCACCTATTTTTTTGTTATCATGGTTGGTTAATCTTTACTTGGTAAAAAAATGATTAAATATAACTTTTATTTGGTCAATAATGGGTTTACCCGTCAATGGCTTTGGGTATCCCATGGTATTTTCCCATAGTATTGCATGTGATAAAGTATATTAAAGGATTTGAGGAACTCCATGGTATTTAGAATATCCAAATTTTTTCCACTAAAAATCCATTAAATGAGCCAAATAATCATCAATGCTACTAAAAGATAAAGGTTCAAAAAAGGTTAACTCCTTCTCAAGTTGCATAACATGGGTTTCATTAACCTTGTCAAACAAATTTTCCAGCTTCTTACATACTTCAGTTCAAGCATTCCATTCCATTTGTATGGAATTCATTCTCCTTAAGATGTAGGTTTGAAAACTACTATAGCATCCTCCTCCTTTCCATAATGATTAAATTCTCATATTCATATTTAAAATCATGAACAATAATGTTTGTGAGCTACCCAATGATTTTTTCTCCAACAAAGTCTCCATATCTTGTGCTCGCATATAATAGTTATGTACATCAAACACCACCTTAGGCTCCTTTGAACCCATAATACCTTTGCAAAACATTGATTAAAAAATATTGTAAATATAGAACACGTTAATTCCTTAAAAATACAACTTCTTAGGAGCACAAATTCCATCCATATGTTAAAGTTGGAAACATACTTGGACATAAGCCTTTTGATCCATGTAGTAGTCGTGGATTGTGGATGCACTATTGGATTTGATGTGTTTTTTTTTTGGTTATTTTTTTATAAGTTAATTTTGCATCTTCACAATTGATTGCACAAGTGTTATATTTGCATTTTGGATGCTATATTTGTTGAATAAGAGAAATAGCTACAAAGAAGATAGTCTTCGCCTTAAGATTATGTTTATAGTTAAGATATGATTTATATGTTTATAATTTTTTTAGTATATATGATATTATTATTGTTACTTATTTATTATTAAAAATACTATTAATAAAAGATAATTCATATTTTTATTTTTAAAAGAGTTATAGCCATTTTCCTTCTTGTTAAAGTGGTGTTAAAATTGTAAATATTGTAAATATAATATATATACACTTAAACTAAAGTATGATAAATGAGTGTGTCTATTTACCATTTTAAAGTATTCTCAAATGTATTTTTAGTTATACAAAGTAAAAAGTTTAAAGTAATTACAAAACTTGTAATAATGTATTACTTGTATATAGCCTAAAAGTAAGTGAAAAGTGACACATGCTACTCCATGTCTTTAAAAATTGAAAAAAAGAAGTGAAATAAGCAATATATGAGTGAAGCATACGTTGCTTCATGAAAACTAGTATTGTATCAAAATATAGGTTTTGAAAAGCTCGATTTGGAAATGGTTTTCATGGTAAGTAATGTTATGCTTCTTTTCATGTTAATCCATCTTTCTTATATAGGAAAATTATACTATTAACAATCATAAACTTGAGTACAATGTTAGCTATGATGACAAATAAGCTTGAACACAATGTTATCTATGAGAACAAAAGGCCCTTAGTAAATCCTTAATTAAAAACCTTGTGATGGCAATTTTATGAGTAGAGGACTTATATTTTAGTAAGTCCTTAATTAAAAACTCCCATCAATTTACCTCTTAATTGCAATTGACTATGCAACAAACACTTAAAATTATAACTCAATCATTAAATAAATAAAAAATATATTCAAAATTTTAAAATTAATTTTTAATATTTATAATAATCAATTTAATGTATAATTTTTAGATAAAAAATATCACAATACCAATTATTTAAAAGTGAAATCACTTTATTAAAAACTAATTACAACTATATTCAATGCTTATACCAATAAAAAAAATCACCTTACCAATAAAAAAAATCACCTTTTATCTTTTCATATGAATAAAAATATATATATATCATATATATATATAACACATAAAATTATCATATCTCTATCTCTCTCTATATAATTAATTAATTTCTACATAAAACATAATTATATTTAAAATATTAAAATAAATAAAAAACTATTCATTATATATTTTTAAAATAATATAATAATAGTAAAATAAAATATTATACTTATTATTTATTTTAACAATATATTCCTATCCATTTAGTAACTAGTTGCTATAATCTACCTTACCATATATAAATATAATATATTTTATACTGATTCCATTTGATTTGATAAGCACGTTTATAAAAAAAAAAAAAAATTCAAGATTAAATTAGAGCTATGGAGAAATTTAAAGCCAAGCATTCCAAATCAAAGACCATTATACAATGTTGCAACAGGTTGATTTTGCAATCTCTCCACTTCATCGCCTATCTCATTTTTTAAAGCAAAAGAAGGAAACATTCTATTACATACAAAGAAATATTACAATCGAATTCTTGACATCTTGGAAAGCAGAACCAAAGTTGTCCCTGAGAGTAGACCCAAAACTTCTTCCAGACTTATCCTCCAACAGGTCTTAGGCAGATCTAGGTAAAGACCGTCGTTCCAAAAAATCACAGTATTCCCTTTATACCACAAAACGACACCTGCCAGACTATACAGACTTGATAAAAATCCAAAATAGTTAGAAACCAGACAACTTATATAATATTCGAAAATAATCCCAAAACCAACCCGATTCAAAAAAGGACACATAAGAAATTTTAGTTCCAGCTTGCCGCTTTACGGAATTGTATGGCCTTGTTCCATTACCTTTAACATCTGTATATTCACAATGGGGAGTGCCTGGAAAGACCATCTGTAAAGGACATTCTTCAAAAATATTCCAAAAGTTGACCATATCTTCGTATGTTTTCCTTTCTAGTATAACATCCAAAGGAACATCATCGAGGTCAAGCAAATTGTTTGTAGGCCATCTTACAAGAGAACCTTCAAATACTCCACAATCCTCACAATTGCAGAAGACTTTATGAACTAAAATACCAAACTCACCAGCATCTAGTGCTTTGAATTGTACAATTTCTCCCTAAAAAACAGTTGACACTATTTCCCGAGCAATATACTATGGCTTTAAAGAACATTGATGTATCAAATTAACTTTCTCTCCCACAAACCTAACATTGTGATTTTCTCTTAATACTTTCAAAGTAGATTCAGATTGATTATTGTTGAAATTGCTTGCAATAGAATGCAATGTTTATGTATTAAAATCTATGATTCTTTTAATTGGCCATACAACAAAACCTCCACTGCTCAACCTTGGACAACATGCCATACAATAAAACATGACTTCATCCACCAGAATATCAAAGGAGAAGTCACCCAAAAATGCTCCCCCAACAAAATCAGTCCCACTCACATTTGTTACAAAACCTATGGAAATGTAATCCTTTCTTTCTGAACAATTATGCAATAACTTAACTTTTCTCATAATAAAAGAATATTTATTCTCAGTTGTTATGATATGTACTACACTCGGCAAAGTAGAAGCCGCAATATCATTCACCTCATTCTTGCGAAGAGCAGACCCAATGTGGTTAACGATCTCAAATACAGGCCATTGAATATAACCACCAATAGCCTCTGACAATGTATCTGCACCATCTGATGGACAGGGCAATGGAAGACTTGCATTTAAAGTGTTGGTAACATTTAAAGAAGGATCGAACGACCCTTCTTGCATTCTATAACTATTATGAATACAATATTGGGCAGAAGAAGGGTCGGTCGCCCCTTCATTTATGAGGGAATTGTAAAAATATTCAACATACATTCGCTAAGACGTCAATTCATCTATATCTAAAATGGTGAACACCGGAAGAGCACTGAGCACAATAAGGGTCGGCTGACCCTTCATTCACGAGAGAAGATTAAAAACCGGACATCAGCTAAGTTATACATATACAATTGTTTGCATCGACTTCTGTTTTTTGACAAGAAGGATTGACCTACCCTTCTTGCAGTCTCAAACTATAACGAAACGAATATTGGGAAGAAGAAGGGTCATCCACCCCTTCTTTTATGAGTGAATTGTAAAAATAGAACTTGGAGAAAGAGTGGTCGATCTTTCTCTGTGAATATTTCCACTTTCCAGCAAAATGTGCGAAGCAATGTTCCTATGAAATATGTGTTTAGAGTGTCGATATCTACTTTCGCCACTCCTAAAAACTCATCCCTAGAGGAAGGAGCGAACGCTCTTTCTCTTCAGCATCTACTTCCAACACCCCGAAGTGGAACAACCTGACGAAAGAGCGACCTCTCTTTCTCTGACAAAATTTTGACCTGATAGCAAACTCTTTGTAGAAAAACATCTATAAATTTTGTGTTAAAATGTCAAAATCTAGTCTCTAGGGTGACACATGGAACACTCAGATTGTGCCACATGGCTTTGATTATTCCAGAATTGATATGTGCCACAATCGGCGATGTAGAAGCTGCTATATCATTCACCTCATTCTCGGGAAGAGCAGACCCAAAAATATATTGTTTCTATTTAAAAAAAAGAAAGAAAGAATGTTTCTGTCTGGTTAATCGCAATCATAATCATTCCAACTAATGGCATCACTATCTGCATTGTTGTCACTATTAAATTCCTTTTCCAACACAGTATCCTACTTAAATTTTAATGAGCATTATGGTGTGTCTGAGAAGGCATGCATGTGTTGCTTGTTTTTGAAATTATACATGGAATGTGCTGAATATAATTGTCACTGATTTTGTATCTATGCCATTGCAATAAAAAGTAAAATGTTTCTATTTAAAAAAAAAAGAAAAAGAAAAATGTTTCAGTTGTAGCTGAAAAATTTAAAAAATTGGGTGTTGGTACATCCAACAAGTTGGAAAGGAAATAGAAGATAGTTTTGTCGTGGAAGCCCAATTGGGAAAACAACCAATTCTTTCTAATATTGCAAAATTATATTTACAATTAATTTGCAAGCTCCAACTTGATATTGCTTGATATTCCAACAGAATGATGGAACAGTCCGATGCAAAGATTACATGTTTGAGGAAGAATGACTCATTACTTTTGCAGTTGTAGGGGATGAGTCTACTGTTTCTATATCTACAAGTCAAAGCTCCAATAAAATTTTAATCTTTTATTACTCCTGCAAAGGAGATGATCTGATTCAAGGATAAGGAGAATCTAAAACGTTCAGAGACTTTGTTGGTAGACATAAAAATAATGTGGACTGAAGCATGATGAGATTATTCACACGAGTGATACAATCCATCATTTACGGTGAATATTATTTAGCCTTATGTAGGCCATTTAATGCGCTAGAAGCAGGCATGTTGGCCATTGGATTTTCAAGTAATCGATTGGAGTGATACGTGTACGATTACTCCAGCAAAATCTGTAGTTGCTACAGATGATATCTATGACCACCATGATCCCGCCATATTGTGATAATTACCATTCCCCATCCGTCCCAGACTCCCATCCCATTCAATCCATCAACACACTAGCCACTCACTATATATAGGCTAACCATGCCCCATATCACAGCAAACTGAAATCGTCCGAGAAGCCATGGAATTTTTCTTTACTACCTTTGTTCTCTGTCCTTTGTTGTTTTATGAGAAATGCTTGAGTCTTATGATCGCTCCCTAGTTCTCCTCATGATATATGAGCATTTTGAAATTGGATCCCTTGAAAATCCTCAGTACACCATGATATATGCGCATTTCGAGCACTCTCGAAGTCCCAATACATGGATTTGTCATTATGTTCCTTGGCACCAATCATGTTTTCATCCATCTTCTTTCCATCACTCTTCTTTCAATAACTGATTGGTATGCAAAGAGGAGGGGACATAGGGAGATTAGCAGTTTTGGAAGCTTTCTTCTCTAAGATAACATGCGATGTTGCGGTCGTCAACATCAGGCTTGCAACAGTCGTCGAATGTTGTTTTAGTACCAGACCATGCTGTCAACTTCTTACTGTGCCAAGTAGAAGGCAAAAGGACTGTGCTTTCCAGACATGACGACATGACGACCCATTTCCAGCCAAGGGAGTATCCAGTACTAGCTCATAGTCATCAATGTTTTGTTCGTTCAACTCCAGTTATTTTCTGATTCCTTTGGGATGAAGAAAGGTATTGTTCATGTGGGAGATGTTGGAGGAGCTTAGGTCGGTTTCCCGACTAGGTTCTCCATTCGACCACTTCAGAGAACATGTAGAACATGTCGAACCATTTACTTAATACATAAGGGGTGATATATAACATTGATTTGCTGGGAACATACTTCAATCATAATACTCTTAGGTTCCCAATAATTCCAAGAGTGCAATATTATACAATTTGATGGGTGCTTATAATTCATTAACCACATGATATACATTGATATACCATCAATAGTCCTAAATGTCACAGTTATATGTAAACAAATTTCTACTCATTTGTACATGAAATCTTAATTGTTTGATTGTTCTGATCATTTCCTCCGAGATAGGTTGCATAAGTTGTCCTTTGATAGTGTCTTCTGTCGCCCGCAGGTCTTGCAACTTTAGCTCTATTTCATCTGTGAGTGTTAGAGCTTCTTCTTGTAATGGCTATGACCTTGAGGAAGCTTCAACTTCCTTTTCTCTTAATGCCTCCAATTGTTTATGAAGTTCCTTACTTTCAATGAACTTCTGCATCTTCTGCGAACATATAAAAATGTTTGTCCCGACTTCCATTTTCCAACGAGAAGGATCGGTCGCCCCTTCGTTTAGGAGATAACTGTGAACAACTATATCCAACAATTCACCTATATCCAGAATGGAAAAAGAAATAAGGATCAACCGACCCTTCTTTCATTCTATAACTATTATGAATACAATACTCAGCAGAAGAAGGGTCGACTGCCCCTTCATTTATGAAGGAATTGTAAAAATATTCAACATACGTTGGATAGGACATCAATTCATCTATATCTAAAATGGTGAACACCAGAAGAACACTGAGCACAAGAAGGGTCGACCGACCCTTCATTCACAAGAGAAGATTAAAATCCAGACATCAGCTAAGTTATAACATATAAAAAATGTTTGCACATACTTCTATTTTCCGACAAGAAGGATCAACCGACCCTTCTTGTAGTCTCAAACTATAATGAAATGAATATTGGGAAGAAGAAGGGTCGTCTGCCCCTTCTTTTACGAGGGAATTGTAAATATAGAACTTGGAGAAAGAGCGGCCAATCTTTCTCTATGGATATTTCCACTTTCTAGCAAAATGTGAGAAGCAATGTTCCTATGAAATATGTGTTTAGAGTGTCGATATCTACTTTCGCCACTCCTGAAAACTCATCCCTGGAGGAAGGAGTGGACGCTTTTTCTCCTCAAAATCTATTTCCAACACCCCGAAATGGAACAACCTGACAAAATAGCGACCTCTCTTTCTCTGACAAAATTTCGACTTGATAGCAAACTCTTTGTAGCAAAACGTCTGTAAATTTTGTGGTTAAAATATCGAAATCTAGTCTCCAGGGTGACACGTGGAACGCTCAAATTGTGCCACGTGGATTTGATTATTCCATAATTGATATGTGCTACACTAGGCGAAGTAGAATTTTCTATATCATTCACCTCATTTTTTAGAAGAGCATACCCAAAAGTATATTGTTTCTATTTTAAAAAAAAGAAAACAAAAAGAAAGAATGTTTATGTCTGGTTAATCGCAGTTAGAATCATTCCAACTAATGGCATCATTATCTGCATCATTGTTAGCACCAGTTTGGTTTGATTGATTTTTGAAATCCATGGAAGATATGGATTTTGATCCTAGAGGCTGAATAAGCATGCTTTGTTATAGATTTAGATTTATGGTTTGAATAATATAAACACCTGTAGATTTTGTTGCTGACAAGACATAAACATAATGTGGAATGAAGCATGATGAGATTATTCACATGAGTGATACAATCCATCATTTACGACGAATCTTATTAATCCTGCTGTAGGCCATTCAATGCGTTGGCAGCAGGCATGTTGGTCGTTGGATTTCCAAGGATTCGATTGGAGTGATACGTGTACGATTACTCCAGCAAAATCTCTAGTCTATACAGATGATATCTATGACCACCATCCCTCCATACTGTGATAAATATCATTCCCCATCTGTCCCAGACTCCCATACCATTCAATCCATCAACACACTAGCCACTCAATATATATAGGCTAACCATGCCCCATATCACAGCAAATTGAAATCATCGGGAAAGCCATGGCATTTTTATTCATTGCCTCTATTCTCTGTCCTTTGTTGTTTTATGAGAAATTATTTAGTCTTATCATCGATCCCCAGTTCTCCTCATGATATATGAGAATTTTGACATCGACTCGCTGGAAAATCCTCACCACACCATGATATATGGGCATTTTGAGCACTCTCCAAGTCCCAATACATGGATTTGTCATTATGTTTTTTGACACCAATCAGGTTTCCGTCAATCTTATTTCTATCACTCTTCTTTCAATAATCGATTGGTATGCAAGCCGCTGTCTTGGAATATTTCTTCTCTAAGACAACATGCGCTGCTGCTGTCATCAAAGTTAGGCTTGCAGTAGTTGTTGAATGTTGTTTTAGTACCAGACCATGATGTTAGCTTCTTCTTCCTACATGGACATCTTTCCAGACATGACGACCCATTTCCCGCCAAGGGAGTATCGGGTACCAGGTCATAGTCATCATGTCTATGCCTCCATATCATGGTGTCGGCTTCCTTTTCCTGCATGGACAGGTTTCTAGACCTGACGACCCATTTCCAGCAAAGGGAGTATCAGGTACCAGCTCATAGTCATCAACGTGTTGTTCATCCAACTCCAGTTATTTTCTGATTTCTTCGAGACGAAGAAAGGCATTGTTCATGGGGGAGATGTTGGAGGAGCTTAGGTCGGCCACCTGACTAGGTCCTTCATTTGACCACTTCATAGAACATGTCGAACCGTCATGTCCATCACAACATGTCAAGTCAGTTAGTCTTGTAAGTTAGTGAACCTACGGGCCATTATCTAACCGTCTATAAACTATATATATAGGATGGAGAGCCGGATACAGGAATCATTGAGACATTGTATTCTATTGTACTTGGTCCTGAGTAATAGAAGACTTCTTGACTCTGCTACCATTACTTATCTTGGGTTCCTATCGCAGCAAACTGAAATCTTTGGGATAGCCATGGCAATTTTCTTTACTTCCTGTGTTCTCTATCTTTTTTTTGTTTTATGAGAAATGCTTGGCTTTGCAATTATTTGATGGATAATTGTTGTTATAGGACTATGTAATCAATGAAATCCCTTTGAAGGGCATTAAAATAACTGAAACTAACAGCTAGATTCCTTAGTATTAAAGTCTTAATAGAGAATGATTTTGGCATGGAATTTGGGGGCGCTTCAATGTCAAATTATTTATTTTTATAACCTATGGTTTGATGACATGTATGGTTGTCGTTTAATAAGCCATGCCAACATCCAATTGTCTAAGAAGCCCCTCAACACCATCAAATTTAAAAATAGTTAATATGTCATTTTCCAGTTACAAGTTTTTATCATAGGATTTAACAATAGTTGAATATGTCATTTCCAGTTAGAATTTGTTTATGATAGGATATTTATACTATAGAAATATAGATATCAAGTGAGGTCCATATTAAGCAGAGAGTAAGTATGACTTGGGATTTAATTTGTGATCTTTTAAAATAATTTATAATTACTTAATCATAATTTAAGAGGTTAAACATTCAATCATAATTTATAGATTTTTAAAAATTGTTTTAAAATGGAGTTAAGATTATTATTGTTCAAGATAAGTTGGTCTAAAAATGATATGGTTTGGTTAAACCATTAGAGGATTGACGAAAATTTCACTTTGCAAAATATCAACAACATTAAAATACTATCATATCTAAGTTTAAAGAATCTAAAACGTTCAACGACTTTAAATTACTGTGAACTTGAAACTGCCATTGGATTGATTTTTGACAACCATGGAAGATATGGATTTTGAGCCCGGAGGCTGAATAAGCATGCTATGTTACAGATTTAGATTTATGGTTTGAATAATATAAATACCTGCTAATTGAAAAACTAGTAGTCGATTCTTCAAACAATCTTATTGCTCTAGCATCCCAACACTCTTCTCGGTTCCACCTTTGCAAAAGAAAACCTCGATCCTCAGGTAAAACAAAGCTCCAAACTGGAAAACACAGTGCACCTCGATCGTCAGGGAAAATAGAGCTCCAAACTGGCAAACACAGAGTTTGAATTTTTAGTTTCAATGTAGGCAGTGGGCGGCATGTATCCCGTATCAATACAAAATGGTTTGTGACATTAATTATCATAGTGTGGCGGGATATCATCTGTACGCATGACAAGACATAAACATAATCCATCATAAACGTGATGATATTATTCACACGAGTGATACAATCCATCATTTACCATTAGCGCCATCAAGATCACCGCCATGCCAATGTACAAACCATTTTAAATGGCGAAAAAGATCAACGGTCGTTGATCGGGCGACGAAAGATCAACGGTCCCACTTCCGTTTCGCATCCCCAACGTGCACGCTAGGACGAAGGGATGGGTGTTTGCGGAATCTGAACCCACTCTCCATGTGGCAGCACCACATGATTTCACAAGTTGGAAGTGCGGTAAGGAAAACCACCTTCCTCCATTTGCTAAACCACCTTTGCCCCATCCTTCACGGTCGTTGGCACGTGTGGATATGATGTGGCCGGTCCACATCACACCTTCTTGCCACGCAGCTCCTCCACATCGGGCCTCCTGCCCACATGTATCCTCCACACCAGAATTCCTGCCCACGTGGCTTCTCCATTTCAAACTGCCACTTGGCACGAGTGGGGCCAACCAAAATGTTCTGCGCCCAGCTGGCACGGGTGGGTGTAGAACATAAATAAACATGCACAGTGGAAAACATCTTTCAATTACACAATCACAACATAATTAAAAACCTTTCAATTACACAATCACAACATACAAGAATGAAATAAAAACGCATCAGAATCAAATACATAAGATTACTTATCTTATCCAATGCAGATCCAAGCAATTGGTTGTGTAAGAGCGCTTTTCCACTTAGCATCAATATAAATGTGTGGTTGTTTATCAGCTGTAGAAATAGATAAAATGAGTTAAAAGAAGAATTCATTTAACACATAATAACACATGAATCGTATATTAAGAGAAATCCAACCTACAGATGGACGCATTCATTAAATTGGCAACATAAAACATAGTTCATAGGAATTTGACAAATTATGCAAAAAATATGGCCAAGAGAAACCGATTCAATTTCATTAATTATGCAAAAAATTACAATGACTCAATACATAAACATTAGAATAAATTTACTTAATACATAATAACATCCAAACAGTGAGTTAAGAAAAATATGAACCAACGAATCAGATGCATTCATATATTGCAAAGACAACACATAATTGTTTCAATACACAAAGTGAAGGAAATCAGAAATTTATCAAAGAAATTTGATAAATCAAACAAAAGAGATAGCTACTCATAGCATAGGAGTGGCAATGCTTTGAAAATAATTCAGAACAGAGGCAGGGTAGCTACTCATTTACAGTCAAAGAGTTGTTTGTCTAATGATAAGGAAGAAAATAAGAACAGTCCATCAACACAGAGCATTCTTAAATGAATTTTGCATTAACTTTAGTAGAAAATGGTTTGTGTATGCTTGGAATCAAGAAAAGAAGGTGCAAACTGTAAATCAAATAAAGAAAAGAAAAGAAGGTACAGACTGCAAATCAAATAACACAAGAATCTCTGCATCAAAATACTTGCTTGGCTCTGCTAATTTTATTAAAGGAACATCTCAAAATACACATCACAAAAACCTCACGGGTTCCAACAGGTTTCAACCCTTTTTCCTCTCGATTACATATGAATAAATAGATATCTTTCAGCCCTTAGGCTCGAACCACCCTAATAGAAAGCTGTTACAAAATTCGTGACACCTATACAAGCAGTTTCATCCTCTATGAGAATTAGTTACAACAAAAGGCAGCAAATGCCGATAGGTAATATTAATAGCCTTTACAAGTGCTCTCGAGCATTTACTAGATAGTAACAAACTGTAGTAGATAAGAAAAATTCTTCGTAACTAATTCTGTAGGCTTCCACTCTCCATGACCCCCGAATCTTCATGCATGCAAAGTCAGTTTCGCTTTCCCAAACTTCTCAACGGTCTTCCACTGCTCTAGAGCTGGCAAGTCTAACGTGGCTACCTCCTTCAGTAGCACTTGCATTTTTGTGTGATCCCTATATGAACAGCTCCTGAAGTGTGCATAAGCTTCTTTGAAGACCCACACTAGCTCGAATTCCTTTGTTAACTTTTCCACCACTGTTTTTTGTTGATGTATATGTAACTTCGGAATGTATTTCACCTATGTATATTGTACTCCTATAGAGATGTTATTATTCCTCTATACGGAAGTGTCGTCATTTGTATTGACAAGTGTCGCGAGTGTCGTAACTTGCTGTGATGGGTTATTAGACCACCAAGTGTTGGGTCGGACCGGATTAATGTAACCATGGGTTATTAGACTGAGTTAGACAAGTCGGCCCTATTAGTTTATTGGGCAGGATAGGACAAGTATAAATAGAGATCAGGAGATCTCTATTTGATCATCTCATACCTCACTCTTACATCACTCAAAAAGTGGCACACTAGTTGAGGAGGAGGAGTAGCTGCTAGTAGAAGACTATCTCTTGTATTTGGTTGTATCATTGCTCTTTCTATCTCTGAGTAAGTTGTGGGGTTTTTCACCTTTATGGTTTTCCCTAGTGAAACTCTGTGTGTCTATTGTCTCATGTGATTGCTTGGTGTGATTGATATGCATTGTTATACTTGATATGATGTACATGTTATTATCTCAGCAAATATCCTAGAGTATATTGAATTAATGCTCAAAATTTAACATGGTATCAGAGCTAGCCTCAGAAGAAGACATTGTGCAGTGGCGAAAACTAGGGTTTCTTGTTTATTGGGTTTCTCTCCATAGATTTTAGAAAATTAGCAAGGTAGATTGACTCTACTCATCAAGGAGAATCTTTCTGTCCAATCAGAATTCAATTCTGAGCACTTTCTGTTTTGGCCCTAAAAATTAGGGTTTCCACAAAAATAGGAATTTATGAAATCGGAAGACATAGCTGGAAGCTCCTTGGAAAAATCGAAGTTTAGAGCTTTGGATTGAGATTTGTGGTTGGGTGAAGCTCCGGGAAACTCAAACCCTAATTCAGGGTCCTCCCCAGTGAATTCGGGAAGATTCAAAAGCATTTCTGAAGGGTGAAACTTTGCAGATCTCAAATTCTGAGCATACCAGGATGATCAGATCATCAAGGCACATCTTGATATCCTTTTAGAAAATTGAAATTCACATTTTGAATTTTTAGGGTTTCTCTGACAAACCCTAATCCAGGACCGGATCCAGTTTTCAGCAAATCAAGTGGTAAGAACTAAATCTTCCTATTTTCATTTGAAGTACTCTTTAAGATGTCTCACCACACCAATCTTGAAGATAAGCTTGAAGGGGATGATAACTTCCGAGCATGGAAGTATAGGATTGGGTTAATCCTGGAAGAAAATGAGTTGGACTCTTACATAAGCTCTGAGGTCCCTATCCCAGAGGGAGAAGAGGCTAAAGTCTTCACAAGAAGAACTTGGTCAAGGAAAATAGGATCATTGCTGATTCTATCAAGGATCATCTCATCCCACATGTGTCATCTCTGAAGACACCCAAGGAGATGTTTGATTCTGTAACCAAGCTATTTGAAGGGAAGAACATAAATCAGAAGATGACCCTGTAGAACCAATTGAAAGGGGAAAGCTTCAGAATGGAGAGACCATTCAATCCTATTTCTCTAAGGTCTCTCAGATCAAGGAACACCTCGAAGCTGTGGATGAAATTGTGGATAATGGTGAAGTTTTTATGACCACACTAAATGGCCTACCTAGGTCATGGGATTCCTTTATCCAAGGAATCTGTGCAAGACAGAAACTGGTCTCCTTTAGTATACTATGGGAGGAATTTTCACAAGAAGAGGCTAGGCTTGTAGCCCAAGAAGAGAAGATGGGAAATGAAGATCAAGCTCTCACAGCACACACCAAGAAAGGAAAGTCCAAGAGGGAGCATTCTCATACCAAGAAATCTTCACACTACCATCAACATAAAGATAAGAAAGATCTTAGATGCTTCACATGCAATGAGAAGGGACACTTTGCTGCAGATTGTCCCAAGAAGAAGAAAGACAACAACTTCAAGAAAAAGAAGAAGAACAACAAAAGGAGATATCATGCTCATGCTGCTAAGGATGATGAACCTTCTAGGAAGAAGCCTAGAGAAGAAATTGATGACACATCTAGTGAAGATGAATATGTTCTAATCTCAGCCCTCACAGGTACTATCTCTCATGGATGTAATGATTGGCTTATTGACAGTGGGGCTTCCAAACACATGATTGGGTTTAAAGAATCTTTTGTAAATCTATCTGAACATGAATCACCCCATAAGGTGAAACTTGGAGATGATTATCAATATCCTATCAAAGGAAGTGGTGAAGCCTCCTACAACCTCAACTCTGGAACATCCTTGAAGATGAAAGATGTGTTATTTGTACTTGGCCTCAAGAAGAACCTACTCTCCATCTCTGCATTGGATGCAAAAGGCATGAGAGTTGCATTTGTATATGGCCAAGTCCTAATGTGGCCAAAGGGTAAAACTATTGATGATGCAGTGGTGATTGGAGAGCAAGAGGGAGGATTGTACAAATTGAAGGGACAACCTGAACATGCCATGGTACATGAATCCATGGAGCCAAGTGAACTTTGGAATCGAAGGCTTGCACATGTGCACTACAGAGAACTACCAATTGCAAGTAAAGCTGTAGAAGGTCTTCCTGAAATCAAGTCAAAGCATGAAGGTGTTTGCAAAGGATGTGCAAAAGGAAAGAACTTTAAGAAGGCATTTCCAAGTAGTGAAAGCAAAGCAAAAGGGATCTTGGAAATTATCCACTCCGATGTATGCGGTCCGATGTCATCCAGTTGTCTGAGTGGGTATGTATACTATGTCTCTTTTATTGATGATTTCTCTAGGAAGACTTGGGTCTACTTCTTGAAAAACAAATATGAAGTATTTGACAAGTTCAAGGAATTCAAAACCTTGATGGAAAATCAAACTGATAAAAAGATCAAGACATTCAGATCCGACAATGGTGGAGAATTCACTTCAGGTGATTTCAAGAAACTATGCAGTGATTCAGGGATTAAGAGGGAGTTGATTGCTCCCTACAATCCACAGCAAAATGGAGTTGCAGAAAGAAAGAATAGAACAATCATGGAAGCAGCATGGGAAATGTTGCATGACCAGGATCTGCCTATGCATCTATGGCAGAAGCATCTAGGATAGCTGTATATGTGCAGAACAGAACACCTCACAAGACATTGGACAACAAGACACCAGAAGAAGTCTTCACTGGTAAGAAACCTGAGGTCAGCCATCTCAGGATATTTGGTTGTCCAGTATTCACACATGTTCCAAAGGAAAAGAGGACAAAGATAGATACTTCAGAAAAGAAGGGTATCTTTGTGGGGTACAGTGAAAGCTTGAAGGCTTACAGAATATACTTTCCAGAGTTCAAGAAGATTGATGTCAGTAGGGATGTAACATTTGATGAAGACTCAGCTTTCATCAAATCAAGAAAGGCACCTGTTGAAGATCATGAAGAACCAAAGGAAACCAGATTTCAAGATACTACCATGACTGAAGCAATTCCAGAAGTAGATTGAGAAATTGAAGATCCACAAGAACCTGTAGATCCACCCCGTGAGAAGGAATCTTACAAGAGGAAACCTGCATGGGCTAGATAGCTCATTCAAGATGCAGAAAGGTATGGCATTCCAGAAGAAGAACACAAAACAAGGAAGAGAACTATATCACACACCAGTTATGTTTCCTTACTCTGTGACATTATGAACAAAGAACCTTCCAGTTATGATGAAGCAGTGGAAAAGAAAGAATTGAAGGATGCCACGGTCGAAGAGTATTAGCTGATCATGAAGAATTATGTTTGGGATGTAGTCCCAAGACCTGAAGGGAAGTCAATTGTGACTTCCAAATGGATCTACAAGATCAAGCATGCTGCAGATGGGAGCATAGAGAAATACAAAGCGATATTTGTAGCTCTTGGCTTCTCCATGAAAGAGGGGATAGACTATGAATAAACTTTTGCTCCTGTAGCCAGGTACACTTCCATTAGATCAGTACTTGCCTTGGTTGCAGTGATGAAATGGAAGATACACCAGATGGATGTCAAGACAACTTTCTTGAATGTTGTAGTCGAGGAGGAAGTGTATGTGGAGCATCCACTTGGTTTTGAGACACATGAGAGGGAGTCATATGTGTGCAGGTTGAAGAAAGCCTTGTATGGCTTGAAAAAAGCTCCTAGGACTTGGTATGGTAGGATGGAAAGCTTTCTATCTAGTTTAGGATTTATCAAAAGTAAAGCAGATTCCAACCTGCACTACAAGGTTGAGGGAGGTAATCCAGTGATACTACTTCTGTATGTGGATGACCCATTTGTTACAGGAGAAGATAATTTGATTGTTGATACCAAGAGGAAGCTTGTTGCCGAGTTCGAGATGAAGGACTTGGGGATGATGCACTATTTTCTAGGCATGGAGGTGTGGCAGAGTGTAGATGGGATCTTCCTTGGACAAGGGAAGTATGCAGTAGAGATCCTGAAGAGGTTCGGGATGATGGACTGCAAGGCCATGGCCACACCTATGGCATCAAACTTGAAGCTTCTGTGTGATGCTTCATCTGATCCGGTTGATGTCACTATGTATCGTCAGATGATTGGGTCCGTGATGTACCTGACAAACACGCGACTAAATATTTGCTTTGCAATGAACAATTTGAGCTAGTTCCTGACAGATCCGAGGAGTGTTCACCTGGTTGTTGTAAAGCATCTAGACTGTGCTTCGTGGACGATGATCAGTATGATTATGAGTATCAGGATGATACTCCGTGATCGTGGACAGGTTGTGTAGTTACATGGAAAAGATCCTGGGAGATCCGATAGGTTGAGCAGTATGCTCGTAATCAGTCCTGAGGGGTCCACAGTATGGCCAGTGATGATGAAGACCTACAGAGGGTGGACCTACATCCAGTATGAAAAAGGACTAGCTTTGTAGAACTTCCTATGATGAGTAGATCGGAGATTGATTGAGATAGCAGCAGTGACGATGACGATGATCCAGTGACGATGATCCAGAGAAGAAGACTTGTGCTAGCAGATCTGTGTCAAGAAATACCTTCCTAGTTAAAAGGGAGTGTTGATGTATATGTAACTTCGGAGTGTATTTCACCTATGTATATTTTACTCCTATAGAGATGTTATTATTCCTCTATACGGAAGTGTTTTCATTTGTATTGACAAGTGTCGCAAGTGTCGTAACTTGTTGTGATGGGTTATTAGACCACCAAGTGTGGGGTCGGCCCGAGTTAATGTAACCATGGGTTATTAGACTGAGTTAGACAAGTTGGCCCTATTAGTTTATTGGGAAGGACATGACAAGTATAAATAGATATCAGGAGATCTCTATTTGATCATATCATTACTCACTCTTACATCACTCGGAAAGTGGTGCACTAGCTGAGGAGGAGGAGTAGCTGCTAGTAGAAGACTATCTCTTGTATTTGGTTGTATCATTGCTCTTTCTATCTATGAGGAAGTTGTGGGGTTTTTCACCTTTATGGTTTTCCCCAGTGAAACTCTGTGTGTCTATTGTCTCATGTGATTGATTGGTGTGATTGATATGCATTGTTATACTTGATATGCTATACATGTTATTATCTCAGTAAAGATCCTAGAGTATATTGAATTAATGCTCAAAATTTAACATTTTTCCTATCAGAGGCTGGCTCATGTTAGCAATTTATTCATGATCCAATCGGCATCCCTACAACTTGCCCTGATATTCTTCATGTGTCCTCATGGTGCCATCCACCTCCCAAAAGAGAGGAAGTCCCTTCTTGAATAATGGATCAAACATTTCTTTGAAGAGTTTTACTTGATGTGCTAAAATGTCTATCCTTTCCTGAATTGTGTTCATCTGGTGATACTTATTCACCACCTTCTTTTCCCAAATAATAGCTACGACACTCTATCCTTTATGCTAGATTTTTTCACCTCGTCCTCTGTCATCCCATTCAGAAATTCTATGGCCTTTTCTGCACACTCCATGGGCTTCTTGTGCAAATTTTCCTTGACTATTGCTATTCTTTTCTTGGATAAATTTATTACATCCTCTTTGTCCAGAATCAAATTGAGATATGGCCTTAATTTCTCTACCTCTACAATAATGTCATCCCAAATGAATTGCTTTGCTTCCTATAGGGAGGTCTAACTTGTAACCTGCTTTATTAATTCATCATATTTCACCTGTAGCCCTAGGTACTTAGCCTCCCAAGCCTTTCCCTCCTGCTCTTCTTCTGAGACTCTTCTCCTCAACTCCATGTTCTGCTTCTGCAACCTTTCAACTTCTAAGTCTTTTAGGCTTGCCTGTGCCATAGCGTACACAATGGAGAAATCACCCGATTCTATGGAGGAGGGTGTGGCCATGTTCTCCAACTCTTTGCTCTTCTCTTGCAGTTTCCTTTCAAGGTCTTCAAACTTAGATTTCCACTTCTTTTCACTTTCCACCATGAGATCCATAACACTCAGCCACAGCTTCTCCTTCTCTTCAAACTTCCACGACCTAGCTTTGCAGTCTGTTAGTTCCTCTTGTAGATTTTCTCTCTTCTCCTCCAGCTCTGCCAATTCAAAAGCTTCTACCAGTTGGGTGGAGGGGATACTTAGCTTCTTTTTTAATGAATGAATAGTGTTGTCTTCGTCATCCAACATCTTTTGTATACTATCTTTCTTGTCTTATTGGCTTTCGGTAGCCAACAATGCATTTTGCATCTTTTTTATTTGTGTCTTGTCGGCTTTGTTCTCCACTCTCTCTAGTCTAAGCTGATTTTGAACCTTACCCTTATTGACTTGCAACTTTAGCAATTTGGCATAGATAACCTCCCCAGTTTCCTTGTGCAAGTTGATCATATCAGGAACATGAATATCTTCCAAGTTCACTTTTAGTTCATTGGATTTTCTTTTGGTAGCCAAGGCCAAGTTCAAGGTGTTCTGGGCATAGCTCCTACTAGCTACCAAAGACACATATTTATTTGAAATCTACCTCACCTCTTCATGTAGCTCAGACTCCTCTGAGGCTTCTTCTGTGGTCTCTTTGTACTCACCCAGTAGCTCTGCTCTACTCTTACTGGGTGCAGCAGGTTCTGTGGATGTTTGGTTGAATACATATACTTAGACCTTGAAAGAAGGTAGCTTAATCTTAACCTGTTTCTTTTTTCCTTGACCCGTTGACACCTGTACAATCTGTTGCTCAAGTTTTTCACTTTCTGCATTTTGGGAGCTCTTTCTATGTCATCATCTATATCCATGACATCAATCTTTTCCAACATGCTGGTTTACCTAGAGCCACTGGCAAGGGGTATAGTTTCTTCAACTGCATGTGGCTTATTTTAAATTTTTATGGATTTTTTTATGATAATTAGAATGCAAAAAATCATTTTGGTGGTAATGTCATGTGCTAATGGGTGACTGTTTTCTTGCAGACAAAGGCCCAGTGAGACCCGAGGGCTTCCCGAGACATGGTCGTCGGGGTAGAGATGAGGTGGCAGCAGATGCTGCAGCAGGGTGCACACTACAGACGTTGCGGCGCAACATATCACGGATGGTTTCCCGAGTACCACTGATAGAGGTAGCCCGACTACCGGAGGCTATGCAGTGCCAGGTAGTGGGTGTTCCTGGTGAGTGGGTGCAGCTACTGCAGCGGATGGCCAATGCAGTACAGTACTATTATGAGACACATCCCATCGAGTCGGTAGCTAGACCTCCTCGGAGGGAGTAGATATCCCAGGGTCTCATCATTTTTTCTACCGATATGTATATTTTTTAGGGCTATGGACTCCAGTATTGTATGACACTACCATTTTTGGACATATTTATATATATATACAACTTTGGTTCTTGGTTCTACTATATGTGTGTATGGTACAAATGTATGAATGTCTTTGTATTTATGTGCTTGATGATGAATGTGACAAATTCCAATCTAATACATAGTTAGCATATGCATCAGATATATAATTATGACTTCTCGGAATGTGAATATATGTAATGGAAACAAAATGTCTCTCCAAGACTCGTATCTTAAGGAATATCCGTAGTAATGTAGGGTCTCGTACACGGTACTGCCCATTCAGCTGAGACACCACTAGTTGTGAATCCAGGTGGACTTCTAAACACTGGATGTCATGTGGAATGGCATCCTGAAGTAGCTCAACAATGGCACTATACTCAGCCACATTGTTCGATGTAGGATCGAGACAAGCACCTCCTGAGGACACAACTAGATGGTTAGGTGAAAAGATAACCTAGGTAGCAGAAGCAAGCTTCTGCGTATGTTGATTAGCACCATCCGCGAAACCTAAGAACGTAGGACATCCCGCTGACATCTGTCAATCAAATAGAGGCTAATCAGCAGACCCGACAACCAAAAATGTAACCTAGACTATGTACAGAAAAAACTATACAATAGTGTACAAAAGTATCAGCTCAAACCAAAGGTTCAAGCGTAATACCACTTGAGGTAGAGCCCATTTCTAGGCTCCTTCAAGATAACTCCCTCGTAATCCTATAACTCGTAAGCTCCTTTTTCCAGGACACGTCTCACAATGTAAGGACCGTGCCACATGGGATTGAACTTGCCTGCCCCCAGGGGTTCTCTAGCTTGGTCATACAAGAGTACCAAGTCACCTTCAGCATATTGTCGGGGATGAACAGACCTATCATATTGAACCTTGACACGACGCTTGTTAACATCAATGGACACAGCGACATCTCGACAGTGCTCGTCAAGTTGCTCGACGTGTACTAAACGTTGCTCAATCTCCGTCGTATCAGGGAGGACCTCTATGGCTAGCTTGAGCAAAGGAATCTCGCATTCAACCGGTAAAAGTGACTCCATGCCATGAACTAACTGGAACGGTGAGAACCCGGTGGAAGTCTTAACTGTGGTTCGATAAGCCCACAAAGCAAGATATAACATGATATGCCAATTGGTCTTGCTTTGTTGGATGGTACGTTGGAGAATGGTCTTCAAAGAATTATTGACTGCTTCAACCTGACCATTCACTTGAGGATACTAGGAAGACGAGTGTTCCTGAGGAAACCCAAGCTTGAGAGACAAATCCTCCATCATCTTATTCTGAAAGTGACTTCCATGGTCAGTGCTAATCTCTTTGGGGATACCAAATCGAGTGATAATCTGGTTGAACATGAAATGGGCTGCAGTAGCACCATCAGCTTTAAAGGTAGTCATGGCCTCATCCCATTTAGAAAAATAATCCGCGGCCACAATAATATGATGATTCCCCCTAGCCGAAGCTGGTTTGCAATCCATGAAATCTACCCCCCACTTAGTGAAGGGACCGACGGTGATGACCAGATGGAGGGGCGCTGGATGCGAGTGTATGTTCTGAGAAAACACCTGGCAAGGGTGACATCTCTTCACAGCATTAATACAAGCTTTAAAGATAGTAGGCCGAACATAATCTGCTCGCATAATACGCTGGCCTGTAGCAAGCCCGGATAAGTGACCACCACACGCCCTTGCATGGCAATCATTAAGTGCCCATTCCGCTTCTTCGTGAGTCAAACAACGATGGAGAATGGAATCCTTTCCTTGGTGATACAAAGTGTCATCGACAATAGTATAATCTTTAGCATGATGTCTCACAGGCCGTCGCTCGTCTCGTGAATAATGCGGAGGAAACTTCAAAGTTTGGAGATATCTAATGACATCCCCATACCAAGGGTCCTCGGTCAAGATAAGAAATAGGTGTTCATCCACAAAGGAATCTTCATGAATGACTTCCTCATCAAGCCGTGGAAGGTCCGACATAAGCTCAGTGAACACCAATGATTTCACCGACTTTACAGAAGCAAACTCGAGATCAAATTCCTGAAGGATCACAATCCATTTATTATACTTACCTTCGATAAGGCGTCATGATAGCACGAACTGAAACGGATTGATATGAGCTACAACAGTGGTTGTTCGAAGCAAAATGTAATGCTGTAACCACTGGACTGCGTGAACAGTCGCAAGTGCCAGCTTTTCTACATGGGTGTACCTTAGTTCAGCATCTACTAAATTTCGACTAAGATAATAGATAACATGCTCGACGAGCGCATCATCTACCTGAACCAAGACCATGCCAATAGTCTCTTGAGACGTGGCCACATAAAGAATGAAATCTCGTGTAAATTCCAGTGGACTAAGCATGGGGGCCGATACCAAAGCTTTCTTAAGGGCATCGAAAGACTGTTGGGCTCTCTCATCCCATATAAAAGGTGTGTCTTTCTTCAATAGGCGTGCAAAACCTTTAGTAAGAATGGCATAGTTAACTATGAATCGACGCAGAAAAGTAGCTCTCCCTTGGAGGCTTCGAAGTTGAAACAGATTACGCAGAGGAGGCAACTGAAGTATTGCCTCAACTTTGAGAGGATCGACTCTAATACCCTCTTTCGAAACTATGAATCCTAGAAGGCGACCAGTCCTAACAGCGAAGATGCATTTGTTCGGATTCAATCAAATTTTGTAGTGGATACATCGTTCGAGAATCATATGGAGGTGCTTGGGGTGGTCCACTCTCTTGCGAGAATGGTCGGCAAGATCATCCAAGAAAACTTCCATAATATTCTTAAGATCGTGAAAGGCATAGGTCATGGCTCGCTGAAAAGTAGCTCTGGAATTCTTGAGGCCGAAGGGCATTTTCCGGTACGCAAAAGTTCCCCATGGAAAAATAAATGCCGTTTTATGTTGGTCCGCGGGTTTGATTTGAATCTGATTATAACCTGAGAATCCATCCATGAATGAAAAAATCTCACTTCCCGCACAAGCATCCAATATTTGATCAATGAATGGCATGGGGAAGTTGTCTTTCGGACATGCACAGTTCAAATCTCTGAAATCAGTGCATACACGGATCGTTCCCTGCTTCGTATTCACAGGAACAGGGTTTGACACCCATTCGGTAAGAGGAACGGGGTAGATGAAACCAACTTTGAGTAGCATCTCTGCCTTAATAGCAGCTTCCTTCCTAGGGTTCATAGCACGTAAGCGTTGTCGAATCGATTTAGCATCAGGATACGTTTTAATCTCGTGTTCAACAATGCGGGGGTCTATTCCTGGCATCTCCTCATATGACCAGGCGAAAGCTTCCCAGAGTTCAGTAAACAAATCAGTGTAAATAGAAATCTCCTTAGGAGTGCAATCGTCACTGACGTAAACATTCTCAATCTTTCCAAGAGTGTGAGAGATGTTGATTCAAGTGGTTGGGGAAATATTGGCCATATTCCCCTCCAAGAAAACATTATGCGACTACAAAAGAGCCACAGGGTGACCAACCATCTCAGCTAGAGTCATCCTAAACTCCTCTTGCTCAATGAGCTCAAGGTTGGGAAGGAAATAAGATCGATGATGCATATCTTCCCAAGGCCTCTCACTACCACACATGGCTTCGAGGATAGCTTCATCAGATGGCAAAGTATCATCGAGGCAATCGTGAGAGCAAGATGAGTTGGCTGCCCAAACTGGCAGTGTAACGGGATCTTCTTCAACTGTTTGGGGAGAAGAGAGATCCGGATCCGTAGTGGTTTGTTGGATGTGATCGTAAGTGAGCTCCGCTATAGATAAAGGAAAAGACATCCCAACGTGCGCAATGTCTCCAGACATAGAATCCGCAGATGGAAAAATCCATGGATCACCACAATAGGAAGTCCAGAATGGAATACTATTCGAACGAGGAGGCACATTGTCGGAAATGGTTCCAATAAAATTCACAAGTGCAGAATTGTTAAAAGTTCCCATCAACGAGGGGTACATTCCAACACCTATGTTCCTAGTTGCCGAATAAGAATCAGAAACTTGCGGGACTACTGATCCCATAGATGTTATGGAAGGAGTGCCAACATAATCCAGCTGATCAATCGTCACAATCTTGCCTTCATGGGGAAAGCAAATAACTTGAAATACAGTAGACGCGACAGCTTTCATAGCGTACATTCAGTTTCGACCCAGTAAAATGTTGTAGTCGATGGGCACATCAACCACTTCGACTTCAATAGGCACGGACTTTCCTCCCAAGGAGATAACAAGGGAAGGGATAATTCCATGTGGCGTAAAAGATCTACCGTCGAATGCAATGAGTGTAGTTCTAGACGCGAGTAGGGGAGGAGAGCCAAGAGCTTTCCAACAAGTCAACGGCATTACTGACGCAGACGCACCTTCATCAACCATAGTACGTTTGACGAAGCTCTTAAGTAAAACCACCTGGATTTGAAAAGCCACGTGGTAAGGCAAGCAAGGTTGGACATCAGTAGTATCGAACTTGATAACACTATGACTTCCCCCATCCTGAACTCCTAACGCACTCAAAAGGGCATGCTTTTGAGAAGGACAGGCTTGCAAAAATTCAAGAGCCGACATGGCACATGGAGTTTGGCCCAAATATTCCACGATGGAGTAGTTCTGGGTGGCTCGAGCATTAGGATTATGCATAGAGCGCTTGAGAACACCTTTCGGTATCCATGGCATAATAGAAGGCTTCTCGATATGCAAGGAATTATCAGGAGGAGGGGGAGGCTCATTCCCCAAATTTAGTTGTGGTGCACCATAATCATGTTGACGAGTAGCAACACAAACCTCCGACTGAACCATATTCACGCATCCGTAACCACTGGTATTGGAAGAAGACGTTGTCGTTTCATTAGTACCATAACCAGTGGTGGGAGCATGAGAAGCCATGTTTTGGTGATGAGGTAGGGGATCCTTCAACACAGCTGGGCTCTGTGCCAAATGCTTCGATGCTTCTTCAATACGAGGACATAAGTGAGTAAGATGATCCTCCCCACAAAGCTTGCAAGGGAATTTCACCTTACGCCTAGGTTTATGATCCTCGCCAGCATTACTGCCTTTCCAAGGAGGGTTGGCATTCTCTTTACGAGGAGTATTATGATTGCTATTATTATTGTTACTTCCATTGTTTCCACCTCTACAATTATTTCTCCCCTTTTTCTTACCACTAGGTTGTTGGTTACCCGATGGTTTCGTTGATTGCACATTGTGTACATCAGACGACGGAGTGGAAGTGGAAAAGGTGTGAACTTGTCCGGGTGCAAACTGGTTTAGCGACAAATTTTGCATTTGATTAGATACCAAGTCTACAGGGCGAGTGTATGCGGACCCCACAATGCCATCGACATGTGGTCCAGGAACTGATGTGGGATCATGTCTTGTTCTCGGTGCGTCAGGAATAATGTCATACAAAATGCCAGACTGAGAATAAAGAAGATCTAACTGCTGGACTTTGAAGATAGCTTGCTCCTCAGTCATAATGCCGGACATCAAAACATCCTTAGCAATATATGGAAGTAAATACTTGAGGAACATTTCCAATAGGAACTTTGGAGGAATGTTGGCTTTCACTAATCTCTTCCACCGACACCACTCTTGAATGTGGTCAGAAATATGTGTGGCCTTATTTTGACGGAAGGTGGACAACAATTGAGTACCAGTATCATAATGAACCGACAACTGGAAATGGTCTAAGAAAACCAAAGCAATCTTGTTGAAACCCCTATAGGTGTTTACGGGCAACTCCAAATACCATTTCACGACTGCCCCCATGAGGGTGCATTGAAATAGGCGTAATCGAATGGAATCATGATTCAAAGAGTTGGAGGAGCACCAAAGGTGAAATGTCATGACATGATCTCCCGGGTCCTCACCACCTTTCCCCTCAAACTTTGGAATGTCCGAAGGGAGCTTGGTAGGGACCGGGGGCCAAGTAGGGTCGTGACACACCGGATCATTCGTGAGCTTCGAAAGATCTGGGAGATTCAAGCGTGCAAGGAACAAGAGCTGCGGCTAGAAAGCTTGATTATAAGCTCCCATAAAAGGTTGATTGAATGGAACTATGTTGTACGATGGACCAAAAGCTTGACCATGAGGGTTAAATTGTTGATACTGAGGACCTGACGGCCCATAAGCTTTCCCATGGCCATAAGATGGATAACCTCCCCCTTCCTGACCCATTTGAGAGTAAGCAGGTATATGTGCATTTTGAGCACCATATTGGGGTGTTGGGTGATACTGGTGGCCAGCACCGACTGTGTTGTAGTAAGGGTTGCCACCATGGATATGGGGCATGTATGCACTATTCATAGTGGGAACTGTGTTGTATTGACCGTAATGGTATGGTATGTTCCCACCCCCAATATTAGGATTAGCTTGAGCAGTCGTGTGATGACCATAAGCATGAGAAGTATTCCCATGTCCAATATGGGTGTGACCAGTAGCAGGGTTGGTGGTGTGATGTCCATGTGGATAGGAAATATTCCCACCCCCTACATTACAATTACTAGCGGCGGTAGTGAACTCAAAAGTATGTGGTAAGTGTCCATCCCCGTGGTTGGGAGGAATGGTATCATGTGTAAAAGTGGTCCTAGGTTGACGAGTAGCGACATGTGTACTACGTGGCGGATGGCAAGTCGTGTTTCGGACAACATTCTGACTAGGTTGAGTATTCCTAGGAGGTGGTCGCGTTCCAACATTAGCATGGTTAGGAATCTGACCAGTCCCCATACTATGTGAGTGGGTGGATAACGTAGTGCCCCCAGCTAGGGTAGTGCCCCCAGTGGGTATAGTATGGCTAACACTTTGACTAGTGCCAGCATGAGTACCAACCATAGTGGAAGGTTCGACAGTATTATGACTAGGCATACCAAAAGAGACTGTAGTGGGGTTGACCATAGGGCCGGAATCATCATGAGTCTCAGGCCTCCTATATCTAGAATCACGTGGAAATGAAGGAACGAAAGGCTCGTCCTGTTCTTCCTCCCCAGGTAAGTCAGGCATCCCGTAAAGATAATTATCCAAATTTGAAGGATTAAATGGATCCCAGTCAAGTGGATTAGGCCAAATAGAACCAGGTTGAGTCGTAGGTGGATCCCCTCCCCAATCCTCACGAGGAGTCTGGGGATCGGAAATGTGTTCAACTCTACTCGAAGGAGGAGAAAGGTCTTTCCCAATATCAAGATGTGTAGCCATGTAATCCTCAAAGTAAGTCGTGTAAGAATCTGAAGACTCAGAGGGAGCCCTCCGATGTCCTCTAGTAATGCGTTGTGTAACCAAAGCTGGATTTAAACTAGCCAAACGACGGGACCGGTGGAGTGTAGGGCTCTGCGCCACATTCTCTCTGGAGAGAGACACAACATCTCCTAAAGGCCAACTATCGATCAAAAAACAGTAAATCAAAAACACACACCTAGAGAATCTACAGCCAAGAGCAGACAAACAGAGTGGCTAAATGAGCTCCCGACACTAGAGTCAGTATGTCTCTCCTAGGAGAGGCTTGAGACTCTGAAACTATAGCCGAAGGTAACAAAATCAGTTATAGAGACACCTAGGCTTCACTGTGTCGACAGGGTCAAGTCCACTGCACGAACACAACTGTGTTGTCCAATCCCTATCTGACTCAGGACACCAATAGCATAACAACTGCAAGTACCCTGTACGGTACCTAGGTAAGGAAACTATGTCTACCGCAATATAACCAATGCTCAGGGGAACAGTCGCAGGTGGGACCCGTCGTATGGGCAGGGTAGCTAAGCCCGAAGCATAAGAGGACGAACCTCCGGTACCCCCAGATATGAACAAATCTTGGATATATCTCCCACGTTCAGCCGATATCAGAGGGATATCTCCTCAACCAACCTCCTGTGACCTCGTGCTTAACTCTTGTTTGAGTAGAGCTTTCCTGAGAACACCGATCTATACCATGGATTCCTCCACTTCCTGGTCATACATCTAATGTTTTGTTCAGTAATCTTGGATTGTTAACTCACAATGATCTATTCCAAGACTCTAAACCTATGCTAGTTGGTGTACCCTATAAATAAAATAAATCTAATCAATTTTATGATTAAGCGTTAATTTTAGTGGTTGTGATTACTCAAGGGATATGGTCATGCCACTAGTGACGTGTAGACTCAATAATATGCACCATTGTCCAATCCTAGACACAACTATCCAATAAAACAATGTCACTAATATGCAAAATCAACCAACAATTCCGAAATAAATATGCAAACTTTTATCTTTTCAATGCACAAGCAGAACCTAAAATGAAGGCAACGAGCACTCAATGCAAAATGCAGTACATGGAAATAAAATATTTTTGTATTTTCTCTTATAAACAGAAAGGAAAATGCAAAAACTAAATGAATATTTTTGTATTTTTTCAATATATATGGAATGAAAAAATGCAAGCAAAATCCTACTATTCAGTCACTGAAGTGCCGAGAAGATCACTAAGACAACCCAACAAATCGTAAACAATGAGACTTAGCCAAAAGGAAGAGATTAAAAGGAAGAAACCAAGAGGTTAAAACCAAAGATGGTGAAAAACCAAGAAGGCTCAACCAAGAGAAATGAAGATATTCGGTCACAACCAAGGCATGAAATAGTCAAGAAGGAGGCCAACAAAGACTCAAGAATCAACCAAACTCACCTAGCAACAACCAATATCCATAAACCAACAAAAGCTGGAGTTACACGCCACTATCGAAGGAATACCTGTAGGTACCCGCGAGCAGTAGTGTAAACAGAGGCGGGTGTATGCGGGCAGAACTAAGCTAGCCCGCGGGTGAGAAACAACAAATGGTCAAACAGAGAGTCCAGAGGCTCAGAAAAAGCAAGTTTTCTACAGTGTATCTTAACGGCCAATCAGTGACACAGAGCTTCGATAAACAGCAACTCTAAATATGGACTAATGCTCAAAAAATTTCCCAAACATGGATGTTTTCCCCAACGAAGTCGCCATTTCTGTATTGGAGAAAACTCACTATGGCTTGGGAATACCACAATAGACAGATGACTACCAGAAATCTACTCAATTCTCATAACAATGCTATTATAAACGACAATGTTAAAACAATGGAGAAATGTAACCAACCTCGATCCAACGTTTGATGTAGATCCCCGTTGGAGCTTTCAATCCACGCACGTCCAAGCACTTGTAATCTGCAAATTAGTCTTGACAACAAATATCTAACAAGTACATGTGACATATAAATAACATTAACATCATCAATAACAATGGTCCATAATATCATAAGCAAATGCAACCCAATGTATAATAAATGACATTCACACCATGAATGGACGAGAGCATGAGTATTTCTATTAATGAACAAGAAGAAGTACAAAGTGATACGACCTCTTGCCGGCAACCAATCTGAGCCAAGATCTAGATCAATCCACTTGTGCCTCCACCACTTCAATCCCCCATTAATGGAAAAATCAAACTAGAAAGGAGTTTGGAAGGTGAACATAACTGGTTCACAACTACAAGGATCAATGAGTGCAGACTCAAGATAGGAAAAAAATCCACGAGAGTGCCTTTACTATTCTCTTCCTCCTCTCGTCCATAAGCCATATGTGCTCAATATATAGTCCTCTCAAAGGTAGGTGAAAGGACTCATCGAGACGTTACTCGGGTAGATGGAGAGCCAAAGGTCACCCAATGACCGCTTTTTGGGAGTAAAAAGTAATAAAATAGTGGTTTTTACCATTTTACTTGATACCCGCGAGCTATAGGGATGCAACTCGCGGGTACGCATGCTATAGTGATGCAACATGCGGGTAGGAACAAAAATAGGATAAACTAGTATCACTGAAGGATGAAAATGGATCTGAGTCACTGAAATGGATCCTACAAGCCCAAGAATGCTGATGCTCACAGGGTGGAATATTTCTGTATAACAGTACTGGAGAAGTGTATTTTGGTACCATGGAGATGGAGTCATCCTCTACATCTACCTCCATCTACTCTTTGCCAGGATATTCTAACCAATTTGCAGCCTTAACCCAACCTGCAAGCTCAAAATATTCAAAACCCTTTCTATTGCTTTATTTCCTTTTGTCTGAGATGATATGGTGGGAGTCATAGTTTATAGCAGCCTTGGTTTGAAGCCCCCTGTCTCGCATCATACATTCAATGGTTGGAAGGGAAGTCTTGTTTTAACAATAAATGGGCCTACAACCCATGGAAAGGTGATATCAGAGGTCTTCTTGTCCTCCAGGAAATGCTCAACTTCCACCTTCAGCTTCTGCCTCATGAATTCCAGTGTAAATAGTCTATGGGTTAGAAAAGCTGGTAGCGCATAAGGTGCATGGGAAAAGCCATAAAATATGATTATTGTGCTATGTTCTAAGAGGAGCCAGTCACCTATATTCTTCTTTGGAGAAGGCTGTAGCATCTCTTTCATTTCTGCTAATACCCTAGGCAGCTTCCTTTGAAAGATAACAATGTGGACTTTCGACATGATGTTTTTCATGAACTGAGCATAGTCTGTGAGTGTCTCCCAAGTGAGCATTAGCTTAGGCATCTGTAAGTTCTATTCATTAAAGGATAGAAACATTCTCAGCAGTTATGACTGGAATCTGAAGCTTCTAGTGTTGGGGAACTCCACTAGCTGAGAATGAATATTCTCAGCTAGGGCCACATCAAACCTAAGACAAGCAAACTGGATGGACTAACTGGGCTCCTCATGCTTAAGAGGACATGTGCTCATGACAAAAAGCAGGCTTATCAAAGGTTCAGTGATATATTGGTCTGTATCTAATCCTAGGAATTGGACCAACATGGTTATAACACATTTGGACTCTTCTCTAAATAGTCCGACTTCACCAGGGAAAGGTTGGTCCTCAATGGAGACATTAGGCTGCAGGCTAGCATGGAAGAAACTTTGCTTAAACTCGGCTGGGGCCTATCTGAAATACTGAATTAGGGCTTCTTCCGTGTAATCTTTGGATTTCTGGAAGAACTCATCTAGGATAAACAGGGCTTTCCTAATAGTGAGGGGGTTGACTTGGTATAGGATTCTAGAGCTGGATGTGTCCACATTCAACCTCTCAGAGGAGGAGTAATTGGTGGCGCACCAGTCGACGAACGCGGGGAAATATGGGGTTTGGTTGATTGCAAACAAATGAAAAAACGACCGGTAAACTTTATGTACATCAATATTCCCCTCCCTAATCAACTTCAACCTATCCTCAACTATCTCAATGGAGCTATTTATCAACACTGTGTCATAAACCTCGACATCCTTATCCTCAAACAAATCACCCATCCTCCGGTATTCAAAACCTGGGGGTTCTATCTCACTCAATTCATCCATTTAAATAGTTTAGTATGGAGATAGGAGGCCTACCTGGTATGGGAATTTGGCTGAGTTGGTTGCTTCTGCACAGGCGCCTCCTGTCATTTTCCAATTCACAAGATGAATAGTATCCCGATCCCTGTGCAACATGTATTTTTATATTATTTATGTTCCCTTATCATCCTTGTATTTTCTGCAGCAAAGAGGTTTTTCAAGTCATCCATCTGTAATATCTACTCTGGGTCATGGATCTATGTCCCTGTTTAACCTCCAGAGCCTTCCGCAGACTTCATACTTCAAGTGCTTCCTTCCATGTACCTTATATCCATGAAACCATTGTCCACCGTCGATCTCGCTCTTTCCCACATTTTGACCATCAAAAGGTGCAGCGCCTACCATGTTCGCAGATTTGGACAACGTCGATGATCCGTGCATGTTCAATATGCGAACAAATATTTGACTGTAGATCTTAACTCTGCCAAATCTACATCATTGCAATCCACGGGGCCTACCAAAAGTTCACAGATTTGGAAAGTTAGCTTTTTCGCGCACTTCAAAATCATGAACAAATTGAGAACCATAGATCTGCCTTTATGCCCGTTGATCTGATTCCCAATTTGCTCGTGTGCTAGCACACTCCGCCCTCACTAAAACCACTCCATCTTAATTTGCAAAGGGCGCCTATGGCCGTTGATTTTCATCACCACAGATCTACAACCTTCATTTGTGCCCCTATATAACATCTAGAGGGCCTTTATAAAATCTCCCCCATTAGCAATGTTAAAGCTTAGGATCTTTGATTATTTCATTCCTGCGCTGCAAATTCATATCCAGAGATCCCATTAGACATCCCTTGGGTTTTTTGATTCGATAACCGAGGCCTTACCCCTCCTTTCATGGACCTGAACCCCTCAAATTGTCTAGGGAAAAACTGGTGCCAACAGTATGATTGTAGATTAAGGATTGAAGCACATACAAGATTATCCTGTTATAAAATGCTAATTAAAAAATTGGGATTAATTTAATAACATTTGTTCATCATTTGCAGAAATAGATAAATGATTTAAATAAACAAATTCATTTAAAACATGAAAACATAGATCATAAGTCAAGACACATCTAAACTACATATCAATGTGTTAATTGTGATTGCAAACAAAAATAGTGCATTTCAACATCCATCAAACAAATTTGATAAATTAACAAAAGAGATTACAAGAGGAAACTAACTGTATTTCTTCAAGGCTGCAAAAAATTACAATCTCTTAATGAATTAGAGTATCTCCAGTCCTGTTTCCGTGATTTTGTGCCCCCCTTAAATAATAATTACAAAATAGATACAAAGGGTAAACTTCCCATAAAACAGGGATTTCAAAATCAAACTAATCCAAACTTCCAACAACTCATCCACATTAGGATGACGGGTTGCGGAAAGAAAAAAATTTCAAATCCAAATAACCAAGCTTCCGCATTGCGGATTGCGAATTGCGGGTTGTGGAAAACACAAACTTTGGAGAAAATTTGTGCTTTCCGCAAATCACAAAAGCACAAAAAAATCAATAAATTTTCAAAAGGGAAAATTATTAACTGGACTAAGTCATAAAAAAGAGATCATCAATGGACCTTTGGAGTGGGATCATCAATCACAATGCTATCAAGCAAATCAACAATTTCCTGAGATACTTCAGTGACCTCTTGTGTTATAGACACAATAGGGAAAAGAGATCTGATTGGGAGCCTTTCATCTTTTGCATCACTGTCTTCAATGTTTGATATGGGTATCTGAGACACGGGGGTTTGAATTTTCTGTCTTTTTGCTGGAGTCACTCACCAAGATTTTTCTACTCAAATGGAGAGTTGGTGGAAAACAATTACCCCCCCGAAAGGTACAAAGATGTACCAATTTCAACAGAAATTGAAGTTGTTAAAACATAATCTGAAGATATGGAATAAAGAGGTATTTGGTAACATACTGCTTGAAAAGGTTAAGTTAGAATCCCAAATGGAAAGAATCCAAGGAAACCATTATGCTGAAAGGAGTGACTGAAGCGCTATACTCTGAGGAAAAACTAATCTTTGAACAACTCCGGGAACGGGAAAAACAATAAGAAATAATTTGGAAACAAAAATCTCGAAACCAGTGGTTAAGGGATGGGGATAAGAACACAAAGTTTTTTCACCGAGCTACTATTCAGCATAGGCATCAAAACCAAATCAACAATTTGAGAACTCACAGTGGTCAGGTTGTGGACACCCATGAAGATATGGAGAAGGAGTTGATTCTCCACTTCAAGACAGTGCTTACCGAACCTCAGATTGATCGAACTAAGGCAATTAGGGAGATCAAAATTGTTATCCCTAAGTTAGTTACCACAAAGCAGAATGAGTTGCTCACAAGACCTATTGATATTCAGGAAGTGGAGGGTGCAATCAACCAAATGGAGTATGGAAATTCTCCTGGGACTGATGGCTTTACAACAAATTTCTTTCACCATTTTTGGGATTTAATTAAGACTGAAGTCTGGAAATTTGTGGAGGAATCAAGGAAAATGAGGGGGGTTCTCCTAGCACTTAACTCAACTTTTCTAACTATGGTCCCCAAAGTTCCAATGGCAGAGAGCCCTGAGATGTTTAGAGCTATTTCCTTATGAAACATCATTTATAAAAGTATCACAAAGGCCCTGGCAAATTGTCTTAAACCTCTCCTCCCTACCTTAATATCTATGGAACAATCTGGGTTTGTGGAGGGAAGACAAATTCTATATGGCATTATCTTAGCCCAGGAAGTTCTTCACTCTCTTCAGGTCACCAAAAAAGCAGGAATGATGTTGAAACTTGATTTTTCCAAAGCTTATGATAAGACACATCTAAACTACATATCAATGTGTTAATTGTGATTGCAAACAAAAATAGTGTATTTCAACATCCATCAAACAAATTTGATAAATTAACAAAAGAGATTACAAGAGAAAACTAACTGTATTTCTTCAAGGCTACAAAAAATTACAATCTCTTAATCAATCAGAGTGTCTCTAGTTCTGTTTCCATGATTTTGTCCCCCCCTAGATGGCATTATCTTAGCCTAGGAAGTTCTTCACTCTCTTCAGGTCACCAACAAAGCGGGAATGATGTTGACACTTGATTTTTCCAAAGCTTATGATAAGCTTAAATGGACCTATATGTAGGAAATTATGAGCTCCTTTGGGTTTAGTGATGTTTGGATTCGGTGGATAGCTAATCTTACTTCCTAGAATTTTTAATCTATCCTGATCAATGGAACCCCTTATACAATCTTTAAACCTTCTAGGGGTATTCGGCAGGGAGATCCTCTCTCTCCTTTCATTTTTATCATTATGACTAAAGGTTTGGGTCGGCTCATCTCTCACTTGGTGAATCAAGGGAATATCAAAGGTCCCAGGTTTCCTCCCTATGGAAAAGCTCTGACTCATCAGTAATTTGTCGACGACACACTTCTCATGGGACATTCATCAGTTCAAGAAGCAAAACAACTCAAGAAGGGTTTAAACACTTTTCTCAAAGCCTCAGGTTTAACGATAAATAAGGAAAAATCTATGGTGTTCTTCTTTAATACCCCTCCCATTATTCAAAGAAATATTCTTTGGATTTTGGGTTTCAAGTAGAGCTCCCTTCCTACCAAATACCTGGGCACCCCTTTATCTGACTCAGTTTTGAAAAAGGTTTCTTGGGAAGAACTCTTAAATAGAATGAAGGAGAAACTATCGAGCTGGACTCTAAGGGCTTTAAATTTCTCTGGTAGATTAGTTTTGGTCAAAGCTATTTTACAGGCTATGCCTTTGTACCTTTTCTCAATTTTGGTTGCCCTGAAGTCTATGATGAAGGAAATCCGGAGTATTCAACGTTCTTTCTATGGGGAAGTACAATAGATCATCGGAAATAGCCTCTTGTCGACTAAGGTACTCTTTGTAAGCCTAAGACAGATGGTGGACTGGGACTTAGGGGTCCAGAGAAGCTTAGCATTGTTTATGGGGCAAAATTTTGGTGCCATTAGATCATTCATACGAATGAACTGTGGACAAGTTTCTGGTGTAAGAAGTATTCCCCTTCCATTTCTCAACAAGACCTTATTCAGATTGAAGGATCTGAGAAGGGATCTCACATTTGGAACATAGCAAGGGTTGGAAATTTACTGATAAGAAAGCACAGTTTTTGGGAGGTTCAGGAGGGCTCTTCGGCTAACCTTTGGTCTGACTCTTGGAAACAAGAGCCAACTCTTCAAAATATTCTGACCAACCTACCTGTCTCTTCTCCCTTATAGGACCACAACTGGAATACTTTTAATCAATATTAGCAAGAGGAGCATGATGGTAGAGGCTTCTAGAAATGGCAACCGTTAAATTGGTGGCGGGAAAATTGTGGTATGGAGGTAGGGGATCAGTTTAATGAACATCTTAGCAACCGATGGATAAAAATGCAGTAGGGACCTGATTTACTCCGCTGGGGCTATTCTCCTAAAGGAATGTTTAGTATAAAGGAATCTTACTCTCTACAGAAGGTTTCTGAGGAACAACCTATGGGCCAGGAATGGAAGCATCTCTGGGCTACAAAATTTTGGCCTAAAATCACCTTGTTCCTCTGGTTGGTTTTGAAAAGTAGAATTCCAACCTAGGATAAAATCATGAAAATGGGTTTTGAAGGACCTTCATATTGTGTCTTGTGTGGTGATAGTGTCGAAATAATTGCTAATCTCTTGGATGTTTGCATTTTCACCAATGAACTATGGGATAAAGGTGATATGATTTTTCATTTGATAGATAGAGTCTACACAAACCCTATCACTTCCATCAAACTGTGGAGGGTTGAACCCTTCAATGGCAGAATTCCAAATTGGGTATGGCAGCTGTTTCCAGGTTTTCTCCAATGGGAGGTTTGGAAGGAACGAAACAGACGTATCTTTACTGGTAAAAATCATACTAGTAAGTTGGTTTGGAATCAAATGCAAAAAGGGATCCATGAGACACTTAAGTTATCAACTTGGACGGAATAGGAATTACTAATTCTAGATACAGAGCTGAGCATTTTGCGTACTTAGGGAATTATGACTCTTCCCATCTATATTAGTAGCCTTCATCGTTGACAGCGCTCTCCAGTGAGTCCAGTGGTATGGACTCCTCCCCTTTCAATTTGGATCAAGATGAACTTTGACGAGGCGTCCAAAGGGAACCCGGGCCGTGCTGGGTATGGAGGATCCTTTCGTAACGATCAGGGAAAGGTGACAGATGCCTTCTATGGCTCCCTGGGGATGGAGACGAATAACGTCGCTGAATGTGAAGCTTTGTTACAGGGACTCTGCATGGCTGGGCGGCGAGGCTACTCAAGACTTCAAGTGGAGGGTGATTCAAAGTTGGTACTCCACCTCACCATCAATTTACGTAATGGGTCCTAAGAGGTCAAGGTGGTGCCCTCCTGGCATCTGGCGTGGCGTATACAATGTCTTGGGGAAGTCCTTTCGACGGTTAACACTGTAACCTTCCACCATGTTAGCCAAACTGATAACACCTTGGAAAATTTCTTAACCAACCAAGGCTCCACTTGTAAGGAAGATGGTTGGGAAGGATCCTTACTTGATATGCCAGCCGACACGTACCACAGTAACTGTCTATAGATAGAAGGAGCGGAAAGGTGTACTAAGGATCCCTCCCTTGCCTTTAAGCTTGTTAATCCGTATGATGGGATATCCATACAAGAGAACTCCATGTCTTGGAGTGGACAGGCAGCTCTTAGATTGTAATGGTTTATTTATTAATCTTGATCCTTCCTCTCTCGCATAGTTATTAAGAATCATTACAGGAGATCTGAGGTGTGCGAAGGTGACGACCATTCTGTCTCTCACATCCTGCTGCGTGAGACCATTAAGGATTTTGATGTAATGATGACTATCAAGGATGATGATGATAATAGCCAAGCCTTGGCCATGATGGAAAGATTCATGGCTGCTAGTGGGTTTTCCCCTTTAAATCTCCATAAACTGTTCAAGATTAGCTCTGCTATTGTTCCCGCTTTCCCCTTGCAGTCTTATTTTAGTCTTTGGTTTGGTAATAGAAGCAAGGAAGACTTGATTATGCCGCGATGAGGAATACCTGGTAGGAGGGGTCGCCAGGACCATGGGGGTCCGAGTAGAGATCAATGGAACGCAACAACTACGATGGTTTTCTCTCGTCGTATGTTCCCTCGGGAGTTACATAATGATATGGAGGAGTTAGAGGATAAAATCTAGTTGCATGTAGGGGAGGAAGAACCTCTGTCTGAGGCATTGGCCATGGCCGACTGGATCCAGGAGCCTAGGAACACCTGGGGTAGGATGGCCCTCTACAACCGGGCTGTTGTCATGTTTTGGGTTACCAAGACATTGATAGCTCAGACGATAGAGGCACAGGTGGATGTTCTCTTGGAATTGCAGAGGTTCAAGAGTCATGAAGAGCGGTTCTCTAACCATGATGAGGACTCCTGCTATATGCATATGAAGCTTGATGCAATTGCAGAGCATTTGGGCATTTCATTCTCGACCAAACGAAAGGTTGTTGCTCATCCTAAAGTCATTACTCTCAACAACTAGTCTACGTCGGATGCGGCTCCATAGGTTTATAACCAGGACGCTGGTCCTGGCCCATCTGGATAATTTCTTATGTGTCCTTTTCTGACTCGGGTTGGTTTTGGGTTTATTTTTGAATATTATATAAGCTGTCTGCTTTCTAACAGTTTCGGCTTTTTATCGAGTCTGTATAGTCTGGTAGGTGTCTTTTTGTGGTATAAGGGGCATACTGTGATTTTTTGGAACGACGGTCTTTACCTAGATCTTCCTAAGACCTATTGGAGGATAAGTCTGGCAGAAGTTTTGGGTCTACTCTCACGGATAGATTTGGTTCTGTTGTCCAAGATTTCAAGAATTCGATTGTAATATTTCTCTGTATGTAATAGAATGTTTCCTTCTTTTTGCTTAAAAAAAATGAGATAAGCGATGAAGTGGAGAGATTGCAAAATCAACCTATTGCAAAATTGTATAATGGTTTTTGATTTGGAATTCTTGACTTTAAATTTCTCCATATCTCTAATTTAATCTTGAATTTTTTATTTATTTTTATAAACGTGCTTATCAAATCAAATGGAATCAATATAAAATATATTATATTTATATATGGTAAGGTAGATTATAGCAACTAGTTACTAAATGGATAGGAATATATTGTTAAAATAAATAATAAGCATAATATTTTAATTTACTACTATTATATTATTTTAAAAAGATATAATGAATAGTTTTTTATTAATTTTAATATTTTAAATATAATTATGTTTTATGTGGAAATTAGTTAATTATATATAGAGATATAGATATTATAATTATATATATATATATTCATATGAAAAGATAAAGGTGATTTTTTTATTGGTATAAGCATTGAATATATTTGTAATTAGTTTTTAATAAAGTGATTTCACTTTTAAATAATTGGTATTGTGGTATTTTTCATTTAAAAATTATATATTAAATTGATTATTATAAATACTAAAAATTAATTTTAAAATTTTGAGTATATTTTTTATTTATTTAGTGATTGATTTATAATTTAAAGTAATTAATTTTAAGTGTTTGTTGCATAGTTAATTGCAATCAAGAGGTAAATCGATGGGAGTTTTTCATTAAGGACTTATTAAAATATAAGTCATCCACTCATAAAATTGCCATCACAAGGTTTTTAATTAAGGACTTACTAAGGACCTTTTGTCATCATAGCTAACATTGTGTTTAAGATTATTTGTCATCATGGCTAACATTGTACTCAAGTTTATGATTATTAATAGTATAATTCTCCTATATAAGAAAGATCCATTAACATGAAAATACGCATAACATTACTCACCATGAAAACCATTCCCAAACCGAGCTTTTCAAAACCTATATTTTGATACAATACTAGTTCTCATGAAGCAACGTATGCTTCACTCATATATTGCTTATTTCAATTCTTTTTTTCAATTTTTAAAGACATGGAGTAGCATGTGTCACTTTTCACTTACTTTTAGGCTATATCACAGCTATATACAAGTAATACATTATTACAAGTTTTGTAATTGCTTTAAACTTTTTACTGTGTATAACTAATACTACATTTGAGAATACTTTAAAATGGTAAATATAGACACACTCATTTATCATACTTTAGTTTAAGTATATATATATCATATTTACAATATTTACAATTTTAACACCACTTTAGTGGAAGGAAAATGTCTATAACTCTTTTAAAAATAAAGATATGAATTAGCTTTTATTAATAGTATTTTTAATAATAAATAAGTAACAATAATAATATCATATATATACTGAAAAAATTATGAACATATAAATCATATCTTAACTATAAACATAATCTTAAGGCAGAGAGACTAGCTGCTTTGCAGCTATTTCTCTTATTCAACAAATATAACATCCAAAATGCAAATATAACACTTGTGCAATCGATTGTGAAGATACAAAATTAACATTAAAAAGAACACCATTAAATCCAATTGTGCATCCACAATCCACAACTACTACATGGATCAAAAGGCTTATGTCCAAGTATGTTTCCAACTTTAACATATGGATGGAATTTGTGCTTCTAAGAAGTTTTATTTTCAAGGAATTAACATGTTTTATATTTACAATATTTTTTAATCAAGGTTTTGCAAATGTATTATAGGTTCAAAGGAGCCTAAGGTGATGTTTGATGTACACAACTATTATATGTGAGCACAAGATATGGAGACTTTGTTGGATAAAATATCATTGGGTAGCTCACAAACATTATTGTTCATGATTTTAAATATTAATATGAGAATTTAATCATTAATGGAAAGGAGGAGGATGTTATGTATTTTTCAAACCTACATATTAAAGAGAATGAATTCCATACAAATGAAATGGAATGCTTGAATTGAAGTATGTAAGATGCTGGAAAATTTGTTTGACAAGGTTAATGAAACCCATGTTATGCAACTTGAGAAGGAGTTAACCATTTTTGAACCTTTATCTTTTAGTAGCATTGATGATTATTTGGCTCATTTAATGGATTTTAGTGGAAAATTTTTGGATATTCTAAATACCATGGAGTTCCTCAAATCCTTTAATAGACTTTATCACGTGCAATACTATGGGAAAATACCATGGGACACCCAAATCCATGGACCGGTAAATCCATTATTGACTCAATAAAAGTTATATTTAATCATTTTTTTACCAAGTCAATATTAACCAACCATGATAACAAACAAATAGGTGATTTATCATTCATGTATAACCCTTAAAATAAATGAAAATTCTACTAACTAACCTTGGGGAAATTTCGCCCATAAGGATCTAGAGAAAGACCAAACAATTAGCCTTAAGCCTTCATGAATTCAACCTTTTATGAGGCATTATGTATAGATCCAATCCTTATGAGGCTCATGGAATTTAGAATTTTGATGAAACATTTATACTAAAAGGAGGATAGTGTGGGCTGAGGATTTTGGCAGAGAGAAGGAACATAAGTGTACTCCATACAAAACAAAAGAGTATAGATTATGATACCTTGTTGAAAATTAATGTGTGTAGGAAAGATATATTGTAATGTTATCTCTTTAAAGTTTAAGCACAAATAGATAAATATATTGCTAAGATATGAATCACGAACATGTATTGCAGTTGAACCACATATGAAGATGAGCAATGAGTTGTTCTTGAATTGGGTTCATCACTTTGCAAACCGAGTGTAATTTCTCTTACAAATTGTTGCCTTCTCATTTCTTTAGACATGGGAGCCATATAGCCTTAGGGTACCATCCAAGAAGCTAAATTGAGCATCACCATTCAAGAGTTGTATCAAAATTGAGCTATGGTATGAATGGATATAAACTTTGTGCGTGAAATAAAAAGGGTTGAATTTGTTGAATTGGATAGTAAAGCACCACAAAAGGCGCTTGCAATTAAAAAGGTAAAGTTGTGTTATCAAAGAATTGGGATTTGACCATCAATCTTGATGCACTTGCCGAAACCATGCTACAAAGCCAGACTTTCCAAGTTTTAACTCAATAAGAAACACCTACTCTAAAAAACATGTTTATGCACAAGTGCAACAAATTATAAAAAATGTGGACTTTTAAAGAAAATCCCAAATTAAATAAACACCATAGTGTAATCCTAATGAGAAGCACTTCACAATACCTATACAATTTAAGCCACCTTCTCTAATATACAAGTTATCCTAATGAAGTGATTCATCACTACATAGATTTTAGAGGATAAGAAGTGGAAAAGAATGTGGTCAATTTAGAAACAAATGAAGATCTTGGAAAGTAAAAGCTAATTTCATGCATCTTGATTACAAAAATAAAAATGTGAATCTTTCCAAGCCACCTTCTCTAATATACAAGTTCTCCTAATGAAATGATGCATCACTACATAGATTTTAGAGAATAAGAAGTGAAAAAGAATGTGGTCAATTTAGAAATAAATGAAGATCTTGGAAATGAAAACAATAAAAGATAATTTGTAATAAGACATAAAAAAAGATATCGCTTAACCTAAAACTATATTAAAGAGATCGAGAAATCTAATTAAAATGAATTTTACTTAAAATTACTTTAAATAATTATTCCAAATTACTACCTTCCTTATTAAATAAAAAAATTAAAAAGTTTGGAAAAATTAAATTAAAGAGAAGAACATAACATTTTGCTTCACTAATGAGAACTTAATTAAGCATTGAAGCATTGTAGCTTTCCAAACTCACAACTAAAACCGTAAGGTTCCAACAATTTTTATAATACTTTGTGGAGATATTAAGCATTGAAGCATTGTAGCTTTCCAAACTCACAACTAAAACCGTAAGGTTCCAACAATTTTTATAATACTTTGTGGAGATTGGGCTTTCACTCGAAACTTTCCCGTTGACAAATGGAAATCCAGAGTTTAATTCAAACTATAGTAACTAAGGGCTGAACACGAATATTTAATTAAAAATGCATTTTTGGAGATGTCAAATATTTTAATAATGATTTTAAAGTATGAAGTAAAAAATTTATATATTTAATCTCATTTTTATTTATTTATTAATTTAAATGATATATATATATTCCAATTATTTAAAACTAATGAAAAATTCAATTTGTTGTTATTTACTTTTTCACTAATGAATATTATTACTATATTTATATTCAACCTCGTAATTATATAAATTTTATAATGTTTTGTTTATTTTTTAATGTAAATATAGATCACAGATTATTGCGCCAAGAGGTGCATTTTATAGGGGGATGTGTAACTTCTTCAGTGCTCATTGTATAGCACATGTCGTTTATAAAAATAATAAAATATTATAAAAAAAGAACATGTCGACTCAAATTAGACTTAAAACATTTAGAAATAAAATTACACTAATTAGATAAATTAAAACTATAAACATTCCATTACACTCTTGATCTAAAGAGTATAAATGTTGAGGAAGGGTTTGCACCTAAAGAGATTTGATCCCTCTCGGTGCTTGGTAGATCCCCTTTTAAGATGGATTTATGGTGGTACTTAATAAATTTTAAAGGTTCAAATTAATCTAAAACACATATATATACATAATCATGACTATATAGATTTTTTAATTAATTTAAGATGGATCTAATCATTATTGTTCCAAAGAGGCGCATTTTAAAAAATTAAAAAAATAACATGTCGGCTATTTAAAACATTTAAATACATTTACTATGGCATCTATATAAAAGCTAAACAAATTAGATAAATTAAAAATCTTCCTCAACATTTGCACTCTAAAAGAAGGTTTACACTTCTAGAGATTTGATCCCCTTAGAAGATTCCCTTTAAGATGGATCTATGCTAGTAATTTTTTATAAATCCACCAATGAATTTAAACACTCCAAACCTAAACTATATTTTAGTTATGAAACGTTAATTTATAAATATCTAATCAATATCAACCAAAATCAATCTAATCTCCTGATATATCTCAATCTAATCAATCGAATCTCCTGATCTATCATGGATTAAGAGATTAAAACCTTCTTTTTTTAAAATGATTTGCCATATATGAAGATAATATAGATCTAATTTAAAATAATATGATGTACTCGAATCACAATGACACTGCTCCACATTAAATTCAGATATTTGATTTACATTGACAATTTACTGGGCAATCTTTTGCAGTCAACACATCTCGTCCAGCAAAACAGGCAGTTGTGAGATTCAAATTAAACGATATAATGTATTTCTGGCATTCAGATATATTAAGAAATAAACAGTTCCACAACAAGCAAGTCGTGGAAAAAGGAGAATCACATCACAAATTTATCTCAATCAACTTTACACTGACGAAGACGGAGACAAAAGAAAGAGAGCGCACAGGCAAAAGCAGACCATAAGAAGGCCACGTCGAAGTCTCATGTAAACACTAAGTTGCCTTATTTTCTTCCGTTGCTTGAATACTATGGTTGTTTGCGTTGCTTGAATTCTATGAAGTTCACGACATCGAACAGTGGGGGGTTGTTTTGATCGATGAGCTGTTTGAGTGGGCCGACGAGCAAATCCAGAGGAGGATTACAGAAGACAGGCCACGACAACTTGAAATTAGAGAGAGCAGACATTGTAACACACAAGACTGAATTCTATTATAATAGACTATGTTTTATAATACATGGAGACTCCAATATATAGAGTCGAGAGTGATATGATGAGATCTAACTTATTCCAAATATAGTCAAGAGAGGTTGAGAGAATATCTCAACCACACAACATATTAGGTAGAGAATCTCCAACACATCATCAAGAGATAAACATTATCTCTAACATCCTCCCTTAATGTTTATCTCTATTCTACTTATAGAGTAGTCTTGGTCTTCATGAGGCTTTCATAACTTTGAACTTCTCCTGTACCTTTCTCTGCATAAAATAGATTATTGATGTCCATATAAAAAAAAAAACCATCTACCGGAATACATGAGTGCTCAGCCGCTTTAACCGCCAGTTTTGTAGAAATGCTTTCCAGCTATGTGGTTCATCAATAGATTAAATTCTCCCTTAATCATAATTTGGTCTGTCATACTCTGAGATTCTTCCATCTCAACTTCCCCCCTTGAATAGAAGACTCTCGCTTCTTCGACCTTCATCAAGTTCAGGCGGTCTTACAACATGATGGGGAAATCAGCTTGCCTATGACTAGGCTTTACAAATGTTGGACCAAAAAATTATTGGATGTTGGGTACAACCGATCATGCACCCCTTACAATAATTCAGGTACTAAATGCTTATTAAAATTGCAAACGTATTACATATTCATCTCATCATTTCATTGATGATCAAGATGAATATAACCTTTTACATACCATTAAGGGAACTCCACACAATTAACTAAGCAAGCATCCAACCAAAGAAAAAATACTTCCCCACAGCAACCATCAACAACCTTCAAGGAAATGCTTGAATTACCTCCAGTAAATGACTTCACCTTTAGCTACTACTGCAACTAATTTACAGCATATCATGGCTAACAAGGAGGATCCTTTCAGGATCTGAAGCAGAGATGGCTTCACTCTTCCATACCGCAGCCTCTACCTTCTCCGTTCTCCGCAGTGGCTTCTCCTTCACATACAAAGTGTCTTCTTCAGAGGGCGTATCTGCCAAGGTCCTAATGGAACCAAATTCACAGCATCTGCCAAGGTCCCAATGGAACCAAATTCACACCATCCATGAATAACATATCCTTCGTTCTCCCCTCCACTGCGCTTCTTTAGGCCCACTACTTTGGGCAGTCAAAAGGAGTTTACAAGTTGAATTTCCGGGATAATCCACCATTTCAGTTTAATTACATGGGTACTGGACACCCAACAACACGCAACCTCTCAACGGCACGAGGCTCTAAGTGGTTCCATTCAACGCCACCATACAAGTGGTCCTCCAGGATACAAGTCTGGTCGGGTCAGAGAGCCATCCTCTACATCTGCACGGATACGATTTCTTCATAGTTGGGCAAGGGACAGGGAACTACAATTCACGCACTGACCCTAGAAAGTTCAATCTGGTGGATCTCCCCACAGACTGATCACACGGACTCCCTTACAGCCCAGCAGTGGCTCGATCTTTCACACAACGCAAAGACCAAAGGCAACACCTTTGTCAGCGCTAAGCTCTCTTCACAATTGGGCGTGACTCCTCCTCTACACACGCTCTCATATAGCGATCTGAGGTTCCATCTCGTCAACGCAGCAACAACTTCAACATGACTTCTCCTCTGCAGAGAGATGGCGTCTCTCTCCTCTATACACGGCAGCTTCTAAGCACTTCGAACGCGGCTCCAGAAAATAGTTCACTGAAGACATCGACCTCACTCTAGGCAGACCAGCTTTATCACAATGAGATTCATGATTTGATTCACGCTCCAACAGATTTATTTCCAGAAGCAGCATGTCGTATCTCTTCCACAGCGGCAAACAAAATACAATGGCGGCTTCTCCAGAATCGCAGCAAATACTTCCGATGACGTCTCTTCACACGAGGTCTTTCGCACATGAACAGGCTCAGTCTTCCTCTAAGATCTGCAAAATATATAGGTTAACCCCCTTCAACCTCAGGCATGGATGGCATTAGTAATGGTTACTCCTTTAGACGACAGTAGTTGTTCCTTTCTATCATATGGGATGGTCTTCAATCGTTGGCGGATCGTCACTCAGACAACAAACACAACAATGCTCCTCTCTCATAGTCCTGAGCACTCCCGTGAGGGAGTCATGCTCAGTCCATCTCTGATACCAACTTGAAATTAGAGAGAGCAGACATTGTAACACACAAGACTGAATTTTATTATAATAGAGAGAGCAGACATTGTAACACACAAGACTGAATTTTATTATAATAGACTATGTTTTACAATACATGGAGACTTCTATGATGAAATCTAACTTATCCCAAATATAGTCAAAAAAGGTTGAGAGAATATCTCAACCACAGAGCACATTAGGTAGAGAATCTCCAACACACCATCAAGAGATAAACATTATATCAAACACGACATTCTCACTTGATCCTTGCTCACCAACCTCCTGTGCAATAATCTGTAAAACACAAAAAGTACTTATTATAGAATATTTAGCTACATCTACACTAACTGTTAGAAATAGTAATTACTTCAGTTAGCTTTAGCTTTTACTTGAGTTACTAAATAGAAGTTTAGTTAATAAATGCAACAGCATGCTTTGCATGCATGCAAAAGCTAGGTTAAAGCTTTTAGGGTTTTCCATAAGTGTTTAAATACGCATTACGTTCTTGATTGTATTACAGCAGTTGATCTCCGTTTATGAATAAAGATTGAAGAGCCGTAGCTCATTCCGCATTATCTTTGTTTTATTTCTGCCTCCAACCTTCAGTTTGGTATCAGAGCATAGGAGAAGATCAAATTGGTAGCATCAATTTCCGAAGAAGCCAAAGCCGTAGCTTTGAAGAATTTGTAAGTTTTTTTTAAGAAATTATTTTTTTTGGAGAAATTATTTAAAGAAAATATTTTTTTGGAGTACCGCGCCCTCCATATAGTCCACAGAGCGGCACTTTAGGAACTGTCGCGCCTATACTATAGGCTAAAGCGCGGCAGTTTGGAGACATACGAGGTAAATTTTCGAGATTTCACCGCGGCCTCTCCCTTAAGACAAAGAGCGGTAATTGGAATTAGGCGGCTTTTTGGACAAGTGCAAAAAGGTTTTTACTTTATGTGATTGTTTTTTGACTTTCACGCAGTTATTGAGTAAGAATTTTTTCTTTTTTACAAGAGAAGAAGATATTTGAAGATATTTTTCAAAACTTCTTTAAGAGGGAGGATTATTATTTGTTTTTAAAAAAAAAAAAAGAGGAAGGGAGATTATTTTGAATAAGAGCCAGTGAAAGACATCGCAGCGTCTATGGCTTCTAGCAGCAATCAATCTCAGATTTCTCCTCTTACAGGGAAAAAGGACTATGATGTATGGGCCACGAGGATGGCGGTTTATCTCAGGTCAGAAGATGCATGGGAATATGTCGTGTATGGCTATTCCGAACCTGCAGATGATGCAGCTTTTCAGGCCCTTTCAAACGCAGAGAAGGATGTCCTGCGAGCGCATAGGAAGAAGGATGCAAAGGCACTGCATCTCATAATGAACGCTTTGGATAACAGCGTATTTCCAAAGATATCAGCATCTTTACATGCCAAAGCAGCATGGGATACCTTGGCGACCAGTTATCAAGGTGCTGGTAAGGTTCAAACAGCAACACTCCAAAACCTAAGAAGAGACTTTGAAGATCTGAAGATGAAAGAATCAGACTCTGTAGACTCTTTCATGACCAAAGTCATGGGGATTGTTAATCAGCTGAATATCTATGGTGAAAAGATTGGAGATCAAAGGGTGGTTGAAAGGGTTTTGAGATCCCTACCCCACAAATTTGAGTCGAAAGTTTCAGCGATTGAAGAAGCAAAAGATCTAAGTACTCTCTCTATAGATGAGTTGACCGGATCTTTACTTTCATTTGAATCCAGACTCAACAGGAATGAAGAATCCTCTCATGAGAATGCTTTCAAAGCACATGTCTCATTCTCAAGAGGCAGAGGAAGAGGCAGAGGCAGAGGAGAATCAAGAGGACGAGGCAGAAGTGGCCGAAGTAATGGCAATGGAGATCAAGATCACCATCATAACCATGAAGGCGGAAACTGCGACAAAAAAAGGTCAGATAAATCTAATATTCAGTGTTATTATTGCAATAAATTTGGGCATTATGCTCATCAATGCAAAAAGAAAAAGGCTGATCAAGCAAATCATAATGCTAATGTGACTAATACCTCTGAGGATAAAGATGATATGTTATTTCTTACATGTCATGCTGCACACGAAAGCCCAAAGGGACTTTGGCTTTTAGATAGTGGCTGCAGTAACCATATGACAGGTGACAGAGGTCTAATTGCAGACCTAGATGAATCAGTGAGGACAGAGGTCAAAGTTGGCACGGATGAGGTGGTTCCAGTTCTTGGAAAAGGAGTGGTCAACATTATGACCAAACAAGGCCAACAAAAGACAATCTCAGATGTCTATTATGCTCCAGGATTGAAGCATAATCTGCTTAGCATTGGGCAACTCACTGAAAAGAAGTACAAACTTGTCTTTGATGGATCAGATTGTGAAATTTATGACCCAAATCGACATTTGATCATCAAAATACAAGTGACTAGGAACAGGATGTATCCACTAGTCATGAATTGCAGCAGCAAGCAGAAAGAGATGGTAAAGGGATTGCCCCCTATGAAGGAGCCAGAAAGCAGTTGTGAGTGTTGCATCATTGCAAAGCAGCACAGGGATAGCTTTCCTAAAGGTATGTCTCGAAGGGCACATGCACCTTTAGAACTTATTCATACTGATCTAGTTGGACCAATGCAAACTCAATCGATTGGTGGAAGCTATTATTTCCTTACATTTATTGATGATTTCAGTAGAAAAACATGGGTGTATTTCCTTCGTCAGAAGTCTGAAACTTTTGGCAAGTTCAAGGAATTTAGGGCTTTGGTTGAAAAACAGAGTGGTTATCAACTCAAAGTATTGAGATCTGATGGAGGGGGAGAGTATGAATTAAAGGAATTTCATGATTACTGCAAGCATCATGGAATCAAGAGGCAATTCACTACAAGATATACTCCTCAGCAGAATGGTATTGCAGAACGCAAGAACAGAACCATCATGAATATGGCAAGGAGCATGCTGAAAGGAAGAAATGTGTCCCATGAATTTTGGGGAGACGCAGTGGCTTGTGCTGTTCATGTGATGAACAGATCTCCCACCAAAATTGTGAAGAACAGAGTACCAGAGAAAGCATGGTCAGGTATGACTTGTAATGTTTCTCATTTCAGAGTATTTGGTTGTGTTGCTTATGCTCATGTTCCTAAACAGCTAAGAAAAAAGCTAGACGACAGGAGTGAGAAATGTATATTTCTTGGATATGGTGAACAAACTAAAGCCTACAAGCTGTATAACCCTATTACCAAAAAGGTTATTCTCAGCAGAGATGTTTTGTTCAAGGAGGAAGAGTCATGGAATGGAACCATAGACAAGGGTATGGGAGCTGCAATACCCCAACCAGAAGATGGAGAAGATGAGGAGTTGATTGGACAACAAGATCCAGTAGCATCTTCACCAATAGCAAATACTCCAGAAAGAACACCTAGAAACTCAGTTCGAGGTGAAGCATCAAGTCCGCAGTCAGGTAATGAATCTGATTTCAGTAATAAAAAGACTAGAAGATTGACAGATATTTATGATGAATTGGATGCAAATACCAATTATGTTTTTATTGCTAGTGAACCTGTGTTTTATGAAGAGGCTGTAAAACAAGAGCATTGGGTAAATGCTATGGACGAAGAGATAGATTCCATTGAGAGAAATGATACATGGGATCTAGTTGACCTGCCAAAGAATAAGAAACCCATTGGTGTGAAGTGGGTTTATAAAACCAAACTCAATGAAAAAGGTGAGATTGATAGGTACAAGGCAAGGTTAGTAGCAAAGGGTTTCTCGCAACAACCAGGAATTGATTTTGGAGAAACTTTTGCACCAGTGGCAAGATTGGACACAGTAAGAGCAGTCCTAGCAATTGCAGCACAAAAAAAATGGAAAGTGTATCAGATGGATGTCAAGTCGGCATTCTTGAATGGAATTCTTGAAGAAGAAATTTATGTGGAGCAGCCACATGGGTATGAAATAAAAGAACATGAAGACAAAGTTTACAAGTTGAAGAAAGCTCTATATGGGCTTAAGCAAGCTCCAAGAGCTTGGTATAGCAGAATTGATTCTTATCTCATCAAAAATGGTTTTAGCAGAAGCAGCAGTGAACCAACACTTTACACAAAGGTAAATCAACAAGGACAGATTTTAATAGTTTGTTTGTATGTTGATGATATGATTTTTACAGGCGACCTCTCAGTAGATGAGTTCAAGGCAGCTATGAAGAAAGAGTTTGAGATGACAGACCTTGGATTGATGAGGTTCTTTCTTGGCCTAGAAGTAGAACAGTCAGAAAAGGGTATATTTATCTCTCAAAATAAATATGCTAATGAAGTTCTTAAGCGATTCAGAATGCTTAATTGCAAAACAACACCTACACCAGTGGCAACAGGTACTAAGTTGAGCAAAGAAGATTGCAGTCCCAATGTAGATCCAACATTGTATAAAAGACTTGTAGGAAGTCTCATGTACCTCACAGCTACGAGACCTGATATTATGTTTGCTGTCAGCTTGATTTCAAGGTTCATGGAGTCTCCCAAAGACTCGCATTGGCAAGTTGGCAAAAGGATCTTACGATATGTTGCAGGGACTTCAAGCTATGGAATTTTATACTCAAGCACAGAGTATGATGTTTTGACAGGTTTCACTGACAGTGATTTTGCAGGAAGTTTGGATGACAGGAAGAGCACTTCCGGTCATGTTTTTCATCTTGGATCAGGAGTGATTTCATGGGCATCCAAGAAGCAGCCCATTGTAACACTTTCATCGGCAGAAGCAGAGTATGTAGCAGCGACATCAGCAGCATGTCAAGCAGTCTGGTTACGCAGAGTTTTAGAAGGTCTTCAACAGAAACAAGAAGGACCAACCACAGTTTATTGTGACAACAACTCAGCAATTGCTCTATCCAAGAACCATGTTTTTCACCAGAAAAGCAAGCACATTGATACTAGATATCACTTCATAAGAGAGCTTGTGAACAATGGTGAAGTTCGTGTTGAGCATTGTAAATCAATTGACCAATTGGCTGACATATTCACAAAGCCATTGGCAAAAGATATTTTTGAAATCCATAGAAATAATTTAGGCATTGTAAAAGCTGCAGTAGTCAGCAGTAGTAATTAAGAGGGAGTGTTAGAAATAGTAATTACTTCAGTTAGCTTTAGCTTTTACTTGAGTTACTAAATAGAAGTTTAGTTAATAAATGCAACAGCATGCTTTGCATGCATGCAAAAGCTAGGTTAAAGCTTTTAGGGTTTTCCATAAGTGTTTAAATACGCATTACGTTCTTGATTGTATTACAGCAGTTGATCTCCGTTTATGAATAAAGATTGAAGAGCCGTAGCTCATTCCGCATTATCTTTGTTTTATTTCTGCCTCCAACCTTCACTAACTACGACAGAATAAACGAACTAGTTACCTGTAGTTGATCGCCGATGTGGATGATAAGCGAGTTGGCTACATACTTGGCAGTCACCCACTCGTTGTTCTTAAAAATTTGAAGTCCCGGCACGTTGTTTGGCTTCAGCACGGTTAGAGCAGACATGTCCGTGTAGGGTAGCACTCCCAGCGCCATCTCCGGTTGAGGGCACTCTGAGTAATAGTTTATCTTCAATTCCATTTCCAAATTATCACCTCCCAGAGCGTTTTTCACTGTGGATTATTCTAAGCCAAGATTTATTGAAAAGGCCACCAGAAGCTTATCTACCACTCCCAAGATTCCTCTTCCATATTCCTCAATCACCTCTCTGCACTTCAAAATGTAATATGTTATCCATCTATATAAACAAAAATATAAACTTAAAATATACTAGTGATAAGAGAGAGAGGGTGGTCTACCTATAAAAGGAAGGGTGTTTGGGCCATTTGTTGAAATCTGTGAGAGAGGGAGGCCACAACATATGAAAATAGAAATCAGACCAACCCTTCCTGCCATCGCCGGTGCACTTAAGCTTGGTCCCATAACCCTCAAAACGGTCAGCTGTAACACCTTCGAGATTGACACAGGCCTCCTTTTCCTCTTGCGGGAGATCGAACAACTTACCAACTGCAGCCTGCAGGCGTTGAACGAGGGCATCAGATATTCCATGGTTGACAACCTAGAAGATTCCCCATTCTTGTCTGGCTCTTCCAATTTCTCTGAGTGTATTCTCACGAAGTTCACCCACTTGTAAAGAAGACAAATCTATGAGTGGTATCTCGAACTCGTGAAAAGTTTCAAGAGTGGGCCTCTCATAAACATGCCGAACGAACTCGGACGGAATCGATTTGAAACCACTTAGAGAGAAGGGTTGCACTCGGACGGAAACCATGACTGCACTCTTCAATGAGCATGTAAGGCAATTACTACACAATACATTAAGCAGCCCAAAACTCGTATAAATAGATGAATCATGTGAATTTCGCCTCCAGCGTATAATTTGCAGAGGCCGCCACAGGGCCATCAGTTTGTTGTGCGGTGAATTATGAAGCCACGCAACGATATTGTTGGTGGGTTTGTGTAGGAAAGCATCAAGGTAGAAAACTATCAAATTAAAGTCGTTACGGCTTAACGTGCAAAGGATCTGACAGAACAGGTATTATCGAATAATTCAGTCTTGTCAAGTCAAATTAGTCTATAATATTTCTATTCACCAGTCTCTTTTTGTGGATGGTAAGGATGGTATACAGTTGGCTAGAGATAAACGGCTGGCCTAACCCGGAAGGACTCAAGGCTCTACCTCCCCCTGTACCGAGAGAGTGTTTGCAAGTCTTACCAATTGAGCTAACCCTCGAGGCTTCTATTCAGGACAGTCTATTAGTATAATATTTCTATTCAGTCTTGTCAAGTCAAATTAGTCTATAATATTTCTATTCAGGACAGTCTATTACTATAATATTTCTATTTAGGACAGTCTATTGTTATAATATTTCAGTTGTCAAATTGGCACTGAGTATAGCTATCATTATAATAATTTAGTTGTCAGATTAACAGTCAAGACTTATTACTGTTAAATTATTACTGTTATTTAAGGGTGATCCATAAAAAGACAAAAAACAAAATTCCAGTCATTATAGTCTTAGGAGTGAGGACTTATTATAGTTATTACGTCGATAGGTGTTTATATCTTACATTTTGGGGGATGGACTTGGAAGAGCCGACAATCAAGATAGACAAGAAGGTTACATGTGTACGGGGGAGATTAATTAGATGGTCGTCGTATTATGTTAGTAGTTAAACTATTGTGTTAGCAGGCGTGATGTTTCGTTAAGCGATCCTCAGTCATAGTATAACACTTACGCGGCCGTTTTTGTTCCCTCCTGAGCCAGAGTATAGGACGTGTGGGCTTAACAACCTAAATCAGCGGAACTATTAGTTATCTGATTGCGGGGTGTATGCCGTCAAGCTGAACGTGTGAAGTTATGGCCGCAATATTGTCCGCTTCCCTCAGTCCTAATATACAACATACACGACAGTTGTTGTTCCCTCCTCAGCCCGGGTATAGGACACATGGGCTTAATAGGATGAATCAACGGAACTATTGGTTATCCGATTGTCGGGTGTATGCCACCAAGCTGAACGTGTGCAGTTATCGCAGTGTTGTCGACCGCTTGAACCCTCTGCTTTCTTCGTATATTAATCGTGCATAACCAGCCATTCTTGGGTATATCAAGCGTGCATAACCAGTCATAAAAAGAATTTTCAGAACGACTGTGACTCGAGTGTCTTGCTTCAGAACGACCGCGATACGGGCGTCTTGCTTCAGAGCGACTGAGATCCGGGCATCTTGCTTCAGAGCGACTGAGATTCGGGCGTCTTGCTTCCGAGCGGCTGAGATTCTTTACAAAGGTTAGTCTGCACAAACCTCTCTTACTATAGATCTAAATTTTCTTGAAAACGCTTTACGCCTAGACTCGACTTGATTGATAAAAGATCAATAAAAGATTAAATAGTAACTATTGAAGTAATGCATTATCAATTTCCGAATTAAATAATGCAAATAGATATTGTATTCTATGTGATAAAGTATAGTTGAAAAATAGATAAGCAAGACAGACAACGGATCGACTGTCAAGTTTAAGGTATTGCCGAGAGCTATTTAGTTTAACAGTTCCACCCAGAAAGTATAGCATATTCAAACATAGATCCAAGCTTCATTACTGAGTATCAAAATATTATCTAGAAACCCCTAATTCAAGATCTAAGTATAAAAGAAATAGGTTCAATAACCATTCAAGTAAAGTGCAGTAACTATTGAAGTAATGCATTATCAATTTCTGAACTGCATAATGCAGATAACGAATACCAATGAATGATACAGCGAGGAGTTTTCGAATGATATACTTGTTTAGACTTATAAGTTCAATACATTCGGGATTTGGGTTAACCCCATAATTTTACATCATCAATCTATCGAACAAGGATTTACCAACCTAAAACCCAAAAGCTGACAAAGTCCAAACCCTCTTTTACAGTATGTAGACTTAAAAGAAAACCGCGATAAATACCTAGAAATTTAAGGTCCAGGTTATAAACAACGGGGTTAGGACAAGTCGCATGCAATCTTACCAGCGTCGAAGTGACCCAAGATTTTAATGAGGTATACAAAATGCAAGCTTAATTTACAGAATACGCTTTTAGAGGGAAAAACCTACTACAGACAGACTGCAGCTACCAATTACATTCGTCGGCGCAAATTACGAATTTAATGGAAAACTATTTTAAAAACCACGAATAGTTGTTTTCTTGATCTTGATTTTTCATTTAAAGAGATAGCCGTAAGTCTATACCACCACAGAAGTCTTTATATAGTCTATTTTCAGACAGTAAAGTTAACTTTCGTTTAACTAGAAGTTGGTAACAAACTACCAAAATAATTTGGGTCAAAAACCCTAATGTCCGATACATTTATACAGAAAGCAAAATTGTAAGTCGCTAATATCTTATTAGCCTGAAACGCCAGAATGGCTCAAAGAATTAACAAGAACATTCTTCCACAACATTTGGTGCGAGAAAAAATCCTAACAATAGATTAGTTACCAGTTTGGTTCTCGCTAAGACCTTGAGAAGTCACGGCTCTTCATAGTAGACCTCAACGTAAGTTTTCCCACTTTTGAGTTCTTCTAAACAACGTAGGGAGTAGTCGAGGGTCAGCATTTTGCTTGCCGAGAAAAGGAGTAAGCTTGTACATAGTACAGAAGACCTCGCGTGAACCTGACATTTCATTTAAGTTAAGTTTTAGTTATAAGTAAAATGTAGCAGTATATATATATATATAAATGGGAAAACGTAACTGAGAACTACTGAATACCCCAGCTTACCTGTGTCTGGAAGATACGTTGTCTAGAGTAAACCAAGCCCCGACCTAGAACTTTATTAAGTTGCAAGTAAACCTCTCTAACACAGGAAGGAAGACGTTCATTAAAGTGTTATGATCGTGGCCACTCCCGACCATGCCAGAGACGGTATAGCCTTCAAAAGAAGATGTCTGAGTAACCTGCGTCTTGAAGAGACGGTGTCTAAAGTAAACCAAGCCCCATCCTAGAACTTTATCATGTTGCAAGTAAACCCCTCTAACACAGGAAGGAAGACGTTCATTAAAGTGTTAATTTAATTTTTTTATATTGTTAAAATATAATGTTTGATTGAAAAAATTGTTTAAAAAGGTTTTTGAAAAATAGATAAATAGATAAATTTATAGTTTAAGAATTTAATGTTTGATTGTGAAATTTTTTTATTATTACACATAAGGACATTGGAGTTATTCATTAGGAATTAATGAATAAAAAATAAAAAAAGATTTTTTCTATTTATAAATCATTGAGAGGATTATGACTTCACATGAATATAGTCTTTCAAATGATTAATTTTTTTATATTATTAAAATATAATGTTTGATTGTGAATTTTATTATTATTATTAGACATAAGGATATTAGAGTTATTCATTAGGAATTAATGAATAAAAAATAAAAATATTTTTTTTTATTTATATATCATTGAAAGGATTATGACTTCACATGAATATACTCTTTCAAATGATTAATGTTTTTATATTATTAAAATATAATGTTTGATTGTGAAATTGTTTTATTATTAGACATTAGGACATTGGAGTTATTGATGAGGAATTATTGAATAAAAAATAAAAATAGAGTTTTTCTATTTATATATCATTGAAAGGATTATGACTTCACGTGAATATATTCTTTCAAATAGATAAATTTATAGTTTAAGAATTTAATGTTTGATTGTGAATTTTTTATTATTATTAGACATAAGGACATTGGAGTTATTGATTATGAATTATTGAATAAAAAATAAAAATAGAGTTTTTCTATTTATATATCATTGAAAGGATTATGACTTCACATGAATATATTCTTTCAAATAGATAAATTTAAAGGTTTAAGAATTTAATGTTTGATTGTGAAATTTTATTATTATTAGACATAAGGACTTCGAGTTATTGATTGGGAATTATTGAATAAAAAACAAGAGCCACAAGGTGGCGATGGACCCGACATTGCTAGTGGGGTATTGGCAAGTGCATATGAAATTTCCATGAAATGACTAAGTGAAATTTTTGACAAAATATTGAAGGTTTATGTTTCCAAAACTTAGCGTTCAATATTCTAGGCAAAATTTCTAATCAATGCATAGTTTTTTCCTATTTTATATGTGTATAAATTTTCTTAAACTAAATATTTGTGAGTAATGATTCCAGTGAGAAATTATCAAAATACAAAAACCACAAGCTAATAATTAAATAGAGTTTATTTAAAATATCAATAATCAAATTTCAATAATAAAAGTAGAATATCTCTTTGTGCTATTCCATAGCTATATTTGCACCATAATATTTGTGTGTTGCTAACACTATTAAACTCACATAAACTCATGTCAACCCATTTTCTATGAGATAAATATTATTTTTTGGGAAATATTGGAACATTGTTAGCCAAGAAGTACATATTAGTCCATCTTCTCATTGCAATCAATTTCAAAATAATTTTGTATATGCACCTATAGATGGATATGAACATATATTGATCAAAAAATTTCTAAATATTCAAAGTAGACTTGAAATTGCTAATGTATGTCTAAGTTCTCTATATTAATTGACAATGTTTAAAAGATTAATTCATGAAAATTAGAATCTAACATCATATTAAAGAAGCATATCAGTGAACATAAAAATCTAGCCTTTGGCATGCATCCAGTGAATATATTTTGATTCAAGATAAATTGAATCATGTCTTTAAAAAGGAAGAAAACAATTGGACGTGTAAGAAATAAAAAAGGTTTTTGTAACTAGAACTGCAACTTGAAAGTATGTATATATTAACAAAACCATGTCCCATGTTTTGAAATAGCATTTACAGAAGCTAGGCTGGTATATCTTTAGTATTTGAAGTCATTTAAGAAAGATGCTATAAAAAAAGCCATAACAACAACATAATTTAGTTCAGATTGTTTTGTTGTGAAAGGCAAATAAAGTAAACAAGACGCAGGCTATGTCAAAAATGATGTTGACAATGTCAATGGATGATGTGCTATATAACGGAACTGTCGAAGTGCAAAAGTCTCCTTGTAGAAAAGTGCAAAAAAGAGGAGTTGTGTTTTTTATCGGCACCCAAAAATGGCAGCCATATTCAAAATTGCACTTCAAAATGGCAAAATCATTGCTATTCCAGGATTTTCAAAATTTGTTACCTGCAAATTGCAAAAAGATTGTTAGAAACTTTGTGCACATGGAAAAAGGAAAGAATGCATGAAAATTGACATGTTATTTAAACAAATATGCAATTTTCACTGATATAGTAATCAGTTATAGAAGCTAAAATGCAGTTTACTTAATCATGTTTTGTGTTTGAAGATGAAAATGAAAGGTTTTCTATCTAGTCTATATAGCACTATGCAAGTTGATTTCAAGATTTTTTTTTTCAGTTTGAGAATTTAAGTGTGGACATAAACAGAGCGCCTATATGGTGCAAATGGAGCATAGAAACTAGGAAAAATATAAAAAAAAATATTGATCATTTCTAGAAATGAACCAACATTAGATAGCAGAAAAATTATACTACTCTGGAAAATTAGAGATGCTATATGGTTGTAAAACTCCCAGAAAACAAGAGTTGTTTTTGAGAATATGATTCATGAAATAAAATAGATCCCATGAACTTTTGATAAAGAAAGATGTTGTAGAAATTAAATTTTCACAAGTGGATTGACAGAATTTAAAACTAAACCATTTAACCAATGTGCTTAAATGAAATGAAATCAAACAATAAGTTATAAACCAGTATCAACAAAAGGATCAGTTTAAAATTTATTTCATGTTAAGAAGTGTTTGTTGTAATTAAAATAAAGCAAGAAATTCAAGAAATTTGTAGAAATGAACCAACATTAGATAGCAGGAAAATTATAGCAATTATTCTGGAAAATTACAGATGTTATATGGCTGTAAAATTTCCAGAGAAAAAAAAAAAAAAAGTTGTTTTTGAGAATGCACCTACCATTTTTCAGATTCTTTTCACATCGAGTATCCTATTGTTCATGGCCAAAGTATACAGTCATTGTAAAGAGAGCTTGCGAAGATTGAAGATTGTTGATGAAACAGTCTTGGAATATTGTTCATACATGACAGCAGCAATGAATGGGAAAATTTCTTGCAGTTGCAGACCTCACAATGTGCATTCGATAATTCCATCATCAGTGTCCAACTTGCATAGCAAATTGTGTTTGTAAATTGTTTTCGTTTGAAGATTGCAAAATGCACATATGCGAGTATTAAGTATCATGGGAAATTTGCATTCACAACAAATGCATTGGAGGTGGCGCGAACATGTTTCTTACTTTAAGCATTCCATAGACCTAAAACAATTGAAGAAGATTAAGCTCATAAACAAGAGAGGGAAAAAAAACAACTATGAATATAAATATGAATGAGGAAAGTAGATTGGCATTGACCATTGACAAGGGAAATTCAAGCTCGCTGCAAAAGAGGAAAAAGAGAAGATCAGTTTGATTTTTGTCCTTTTACTTTTTGTTGTTGTTGTTGTTGTCATGAATTGTGGGCAGCTTTGCCTAGGTAGAAGAGTTTGAGCAATTTTTACAGGGTTTGTTTGGGAAGAGTCAATGCCACAGACAAGAGTGCACATGTTATCGATATAGAAGTAGCAATATGTAGAAGCATGTATACATGTGCATTGCATTTTTATATAGATGTAAACTATTGGTAGTATGGTATTTATCTATGCAATTTGAAACCAAGGAAAAAAAGTGAAAAAATAATTGCATATTTTTTTTCAATGTCATTGTAAGCAGCATTTTGTTTGTTTGTGAGTATTTAGAAAAGGAAAAAAAAAGGAGGTTGTCGTCAGTTACCTATATCTTTGCCTCGACAACAGGTAACAAAAACTATATTGCAAACTCATCATTTAAAGGGTCAATGAAAGTGGATTGCGATGTCTTTATCATGTGGCTTCCTTTGTTGCCATTTCTAACTATGTTCTTGAATAGATAGAATGGTGGTTCATCGATTGCAAGTTTTTGTTGAACTCGAAAAAATAAGTTTTTATATGCTTCATTAACTTGTAACTGCAAAGGAAATTGTTGTTAGAAAATAGAAAATGGGATATCTACTGATTGCAAGTGTAGATAGAGAACCCCTCACTTTTTTTTTCTTTATTGTTGTGTTATTTTTCTAATTTCTTTGTAAAATGTTTTTTTTAAATCTACTCTTGTTTTTACTTTGTTTTCATAGAAATAAAAAATGAAATGATTTTCAACTAGATAAAAGAAATTGGCAAATTAACTTGGAGAAAAAAAGAAAGAAAGTTCAAAGGTTATGAATCTTACAGTAGCAAAATCATTTGTTGTTTGTCCATCTATAATGAAGAAATCTAGTTGCTTGTTCTTGTATTGACAACCAACAACAATTGCTGCAATGGATCCAACTACATATGATTCATCTGAGGCGATAAGTTCGTCTATTGTCATGTCTGGTGGTAGGGAGCACAGTTTACAAACTTGTTCAATTGGCTCTATTATGCTATCAGGAAATACTATCATAGTGAATATTGCATCTCCACGATCATACTGGCCCTTTCTTTTTAGTTCAAAGCCAATGATTTTAATGCTTTTTCCAGGCAATATGTGACTACCAAAACGATTGACCAAGCTATCATTTATGGTGGTTGTTATTGTCATGAGGCCAAATCTATCAACCAAGTCTGCATGGAGAATTTTCGTTTTTACTGGGGAGTTCTGACTTCGGTTCTCAGCAGGCCCATACACAACTAAGATGTCTCCTTCAAAAACATTGGTATGGCTCTCAGTGCATAACTGTATAATGGTGGATGGCTCTATTGCATGTTTTATCCTGCAAATGCAAGTCCATCTTAAAAATAGACATGAAATAGCAGCGAATGTTTAATATACAAATTTGCAACATGAGGAACATTATGCAAAGTAGATTAGAAGAAATAAACAAAGTCAATGCAAAAGAGAAATACCTTTTTGGACTGTTTGTTATTGGTGTAGATGTTTCCATCGAAGATCCTACCACTGTTAATGTTTCAGGTGCATATTGAAAGAGAGAAATACCTTTTTTAATAGATGGAGTAGCAGGTGTCGACATTATATACACTCCTCTTTTGATATGAGACAAGGAAATTTTTTCTAATTGACTCTTGGCGTGACTGATTTCTGTATGTTGTGGACGCATTTGAACACAGAATTTGAGACATGTAATCAAAGTAGAAAAAAGTTGAATAGAGTTTTGAATTGTTTGAAGATAAAATTGAGCTAAGAACATTGAATTGTATTTCCAAGAGCAGAAGGAGAAAACATCTTAATCATTTGTATTGGAAACTTAAAACAACAGGGTCTATGTCAAAAAGATATGAATTGTATTTCCAAGAGAAGAAGGAGAAAAAGATCTTAATCATTTGTATTGGAAACTTAAAAACAACAGGGTCTATGTCAAAAAGATATGAATTGTATTTCCAAGAGCAGAAGGAGAAAAGATCTTAATCATTTGTATTGGAAACTTAAAAACAACAGGGTCTATGTCTATTGCATGAACGTAGTTATTTTTCATATTTGAGTAGTATTGATGTGAAATAAAAAACAAGGGTAAAAGAATTACAGGTAAATGTATTAAAAAACAGACATGAAAGAGTTCAATTGATGTTAAGAGGCATTGACAAGAAGCTACTAAAATGGTCTGTCCAATAAGCATCTGAAGTGTTGAAGTGCATTGAAGATGTGGGCAGATTTGTCCAGAAATGGTCAAGCATTACGCCAAAATTATTTGTAGGTTTAGTTGTTCTTCGCATTAGTAAATTGCTTTCCATGAAGAGTCGTAGCCTTTTGCTTGCTGTTGTTTGCTTTTGCATATCAATATTGAAATTGCCAACGACAATGAATTTTGTCTCATTTTTCCTTTGAAAAAGGATTGAATGTAGCGTAGAAAACAGTGAATTCAAATTGCTGGTGGGCTTGTTATAAACATTGACAATGTCAAGGGTTACTTGTGCAAGCTTTAGACTAGTGACAATTGCTTCAAACGAATTTCTTTTATAGACCTCTGTTTTTAGAACAACAGTATTTTTTTTAATCATAGTTAGGATGCCATGCACAGAGCATGCCATTGCACAAGTTTAGGGTTAAAAAAAAGATGAGTGTTTCGAAACCATATGCATATGGGTCTCTTGGAGACACAAGATGTCTGATTGCATTAGTTCAAAATTGTTTGCAACGTCTTCAATGTGCAAGAGAAGACTTCGTGTATTCAGTGTAGATATCAGTATATGGTTTGTAGTGGGAAATGAACTTATTCCATATTGGAAGGGAAATTGTGCATGTTATTGCAATCTTGCAATTTCAATCACAACTTTTGTTGAAATTGAAAAATTCTTTTGTTCAAGCTTGTTTATGAGATAGAGGCAATCAACACTTTTGACTCGAGAAAGTGCAGTGTACACAAGGCCATGTCTTCTAACCCCTTTAGGGTCAAATGCTAGACGTTCCATTTCCAAGCCTTGTGCCCTATGGATTGTTCGTGCGCATGCTAATTGAATTGGAAATTGTCGTCTAACTATATGTTTTCCATTGCTAATTGATATCTGCGATGCCATTCTTTGAACTGGTGTCCAAGTGCGCATTGAGATGGATTTGTAAAGATGTTTCATTTTTGCATGTGCACGTGCACCGACCGATGGCTCTGTGAATTCAACCCAAACAATGTCAGGTGATGTTGGAGAATATTCTTTGAAAAGCCCTTCTGCACCGTTCACAAGGCCATCTTCGACTGATTAATTTCCACCGACAAGTTCCACGAGCATGTTCTCTTTCAGAACTATTGTAGATGGAAGTTGAATATTCTTATGAGTTTCAATGTTTTTTTCAAGTTGATCAAGTTTCAAGTCAAAATATGTTAATGTAAATTCTTTTGTATTTACAATAGACGACATCCTAGAGTTATGTTGTTTAACATCTTTGTTGCAATGATAGAGATACGGGAATGTTGGGTCCAATGGAGGTTGTCTATGGAAATGTTGATTCAAATATTGAATATCATCAGGTGTTTGATTTGATGTCCTGATCCTGTTTAAAATTGAGGCGAAGGTCTCATCTTTTTGACAGACTACTGTTTTTAATTTGTATTACTTGAGGATGTCAAGCCAAAAACTGTAAGGAAATGTCTGGTCATGGAATCTTGGTTTCTCAAATATCCAAGCATCATGTATTGGTTGTACTTGCAAAAGATCACCACAGAATATGACATCAACATTCCCGAATTGTTTCATTGGCGTATGCATTATCTCATGCAAGCGTTTCTCTATGTTATAGAGCATTTTAGAACCTATCAAAGAAACTTTGTCTATTAAAAGCACTTGAAGTTGTTGGTAATCTTTTGATAGAATATCAAGCATATTTGCATTTAATGGAAACATCTTAGAAGAGTTCAAAGGCAATTTGAATGCAGAATGCACAGTGACACCATTAATATTGTATGCTGCTTTACCAGTAAAAGCAACAAGAAGACCTTTTCTTTTTAATGGATCACTACCAATTTCTTTGTCATAGAAATGGACAAGAGCATCATAAAGAGATTTAGCGGTGTGATTTTTTCTAGTTCCAATGCTTCCTGTCAATAATATATGAATTGGCATAGAAGGGTTAGCCTTTTTCCTAGAGATATTTTCTTTGACAATTGATTGTTGTTCCTTGTTCAACGATCGTCGTGTTGCATGGCATTGATTTATTTCTGGTAGATATGGTTTATCTCCCAAGGTGAAAGAAGGTGTAGATTGTGATATGTAGGTTGAGTTCTTGAACTGAAGATCAGATCGAATATCATAATGCTACATTGTGGTTTCATGTCCTCTGCCATTGTCAAAGTAATCAGATTCATTGTTATTATTGAAATGAAGTTCAACATTTTGAGCTTCAATGTCGAGGTCCCCCCATTTTCTGTCCATGTTCGCCACGAACTTTTGTTCAACGAAAGAAATCTCTTCTTTTTGGATTAGATATGCCTCTACCCATGTTTGAAAGGATTTTTTCAACATATTGACGTCACCCCTGTGTGCTATGAAGAGGAGAATATTTTCCCTTGCATAGTTCTCAGGATCTTTCTCTTTGTTGTATCGAATGAATCGAATGATACAAGGTTTATTTCTTTTGACTATTTTTTTATTAATACAACTGAAATAAGCAGCATACTCTACCAAAAAATTTCTTCAAGCTCAATCGGTCGTGCATTGTATTTTTCTATGATAGATGGTGAAATAATGTCTTCGCAGTCATCTGGCTCATTTTGCAACAATGTTGGTTTCTTAAGAACAACTGTTTTCTTCTCGTGTGGTGCAGTGTTAATGAAAATTGTCTTTCTAGAAGATGAATGGAAGGCAGAGAAAGGACAGCATGAGCTGCTTGTCTGGTGGACATTTGTTGCATGTTCAACAATGTGTTACCCAGTCTACGAATTGTTTCGACGCTATTGGCATTTCCAGAGACAACTTCCTCTTTGATTTTCTTAAATGCAAGCGTCATTGGACGGTCTATCTTTGTTACGTATGAGCTTATGTATGCTACTGTAGAATATGCATATAGGATGAACTGTGCATCAGTGTTTGATTGCCACAAATCTAGAATTCCTCTTGCAAATGCATTGATCCAAACATCTGCAGGATCTCTTTTCAATACCAAGCAAGGGCATGTGATACGACAACGCAAAAGAACAATGTATTCATCCTTGCTAATTTGCAATTCTTGAAGAAATGTTTGAAATGATGTCTCCTTTGAGTAAGTTGCTTTTTCAAGCAGAGATTGCAATTGTTTGGCTTTCCCAATTAGCTCATTTGGGGTATCTTCAAGTGGCTCAAGAACCATTGTCTTGTCAATGGGAGGCAAGGGGAAGTTAAATCTGCATGAAGAACGAAAATGTTTTTTGCATGTCCTACTGTGTCGATGTGTTTGAAATTTCACAAACTCATGTTTAAGTAATGATGAATTTGTTGAAATATATTGATCAACAAAGGTCACTATCACACCATTTCTATTTCTCCCAAATATTGGAGCATGTTTGATCCATATAAGGCCATGCTCATGCTCATTTCCCCTTTGTTGGAACTCAGTTGTGAAGAAAAAATCTTGAACCTCGCCAAAGAAGCTGCTATTCTTATAGATCAAATACTTAAGTGCATTCATTCTGTGTCTGTAATAGAGGGCACAAATTACTGGATGATTTCTTATCAATGCATCAAGATCATCTTCAATAGCAGGAATTGATGCCACGTTGTGTTTTGTTGATTCAAGTTCATGCAAGGCAGAGCACAACGGTTTCCAAAGATGCTCAGCAGTAGTAAAGGTAAGAAATAAAGTTGGTGGTCCTAGTTGGTGTATCATTGCATAAAGGTTTTTTTTTATGGAATCGAAATAGTCTGGCGATGTTCGGATTGCTTTCAATGTGCGAAAAGCAAGAGGCGATTTAAGAATTTTGTTAATGTTTGCTTGTTTTTTGACATATTTGGCTACTAGTGTTTTGCCATTCAACCCCCCTATGTGTATTGTAATACAACAAGTGTTTAAAATTTGTTTAGTAATAACTTTAACCATTTTGAAAAAAAAATGGTTGGGTGTGTTTCAAAAGCACAGCTTTCATGTTGGAGTTCCCACCTTGACACTTGTCGATAGTGATATTTTTTGTAGGTATCTGTATCACAACTATATCCAAAGAACAAGGTTGGGAAATTCAATTCTTCGGAATATCTATCTTGGAAAATGCCCAATGGACGGAAATTCTCAGAAGGTGCTAATTCAATGGTTATGTTGGCTAGGTCATCTAGCAAGTTGGTTTCTCCATATCCATGCACCAATGTTTCTGATACAGGTTCAGGATCAAGATCAAAAGAAGAACTAACATCAGAATCGGAGAGATGCAAGCTATTTGCATTGAGCGATTCAGTTGTTGATTGCAATGGAAGGGTTTTTGTTTTAGAAAATATGGTAAACATGTCTTCCCATCGTTCATTAATGGTTACACCTTCAGTCTTGTATAGTATAGTTTCAGACAAGCTTCTTAACGCTGTCATGACAATGCCAGGGCGCACATTTCCAGACAGGAATGCATTTTTGAACTCAAGTCTTCGCTTTAATACAACAGCAACTGTCAAGGAATCATCAAGATTTCTGGGCAAAGCAACTTGCACTTTATCCAAATCCACAGGAACATTGATGATTGTTCCAGTTAAACCTATTTGGCCACGCTTGTAACTGAGTTGACATATTTGTGCGAATGCATTTCTGGGTGAGACCAAGCGCTCTTCAAGAGGAGTTAACATTGCTACAGATGGAATTGAGTTGTTCCTACGAATGGAAATAGGAGATGCATAGAGTGGAATTTCTACGTTGGAAATGTCTTTCTTACAAAACTTGCAAATTTGATCGGACATAGAAAATGTACACTGGGCATTGCAATTTGCAAAGGATCTAAAAGCCAATATAGTATTTTCATCAACTTTTCGAATATATTTTTTGAAATGCAATCATCTACAACAATAGCATGTATGGGTAGGAGTGTCATTGATACTTTTTAAGTAAACATGGACATGTTTTTTCTCTATGTTACTTCTCTTTTCAGCTTGAGATTTTTTAAAAGCCTCTTGACGTTGCCTTCAAAGACTGCAAACTTTTTGGTGAACTATATTGCATATGGCTCTGTGATTTGGAACCATGTTTTTTTTGTTGACAAGTAACAACAAATGTATTTGCATCTGTGGTTTATAGTTTCTTTTCTAATTTTGCATTTGCAGAAAGCATTCCAGCATGTTTTTTTTTCATCCTCATTAGTTTTAAAAGCCTCTTGATGTATTGTTGCCTTCAAAGACCGCAAAATTTTTGGTGAATTATATTGAATATGGCTCTGTGATTTGGAACCATGTTTTTTTTGTTGACAAATAACAACAAATGTCTTTGCATCTATGGTTTGTAGTTTCTTTTCTGATTTTGCATTTGGAGAAAGCATTGCAGCATGTTTTTTTTTTCATCCTCATTAGGCTTAACCATTTCCACTTGTAACTTTCTTTTAACTTTCCTACCATAGGAATTTCAACCGTCCATGCTATGCAACTGTTTTTTTGCAATTGGAAATGTTCCCTTTGAAGTGGACGCCTGCCCATTTGTAGCTAGAGCAAAGAAAGTAGTATTCAAATTTTCTACCACCAATGGATAAAAATGTGAATGATTTGCATCTACATTATGATGGAAAAGGTAAATATTTGAGCCCATGCTAGTTGTTGAGTAAAAACATGTCAAGACTTGTTGCACATTGATTTCCCATAGGAATATGTTAATGTCCATTAATTCAGAGAACCACTGCAAAACAAATTCTTGCATATGTGCATGGTGAAATTGACATATATATCTATCAATTGAACTAGAATTGTCTTCCATTCAGTACTAGCTTGGTTTATCTCTAGAAGATTTCCTTGTAGATATTTTTCAAAGCATTTAGTTGCTCTATATTCATTTAAGGACATGTAATTGCAAAATGATTGGGAAATAGATTTCTGTAGATAAATATTATCTGTAAAAGTTGTCAATTTACATAGCGATGCAAAAAGAGAACCATGGCAATTGCCGTTGATTCTAGAACCGAGACTGAAACCTTGTTGGGCTAGGGCGTCCATGCATATTGAAAGTGCAGTATGCAAATCAAGACAATGGAGCATCTCAACATTGCCATGTATTTTTCCAAGAGCAATATTGCTACTTGCTATAGGGCCATACGATAGAAGAGGCTCAAAATGAACGACAACGGGGTTGATGTAAGGGAAAAGTAAGTTGTAGCAATATCCTATTTCATGTGAGTTGAAATGAAGATACTTGTTTTTCCTTGTGGATGACCATACAGCAACAGGAACATTCAACCATTGTGCAAACCATTTTATGCAAAAGATATCACCCCACAATCCGAAGGTATTATTTTCATTGATTTCTGAAGCAGACTGCGACATCCGTTCAAGATACAAGCCCACACTTTGCACTCCATGCAAATCAGCTAAGATTTCAATCGATAGATCTGTTTGCAACAAGGCCAATGCAGCAGGCTAGGACTGAGCCAATGACATGCAGAAATGATTAACAATCGATTCTCTTATTTCAAGTGATGTGTATCGAAAATGCAAGAGAACAACAAGCGCATCAAAGAGGCAATCGCCCACTCGAAAGTGGAAATCATGGAGCCAAAAAAAATTGTTCCTAGACAAATCAACATCAATGCCTTCAGAAGGCGAATGTCTTATTGGAGACAGGGACATGTTTCTGTTGAAATGGCCCTTGCAAATGGTATGCTAATTGTTTTCTCTTGTTTGCTTTGGTTCAAGGTCAAAAGCACACAAAGCAAGAGGAACACCAAAGGAACTTGAACTAGATGTTGGACATATGTAAAAGGAAACATGCACTCCGCATGGAATCAAGCGAATTTGCACAAAGAAGAAAACCTGTGCTGCACCTTCGAAAGATGAACCTGCAATGAAGTGTGGCAAGGTTAAGAGCAATGCTAATACATAGTTTAGTTTTTTTTGTAGGGAGTTGTGCAACACTCATGTCCATGGCTTGAAAGAAAAAAGTAGCAGTGAAAAGAACACAGAAGCATAGAGTCAAGCAATAGAGAGTGCTCACATAGAAAAAATCATTAGACCTTTGCAATTTTTGCGGAGGGCATGATGTAGAACAGTTCTATTTGTTTTTCATGATACTACATCTATATAAACTTACTTAAACTTTTAAAAGAAAGAAAAAGATAATAGTATAAAAAGAGATCAAGTTCTATATTAAAATGGTATAGAGTTTTTAGTTTGCAACTCGAATAGGGAAATGCAACAACAAGCAAAAAATTCAATATTTTCCAACAAAGAGTTGGAATGTGGCAATATGTCATTGGCAATGTTCCATCCATCTATCTACTATAGTTTATAAGAAATCAATAGAGGGAAAATCGTTATGTACAATGGCATTGTCGTTGTTCCTAATAAAATATAGAGTCAAGGAAAATTAGCTTTGCAAAAAAACATGTAGTTGCTTAATACTTGCTTCTTATAATAAAAAAATGTAAACTTTTCATATGCATACAATCAACAATATACTAACAAAGTCTGCTAATTGTTTGCAATGTCTTAGAAGTGATCTGGAATGGCTCTAGACAAATGTGTTTTGTTGAACACCCGCTGGCAATAAATATGGACCCCAAGCATGCTCAACTTCCTAAAGGTTTAGGATATTCACTCGGCTACCAATGTTGTCTAATGGCTTGCGTATTGGGGCATTACCCCTCACTCCACGACTCAAGTAAAACTGATAAACGCTTTGCCACAAATGACAGCTGTTGGTTTAACTTACGGGTGGGAACTAGTCAATTAGGCAGGGGTCGTTGTCCTTTTCACTGGCAGGTCCTCTCAATAGGCCAGATACTTCGGGGTTCCTGTGGTACTCCTCATAATGAGTTTTAGGGCTATGCCCAAGTACTTCCCACAGTTAAGCGGCCAATGACTATTCCTGGATCCAAACCTGCAATTGAAATGAACAATACAGATGCAAAAAAAAATAACTATTGCTAGAACAATAGCACTCGAAACTCAATGGGGGGAATATACTCTTGCGTTTATCGTTAACGTTATCTCAATAAAGTAGCCAATATCGCTTTATTGCACATAATATGATACCAAGAAAATACACACTTCCACATCAGAAGCTTGTTAAAGGTATTAATTAGAATCAAACCAAGAAGATTCTAAACAAATAAATAACAATGTACAAAACTGGGAAAAAAACAATACATTTTACAATAACTAATATAATAAAAAAAACTTTACACTCAAGTTTTTTAGTTAATTTTCATATTGCAAAACAACTAAATGCAAATCATGTTTCCAGGTAAGCTCTCTTTTTCTAGATTTTTACTAAAAATTTGAGAAAGGAAAGTTGGAAATGCAACATCTAAATACAAAAATGACATTTTTTTTTGGAAAAAATCCCAATTATTTATTTACATAATTAAAGGAATGATGGAAATGCAATTTTAAAATGGCTGAATGAAATAAACATATTTATAAAAAACCTGATTTTGAAGTATTTTTTTGTATTTTCTATTTCCATCAAAGAGTTTAGAAAATGCAAAAAAACCCAAAATGAATTAAAAATATGGGCAAGGAAATACCTATTTCCAATCCAGTGAAATGAAAAACAACCGTATCAACAAACATAGAATATCTATGGTGAAATAATTAGCACATAAATGCAATTACCAAATCCTGTAGATTTTTAATTGAAATAATTATTAAAAAAATTCTGAGCTCTCCAAACAAGTGTTTTTTTAATTGAAATAATTATTAAAAAAAATTATGAACTCTCCAAACAAGTGAAAACAGAAAGCTATTGTTGGTCATACCCATCCTCTCTCCTCTTTGAGTTTTACTATAAAGCTGGGAGTCCAGGAACCATGTCAAAGGAAGATGCACTTGAGGAGCCTGCCCACACATACCCACAAACATGGGTGAAGCATAGTTATAGTTTGTTAAATAGAAATCTACAAGGTGCAAATAATACTGTTGAAATCTTGTATCAGAAGAACTAAAGAACATAATATTTAGGAAATTTTGAATTTCCAATGGAAGAGGTACCACCAAGCTATTACATAGCAAGGTTTTTCTGGAGTTTTTTCAAATGGAAGGTTGTAATTTCAATTGAAGGCATGGCATAATTTTGAAACAGTGGGTTTTAGCCTTTAGGCTTTAGCACTAGCCTTATCTTGTTTTTTTAAAATAATTTATTTAGTCATATTGGTTCAAGTTTGAAGCCATCCAAGGAGCTGTTAAAATTTAGCATTTAAAAACACTCCTCAACCTAAATGAAGTTTTTTTCTCAGTATACTATTTATTGCAATTTCCCACTATGGTATTGGCTATGGGATAAGAGGGCCTAAAACTTTTTAAATGGGTTTCGCATTCAATTGCCATGCGTTGGCATTGATTTAGAGATACTATTCTTTTGGATTGCATGGCATTGATTTAGAGATATCTATTATTCATTTGGATGGAGTTGATTTTTTTGTCACTCATTACCCCAACACTTGTTTTTATTTTGAGGAGAATAACATTAAATATTTCATGTGAAGTACCACACATGTGGGAAATGCACCTTCTTTTTCACCATGATGTCAAAATTGTCTTTATTCAAATTATGTTGAAGTTGCAACATCTTGGCTTCAAATCTCTAATGTAGCAATATTTATGAATAAGATCTGGAAAATAAATTGAAGAGGGCTTGCTTAATTTTTCAATATTTTGTCTGTAGTTTTTACTAGTGCTGCATGCCTAGGGTTGTGAAATCTATCATGACAAATTCGATGAATTAGTAGACATGTCAAGACAAATTCGATGAATCAATAGACCTGTGCTACTCTTTGTTCTCAAACTGAAGCCGATTGGTAACTTCACCCTTTATATTTTTCTAACTATTAGCTAGCTCATGATACTCATCTGTGATTCTCTTTGTTTCTGCATGTTAACATAATCCCGGCATCAGAGATTACAAACATTAGACATTAAATTATTATTTTTATTCCCTAAAGTATCATCCATATAATTTATGGATTTGTGAACAATGCTAAGCATCTTAAAATTTTCGAAGTGATATATCATATTAGGATACATGGAATTGGATATAATGCAGTTGTTAAATGTCTTTAATAAATGCAATTTGTTTGAACTTTAATGTTGTTACTGGGCATCTTCTCTACAGGAAAGGATTTTTTGTTACAATATTACATAGTCATCATAAGTTGCTCTGCATGCTACTAACATATTTTTGGACATATAGAACACAATTTCCTATTGCAAGATAATCTAAGAATATTTTTTTAGAGTTTGATGTCATTTTGTATGCATTAGGAAATGTACCTAGTAATGTAGCATATTCTAGGGACTACTATATTGTATGAATAGTTTGGTTGATGCAGCAGGAGTATTTAAGAAAGGCTATAAAGAATTTGACGAAGCAGTGCAATTTTAGACCAGGATGCTTAAAGAACGTTTACTTTGATTTGCTACTTGAGGTTGAAATTGATAGTTCCATTAACAATTGGAGAGTTGCTTATGGACTTTGTACTGTAGCAGCTAGGAGCCTTCATATTCGAGACAGACATCCTGAAGAAATGTCCAACATGGATGGGGCTTCGACATTAGGCATTGAACGAGCAGAGGAATTAATAGCTATTGCTAATGTAGCATTTCAAGGTGAGAACTTATCTCTTTCTCTCCCTCTCTACTTGCCTACCTATCTCTATATTATAATGAAATTATGATTCACTCTGGTTTAATAAGGACATTAAGTTAATATTATTAAAAAAAATTCTGAACTCTGCAAACAAGGGTTTTTTTAATTGAAATAATTATTAAAAAAATATTTGAACTCTCCAAACAAGTGAAAACAGAAAGCTATTAAAAACAATTATGAACTCTCCAAACAAGTGAAAACAGAAAGCTAATGTTGGTCTCTCAGTAGGAAAAGGGGAAAAATTATCTCTCTTTTATTATCCATATATGGAGGACTGCATGCATACCAATGTGAAAACAGAAAGCTATTGTTGGTCTCTCAGCATAAAAAGGGGAAAAATTATCTCTCTTTTATTATCCATATACAGAGGACTGCATGCATACTAATTCAACTGCAGAATACAGGCCTCTGATAATTACTTGGGCTCCTGCTTTTAGAATGAGATCTAGTGATTAATTAACTAAACACCCAATACTATTTAAGTTTTTAGTATGGATGGTCTCATCAATTAATAAAAACACAAAAAATAGTCTTTATTTACTTAGAACACTAAACTAAACCTTTACAAGCAATTATGCTCGATATACCTGTCAAACTAAAATTTGTAAAACAATACTCCAATTTAGAATCCCTTGGTCCCAAACCAAACATCAATGTGGCTTATGACTTCATGTTTCTAGAGTGTTTCCATAAGTGGCCTATTAAGTGCCTCCATTTGTCTCACCTAATGCGAATGAAAAATAGATTTAGGCCTTCAACTTGTAGCCAAAAAGAGCTTCGTTAACTAGTGAGGTTTAGGGAATGTTAAGCCATCCAATAGGGGCCAATCGAGAGATAGAAGCAGACAAAAAAAAGTTATTAAAGAAGAGTCTAACCAAGAAAATAACACCTCCAACAAATCCTTGATTTTATAATATTTAGTACTATAACTAGACACTAACCATCACCATTTTCTTCTTGATTTCGCTGCCACTCTATGATTTGAAATCATCACTTATTATTACATTTTTTCTCATTCGTTGTTTTCTTATGCTCAATTAACAAGCCATATAAATTATAACCACTTTTTGTTCCACACAACCTACAGACTTGTGCACAATGTAATAACAATCTACCTATCTTTACCAACTAGTTAAGTGATGTTATTGATTCTCAAAGCATCTTGACTTGTGAAACGAACAATATTTGTTTCCTGAATATGAGCAGTAGTTTAATTGCTGAATATCCAACATAAATAGGATAAAATACAATAATCCATAAAGAATAATATATATATATATATATATGAAAAGATGAGATAGATATGAGATTACAATGACAGGGCCCATATATATTTTTCTAAAAGGGCACCTTGGTAAATCATGAAGGATTATAACTTATAAACCTTAGATAAATCTTATTATATTATATTATTATTATTAGTAGTAGTAGTACTATTTTGTTCATTACAACATGCTACATGGGCATTACATCATATGCATGCAGCATGACACACTCATAAAATATCCCATCACATTTTCAAGATCCTTCTCCATAATACTTGAGATTACATGGAGCTTTATAGCAAGCTTTGAGATTTTACTTTATCTTAAGCTAGAATTCCTATGAAGATGTGCTGCAAAGTTATGGGAGATGAGATTCTTTTGGTTGAATGTTCACCATCCACCAAGTTTCCAAGTCAAAATGAACTGAGACAGATAAAGATACCCCCAAAGTTGGCACCTAAGCCAAAGGATGTCTATGTAATGTAGTTGAGCCACCAACCTCAGAGATCATGTTTTTCAAAGAAGCTTAAGCCACACAAACAGTCTATCAATCAAATAGGTTATGCACAGCTTTAAGCAAGCTATAGCTCATTAGTAGCAATCGAAAGTTTTGCGCTTGCCCTAATTTAAGGTTCAATCCAATTTATCTCATTATGCGGATTGGAGAACCAGGACAAATGCCATTGAGGAGAGTAATTCAACATGAAGAATATAGTAGATAACCTTACCCTATGTGGGTGTGTTTGAAAACCTGCACTCCATTCTGTGTCTCGCCAAAAAGGTTTGATAGTAGGGCAAATCTTGGTAACAAAATATTTAAAAATAAAAACACTTTTGAGTTATATCACGTGACTTTATTACATTTGAGTTATATTGGAGCGTTATATTCCAACACAAACCCATTGTAATTCTTCTGGGGTTTAAAGCAATCACCTTCGGAAAAGAAAAAATGATATCTTTTTGTAGTATTAAATGGTGAGAAAGGTGACACTGCAATTCATAATCCCTTGGTTCCAAACCAAGAGCTGGTGTGGCTTCTCACTTCATGTTTCTAGAGAGTTCCCATAAGTGGCCTATTGAATGCCTCCCTCTGTCTCAACTACCGAGACAGGAAAATGGATTTAGGCCCTCAACTTGTAGCCAATGGGGCCTTGATAACTAGTCAAGTCGTTAGAATGTTAAACCATACACCAGAGCTCCATTGTTACTGTGGTCTGATCCATTCAAATGACTAGTCAAAACGGGGTGAGACCAAGTCTGACCCATACAAATGATAATAGAAACCCCTCAGCCCTGGAAACCAAGCCAAAGGACGTCTGTGTAATGCACTGGAGCCTCCAAAGTCAGGCCATGTTTCTCGAAGCAACTGAAAAACAAAAAACCCTTCAACTTGCCACATAGACAATCTATCAATCAAATAGGTTCTGCACAGCTTTAAGCAAACTGCAGTTTGTCAGTGGCAGCCAACAGTTTCGTGCTTGTCCTAATTCGGGGATCAATCCAATTTATCTTGTCATTCGTATTGGAGAACAAGGAGAATTGCCAGTGAGGGAGTAATCAACATGGAGAATATAGTAGACAATCTTATCCTTTGTTGGTATGTGTGAATCCCTACATTGCAGTATATGTCTTGTCCAAAAGGTTCGATAGCAGGGAAAAGCTGGGTAACCAAAAAAACTCAAAATACCACTTGCAAGAGTTGTCAAAATGGTTTGATACTGGGTAGGCTAACAAAAACAAATTTTAAAAAACACTCAAAATACAAGCAATTTTTACATTAAATGTAGTATATATTGAAGTATGAAACAATTAGGGCAATGTGAATCACAGAATTACATAAAAAGATGTTTATGCAACTTACCAGCCCAGTGCTCCAAATCGGGCATATCATAGAAATTCACAGCAAAAACAGCTCTTCGACGGCCTCAAAATAGGAAAATGAAAGAAACCGCATTATATCATGAAAGAAGTGAGCATTCCAAAACAATTTGGCGAGTAAGACCGCCTGGCATCAAAGCATCAAGTTTTACACTCCGATTTCTTAACTCCTGAGTCTTATGGTGTTGTGAAGCAATGTTAACGTCTTTCTTGCACCAAGCAATATGATGAATTAACTGGGAACTCAAGATTATGAGCTCATCGAGAAATAAATACACACAAAGTACAGGGCTCAAGACTCAAGGTGAGGGCGTGAGGAGTCCAACAATAATGATAATTTGGGTATCAATCTTGTAGTTGTGGATGCAATTTGAAGTTATCTAATATATAATCCTATATAGAGTTTCTCAGAACGACTTTGTGCTGCCAAATAAATAGCATCCTCCATTGTAACCTCTACCAAAATTAGTGACTGCATGTTGGGTTCTTCGTAAATAGTAGGGTTCGCACAGTACAGATGTAATTAAGAGGCAATTGACTATGCCTAGCCCCTCTAGTACCAGCTGCCACTTCTCAAGCTCCATTGACAGAATTTTTTCCCATTTGCAACCGAAACCCATCTGTTTCTACCGACAAAAGAAAACCCAGAAATCAAAACCTAATCCTTTTGTACAGAGCACATTAAAGCATACGGTTTCAAAAATTGAAATGAGAGGCTTGCTATCAAAACCGGAAAGAATGGTCCATTGTTTAAAATGGAAAAATCAAAGGATATCATAAACCCTAACATCAACAGACAAGTCTGCAACGCATCCCCTTAAAAAATATCGCAGGAAAAAATCACAAAATTAATACCTCGAAGCATATTTAACACCATCGTTGGCAGTTTTATTATCAGCAACAACACTGAGAACAGAGAAGTAAAAGCAATAGAAGAGGAGACCCAGCTTTAAACATGTAATCCCTAAAGATACATGACCAAAAATAGTGCAGAATATAGACAGCAAAGAGAAATACGACTGGCTCTTACGAGTTTTAAATTAGTGCAGGTTTTAACTCACATACCTAGTAAAATGCTGCGACCACCAACGTTGAAACCACCGATGCAACTTTCTTTGTTAAGAAAGATGAGCAATCACGAACAACCACATGCACAGACAGCCCAAGTTGCACAGCGGCATCCACAGGCATCCCAAATTGCAGCAAACCCCAAAACGCAATGAACCACCAGGATGGAGGAATACAGGCAAGGGCAAAGACCCAGGAAAATGAATAGTGAACTGCAATAAATAGAAGTGATCACGAGCATACCGCTTGTCGCTCCACTGCCAAAATCCACGGCCTAAAAAAATGCAGTGTGCAAAGGCCAAGCCATAACCATACACTCGGGTCTAGACAACCATCAATACCTCCGCACCCGAACATTGAACCAGAGCAGGATTAAACCACCCACCGCCTAGACCATGCACTTGCAATAAGACTCGCACTATACCGCATTAAACCACAATACAAACTCAACTAAACTGCATTAAACAGCTTGACGTTAACTGGATGCCGAGGCCCGGGACGCAGAAACCTAAGATGTTGTCACCAACCATGTAGCCAATAACAAGGAGTAAAATCATTTTTTAAAATAATAAAAAAACTACAAAAATCTAAAACATTACAAACTATACGAAAACGTTGATTTGATACAAAATTTTGAAAATGATTAATGCCCCTACCCTAATAAAAATATAGTTTTTCTATTTATATATCATTGAAAGGATTATGACTTCACATGAATATATTCTTTCAAATAGATAAATGTATAGTTTAAGAATTTAATGTTTGATTTTGAAATTTTTTTATTATTAGACATAAGGACATTGGAGTTATTGATTAGGAATTATAAAATAAAAAATAAAAAATAGAGTTTTTCTATTTATATATCATTGAAAGGATTATGACTTCACGTGAATATATTCTTTCAAATAGATAAATTTATAGTTTAAGAATTTAATGTTTGATTGTGAAATTTATTTATTATTAGACATAAGGACATTGGAGTTATTGATTATCAATTATTGAATAAAAAATAAAAATAGAGTTTTTATATTTATATATCATTGAAAGGATTTTGACTTCATGTGAATATATTCTTTCAAATAGATAAATTTATAGTTTAAGAATTTAATGTTTGATTGTGAAATTTTTTTATTATTAGACATAAGGACATTGGAGTTATTGATTATGAATTATTGAATTATTGAATAAGAAATAAAAATTGAGTTTTTCTATTTATATATCATTGAAAGGATTGTGGCTTCACATGAATATATTCTTTCAAATAGATAAATTTATAGTTTAAGAATTTTAGTTGTATACAAAAGTTATAAATTATGACTTTTAAAAAAATTAAGAAGCTCAATAAATTTTTTAAAAAGGTTTTTGAATTTTAAAATGATATTTAATTTTTTTATATTATTAAAATATAATGTTTGATTGTGAATTTTTTTTATTATTAGACATAAGGACATTGAAGTTATGCTAACTTGTTAAACAAATATTACTTACTTTCAAAATTCCTAAACAAATGTCTAAATAGAATACATTAAATACAAGAGAATTTGAATCTCCCCATATTATTGTCTTATGTAATAATATTGCATATGAAATTGAATAAAGTCATGACACTCTCAATATATACTAATTGTACAAACTATAATTGTGACACTTTACCAATAGGAGCCACGACAACCTCACTCAATAATGGCATTAGGAGCTAAGGAGGCTCTCAAGGATGTTTTGCAACTTCTCAAATGACATTTCTTTAATGTTAGTCAAAGGAGGGATGGAGTACTCTATATACAACCTTCGTTGCTTCTATGGGAAATTTCCTTGCCAAGATTTATATTTTACCTTCTACTACAGAAGGACCTACATCTAGGATATTTATGAAATGGAATGATTACCAAATGTTGTTGTACTATATAAATTTTACAGTTGGTTTGTATCTTTCTGTATATTTATCATTTGTTTGTATATTTTCTAGCATGGCCTCTAGAGCAGTCACAACAACTGAGCGTGTTTTAAGAGTCCCTTCATGGCTTATTCATGGCTCTGTAATAATTCCAGTTCTGAATTTTAGCATGGCTTGTGCACTTAAACCTATATTTTCTTCTATTTAAATTCATGGGATTCTTTTCTTCTACATTTGAGATTGGCTTACAACCTATCATATTTAATGATTATAAAACATTACTTTCGTTTGAAGAAATTTATAGCATCTTTATAGGAGGAAATTACATTGAAAACATAAAAGTTAAAAATTAAGTTTATCTAATTGTGAACTCCAACCAAGAAATATATGTATGGTAAAACCTTATGTTTGTTTGAAGAAATTTACTGACATTTTCTGGATAAGAACTTTAGAGAAGGAAATTACATTGAAACAATTGATGTTAAAAATGAAGTGAGCAATCATATACAAGAAAACAAATTAACATTACTGATAGAGAGATACATGACACTGCACATACCAGAGATCATGACAAGCTTGCTGCTTTGGGTGCCCTTGAAACTGTCAGTTACTTGTATGCTCTAGAGTCCATATAAAAACTCCTATGATGAGGAAAAAGGCATCAGTTGTACCTAGGAAAGCCTGTGCATTGGAATCTATCTCTCTCACAGGTACCACTACAACCAGGCCTGATTTTACATAAGGTTGTCTGAAGCCCACAATCTTCCACCGATTTGTGCTTTATTCAAAATAATACCGACGCTTCACATGCGTTTCAGAGCTTAAATGCATGAACTTTAACTCTTCATGCCTCCAAAATAGTTTCTTGCTTAGCATGTGGCAGCCTTTTGGGTATTTCAAAGGTGAAATATCACGTTATGACCAGTTGATCACGATAATTAACTACTGTTAGATATTTTGGAGGAGCTACTTCTATGCATTTTGTCACGTACCCTCCCGTCGAAACGCAAGGAATGGAACATGATACTAAAATCTGGGCTTTTACATAAACTCAGTCCATTCATTAGATTCATACAAATAAAAGTCAAAAGTGTGCAGATGCAAATCAAGCAAATATGCACAGTGGAATAGAACATCATCCACACACATTTCATACTCATCCAACATATCAAAATAATAATCAAATTAAACATTGCAGAAGTAAATACACATAGAGAATACTTATCTTCATTGTGCAATTGTCCCAAGCAACTACCTATGTCGCTGCAGTCCACCCAACCATAGGTCTCTGCCCATCCTGTATTCTTTCAGCACTAAGAGACCACCCCTGAGCTGGGCATGATTTCTACAAGGTAATGGGACACTCAAGCTCATACTCAGCCAAAGCAATGGATACCCATAACCCATACCCCAACATACGCTTTACACACACAACAAAACACAGTCATTGGGCATGGATAAACAATTACAGGAAAGGTATTTACAAACAGGGTCCATGGGTTTTTCCACAAATCGTGGGCACACCAAAAACATACTATGGAGAGGGAAAACGTCTACAGGGAACAAACACAATCTTCCCATGGGCATTCTGGGCATCTAAATGGCCAAGACGACCTCCATGAAACCCCAAAACAGACTCCCTTCTTCCCAGCAGCTCTGCAACACCAAAAACATCTTTTTACTAGCTAGAAAACAAGGGAAAACCATAAAAACGTGGAGGGAAAACAACCAGGTAGCTCCAAAAACGTGAGAGAGGAAAAACTACTTGATGGGTAATGGCTTGGAGAGCAATTCATGGATATTTTCTCGCCCGAGAAAAACACGTTTTTCCATGAAGGGTGGCTTCTCCATACTCGAATTTGGACAGCCATACCTCTCCATTCCCAAGGCACTAACTACCTCAACCAACTCTTGGGAGAAATGAATGATTGGGTACAAAAGTCAACATGGGTAGTTGAGATTTTATGGGTTCTCCCATTGACACTTGCCTTGACTTGATTGGATCAAGGGTTTGAATATTTCCCTCCCAATTCCTTGTAAAATCATGCCCCCATCTCTTGTTGCATTGCATAGCTAGTTGTGGGTATTTTATTAAAATGCATATTTACATGATATTTGCAATTCCATTGTGCCTGGCTAGCACGTAACCCATATGCATCAATAAATCTATGGCGGGGCCTTGGCCTTGAGCTCCTCACCATGATTTAATAACAATATTACATCCTTTACATTTTAATGTAATGGGGTCAAAATCGGGACATTACACATTTTAACTTTTCTACATATTTTCGCAAGTGTCATCATTATCTAAATCAATATGTTCAAATATGAAAGGATAATTACATGAAAGGAACTTTAACTTCTGAAAAGTGAATCAACTATATCATAAAAGGTAATTACATAAATATGAGGTAGGAGATGAAGTGGAGAGATTGCAAAATCAACTATCACAAAATTGTATAATGGTCTTTGATTTGGAATGCTTGGCTTTAAATTTGTACATAGCTCTAATTTAATCTTGATTTTTATTTTATTATTTTTTAAACGTGCTTATCAAATCAAATGGAATCAGTATAAAATATATTATATTAATATATGGTAAGGTAGATTATAGCAACTAGTTACTAAATGGACAGGAATATATTGTTAAAATAAATAATAAATATAATATTTTAATTTACTATTATTATATTATTTTAAAAAGATGTAATGAATAGTTTTTTATTAATTTTAATATTTTAAGTATAATTATGTTTTATGTAGAAATTAATTAATTATATATATATTATTCATGTGAAAAGATAAAAGGTGATTTTTTTTTATGGGTATAAGCATTGAATATAGTTGTAATTAGTTTTTAATAAAGTGATTTCACTAATGATATTTTTTATCCAAAAATTATATATTAAATTGATTATTATAAATATTAAAAATTTATTTTAAAATTTTGAGTATATTTATTTAATGATTTGTTTATAATTTAAAGTAATTAATTTTAAGTGTTTGTTGCATAGTAAGTTAAAAAGTAAATAAATGGGATTTTTTCATTAAGGACTTATTAAAATATAAGTCCTCCACTAATAAAATTGTCATCACAAGGTTTTTAATTAAGGACCTTTTGTCCTCATAGCTAACATTTTGCTCAATTTTATGATTGTTAATAATATATTTATCCTATATAAGAAAGATCCATTAACATGAAAAGAAGCATAACATTACTCACCATGAAAACCATTCCCAAACGAAGCTTTTCAAAACCTATATTTTGATACAATACTTATTCTCATTAAGCAACGTATGCTTCACTCATATATTGCTTATTGAACACTTATTTTTTTCAATTTTTAAAGACATGGAGTAGCATGTGTCACTTTTCACTTACTTTTAGGCTATATACAAGTAATACATTATTACAAGTTTTGTAATTACTTTAAACTTTAAACTTTTACTGTGTATAACTAATACTACATTTGGGAATACTTTAAAATGGTAAATATAGACACACTCATTTATCATACTTTAGTTTAAGTGTATATATATCATATTTATAATATTTACAATTTTAACACCACTTTAGTTGGAAGGAAATTAGCTAACTCTTTTAAAAATAAAAATATGAATTAGCTTTTATTAATAGTATTTTTAATAATAAATAAGTAATAATAATAATATCATATATACTAAAAAAATTATAAACATATAAATCATATCTTAAGTATAAACATAATCTTAAAAAATATAACACTTGTGCAATCAATTAATTGTGAAGATGCAAAATTTAAAAAATAAAAAATAAAAATTAAATCCAATAGTGCATCCACAATCTACAACTACTACATCGATCAAAAGGCTTATGTCCAAGGAAACCAAAACTACTACATGGATCAAAAGGCTTATGTCCAAGTATGTTTCCAACTTTAACATATGGATGGAATTTGTGCTCCTAAGAAGTTGTATTTTTAAGGGATTAACGCGTTTTATATTTACAATATTTTTTAATCAAGGTTTTGCAAAGGTATTATGGGTTCAAAGGAGCCTAAGGTGGTGTTTGATGTACACAACTATTATATGCGAGCACAAGATATGCAGACTTTGTTGGAGAAAAAATCATTAGTAGCTCACAAACATTATTGTTCATGATTTTAAATATGAATATGAGAATTTAATCATTAATGGAAAGGAGGATGATGTTATAGTAGTTTTCAAACCTACATCTTAAGGAGTATGAATTCCATACAAATGGAATGGAATGCTTGAAATGAAGTATGTAAGAATCTGGAAAATTTGTTTGACAAGGTTAATGAAACCCATGTTATGCCACTTGAGAAGTAGTTAACCTCTTTCGAACCTTTATCTTTTAGTAGCATTGATGATTATTTGGCTCATTTAATGGATTTTTAGTTGAAAAAATTTGGATCTTCTACATACCATGGAGTTCCTCAAATCCTTTAATAGACTTTATGACATGCAATACTATGGGAAAATACCATGGGACACCCAAAGCCATGGACCGGTAAACCCATTATTGACTCAATAAAAGTTATATTTAATCATTTTTTTACCAAGTCAAGATTAACCAACCATGATAACAAAAAAATAGGTGAAATCATTCATGTATAACCCTTAAAATAAATGAAAACTCTATTATTTCACCTTGGGAAATTTCTCCCATAAGGATCTATACAAAGACCAAACAATTAGCCTTAGGCCTTCATGAATTCAACCTTAGGCCTTCATGAATTCAACCTTTTACGAGGCATTATGTATAGATCCAATCCTTATGAGGCTCATGAAATTTAGAATTTTGATGAAACATTTATACTAAAAGGAGGATAGTGTGGGATGAGTATTTTGGCAGAGAGAAGGAACATAAGTGTACTCCATACAAAACAAAAGAGTAAAGAATAGATTATGATACCTTGCTGAAAATTAATGTGTGTAGGAAATACATATCGTAATGTTATCTCTTTATTTAGTTTAAACAAAAATAGATAACTATATTGATAAGATGTGAATCACAAACATGTATTGCAGTTGAACCACATATGAAGATGAGCAATGAGTTGTTCTTGAATTGGGTTCATCACTTTGCAAACCGAGTATAATTTCTCTTACAAATTGTTTCCTTCTCACTTCTTTGGACATGGGAGCCATATAGCCTTAGGGTACCATCCAAGGAGCTAAATTGAGCATCACCATTCAAGCTAAATTGAGCATCACCATTCAAGAGTTGTATCAAAATTGAGCTTTGGTATGAATGGATATAAATTTTGTGTGTGAAATAAAAAGGGTTGAATTTGTTGAAGTAGGTGGTAAAGCACCACAAAAGGCACTTGCAATTAAAAACATAAAGTTGTGTTATCAAAGAATTGGGATTTGACCCTCAATCTTGATGCACTTGTGAAACCATGCTACAAAGCAAGACTTTCGAAGTTTTAACTCAATAAGAAACACTTACATTGAAAAACATGTTTATGCACAAGTGCAACAAATTATAAAAAATGTGAACTTTCAAAGAGAATCCCAAATTAATGAAACACCATATTGTAATCCTAATGAAAAGCGCTTCATAATACCTATACAATTTAGCCTCATGAATCTTAATTACAATAATAAAAATGTGAATCTTTCCCAGCCACCTTCTTTAATATACACTATCCTAATAAAGTGATGCATCACTACATAGATTTTAGAGAATAAGAAGTGAAAAAGAATGTGATCAATTAAGAAACAAATGAATATTTTGGAAGTGAAAACAATAAGAAATGATTTGCAATCGGAACATAAAGAAGATATTGTTTGACAATTTCCTAAAACTATATATTAAAGAGATAAAAAAAAATCTAATTAAAATGAATTTTACTTAGCATTAAGTTAAATAATTATTCCAAATTACTACCTTCCTTATTAAATAAAAAAATTAAAAAGTTTCCAAATGAAAAAAAGGGAAGAAAGTTAAAGAGAAGAACATAACATTTTGCTTCAATAATGAGAACTTAATTAAGCATTGTAGCTTTCCAAACTCACAACTAAAATCGTAAGGTTCCAACAATTTTTACAGTAATTTGTGGAGATTGGTCTTTCACTCGAAAGTGGCCCGTTGACAAATGGAACCCCAGAGTTTAATACAAAAGATAGTAACTAAGGGTTGAACATGAATATTTAATTAAAAATATTCACTTTTTCACCAATGAATATTATTATTATATTTATATTCAACTGTATAATTATATAAATTTCATAATGTTTTGTTTGTTTTATAGATTATAGATTATTGTGCGCAAGAGACACATTTTACTGTGTAATTTCTTCAGTGTTCATTATATAGTTGACACATGTCCTTTATAAAATATATATATATATATTATAAAAAATAACATGTAAGCTTAAATTAGATTTAAAACATTTAGAAATAAAATTACACAAATTAGATAAATTAAAACTATAAACATCTCATTACACATTTGATCTAAAGAATGTAAATGTTAAGAAAGGGTTGACAGCTCTAGAGATTTGATCCCTCTCAGCACCCCTTTTAAGATAGATCTATACTAATACTTAATAAATTTTAAAAGATCAAGTTAATCTAAAACACATATATATACATAATCATGATTATATAATTTTTTTAATCAATTTAAGATGGATCTAATCATTATATTTTTTATAAATCCACCAATAAATTTAAACACTCCAAACCCCAAACTATATTTTAATTATAAAACATTAATCTCTAAATATCTAATAAATATCAACCAAAATCCATCTAATCTATTGATCTATCATGATTAAGAGATTATCATGGATTAAGAGATTAAAACCCTATAGATACAATCTTTTCTTAAAAATGTTTTGCCATATATGAAGATAATATAGATCTAATTTAAAATAATATGATGTACTCGAATCACAATGACACTGATCCACATTAGATTCGGATATTTGATTTACTTGACAACTTTACTGGCAGCAATCTTTTGCAGTCAACACATCTCGTCCAGCAAAACAGGCAATTGTGACTCTTGTGAGATTCAAATTAAACGATATAATGTACAGTTCTGGCATTCAGATATTAAGAAATAAACAGTTCCACAGCAAGCAAGCTACGACTTTACAAATTGGAGAATCACATCACAAATTGATCACAATCGACTTTACAGTGACGAAGACGGAGAGAAAAGAAAGAGAGGTCAGAGGCAAAAGCAAACCATAAGAAGGCCACGTCGAAGTCTCATGTAAACACTAAGTTGCCTTATTTTCTTCCGTTGCTTGGATACTATGGTTGTTTGCGTTGTTTTTCTTGCGTTGCTTGAATTCTCTGAAGGTCACGGCATCGAACAGTGGGGGGTTGTTTTGATCGATGAGCTGTTTGAGTGGGCCGACGAGCAAATCCAGAGGAGGATTACAGAAGACAGGCCACGACATTCTCACTTGATCCTTGCTCACCAACGTCCTGTGCAATACGCTGTTGTACCTGCCGTTGCTCAACGTCTGCACAACACAAACAGTACTTATTATAGAATATTTAGCTGCGTCTACACTAACTAGGACAGATTAAACGAACTAGTTACCTGTAGTTGATCGCCGATGTGGATGATAAGCGAGTTGGCTACATACTTGGCAGTCACCCACTCGTTGTTCTTGAAAATTTGAAGTCCCGGCACGTCGTTCGGCTTCAGGACGGTTAAAGCACACATGTCCGTATGAGGTAGCACTCCCAACGCCATCTCTGGTTGAGGGCACGTTGGGTAATAGTTTATCTTTAACTCCATTTCCAAATTATCACCTCCCAGAGCGTTTTTCATTGTGGATTCTTCTAAGCCAAGATTTATTGAAAAGACCGCCAGAAGCTTATCTACCACTCCCAAGATTCCTCTTCCACATTCCTCAGTCACCTCTCTGCAATTCAAAATGCATTGTATTATACATCCATCTATAGCTCATCAACAAAAATCTAGAATTAAATGCTACTAATAAAAGCAGGGGTGGTATATACTATACCTATAAAAGGAAGGGTGTTTGGGCCATTTGTTGAAATCCGTGAGAGAGGGAGGCCACAACATATGAAAATAGAAATCAGACCAACCCTGCCTGCCATCGCCGGTGCACTTAAGCTTGGTGCCGTAACCCTCAAAACGGTCATCTGTAACACCTTCGAGATTGGCACAGACCTCCTTTTCCTCTTGCGGGAGATCGAAGAACTCTCCGCCCGCAGCCTGCAGGCGTTGAACGAGGGCGTGAGATATTCCATGGTTGACAACCTGGAAGATTCCCCATTCTTGGCTGGCTCTTCCAATTTCTCGGAGTGTATTCTCACGAAGCTCATCCACTTGTAAAGAAGACAAATCTATGAGTGGTATCTCGAACTCGGACGGAATCTATTTGAAACCACTTAGAGAGACGGCCTGCACTCGGGCGGAAGCCATGAGTGCAGTCTTCAATGAGCATGCAAGGCAATTACTACACAATACATTAAGCTGCCCAAAACTCGTATAAATAGATGGACCATGTGAACTTCGCCTCCAGCGTATAATTTGCAGGCCATCAGTTTGTTGTGCGGTGAATTATGAAGTCACGCAACGATGTTGGTGGGTTTGTGCAGGAAAGCATCAAGGTAGGAAACGACTCAAGTTCTGAGCTTATGTTGCTGACTCCCTCAATCCAACGGGCATGGAGCAAAGTCAACCTTGACTTTGCTCCATGCCCGTTGGATAGAGGGAATCAACAATGGCCTCAAGTAAACTCGTTACGGCTTAACGTGCAAAGGATCTGACAGAGCAGGTATTATCGACTATAATAATTCAGTCTATTCAGGCTCCGTCAGTTCAAACGGTTTGGCTCCGTCAGTTCAAACGGTGTTTACCAATCGGAAAACTCCAACCCGGAAAATCGTAACTCTTTTGTATGTTCTGTAAGTGGCCCACTTTAAGAGTCGTCTGACACCTCTTCTCTTCCTGATCAGTCCTGGCGTATACTTGCATAAATTGTTGAACGCATGGATGATGGATCCAATGCTCATGGCATCTGGATCCATGGGCCCATCCCGAAGGATGAATGCTAATAACCCATACGATATTTGTTTGATGATGTAATCTAAATTATATTTAAATTTTGAACTTCAGTGTGGTTTACTATTCTTACTATTCATTCAATGTAGGGAAGTATTGGTGAGTTTTAGGTGGACTGTTTCAGCAGAAAAAAAAAATCCAACCATTAAGGAAGGAGAGGCACAAATGTCTGCACAGTTTTAATGTAAATTTCAACAATTTCTGAGTTAATAATTGCATGGATTAAACATTGATACTTTTATCCTTGCCCTCCCAACTCTACAACACCTCTCCATGCCCTTCTTTTCTAGATCCGAGAATGCGTATCCGTAGGATATGTGAGAAGCCATGGAAAAGTTTATTACAAATACCGTTGGTCAGGTAGCTAGCTTCAAGCTCATGGACAAATTTAATATTAGCAAGCTTCAAGCGATCTCCATGGACAACCTTCAAGCTACAAGCTCATGGGAGGATATCGTTGGTCAGATAGCAAGCTTCAAGCTATCTCCTATCATGAGTAGTAATCGATTGATGTGCTTGTAACATCCTCGGAGACCTACGAGATCTCTCAGACTTTTTTTCCTAATTACAGATTCTTCGGCTTGTGGCCAGAATTTCATGTTTATGTTTTGATTGAGTAACTAATATTTTGTTGAATTATGCTTACAATTCTCAGTTCAACTATAAGAATTATATGTTGCTCCAAGGCATTTGGTATGCATTTGACTTTTCAATGAAAAATTGAAGATCTTGTTGCAAGAGAGCAAATCCAAGCCATCATAAAGACATGGATTAAGAACGAAGAGAAAAGAGAATATCCATTTAATTAGACCAGTCAAAATGGAACCTCAAGTGGCTTGGGTAAAGGTACGAGAAATAGAAACACTAACACATAGTGATAGTTTCAAAAAGAAGGCACATAGAGATAATTCCAAAGTCGGTAGGTGATGATTTAATCACATTTTCATCTAAATGTTTTATTTAGATTTTTTTATTTTATTTTTTATTATTATGGATGGGCACCAATTCACGATATTAGAAGGCTAATAAAACTAGTTTCTTAATGTCATAGGTGATTATTTCTAATTCAAAGACTAGTGATTAATGGTTTTATCAACCACCTATTTTGTAATTATAATTATGAGAACATATAAATATATAATAAAAAATAAATTTGATTCAATGTAACATATTAGTATGTTATTAATAATTTTTATTTTGAATGGACAATGTTACCTTGATTTAAGATGGATGTAACATATTAATATTAACATTATTATTAACAATTTTATTAAATGAACAATATTGCATTGGTTTAAGATCTAGACATATATAAGTGTTCGTTGGACAATGTTATTTTCATTTAAGATGTAGGTGTGTATAGGTTTAAATGGAGAATGTTACCTTGATTTTAGATTGTTATAACATTCTTATCAATAACTTTATTAAATAGAAAATGTTACCTTGGTTTGAGACCTAGGTGTATATAAATGTTCATTGTACTCTAAAATGTCAAACATTTTCAATCTTTTGGAGGAAGTAGGCCTCTCTCTATGTGATGGTACCTTTTATAGGTGTACATTGTAGTTTAAGATGTTACACATTTTCAAATGTCTAGAGGAAGTAGGTCTCTCTCTCTCTCTCTATATATATGATGGTACCTATTAAGGACATTCATCATGACAAAGAACATCATCCATGAAATATGTCATCAAATATGTGCATGTATGATGGTATCTTTTACAGGTGTCCATTTTAATCTAAGATGCCATACATTTTTAATCGTCTATGGGATGTAGGTTGCTCTCTAGACATGTATGATGGTACCTTTAAAGGACATTCGTATTGATGATAACATCATCCATGAAATAGACAAGATAAATACATATGTAAAAACTTCGAGCATCTACATTGTATTAGTATTATCTTTAAGGAAAATGTGCATTAGAAACATTACACATTACAACAAGAGAAGGTAACATGACTTACCAACCATTGTGACTAGTCAATGCTATAAGTACACCCTCACATTGTCATTATATCATCATCTCATATTTTTCTTATTCAATGTACACTCATTGTCCTTTTTAATGGATATTCCATAATTCAACTATGTTCATAATTGAGAAATGAATTATGTTCATTTAAGAGAAATAGTCCACAACACAAGAAGTTAATAACAAGGTATCCGAGCAATGAAATAAAGTTAATAACGAGGTAGTAGAAAAATGAAATACCTTTTAACAATGATATTATATTTAAGGTCATTTTTGAATGTCAAATCAACATTACAGATATCGTTTTCACATTAGAACATGTGTTAAATGAACATCAACATCAAACACTGGGTATGCAATGTTAAACATTTGCCATTTTGAATATTGGTCCTACATTCACTCAACGACGACATCCAATTTTTTTAATAGTTTAGAAGTCTTAGACATTAGTTAATCAATGTTAGTAGTATTTTCAATGTTACAATATCAAATTGGTGTGACTCTCCACCATTTTGTAAATATGATAGTGTGGACATCAATTAACCAACTTCCTTGAAACATGAAAGCCATGCCTTGCGGGTTCTAGAAGTTGGCATGTGATAGTTACAACATTAGCTACATGGTGACGAGTAATGTTCTACATTATTATATTAGCTGAGAATCCACAAGAAGAACTATTGGCATCTACTGAAGAAACTATGGTGGAATCCATATATCTATCGACGTTTCGACCCCTTTCTAGCCTCATCTTCAAGACATTGATGATGTTGAGATTTTTCTCATCTCTCCTTGAGGGATAAACAGAAACAACAATTTTATTCCACGTGGTTCCTTCAACCAGTCGACTTTCTAGAGGTAATCCAAATCCCATTTTATATATTTTGATATTTTGATTTTGATTTTTAATTTTGATTTTTATTATTATTTATTTTTTAATTTTAATTTTATAATTTTATTAACCCCATTTAGACTTTGGATAGTAGAGGTCAATCAAACATCCCAATAATCCTTTCACTCATCCTATCATTGAACGAGAGAAGGAAGACAAGTTCTACTAATAGTCAAGCCATCATCATGATTTAGACAGTTAGGGTTTTTAAGAATCTCAATTGCATCTCTTATCCTCCTTTTAGACCAATTGTCTACTCTCGCTAAAATTGTCATTTCTTCCATTTTTATGGGATGCTTCATTTTGCGTGAATGCTCTACTAATGCAGACTTATGAATTCTATTTAAACGAATGTCAGCACTATGCTCTTTAACCCTTGTTTGTATAGACCTCCTTGTTTCTCTGATGTAATATTTTCCGCAAGCGCAAGGAATTTGATAAACCCCTTTTTGTAGCATTGGGTTCACCTGATCTTTCATTGATTTTAGAAGCTTCTTGATGCTGAACAGTGGTGAGAAGATTGTGTCAATGTTTTTCTTTTTCATTTATGTATAGAAATTATGTCCGTCATCCCTTGGACAAATGGGAGGAAAAATTTTTGGTCTCCTATATTGTTAGTATTGGTAGATTCTTGAGATCTCCTTTGTTACATGTGTCAATGTGCTACATGATAGGTTCCACATTGACACATGTTGATGTGTGAAGTGCCATGTGGTAGGTACCCCATTGGAATGGCACCTTCCACATAACACTATATACACAAACACATGCCGACATGGCACACAATACCTCATCATGTTGTTGATGCAAAAATTGCCATATGGTAGCAATAAATTGCTCTTAGACATGTTTCTGAATTAATGTATACTTGATGTTGGTGCTATACCTTCAATGCATATTTGATGTGTATGATATACCCTTTACATGATTTCTTCCTCCAATTATTTTTCTATGTAGTGATTGGAATGACTTGGAACACTAACCTTCATCCACTCTATCACATGTGACATATTACTTTACTTTTCTAGTGGTGAGCATGTAGAAGTGCTATTGCAAGCACTAAAAGATAAAGTTGTTGATAAGATTAAAAAAAATAAAAAAATTTAGCAATTTTAGCAATTTTGTATTCAAGTTGTAGTTTCAATTTAAGGGAAATGCAATTTTGACAATTCGCAAATTCACCAATAAAAGAATTGAGGAGAAATTTCAATTTTAGCAACTAAAAATTTGAAATTTCAACAAATTATATGATTGAGGAGAAAGTTACAATTTTTAACAAAAAGTGCAATTTGAACAATTAAGCGAAAGAAATTTTAGTGATCAAGATTTGCAGTTTCAACAAGTTGAGTATTATGAAAGTGCAATCTTACCATACATAAATTGCAATTTTGATATCTGCATATTGTAGTTACAAAGTCAATAATAAAAGGATTGTGGGGAAAGTCAAGTCCCACTAGCATGATTGGTTTCTAAGGAATCCATTTGTTAAGTGACCTAAAGTTCGAAACTCTATAGTAGTGGGAGGAGACACCTAAAAATCCAACCATGTTAAGGGTTGCTGTGGCCCAAGCCAGGTGTGATCCCTAGGTGATTTTGACAGCTTAGATTCCTTTGGGTTGCAGTTTCTTAGACCACGAGCTAGTTCTACAAATCATGGATGTTAATGCCTAAAAGTAACACACATGCGACATTTCGACGATTCATCCAGTAAGGCATCATCAACATAAAGAATACATATCACCATAGGCATCCTCAACAAATCCAGAACACAACATGAGTCCACAAATTTCAAGGAATAGTCAAAAGAAAGGGTAGCACAGGTATTACATAGTTGACCCACGCTATAGCACAGGTTATCTGAATAATGCCCGTGCTACACCTGTGCGGCTTTTCCTTCGATATTCGCGCTACTATCAAAATGACAGGACCACTCACTCCCAGCGGCACATTGATGACTCAATCCTCCCTAAGGATCCGAATTCGTCTCCTCACACACTTGGCGGCATTAATTAGCCCCCCTTGTGTACCTTGGAACTAGTTCATGAAGGAGGAGAATTCACATTTTGATCTAGTTGTTTGTTGGCCACCTCTTGGCCTATAAAAGAAAGCCATTGGAATGCATTTTGTAGAGATAAATAAGAGCAAGGTTATGATACTAGAATTGAGTTGGAGCTTCCTCATATCCCACCATTTCCTACCATTGTGAGCATCCCCAAGTTTTCTTGCCACCTCCCATCAAGGGGATAGTGTTTCTCTCCATTCTTCTACCATTTACTTAGCATTTAGTTTGGACAAGAAATTCATCCCTAAGGGAGATTGTTGGCTTCCCTTGAGGCCCTCACCTCCTAGGTGTTGTATAGTTATTCCAGTGGGCAATACAAGAGTGGTTTAACATATCTTTGGTTGTTGTTGGATTTTGCATCCTCCCCTTATCTCTCTCATTTTGTTTTTATCAATATTTTCATGTTTGGATGTGAACTACACTAACAATCTCTTTCAGGATCACTTGGATGAATACCATCAACCATCAAAAGGCGCTCCAAGGACCGAGGCCTTGCAACAACCTACAAGGCTTAGTTCCTCACCAAGTGGAAGAGTGCACTTGTGCAATTGTTTTCATAATAATGGACACTCTAAGAAACAAAAAAAATTGTGTCCAGAAAATGCAATTTTAGTGACTACAATTCACAATTACAATAGTATATGATTGAGAAGAAATTTATATTTTTTTAAACAAAAATGACAATTAGTTGAACAGGGACCAGTAGTTGACATAGTACTGGTCCCACATAACCACCATATCTTGACACAAATAAACCCATAAGTTAAACACACACATTTCATATTAAGTGCAGAAAGTATTTAAATTATGTCCAAAAATTGCCCATTAACTGACTGGGCCAATAGCTGTCAATAAATAGTCTTGATATGACAAACTGTACAAAACATCTTGTCCCAACAAAGTACAGATCTGCTCAAATATCCAGAAGTACATAAACAGCTAAATATCCCAACTCGTTTTTGCCACCTACTGCAAGGTACCTATCAAAGGAGGACCCACGAATTTCTAATGGAGCCTAAATATCCCAGCATTCATTGAAACCTGTCCAAACATTCATGCATACCTGTTCAAGCATCAGAAAACTTAGTGTCAGCCATAACTGCAGGATTGTTCAACATTCCAACCTTCTGTATTCAATAAATGACACCTACCCATTAAATGCACCCATTAAACAGATGGAAGCACACAGATCATGAAACAGATGAAGGCACAGGGATCCACAATGACAAGCTCCCAACCATTGGATCACTTTCAAATCAATCCACAACACACATTGAAATTTCAGAGATTGCAATCCATGTGCAACCTTCTTACCAACCCAATTCAATAGCAAACAACTATAAATGAACCACAACCCTTATGAAGATGCATTTCATAAATTCGACCTGCAGAGTGTGTGCACAGTTGCATTTCAGAAATTTGAACAACAGAGTGTGTGCACAGTGGAGGCATACCAGCAGAAGTGTGTGCACAGTGGAGGCAGGTTACTGTTACTGTGATTTAAGTTTCTGTTTATGTTATTTCCAGTTATGTTATTCATGTTAATTTTGTTATTTATGTTTCTGTTATTCATATTATTTATGTAGATTCAGGTTACTGTTACTGTGATTTAGGTTATTCATCTGATTTATGTGCAGGTTCTTGTAGATTTAGATTACTTAGGTTACTGTTAAATGTGCAGGTTATTCATATTATTTATGTAGATTTAGGTTACTGTTAAATGTGCAGGTTCTTGTAGGCATGGCAAGAGTCAGCACTGCAAGGAGAACAAGTCGTCGACTGAGTAGGGGTGCCCAGCTACGCTGCACCTCATCGGATGAGGAGAGGCCCAATGATACAAATGCCAACAATGCTCCCAGCAATGTTGTTGAGAATGACAATGTGGTGGAAGAGGACATTGTTGTCCCACCACCAACCACACAGTCAATTCCAACCACAGTTCAAGGAACAAGTTCAGTCACCAAAATCAGTGCAATAAGAGGTTGGACAAAAGAAGACATGCTAGCTGCTATTGATGATATAGAGTTCAATGGATATTCCATTCGTGCTGCTGCTAAAAAACATGGAGTTGCTATCTCTTCAGTACATTATTGGATAAATGGACTCACAGATACAAAGCGCAGAGGGCCTGTTACAGTTATGACTGAAGAGGAGGAGGCCGAGGTGGTTCAGTGGTGTAAGGAGATGGCTGAAATGGGACATGGGCTAGAACTGATACAGCTAAAATCCACAGTAGCTCAAATCTGTCAAGGGAGGCCAAACCCCTTCAAAGATGGGTTTCCTGGTAAGTCATGGTGGTTTGGGTTTAAAAAAAGGCATCCAGACCTTGTGTTGCGTACAGCTGAGGGCCTAGATAGAGACAGGGCTCTCAATCTACGCCCTGCAATTCTGACTAAGTTCTATGCCACCCTTTCTAGTGCATATGAGAACCATGGGTATGCTCCAGACCATATTTGGAACTGTGATGAAACAGGTTTACAGGCAGGAAGGAACTGTGGCATGCGTGTAATTGCCAAGAGAGGGAGTCGTAATGTGCCAAAGATTTTGCCTAGGAGCAGGGAGTGGATCACTATTCTATGTTGTGTCAATGCAATTGGTGCTTCAATCCCAGGATTTTATCTATTTAAAGGTAAAACTCAACTCAAAAAATATATACAGAATTGTGAACCAGGTGCATGCATGGCTGCACATCCCCATGCTTGGATGACCAAAGAACTCTTTTTGAACTGGCTTACTCACTTTGCTGCATCTATACCAGGCGGTGTCTCACCTGTAAATAGACACCTGCTGGTTTTAGATGGTCATGGAAGCCACATTGCTGTGCAAACAATCGAGGAGGCTAACAATTTGGGCATCGACCTGTTGACACTGCCTGCTCATACCACTCACAGATTGCAACCCCTAGATGTCAGTGTGTTCGGGCCTTTCAAGAACTATTTCAGGGGTGAGCGAGCTTCATGGATGGCACAGAATCCAGGGGTGGAGGTAAAAAGGTTTGAGCTAGCCGAGCTTGCAAGTAAAGCCTTTAAAAGGGCTCTCACACCTTCGAATATCAAGGCTGGGTTTAGGAGGACTGGAATATGGCCACTGAATTCTGAGGCTCTCATTCATGATACTAGTTGTAGCCTGGCATTTGATCTGAATGGTCAGGAAGAAGGGGATGTCCAAGCACATGTTGCTGGCCAAGAAGATGTGGAGGTAGAGGAAGACATTGTTGCTGCTGATCATATGATATCCCTCTCTCAAGGAGAACCATACTGTGGTGATGAAGAAGAACAGGTAAGTGAAACACAGTATAACAATGAACCAATTGACAGTAACATGGAGGTACATACACCAACTGAGACAGCTGCAAATTCTGCTTCTGTTCATGTCTCTATGCAAGAAACAGTTGCAACTTCTGCTTCTGTTCATGTCAATGAAAACGTTGACCATGCACCAGGAAGCAGCAATGGAGAATTGACTTTGCCAAGCCAGGTTACCCCACAATCATGGCTGGTAGAAGCCATGATGAATTTGGACAAAAATATTGTGTCAAGGATAAATGAAGAAAGCATGAACATGCCTTCACAGCCCAGAGAATTGGAAGAAGAAATTGTTCATTATTTTGTGGACAATGGAAACCTGGTAGAAGATAGTGTCCAGAACGAGGTTCCAGCTGAAGAGGACAATATGGTTCAGACAGAGCAGGAGAACATTGACCCAAATATTGAGTCAAGCAAGGAGCAACAAGTGCCAACGAAGAGCCAGTTGCTTGGTCGGTTTCTAAAGCTACCGGTAGAGAGAGTGTCAGCAAAAAGAAGGCACTTGACAGCAGACAATCTTCGTCTATGCCGAAGTTCACAGTTACTCACATCAGAGGACTATATAAAACTATTGGTTGAGTCTGAGCATAGGAAACTTGAACTCCAGGATTTAAAGCAGAAAAAGAGGGACTTAGCTAAAGAAAAGAAGGCTGCAAGGATTGCTGCAGCAGAAATTCGAGCACAGGAGAGGCTTGACAGAGAGAAAGAAAGACAAGAAAAGGCTCATCAAAAACAAATGGCAAGGCATGAAAAGGAATTGAGAAAGGCTCAACAATTGCTTCAAAAAGAACAAGGGGTGGCTAATAGTTCTGCCATTGATGCAAACATAGTGGAGGGGAGTAGGATGATGCCAAACACATTGGAACATCTTGCAGATAATACTCCATGTTTCCAAGACCTCCTAAACATCCAAGTCCCCCGCTATCAACAAGTGCGCATGCCCACTTTATTCCCTCCTACCAGTGCAGGTGTCAGACAGATGTATGAATATCGGGGGGGTCAAACCAATGCAGGGGTTAGTAGCACTAGTGTCCACTGTGGCTACTCAATTCCTCCATGGCTGCAGGAAGCAAATTGGATAACATATGGAGGCAACCAGCCACAACCTAATCAGCCATTGGTAGGTATGCCAACCAACCTGGCTCAAGCAGGAAACTCAACATGCTTGGGAAGTGAAGATCTTGGACGACATCAAGCATAGGAGTGTCATGTAGGGATGCCAATTTTTTTGTTGTGACCACATTGCATTGTGGATTTTGTAATCACTGGGTCTAACTACTGCAAAATGGCCATTTTGTATACAATCCTATACATTTTTGGGTATAATCCTAGGTCATATCGTTCCCTGATGTTTGCGGGGTTGTAATCAGGGGTTTATCATAAGGTTTAATATACAATTTCATCATTTCAAGAGCAAGCTGTAATGTACTCTGATTAAACATTTCATTAACATTTTTTAGGGATTATGAATTTAGTTTGTTGTTGGTTTATGTTTCAATTTATGTTTGGGCTGAATTGTTGGTTTATGCACCTACAACCCAAAAAACTTATAAGGGAGGGATGCCAGTTGTTGGACACCCCACGTGGCTCCCTCCCCCATGCCACGCTGGAGAGTCGACACGACCTCAGCCCGGGCCCAGATGGCACCGCCACTTGTCGTGGTGGGTGGTATAATTAAAGCGGCCTCTATGGCACACTTTTTCCCGCTTTTCCGGCGCTTTTCCGGCAAACTCTCCTTCCTCCCGTGTATTGTTGCTCGGGTCCTGTCTGTGAACGCTCCGCCACCCCAGTTCCTGTTCAAGCCCGCTCTGGTTCTGCACCACCCCCCGCCCAGGTTCTGCACCATGGGCGCTCTCGTTCTGCCGGTATCCGGCTGAATTATTGAAGGTTCTAGGGTTTATGCTGCAGCAGGGTCCATGGCTTATGCTGCAGCTTAAGGTCCATGGCTTTAAATCCTGGAGTTCAAGTTTCCTCGGTTTTGTAATTAAGGTTCAGTGGTTAATGTTGAAGCTGCGTTTCAATTTTTACAGGGTGTATGAATTAGGGTCCATCTTCTATGGTGTATGTTCTAGGGTTTGGCCATGTTTCATCACAGTTCCATAAATGGTCTGGAGCATACCCATGGTTCTCATATGCACTAGAAAGGGTGGCATACAACTTAGTCAGAATTGCAGGGCCAGAACCTTAATTACAAAGGGTAGTGTTTAATTTTTTATAGGGTGTATGAATTAGGGTTTTGTAATTAAGGTTCTGTGGTTAATGTGGCAGGGTCCTTGACCCCTATATTTTCCTTAAACTAGCAGCTAGGAATGGGGTTGAACCATTGCATGGGTGTCATACCCATCCATTCGATGCTAACTGTACTGCAACATGGTGCCTATCTCTCTCCTATTATTAAAATGCTTCTATAAGGAATGTTCCATGGAGGGCTGTCATGCATGACTTATTACAACTTAATACAGTATCATACTAATCAACATAACAGGCCTAAATTAGATCATACAACAGCAGATAAGATGCAGCAGATCACTTCATGTTAATAGGTAAAAGTAAAAACTGCATCATACACTTATAAATTAACAATAGCATGCAACTTGTAAACTGCAATAACAACAGCAGATGATAAGGTGGAGCAGATCGCTTGTAAAATGCATCAACAATAGCCAATTTGGCAAACTTGCTGATATCAAAAACTGAATTATGGGTATTCTTCCAATTAGATGAGACAATGGAGAAGTCATTGTTGTCAACTGCCATCCATCCCCTGTATGATGCAGTTTTGCCTTTTAACTATTACCATTCCACTGCGACAAAAACCAACAACATAAACCAACAACAAACTAAATTCATAAACCAGATAAAATTTAGGGACACTGCTGCAACATAAACCAGCAACATACCAAAATCATAAACCATAGAGCCTTCAATAATTCAGCCCAAACTATGATGCAACATTAACAGACAACAAACTAAATTCATAAACACTAGTTCTAATTCATACACCCTATAAAAATTGAAACGCAGCTTCAACATTAACCACTGAACCTTAATTACAAAACCCTAATTCATACACCCTATAAAAATTGAAACGCAGCTTCAACATTAACCACTGAACCTTAATTACAAAACACTAATTCATACACCCTATAAAAATTGAAACGCAGCTTCAACATTAACCACAGAACCTTCATTACAAAACCCTATTTCATACACCCTATAAAAATTGAAACGCAGCTTCAACATTAACCACTGAACCTTAATTACAAAACACTAATTCATACACCCTATAAAAATTGAAACGCAGCTTCAACATTAACCACAGAACCTTAATTACAAAACCCTATTTCATACACCCTATAAAAATTGAAACGCAGCTTCAACATTAACCACTGAACCTTAATTACAAAACACTAATTCATACACCCTATAAAAATTGAAACGCAGCTTCAACATTAACCACTGAACCTTATTTACAAAACCCTTATTCATACACCCTATAAAAATCGAAACGCAGCTTCAGCATTAACCACTGAACCTACATTACAAAACCCTAATTCATACACCCTGTAAAAATTGAAACACAGCTTCAACATTAACCACTGAACCTTAATTACAAAACCCTAATTCATACACCCTATAAAATTTGAAACGCAGCTTCAACATTAACCACTGAACCTTAATTACAAAACCCTAATTCATACACCCTATAAAAATTGAAACGCAGCTTCAACATTAACCACTGAACCTTAATTACAAAACCCTAATTCATACACCCTGTAAAAATTGAAACGCAGCTTCAGCATTAACCACTGAACCTTAATTACAAAACACTAATTCATACACCCTATAAAAATTGAAACGCAGCTTCAACATTAACCACTGAACCTTAATTACAAAACCCTAATTCATACACCCTATAAAATTTGAAACGCAGCTTCAACATTAACCACTGAACCTTAATTACAAAACCCTAATTCATACACCCTATAAAAATTGAAACGCAGCTTCAACATTAACCACTGAACCTTAATTACAAAACCCTAATTCATACACCCTGTAAAAATTGAAACGCAGCTTCAGCATTAACCACTGAACCTTAATTACAAAACACTAATTCATACACCCTATAAAAATTGAAACGCAGCTTCAACATTAACCAATGAACCTTAATTACAAAACACTAATTCATACACCCTATAAAAATTGAAACGCAGCTTCAACATTAACCACAGAACCTTCATTACAAAACCCTATTTCATACACCCTATAAAAATTGAAACGCAGCTTCAACATTAACCACAGAACCTTAATTACAAAACCCTATTTCATACACCCTATAAAAATTGAAACGCAGCTTCAACATTAACCACTGAACCTTAATTACAAAACACTAATTCATACACCCTATAAAAATTGAAACGCAGCTTCAACATTAACCACTGAACCTTATTTACAAAACCCTTATTCATACACCCTATAAAAATTGAAACGCAGCTTCAACATTAACCACTGAACCTACATTACAAAACCCTAATTCATACACCCTGTAAAAATTGAAACACAGCTTCAACATTAACCAGTGAACCTTAATTACAAAACCCTAATTCATACACCCTGTAAAAATTGAAACGCAGCTTCAACATTCACCACAGAACCTTAATTACAAAACCGTAATTCATACACCCTGTAAAAATTTAAATGCAGCTTCAACATTAACCACTGAACCTTAATTACAAAACCCTAATTCATACACCCTAAAAAAATTTATACGCAGCTTCAACATTAACCACTGAACCTTAATTACAGAAACCTAATTCATACACCCTAAAAAAAATTACAATGCAGCTTCAACATTAACCACTGAACCTTAATTACAAAACCCTAATTCATACAACCTAAAAAAATTGAAACGCAGCTTCAACATTAACCACTGAACCTTAAATACAGAACCCTAATTCATACACCCTAAAAAAAATTAAACGCAGCTTCAACATGAACCACAGAACGTTAATTACAAAACCATAATTCATACACCCTAAAAAAATTTAAACGCAGCTTCAACATTAACCACAGAACCTTAATTACAAAACCCTGCTGCAGCATAAACGAAATGGTCCACGAAACCACCATACACAATTCAAAGTGCGAGCAGGAGGGCACCAAACCATTTCACCAACATAAATGCACAAATTCACAACCCAGAAAACCAGACTTAAACCTTTAAAAGCAGCAGAAATGGTCCACGAAATCCCCAGAAAGTTGAGAGTGTTGACAAACACTGCAGAGAATGGCTGGTAGGAAACCTACCACCGAAACCGAAGAAGCGTTAAGGGACGAGCCACCGCCGCGAGCAGGAACAGCCAACGCAGGAACAACCAACGCAGGAACAGCCAACGCAGGAACAGCCAACGCCACCGCCGTGAGCAGGAACAGCCAACGCCACCGCCGTGAGCAGGAACAGCCTGATGGAAGCCACCATCGCCACCAGCGAAACCAGCCGAGCGGCAACCCAACAACACAACCACCGAACCGATGAAAACCTCCAACGGGGTCCGCCGCAGACAACTTCGAGCGCCTGTGGTGCGCTATGGCCATGGAGCGAGGGTCAACGTCGGGCGAGGTAGCAGACAGAACAAACAGCAGCGGCGAACGCCACTCGTCGGGAGGTAAGGCAACAAGCGCCCGCTGCAACACAGTATAACGGGACGACGAACGCAGAACGGGAGCGCCCATGGTGCAGAACCAGAGCGGGGGTGGTGCAGAACCAGACCGGGGGTGGTGCAGAACCAGACCGTGCGTGAACAGGAACTGGGGTGGCGGAGCGTTCACAGACAGGACCCGAGCAACAATACACGGGAGGATGGAGAGTGTGCGGGAAAAGCGCCGGGAAAGCGGGAAAAAGCGTGCCATAAAGGCCGCTTTAATTATCGCACCCACCACGACAGGTGGCGGTGCCATCTGGGCCCGGGCTGAGGTCGTGTCGACTCTCCAGCGTGGCATGGGGGGGGGAGCCACGTGGGGTGTCCAACAACTGGCATCCCTCCCCTAGTGACTGATAATTGTAGTTTCAACAATTGGAGAGTTATAAAATTGCACTTTTAACCTCCAAAATTGCAATTTCAAATATTAATTGTTTGATCGATTGCAATTTCGATATATATGCATATATTGCAATTTCAGTATCTGCATATTGCAATGGAAATTGAATTTTTGGTAGTTCCAAAGTCAACAATAAAAAATATCGAGTAGAAATTGTAATTTTAGCGACTACAAATTCACAATTTTTTTTTGGTAAGTTAGACAATCCTTCTATTGCCTCAAAAAGAAATTTACAGATAGAACCAAGCCCTCCCAACAGAGAGAAAACCGGCTTGAATGTCAAGTTGGCAGTCTCCCCCGAAAGGAAATAAGACAGTACCAAAGAGTTTGAGAATTCTTAAGGACAGTCTTAAAACAGAGTCTTCCATGATAACTAAATAAAGCGCTATAAGCAGTAGCATAAACAGAAATAAACAAAAAAAGCTAGATATTTCCTACTTCTGAAAGTAGCAAAAAAAAAACAAGAGCAGCTAAACCCATGGATTACTTATGAGTCCCGCTGGTGGAGCCGAGCTCGAGCTTCATACCCAGCCGCTTGGAAATATCCTCCCGATTTCTCAGGATACGCTGCAGGAGCAACATAATCTCATATTGCAAGAGCAATATTTCCCCATGTTGTTGATCCTTCTCCACCAAGGTTCTGCCGAGAACCATCTTCTGCGACCAGTACATATCCAAGGACTTTTGATAAAGGGTGAGACGACCACGGGAAGAACCAGGATCAGGGATGAGTTCCTTGAACTCCTTATTGATTTTGTTTTTCCCCAAGGCAATTTCTATCAATATCAGTTTCTTCCTCAGCGTGTAGGATTTTGTCTTAGATGGACTCAGGGATTTCCTTCTTGTAGCACTTACATTTTTCAACTAATTGCTTCTGAAAGTGAATCGGGGGGGGGGGGGGGGGCATAGGGTCAAACAAACAAAACTCAGGCAGAGTAGAGGCATGATGAGGGTTCTTATGGGGATGCATGCTAACAACGAGGAGGGCACAGGTCATAAACGGAGCAGGAAAGGGCGACCTGAGGAAGTGGCAAGGGCCACAAGCATGGGCATGCAGGAAGGAATCCCTCATGATAGAGGAAGAATGGCCAACAAAAACCTTCTCAGCAAAATAAAGGCGGCGAATAACGGAGCTCCGAAGAGGGTGGCAAAAAATAGAGCCAATGCCACAAAAAAGACAACTGGAAAGAGCAGAGATAGGGCGAGGCTGCGACTTACGCGGGGTGACAGAAGAAGAGGTGGAGTCATTGTCGAAGATTCCAGAGATCCAAGGATCCTACGGAGCACCCGGACAGTCAGGACATCTAGAGCTCCATTGTTTCTTCTGACTGATTGCATAGAGGATATTTGGATGGTCCTTGGAAGCCTCTTTTGCAAATTTGGTCCCAGGTGAGATGCGCCTGCGTCCAATGAGCTAGAGGAAGGTTTTGACTTTCGGTCATAGGCTGGAGTCCCAGATTTTGTCCCAAATATGGTCTTTTTGATGATCGATGGTTTGATCCACAAGTTGAGAAGCTTCTTTGGCAGTGAAGAAGCCTTTTGGTTGGTGGCCCCATCTCAATTTATCGGGGGTTGCTTGGATCAGCACCTTCCTGGAGCATAAGTCCTCCCAGAAATTGATATCCTCATGGCTAGCGCCTAATCCCAACGAGTCCGCTTTCAGTAGCCAAGTATTCCACTTCACAATGGGGGGGGATGAGTCCAATAATGCGCCACATTCACTCTATCGGCTTGTTGCATTCTAGTTTGCAAGTCTATGGTGTTTTCAAAGGATTGTAGAGGAGGAAGTTGTTGCTAGGCATCTTCCCAGAACAGAGCTGATTTCCCATCACGAATATCCCAAAAAATGTGAGCTCAGATGAGATCTTTTTGAGCCTTGGTTGAATTCCAAATTATCAATCATTCAGCTAAATCCTATGTTCTGATAAGGTCTTCTTGTCTAACATCCTTTGCATATTTATCTTTCAAAATAATGGTCTAAGGAAGGTTAGGTTTCGTGATGCATCTCCACCAAAGCTTTGCATAGAGAACCCGATTGAGAGTAAGTGGATCTCTTAGGCTCAGGACTCCTGTGTTTTTGGCTAGGCATTGAGTTTTCCAGGCCACCAGATGCCATTTTCTGCTTAGAAGGGATCCTCCCCATAGGAATTTTCTCTGCAAATTGTGGATGGATTTTAGAATGTGTTGAGGTGCGGCCATGACAGAGAAGAGGTATAGCGGCAGAGCTTGGAGGACCGATTTTAGCAGAATGAGGCATCCAAGGAAGTTAAGAGCTCTGAAGGTCCGGGATGAGAGTTTTGACTCAAGTTTAGCAAGGTCTTTCTAGGAAGCATTTTTAAGCGCAGAGTCAATGAGTGGGGCACCAAGAAATTTTGCCGGAAGGGAGCTCTTTTGAAATCCCAGAATTCTGGTAATTTTGAGTTGGATGAGAGTAGGAGTATTGAAAAAGAAGATTTGAGACTTAATATTGTTTATAGACATTCCAAAGGTGTCCCCAAAGATTTTCAGGATATGCTTAAAAGCTCGTGCTTCTCTCACAGAGGCATGCTGGGATCCCCCCTGGTTGGATCCCAAAATTTTTATGAAAATCTTATATATAAAATTTGGCATTTATCTTTAATTTTAATTCTTAATAAAAAAACAGATCTTCAACTTATATATATATACATTTCAACATGACGATATTATAACAATTTATAATATAAGCTCAAAGGGGTTGGATCCATCGATGAGGAGCGAGGTGTTTCTCGTCGATGGGAAAGGTTCAATTCTCGTGAGGGACGATCCTAGAGCCATGGGAGCACCTTGAGGTAGTGGCAAAACGTGTGGTTCCATCCAAAGATATTATATTAAATGATCTTGTGACCCATGGACACATAAGTGGATCAAAGCCCATCCCCATGTCCTCTTTATAAAAAAGTCAATTCCCGCTAGCTCACTCGGTTAAGGTGTGGGTCTCGTTAGCAAGGTGACTCGAGTTCAATTCCCATTAGGCGTGACTTAGTTGGGAGGCAACGCCCAAAATTGGAGTGACTTAGTTCAATTCCATGCCGGGTGCGATCCCTAGGTGATTTTGATGGCTTAGATGCCCCCGGGTCATGGTTTCTCATACCACATGCCACTCCCGCAAATCAGGAAGATTCGAGCAAACAAAAAAAAACCTATAATATAAATTAAATATTTATTAATTTTTTATTTAAAAAACTTAAACTCTTATAACATTCACCAATTTTAAATTATTGCTATGATAACAACACTCATTGGCATTAACTTAAAAAAAATCTAAATCAGTAAAGTTGTAAATCTAAGTTAATTGGAGAATTGTAAAAATTCCAATTTTAACATCCAAAAATTACATTCCAACAATTAATTGATTGCAATTTCAAGATTCGTATAATGCAACTGAAATTGTAATTTTAAAAGTTACAAATTCAACAATAAAAGACTCACAACATGCATTTTAGCAAATACAAATTTTGATATTTGCATATATTGCAATTCTTGGAATTGTTTATTCAAATTGCAATTGCAAATTCTGCAATTACAATTTCACAAATTCAACAATAAAAAAGATTGAGGAGAAAATGCAATTTCAAATATTAATTGATTGCAATTTGGATACTTGCATATATTTCACTTCTATGAATTTTTTATGCAATTGCAATTTTTGCAATTACAATTTTTGCAATTACAATTTCACAAATTCAACAATAAAAAGATTGAGGAGAAATTACATTTTCAGCAACTACAAATTCACAATTTCAAGAAGTATATGATTGAGAAGAAATTCACATTTTTTAAACAAAAAAATGCAATTTCAACATTTGATTGGTTGTGATTTTTAACAACCAAGAATTGCAATTTCAATGATTGGATATTTAGAAAAAGTGTATTTATTTACTAGAAAATGTCTAGGGACCAACTTCCATAAAAAAATGTCTTCAAGGTAAATATAAAAGATAAATTAAATTATTAAGTGGATAATAGTAAAATAATTTAAATTTCTTTAAATGGATAGTACTCAAATTGTTGAAATGTCATTTTTTCATTAATTGTTCTATCATTTCAAATTATAGTCTCAATTGTTTTATTGTTGAAAGTGCAAATTTTTATTGCTAAACTTGTAGTTTCTAATTCCTTAAATTGCAATATGTGATTCTCAAAACTATAGAGATTATTGAAATTTTAATTACTCAGGTTAAAATTGTAATTTCTACAATCCTCAAATTGTCATTTATGATTGTTGAAATTGTATCATAGCTTTTGCATAGCGCACTTGTTGTTGCACATAGTTAGTGAAGGACTTATATTTTGACTTCATGGACATGTTAGATGCTATATATCTCTATAATAATAATATCCTAAGAGCCACAGCTTGAAACATCATGTATTCCAAGTGATATTTACATTCAAGGAAGAGATTCAAGCCATTTTCCCATATATCTTGTTGTGAGAGCTTGAAGTTGCTTAGTTTCAATTTGTCTCAGTCAACCCCTATGATTTTATTGCTATATGGAGATCCATTAATGTATTTAAGAAGTCTCATGAACATTATACAAGTCATTGGAACAATTATCTCAATTTTCATAGCAAGTTGTGGAGTTTTACTGGCATTCCCTCTATGTGAAAGCATGTTTACAAATCTATGATTTATGGGAGTTGCAACAGCTTTTAGGAACTGATTAATGATGCATTTGGGAGCCCATTGAAGTCCTTTAACTATTACATGTCTCTTTTCTGAAATTTTGGAGGGTATTACTACATTTTGGAAGCCATTAGGGACCTCTACCCTTGGGGGTTTGAACCTCGAAATTACTAGTAAATTCCCTATTTTCCCCTAATTACAAATGAATGTTGCAAAATTATTTTGAGAGTGTCCAAGAACCTATAAGCATCATTTTTATGTCCTAATAACCTTCAAACACTCTCAGTCTCAATTTGAAATCCTTAGGAGTCTTTTGGAGCCATCTGCCCTTGGGGGTTTCAACATCGATTTTCCTAGTAATTTTTCCTTTCATTCTCTAATTGTAAATGCAAGTTGATGAAGTAATTATAAGGTTCCCACACATATAATATATGCATTAGGGTGTCCTAATACAAATCAATCCACTCTGGACATAATTCGAAACCATTTGGGATCATTTGGGACAATTTGGAGCTTCACTAGTCCAAGGATCGAAAATTGGCCAAATTGGGAAAATTTTCAAATTGAGGACATTACAAGCTCTTATTGGCCATAGTTCTTGCCAATGATAGTTCTTATTGGTCACTTCTCCTACACCAATGAAGACATGTTTCATAAATTAAATTTTTAAGTGGATAGTGGTGAAATACTTTAAATTGGTTTAAGTAGATAGTACTCAAATTGCTGAGATTGCCATTTTTGATCAATTGTTCTATCATTCCAAATTATAGTCTCAATTGTTTTATTATCAAAAGTGCAAATTTCAAATTGCATTTTTTTATTTCTAAACTTGTAGTTTCTAATTCCTTAAATTGCAATATGTGATTCTCAAAACTATAGAGATTGTTGAAATTTTAATTACTCGGTGCTAAAATTGTAATTTCTCCAACCCTCAAATTGTCATTTATGATTGTTGAAATTGCAACATCTAAACTAGTAAGCAATTAATTGTTGAAATTGCAATTTCTAATCAACTATTTTTGTAATTTAAAATTGTGGTCTCAATAATTTTCTTGTTGAATGTGCAAACTTGGAATTGCAGTTTTTTATTGCTAAATTCCTCAAATTGCAACATGTAATCATTAAGTTTTAATTAATCAATTGTTAGAATTGTCATATTTCCACAATATTTTGATTGTTGCAATTGTGAATTTTCAAATTTCAAAATTGCAGTTTCCTAAAGTTGGAATTGCATTTTGAATAAAAAAAATCCTTAAATTGAAATTTGAAAGTATCGAAATATTCCCTATTTTCTTCTTGTTACATATATCATAATTGCAAATTATAGATGCATTTTGTTTCTCTTAATTACATCAACGATATAAAAACAACATTATATGTTGCATCACTACATACCAACACTTTTAATAATTGATTCATACAATTTAAACAATAAGAAAATGAAATTTCAACAATTAATTGATTGTAAAATTCGATAATTATGTATTTCATGTTTGAGAGTTTTTTATTCAAATTACAATTTCAACTTCAGGAAATTGTTATTTTGGTATTACAAATTCACAAAATTCAACACATATATGAATGGGGAGAAACTCACATTTTCTAATGAAAAGTGCAATTTCAAGAATTGATCAATTGCAATTTCAGTGATCAAGAATTGCAATTTTAACAATCGAAAATTTTTCTTCTATGCAATTTTAGCATCCGGAAATTGCAATTTCAACAATTAATTGGTTGTAATTTTTATATAGGCATATATTGCAATTCTAAGAATTTTTTATTCAAATTGCAATTTCAACTTTAGGAAGTTGCAATTTTTGCAATTACAATTTCACAAATTCAACAGTAAAACGATTGAGGAGAAATTGCAATTTCAACAATTAATTGGTTAAAATTTTTATATTTGCATATGTGCAATTCTAAGAATTTTTTATTCAAATTGCAATTATATTGCATATATAGCAACTCTAAGAATTGAACTCTCGTGTTGTGGTTTAAATTCTTATGAACTATTGTGTATTATCTCAACCAAAAGTGAATTGTTGGAACAACATGAGCTTTGGGTAGAGTGTCAATTAGCAAGTTCCAAGTCCATGCTAAAAAACCATAAATTGTAAGCCAAGACAAAAGCCCTCATTCATAAATCATCCAATAACCCATCAAGTCGAACAAAAATGCTAGATATGGAGGAAGCACCCTAGAGAAAACCCCTAAGGAGGCACCCTAGAGAAAAACCCTAGGGAAGTTAAAGTGAAGAAAACCATAGCAAACCAGATAAAATACCCTAGTGCACAAAAGAAAAATTCGGAAGAGGATGAATAATAACACGTTAGTGTTGGAGCCAAAAACTTGGAAAAAGGGCATACTAGAAACCCTAGCGGCGACAGATGAAATTGTTGAGAACTGGCACCAAAACCCTAATGAAGGGAACTAGGAGTAGGAGGGTGGGGACACCTGACCTCCCAATATGAATCCTGACAGTTGTTTCGAAAGAAACCCTAACTACCCAATCACTCACGAGCAAAAGCTCATAAGATCTAGGCTCTGATACCATTTGATATCATTATAGATCTAAATATTAATATTAATAGCATATAAACATAATCCTCCATGTTTTATGCCACAAGAATACCATCAAGAACACATGACCTCAAATATTTAAAAAAAATGACCCATGATTGATGTAGAAATCTAGGACTTTTAGGAGCACAACGAATCACCTAGATCAAAACCAAAAACACAAATCTTGATCTCATTGATTTGAAATAGATGCACGTGTTAAAGGAGTGATATGGCTCATGAAATGCTAGAAAAATCAATTTCAAGGGTTAGAAAGGTAGTGTTAAGGTACTAAAGGCATAATGGGTTTCCTATATACCCCAAGGGTGGCAAATAATTAAAAGTCATAAAGGGTTTCCTATATACCCCAAGGGTGGAAAATAATGGTATAACAACACGATTTGTTGTATGATGTGATGGAGACGAGAGTGTTGAAATGTTGTTATTCACTCACAGTTCTATTAAGGTCTCAAAGGATATACCATAAAAACCCACCGAAAAAACCACTTGATTACCCTAAACATAAAAGCAAGTCCATTCAACATTCATCCAAATTCCAACTGTTGATGCTTCCCTTCTTTAAATCGGCTTCTCTAACCTAAGATTCCAAGCTTAAAAGGTAATACAACTTACACTTTGTTTTCTTTTTGTTTCTTGCTTACCTAGTAATCAATACGCATGAGCATTGGTATGAGCTTGTACCCACAATAGAAAAACCATCGATCCAGGTTTCAGAATTTTATACTTGTTCTTCCACTTTCCTTCCACACTATACCCATCTCATCAATAGACATATTTTTGTTCTCAGGGAGAATCCAATAAACGAAATTGGTCATCACGACCACTCCACCTCCAAAGAAGAGAAACAACTCATACAATGATGCTATGCCTAGCCAAGCAAGTATCTAGAGGGAAGATCTCGCTGGGAACTAGGAATCCCAGTCGAACCCCATGACCAAGAAAAGGAGACGACATAGATGTAAATGAGAAGCACCACTAGTGAGAATCCCTTGGATGACTTCCTTCCTCAGAGCCCCTAAATTTTACGCATAAAATCAATGCAATGGCTACTTGTAAGAAACCAAATTAAGTGCCACCAATTAAGAAACCAAACCTTAAGAAATAGGTGGCTGCTATCTAAAACAAAACAAATCATATTTATATCATAAGTCATCAAAATTCCCTATTAGTTGGTATTGTAAATCTCAATCAAGAATCTATCAAGTGAGAAAGACACTTGATGTGGTTGCATTGTCCAATGAATGTGTCCATCAAATATTCTTATGATTACCATTGCAAAGTAGGCATGGAAGCTAGTTGTTGTGGTTGATTTTTCCAATGAATCTGTGTCCATTGAATATGCTTATTATTATCATTGCAAAGTAGGTTTGGTCCCTCTACCTGGTTCATAACACTCACCTAGAGTCACTCATCCTTCAGTTGATGTACAACGCTCACTCAATAAGCATTGTATTTAGTCATAATCATATGAAATATCAATTGATGTATAACACTCAACCATAGTCACTCATCCTTTAGTTGATGTATATCACTCACCCAGTAAGAGGAAGAATTTGCAACTTATTACAACAAAAACTATAGAAAGTCAAGAGCAAGGGTTGCATAATTGTTGAGCTTGTTAAATCGGAACATACTACAAATATGGTTTAGAATTAGATTCAAATAAGATTTTTCTCATAGAAAATTAATAGCGTTAATGTATGGACTTGATTTCCGAAACCGACGCCAATGCCAAGCAATATGCGGCCGACGATGAACATGGTCACATTAACGGCAACACCCTTAAAACCCACTCTACAAAGGTAGCATAATCATGGACTTGATCACCTCTCGAGGATAGAATACGATGAAGTAGATGGAACTGTTGATGATTAGCTACTAGATGCAACACTCTTCATAATCGAATCAATCTCGGATCACCCAGAAGAGATCGTGTTATTTTTCACAAACAGGAAGGAACTTGATAATTATTCCACAACGTAGAAACACCACTTGGTTGTACGAGATGCAAAATACCAGCTAATTGTGAGACAACTTTATAAGTTGGGAATTTATGGGATTTTATGACATTTTGTCCTAGATCATGAGCAACAAATTATTTTGTGAGAATTCCATGCCAGTAATGCCACGTTGAATTCTCGGAATGCCACACTGAATTTCGTGAAAAACTAATTTGAGCTAGCAAAGAAACATTTCCAATGAGCTATGGTATTGCCTTTCAAATTCCTTGTAGAGATCATAGCATCCATTTAAAGTTTGAAAGTGAGGGTGATCCTCCACTCCATCCATTATTGTGCTTCGATGGAAGCCATACAACTATGGGTAGGTTGAGAAGTGGTTGGAATAAAATTACCCAAGCTTCAATATGTTACATGCAAATTTTTAATCCATGACATGGCCATATGAAGCTGCGATAATGTTGGATGTGACAATGTGGAGTGAAAAGGGCCACAAAAGATGCCAAGGGTTTGTAGAATAGCATGGTTTGTTGTAGAGGTCATGGGACCTCGATGAGAAACATAGAAACCTTGTAAAATTTTCGAAAAATGTATGTAGTGAAATCCATGAATGATGCACTTGCAATGGTGAATGGAGATCTTAGGGGAAAAAAACCTTGTAATGCTTGTGTACCAACTGTGATAGTTACATTGTATGGCCCAACAAACGGATTTTGAGAGTGCCAAAATGGGGTTGGTGATTGTTGCAAATATTTGAACCTAAAATATGATTCAAACCCTTGATCCCATGGAGTGCCTATTTGAAACCAATTATTTGGATCTTGAGGGACAAGATATAGAAGGATTGAATTCCAAGTGAAGAAGAGAGAAAACATGCAAATATTATATGACAAGGAACATTGACAAAAACATATAAATCAAATACACCATGAAAATGAAAAAGAGAGTTGGAAAATAAGGATTCTACTCATATGAACCATTACATTCAATGAGGTCAATTTTATGACCTCTTCTTCCCTATCCTAACTCTCTCCCTACTACCCTTTTATAAGGTGTCTTGTTGGCCAAGTCAACTTTGATTAATTGACTCCATAAATTACATCTCCATGATCTTCCCATTTACATAATTTAAACATATAGATTTATGAATTTTACATCTAAACATATACTATAAGCTCTCCCCTAATATTTGGATAAAAAACCTCAACGAAAAATGGATATAACAATAGGGAGTTGGAAAAAATGAGTGTGGTTTTGTTAATGCAGTTTGAACCACTAGGTTGAGTCACTCCGTAGCTCAAACCAAAGAAACCAACCCATCCAACATGTAGATGAAAAGAGACAATCCCACTTATTTATTTTTGAATTCCTATTTCATATAAGTGTGCAAGAATTTTAGTTATAAAATCATGCTTGTTATTAAAGCATATGTATATTAGTTTTACATAAAATAATACATATGTAAAAATTCCTCACCCCAACTTGTTTCAAAAAAAATATTTGGCACAAAAACCTTGTTGTAAGGGCATATGACCTATTTTCCTCTCTTAGCCATAGTCGAAGCCCTAAGACCCATTCCCTTTCCATAAAATTTCCTAATAGTGACTGGTATACCACTCGAAGGGGAAAGAACCCATAGAGAGGGATGTGTTGTGGTTAGAGACCTTGTTCACAATGCTTGAGGCATGGAAACTTCATTTTCTAGTGTAAGGCCCTTATTTTCTTTTTTTCCCATTGTCTAGGACCCTAGACCCATCATTGTTGCCAAAAATAATTAACAAATGCCATATCCCACTTAGAGTCCAAAGATTTCATAGAAAATTCATTTGTGGTGTTCTAGTGCAAATTTTGTGATGCTTGAGTCCAAGAAGCTTTATTAAATTCCTAAGGTCATCGATGTCCTTCCCTAACCACTTCCAAAACCCAAAAACCCATCAGTCTTATTGAAAACATCATAATGTCCCTTGGTAAACCATCATAGTCAAAATATCCCCATAAGAATGCATTTTGTTTTAGTTGTACGTGCTTTTCATGGTTACTGAGCCCAAGAAGCTTCATTTAGGGCACAAATCCATTGCTTTCCTCACCTAACCTTCATTAAACCTCAAGACCCATTCTTGGATGACAACTAACATAGTCATGGTGCCCATATCCCACTTTGAGGTGATTTATACCATACAAAGGTCACATGTGGTTGTTCAAAGACTTTTCCATTGGCACTTGAGCCTAAGAAGTAAGGTTTCGGGACAAGATATCTTGTTTCCATCCATTGACAATGACAAAGGACTCAAGACCCATACATGATTCTCAATATATTGTAACATTAACCACATTCAACTCAAATGCTAAAGACTCTGGAGAGGGTTTTTGTCATGGTTGTTGTGACACTATTGTCCATGGTGCTTGAGCTCGAGAAGATTCAATTACAGCATAAGGTCATTGTTTCCCTCTTGACCATGTTTATGTCTTGTGTTAGTCCCAAAGACGTTCTAAGGCTCTTTTAGAACTATCCCTGGGAATCAATAAAATTTACTGTGCTCTTTTGCTTGATCAAAATCACATTCACCATAAAATAATGCATATATCCAATCTTGGAATAATGTGGGCAGTATTTCAATATGCCAATGACAAGAATTTGACTGAGTTGATGTTAATGAAATGGCACAAAACAAAGGTACTTCAAAGAGAGTAAATCTTTGTTTTATGTTTGAAAATAACGTACCGAGCCTAAGGGAGGAATTCAATAGTTTTAACAAAAATTATCACAGAACTGAACCTGAACTATATGAGGATATTATTTCCAGATAACCTAACATGAATACTTCATGCCATAATCATCTTAGAAACAACAATTTAAGCTTCCAACACTCGTATTGAAACAAGATTGAACTTCATAAATCATGAACAATATGACAGAGATGAATTAACAAGATAAAGAATACTAACTGGACATATCAAAAGTTTGAATCCACAAGACACCAAAATCGTGCAAAATGAGGTTCTTCTTTATATATTGATCAGACTGCAAGATATCATAAGTTATACTTCTTACAAAAAGAGCTGACCTTTAGCCTTTTCCTTTTACTACTATATATAGCCTTCATAGGATTTACAAAATAAGTTGTTACAACCCAACGGCCTATGCAATTCTATGTGTACTTTCCAACAAAGTCTGTTACAAAAAACAGACTCATGGACTAATATTTGTTTGTATGATGCTGTGAGTGGGGACCACTATGCTGACGAAGAAATACATCCTACTGAATGAAAGGCCCCTGCCGCTCCGAGGCAGACATATATTTGGCGGTGCTTCTTTATCTTAGAGATGTTCTAATTTTGATAACAGTTGGAAATTTTGGCGCCATGAGGATGTTGATGCAGGTACCTCAATGTTGGGTGTTGCTAAACCATTCTTAAAACCTTCATCATCTATACCTTCTACCCCATCCAATCCCTCTTCTCTCGAACCTTGATTTTGACGGGGAAAAATCTCATTGACATCATCGAGTTGTGAAACAGGACCTCATACATCATTTGACAATTGAAACCGCTCAGGTGCGACTGATTCACAATTTGATCATCCTTCGTTGGGACCAGCATGCCCCTACCTTCTGTGCTTCTGCATTCAAAAGGATTGATTCATTTTCAACCACTGAAGTTCCCTTAGATATCTCGGGTGACACTCTGCTTCCTTCCCTCCTGAATGCCTACTCATGCGCATTAATGGGCTGCTCGTGGACATTGGTCGTTCATGCCCTTAATGATCCTTGTGTGCTCCCATTGGAAATAAAATGAGCCATCGAAACATCGTATCCTCGCTGCTTCACTTGACAGGTCTAGTAGACTCATGCATTATCCTCAGCGCACCTGACCTTTGAGGCTTAAGAACTCCATGATTCAAACTATACAATTGCTTGAGTGTTTATAACCTCACTTGCTCGCTCCTTGGGAATTGCGTTGTCCTTGAGAAATGATCACCAAACCACTCATCGGTATTTTTGCGTGCTAGGAGATGATTACTCTTGTACGATAGTGGTGGCAATAATGAGTGTTGAGAGCCGTTGCTTCTGACCGGTTGCGGCTGACAAGACCGTTTTGAGGGAGTCTTTTTGAACCATGCAGAGGATGGAGTACAACGAGAAGTCATATATTGTAAACCACAAGTGGTTTCAGAACCTCGATAAAGTAGTTTAGAAAGACCGCTTTTAGGGCCCTAACTCATCGTGGAACTACTAATTATTACTTAGGGTACAGTTCGAGAGGTTAAACTTTGAGCACTTTGACGCCCTGATGCTTAGGCATTCTTCGATCCTCCGCTAAATCCTTCTCGATATTTGTGTGAGGTGGGCACAGCTTTACGACTGGGTCCCTCTCTTCATACGGCTTATCTTCCTGGCGGTCTATGGCATGAAAAACTGCTATGGTGATATTTTAGCGGTTTTAGGGCCCTGAAAAAGTGGTTTGGACAAACTACTCTTCAGCCCCTGAACAACCCTGGAGCTGTCACGTGGAAGTAGTAGTTTTGTTCCAAGGATGCATTAGGAGTGTTAAACTTCGAGCAACTTTATCACCCTGAAGCTCAAGCATCTGTCGATGCTAGATCCTTACTTCCTCGAGATATGCAATCCACCGGTGCAACTTTATCAGGTGGAACCACCTACCTTGGAAATTCAACTATTTCAGCGTTGTGCGATTAGAAACCACCACGATGGAATTTAGTTGTTTTCAGGGCTCCGAAAAAGCGTTTTAATCAGATCGCTTTCAAGGTCCTAAACTGCTTTGAGGTTGCCACTTGTTCGTGGTGGTTTTCAGTCAGGGGCGATCTGAGCTTAATAATCGCCAGGCGTTTGGGAGCCATGAATGCACTATCCGCTGCTGATTTGCGACAGACCGATGCTCTGAGCTTCAGCTACATCTATCAGTTCCTAAATCGATCTATCACCACGATGTGACTGTTTTTCACTCTGTCTGCACCGTTGTTGCTCCAGAATTTCACTTTGAGGTCTTCATCAGCTTGGAGTACACTAGAGCTGCCTTTGGCTGATCATGCTGATGATATTAGTACTAACATCTTGGAACCCATTTAAAATGCATAAAACTTGCTCATGGAGGATATATCCCACCTAGAGGCCAAAGACCCTCTACAAAATTCCCATGTGTTGGTTCAAGGAATTTTTCTTCTTGACTTGAGAACCTTTAAAAAGATTATTATAAGGAAATTGTTTTCATTCTTTGATGATAATCAAAGCCTCATGACCCATCCATAGTATATAAAACCTTATACTAGTGTCCATATAAAAAAAAAATGACAAACACCCCTTAGAGAGGTGTATTTCCATGTTTTTTATGGTGCTTGATTGCGAGAAGCTTTTTATGGGGATCAAGAGCCTTTTTATCCTACCATGATCTTGTTTGGATATTGAAACCCATTCCTAGTTCTCAAGAACTTTATTCATTATGCCCATATCCCTCTGGTAGGATAAATATATCCTATAGGGGTCTCATATTGGTGGATCGAGGATTCATCCATGCTGCTTTAGCCTAATAAGCTAAGCTTAACACTTGATATTGTTGTTTCCCTCCTCGACCAAGATCAAGTTCCTGAATTTGTTTCTTACCTACCATGACAATGTCCAAGGCACTGAGACCATCTACAGTGCAAAAAACACCTTAATGGTGCTCATATGCAACTCCTATGCCAAAGATCCTCCATTGAGGACTCATTTCATGGTTTCTAGGTGTTGTTCATGACACTTGAGTTTGAGAAGGATCAATATGGACTTAAACCCCTTGTTCCCCCCTTTAGCCATGTTTAGGTGTTTTCTAGTGCAAAAAACCTACTCATGGTGCCCATATCCCATTTGGAGTCTTGAAAGGAATGCAACAAAGGAATCGAGTTTTGGCTCAAGCATTTTCTCAAGGTTCTTGAGCTAGAGAAGATTCAATAATATCCCAAGGCGCTTGTTTTCCTTCCTTGACCATAATCAAATCCTCATCACCCATCCTTAATGTGCAAACCTCCTAATGGCACCCATATCCAACTCTAGTGCCAAAGAGCCCTTAGAGAGTGGCTATGTTTTGGTTTACAAGTGTTGTTCATGGTGATTGAGCCTGAGAATCCATGGTTAGGGCCTAAGGCCCAAGTGTTTTAACCCCATAAACATGGCAATTGCGCATAAAATGTTTCATTGCCCCTTATTTCACCCTTGAACCATGTTTAGATGTCAACACCCATTTCCACTAAATAAAACCTATTCATGGAAGCTATATCCCACTTGGATGCTAAAGAACCCCAATAATGACATTGAGAACCATCCCTAGTGTGATATGAATACATATTCTTATTTAAGGATTTTGTTGTGGTTTAATCATGGCACTTGTATCGTGCTTGTATCCCTCTAGTAGGCCAAAGATACCCTAGAATGACACCATGTGGTGGCTCGAAGAGGAATCCATGGTGCTATATCCTAAGAATCTTCATGCATTGCAGGTTTTGTTCATGGTGCTTGGGCATGAGAAGCTTCATTTAGGAAACAAGGATCTTCTGTCATGTCCCCACATTTTGACATGGTTCACAACTTAGACTAGGAGTTGAATTTTGATAAAATTTTGTTATGCAAAGTATGTAATTTATCCTAAGTTATATAGTAGGAGGATATTTGTAATTAAAATTACTAATATTGGAGCAAGTGGGCCAAGAGGGCACCCTCATGAGGATAAGGTTTCTAAATTGGAACTAGAGGCCAAAAAATAGCAAGGAATGAAAAGCAGGAAGGTGTAAGGAGTTTCCAAAAGAAGGAAACTGGAAACATCCAGGAAAAGCTAAGGGAGGGCACAATTTCCAAAAAGGAGCTCAGTTTACAAATTAGGAAACTTTTACAAAGAAGGAAACATGTGGATACAAATGGGGGGCACCGTTTCTAAAGGAGAGAAAGCTTGTAAGGAAAAAGCAAGGAAAGTATGTCCACTCATGGGTGACCTATTCTCACAAGTCACCAAGCTCTTCAACTTGCTTAGCAGGTCACCCTAAATTCTATAAAAGAAGGATTCCAACTCCATTTCACAACTTTTGTCATTGTGAAGTTTGTATGAGAGATTTGTAGCTCATTTATGTTTGGTGATGCGCCCAAGCCACTCTATGGGTGATGTGCCCCATTCTCTCATTCTGACTCTTTTGCTATGATCCCCTTATTCCCCTTTCATCCAGGAAGACTCTTCTTGTAGGTATTGAAGACTATTTTGCAGCCACTGAAGATCATATTGCAGCCATGAAAGTCTGAACTTCATGCTTCTATCAAGCCTCTACAAGGAATAATTCGAGCTCCTCAATTCTATGTTGAGATCTAGTCCAATCAGAGCCAAATTGTGAAGAGTTTTCTAGTGAAGAGAAGGACATCAAAGGAGACAACTCTCATAGAAGAATATAAGAGATTTGATCCTGTTCATGATATTCTCAAGGCTCATACTCTCTCTTTGGTATTGATGACATCCATCCATGAAGATCCAGTGCTTTTTGCAGAAAGAAACGCCCAAGCTTGAAGTTGTGGAAGGGTTCATGTGAGTTCCTTTCAAGTCAGAGGCTATTGTGTTATTGGAGGAGTTTTAAGAGATCAATCTGATGCATAGGAATCTTCTGTGAGCCATTTCATAGCCATTTCTCTCCTTCAAGTATGATTATAGTGAGCTACTATCTTCTTATGATTTCCTTGAAGAAATGGTTTAATGTATTGTAAGGATGCACATCAAATCATGAGTTCTTCTGTGCAAAACTAGACTTTTCATGTTAGTAGCTGTTATATATGTAGTAATGAGGCTGATGCTGTTATAATAGCCATATATCAGTCTGCAAATAATGTAATGAAAGTCACAGAGGTCGCCATGTTTCTCCTCAAGCAATTACTAGCTAGTTTGCATAGGGATTTTCACTAGTTTAGTCTGAGATTGTTGATGAAGATCCAATGGAGGATTATATGCTGTAAATTTATTTAATTGAGGTATGAATAATGATAAAAATCTCATATCAAGAATAAACACTTAGAAATTAAACCCTTTTTGGCTGAAGGGAGACTATGTTCCGGAGGCTGCCTCTACTTGCTTAATTTCTAGACTAGTTTTACCATTTTTGTTATAAATCAAGTTGTCGGAGTCAAATTTACATTCTGTTAGTTTCTGTTGTTCACACATAGACCTCTAAACAACATACAACCTTCAGAAGTATAATTTGGGAGGGTCATACACCATTTGGGAAGCCAACACCAAAAGTCAGCATAACAGTCCAACTCCTACCAAATCCTCGCCAGCTCTCTAACCAATGCTAAATTGATGTTTTATAATGTCCATATGTCCCATTGAACCAAATACATCATCCAAATTCACCTTCCTCCCTACTCTATCTATTTCATATATGTGGATGCACCCATAAGCATTGCGGTAGGCTTCAGCGGTAGCTGATGTCCGCAACATAAATAGTCTACATGCTTGTATGAAGGATCTCCTTTATTCCAATGCTAAAATATGATTCTGCACACTTTCCCATATAGATATCATAACCAAAAATGCTTCCCATCATCCTTGGTTTGGAAATCCAGTGGTTAGAATCATCCTCAAGCTGTTTACAATTTTGGTCAAAATTACTAGTTAAAAATATAAATTAAAAATTATAGTTTTTGAGTTGATATTCTAGCCTATTCTTGGCTGGGATATTACAGTGGTATCAAATAAATTTCCTCCACCCCTGTGGAAATAAATAAGCTCTATGTTGAAGGAACATTTTAGATCTTCTCCAAGTTGCAGTATGAGGCTCACACAGGCAGATGATGATGTTGGTTTTGAGGAACCTGTGGTAGAAGAAATCATCTATGTTGATGGTGGATTATTGAAAGAAAATGAGGATGATGATTTCCTATGTGAATCTCTGAATCTACTCGTCATAGGAAGTTCTACAAAGCCAATCCTTTTTCATACTAGATGTAGGCCCACCACCTGCAGGTCTTCATCATCACTGGCCATACTGTGGAATCCTCGGGACTTATTACGTGCGTCACAAAACCTCAAAAGAGCATACCAGGCTGTTACGAGCACACAACTCTACCTGTTGGATCTCCCAGGGCTAGTATTATATGTGACTGTCACAAAACCTTAAAAGAGTCTCTTGACTAGCAAGAACCCTAAAGAGCATCTGAGGCCTTTTTCATCCTGTCCAGATCTCCAGGACTTATTACATGTGACCCCCACCACAAAAACTTAAAAGAGTGTCTTTCCAAGCAAGAACCCTAAAGAGCATCTGAGGCCTTTTTCATCCTGTCCATATCTCCAGGACTTATTACATGTGGTCATGGAAAAACCTCGAAAGAGCATCCTAGGACTGATTACGAGCACACAACTCAACCTATCTGATCTCCCAGGGCTAGGATTACATGCCATAGGACAAAACCTCGAAAGAGCATTTTCCAAATCTCCCAGGGAGCTATTATATGCCAGCGGAAAAACCTAGCAAGAGAATCTGCAAACCTCCCAGGGCTAGGATTATATGTCCTCCAAATCAAAACCTCGAAAGAGCGTTTGCCAGATATCCCAAGGCCAGTATTACATGCCATAGGAAAAACCTCGAAAGACTATCTGCAAAACTCCCAAGGCTAGGATTATATGCTTTATCTGCACAACCTGTTCCGCGGCCATAGAGTATCAACCTGATACTCACCATACATCATCCTGCTATACACATGATCATCCTTATCATCATCATTGCATCGTCCTGATGCATGTCATCTGGAGCAACATCCTGATCATACAATGCATCCACCTGATGCATACATAGTATCTTCCTGATACATATCAACATACATGATCTACCTGATCATACAATGTATCCACCTAATACATATACAAATACATGATCCACCTGATCATACCTGATACATATCAACATACATGATCTACCTGATCACACAATGTATCCACCTAACCTGATACATATACAGATACATACACATGATCCAACTGATCATATCCAGCATCCAACATGATGCGTACATACATATACATATAAATGATCCAACTGATCATATCCAACATCCAACATGATGCGTACATACATATACATATAAATGATCCAGCTGATCATATCCAGCATCCAACATGATGCATACATACACATATAGAGCAGTAACTGGAGCATCGTCCTGATGCTCATCATCCAGCACTTACATCCATAGCCATGTGAAGGATCCTCCTTCCAACATGCTTGGAATGGCTTCAGCAAATGTGTCCATCACTTCTTCCTCGAAGTGTCATCAATCTGAAGAACACCAAGCCTATCTCTGAAGTACTCGAACTTCACTCTAGCTAGTGGCTTCGTCAGTACATCTACAATCTGCTCATCTGTCACAACATACAGGAGCTTCACTGCTCCTCTTTGCACCATATCCCTGATATAGTGATATTTTATCTCTATGTGTTTTGACCTGTCGTGGAACACTGGGTTCTCAGACAGCTTTACACAACTCTGGTTGTCACAAAAGATACCAGTAGCCTCCAACGGTAGATCAAATAACTCATACAGTAGCTTTCGAAGCCATACTGCCTCACAAATAGCTGAACAAGCTGCAACATACTCTGCTTCAGCTGTACTCAATGCTACGCATGACTGCTTCCTGCTAAACCAAGAGATCACACTTGATCCCATACTGAAGTAGCACCCATAAGTGCTCTTCCTATCTGCAACATTGCCTTCCCAATCTGAATCAACATAACCCTGCAGGTTAAACTTTTGATTCGCATCATACTTGAGCCCATAATCAACTGTACCCTTCAAGTACCTTAGAATATCACATATAGAAACTAGGTGAACACTCCTCGTATCCATCAGGAACTGGCTCAATGTGTTCACCGCAAAGCAAATATTTGGTCTCGTGTTCGTCAGGTACATCAAGGACCCAATCATCTGACGATACATTGTGACGTATGTTGAATATTGTAACTTCTAAGAATATTATATTTTGTACTTTATTATTCCGGATATGTTTCATCCCTCCGAGGTAATTCTATTATGTATTCGGAGATGTTTATTCCTCCGATGAATTGTGGTAACCGGGGTTATTAGACCCACCATGTGGGGGTCATCCCTGAGTTTATTATTTGGGGATTATTAGACTTCACTAGGAGAGGTTAGCCCCATTAGGGATTTTGGTCAGTCGGGAACTAGTATAAGTAGAGGAGAAGAGCTCCTCATTTGACACACTTGCTCAACTTAGAAAGCAGCGCACTTGTGTTTGAGAGGTCTGCATAGGAGGTAGAGAAGAAGGAGATCCAGTCTTGTAGCACATCTTGTATTTTGGTTGATCATCTTATTGAGGAAAGCTTTGCTAGGTTTTCTACCCCATGAGGGTTTCCCAGGGTAAAATCTTTGTCTATATTGTGATTATGTTTCTTTCAGTGATCTTGCTAGTCAAATTAGTTTAAACCTAACATGGTATCAGAGCTAGCCTGAATAGAACATCTTTCACAAGGTGAAGTTATATTTCTCTCTCTCTCTCCCAAAATTAGGGTTTCTGCAAAAGTTAGTATTTTTGGATGGTTGCATGGCTGAATAGCCCTTCTAAATATCTATCTTTTGAGCCTTGGATGGAGGTTTTTGGTTGGGTAGAACTCTAGGAAAGTCAAACCCTAGTTCTACCAAAAGTGCGATAAACCAGAAATTCTGTTGCAGATCTGGAAAAGTGAAAAGTTAAAGTTTCCAGGTAAGTACTACTCTATCTCTTATCTCTTGGACTCCCCCAAGAGAAGATGGCCCCAAACACTAAGCTTGAAGACAAGCTAGAAGGTATAGAGAATTTCCGGGCATGGAAATACAGAATTGGTCTCATTCTTGAAGAGAATGATCTTGCTCATTATATCAAGGATGAAATTGCAGAACCTGAAGGACATGAAGCCAAAGAGAAGCATATGAAGGATTTGACTAAGGCAAAGAGAATCATAGCTGATTCTATTAAAGACCACTTGATTCCCCAAGTTGCTTCCAAGAAGACTCCAAAAGAAATATATGATGCCCTAGGAAGAATGTATGACGGAAAGAACATCAATAGGAAGATGAACCTAAGAACTCAGTTGAAGAGTACCAAGATGCACAAAGGAGAATCCATTCAAGATTACCTCACAAGGGTCTCCCGAATCAAGGAGCAACTAGATTCCATTGGGGATACTCTTGATGAAGATGAACTTGTGATGACTGCTCTAAATGGTCTCACTAGACCTTGGGAGTCATTTATACAAATTATGTGTGCCAGAAAATAAAGTATGAAGTTTGATGTAGTATGGGAGGATTGTGTTCAAGAAGAGGCTAGGGTAGCCAACAGAGAAGCCCTTCTGAAGGAGGATGACCAAGCCTTGGCCACAGACACCAAAATAGGAAGAAAGGGTTACTTCAAGAAAGTGGACCGCAAGAAGTCTCAACCCTCTCATAGATTCAAAAGAAAAGAAGGAACAAACTCAAAAAGAGATATCTCCACAGTCCAATGTTACAATTGTCTTAAACTAGGACACTATGCTAGAAACTGCACTTTACCAGAAAAGGAGAGGAGGAAGTTTGTTCACAAAAGACATCATGCACATATGGCAGAAGATGATAGTGAAGAAGAAGAAGAAGAAGAAGAAGAAGAAGAGGCAAGGCCTCGAAGGAAAAGATCTAAAGTAAAGAAAGAAGATCCAGAAGAATATGTCCTATTTTCTGCACTCTCTGGATCTGTGTCTTCTGGAGAAGATACATGGCTCATTGATAGTGGTGCTTCAAAGCACATGACAGGTCAAAAGAAAACTCTCTCAAGACTTGAAGAAAAGTCTTCTCCACAAAAGGTATCTCTAGGAGATGATTATCAATATCCCATCAAGGGAATTGGTGAAGCAAGCTACAAGCTTGATTCTGGAACACCCTTGAAGATGGAAGAAATTTTATATGTACCAGGTTTGAAGAAGAACCTACTCTCTATCTCAGCACTAGATAAGAAAGGCTTTAGAGTGGCTTTCATAGATGTCCAAGTACTTATGTGGCCCAAGGGAAAATCAATTGAAGATGCAATTGTCATTGGTGAAGAGGAAGGAGGTCTCTATAAGCTCAAGGGTCATCCAGAAGTTGCCCTTGCTCATGAAACCTCTAGCCCTAGTGAGCTATGGCATAGAAGATTAGCTCACATTAACTACAAAGCCCTACCCTATGTAAGCAAAGTGGTTATAGGATTACCATATTTGAAGCTTGATCATAATGGCTCATGTAAAGGATGTGAAAAAAGGGAAGAATGTCAAGAACCCTTTTCCAAAGAGTGAAACAAAGACTAAGAACATTTTGGAGCTAATACACTCAGATGTATGTGGACCAATGCCCACCACTTCCCTAAGTGGTTTTGAATACTATCTCTCATTCATTGATGACTATTCAAGGAAGACTTGGATATAATTTCTAAAAGGTAAGAATGAAGTCTTTGGAAAATTCAAAGAGTTCAAGGCCTTAATAGAAAATCTCTCAGAAAAGAAAATCAAGATTCTCAGAACAGATAATGGTGGAGAATATACTTCAAAGGACTTTGAAGACTTTGTAAGGAAGTTGGAATCAAGAGGGAACTAACCACTCCCTACAATCCCCAACAAAATGGGGTTGTTGAAAGAAAGAATAGAACCATCGTGGAAGTTGTAAAGACTATGATACATGACCAAGATCTACCCATGTATCTATGGGTTGAAGCAGCTAGGACAACAGTCTATGTACAAAATAGACTATCCCATAGTGCTCTTGAATTCAAAACTCTAGAAGAAGTGTTCACATGAAAGAAGCCTGAGGTAAGTCATCTCAAAATATTTGGATGTCCTGTGTACATTCACATTCCAAAAGAAAATAGAACCAAGTTGGATCCTTCTGGTAAGAAGGGAATATTTGTTGGATATTGTGAATCATCCAAAGCCTTCAGAATTTACATACCAGGTTTTCATCATATGGAAATAAGTAGAGATGTAACGTTTGATGAAGAAGCAGCTCTCAAGAAATCTAGGAAGTGCCAACTTGAAGAAATCTATGAAGAAGATACACCTCCTAGAATCACAGAAGCTGTGCCCATCCCTGAAGATGATACACCAGAGGACCATGACATGTTGGAACCACAAGAACCCCCTATTACAAACTTATCTAGGAAAAGAAGGCCAGCATGGGCTAGAGACATCATTCAAGGAGCGGAAAAATATGGAGCCCCTAAAGGCCCCACTAGAGAAAGAAAGAAACCAAAGCTAGTATCCAACTATGTGGCCTTGATGTGTGATCTTATGGATCAACAACCTACTAGCTATGAAGAGGCAACTCAGAAGAAAGAGTGGTTAGAAGCAATGACAGAAGAATATCAGTCAATAATGAAAAATGATGTTTGGGATATAGTTCCCAAACCAAAAGATAAAAGTGTGGTTTCTTCCAAATGGATTTTCAAGATAAAACATGCTGCAGATGGTATCATTGAAAAATACAAGGCAAGATTTGTAGCTAGAGGGTTCTCTCAGAAAGATGGAATTGACTATGAAGAAACATTTGCACCAGTTGCTAGGTATACTTCAATTAGAACTATCATGGCACTTGCATCTATGATGAAGTGGCAATTACACCAAATGGATGTTAAGATAACTTTTTTGAATGGTGTAATTGAACAAGAAGTGTACATAGAGAAACCATAAGGGTTTGAGGTTAAAGATGAGAGAACACATGTATGAAAACTGAAAATGGAATTATATGGATTGAAGCAAGCTCCCAGAGCTTGGTACGGAAGGATTGACAACTTCTTAACAAGCATGGGCTTTACCAAGAGTAAAGATGACCCTAGTCTTTATCTTAAGGTGACGGATGATGAACCAGTTCTACTGTTGTTATATGTAGATGATCTATTTCTAATCGGAAATGAGAAACAAATTATAGAATGCAAGAAGAAGCTTTCTTCAGAATTCGAGATGAAAGATCTCGTATTAATGCACTACTTCTTAGGTCTAGAAGTATGGCAAGAACCAAAAGGAATCTTTCTAAATCAAGGTAAGTATGCTGTGGAGATTCTAAAAAGATTTGATATGTTGGAGTGTAAAGCCATGGTCACTCCCATGGATTCCAACCTAAAGTTATTAGTTAATGACTCATCAGAATTAGTGGATATAACTCTATATAGGCAAATCATTGGGTCATTGATGTATTTAACAAATACCAGAATAGACATATGCTTTGCTATAAATACCCTGAGTCAGTATCTAGTAGAACCTAGAAAGGTTCACTTAATAGCTACAAAGCATGTAATGAGGTATCTAAAGGGTACATTAGATTTTGGTCTATATTATCTTGGAAATCATGAATTCAGATTACATGGTTACTCTACCATGATCTCATGGTTTAGCAAGAAACAATCTAGTGTGGTTCTCAGTACTGCTGAAGCAGAATATATAGCTTCCTGCTTTGCCAGTTGTGAAGTAGTGTGGCTTCGAAAGCTATTATCTGGAGTGTTTGACTTAGAAATGGATCCAACCGTGATCATGTGTGACAATCAAAGTTGTATTAAAATGACAGAAAATCGAGTGTTCCATGATAAGTCAAAACACATAGAGATCCTATATTTCTACATACGAGATATGGTGCAAAGAGGAGCTATTAAACTCGAGTATGTGAGTACTGAGGAACAAATTGCTGATATATTGACCAAACCTCTGTCTCGGGTGAAATTTGAATATTTTCGAGACAAGCATGGTGTAGTTCAAAAGGACCCTCCTCGAAAGGGGGAGTGATATAGTCACTGATGATGAGATTGCCCTCATCGACAGCAAGGTCGATGATGAGGATAACTGTTTATTACACCTAGATATTTACATGTGCTTAGATTACTTAGATTTAGGATACTTATATTTAGAATACTTATATTACTTGTTGATGAGGATATTTGTTGTTTATGTATTGATGAGAGTACTTGTATTATTACATGTATTGATGTATTGATGAGAATAATTGTACTGTTGATGAGAATACTTGTATGTACATGTATTGATTAATGTACTTGTATGGTTGAGGATACTTGTACCTATATTGATGAGGATACATGTGAGGATTGGATCATCCTTGGACTTCAGTCCTAAAGAGAGCTGTAGACATATGTATTCGAGAATAAAGTCCTGAATGAACAGGTGGGGGATTGTATCGTCCCCAGACTTCGGTCCCAGAATTAAGCCGTAGACTGGGTCTTCGAGAATAAAGTCTTGAATGAACAGGTGGGGGATTGTATCGTCCCCGGACTTCGGTCCCAGAATTGAGCTGTAGACTGGGTCTTCAAGAAATAAAGTCCTGAATGAATAGGTGGGGGATTGTATCGTCCCCGGACTTCGGTCCCAGAATTGAGCCGTAGACTGGGTCTTTGAGAATAAAGTCCTTAATGAATAGGTGGGGGATTGTATCGTCCCTGGACTTCGGTCCCAAAATTGAGCCGTAGACTGGGTCTTCGAGAATAAAGTTCTGAATGAACAGGTGGGGGATTGTATCGTCCCCAGAATTCGGTCCCAGAATTGAGCCATAGACTGGGTTCTTCGAGAATGTAGTCCTGAATGAACAGGTAGGGGATTGTATCTTCCCTGGACTTTGGTCCCAGGATTGATCCGTAGACATTTGTCTCCGAGAATTGATGATAGGACTGTATCGTCCCTAGAATCTTGCTTCAAAATGTACAAGATGGAATTGCATCATCCCTAGACATGAGACTTGTCTTAAAGTGATAAGGATTGATCAACCTGGAACTTGATCTGGATTGTATCATCCATGGACCTATGTCCTAAAGAGAGCAGGATTGATCATCCTGTAATATGATCGTGTGATGACGATGCTGATGACGATGTTGATGATCATGTGATGACGATGCTGATGATGATGCCGATGATCGTGTGATGACGATGTTGATGATCGTGTGATGATGATGCTGATGATCGTGTGATGATGATGCTGATGATTGTGTGATGACGATGCTGATGATCGTGTGATGACGATGCTGATGATCGTATGATGACGTTGCTGATGATCATGCGATGATGATGACGATGATGTTGATGTTCCAGTAACTGGTTGAGTTAATGATGACGATGCATTGAAGAAAGCTTCCGATGATTTACAGATGTATCACATATGATGTAGTCAATGACTCCTTGCTCCTACAGATGTTGTTATAATATCCTTCTCGTTAAGGGGGAGTGTTGAACATTGTAACTTCTAAGAATATTATATTTTGTACTTTATGATTCCAGAGATGTTTCATCCCTCCAAAAAGGTAATTCTATTATGTATCCGGAGATGTTTATTCCTCCGATGAATTGTGGTAACCAGGGTTATTAGACCCACCATGTGGGGGTCGGCCTTGAGTTTATTATTTGGGGGTTATTAGACTTCACTAGGAGAGGTCGGCCCCATTAGGGATTTTGGTCAGTCGGGAACTAGTATAAGTAGAGGAGAAGAGCTCCTCATTTGATACACTTGCTCAACTTAGAAAGCAGCGCACTTGTGTTTGAGAGGTCTGCATAGGAGGTAGAGAAGAAGGAGATCAAGTCTTGGAGCACATCTTGTATTTTGGTTGATCATCTTATTGAGGAAAGCTTTGCTGGGTTTTCTACCCCATGAGGGTTTCCCAGGGTAAAATCTTTGTCTATATTGTGATTATGTTTCTTTCAGTGATCTTGCTAGTCAAATTAGTTTAAAATTAACAACATCAAACGGATGAGATGAAGCATCACACAGAAGCTTCAGGTTCGATTCCATAGGTGTGGCCATGGCCTTGCAGTCCATCATCCCGAACCTCTTTAGAATCTCTACAGTATACTTCCCTTTCCCAAGGAAGATTCCATATGCACTCTGCCACACCTCCATTCCTAGAAAGTAGTGCATCATCCACAAGTTCTTCATTTTGAACTCGGAAGCAAGCTTCCACTGCATGTCGGCAATCAATCTATCCTCACCTGTAACAAACAGGTTATCCGCATACAAAAGTATTATCACTGGATTTCCTTCCTCAACCTTGTAGTAAAGGTTGGAATCTGCTTTACTCTTGGTAAATCCCAAACTAGATAGAAAGCTGTCTATCCTACCATACCAAGTTCTGCACATATATGACTTCCCATCATGTGTCTCAAAACCAAGTGGCTACTCTACATACACTTCCTCTTCGACTACACCATTCAACAAAGCTATCTTGACATCCATTTGGTGTATCTTCCATTTCATCACTGCAGCCAGAGCAAGTACTGATCTGATGGAAGTGTGCCTGGATATAGGTGTAGAAGTCTCTTCATACTCAATCCCTTTTTTTGGGAGAAGCCACGAGCTACAAACCTCATTTTGTATTTCTCCATGCTACCATCTGCAGCATGCTTGATCTTATAGATCCATTTGGAAGTCACAACAGACTTCCCTTCAGGTCTTGGGACTGCATCCCAAACATCATTCTTCATGATCGACTGGTACTCCTTGATCATGGCATTCTTCCTGAATCCTGGGAACTTCAATATATTCAATATCTTCAATAGATAACTCTGTTGCTGAAACAAATGTTGTAGTCCTTCTTTTGTAGGTGCTTGTATGCGACCTTTCCTACAAAACAAGTTAAATTGCATGATTAGAAACATCTCATAGTTTTCAGAGCAAGTTCTTACTCATAAAGAAATATGTCATATAGTCATGCAATTAATTTAGCCAATGCTTCAATACAACATTTATCCATATCCCGTAACTTTCTAGATGCCTTCCAATCTCTACCAGAACATTGTTAAGAGTGTGCACAACTCCGAACATGTTAGCAAAGAGGTTTCATTTTAGATAAGTAGCAATGCAATGTTGTACAGTGCCATAGGCCACTTACCCATTACATGCATATTAGTAGTATACTGTTCATTAATGCAATTATTCTAATATGCATAATACACACCCTAAGTCTAGGAAAATAAGGATATACATCATTGAATAACATTATTTAAACAAACAAATATGGAAGAAATGACAATTTCAAATACTTATCTTTGTTTGGTTGTTGGGTGGACTCCCTTTGAATCTTTGCAATTCCATTCTGATGTGGATTGTGAGAAGTGGTCGACTCCCTCTAATATCTGCATCCTTGCAGAAACTACTGGAGTGTGCTCCCTCTTGATCTTTGCTTCCTGGATTACCTGTCCTTGAACATATATCCATCCTCGATCACTATGAATACTTACAAGTATCATTATTGTGATATCCTCGAGATCTCATACATAGTCATACATTCTTTAGTATATTCTCAATACTATCAAACACAATAATCTTAAGCATGTATAGTCATGATCATTTCAAACACAAATAATAAGCATTAGCATTCAATGTTTTAGGGAATACTTCCCTTACTCGTGCATATTCATATTTGACCAAAGGTCTTTTCTGGTTAGTCATATCATCAATTAAAGTAAGAAACACAATATGCATACACCCATGATTATTCAAACCTATGAATAATCATTATCAATCATGCCATGTATACTTATATAAGAGATCCTATCACAAGGTAGGATTCTAACTTGATATAGGAAAAACATACCTGGATTAGTATGTTAGCTAGTTATGTCTAACATACCCTCATGATGTCTTCTAGTTCTCTTCAATGACTTGTTCTAGTAACCTACATATCTCGTAAGTTAACCATTATAGAACCAAGTTATACATACCTCGTAAATAGATCTTCTATGTGATCCATGACAATGGATGAATCTTTGTCTTCATGTCACCATGATCATATGTTCTTGAACTAGAACATGATTTGTATTTCTTGGTGTACCTTTCATGTTAGTGGACAACATAAACCTCATACAACACCATAATGCATTAGTACAATCATAAGTGTCAACACCCTAATCAATGAATATCTTCTATCATGCATTCATAATTTTATTAAGGTGATACGACAAGTCTAAATTTAATCAAGATTGTACTAACCGTAATAATATGAAGACAAACATACCATAAACTTAATCATGAACAAAATTTGAAACATACCTGTATGGGTCATACCTGTCGAGATTGCTTGTAATCTTCTTATGTAAGGCCTTAGCCTTATCTCCCTCTGAAACTGGAGCTTCTTCACTTATGTAGGTGACCAATCCATTTTCTTCTAGGATTAACCCAAACCACTTGATTTGCAGAAACTGGATTTGGAGCTGGATTAGGGTTTGTCAGAGAAACCCTAAAAATTCAAACTATGAATTTCAAACTTCTGAAAGGATAGAAAGATGCGCCTTGATGAGCTGACCAACCTGGTATACTCAGAATTTGAAAACTACAAAGTTCTACCCCTCAAATTTGCCTTTGAAACTTCCAGATTCACTCGACATGACCCCAAACTAGGGTTTGATAAAGCCCACCCTTCTTCCCAATCAAAAGGTTCGATCCAAAGCTCTAAGATTCTATTTTTCTGAGGAGCTTGCAGCCGTGGTCACAGATTTCAAAAATTCCCATTTTTGCAGAAGCCCTAATTTTCCACTTTTCCGATCAAAGTCCCGAACTAGGGTCTGATCAAGCCCGACCTTCTGCCCATCCAAAAAATATGATCTTGGTCTCTAAATTTCGATTTTGATGAGTAGCATTCAGCCATTGTCTTCGATTACAAAAACTCCAACTTTCTCCGAAACCCTAAATTCCCGAAGCCATGAATGAAGGTGCTAAAACATAGTTCTGTTTTGACATAAATATGTACCTGATTGTTTCTAGTGTAACTTCGAACTTTCCAACCCACAGAGTCTGAAACTTCTACCTGTGGTAGCCCGACCTGTCATATTTCCAACCCCATAGGTATGACCTCAATTGTATTCTTTGAGAGAGAGTTATTCCAAGTTTTGCAATGTGAACTGTTTATGGGATAAAACAGGAGAGCGAACGTGTATGGCATGCCACATGTCACTGGTTCAGTTTCGGCCTCTAAAAAAGTTATCTGAGAAAGTACAGTCTATGCACTACCTGTCAGTTTTTACTAAATTTCATTTGGAGCTTCCTAGCCCACGTTATGACCTTTTCTCCTATGTCACCTGTTGATGACTCAGATCTGGAAGAGGCGGAAACCCTAGATTGTACAGATCTTAAAACACAAAGTAAAATGAATTAGAAGTTTTCCTTTGGCCACAAGGTACATGGGGATTTGATATTCAACCCGGAAAAGTTTCAGATCCGAAAACTTTTCCAAAATGGATTTATAGCGAAAGTGCTACGATGACTGGTTTTTCCTATATCAATCCCAAGCATCGCAAGTGCAACAAGTGTCATACATGCCATACCATGCCTTCTTTCAGGCTAGCTATGATACCATGTTAATTTTTTAGAATTTACTTCAATATGATCTAGGATCTTAACTGAGAGAACAACATGTACAACATATCTACAGCATATCAATCATGGACACAATAATGCAAGCACACAAGAGACACAGAGTTTACTTGGGGAAAACCATAATGGTGAAAAACCCTCATAACTTCCTCAGAGATAGATGGAGAAATGATACAACCCAAGCATAAGAGATAGACATATTCTAGTAGTAGCTTTTCCTCCTCCACAAGTGCGCCACTCTCCAAAGAGTGTGTGAGAGAATAGAATGATCAAATAGAGTGCCTCCCGCACTCTATTTATACTTGACTTAACTTGCCTAATAACCTTTACTAGGTCGGCCTTAACTTAACCACATAAAATAATGCTGACTGGGCCGACACCCAATAGGGTGGTCTAATAACCCTTCGACCCACATGACTTAGACAGGGCCGACCCCAACAAGGTGGTCTAATAACCCATCAAGTATAAGTTACAACACTTACAATATAAATGACGACAGTTCTGTTTAGAGGAATAATAACATCTCTATAGGAATACAAACACTTTCGTATAGAGGAATAATACCATCTCTATAGGAGTACAATATACATATATGAAATACATTCCGAAGTTACATATACATCAACATTTACTGATGTCACTCAAGCATTTTTTACCATCATTTTTATACTTAGACAATTTGTGCAATCTCCAAGGTGGATTTTTTGTTTCACCAAAATCCTGAACCAATAGTACTAGATGATGTAATACATCTCACGGAGCAAAACCAAACTGATTTCATCTTCAAACTCATCTTCCTCTGACCTAGGTGGGCATTTTACTGGACTGGTACAAAACTGCCTAAAACCCTGTTTTGGTAGACTTATAACTTCCTCCTCACTCTCAAGACAAACTTAGACCATGGTCAGGTAGACAGATAAAAAATCTAAAGCTTGGTGATTTCATATAATTTTTATCACTCTCCTATGAGGTACGATGAGAATTTTCCCAAGGCCACTTGGACCAATTTTCAACCCTTAGCCATTTTCCAGAATTTCTCCAAACTAACAAATCTCTATATAATTAGGTCAAATTGTAATAATGACATCATGAAGGTACTGGAACATCATTAGGTGGATTTGCATATTTATCAACGATGCCTTATTATCATCATATATTTCATATCATCATATCCTTTGTCTTTATTTCTTTGTCATTACTGAACTCCTTTGACATCAATGGCAACCACTTTCAACAAATTCTCTATAAATTTGGACGGATTTGAACTGGTTACAATGGAGAGAGGCACAGTATCACACGATAGAACTTGGAGGATCCTAAAGAGGCGTGCGAGGAATTATGCAATAGAAACATAGTTAAAATATACTTCTTCTTAGGTTAGTAAATCTACTTCAATTACTCCGTGATAGAATAATTGCTCCATGCATATAGAAATTAACAATTACTTTTCTATGGCTTGTCTAGTAACTAGGGATTGTATATTTAGGTTTTTGATATTTAGGGTTTGTAACCAGGAAAAATACAGAGAGATGAGAAATTGAGATTAGTTGAGGCCGCAAGTCCAGGGTGATATCATCCCCTGTTGAGATATTGTAACTTCTAAGAATATTATATTTGTACTTTATTATTCCGGAGATGTTTCATTCCTCCGTGAAGATCTTAATGTATATCCAGAGATGTTTATTCCTCCGTCAGATTGTGGTAACTTGGGTTATTAGACTTCCCTAGTGGGGGTCGGCCCTATATGTGTTATGTGGGTCAAAGGGTTATTAGAACACCCTAGAGAGGTCGGCCTAGTCAGTTGTAATGGGGTGTTTAGCTCAGTAATTAAGTTGGGGCCGACCTAGCTTGTGTAAAAGTTAGTCGGGGAACAAGTATAAGTAGAGGAGGATGTTCCTCACTTAACGCACTCATTCATTCACTTGTGAGTGGTGCACTTGTGTGAGAGAGGTATGCTATGGAGGAGGAGGAGCTCATGTCTTTGGTTTACATATTTGTATTTGTTGATCATCTATATTGAGGAAGCTTTGCTGGGTTTTCTACCCCATGAGGGTTTCCCAGGATAAATCTTTGTCTCTTGTGTTTATGCTATACTTGTTGTTTCTTCAGTGATCCTGTATATGCTATTGTTGTGAAATGAAATGCAATGTTGACATTTTTTGTCTTAGCATATTGAATCTCAACATGGTATAAGAGCAAACTTGAAGGAAGGAAATGTATGGCACTTACGACACTTGCTTCACTTGCGACAATTTGAAGGTTAGGTTTTTGTTTAGCAAAAAACCAGTCATCGTGGAACTTTCACTATAAATCCATTTTGGCGAAGGTTCAGGATCTGAAACGTTTACAGGTCGTAGATAACATCCCTAGGTACCCTGTTTCCAAAGTACACCCTCCGATTCGTTGTCCTTTGTGAGTTATGGTCAGTACAAGTTAGGGTTTCTGCCTCTTCTAGATCTCAGTCAAAATCAAGTGACCTAGGAAAAAGGGTCATAACTTGGGCTAGGAAGCTCCAAATGCAATTTCGTAAAAAGTCACAGGTATTACACAGACTGTACTATCTCAGACAATGTGTTTAGAGTCCAAAGTTTAACTAGTGACACGTGGCACACTGTACAAGTTCACTCTCCTGTTTTATCCCATAAACAGGTCACATTGCGACACTTGGCATAACTCTCTCTCAGAAAATACAATAGAGGTCAGACCTACCGGGATGGAAAGATGACAGGTGAGGATACCACAGAAAAAGATTTCAGACCCTATGGATCAAAAAGTTCAGAGTTACAGTAGAAACAATTAGGTACATATTTCTGTCAAAACATAATTATTTTTGGAGCACCTTCATTCATGGCTTCCGGAATTTAGGGTTTCGGAGAAAGTTGGAATTTTTGGAATCAGAGTCCACGAATGAATGCTACTCAGGAAAATTGAAATTTAGAGACCAAGATCGATTTTTTTGGCTGGGTAGAAGACCGGGCTTGATCAAACCCTAGTTCAGGATTTTGATCGAAAAGATGGAAAATTAGGGCTTTGGCAAAAGTTGGAATTCTTGAAGTCTATGACCACGGCTGGAAGCTCCTCAGAAAAATAAGAGTTTAGATCCTTGGATCAAACCTTCTGATTAGGTAGAAGGGTGGGCTTTATCAAACCCTAGTTCGGGATCTTGTCCAGAAGATCCAGAAGTTTCGAAGGCAATTTTTAAGGGTCAAATTTTGGAGATTTCAAAATTGAAGTATGCAAGTTTGATCAACTCAGCAAGACACATCCTTCCATCCATTCAGAAGTGTGAAAGTCAAAGATTGAATTTTTAGGGTTTCTCTAACAAACCGTAATCGAGCTCCAGATCTAGTTTCAGGGGGAGATGAGGCTAAAGCCTTACGTAAGAAGACTACAAGAAGTCTCGACAGGTATGACTTAAGGAGGTACATGTATGTCTTGAAATCTGATTCTTGATTAAGTTCATAATATGTTTGTCTTCATATTATTTATTAGTACAATCTTGATTAATGTTAGATTTGTCTTATCATCCTAATAAAAGTATGAATACATGTGAATGATAGAATACATTCATTGATTAGGGTTATATGATTGTACTAATGCATTGTGGTGTTGTATGAGGTTGATGTTGTCTGCTAACAAGATACAGGTACATCATGAAAGACAAATCAAGTTCCATGACCATGACAACATGAAGACAAAGACTCCTCCATAATCTTTGATCACATAGAAGTTCTACTTACGAGGTATGTATGACTTTGTTGTATTATGCTTAGCCTATGAGATATGTAGGTTCCAACACAAGATCTCTAAATCATTGAAGAGAACAAAGAAGATATTGATTAGGAATGTTAGACATAACTAAGCAGGGATACTAATCTAGGTATGTTTTCCTATATCAAGTTAGAATCTTATATTGTGTTAGAATCCCTTATATAAGTATAGTTGGTATGATTGGTTATGCTTATTCATAAAGTTAGTAATCAAGGGTTTATGCATATTATTTCTCTTATCTTGATTGATGATTTAACTAACCATAAGAGTCCTATGATCAAACAAGAATATGCATTAGTAAAAGAAGACTTCCCTGAAACCTTGAATACTAATGTTATTATCTATGATCATGACTATACATATTCAAGATTATTTAGAATTATAATGTTTTGATAATATTGAGATTATACTAATGAATGTATGTTTGTGTATGAGATCATGAGGATGACACTAGTGCACACTTGAGCATGCACAGTGGTACAGAATGAATAGAAGTTCAAAAGTCATATAGAAGATCAAGCGGGAGGCAACCACACAAACATAAAAGATAAGTATTCGAGTTGTTATTTGAAATAGTAAATGATATTGCTTGTAATAGTTGTATGAATATTTGTATTCCTAGAATATATCATGCTGAGTGTAAACATTCATATAACATTGAACAGTATACTACTAATATGCATATGATTGGTAAGTTGGACAACATTCCATTGTTGCTTGTCTAGAATGAAACCTCTTTGCCGACATGCTGAGAGCTGTGCACACTCTTGATAGTATGTTCTGGTAGAGATGGAAGGCATCTAGATAGCCACTGTATGCATACAGGATATGGAAAAGTGTTGTGCCAAAGTATTGGTCAAGATAGTAGCATAACTATGTAAATCATATCTATATGCATAATAGGTTATCATGTCAACATGATTTGATGATTATGAAGTATTACTAATCATGTACTTAATTTGATTTGTACGAAAGATCATGAAGAATGATGAACACCGAACAAGTTATGGATGTTCAACAAGAAGATTTACAAATCAAACATAATATAGAAGGCTTATGGCTAGAAGATTCTCTTAGAAAGAGGAAGAGAATCATGACGAGTTGTTTGCTCCAAGTGGCTAGATAAGACCAACATCTTAATAATGTAATTGAAGAAGAAGTGCGAATCAAGGATTCAATTGAAGAAAGCTCTGTTCGGGTACCCAGGATCGATAGTCAATTGATGAGCTTAATGATCACCATGGGTAATGTGGATTTCAACCTTTGCTACAAGGTTGAAGTTGTTTTCTATATATAGATGACATGGATGCAAGAAGGAACTCACCACAGAGTTCGAATGATATTGAGGCTCACATCAGTAGACCCATCTAACGAGAGATGGCACATATAGATATGCAGAAGATCACTCAATGCAGAGTGTGAATGATGTTCAGTCACAAAGGGAGAATTGACAGTTTCTTGATAAGCTTGGGCTTTACCAAAAGTAAAGCTAATCCGTTATGAATGATGAACCTGTCATACTATTACTATATGTGGATGATCTATTTTTACAAACAGATCATGAGAAGCAAGAAGAAGATGGCTGCAGAATTGAAAATGAAAGATCTCAGATTGATGCATTACTTCCTAGGTCTGGAAGTATGGCAAGGCTCAAAAGGAATCTTTCTCAACCAGGTAAAGTATGCCGAGAAATATTAAAAGGACTTGATGTGTTGGAATGGCCACTCTCATGGATTCCAACTTGAAGCCATTAGCGGATGACTCATCAGAGTTAGTGTATATAACCATGTACAGACAAGTTATTGGGTAATTGATGTATATAACAAATACTAGGTCAGATATATGCTTTGTTGTGAACAACTTGACTCAGTATCTAGTGGAAACTAGATGTGTTCACCTGATAGTTGCAAAGCATGTGATGAGGTACCTAAAGGATACGATAGACTTTGATCTATGCTATCTTGGAGATCATGACTTCAGATGACTACACAGATGTTGATTGAGCAGAAAGTGTATCAGACAGGAAGAGCACATTGAGAAGATGTTATTGTCTGGGATCGGCCATGATCTTGTGGTTTAGCAGGAAGCAGTCTAGTGTGGCTCTCAGCACAAGTGGAATATATGGCTGCTTACTTTGCCAGTTGTGAAGCGGTATGGATTCAGGATTGTTTGACTTAGAGATAGAACCAACTGTGATCCTATGTGACAAACAGAGTTGTATCAAGATGGTAGAGAATCCAGTGATTCCATGATAAGCCAAAGCACATAGAGATTTGATATTTCTATATACGAGATATGGTGCAGAAAGGAACTATAAAACTCAAATTTGAAGACACTGATGAACAAGTTATCGATGTACTAACCAAACCTCTACCTCAAGTAAAATTTTGAGTCCTTCTGAGACAAGCTTGGTGTAGTTCAGAAGGACCCTCCTCGAAAGGGGTAGTGATGTGGTCACTTATGATGAGATTGCCTGCATCGTCAGTGAAGTCGATGATGTGGATACGTATATTGGTGATGCCGATAGAGAGGTTGGTGGATGGTCCTTAGACAGGGTCTAAGTTGACGAGGGGATTGCATCATCCTTGAACACATGTTCTAAAAGGATCCGTAGACATATGTCTCCGAGAAAGAAGAGGGATTGCATCATCCTTGAACACATGTTCTAAAAGGATCCGTAGACATATGTATCCAAGAATGAAGTCCCTAGTGAACAGGTGGGGATTGTATCGTCCCCGGACTTTGGTCCCTTGATTTGATCCGTAGACCTATGTCTTCGAGAATGAAGTCCTTAGTGGACAGGTGTGGATTGTATCGTCCCCGAACTTCGGTCCCTTGAATTGATCTGTAGACCTATGTCTTCGAGAATGAAGTCCTTAGTGGACAGGTGGGGATTGTATCGTCCCCGGACATCGGTCCCTTGAATTGATCCATAGACCTATGTCTTCGAGAATGAAGTCCTTAGTGGATAGGTGGGGATTGTATCGTCCCCGGACTTCGGTCCCTTGAATTGATCCGTAGACCTATGTCTTCTAGAATGAAGTCCTTAGTGGACAGGTGGGGATTGTATTGTCCCCAGACTTCGGTCCCTTGAATTGATCCGTAGACGTATGTCTCTGAGAAGTGGTCCTTAGACTTTGTCTAAGTTGACGAGAGCATTGTATCATCCCTAGGCATGATGAGGTGTCTTAAATGATCCGTAGACGTATGTCTCCAAGAAGTGGTCCTTAGACTTTGTCTAAGTTGACGAGAGGATTGTATCATCCCTAGGCATGATGAGGTGTCTTAAATGATCCATAGACGTATGTCTCCGAGAAGTGGTCCTTAGAGTTTGTCTAAATTGACGAGAGGATTGTATCATCCCTAGGAATGATGAGGTGTCTTAAATGATATGTAGATGTATGTCTTCGAGAAGTGGTCCTTAGACTTTGTGTAAGTTGACGAGTGGACTGCATCGTCCCTAGACATGATGAGGTGTCTTAAATAGATCATGTGTGTTGGGTATGCTGCTATTGTGTATACTTGACTGATGAGGATACTTGTATTGATGTATTGATACTTGTATTGATGATATGTATTGATTAGGATACTTGTATTGATGTATTGATACTTGTATTGATGATATGTATACTTGTATTGATGAGGATACTTGTATCGATGATGTGTATACTTGTATTGGTGTGGATACTAATACTGATGATCCAGATGTTGTAGATCGAGATGATGATCCAGATGCTGTAGATTGAGATGATGATCCAGATGCTGTAGATCGAGATGATGATCCAGATGCTGTAGATCGAGATGATGATCCAGATGCTGTAGATCGAGATGATGATCCAAATGTTGTAGATCGAAATGATGATCCAGATGCTGTAGCTCGAGATGATGATCCAGATGTTGTAGATCGAGATGATGATCTAGATGCTGTAGATTGAGATGATGATCCAGATGCTGTAGATCGAGATGATCCAGATACTATAGATCAAGATGATCCAGATGCTGATGATCGTGTGATGATGATGTTGATGTTGTTGTAGCTATTCGTGTGCTACAGAAGATAAAGACTCAATACTGAAGATGTTGATGTTCTAGTATTGAAGATATTCTAGTAACTGGTTGAGTTACTGATGATGTTGAGAAATCTTCCAATGATTTATAGATGTATCATGTACGATGTTGATTACTCCTTGCTCCTGCAGATGTTGTTATAATATCCTTCTCGTTAAGGGGGAGTGTTGATATATTGTAACTTCTAAGAATATTATATTTGTACTTTATTATTCCGTAGATGTTTCATTCCTCCGTGAAGATCTGATTGTATATTCGGAGATTTTTATTCCTCCATTGGATTGTGGTAACTTGGGTTATTAGACTTCCCTAGTGGGGGTCGGCCATGTATGTGTTATGTGGGTCAAAGGGTTATTAGACCACCCTAGAGGGGTCATCCCAGTCAGTTGTAATGGGGTGTTTAGCCCAGTAATTAAGTTGGGGGCCGACCTAGCTTGTGTAAAAGTCAGTCGGGGAACAAGTATAAGTAGAGGAGGATGTTCCTCACTTAACTCACTCATTCATTCACTTGTGAGTGGCACACTTGTGTGAGAGAGGTATGCTATGGAGGAGGAGGAGCTCATGTCTTTGGTTTACATATTTGTATTTTTTGATCATCTATATTGAGGAAGCTTTGCTGGGTTTTCTACCCCATGAGGGTTTCCCAGGATAAATCTGTGTCTCTTGTGTTTATGCTGTACTTGTTGTTTCTTCAGTGATCCTGTATATGCTATTGTTGTGAAATGAAATGCATTGCTGATATTTTCTGTCTTAGCATATTGAATCTCAACATCCCCTTAGTTTGGTTTGGTTCCACCTTCAAAGGTTTTTTTACCCAGTGCAAGTTGTGGTGCCTGACCTATTCAAGGAAACTGTAATGCCTTCGGGCTGGTCGTAATGATTCTTGGTGCAAGGCTCCCTCCTATGCCTTCTCGAGGATTCTTCCATTGGTTTCTAATCACCAAGCAAACATTTTCTCACCATCGAATCCAATAAGGACCAATGACTTCTACAATATTTGATGTGTTGGATATTTTACCAACAAAAAATTTAGTACCCATATTTAATACTTGGCATATCTCATGCGTAGTTTCTGAACTCCGTTAGTCACCTCTTATTGTAACTTTATAGAAATTGGTACTGCTTCTTTAATCCATTATCAATTGGGCGATTTCTATTTTCAGTGTCCCATTTAGAATTCAACGTGCTATCTTAAAGATGATTCACATGGCCATGGTTTCCATGCTCTCAATGCAACTACAATTGGAATAATAGGCCTTTGCAAAGAGACTCTCATTCCTCTGTTATCAATGCTTGGTCATGGTCTATTGTTATATTTCTTCCACATTCATCACCCAACTAGGAATTCAAGTCATAAATCGAGGAACATAGCATGTGTTTCACTTACAAAAGTGATTACTCTGGTACACCTTCCATCAATAAGACTGCAAACAATTTTTTCCCCCTTTTGATGTAGAAAACATATTTCTCAACAGAACTTAACTAAGTCTTTTAAAAGACTTCTGCAAAGTAGGAACTTTTCACAGGTTCTTCAAGACTCAATTGAATTGTAATCTTTACTCATATTTTACCCAGTTCTGTTCTAACTGGAATTTCCATCTGAAATTCTACCTAGTTAACCACATCTCAAATAAAATAAAATCATCTAGTTTACTTTCTTAGTAATATGTCAAATAAATACAGATTGTTCTCTTCTATTATGGAAATGCACAAATCAATTTCACATAAATCAACTAATATTTACCAGATGTCATTTGCATTCGATAACACATAAATACAAATAAATCATAACACACAGTGATTGGTGAAACTACCTTTTGATTCATAATTGAAACTATACATACTCCTCAAAATAACCCTGATCTATCTTGTTGTGGCCTAATTTGACATTTCCTGGCCATCTTCTCTTTGGATCTCTCGATCCCTTCCACAACTACCGAAAATCGAACCTCCTTTTGCCGATAGGCTTACAATCTTATACATGGAAAACTACTTCCAGCTCTCCTAACAATTATCCTAAAAGCCTGCAACTAACCTCCTACAACCATGCAACTATTTCTAAAAATGGATTCCTACCTTATTTCAGATTCAATGAGTCATGAAACTGACTACTATATTCCAGCAGCTCAATTCTCAAACTTCCTCGAGTCATTCCTTAATTAACTGATCTAATTAATCTAACTCATCACTAAATAGAATATTCTAGTTTCTACCCTATAGACTTTAGCATTTAGTACAAATGTTTTACAACAAAACCCCTCTTGGGAAAATGATCAATACCCTAAGGTATTATTTACAATTCATGTAGTCTAAGTGGGCAGATGCTCCTGCATCACTTCTATCGAGTTTAGAGGAAACACTTAAAAAAATCAATGGTATATCTGTGTTCCATGCATATGTAGATTTCCCTCCCTTGAAGAGATAACTTATTTATTTGTTGGAAAGGCTTTGTGCACTTTCACCATTTAGATTCAAGAGTGGATGGACTCTTATCCTCCCAGTGCCATGAACATGTGGTGGAAATGGATTTTTCCATGTGCAACCAATATTTTGAATGACTTTTCCATTTGACCACATTCCATTTAAAAAAAGTTAATGTAACAGTCAGATGCCATGCTTAAATATTTTCTACAATACCCTATTTGTAGAAACTGACATGGACATTAGTGATGCATTTGGCATCTTAGTGGTTATATTGGAAAATGTTATGCATATAAATGAAAATGGCCTTATGAAGAAGTTGTACATAAAGAACCCTAAAATGGCAATAGTGATAGGCATGTAACATTTTGACTAGACAAAAAAGCTTAGATTTGATCTCCTAATAATAGAATCTCAGATTGTTTTCAAAGTAGACAAGATACACAACCAAAATAACTATTTTTTTGTAAACAAGCAACATAAGGTGACTAGATTTTCTAGGTCTTTATATAATACGCATGGATAATCTCAAGATGCTTTTGATTTTGTGACAATGCCATAGATATTTAGTTGAAGCTTTGACTTGAGAAGTTGATGAGATCCCCGGGGAGTTTTTGATTTTGAGACAATTCCAAAGATAGTTAGTTGAAGCTTTGACTTGAAAAGTTGTTGATATCCCCAGGTAGCATTGTCTTTGAGATTTAATATCTATATAATTTGATGCCCCCTTGATGGAGAAGCGGTCTAAGGCTAAAAGGTATTAGAAAATCTAATTTCTATCTTGCACTTATGTTGGGAGAATAAGTTATCTACTGACCATGAATAGAGATATTGATCCAAGGTAACATCCACAATTGTCTTTGTTGGAACTGAACATATCCTTGATCTAAATATAATCTATATATATCAAACTGCAAGGTTTTCCTGCCAACTATAAAAAACCTAGAATTTTAAGACTTGAGTAACTGCTAGATGAAGAAATGTTTAACATATACCGTTCTTGGTTACTCTATTTAGTAAATAGACTAAGTGGCCATAATTGAATGTACTAAATGTTGCAGACAATATATATGTCTAGGAACCTACAAAGGACCATGTTATGATACAAATCCAATTGCAGAATCTTCCTTATGCCCCTTTCTCTAAAAATGAGCATCATGGAAGGGTGGAAATTGGATCCACAATTAAAATGCTTGACCCAATGCAAGGGGTGGGAAAGATAATAATGTATTTGATTTTGTTTTTGATGAGGCATACGAGGATCATTTCATTTGGAGGATGGGAATCCCCCTCCAAATCCCAATTTTGTCCTTAGGTGGAGGTTCCATCAACAAAGTAAACTCCCTTCAAGAAAGGAAGAAGAAGTTGAAGCCAAAAAGTGGGAATCTAAGAAGGAATGTCAGCATTGGTATCCATTTTACAATCAAAACATGAACAATATTCAATGTAGGGAAGTTGTTGTGTTAAAGGGTTCTGTATATATTTATCCTAAGTGGACCATACTCTATGAGATTCCATTCACTACTTTTTACAAATTGAGTTATAATGTTGGTGCACCAAAGGATATATTGATGTGTGGTGCTCTCAAATATTATGATAGGGTATATGATGAAGTCACATCAAAGAGTGAGAATTGCCTAGAGCCTTTCAAGAAATGGAACTTCTTCAAGGAAACTACTACTCATGATGATCCTATTATCTAACAAGAAGAGAGTTCATTGCAGAAAACAACATGTACATGGTCAGTAGAGATGGAAAATATCCGTTCTTAGAGGGTACAATGCCCATACATTGGAGGTGTCCAAGTCAGAAGACAACAATAAATGATAGGTAATCACTGATCATTGATGGGAGATACTTAGTATAGGTTCGGGGTATAGATATTTTCCACATCCCTCTTTACCAAGAGTTAATTCTTCTAATAACTACATCTTCATTCCTCGGTAGAATTAAGTAATTCTAATTAGTTACCTTGCAATAATGTAAATTACCAAAATGAAAATCATTCATCTACCTCATCTAGCTTCCTCGAAAACTCTACTGGATGGCCTGAACATTGCATGGTTTCCAAACCTACCCAAGATCCTAAAGAATCTGAGTCATCTAACACATCTGAGTCCTCTTCTTCAGCGATGCTGATCCAACTCTACAAAGAAACACAAGTACCAAGGAAGAAAATTATGGAAAAAGGGAAAGAAAAGATTAAAACAATAGTTTCTAGTGAGTGATTTCACTTTCCAATGAGCTTTCTAAGAGTTATGCACAGTTCCCAAGTTCAACAAGTTAGCTAGTACACACCTATTCATAGTCATCTTCTCTGTCACTATCAAAATCATTGTTATTTTACGACATTTGAAACATTTCAATGGACAAATGAGCAAGAACTATGGAATGCTATTTTACCACATGTAATCTTAAGAATCCTTCTGCTACTACCAATTTTCTAGCAGACTGTAGTCTTTGGGTCAAAGGCACTTGTATTGTATCAATTTAAATTAAGTTATTGCATCAGATTCAAATGGAGGAGTAGCATATCTAATATTTGGTTAGATAAAAATTTAATAATATATGATTTATTCCAAAATGAGGCTGACTAAAATTGAGGAACAACTCATTGTCACTTAGAATGGCATGTTCGATAACACTGTAGCCATCACTAATCTGGAGGGAAATTGAAACAAATAGATTCTAGTCTTTCATTGGAAGATGTAGCCAGTCCTTGTTCGCAGTAAAGAAGAGTGAGGACCACAATAAGAAGCATCTAAAGTTTAGGAAAATTGAAATGCCAATTGTAGGATGTTGGGTCATGATTATTTTTTAGTTTACACCTCCATTGCAATTGTCAATCATGAAATATGCCAATAGAATCTTTGTTATCCTTTTGTTAACTTTCAGAAAAGAAGGATGCTTGGACAACACGAACATGTGAAATAATAGTATAATTACTATTGTAATAGAGTCCCATGAATATATTCTCCAAAGTGTTTGCAGACAGTTGATCTTCTATTTCAGATTCTGTCCAAAATTACTATATTTTATGTACTCTACAACTCTAAAAATTGTGCCTACAATTTGATACAGCATAACATTTTCCATCTTTCAAGAAACAAAGAATGAAAGCATAGACAGTAAACCCTTAGATATAATCAAGTATTATAAATGACATCCATACCATACAAGGTTTATTTTTCAAGTCACTTTCAGACTTGTAGAGTCAATCCTATCCAAAAAATAGTTCTTATCCTAGAAGTAACTAGATCCATATGCTCTTCTTATATTTCAATAATCTAAACAACTACAAGATTAGAGACCAAAATTCCTCTTTAATATTTATCCAAGACGTCAATAGATCTGGTTGAGAATAGAGGTTAACCATCCCAATGGCAGGGTTGACCTACCCCTATCATGATCCTCATTCATGCGGAAAAATCCAAGTTGTTCCATAATAGTCTTAGATATGACATTTAGTTTGGAGCCACTATTAATTAAACAACAATGAGAAATATTTTCTATGATATTCAAGTATACTTAAAAGGGAGTATTCTCGATGGGTGGTCTAAAATAATTCATCACTAAAGTATCATGTTTAGGAGGCTCTTCTTCAGTTGAATTCATTAGATTCATTGTAGTGGCTCTAGGCTAAGGCTAAAATAGTGGTGGAGAAGGATTAGATAAGAGATTATCTTATATCCTAATCTATTTTATGACATAGATTATATATAATCTATTTTCCCAAGTTAAACAAGTTAGCTAGTACACACCTCTTCATAGTCATCTTGTATGTCCCTATCAAAATCACTGTTATTTTACCACAGATGAAACATTTCAATGGACAAATGAGCAAGAACTATGGACTGCTATTTTACCACAGGTAATCTTAAGAATCCTTCTGCTACTGCACGTTTTCTAGCAGACTGTAGTCTTTGGGTCAAAGGCACTTGTATTGTATCAGTTTAAATTAAGTTATTGCAGCAGATTCAAATGGAGGAGTAACATATCTACTATTTGGTTAGATAAAAATTTAAGAAGAGATGATTGATTCTAAAATGAGGCTGACTAAAATTGAGGAACAACTCATCGTTACTTAGAATGGATTGTTCAATAACAATGTAGCCATCGCTAATCTGGAGGGAAATTGAAACAAATAGATTCTACTCTTTCATTGGAAGATGTAGTCAGTCCCTGTTCCTGGTAAAGAATAGTGGGAACTACAATAAGAAGCATCTAAAGTTTAGGAAAATTTAAATGCCAATTGTAGGATGTTGGGTCATGATTATTTTTTAGTTTACTCCTCCATTGCAATTGTCAATCATGAAATATGCCAATACAATTTTTGTTATCCTTTTGTTAACTTTCGGAAAAAAAGGATGCTTGGCAAACAAGGCCATGTGAAATAATAGTATGATTACTATTGTAATAGAGTCCCATGAATATCTTCTCCAAAGTGTTTGTAGACAGTTGATCTTCTAGTTCAGATTCTGTCCAAAATTGCTATATTTTATGTACTCTACAACTCTAAAAATTGTGACTACAATTTGATACAGCATAACATTTTCCTTCTTTCAAGAAACAAAGAATGCAAAGCAGAGACAATAAACCCTTAGATATTAGCAGGTATTATAAATGACATCCATACTATAAAAGGTTTATTTTTTAAGTCACTTTCAGACTTGTAGAGTCAATCCTATCCAAGAAATAGTTCTTATCGTAGAAGTAACTAGATCCATATGCTCATATTATATTTCAATAATCTAAACAACTACAAGATTAGAGACCAAAATTCCTCTTTAATATTTATCCAACACCTGAATAGATCTGGTTGAGACTAGAGGTTAACCATCGCAATGGCAAGGGTGACCTAGACCTATCATGATGCTCATTCATGCGGAAAACGCCAAGTTGTTCCATAATAGTCTTAGATATGACATTTAGTTTGGAGCCACTATTAATTAAACAACAATGAAAAATATTTTCTATGATATTAATGTATACTTAAAAAGCAGTATTGTCGATGGGTGGTCTAAAATAATTCATCACTAAAGTATCATGTTTAGGAGGCTCTTCTTCAGTTGAAGTCATTAGATTCATTGTAGTGGCTCTATGCTAAGGATAAAATATTGGTGGAGAAGGATTAGCTAAGAATTTGTCTTATATCCTAATCTATTTTATGACATAGCCTATATATAATCTATTTTCCCAAGCTCAACAAGTTAGCTAATACACACCTCTTCAAAGTCATCTTGAATGTCACTATCAAAATCACTACTATTTTACCACAGTTGAAACATTTCAATGGACAAATGAGCAAGAACTATGGACTGTTATTTTACCATAGGTTTAATCTTAAGAATCCTTCTGCTACTGCCAGTTTTCTAGCAGACTGTAGTCTTTGGGTCAAAGGCACTTATATTGTATCAGTTTAAATTAAGTTATTGCAGCAGATTCAAATGCAGTAGTAGCATATCTAATATTTGGTTAGATAAAAATTTAAGAAGATATGATTGATTCTAAAATGAGGTTGACTCAAATTAAGGAACAACTCATCGTCACTTAGAATGGCATGTTCAATAGCACTGTAGCCATCACTAATCTGGAGGGAAATTGAAACAAATAGATTCTAGTCTTTCATAGGAAGATGTAGTCAGTCCTTGTTCCCAGTAAAGAAGAGTGAGAACCACAATAAGAAGCATCTAAAGTTTAGGAAAATTTAAATGCCAATTGTAGAATGTTGGGTCATGATTATTTAGTTTACTCCTCCATTGCAATTGTCAATCATGAAATATGCCAATACAATTTTTGTTATCCTTTTGTTAACTTTTAGAAAAGAAGGATGCTTGGCCAACAAGGCCATGTGAAATAATAGTATAATTACTATTGTAATAGAGTCCCATGAATATCTTCTCCAAGGTGTTTGCAGACAGTTGATCTTCTAGTTCAGTTTCTGTCCAAAATTACTATATTTTATGTACTCTATAACTCTAAAAATTGTGCCTACAATTTGATACAGCATAACATTTTCCATCTTTCAAGAAACAAAGAATGCAAAACAGAGACAATAAACCCTTAGATATAAGCAGGTATTATAAATGACATCCATACTATGAAAGGTTTATTTTTCAAGTCACTTTCAGACTTGTAGAGTCAATCCTATCCAAGAAATAGTTATTATCCTAGAAGTAACTAGATCCATATGCTCTCTTATATTTCAATAATCTAAACAACTACAAGATTAGAGACCAAAATTCATCTTTAATATTTATCCAACACCTCAATAGATTTGGTTGAGACTAGAGGTTAACCATCCCAATGGCAAGGGTGACCTAGACCTATCATGATGCTCATTCATGCGGAAAAAGCCAAGTTGTTCCATAATAGTGTTAGATATAACATTTAGTTTGGAGCCACTATTAATTAAACAACAATTTGAAATATTTTCTATGATATTCATGTATACTTAAAAGGGATTATTCTCGATGGGTGGTCTAAAATAATTCATCACTAAAGTATCATGTTTAGGAAGCTCTTCTTCAGTTGAAGTCATTAGATTCATTGTAGTGGCTCAAGGCTAAGGCTAAAATCTTGGTGCAGAAGGATTAGCTAAGAATTTATCTTATATCCTAATCTATTTTATGACATAGCATATATATAATCTATTTTCCCAAGTTCAACAAGTTAGCTAGTACACACCTCTGCATAGTCATCGTTTATGTCACTATCAAAATCACTGCTATTTTACCACAGTTGAAACATTTCAATGGACAAATGCGCAAGAACTATGAACTTCTATTTTACCACAGGTAATCTTAATAATCCTTCTGCTACTGCCATTTTTCTAGAAGACTATAGTCTTTGGGTCAAAGGCACTTGTATTGTATCAGTTTAAATTAAGTTCTTGCAACAGACTCAAATGGAGGAGTAGCATATCTAATCTTTGGTTAGATAAAATTTAAGAAGATATAATTGATTCTAAAATGAGGATGAATAAAATTGAGGAACAACTCAATGTCACTTAGAATGGCATGTTCAATAAGACTGTAGACATCACTAATCTAGAGGGAAGTTGAAACAAATAGCTTCTAGTCTTTCATTGGAATATGTAGTCAGTTCTTGTTCCCGGTAAAGAAGAGTGAGAACAACAAGAAAAAGCATCTAAAGTTTAGGAAAATTGAAATGCCAATTGTAGGATGTTGGGTCCGATTATTTTTTAGTTTACTCCTCCATTGAAATTGTTAGTCATGAAATATGCCCATACAATTTTTGTTATACTTTTGTTAAATTTCAGAAAAGAAGGATGGTTGGCCAACAAGGCCATGTGAAATAATAGTATAATTACTATTGTAATAGAGTCCCATAAATATCTTCTCCAAAGTGTTTGTAGATAGTTGATATTCTAGTTCAGACAGTTGACATAGCATATACTTAAAAGGGATTATTCTCGATGGGCGGTCTAAAATAATTCAACACTAAAGTATCATGTTTAGGAGGCTCTTCTTCAGTTGAATTCATTAGATTCATTGTAGTGGCTCTATGCTAAGGCGAAACTCTTGGTTGAGAAGGATTAGATAAGAATTTATCTTTTATACTAATCTATTTTATGACATAGCCTATATATAATCTATTTTCCCAAGTTCACCAAGTTAGCTAGTACACACCTCTTCATAGTCATTTTGTATGTCACTATCAAAATCAATGCTATTTTACCATAGTTGAAACATTTCAATGGAAAAATGAGAAAGAACCATGGACTGCCATTTTACCACAGGTAATCTTAAGAATCCTTCTGCTATTGCCAGTTTTCTAGCACACTATAGTCTTTGGGTCAAAGGCACTTGTATTGTATTAGTTTAAATTAAGTTCTTGTAGCAGATTCAAATGGAGGAGTAGCATAAATAATATTTGGTTAGATAAAAGTTTAAGAAGATACAATTGATTCTAAAATGAGGCTGACTAAAATTGAGGAACAACTCATCGTCACTTAGAATGGCATGTTCAGAAAAGAAGGATGCTTCGCCAACAAGGCCATGTGAAATAATAGTATAATTATTATTGTAATAGTGTCCCATGATTATCTTCTCCAAAGTGTTTGCAAACAGTTGATCTTCTAGTTCAAATTTTGTCCAAAATTACTATATTTTATGTACTCTACAACTTTAAAAATTGGGCCTACAATTTGATACAATTTAACATTTTCCTTCTTTCAAGAAACAAAGAATGCAAAGCAGATACGATAAACCCTTAGATATAAGCAGGTATTATAAATGACATCCATACTATAAAAGGTTTATTTTTCAAGTCACTTTCAAACTTGTAGAGTCAATCCTATCCAAGAAATAGTTCTTATCCTAGAAGTAACTAGATCCATATGCCCATCTTATATTTCAATAATCTAAACAACTACAAGATTAGAGACCGAAATTCCTCTTTAATATTTATCGAACACCTCAATAGATCTGGTTGAGACTAGAGGTTAACCATCCCAATTGCAAGGTTGACTTAGACGTATCATGATGCTCATTCATGCGGAAAGAGCCAAGTTTTTCCGTAATAGTCTTATATATGAAATTTAGTTTGGAGCCACTATTAATCAAACAACAATGAAAAATATTTTCTATGATATTCATGGATACTTAAAAGGGAGTATTCTCGATGGGTGGTATAAAATAATTCATCACTAAAGTATCATGTTTAGGAGGCTCTTCTTCAGTTGAAGTCATTAGATTCATTGTAGTGGCTCTAGGGTAAGGCAAAACTCTTGGTTGAGAAGGATTAGAGAATTTATCTTATATCTAGTTCCTTTTTCTCTCTAGGAATTGATTTCGATGCATTTCAATTCAAGATGAGATAGATGAAAATAGTTGAAAGAGAGACGTACATATCAGTGTCATAATTTAATGCAGAAAATTGAAGATGTGTCAACGCCTAGTTTTGTCAACGAATGAATACCATGCACATGATGAAATATTAGCCGATGAGAAAAGATTGGAGAAATATGCATGTCCATGTAATTATTTTCTTGGTGGGAAGAGGAGAAAAAGACAAGTGATTGATGAACATATGGTGAAATTTGGTCATAGCAGTATAAGCCCTTTCCCTGAAAGTCATTATCCAAATAAGATATAATTGCAAAGTATGAGAGATGCAGAGGCACCAAACATAGATAAGAGGAAACAAATGCAGATGAAGAGGCACCAACCTTAGATGAAAGCATTGAAGTTGATAGAATGTTGAATGAGGGTTTCAATGATGATTGGAAAAAATTGATGGAGGATGCTTCAAAACGCGTGTATGGTACTTGTGAATTAAGTCAATTGAAAACAATCCTTCTAATTCTTAATTTTCAAACAGTTCATGGTTGGACAAATGAGAGTGTTAATGACTTATTGGCATTGCTACATCGATTATTGCCATCTGACTCCACATTTTGAACAAAACAGAGTGCATGTAAAGTGCAAATCACTAAGTTGGGATTAGGGTATGAAAACATCCACACATGTGTGAATGGTTGTGTATTATTTTGCAAAAATCATGAAAGTGAGATTGGATGTCCAAAATGTAAAGAAGCGAGGTATAGACTAGGGTTGAAATAAAATTCAGCTCCTAGAAAGATTCTTCGCCACTTTCCACTAATCCCATGGTTGCTTCGAATGTATAGATGTCGAGACATTGCTAAGCTTATGCAATGGCATGCCCAAAATAAGAGCATCGATGGGAAACAACGGTCTGTGGTTGATTCTAAGATGTGGATGGAATTTGACAAAAAATGGCCTCATTTTTCCCAAGATCCTTGTAATACAAGGATGGGTTTAGCTCTAGATGGGGCGAACCCATTCTCAGATCAAAGAACTAAATGGTCAACTTGGCCAGTGTTTTTGATAAATTATAACTTGCCTCCATGGTTAGCAACCAAACCATTTTTCTTGATGTCGTCATTGATTATACCAGGAAAGAAAAGTGTGACTTCAAATACAATTGATGCTTATTTAGAGACATTATTGATGAGCTAGCATAATTGTGGAATGGAATTGAAGTAGTTCAAAATTTAAGGGACAATGATTCAATCTAGTCCACTTTAAGAGATTCTTTATTGTTTACGATACATGATCTTCCTGCATATGGCACATTGACTAGTATCAATGTTCATGGATAGCATGGATGTTTAGCTTGCATTTTCAAGGGTTTTGTGAGGCACTGAAATAGTTTGCACAAGTGTATGTATTGTGGACATCATGCTTACCTTTAAATGGAGCATCCATATAGTCAAAAAAATTCATGTTTCAATGGTTAGGAAGAGAATCATGAAGCGCCATTGGAAATAACAAGTGATTACATTATTGAGAATAGAGAAAAAAGAATGCAGTTTATTGAAAATGGTGGCATTCTTGGTAGTAAAAATGATCCACTTAATGATAGTGGTGTAAAACGATTGTGCATATTTTATAAGTTGCCATAATTGAAACATATAACCATTAGGAATATTAATGACTTTATGCATACTGAGAAAAACATAGCTTTTTCTATTATAGAAACTCTTTTTGGTGCATATGATATAATGTCATCACGCCTAGACCTTCAAGAACTAAACATTCATCGAAATATTTGGGTTGAAAAATATGGTGATGGAAAATATAGAAAACCTATTGCTCCTTATGTGTGGACAAAGGAACAGCGTGCACAATTCTTAATGTTGATGTCTCATACTCGTTTTCCTACTGGATATGTGAGTAGTAATATTAGAAGGAAAAATGACAATAATGGCTTAAGAGGTCTCAAGACCCATGACTATCATGTCATAATTGAGGATATTTTACCTATTGCTGCCATTATATCAAGTCTGGAAAAGGGGACAAGATTGGCAATTATAAGGTTGGGCCTAATATTGAAGAGGATAAGTTTTCATGTGTTAGATCCTTCAAACTTTGATAATTTGAGGGGAGAGGTTGTTGAAGTGCTTTGATTATTGGAACGGTAATTTGCATCAGCAATATTCAATATTTCTATGCATCTTCTTATACATCTAGAACATGAACTAGAGCATTGTTGTCCAGTAAGAACGAGATGGATGTATCCTGTAGAACGATATATGAAAGTTCTGAAAACTTTTGTTCGTAATAAGGAAAAACCAGAAGGTAGCATGTGTGAGGGATATTTAATGCAGGAGGCCATATGATTTTGCACATAATATATGAAGGATTTTAGTAATGTCAATCGATGTGTATGGGATGATGACGAAGATGAGAGAGTTGCAGGTGAAGTAGAAGAAGGAAATGGACATCGCTTCAAGCTATCATATGAGGATAGAACTACGATACATGCCTATGCTCTTCAAAACACATCCTCATTTGATAAGTGGCGGAGGTGAAGTATTACTTACATGATAATTTATTTATTTATTTTCATCTAATAGTTAAATTATTATTATTATTACATCTTGTATGTTCATATTTATGTAGAAAATATGAAGAAGAGATTCGAACATGGATGCGTCCATCTCGAAAGTGTACACTTTAGGATTTGAATATTGGATATGGTTCTTTTCCAAAATTTGATGCTTGGATTGAAGATGCAATTAATGATGGATTGAAGATGCGATTAATGATGCATGGCAAGAAGTTCAAGACATAGAGATCAAGGAAATTGACCTTTCACGACCTCCAAGTATATCAGCTACTTCTTTCAGTGGGATGTGGGCCTATGGTAGTCATTTAAGAGTGCAACAAAAGGGAAAAGGAAAGGAAAATTGTGATTGTATTGTTAGTGTTGAATTTCACCACGACACTGAAATTTTTTTTTATGTTGGATTCATACAAGAAATAATTCAAGCTGATTATGGTGAGATTAGTACCATATTATTAAAATGAAAATGGATCAAACTGTCTGCAATACAATGTGATCAGTATGGATTTTTATGTGTAAATACACATCAAATTTTATCAAAGACTGATGAGTCGTATGTTTCCCCTCTTCAAATTACCCAGTCATTTCTAATTGATGATGTAACAAGCCAATGATGGTCGTATTTCATTCAAGTAGAGTCTCATTCGAAAAGGAAAGTCATGGAGTATGTTAATATAATGGTCAGTGGGAAATGTAATAGTTTACAAGAAACTTTGGAAGAAGATGTTGAAGATGACAATACAGTTGTATTTGAAGAAGAAAATTTGATTCCCAATGAAGAGAATGATATAGAGAATGTAAGGCATGGTTGAGAAAATATATTGTATGAGAACAATGAAGAAAATGAAGTAGATGCATACATAAGTGATCACCATTGTGATCTTGATGGCAATGGAAATCATGATGATGATGATTTGTCACCTTAAATTTATGGAATAAATTTTCACTATGCAAATTAGATTTTATTGTTTTTTCGATGGGATTAGCCAATGGTTGTACTAAACTATGCACTAAACTTTGTGTGGATTTTATTGTTTTGGCCCCAGGATTAGCCAAATAGTACTTGTTTTCAGTACTGTGCAATGTCTCAAATATGCTTGCCTTTTGTTTGTTACTGTCAATTTTTGTCTGATAAATATTATCAATTTATGTCCTTGAGTTTCAACAGTCAAAAAATTGGAAGAATGCTTTGAATGTATGCTATCATGATGGACAAACATATACATACATATATATATGGAGAGAGAGAGAGAGAGAGAGATGGTGTATTAAACAAGAGTTTTAGATACAATATGTGGTCATATGTGGAATGTAAAATTTTTATAAATGATACAATGAGATTCAAATTGACCTTCATTTCACTATTATAATAAAAGTGCACTATGCCAATCTCAAATAATCTCATACATTTAGACATTGTATAGAACCATATCACATGTAAGGAAATATGCTCTACTCACTCTTATTAATCATAAAACGTGATTATAGTTAAGGCTTTGAATGTATGCTATCATGATGGAGAAACATATATATAGGTTGTATTAAACAAGACTTTTAAATACAATATGTGTTCATCATGTGGAATGTAAGTTTTTTATAAATGTTACAATTAGATTCAAATTTGCATGTCCAATTCACAAACTCTGAAATTTATTATATTGCATATTGAACTTCATTTCCCTCTTATAATAAAAGTGCACTATGCCAATCTCAAATGATCTCATACATTTAGACGTTGTATAGAACCATATCATATGCAAGGAAAGATGCTCTACTGATTCTTAAGATATTTTATAGTCTTTGTTTGTCCATGCACTAATGATGTTTTTATGGGAAATGTTTGACATAAAGGAAATGAAGAAACGTAAAAGTGGCCCAAGCAATGATGAAAATATTATAGAATATGAGCGTGCTCGTAATAAACACATTGCAAGAAATGAAGAATATCTATCATCTCTTGGTTTGACAAATAAGTAAGTAGTTATTCCTTGTACCTTTTCACTTCTATGTATATTTCATGAAAGTTGTATATAATATATTTTATGACATAACCTATATATGCTTTTGATTCTCATTTGATAAGTTTTTTGTTTTATAGGGAAAAGTTGGATTCTAGAGAAAAACAACAGAACCAAAAGGCAAGCAAAGGCACATCGCAGCTAGCTCTTGGTGTGGAAAATAAGTAAGTAGTTATTCCTTGTACCTTTCACTTCTATGCATATTTCATGATAGTTATATATAATCTATTTGATGATGTAGGCCATCTATGCTTTTGATTCTAATTTTATAAAAAAATTATTTCATAGGGAAAAGTTGGATTCTACACAAAATGAGCAGCAACAAAAACAAATCAAAGGCACATTTCTACCAACTTGTAGAAGCCTACGTATTGGTGGATAAAGTCATGGAGATGATGCTTACAATACTAATGATCAGCTTCTTGATATATCACATGATCATATCCAAGATAACATTGAAAAAATGGTATATTCTGGAGAAGTAGATTTGCAAGAATTTTATTTAAAATTAAAACAAAGATTTGAAGGTACATATGAGCAGATTGGTGCAGAGATAGCTAGTTCCACACCTAATATGGCCAATGAGGAACCGATTAGGATTTCATCTACCATGGAAAAAACACCTTATGTGTCCACAAATATGAGTGCTTATTTGACATCACCTAGTCCTGATTTTGAAGATGTATCACCTTTGGTCAAAAGGCGAATAATTAGTCAAGGATTTTATAGGAGCACAAAAAGGGAAGCACAAGAAAGAAAATCAAAAGGGAAGAAAGCTTATTTGGTTGAGGTAAAAGATGGCGAACCTACTGGTCCAAATTCTTTAAGGTGGGCCTCAGAGTTGGGCACAAGAATAAGGTCTTATTTGGATGTCACCAAAACCAATTTTGCAAATCAAGATTCAAGAAATGTGGATCGAGTGATCCAAAAAATGGAAAATTCCTAGTGTTGGTGGAAGGATTTCCACCAAATATTACAAGTAAAAAATGAGAAAATTGATTAATAATTTTAGGCATAAATGTAGAAAATCAATTTTGGAAGGAAAATATAGGGAGAACAGCTTGACTCCTAACCAATGGGAAGATTTGAAGGAAAGTATGCGTGTTGAAGAATGGTTGGAAACGAGTACAAAGGGGAAGAAAGAAAGAGATAATGTGGGGGCTCGATTTATTTTGGGTTTGGGTGGGTTGCGAGCCAACGAACACATGTCTGTAAGTAGATGATTTTTTGTTGAATATGTTTTGTATGACTTTTTTGTAAGTATATTTGTATGTACATTGTGTTATGCATTTTGATTTGTCTATATATCCAACTAATTATGTGTTGACAATGATTATTAGGTTCATGGAGCTAATAGAGAATCGAATGCGAGTGGAATGGATGAATATATAATGCAAGACTTAGAAAATTCTAAACATAAACATGTCCCAAAAACACCAATAGGAAGATCATCACCATCTATTGTAGTCGAGAAAAGCCAAATTGGAACCATATTTGCTGTTGAAAACCATAGTGAGGATTATAAACATGCAATGGAATGCATAAATGGGTTGGCAAAGACAATTTCAACCATATCCTCTTCCATTGAACCTCTTGTTGCTGCATGGAAAAATAAGGGATTTCATAGTGATTCAGATGAGGTAAGCTTATTGTCCCCTACAAACACTTCTTCACTTGAATTTTAAATTTGTTGATGTTTTGGTTCCATTTCCCTTCACTCATGATGCTTCTTTTTCTTTAATTGCAATGTTTGTCAATCACAGGAAAAAAATATAAATTTGGGTGGTGAAAGAATTCAGAAAGACTCAAAAAAGGTTCATGAATATGCAAAGGTATATACTAAATTAGTAGCAGTTTTTCTGTATATCTACAATCCCTATATGTTGTCGTTACAGTCTTATTCAGATTGATTTTTTATTTCATAATCTGATTTAATTGGTTTAGGTTTGCTTTTTAGTGTTATAATGTTATATTTACTATTTGTTTGCTATATTAATGTGCTCTAATGTTATATTTGATTTGTGCATGATGGAATCACATGTAGGATATAATTAAAGAAAAAAATCTAGTCATAGAAAGTCGAAAATATTACAACATTGATGAGCTTCAACATTTCCGATTAGTGCCAAATCCTGCTGGTATTCCAAATATTAAGGTGGTGAGTGCATATAATATTGTTATATCAATAACTATGTATGTTTGGAATTTAATTGTAATATTTTTTCTTATATTTATGTATACTTTTGTTTTTGTTTTTGACAGTGCCAATTAACTTCAAAAGGGCATGAAGTATTCCACGTAGGTGAGAAAGTGAACATATTGGATCCATATGACAGTGTTATTTCTGGCACTGGATGCATTCAATCACTTTCTATGATCCATGGAGTGGCACTTAGTCTGGAATATGCAAATGTAAATGTCACTAAAGTCACAAGTAACATCCCCTTTGCATATGAAGATACAATTGATGGATGTCAACATTTGAAGGAGATGGAAAGTTGTTTCATTCGGTGGCCAAATAAGTATTTGAGAAAATCATTGTTCTAGTTGATTTTCATGATCTTGTTGCAAAACTTGATATATTGTTGATGTTCATTTTGTTCAAACATGAGACTCGAGAGTATTGACTAGTTCTGTATTGTTGTTAATAACTTGTACTGGAACAATGATTAGACTATTCACTGATTAGACATATTATCGACCCAAACTGTATATCATATGTTGCCTATTTTACATCATACTCAGTCTTAACTTTTTGGGATTATAAAGCGAGTTTAGACAGTTGCTTGTGTATAATGATGAAATTTCTATCTGTTTGTTGTCATCTTTGGTTTGTTTTTCAATTTGTCATGATGTTGTTCATTATATTACCTCTCCCACATTGCTTCTATTTCCAAATAAGTGCGTGTTATTTTACTTAATTTTTTGTTTGGGCTCATTGTTGTTGTTGATTGTAGTTGTGTACTTTGAAGGTGCTTGGTATTCCCTTTTTGAAATGTTTGTGAAAATTTTATTGGGATTATTGAGCAGAGCCCTTCAACATCAAGGGTCTACTTTATTGGAGCCTAGAAGGTACCCAAGGGCCCCCAATAGTCTCTAGGGGTTCTTGGTCTGATACCAAGCAGGTTGATGCCATGGAAAAGTCCCTAGCATGTGGCTAGGGTCCCTATTTGTATCTAGGGAATCCTGGTCTGGGACCAGGAAGTTTGTTGGTTTGGGACCAAGAAAATCTTGTAGGTGGAGACAAAGATCATCCTGGTCTGGGACCAGGAAGAGTCTTGGTGTGGGACCAAGCAGGTCCTACAGGTAACTGGTTAGGGAACCAAGTGGATCTTGGTCAGTTAACCAAGATGATGATGTGTGATGTCATCCTCTCCTAGGTCTCCGAGATGGTTGAGATAGGTTATTCTCTCAAGGGACTGGCCATCCCTTGATGATGTCACTATCACTGACCTTAGGAGCATTCAAGAGGACTAGAGGATCACATCATCTAGTGTGAACCTTCATTTTACAGTGATGACAAAATTCTAATTACTATATGGAACACTTGGATCACATACTTTGAGAGATAGAGATAAAAGTTGTTTTCTCTTGGTATTGTGGGTATAAGGGTTGTCTTCCCACTTGGTTTTGGTTACCTATTGTGGACTTTTGGTGTGGTTGGTTAGATCTAGTGATGACCCTCCCTTGTTGGTCTTTGTGCTAACGCCCCCCTTCTTATGGTAGCTTGACCCTCCTTCTTGTGTAACCCTCCTCTAAAGACATCTTGACCCTAAAACCCAATGACCAAATAGAAGGTGGAACCTTCTAGGGGTCATTGAAAGGTTAAGAAAAAATAAAATCCCCTTCTATTTTGAGTATTGACAAAGTAACCATATAATTTAGAAGGATCCTTCTAGAAGTCACCAAGAGATTATAAGTATGACTCTAATCCTTCAATATGTCTCAGTCATGAAAGAATTCTTCTCTCTAAAATTGGGATATCTATTCCAGGGTTTAGTATGCAATTTTTGAACTATGTTTTGGAGTTGGATCGTTGGTATAGGGTTGTCATCCTTCTTCACTACTTCCATTGAGGTTTTATGGCTTCCTTTCATTGCTTGGCAATTTCCAACCATTGGTTAACATTTCTTTTAGGTAACTCGTTAATGTCTTTGGACCTCTGCACTCTCTACTAAGCTACACCACATATTCTCTCTCTCTCAGGTATGCTTATGCCCACAAGTAAGGGCCAGACCTGTTCCTTCTGAGAGATCTACCTCTGAGAGGCTAGATCTAATCTAGAAGTCAACTTTTCTGAGTACAAGGAAGGTTCACTCAATCATGTAAGTTACTTGACCTATTTTTCTTTGATAATTAGTTTTACTTACTACTATACTATTGTTTATGATTTCACTATATTGATGAGGTTGTTGAACTTTAACATAGTGACCCTTGGGTAATGTTAAAGTTGAAAGAGATGAAAATTATGTTTTAAACTTCATATCTGATTAAAACAAAAACTACACCAGAAAAATCCAAACTATGGTTTAATTATCAAAGCGAAAAATATGATTTAAGAATATGTGCTCAAACCTCAAATCCAGTAGGGTTGGGGCTCTCTAAGAAACCTTCTTCATATGCTAAATTAATATTAACACCTTCTGAATCACTATTATAAATAACATCACATCCATCATTGATTGAATGGCTAGGTTTAATGGTGGGATTATTGTTTAATACCATAGATTTTGCAAAGTTAGAAAGAAGCACATTTTAAAATCCATGTGAATGGGATGACTTGTTATTATTCATTATTCATAAGTTCTGTATTGATTGATTTGTTTAGAGCCAGTTTTGGGGACCAATATTTTTATTTTGCAGCAGTACCCAGTAGGTATTGTTCCCCACTTGTTTATGATATTAGCAACCGGTAAAAAAAGGTGGTCATATCAGGTTAGGGCCATTTTTACTAGAAGCTTTCCTCTCATGTTATTTTCTTATATTTTAGGTGGTATTTTTGTGAATTGAAACTCAAGCATATAATTATTATAAGAGTACATGGATATACACATCACACTTCAAGACAAAAAAAAAATTGTTGTTGTTCAGGTGCTTGTAGAACTTAGGAAAAGCTATTTTCAAGGAGAATTTGTTCTTAATTTCATTCCATCCCCTTCATCAGTTTTTGTTTATAGTATTTTGACCTTTCATTGCCTAAATTATGTCTCTGTTTCTCCTACCAATCCCAGTTTGTTTGATGTATTTCCACATTTGGAAATGATATTTTATGATAAAATCGAAATAAAAAAGATCAGTCGTCGAAGGTGAAACTTTGTTGGAAATTTTAGGATCATAATTTTGCAATGGTGAATACTGACCAATGCTACAACATCTTATTGCCTGTTAGTGTGTTTTATGACAATGAACATGGGAAAGGCCTTTTCTTGATTCCTGTTACTCCTCCAGGAAATGCTCCTTTTGAACCATCCCTGAAGAAATTGAGAACACCAGTGGTGTTGATGTATTTGTAACTTCAGAAGATATTTACTTGTATATTACTTGTACTTTATTGTATCCCCAATGGAGATGTATTATTCCTCCTATTGGAAGTGTCGTCAGTTGTACTTGATGGGTTATTAGACCACCTTGATGGGGTCGGACCTGTATGAGTCATGTGGGTCAAAGAGTTATTAGACCACCCTAGTAGGGGTCGGCCCTGTCAGCATTATGTTAAGTGGTTAAGTTAAGGCCGACCTAGTTGAGTAAAGGTCAAGTGAAAGTTAATGTATAAATAGAGAGTGTGTCTCTCTCATTTTACACATTCTATTATTCACTCACTTCGCATTAGTGAGAGAAGAGGAGGATGCGCACAAGTGGAGGAGAAGCATGCTGCTGAAGATATCTATCTCTTGGGTTTGATCATGGTGATCCTTGTATTGATGGGTATTCTATCTCTGAGGAAGTTGCGGGGTTTTTCACCTTCTTGGTTTTCGCCGGTGAAGTGTTTTGTGTCTCTTGTCTCTTGTCTCTTATGCTTGATATGTTGTACATGTTGTTATTTCAATTAAGATCCTAGATCTATTGAATTAAATGATGAAAAAATAACATGGTATCAGAGCTATCGTAAAGGAAGGCATGGTATGGCATTTATGAGATTTGTTGCACTTGTGACAAATTGGAAGGTAGGGCTCGATATAGCAAAAACCAGTCATCGTGGAACTTTAGATATAAATCCATTTTGGCGAAGGTTCAGTTTCTAAAACTTGTACAGGATGTAGATAACATCCCCAATGTACCATGTATCCGAACCAAAAGATCTAATTCATTGTACTTTGTGTTTTACGATCAATACAATCTAGGGTTTTTGCCTCTTCCAGATCTCAGTCATAAACAGGTGACCTAGGAAAAAAGGTCACAACTTGGGATAGGAATCTCCAAATGAAATTTTATAAAAAGTGACAGTAAGAGCACATATTGTTGTTTCTCAGGTAAGTCCTTTAGAGGACGAAATTGAACCAGTGACACGTGGCACTCTGTACAAGTTTGCTCTCCTGTTTTATCCCATAAATAGGTCACGTTGCAACACTTGGAATAACTCTCTCTCAAAGAATCCAATTGAGATCAGACCTATGGGGTTGGAAAGATGACAGGTCGGGCTACCACAGGAAGATGTTTTACACCCTGTGGATTCATAATTTCAAAGATGCATCAGAAACAATCAGATGCATATTTCTGTCAAAACAGAATTGGATTCTGAGCACCTTTATTCTTTGCTTGTCACTGTTGCGGGAATTTAGGGCTTTGGAGAAAGTTGGAATCTTTGGAATCGGATACCACGACTGAATTCTCCTCATCAAAATCAAAATTTAGAGACCAAGATCAATTTTTTTGGTTGGGCAGAAGGCCGGGCTTGATCAAACCCTAGTTTGGGACTTTGATTAGAAAGATGGAAAATTAGGGCTTTTGCAAAAGTTGGAATTTTTGAAGTCTGTGACCACGGCTGGAAACTCCTCAGAAAAATCGAAGCTTAGATCTTTGGATCAAACTTTTTGGTTGGGAAAAAAGGTGGGCTTTATCAAACCCTAGTTCAGGGTCCTGTCTAGTGAATCCATAAATTTCAAAGGCAATTTTGAGGGGTCAAATTTTGCAGTTTTCAAAATTGAAGTATACCAACTTGATCATCTCAGCAAGCCACATATTTCCATCCACTCAGAAGTTTGAAATTCAAAGTTTGAATTTTTAGGGTTTCTCTGACAAACCCTAATCCAACTCCAGATTGAGTTTCAGCAAATCAAAGTGGATTGGGTTAATCCTAGAAAAGAATGAATTGGACACCTGCATAAGTGAAGAAGTTCTAGTTCTAGAGGGAGATGAGGCTAAGGCTTTACATGAGAAGGCTACAAGCAATCCTGACAGGTATGACTTTAAGAGATACAGGTATGTTTTGAAATTTGTTCATGATTGAGTTTATGATATGTTTGTCTTCATATTATTGAGGTTAGTACAATCTTGATTAATCTTAGACTTGTATCATCACCCTAGTAAAAGTATGAATGCATGTGAATGATAGAAGACATTCATTGATTAGGGTTATGACACTTATGATTGTACTAATGCACTGTTGTGTTGTATGAAATTGATGTTGTTCGCTAACAGGGAAGTTACAAATCAAGTTCGAGATCAAGAACATATGACCATGGTGACATGAAGACAAAGACTCATGGATCACATAGAAGCTCCACTTACAAGGTATGTATAATTTGGTTCTACAATGGTTAACTTATGAGGTATGCAGGTTACTAAGCACAAGTCATTGAAGAGAACAAGAAGACATTGTTTGGGTATGTTAGACATAACTAGCAAACATGATAACTAGGTATGTTTTTCCTATATCAAGTTAGAATCCTACCTTGTGTTAGGATATTATACTTTTGTATGAATGATAATGTTTATTCTTGAAGTTAGAAGTTTAAGTAATCAAGGGTTTATGCATATTATGTTTCTTACTTTGATTGATGATATGACTAACCAGAAGATTCCTATGGTCAAATAATATTATGCATGAGTAAAGGAAGTTTTCCCTAAAAATACTAATGCTGATTATCTATGTATGAAATGATCATGACCATACATGTTAAGTTTATTTAGGATCATAATGTTTTGATAGTATTGATATTATACTAATGGATGTATGATCATGTATGAGATCTTGAGGATGACACTAGTGCACACTTAAGCATGCATAGTGGTCCAGGAAGAATATAAGTTCAAGGACAGGTAATCCAGGATGCAAAGATCAAGAGGGAGCACAATCCAGTAGTTCCTACAAGGAAGCAAAGATTGAGAGGGAATCCACCCAACAAGCAAACAAAGATACATATTTGAATTGTCATTTATTATATGATTACTTAAATGATGTTTTCTAGTCATACTTATGTTCCTAGATTTACAATGCACATTTTTCATTTTAGAAAAGTTGCATTAATGAACAAGATACTACTAATATGCAATGGGTAAGTGGCCTATGGTACTATACAACATTCCACTACTAATTATCTAGAATGAAACCTCTTCGCTAACATGTTGGGAGTTGTGTGCACTCTTAGCAAATGTTTTGGTAGAGATGGAAGGCATCTAGAAAGTTACGGAATATGGATAAATGTTGTATTAAAGCATTGGCTAAGATAATTGCATGACTGTATGACATATATTCTTATGTGTAAGATATTGTTCTGTAAACTATGAGAAGTTTCTAATCATGAAATTCAATTTGACTTGTAGGAAAGATCGTGTACAATCACCTACAAAAGAAGGACTACAACATTTGTTCCAGTAACAACGATCAAAGAAAACTATCTATTGAAGATATTGAAGAATCTGAAGTTCCCAGGATTCGGGATGCGGTAATTGAAGGATGCCATGATCGAGGAGTACTAGTCGATCATGAAGAATGATGTTTGGAATGTGGTCCCAAGACCTGAAGGGAAGTCTGTTGTGACTTCCAAGTGGATCTATAAGATCAAGCATGCTGCAGATGGTAGCATAGAGAAATACAATGCGAGTGATGAAGTGGAAGATACACCAGATGGATATCAAGACAACTTTCTTGAATGGTGTAGTTGAAGAGGAAGTGTATGTGGAGCTTCCACTCAAGTTTGAGACACATGACATAGGAAATCATGTGTGCAAACTGAAGAAAGCCTTGTATGGTTTAAAACAGGCACCCAGGACTTGGTATGGGAGGATAGACTAATTTCTATCCAGTTTGGGCTTTACCAAAGTAAAGCAGATTCCAATATTTACTACAAGTTTGAGGAAGGGAATCCAATGATACTACTACTGTATGTGGATGACCTGTTTGTTACAGGTGAGGATAGATTGATTGTCGACATGAAGATGAAGCTTGTTGTCGAGTTCAAGATGAAGGACTTGGGGATGATGCATTACTTTCTAGGCATGGAGGTGTGGAAGAGTGCAGATGGAATCTTCCTTGGACAAGGGAAGTATGCAGTAGAAATCCTGAAGCGGTTCGGGATGATGGACTGCAAGGCCATGGACACACCTATGGCATCAAACCTGAAGCTTATGTGTGATGCTTCATCTGATATTGTTGATGTAACGGTGTATCGTCAGATGATTGGGTCCTTGATGTACCTAACAAACAAAAGACCAGATATTTTCTTTGCGGTGAACACATTGAGCCAGTTCCTGATGGATCCCAGAGGTGTTCACCTGGTTGCTGTAAAGCATAGTCTGAGGTACCTGAAGGGTACAGTTGATTATGGGCTCAAGTATGATGAAGAGCACTTATGGGTGTTGCTTCAGTATGGGATCAAGTAAAATCCTCTTGGTTTAGAAGGAAGCAGTCCTGCGTAGCACTATGTACAGCCGAAGCAGAGTATGTCGTGGCTTGTTCGACTAGTTGTGAGGCAGTATGGCTTAGGAAGCTACTATCTGATTTATTTGATCTCCCATTGGATGCTACCTGTATCTATAATTGTGACAACCAAAGTTGTGTGAAGTTGTTAGAGAACCCGATGTTCCATGACAGGTCAAAGCACATCGAGATCAAGTATCACTATATCAAGGATATGGTGCAGAGAGGAGTAGTGAAGCTCCTGTATGTTGTGATGGAAGAGCAGATAGCCGATGTGTTGACCAAGCCACTGACCAGAGACAAATTTGAGTACTTCAGAGAGAGGCTTGGTGTACTTTAGATCGACATTCCTTCCAAGGGGAAGTGATGAGTCTGTAGACATAGATGCACATGAGCCATTCTCACATGGTGGTAGGTGTGTCCTCCCATGGTGCAGATATAAGGGCTGGGGCCATTCTGACATGGTTGAAGTGTGTCTTCCCATGGTCGTTGATGTAATAGCTATTCCATTCCAGCATGGTTGAAATGTGTCTTACCATGGTTGTGATATAAGTGTTGTGCCATTCGGGCATGGTTGAAGTGTGTCTTCCCATGGCTGCGATATAAGTGATGTGCCATTCCTAGCATGGTTGATGTGTGTCTTCCCATGGCTATGGATATAAGTGCGATGCCATTCTCACATTGTTAAAGTGTGTCTTCCCATGGCGTGGATATAAGTGTTGATCCTTTCACATATGGTTGAGGTGTGTCTTCCCATGCCGGTGAGTGTAAGTGTTGTGTGATGTACATCTGGGTTGTGCTCCGTGGACTATGAGGTGATCTGAAGACGATGATGTGATAGTAGGGTACACAGGTTTTGCAGAGGCATGTAATCAGTCCTGAGATGCTCTTGCAGGTTTTGCGGTGGCATATAATCAGTCCTGGGAGATCTTGCAGGTTTTGCAGAGGAAGTGTAATCAGTCCTGAGGTGTACCTACTTGATGGCTTGCTTGCAGAGATGATGAAGACCTACATGGAGGCTAGGCCTACATCCATAATGAAAAATGGCTAGCTCTGTAGAAATTTCTATGACGAGTAGATTGGAGATTGATTGAGATAGCAGCAGCAGTGACAATGATGATGCTCCGTGATCCAGTGACGATGATCCAGGTCCAGAATTGAAGACTTGTGCCTATATGTATTGATGACTTATGTCAAGAGAATACATTCCTAGTTAAGAGGGAGTGTTGATGTATTTGTAACTTCGAAATATATTTACTTGTATATTATTTGTACTTTATTGTGTCCCCAACGGAGATGTATTATTCCTCCGATTGGAAGTGTCGTCAGTTGTACTTGATGGGTTATTAGACCACCTTGATGGGGTCGACCCTTTATGAGTCATGTGGGTCAAAGGGTTATTAGACCACCCTAGTAGTGGTCGGCCTAGTCAGCATTATGTTAAGTTGTTAAGTTAAGTCTGACCTAGTTGAGTAAAGGTCAAGTGAAAGTTAGTGTATAAATAGAGAGTGTGTCTCTCTCATTTTACACATTCTATTATTCACTCACTTCGCATTAGTGAGAGAAGAGGAGGATGTGCACAAGTGGAGGAGGAACATGCTGCTGAAGATATCTATCTCTTGGGTTTGATCATGGTGATCCTTGTATTGATGGGTATTCTATCTTTGAGGAAGTTGCAGGGTTTTTCACCTTATTGGTTTTCCTCGGTGAAATGTTTTGTGTCTCTTGTCTCTTATGCTTGATATGTTTTACATGTTGTTCGCTCAATTAAGATCCTAGATCTATTGAATTAAATGATGAAAAACTAACAAGTAGCTCCACCACCAAGGATAAGGTCATGGTCGCATGCACCATCAACAATAACACCGACAAGTCAAGGTCTTTGATTCGTATCATTCTTAATTTGAGAATTATAATCATTCTTGAATTTATCCACAAATTATTGAAGTGGTTTACATTTTTTGCAGGTCCTTCTCCTCCACATGCCTTTCCACCTGAGCATTATAGAAGACACTCAGGATTTACTCCATTCCCTCCATTGATAACATTCCCTTCCCCTCCATATCATCAAACAATGAAAGGTAGATATTAATTTTTTTTGAGTTCTCAAAATTTTCATTCAGGATGGTAGAGTTATCAATACTAAGTAACTTTGGAACATTTGTCTTATATTTTAGGGCCTCTTGCTGCTCCAACAAGCATTGCTTATTCTAAAGCACCTGAGAAGACAACAAATGTACCTTTGGAAGCACCACCAAGTGAAATATCCTGGAGTCATGCACCGACTGCGATTCCGCCCTTTAATAAAGGTCTCTTATAAATATTACCCTTGGCATACTGATGCCCATGCAACCTTTGTTTATTTAGAAGACGTTCAACTTTTTTTTGAAAAAACATTGTAGGGCTTGTTGCTAGTCCAATTATTATTCCATTTGAGTCTCCTAGAGGAAACACTAGACATCTTGCATCTACACCATTAAGAATATCTCCTTCTACTCATCATTACTGGGGCATGAAAGGTGATATTCTTCTCTTTAATTGGAGGAAAGCAGTAAAAAATTTCAGTGATTTAAATTTTTTGTTTTATTGTCATAGGGCTTGTTTCATCTACACCCATGATATTTCCATCTGCACCAGCTCAAAATAATCCAACCATACCAATGGAAGCACCGCCAAGCAGAAGGTCATCGGAGCATGCACCTGTTAGGGCGCTCTGCTTCTTCTGCACCTGCACCATCAAGAATATCTCCTACTCATCATTATTGGGGCATGGAAGGTGATATTATTTTGTCTTTCATTGGAGGGAAGTACTTAGTTTTTTTGGTGATATTCTTGTCTTTCATTTAGTGAAGCTTGGCAAGTGCTTAAAAATGCCTTATCAATGTTTATAGCATGAATCTGACACACTTTCTGATTGTTGCTTATTCAGTGAAGATAAAGATTATCTTGTTTAATAGTGTTTTTCAAACATTGAACTACACTGTTTTGACATATTGATAATCTTTCACGTGTCAGAAGACTGCATTATGAAATGTCTAGACTGTTCCTTCAGTCAAATAATATGACTTGTAAAAATTCATTTATTCATAACTTTGTATTTACATGTAGACTCTAGCTTGGTGTGTCCAATGTTAATATCCCACTCCTTAAATTTTACATGTTATGATCAGTTGACCTGAGAATTGGATTATTTATCTATTCCAAGTATTTAAAAATGGATGAACCGATATGGTACCTGGTTATCCCTTATGAACCAATATGTTTCTGCTAATCTAATCAGTGTCATTTATTTCTCCACACCTAGATCAATGCACTTATTCAACAGATCAAATATTTTTGTGGATACAAATTTGAGTTCATATTTTATTATGATGCCATTCTGTCTTTCTGATATATTTTCGTAGAGGAAAGCTCCATTTCTGAAGAAAAGGGACTGTTAATTTCTAATTGCTCTATATGGATTGATGTTCAGGTTGACGGTCCTCGGGAAGTGCAGCAAATAAATTCATACCCACTACAAGCGTTTGATTGGATTCTAGATGATGTAAACTTTACAATGTCTAGAGACGTAGATCACTATATATTGTCGAACACTCTGGAAACATATTTTGAGGAAGCATAAATCATAGAGGAAATATTGCATATTGCAAAAGCATCTTAGGAAGATAATACTTAAGTTGATTATTTATTATTTAGTGATATTGATAACATTGATGAAATTTGGAGAGGAGAGTATCTTGGAGATGATATATTACCCTCGTTAGAGGAGTTGGAGAATCGTGATACTTTTGTGGTGCAATGTGGAAACCACACTAATACAGAGGTTACTGGAATTCAATTACGCTAAAGAAGGTAGACATACGAGCAGGAACTGCCCTTTGAGGGTACTGCCATGAAGAGGGTTCGATTGTAGAAGTATCCAGTGCAAGAATATTTTGTTGAACATCAACAAGATGGATACATTGCTTTCCCCAACAATGATTATGCCTATGATGTACATGAGCAATTTATCTTGTTTGACAATTTTAACGGGAAGCATCATAATTCAAAGGTACATATTTGAACTGAACTTACTATAATAATTATATTAGAATGATACACGATTTCTTTGGATATTTGTAGCATCTAGTATGGTAATATATATATATATATATTATTCCATGTTGCACCTGTCTTTCTTTTTCTCTCTGCAGCATGAAGTCACTACTTTCATTTGTTTGGAAAATGCAAATAATATCGGGTTTCCCTCCTTCCCATTTCATGGGACGTATAAGTAGTAAATTGTTTATATTTAACAACAAAGAGGAACTAAAATGTGCAACTGATTGTCTGGGTTTAGAGTTATTTCTGTCTAATTCAATGTAATATTTATGGCATATTATGACATAGATTCAAGATCTGGGGCCCCTAGCACCGGCAAGGCAAATAAATACCATTAGAGAAGGTAATGAGACCATAGAAACCTGAATCCTTTCTTTTCAATATGCATTGGTGGGCATTTGATGACTGTTTTTGTTGCAATTGAAAATTTTGTAATGCTCAAGGAACTATTCCAAGTTTCCAACTAATGAATGTCTTGCATTATAGGTCATGTACAGAATCATTTGAGAGGTCCATTGACAAATGGAAGTCTTGGTATGAATCACCAGAAAGCTCATTCAGTCACAGGCTTGAGAAGTTTATTTTCAAGGGACATCAACCAACCTGGAACCAATAGTATGGGTGTATGGAAGGGTCCAACCAATGAATTTCAACATATATTACATGGTTCAAAATTTGATTTCTCGCCAAATAGGGTTGTTGTTCTTGATAGAGTTATTTTTCATCATGTCATTTCCTCAATGCCTCCGTAGTCTTTGACATATGGAATTTTCCTGAATAGCCAGTCTTCAGAGATAGTTGATATACCTGCAGAGTCCCCTACCCAAACTATGAAACATGAACTGGGAAATAGTATGGATGTATGCAAGTCTCAGAAACGGGAGTTGACACAGCCCATTGAGGATAAAATACGCATTTCTAAAATAAGTGGTCGGACTTGTTTATCACAGGTCAGTCATCACTCAACTGTGTCTGTTGTTCAAAACTATGAGATTGCACCATCTGAATATGATTCAGAGACATCAAATCAGTTTGGTAAACCAAGTAAAGGTTCATCTTCTGGAGAAGTACTAGGTCAAGTCTGTTTATGTGCGTAGGTTTCCAGAGAATGTGACAGAAAGCAACTAAAAGAACTTTTTGGTCAACATGGTGAAGTTACTAAAGTCATTCTATTGGAACAAAATCATGGGAAGCCAAAGCATGATTTTGACTTTGTTCATTATGCTGACCATTCCAGTGCCATAAAAGCTATTGAAAAACAGAGAAATATGTTATTGAAGGTAAAAATAAAAAGAAGCAATGTGGACAATTTTTTCTTGAAACTTTGTTATTCATACTTTTGATTGGTAAAATATGTTAATGTCCATAAGTTCTTTTTTTATATCTAGGTCGGGAACTGTCAGTATATTTAGCAAGACCTTTTAGTGATAAGAAGCCCCAAACTATGGAAAACCCTACATCTTTTCAGAAGTCTCTGTTTTCCAATTTTCAACCTCAAGCTGGGTATGGTTACAATACAAACATGTATGATTTTGGTTACATGGGCTATACTCAGGTAAAACACAATATTTTTATGTTGTGGTTCTTTGCATGAATACACCTGCAAGAGATTCATAATTCTTTTGATGACTGTTTCTATTGTATTTTCCAAGCTTTTATTGATTATCCTTATAACCTTCCTTGTGAAATTAGTCACAAGATCTTTCAACCTGTCATCTATGGTAGATAAAGTGCACATGTTATAATCTCAAGTAACATTGTTTTTAATCTTTCTCATATGGTATTTCAGCCTATCATATATGGAAGAGGCCCAACACTTGAAGTCATCACGATGGTACCCATGATAGTTCCAGATGGGCGTTTTGGATACATATTGTAAGTCTCATCCTCAATTGGGTTTCGTTCACCTCCACATCATCGACACGCGAAAGGTATACTCCTTTCTTTTTGTTCTATTTTGATAGTCAAAATTTATACTTGGTGAAGGTTACACTCTTAAGTTATTGGATTGTTGGTTATTTTTAAAGGGCTTGTTTATTCACCATCTAACTGTCCCCTTGTATCACCCTCAGGAAACTTGAGTCCCCCAGCAGTCTCACCATCAATCATGTTTCATTCCCCTCCAAATCATTGACATGTGAAAGGTATACTTCCTCTCTTTTCACATATCTTTGAGATGTATTCTAAGTATAATAGTAGCAAAATTTACTAAGCACGACTTGCTTATTGCATTGTTAGGACCCTCTTCTTCTCCTGCAAACATTGCCCCTTCGGAATCACCTCAGATGAAATGGAGGATAACTTTGGAACCACCTCCATTGGTATTTCCTCCCCCCTCCACCTACTAAAGGAATGGAAAGTACATAATATATATTGTTATTCTTTGAACATTCATTCTGTTATCATGAGTTGAATTTCTCTATAATTGTTATCATTTTATTTGCAAATAAATTTACTCCATGCATATAATATCAATCTTCTTAGATTTCACCTTATTTTTGTGTATAAAGAATCAAGATACATTACGTGTGACTAACTTGATGCATTCTTTGTACAAATTGCGGTTGAATAGCTTGCACTCAACAATTGAATTATACTCCTCCTGGTGCACCATGTGGCTGTGTATATCCAATGCAAGTGGAGCTTGAGCCTGGGGTGGCACTTTATTCTTTTTTCCCATTGGTTTGAGTGTTGGCTGCATAGATAGAAACAATAACTTTCTTGAAACAATTCCAAGTAAGGATAATGGGAGCAAATGAAGATGCCCAAGATCAGGAAAAGACAATTGTGATTTTTGATTTGTTACCACTCAGAGAAAAAATTGACAATACAACTGCATTCTTTATTTTTGAGAGATTTTGGAAAAATAAGATTATTATTAACATGACCCTTTTTATTGACAATACACCTACTTGATTTTGTAGCAACATTATGTTTTGGTGTGCACATGTCCATTTTTGAGGGAGGGTTTTGTTCCCATGAGGTTTTCCCCATTTCTTCAGTTTACATGGGCATAATAATTGTAATGGGGTGACCATACGCCATGTTTCTTGGGCCTGTTGTGGCCACAACAGATCCCATGCTTAGATGAAGCATAGGAGACCCATTTTTTGAATAAACGCAAAGGTATTTGGGTGCGTTATCTGGTAAATATCAGATTTTGGTTTTTACCTCTAAGATCCTTCACCCATGCTTTTGGTCCGCCTGTTTGACAAGTTTTTGAATAAATTTTCCAAGTGTTTTGGTCCGGAGAAAGCTTAAATTTTGAGTATTTTATCGTCTGCTTTCGTCAACTTGAAACCCGACATTTTGGGAACCCGAAACCCGCAACCCGACAGTTGCAGGTTTCGGGATCATTGTTTTTAGTTTTCGGTTTTTGCAATCCCAAAACCCGCAACCCGACAGGTGTGGGTTGCGGGTTTTGTTGTTAATGAATTTGGGAAATCTTCATACCGAAACCCGCATCCTGAAACCTGCAATTGCGGATTTTGGATTGCGAGAACTTATTTTTCAAGAATTGCGTTGTGTGTTCCTGAAACCTGCAAGTGTTGGGATATGGGATGCGGGAAGAGATTTTTATTTTTGCGATTGCTTCCGTTTCCGAAACCCGCAACCCGCAAGTTTCAGGTTGCGGCTTTCGGAAACTCATTTTTTGTTTGTTATGTTGGCAGTTTGCAATCCTGAAACCCGCAACCCGCAAGTTTTGGGTTGCGGCTTTCGAGAATCATGAATAAACGGTCTCAACAATAACTTGACCCCGCAGCCGTGAGATTCAATCCCAACCGTTGATTTTTCTTGATCCTAAGGATGAGGTTACGCTACATGATTTGAGTAAATATTTAGATTTCCATTTTCTATGATATTATTTGGATTGTTTCCATTCTTAATGATCTCTAGTTTGAACCTATTTTATCGTTTCAGTTGGTTCCATAATCTCGGTGGTTAGCTTAACATGTTGTCTTTCACATTTTCCATCTAGATTTGGTCTTCATTTGCATAAGCTGATTCATTTTATTGGTTTTGGATATTTCAAAGATCTTGTCAATTGATTCTAACTATTGTGTGTAATGATTGCTTATTCTTATTTGAATTTGCTTGAGTCATTTGCATGCTTCAATCTTTCCTAATTAAATTCATATGATGTTTTGATGATCTTGGCAAATTCAATTGAACTCCATTGAATCAATAAGTTTTTAGAGCAACTTGACGGATTATAATAATTTGATTAAATACTCATTTTTAACCATTTTAATTTATGACTTGAAAGGGTGTATATAATGGAACCATGCATTTAATTCTCAATTTTGAAAGGATTATTGAATTTTACTAAGTATTGAATATTTGATAAAATTTGTCATTATGGAAAGATCTATAATTTTATGACAATTTTTTATAATTCAATGAAATCCTAAATAACATATTCTCAAACCATGGAAAGAGTTAATAACATTTTCATTAAGCAAAGTATTGTATTTTACAAAGAATAATTAACTTTGCTTGTTTGTAAGATCATTATTATTGTTTAAATTATATTCAATATATTTTTTGAAGAACAATATTAATAATATTATTTATATAATTGACTTTGGTATATCATGTTATTTACAATGTTTAATGCATAATATTTCACTAAACCCTAATTTGCCGTGCACATAAAATTTGAAAAACGGAATCTGTAAAATACACGTTTTTGCACGGATGATTGCGGGAAAACCGTGAGGAATCAGCTCAAACGGTTGAAAACCCACTTCCCAAATGGGTAGATTTACCCGTAGGCATGAACAGTTTTGCAAATATGTGAATAGTTTGGGAGGAAAATGTTTCCGAACATGGGTGAACGTTCAAAAATTTATTCCAGCCTTTTTTGCATACAGTGAACGAACCAGGAATCTGGGGATTTGATTCTATCCTTCCCAATGCTCTTCATTGCTATAAATTCGACCTCCCAAGACTGTGAGAGGGGGGGAGAGAGTTCTCTGAAGAATGGAAGAATTTTAATTCTTCTCATATCTGCATTCTTCTTGCAATAATTTGTTGTTGACAGGGAAGAAGAAGGAGAAATGCTACTTCCAAATGGTTGGTAATTTTGGAGTTGCAAATCAACAGGAGACAAGACTAGAGATACTGTGTTTAGGAGAGCCTTTTGTAATTTATGTACAAGACCTCTTTTAATACAGTAAAGTCATCTTTTGATCTATCTCTTGTTATTCTTCAAGTTTATTTGAGAATTACTGATTGTGTACTTCAGATTGTCATCTACAGTGCATGATATCTTTTGCATATGTTTAAGTGTATGGATCTATTATATTGGTTTCATTGTATGATTGATTTATGCTGAAAAATGTTTAAATTGAGTTTATTCAATTTAAATACTTTCTTTATCAATTTCTGCAAGTGATTCACAGCACAATAATCATTGTTAATTTTTCAATTAGCAAAGTGGTTACATATTTATCTTGAATAGGCTTAAGTACTTGAATTATTGTCTTTTAATTTTCATTAATGGATTGTGATTTACGTTAATAAGTGAAACAACTAAAAGCATTTCTGTGAAAGGTTGTAATTTACTTATTCATCACACCTCAGGGTTAATCTACACAAGATCAAGCTTTCTTTTTAGAATAAGATTGACTTAAATTAGTTTCCTTTTGTGAAATAGGTTAGGTTAGCTTAGTTTTACAAGTTTCACACCCTTGTTTTCCTTGATTGAAAAAATGACCTAATTGGTCAAACCACCAACTCTTAGAGTGTCAGCGGAGGCCGAATATCCGTGGGGGATCACCACACCAAACAGGTTGGGGATAGAACTGCCCTTGCATAGGGTCTTTTGAAGCCTTTCAACTTGGGTTTTCTTCCTCTGTTGAGTGTCTTGGAACATTCCAGCATATTTGCATCTAACCTGCACAACTGAGGCATAAGAAAATGGCACTAGAAGGAGGGCCATCCGACATGTAAGGTCATTTGAGCTATTTGCTTTAATCGGATTATTTTATAATGGCTCCGGCCCAAAAATTTGTCTATAGTTCATTTTCTGCTCATGAATCTGTATTTAGTTGTTTTTCTAAACAAATTAGTTTTCAATTTCAAACAAATTTGCTGAAGCATTTGATAGAAATGAAATTCGATGGTGAAGGAGAAAGTTTAGCACAAGAACATGTTTTTCAATTTCTTCATAATTGTCTTCTTAACAAAATTTTGGATCAAGATGTTTTGTGAAGATTGTTATCCTTCACATTCGAAGGATGAGTCAAAGAGTGTTTTGTAACCTTACCTTTTTCCTCTGTCCATTCTTTTGAACATTTTTTAGATCTTTTTATACTTTCTTTTGGACATTATGACTTTGTTAGATTATGCAATGAATGGAAAAAACTCACTTCAAAAGAGAGTGAATCATTAGAGGATTTTGCAACTAGAAATTTCAATCTCTATTGTAGATTCCCTTTAATAGATCGTCCTTTGATATCTGAATGGTTGCAGGACACTATTTTTGTTTCACATCAATATGAGCAATTAGTAGATGTTAAATTTGAATTATACATCAATGATCATCCACATTCTGGTTTAGATTTGCATGAAGGATTTAAGGATTTAAAAATTGTAGAAATGAATTCCTTCTCTTTCTTAGATATGGATCATAATCAATATAATCAATCAGATGAATTAAATGTTGATATGCGAATGTCTATTTCACATGAAGTTCAAAGTTTAACAGATCATGAAGGAGATCATTTTTCTATAGAAGATTCTTCTAAAGTACAAAAGAATAGTTCTGATCATAATATCGAACAACCTTCTTCTAACATAATTAAAGAGCTTCAAGATTTTGATATTCTTTATCCTGTTAATCCTTTAATAGATCTTGAATCAATCGGTTGTTCTGAAATTTGTGATATGTTTTCCCAACTACCATTTTCTAACCTAAGTGATTTTATAGGCGAGCATATTTCACAAAATGATGATACTACATTACAAGAAGAAGCAAATTCTAATATGAAACCTTTCATACATATCTCTTTTGAAGAGAAAATTCCTCTTAAAGAATCTCGATCTAAAAATATTCTACAAAGAGATAAGTTTCATGCACTTATTTCCTCTTCATATTTTTCTCTGTATCATGATCTATTTGATAACAATGGCACTTAATCATATATTATAGATTATAATCCTCCATTGTTGAGTCCTAAACAGGTACTAGTTAATTATGAAATGCATGAAGAAGAGCAAGAAGATTCTTATCTTTGTCATCAATCTATGTCTTCTTGTCATTCTTATTTGCTGGAAATGAATACTATTTCTAATGATGATTTTCAGAATTCTTCCTTTTATGATTCATCATTCAATGAAGAAACCTTTTCTTCTTACAATCAAATACTTGATGAAGAAGAATCTTATCAGGATGTTAATGATACTAGTTCCATATTTTCAACATCTGATATCTTTAATTCTTCTCAAGTAAATTCTCAAAGACAATTAGATCTCTTTGAAAATTTCCAATTTAATCAACCAATTTATGATGATTGTTATAGTGATAAACTAGAACAAATTGGATCTGATTTTGTTGATGTTACTCAAGAGAGTATTCCTAAGGAGAAAATTGTTCAAGAAGAACTTTTGGATTCATATAATACTAATGTTGATTTTCTTTCAAATAATCCATTTCATTACATAAATCTTCCAAAATCTTTATGTAATTCTTTTGATTTTCATTGTACATACCATGATTGGGTTGTTGATTGGCTTGAGAAATCTTTCTTAGCAAGATTTCATCATTATGGTAAGACTCCATTCTCTTCATTTGTACATAAATCTCATTTTATTTGCTTTGATGCATTCTTTTTTTCATTTTTATTTTCAAGCATTCATGTCATGCTTTCTGATTATTCACATCTTCTTTTTTGCAGGTTTCCATATGCTTGCATGGCTGCATTGGAAATTCAATTATACTTAGTCTTGTTTACTTTTTAGAGTAGTGTAGGAGTAGGTGTAGAATAGGTTAATTTTGATAATTTCTTTCACAATTAGATTACTGTTTTGATTTTCTTCAATAAAGTATTTGCAGTGACAAGCCAAGTCCTAGTTGGAAATGACACTTCTTCAGATGCATTCAAGGAAGTACTTTTTTCTTCTTCCACTTTCTATTACCTACAGGGACAACTAATTTCTTGCAATGATTGAGTTTCAATGGAGAAGGTGAGATATCTGCATCTCAGCAACTTTCTGAATTTAATTACTTTTGTGATTTTATATATTTATCTAATGAGAATGAGAGATGCAGAATTTTTACCACTACTTTTGACGGAAGAATTTGGAGTTGGTATGAATTTCCACCAGCTAAATCTATCATTCATTGAAACAATTCACAAAGTTATTTCTTAGTTCTCATGAGAATTATAGTTACATAAAACTTGGTTTTGAATTAGAAAGTCTTCATACATACAAAGATGAAACTCTTGATGATTTATTTTCCAGATTTATGGTAATATGTTGTAGGTTTCATGAGAGGCACCAACTTTATGAAAAAGACACAATTGATTGTTTTCAAGTTACCTAAATGGTTGCATTGAAAATATGACTTCACTTAGTTTGGTGATATTCGGCAAGTAGGATTTAGGGATAAGTTATTTAATTTTGGTTTAAATTTTTGTTAATAAAGCAGTTGTGATGATACGTTAGTTTCAAAACTGAAATCGAGGCTTCATCGAAGGCATTCAGGGAAGTATTTTTATCTGCTTTTACTTTTCATTGCTCATGCTCTTGTTTATCATTGGATTTACTTTAAAACATTCATGTTCAAGTTATATCTTCATTTTCTAAACTATAATGACTTTATCATGAAATGTTTTGAGACAACATTTTCGTAAAAGTGCATAAATTTTCATTCTTTCCTGATATGAAATGGAATACAAGAGCCTTCTTAATTTCATAACTGCACATTTTAATTTAGTTCAATCTTTAGGCTTCTTTATTTGTCTTCAATAAAGACCTGATTAAGTCTGTTATCTCATGACTTATTAAAAACAAATTTTGATTACTAATTTTTCTTTTAGTTAGTGATGTAGTTGTGAGATTTTGATTTACTTTTGGTTCCAGTTGTATATTTAAGTTTGATTTTATCATTCCCACATTTTCTTTTCTTGCTGGTTTGTTTTGCGTTTTTCATGATTTTTATCATTTAAAATAAAAGAGGTTATCACTCTTTTACAGTCTTGAAATATTATCTATAAAAGAATCTTTATAAATGTTTTCTGCTTCCTGGAAATCAAATGTTCTGATTAGTTAATCCCTGATTGTGAAAAATTAATAATAGACTGTACTGATAATTCTATTTGAATCTTTCCATCATTATCCTTAGAACTTTATCTTTAACTCAACATAAAAGTTTGAATTTAGTTACTTTTAAGGGAATTAGTTTGGGGAAAGAAGGTTTAAATCTGGAAATATTATCAAATCTATAGATTTCTTACGCAATCCTTACTCTTAAGGAGTATAGTCGCTTCCCCACCCATTAAATAATCTCTTATGAGATTAACATTAAACATAGCCAAATCTTATTCATTAACATCTCTGGGAGTGAGTTGGGAAACGGGAGGTCTTATCATAAGCCGACATGCTCATGGTCATGCCTTCTTATGGAATGACTTTATCAAAATATGGTCACCAAGCCAGGATACTGGCTTGTAGCCACATAAATGGTTGCAAGACGGGGGGTCTCATCATGAGCCAACCTACTCATTATCTATAAGTTGGGGTGAATGACACTATCACAACCTGATCTCCAAGTCAGGATAGTGGTTTCCAGTTTCTTTCCGAGGATGCAAATATTTAACAAGGATTGATCAGCTTTGTACATTTAATTAGTGGATGGGATAGAAGCAACTTATTGGGTTAAAAGGCATCCCTGTCGTGACTATAGACTTCAGCTGGATATAGGGTCCTACCTGTGCTATTGGGATCATTTCTTAATACTATGTCTTATATGATTAGCTTGATTTCCTGAGGTTAATTCCCGAGAAAGTTCTTGATTCTTACATCTTGTGTATAATTTATTTTGAAAAATGAGTTTATCTTAAAAAACGTCTTTGGGTAATGATGGGAATTATTTGAATGTTTTAGAAGCTTTTAAGTCTGACCAATACTATATCATTCAGTGATAAAGCTTTTCAGATTATTTGAAATTTAGCATTAGAAGGCATTTCATCTTTGTTCCTAATTTTTATGGATTTCAATACTGTAAGGAAGAGATAACTGCTTCGTCCCAGTGTGTCACCATTTGTTGTGGCCACAACAGATCCCATGCTTAGATGAAGCAGGGGAGCCCCATTTTTTGAATAAACACAAAGGTATTTGGGTGAGTTATCTGGTAAATATCAAATTTTGGTTTTTACCTCTAAGATCCTTCACCCATGCTTTTAGTCCACCTGTTTGACAAGTTTTTGAATAAATTTTCCAAGTATTTTGGTCCAAAGAAAGCTTAAATTTTGAGTATTTTATCATCTGCTTTCGTCAACCCGAAACCCAAAATTTTGGGAACCCGAAACCCGACATTTTGGGAACCCAAAACCCGCAACCTGATAATTGCGGGTTGTGGGAATTTTTTTCTTTCAGTTTTTGGTTTTTGCTCCACCCGAAACCTGCAACCCGACTGTTGCAGGTTGCGGGATCGTTGTTTTTAGTTTTTGATTTTTGCAATCCCGAAACCCGCAACCTGACACGTGCGGGTTACGGGTTTTGTTGTTAATGAATTTGGGAAATCTTCATCCCGAAACCCGCATCCTGAAACCCGCAATTTCGGATCTCGGATTGCGGGAACTTGTTTTTTGAGAATTGCATTGTGTGTTCCCAAAACCCGCAACCCGCAAGTGTCAGGTTGCGGGATGCGGGAAGAGATTTTTATTTTTGTGATTGCTTTTGTTTCCAAAACCCGGAACCTGCAAGTTTCAGGTTGCGGCTTTTGGAAACTCATTTGTTGTTTGTTATGTTGGTAGTTTGCAATCCCGAAACCCGCAACCAGCAAGTTTCGGGTTGTGTCTTTTGGGAATCATGAATAAATGGTTTGAACAATAACTTGACCCCGCAGCCTCGAGATTCAATCCCAACCGTTGATTTGTCTTGATCCTGCGGATGAGGTTACGCTACATGATTTGAGTAAATATTTAGATTTCCATTTTCTCTGATATTATTTGGATTGTTTCCATTCTTAATGATCTCTAGTTTGAACCGGTTTTTATCGTTTCAGTTGGTTCCATAATCGCGGTGGTTAGCTTAACATGTTGTCTTTAACATTTTCCATCTAGATTTGGTCTTCATTTGCATAAGATGATTCATTTGATTGGTTTTGGAGATTTCAAAGATCTTGTCATTTGATTCTGACTATTGTGTGTAATGACTGCTTATTCTTATTTGAATTTGCTTGAGTCATTTGCATGCTTCAATCTTTCCTAATTGAATTCATATGATGTTTTGATGATCTTGGCAAATTCAATTGAACTCCATTGAATCAATAAGTTTTTAGAGCAACTTGACGGATTATAATAATTTGATTAAACACTCATTTTTAACCATTTTAATTTATGACTTGAAAGGGTGTATATAATGGAACCATGCATTTAATTCTCAATTTTGAAAGGATTATTGAATTTTACTAAGTATTGAATATTTGATAAAATTTGTCATTATGGAAAGATCTATAATTTTATGACAATTTTTTATGATTCAATGAAATCTTAAATAACATATTCTCAAACCATGGAAAGAGTCAATAACATTTTCATTAAGCAAAGTATTGTATTTTACAAAGAATAATTAAATTTGCTTATTTGTAAGATCATTATTATTGTTTAAATTATATTCGATATATTTTTTCAAGAACAATATTAATAATCTTATTTATATAATTGAATTTGGTATATCATGTTATTTACAATGTTTAATGCATAATAGTTCATTAAACCCTAAATTGTCGTGCAGATAAAATTTGAAAAACGGAATCTGTAAAAGACACGTTTTTGCACGGATGGTTGTGGGAAAATCGTGAGGAATCAACTCAAACGGTTGAAAACCCGCTTCCCAAATGGGCTGAGTTACTCCTAGCCATGGATAGTTTTGCAAATCTGTGAATAGTTTGGGAGGAAAACGTTTCCGAACATGGGTGAATGTTCAGAAATTTATTCCGACTATTTTTGCATACAGTGAACGAACCAAGCATCCGGGGATTTGATCCTATCCTTCCCAATGCTCTTCACTACTATAAATTCGACCTCCCAAGACTGTGAGAGGGGGGAGAGAGTTATCTGAAGAATGGAAGAATTGTCATTCTTCTCATATCTGCATTTTTCTTGCAATAATTTGTTGTTGACAGAGAAGAAGAAGGAGAAACGCTACTTCCAAATGGTTGGTGATTTTCGAGTTGCAAATCAGCAGGAGACTGGACTGGAGATACTGTGTTTAGCAGAGCCTTTTGTAATTTTTGTACAAGACCTCTTTTAATACAGTAAAGTCATCTTTTGATCTATCTCTTGTTATTCTTCAGTTTTATTTGAGAATTACAGATTGTGTACTTCGGATTGTCATCTACAGTGCATGATATCTTTTGCATATGTTTAAGTGTATGGATCTATTATATTGGTTTCCCTGTATGATTGATTTATGCTGAAAATGTTTAAATTGAGTTTATTCAATTTAAATACTTTCTTTATCAATTTCTGCAAGTGATTCACAACACAATAATCATTGTTAATTTTTCAATTAGCAAAGTGGTTACTGATTTATCTTGAACAGGCTTAAGTACTTGAATTATTGTCTTTTAATTTTCATTAATGGATTGTGATTTAAGTTAATAAGTGACACAACTAAAAGAATTTATGTGAAAGGTTGTAATTTACTTATTCATCACACCTTAGGGTTAATCTGCATAAGATCAAGCTTTCTTTTTAGAATAAGACTGGCTTAAATTAGTTTCCTTTTGTGAAATAGGTTAGGTTAGCTTAGTTTTACCAGTTTCACACCCTTGTTTTCCTTGATTGGAAAAATGACCTAATCGGTCAAACCACCAACTCTTAGAGTTCCAGCGGAGGCCGAATATCCATGGGGGATCACCACACCAAACAGGTTGGGGATAGAACTGCCCTTGCACAGGGTCTTTCGAAGCCTTTCAACTTGGGTTTTCTTCCTCTGTTGAGTGTCTTGGAACATTCCAACACCTTTGCATCTAGCCTGCACAACCGAGGCATCAAAAGGGGCCTAATCATATTTTACTCACCCTAATTCAGGCTTAAAGGGCAGTGGTAGAATATTAAAAACCCACTTTAGACTTAGGATATAAAGTATTATTCATTTTGATACTTTCCTAGGTGTTTTGACTACGTACTTGGCCACCTATTGCCTCTTTAGGCACAAATTTTCCATCATTATCCATAGGAGCACACTTAGAAAGATTCTAGATAAGATTCTACTACTTTTATGATTGTCCTAAATTAGCAAGAGTGCTTTCTTTCCTCTACGCAATTTCTCCTGCTTTTTTTGCTTTTCAGTGGATAAGGATAAAGCTAGGTGCTTTTATGGACTTGGAAAGCTATCTTCTTTTTGGACAACTCATCCTCCATATTTTTCTCACCAAAATACATCATCACATTCCCTTTTCATCACTCATTAGGTTCCATAACTTATTTTGTTGATTCATGAGGTCCTTGACTGATTTGTAAAGTGATTTTGCCACCTTGGTTTTTTTTTTTCTTTTAGTAAGCGTGCCTTATGTGAGCTTTTCGAATTGCCTTTAGTGCATTCAGTTTTATCTCTTGATATGTATTATTTATTGTACTATTATTGTTTAATAATATCAAGATGGATTTTTATCCAATTGAGTTTCTTTTTCTCATGTGTTCTGCTCAAATTTTCATTCTTCATTGCATTCTTGCAAAACTAATTGTGAGGTTTCTTCAATGAACTAGATTCAGGTTGTGACAAATTCTCACAAAAAGAACCCTAGCTACTTCTTGAATAAGGAAAAGATATAAAAGGATATAAGGGTTGTGTGTGTGCGCCCACATGCATGCGCGTGTGCACCTCTGCATGTGTTTTAAGGATAAAAACTCTCAGATAGTTAAGGATGACTATAACATAGCAAATGGAGAGAAAACAAGCCAAATTCCATAGGATAATTGACCTATATTCATCAAATAAACAAGGAAAATGAGTAGTCAATCAAGAAGAAGAGAGGATAAGGAACTTGGATCCAATCGGTTGTCCTATATCTCCTTCCTTTATCTAAATCCCAATGCAATCCAATTAATGAGTTTGGAACCTACACACAAGAAAAGAAACACCTTTCTCAAATCCTATGGAAATATAACAACATGAACCAAATTATAAATCAAATTTAGCGTTAGGTGATACTGATTAATTTATCAGGAAGGCTAATCCCTAATACCAATAAGCATCAAACATAAACAAGCATTGGACACTTAAATGTGTTAGGATATTAAGGCACTTAAACGTTAGTTAATAACAACTTTGTATAATGTATCTTTAGGTAAAGTGTGTTTCTTTAATATGCATTAGTATGCATTTGTACATATGTAATTCGATGGTCATAATATGCTCTAGACATAGAATGATCTGATGGTTCATCCTCACCTCGATCTTAATGGCCATTGATCTGTGGCTTAGAACCTGATTCGTCCATGATCTCTATTTAAAGAGAGCGGAGGGTCATTTTCCCGATAATCGATTGTGAGAAACTCATTGTAATATTTATTTTCTTTTTCATAATATAATGTATCATAGCTATTTGGTGGGGCCATGGAATATTTTCCTCTTCGAGGGTTTTAACCACTTAAAACATTGGTGTGTTCATCTATGATATATTTGTGTGAACAGTTTTAGAAGGTGTTCGATCTTTTGGAAATATCATGTGTTATTCAAACATGGTATCTAATATCTTATGAAGTTCCACTTTCATTTATGATCAAGATATTGAACCAATGTTTCCATATGCATCAAAGGATTTATGGTTTTTGATATTTCTATGAATGTTTGGGCCAAGAAAGGTGTTCCATTGCATCCAGAGCATTTCTTTCAGCTAGAAATGCTTTTCATTTCACTGAAAAAGGGTTTTTTGTTATACCTCAATATTACACATTATGTATTAGTGTCGCATCCTTACATTACCGACCTAAACGACAGTTTCCCTTAAAGATCATCTGAACATCCAGAGTGAAAACCATTGACTGAACACTGAAAGTAAAACCTTTTTCTGCCATCTGCCAGCCCAACTTAGCCCTGTTTGTGAGCACTACCGCTCCCTGCACATCTACAGGGGCGTGGTAGTCAGCACTACCGCGCTTTGCTCCTTCTCCGTGGCGCGGTACTACCGCGTTATGCTCAGTTATAGGGGCACGGTAGTATGAAATTAGCCTTTTTTCCTTGGATTTTGGGATCTTTTATTGGGATTACCATATTTGGTTCGATCCTAACTCCTTCTTTGTTTAGCTGGCCTGATCCACTAGACCCTCCATAGATCCACATTTCTCTCTTGTTGGTTAACCTCCCCATGTGCTATAAGAGAGAAGCTTTCCATGGGCCAAAGGGAGGACTTTTGGGGCATCAAACCTATGATCTTCAGACTTCGGCAAAGATAGCTAGAGGAAGCACTTGGAGCTGGAGGATTGGCTTGGATATCAAGCAACCTTTGTAAGTACTCTTCAAGTTTGTAATAAAAGATAACTTGTCTTGTTTTTCCCATTTCATGTGTATTGTATAAATCTTTGATATGAAATGTATCTAGTTTAGATTTGAACTTAATCTTTGCTTCAAGGTATTTGGAAGCTTGCATGCTTGTCCTTTGTTTGATTTCAACAGGTTCTACATTGGAGCTTCGGGATCAAGAGCTAGAAGCAGGACAAACGTCGAATTGGAAGGTGAGTTATGTATTTCATCTCTTCTGAATGCATTTAATCTTGTTGTGAAGATTAGTTAAGGAACTCAAGGTAGCATTTGTTTCATTTTTGTCTTAGCATAGAGTCAGTGCATCTTGCTTTATCCTAAGAGAGTTTCTATCTATCCGTAGGGAGAAATTTCTACAACAAAAATTGGCGACTCCACTGGGGAGCTTGAATCCATTTTCTTTGCTTGTGAAGTTTTCTTTCAATTTCACTTATTGATTATAAAAATTGGGTTCTTTTACCCTCATTCACTTCCCTGTTCTCTGCATTTGACTTCTGTTACAGATCAGTAAGTCCTCTGGGTTGGCAAACCCTTGAAAAGTCAAGATCTTTTCTCAAAATTCTGCCTCTTTCCCTCTGTTCACACACTATCGCGCCCACGTAACTGCCTACAGAGCGGTAGTACCGCGCCTTAACCACTGTCTAGAGCACGGTAGTCTAGTAGTACCGCCCCTTAAGCGCTATATAGAGCGCGGTAGTCTAGCGGTACCGCCCCTTAAGTGTTGTCTAGAGCGCGGTAGTCTATCAGTACCGCTCCCAAGTGGCCTATAGGCCCGCGATAGTTCCTGGAAAGTGTTTTATTTGGTTTGTTTGGTTTTTTGGGTCTTTTCGAGATTTGGATCCATGTTGGTCCTTTGAGTAAACACTAGTGTTTTGCTTGCATTTTTAAGCGAAATGGGTTCTATTTTTGAAAAAGTGCATCCTACAGTCGTTTTGACCCATATTAAGGTTTTGAGATCATTTTTGGTTTGGCGTGTTTGGATTGCTTGGCATATTATTTCCTTTACATCCTATCTAATGATTGTTTAAAAGATTAATTCCTTGCCTCCGCTTTAGTTCAAGGAGAAGCTTGATTTTGTCGTTCTTTTACCATATTCATGAAATTGAAACACATAGGTATTCTTCTTGCTTTAATTTAATCATTTGACATTCTTGGTATTACATTCATGAGAAGAAGAAATGCTTGTTTCATATTTATGTGCATTTGAGTTAGACGATATTACTAGGTTCTTCTCTTTGTCTTGCATTTGATTGGAAGCATTTGTAGAATCTTTCTTTCCATAGCTTGGATGTGTCTTTTTCAAGTGTGAAAAGATAGGAAATGGATTAGAATCGTTACGTTTGGTGTTCATATGAAGAACTTTTTCATTACTTTGGGTTAGTCTTGGGTACATATTTTACTTCTTTCTATCATTTTGAAAAGAAATAAAATTGCATTTGCATTGGGTTGTACATATTGGGAACGAAAAGAATCCTTCCTTACTTTAGCTAGTGTTCATCGAAAAGAAAGGCTCATTTTGATTCATCTTCATTTGCATGGTTTGAGTCATCACAACACCATCAAGTTGCACTTCCATAACCCGATTATGTAAGACAGCCTCTAAAATTAATCTCCCTAACTAAACCAATATTAACCTCACTTGAGGAAATCAAAATAATTTGGTAGTTAGGTAGGACACCGGGGATAGGCATCAAAATAATTCCCCCTTTGTCATTTTTCATCTGAGACATAGTCGTTGTCTTTAGGGAACTAAAATCCTCTAGTATTTATTAACACGGTCACAGCCAGTTTATGGAGGGGCCTCCTAACTGTTTTTAACTTTCAGGGGTTAAACCACCGCGAGATTGAGAACCGGACGGACTCTGTGGAATGCCGCACTCCACTTAGCCCTAAGGCAACATCGATCATTGTCTTCCTTGTAATTCATAGTAATGCAAGGGTGATAAGGTAGAAGCGCCGAAAAACTTTTCCAACGTGTCATGAACGAGGTTGCTTAGTGACTTTTCTTCTAGGGCTCTTTACCCAGGATCCCTTTCGGTAGAGGGATATCCTTCCATTATTGGTCTCTCATTTTGTATTGTTCGACTTAAATCTCATCACCTTGCGAAGGATACAATTTGTTGAGGTCTCCAGCTCTTAGTTAAGAGGTTTTGCTTGCTATCTTGTAGAGGGTCTTTTTCTTTGTAGGGCTGCTTGTTGGCATTCTGGCCTTTTTGTTGTACAACTCGCTTACTATGGTAGTGGCCTCAGTATAGTTTTTTGAGCTTTCTCTTTTGGCCTGTGAGCCTTGTCTTTTCCTAGCTCCCCTTTCACGTGCTCGGTTGCTTGAGGGTTTTTGAGTTCTTTTTAACAAGACTTCGTCCACATCACTTAGTTTTGTTCCATGGAGAATCCACCTCCATGCACCCATGCTCCTTCTGGGACTACCAATCTAGAGACCCCTTTTCAAGGGCTACCTTTTACTTTTCCTCCAGTTGGAGATATTGGTCCTCCCTTTATTGCCACGTTAAATCTTCATGGATTAACCATAGGATTACCGGTATGGTTATTCAATCCGGTAATTCTGGTTGCACCCAATGTTTCGAATGTTAATTCTCCACCACGAGAGAGTCAATCCCAAACTAATACTTCCCCTTCTTTGTCGGATGAATCTTCTTCCATTCCTTCTTCCTCGCCTGATCAAAGAAATAGTCTTAGTAATCAGGTGGATAAGAATAAGAAGAAAAGGAAAGTTAAGAAAAAGAAGGATAAGGAAGAGACCAAGCGTAAACCAGTTGCCTCTAATGGCACTCATTCTATGAAAACACCTCGTAAGCCCAAGTTCCCTTGCAAACTCTGCAAGGGTGATCACTTTCTCAAGGATTTCCTTGGTCTTTCCCATGTGTCAGAAGTGTGGTATAAAAAACTGAAACCAATTGTATCGTCGACCTATGACCATCATGTCGATGACACTCCCTCAACCAGTGACCCCTTGGTGAAGGGTCGGAAGGGTAAAGTCCTATGTCCCTATTTGATATGCAAGGGTATGCACCTTACTTTCCTTTGTCCGAGCATGGACAAAGCTTCGCGGTCGTTGGAATATATTACTAGTTCTCAACCGGTGCTTCCAACAAATGATAGTAAGTTGTCCCTCGACCCCCCGCTAGTTGGCTAAGTGATCAATTCAGTTTCATCTGCAATTGATCCCACTCTACCTTCTGAGAGTGAAGTGATCGAGTCGCTGTTATCTCCACTCAATCCCACTCTTTCATTGAAGAAAGTCCAGACTGAAGCAGTCATCTTGACACAATCTTCGTCTCATTCTTATCTTCCAAGTGAGAGTGAATTGGAAATCACTGATGTTTTCCTTATCGGTTCAGGATGTCCTCGGCAAGGGGAAACCCTGTCCATTTCTGCGAGACCCCCTGCAAGTACTGAGGTTATTTCCTTTGATTGGAATGGTCTAACAGACTCTCATCTTCCTTCGAGTGTTCCTTTTCAAATATTTGTAGGAGTTTCCGATAAAGAAATTTTTTGTACGATAGTTGATGAAGGAGCTTATGTTAGTATTCTATCCTCAACTGCTAGGCAAGCCTTAGGTTATCCTCAGCTTGTGCCCGTCACTGACCAGATAGTGGCTTTCAATAGAATGCCTACTGGACCTTTAGGGTCCCTTCCTCAGTTACCTATCACCTTGGGAGGGAAAACTGTTTGTATTGATGTCATGGTTGTCCAAGGTCCCTTAGATTTTAATCTACTCCTTGGATGTGATTACATCTATGCAATGAAGGCTGTAGTGTCCTCACTCTTCTGAGTGATGTATTTTCCCCATCATGGGAATATTGTGACCATCGATCAGCTTTCCTTTGTGATGCCCACTCATTGCATGACTCCTAGTCACTAGACTTCCCTAAATGTCCCACATGTTTTAGTGGTTTCTTCCCCCTAGGGGGGGACGTTTGAAGCAAAGTTCCATTCCGGTGTCAAGCTCGTTAAAAAATGAAACCATTTTCTCAAGCATAGTTTACTTTTGGTTTTAAGATTGTGTAAAAATAAAACCAACCATCATTGCAAGCATAATTTACTTTTGGTTTTAAGCTTGTGTAAAATTAAAACCAACCACCATCCCAAGCATAGTTTACTTTTGGTTTTAAGCTTGTGTAAAAATGAAACCAACCATCATTTTGAGCAGAGTTCCCTTTATGTGTCAAGCTCATTAAAAAATGAAACAGGTCACCATGAGCATAGTTCCCTTTCTATGTCAAGCTCGTTAAAAAATGAAATAGGTTCCCACGAGCATAGTTTATTATTTGTTTCAAGCTCATTAAAAAATGAAACCGACCCTCAAGCACGATTTACCGTTGGTTTCAAGCTTGTGTAAAAATGAAATCAATCCCAAGCACAGTTTACTTTTGGTTTAAGCTTGTGTAAAAACGAAACCAATCCCAAGCATAGTTTACATTCGGTTTCAATCTTGTGTAAAAATGAAACGACCTTCGAGCATAATTTCTTTCTGTTTTAAGCTCATTAAAAAATAAAAAGGACGCTTTCAAGCATTGTTATTATCTATTTCAAGCTTGTGTAAAAATGAAATAGATCTCCCTTCCATTTGTTCAAGTTTCTCGCTAGAGTTAGGATTTGAACCTTCATTTCATCTGCCTAGGTCACTTGGTCCTGGTTCTCCCTACCCCCCCTGGTGAACACATTCGGATTAGTAGCCAGGATTTTTGGGTAAGGAAGAAGAGTAGTCGGACGAAACGAAGCTTGGGAGGTATGTTTAGCCGTTAGCAATCATGCTGGGGGCACCTACCAACCTCTGGTCATCATATTGGGAAGGAACCCATCAATGGGCCTTAAACGTGAGCAGAGTTTACGATTGGCTTCAAGCTCATTAAAAAATGAAACCAGTAGTCTGAGCAAAGTTCTACTCCTGTGTCAAGCTCGTTAAAAAATGAAACACATACTTTCCCTTTGAGTCGAGTCTCCTCGTAGACTTAGTACCTGAACCTTCTTTTCACCCGCCTATACTTTAGGCGAATGAAATGAAGCTTGGGGGCATGTCTTCAACCTTTGGAAGTTACGTTGAATTCAACTCGATCACCTCTCCACACCACGTTGGAGCTAAGTCACTTACTTCTAGCAATCATGCTGGGTGGCATGTACCAACCTTTGGATTTCATGACGGGAAGAAGTTCACCATTGGGAACATTTTCGAGCATACTTTCCTTTTTAGGTTTCGAGCTCATTAAACCATGAAAATTATCATGAGCATAGTTCATTTTCTGTTACAAGCTCGTTAAAAAATGAAGCAGACATCATGAGAATTCTTCCGACCTATCTTCGAGCTCGTTAAAAACAATAAGATGGTGTTTGAGCTTACTTTTCACTTTTTCTTGCTTTGGTTAAAAACATGAAAAGTGGTTTGAGCTTACTTTTTCCTTTTTCGTGCTCTGGATCAAAACATGAAAAATATTTTGAGTGCTTTTGATACCATTATCGTGCTCGTTAAACAATTGGAGTAAAAAGGTGTGTCTAACGAGTATAGGTTTATCACTTTATTTGGCCTCGTTAGACTATTTATGGAAAAGGAACTGTGCCAAGTTTACTTTTCCTTTGTTGTACTCGGTGATCAACCTTGCCAAAGTTGTACATGGAGTTCTCTTTAAGCTCCTTTTAGACTCCTAAAATAGGAAAACATGGCCAAGCGAAATTGATTCGTTCACGCTTGTAAAAGGATTTGAATGATCGTCTCCCTAGTGATAGTTTACCCCTTTTTCGGACTAGGGGGCACTACTTACGAAAAAGGAATAATCCAGCCAATCATGACTGGAAGAGTCCTCTCCCGTGTTGTTTTACCCTTTTTCGGGTGATGAGGCTAACTTTACGAAAAAGGACCTTTGGATCCTTCTTTAAGCTTTTCAGACTCTCTAAACATGAAAAGATGCCGAGTTTTCCTTCCTTGGACTCATAAAATTAAACATCGAAGGGCCCGCTTTGGGTTGAACCCCTCCTTTCTTAGGTTCGTAAAACATGTGAGATCGGACTCATCTATGAGATGAGCTATACCGAGCATCTATTATCCTCCTCATGCTCATAAAAAAAAACAAAGAGGTACTCATCCATCATGTCGGGGGAAAATGGGAAAATGAGTCAAGTTTACCTTATTGGCAGCTTGTGAGTCGTCACCTTTGAACATGGCATGCATCCCCACCTTGTCTGTTTTGGGTAGTCAGTCTTGCTGATAGTGTCATCATTTTTATCATGCATCCTCATTATTGCTATGAGTTCACACTTCTTGTGGTTCTGTCTATTCAAGTAGTCCCTGCTGCCAAGCTCTGTTTCATGCCGTTATATGTTCAAAGGGTTATTATCTTGAGTCCACCTCCACTTCATGTCAAACCTTCCCTTTGTGCCAGTACATATTCTATTGTTTCATTGGTCCATACTATCTCTCGTTCTGATTTCTTGTCGATGATGTGGGAATCATTATGGCCCATCTTCGACGAGTCTATTCCTGTCGACACCAAATCACTATCCAGGAATTAGACTTAGGAGTCAACCACTAGTACCTTGGTACCTGCATACCTCAATGGCAGGTTTCCTCATGTTCGACAGTAGGTTTTCATCATTGACCTCTGTTTGAATGATCTCTCGGATGCTCGACATCAACTCCTTTATTCACATTTCGTTGAGATGTACTATAGATACCTTGGGGATCATCGTCATCATTGGTGATTTCCCTTGCATTTGTTAACGGTTCACATCATTGACCGGTAATCAAATGGTTTCTACCATGTTCGACTTCAACACCTTGTAATCACATGGCTAGATTCATATCGTTTGCGATCGGGTAGAAGACCCTGGACACCCTTCTGTATTTTGATTACGTCCAGGTTGCAATGGAGATTTCCTCTGTATTGTCACACAGATCCACTTTTGTATTGGTCATGGCTATGTCATTACTGTCTCATGGATCTACACTTGTTCATAGTAGCCATGATTTGTCTAAAGTCTATATCATCTTAGTACTCATGGATCTGCAATGTATTGGTCCGCAGCCATGCTTTGAGTCATTTATTTCCGAGCATGGGAATGCCCACCTCGGTGGTATATCTGACATTTTGTTTCTATTTCAGCTCCTTGTTGCTCCCCTCGATGCTATCTCCGAACCATATTTATAAAGTCTTTTGGCCATCAGTCTCTTTTGACCTCACACTTTAGGGGGCATCTGTTATACCTCAATATTACACATTACGTATTAGTGTCGCATCCTTGCATTACCGACCTAAACGACAGTTTCCCTTAAAGATCATCTGAACATCCAGAGTGAAAACCATTGATTGAACACTGAAAGCAAAACCTTTTTCTGCCATCTGCTAGCCCACCTTAGCCCTGTTTGTGAGCACTACTGCTCCCTGCACATCTACAGGGGCACGGTAGTCAGCACTACCGTGCTTTGCTCCTTCTTAGTGGCGCGGTACTACTGCATTATGCTCAGTTATAGGGGCGCGGTAGTCTGAAATTAGCCTTTTTTCCTTAGATTTTGGGATCTCAACCTTCGAGGAGATTTTATGGGGATTACCATCTTTGGTTCAATCCTAACTCCTTCTTTGTTTAGCTGGCCTAATCCACTAAACCCTCCATAGATCCACACTTCTCTCTTGTTGGTTAACCTCCCCATGTGCTATAAGAGAGAAGCTTTCCATGGGCCAAAGGGAGGACTTTTGGGGCATCAAACCTATGATCTTCAGAATTCGGCAGAGATAGCTAGAGGAAGCACTTGGAGCTGGAGGATTGGCTTGGATATCAAGCAACCTTTGTAAGTACTCTTCAAGTTTGTAATAAAAGATAACTTGTCTTGTTTTTCCCATTTTATGTGTATTGTATAAATCTTTGATATGAAATGTATCTAGTTTAGATTTGAACTTAATCTTTGCTTCAAGGTATTTGGAAGCTTGCATGCTTGTCCTTTGTTTGATTTCAACAGGTTCTACATTGGAGCTTCGGGATCAAGAGCTAGAAGCGGGAGAAACGTTGAATTGGAAGGTGAGTTATGTCTTTCATCTCTTCTGAATGCATTTAATCTTGTTGTGAAGATTAGTTTAGGAACTCAAGGTAGCATTTGTTTGTTTTTTGTCTTAGCATAGAATCAGTGCATCTTGCTTTATCCTAAAAGAGTTTCTACCTATCCGTAGGGAGAAATTTCTACACTATTTTTTGTTTTACCAAGATATGACCACTTTACCATATACAGAGGTATAGTATTTACAATAATGCATTTAAAAAAAAAATCTCACATTCATTCAAATTTTAGCTTTTTTGTTTGTTTTATTTCTAGTTTTTTACCCTTTAGGGTTTTCTTTATTGAATATGCTCTTTGTTGTGCTATTTTTGCACGCTCGGTAGACCATAAAAAATGAGAAAAATTACATTTTCTGTGTACACTAACCTATAACTAACCCCAAATCTAAGAATTTCAATTTCAAAATTTCATTTTTTGTTTTTGTCTAGTTGTGTAACGTTTCTTGCAGGAAAAAGGTCATGGTTTTTTGGGTAGGCGCATTCCAACAACGACAATAACAATAAGAGGTATTGGATTCAAATCCTTCATTTTGTTACTTTTTATAAAATTTCATGTAACTTTAATCTATAAAGTAACTACATTGTAAAAGTGTTTCCCACTTGCTTTATAAAAGTGGGTCACTTATTTTAAAGCAACTTATTTGTAAAAGTGAGCTAATAGGAAAAGTTAGTAAGGGGGATTTCTTTACTGCATTTTTTTTCTTCCATCGTCACATGGGTCAACCTTTTCCTGCCATGTGGCCCCTTGGTTCAATTTTATGCCTTTTTTAAAAGGGAATAACTTTGACATTTCGAGTCTATGTTTCAGTGACGTATTTTTTAATTGCCTATTTTTCAAGCTATTTGCATCTAGACCATCGGTTTCTATTTTTAATTCATATTACTTATGTATTACAATATGGCCACTCTATGTGATGTTTTTCTTACTAGTACCAGCTACTTCTCATGGAAATCCCATATGGAGGATTTCCTATGAAGTAGGGGAATATACCATATTACCTTGGGAAAATAAACTAAATCCATTTATGCTGATAAGAAAATAAAATGGGACAATAAATGTGATGAAGCTTGTGGACTAATCAAGATGTCAATTTATAATGAGTTACAATTCCAACTTCAAGGAGTTGATGAACTAAATACGATTTGGGAAAATTGGAAATTGTGTTTGGTAAACACAATGAGATTCAAGATCACCAACTTGAAAATTAGTTGTTTTCTTTAAATCCAAGTGAATTGTATTGCATTCAAGACTATCTCTCTAAATTCAATTAGAACCTTAGTCGAAGAATGAAAATAGTTAAGTCGGAAAAGCAATGTATCTATGCTATTCTTTCCAATATTGGTTCTACTTATTCTATTTTTGTATCTACCATTTACTCCATGAAAGAATATCTGGGGAATAACTATGTAGAACCCACTCTTGAATTATTTTTTTGATTCCTTGATTAGAGAGCATGATAAGCTCATACATCTTGGAGTAATTACCAATGTTGATACATCTAACAAATCCATAATGGCACAACAAAAGGATAAGTCCAAGCATCCCAAGAAGAAAAATACTCACAATAATAATCAAAATAAGGGTCCTGAATCCTCTCATCTAGCTCATCCTTCGAATGATGACAAAGGAACCAAATCAAAACGTAAAAAGACAAAGCAACATTGCAATTTTGGTGGGAAATATGGTCATGTGGAATCCAAGTGTTTGGAGAAGATGATAGCCTTGGAAGCAACAATGGAGAAGCACAACATCAACCTTGAATCATCCCATGACTCTACAAATCATAGACATGAACTTTGTTATTCTGGTTTTTCCTTCAATACATCTTCATCTTCTTCTTCTTCTTCTACTGGCTCATTGATTATGTAGCATCTTATTATATGGCTAAGGATAAATTCATATTTTTTGAATGTAACACCAAACAAATATTTGTTGGTGATGATATATCTAGTAATGTTGTAGGATCTGGAATGGTTCAACTAGATGATGGTCAGTTCAATGATGTATTATGTGTTCCAAAAATTTTCTACAATTTGTTGTCATTCTATCAAATCAATCGTTTTGGTGAAGGTAAGATTGTAATGTTTACACCTCACCAAGTTGTAATCAATGATTTCAAAGATCCTAATCACATCAAAAACTTTGGCTCATCACCTTTTCCATCCTTTTTTATTGCTCATAGCGATGACTTGAGCAAACTTTGGCATGAACGATTTGGTAATTTAAACTATTGCTCATTGCAGTAACTATGTAATAAGAAAATGGTGACCGGTCTTCCTCTCATCTCTTTGTAGAGATAGTGTTTGTCCCAGGTGTGTTCTTAGTAAACATCATTGGGATAGTTTGTAAAAATGTGCCTCTTGGCATGCCTTGGTGCCCTTGTAGCTTGTTCATAGTGATTTGTGTGGTATACTTCCTTCAACTTCTTTATCTCGATTTAAGTATTTATTAACTTTCATTGATGCCTTCTCTAAACACAATTTGGTTTACTTATTAAAACTTAAGAATGAAGTTTTTGACAAGTTTTTTCCCTAAAAGGCCCTTGTAGAGAAAAAATATGGACATCAAATACACAAGTTAAGAATAGATAATGGAGACGAATATATAAACAACAAATTTACTACTTACTACACTACATAGGTAATTCAAATGCAACATATTGTTCCATACACACCACAACAAAATGGTGTTGTTGAGAGAAAGAATCTCATAGTAAAAGAAATGGCTAATTGTATTCTCCAAGTTAAGGGACTAAGTCTTTAATTTTGGGCTTAAGCCATTAATTGTGCCAATTACATAGTAAATCACACTCCCACCAAGTCTCTAAAATATATAACATCAGAAGAAGCATGGAGTAACATTAAACTAGATGTCAACCACTTCCATGTTTTTGGGAGTGAAGCATGGGCTCACATTCCTAATGAAAAACAAAAAGAATGACAACCCAAGAGTGAGAATTTCATATTTTGGATATTATAAAGATGTAAAAGGTTATATACTTGTTCAACCAAAATCCAATGACATAATTTTATAAGAGATCTTAAATTTGATGAAAATATCTTGTCATGCAATCCTAATTCAGCGATTGTGCCATATGTGTCTTGCAAGCCATCTTCCACGATTGTGCCATTTTCTACTCCCAACTTCCTTGATAGTATTCCTAGTTTGGATTCTTTTTATGATGATGATAGTGAGGATGAAAATACACCTTCACATTTTTATTTTCCTATAGTTGCGCCAGCATAACCACTTCCTTGATGGGTCTATACAACATGGGAAGTAGTTGGTTATATTGCCAATGATCCTATAGACCAGCGGTGAACATGTTCTCAGTTCTAGTGAGCCTTTTCTCTTCTGGCTCAAGTTTGAGAGAATCATGATCCAGATAAATTAATAGAAGATTCAAGCTATCCATAGTAAGAGGCAACTATGGATGAAGAATATTGTTACTTAATGGTTGACGATACTTGGAATATTGTACCCCTTCCGAAAGGGATAAAAATTGTCATATGTAAATGGGTACACTGAACTAAGTATGCATATGATGGAAGTGTTTAAATACTTGAGGCAAGGATATTTGCCAAATTTTCCCAAGTTGAAGGACTTGGATACAATGAAACCTGTGCCCCTATCACCAAAATGAACTCCATCCACCTTGTTCTTGCCCTTGATGCTTCATATAAATGGGAGGTCCATCAACTAGATGTTAAGTCTGCCTTTTTGCATGGGTATTTGCAAGAAGAAATTTACATGGAAATCCCTCTTGGATATGTTCAGAATGACTCCAACCTTGTATGTTTCCTTAAGAAATATATCTATGGTATTAAGCAAGCTCCTCAAGATTGGTATGCAGAAATGGATAGCTTTCTGCTTCACATTGGTTTTTCTAGATGCCATTATGACCCTAATGTCTACACAAGGAAAGTAGAAATCCATCTCATCATACGTGTTCTTTATGTTGATGATCTTATTCTTACTAGTAGTGACCATAACCTTTTAACCCATGTGAAACAAAACCTTAAGAAGAAATTTGAAAATTATGACAAAATTAGGAAATTTGCACTATTTTCTTAGACTCCAAGTCCTTCAAACCAAAGAAGGAATATTTATTTCTTATTCTAAGTATGCTTGTGACCTTCTTCTTTTCTTTCACATGGAATATTGCAAACCGACCTCATCTCCCTTCCATTATGGAGTCAAACTTTCTACCACTTGCATTTCACCTAAAGTAGATTCCACCTTGTAGATTTAGCTTGTTGGTAGTCTCTTATACTTGGCTCATAATTGTACTGATATTTACTTTGCTATTGGTCTTGTTTCCCACTATATGGAAACTCCCCATGAAATTTGTTGGAAAGAAAAAAAATTATACTTCGGTATATTCAAGGTACAACTCATTTTGGGATTTATTACAATTCACGGGGGACTCGTTTGTTTGTTAATTTCACTAATTTAGAATGGGATGGAAACCTTGATGATCGAAACTCTATTGTAAGTTATGTTTTCAGTCTTGGTTCTAGACCTCTCACTTGGGATTGTAAGAAACAATAAGCTCTTTCTCTTTCTTTAGAAGAATTAGAGTATCATTCCATAGTTAATGCAAGTTAGAAATCCTTTCCGCTTCGACAAATACTTTTGGAGCTTGGATTAGAGCAACATCGTTTGACCACCCTTTGGTGTGACAATCAAAGTACCATCAAGCTCACCAAATATCCAGTTCAACATCAGTGAAATGAAAAAATTGAACTACATATGCACTTCATCAGAAAGCTTATTCATGATCACATTCTCAAAGTTCTCTTTTTCCCTATAGGTGATCAACCTGCAGACATATTCACAAAGTCTCTTACAAAATCAAAGTTTTTTAAACTTCGATCTATGTTAGTAGTTCAATAATTTTTCATTAAGCGGGGATAGTCTCTAATGCCTCCTTCCTTCTCCTATAGTTTCACTTTTGTAAATCCTCCAATTCCATCCCAAGTTGTTCTTAAGGAGTTATGTTAGGATATTAAGACACTTAGGATTTAGTTAAGATCAACTTGGTATAATGTATCTTTAGGTAAAGTGTGCTTCTTTAATATGAATTAGTATGCATTTGTAAATATGTAATCTGATGGTCATGATATGTTCTAGACATAGAGTGATCTAACGGTTGATCCTCACCTCAGTCTTACTGGCCATTGACCTATGGCTTAACACCCAATTGGTCCATCATCTCTATTTAAAGCGCATGGAGGGTCATTTGCTCGATGATCGATTGCGAGAAATGGATTGTAACATTTATTCTCTTTTTTCACAACAAATTGCCTCAAGTAGCTATTTGGATTGGGCCATGAAATGAAAGGACACTTCAAATGACACATAGCTTAGTTGAGACATGAAATGAAAGGATGAAAAAACTAGAAACAAGGTACTATGGATAGTAAATATTATTCTTAGGACATGAAGAATCATGTTGACAATTAAAGAATTCAATAGTTTGGTAGAAAAACATAATTTCAAATACGAATGAGACTCATAAGGACAACATTCTTTACTTAGTGTAACATACCATGAACAATTCATAACATATTTACATAAAATAAGAACATTAATCATATCATATGAGACAAATAGTAGGATGAAATGGTGCCTTATGGGATTATCATTATATATCAATGGAGTAGTTACATGGATGATGGAGAATATGAAGTTACAACAAAGTGGTACAACATAGAAAGAATAATACATACAGATAAGCCACAAAATCAGAATCCACCCATCCCAATTACATCAAAATGTTCCTTGCATTTCCTGACAACTCTTGATCAAAATAAAATAGGAGGAGTTACACTCTGCTCATAAAAATGTTGATCCTGATTTTGGTGTAGCTCCTGTTTATAGCTTGTGACATTGATTTTTTTGCAAGAGATTCTGTTTGTACAGTTATTTGATCTTTTTTTGTTACAACCAAAGTTGCTCACTTGGGCCTTCGATGTATTGTTGTTGACAACTGTGATGTTCATTGGTCCACTATCTTGAATGTCGAGCTATCCTTCAGTTGGAATGTTGAATTGGAGTCTACAATGACCAGTGCATTAATTATTGTTGGTGTATTTGTAACTTCGGAAGATATTCACTTGTATATTGTATTTTTACTTTATTGTATCCCCAACGGAGATGTATTATTCCTCCGATTTGAAGTGTTGTCAGTTGTACTTGCAAGTGTCGCAAGTTATATTGTAAGTGTCATAACTTATACTTGATGGGTTATTAGACAACCTTGATGGGGTCCGACCTGTATGAGTCATGTGGTTTAAGGGTTATTAGACCACCATGGTGGGGTCATCCCAGTCAACATTATGTTAAGTGGTTAAGTTGGGGCCGACCTAGTTGAGTAAAGGTCAAGTGAAAGTAAAAGTATAAATAGAGAGTGTGGCTCTCTCATTTGACACATTCACACACTCACTCACTTCGCATTAGTGAGAGAGAGGAGGAGTGCGCACAAGTGGAGGAGGAGTAGCTGCTGCAGTCATCTATCTCTTGGGGTTTGATCTTTGTGATCTTTGTATTGGTGCTCATTCTATCTCTGAGGAAGCTGCGGGGTTTTTCACCTTCTTGGTTTTCCCCGGTGAAATGTTTTGTGTCTCTTGTCTCTTATGCTTGATATGCTGTACATGTTGTTCTTTCAGTTAAGATCCTAGATCATATTGAATTAAATGTTGAAAAACTAACAATTGTTGAGCAGGAAGTTGAAGTGGATGCAAAGAATATGCACCTAGAGTTCATTGAGGCATAGATAGTAGTGCTTATTGGGAAGTGGTCAAGGCTGTGTACTTAGCTATATTTTCCAATATTTTCTCATTGGATACTCGAACGCCTTCATATCCTAGAGGAACATATCAAGGTATGTGTAGTGTGCATAAAACTATGGTGGCATATTCTTAAACAATGGTTGCAGGTTTGATAGTAGACCAAAATCATCCATCAATTTATGTAATATGACCTAACCTTTGATCCCTCCTCCAACCTCTTAAAACTGAAGGTCATCATCTATGCAATATTCTATCAAAGTTTCATAATGTTTCTTTGGGTACATATCTCCATTCCCATCCCAAGGAGATGGAGGTCGTTGACTGAGACAATCATTAAATATTTCCTTGAATGAATTAACATCTTTTTCCAATTGAATGCACTTATCAAGTGCCAACTAAGACAAATTTTTCTTAGTGATCATCTTGGATCCATCCATAACAATTTTGGTTCTGTCTCCGATGGACAATGCTTCCAACTCTTCATTTGTCTTGGAATTTAAAATGTCCATGGCAAACATAGCAATTTATGGTTTGTTCTCCAATTGAGTGGTAGTTCTCTTAGCATCCTACAGTGTAGTGGATGCTAAGTTCCATTCACCTTGAGTAATGACAAAGTGGTTCCACTTCTTTGTTAGTACCACTGATATTTGGTCCCATGGCAAATGGTTAGCCCCTTTCAAAGGGGACATTCAATAATGCTTCTTTCTGAGTTGTTCAACCACCTTTTGAAGCTTATCCTTTGGATCACTACATCTTTTTGTGTGCTACACGTTTTAAAACATCTACTTCTTTCTGTTGTTTTCTAATCTCTTCTCTAACCTTGCTCAATCATGCTTATTTGAAGCTCATATATACCAATGCCTTGGCCAATTGATCAGTAGGGTTAGTATATGCAAGTGCTATTAGGGAATATCCCATTGCAGATAAAAGGTTTTAGTTTCCCTATTTTAGATCACCAATCTATTTTTCCAGGCTCTCTATCTTCTCCTTGTATTCTTGAACCACCCTTTCCATTTGTTATTTATCCTTCTCTACCACCAGCAACTCTGGAATTTGAGCATGTTATGTAGCATGAACCTTTAGCTTTTTCTTCAGTATTTGAATTTCATCATCCTTTTCTTTCAGAATATTTGGCACAGGGGCATGGTTTAGAGGATCAATACCCCTTTCTATTAGCTTGTTCTCCAATTCTAAAATATTCAATTGTTTGGACTTGTTGTCCACTTTTCATTCCTTAGTTGTCTCTCCAACCTACTCACTATGCCTTGTAGTTTGTTTAAACTCATAGCATACTTCAAAACATCTCTATACAAAACTTCTCACGTTTATCTGTGAAACTCTATATTATCGAGAGGGATAAAGGTGTCTAGATTATATGTGAAGTGGGTGACTTTGTATTGGTCTAGAGTCAATCTTCCACTAGAAGTAGTGGGTTCCAACATAACCATTTTGAAAGTGCCCTACTTCAAGTCCACAATTGACAACAATCTGGGTTATCCTCCTGATGTGAAGATATATTTCTTCAAATCGACATTCTCAGATCGTATTTGAGAAAATAGCCCTGCTAATCCAAATCTGATTGGAGTACCATAAGAATATGTTCCTTGTACCCATGGCCACTGATCCATTAGGAATATTTAAATGATGATTCTTGGTTTAGTAGAATATGAATTTTCCTCCCCTTGAGCCTAATGAGTAATTATTACAAATTGTGGCTCTATCCTTTGTATTTTATACTCTGACTTATCTTCCACAGTCCCTTTCATCTCCACATTAGAAGTGGCCTCTATGTGAGACCTCTTCACTACTGCATCTGTCTTGATAGGAGTTGGGAATACCAATGATTTGAGATGATGTCCTGGTTGAAGAACCTTCTTGACTTCTTCCCATATTTCCAAATTAGAAATTTTGTCCAACTGCTCCATAGGTTGTTGCAAACATTCTACTAACTTTACTTTCTTCCTTTTTTTTTCAGAAATGACCCCTCTTGGGTAATAATCCATTTGAATCCCATGGGAAAATTTTAGTGCATTGAGCATTCCCTCAACACTACGCAGTTCATGTTTTAACTATAAACGAGTCAACCTATTATAGGATATTAAAGGTAATGACACTTTTTTCCTCACCATATGAATTTTCTCAAAATGAAATCCCTAACGAATGTATTCAAGAGAAAATAAACTGGGAGTAAAAAATGTAGGAAGTTGATATGGGGGAAGCTCAGAACCATAGATTCTGATTTCCGTATGGTATTCAAACAAAAACCAATATCCTATTGTTGAATCATGACTCGATTGGAGTAATTTATTACACTTAGGGAACATTCTAGGGGTAGGAATCCCATACAAGATTGTGTAAACATCAAACATAACCCTATTGACAAATTTATTATACTTATCATTGGTAGGACGACCTATGACTAGTTCAAGGAGTGATTGGGAAAATGGTCCAGAAATTGATAAAATATCATATACAGTAAGTATGATTGATCTAAGGAACTTGATTGTAGAGAATGTGCTTAACTGGTCATGTATAATGTCTTAGAGAAATAGGGAAATGTCTAGTTTAACATTAGGTTCGATAGAAAAGGGGGACATTTCAATTAACATTCCAAATACTGTGTCATTGACTAATTTTTCATGACTATAGCCAAGAATTTTTGAGAGCATAGACATAGCTATTCGTGATAACTCATAAAATACTTCTACCCTATAATGGATCTTTTCTGATAGTAATCCAACTTCAGATGGTAGCAAGGACCTAAGAAACCTTTCCTTATCCTCAATATCCAATTTGTTGTACCTAGAACTCAGGGTGTCTTCATCAATATGATTTCGAGGAATGCCTGATGAGATTTTGAACATTCCTTCGATGAATTATTTGCTGACTATACATACCATTGTCTCATATCCACTGTCCCATATAAGACCACTACTACTCACCTCTTCGCTGAGTGCGGCTCCACACACTGTTAAATTTTCACAATTTACTTCAATCTGAACTAGGATCTTAACTGAGAGAACAACATGTACAACATATCTATAGCATATCAATCATGGAGACAATAATGCAAGCACACAAGAGACACAAAGATTTACTTGGGGAAAACCATAAAGGTGAAAAACCCCAATAACTTCCTCAGAGATAGATAGAGCAATGATACAACCAGAATACAAGAGATAGTCTTCTCCTAGCAGCAGAGCCTCCTCCTCCACAAGTGAGCCACTCTTCCTTGAGTGCATGAGTGAGAAGTGAGTGTTCAAATAGAGTGCCTCCCGCACTCTATTTATACTTGACTTGACTTGCCTTTTACCTAACTCATGTAGGCTCGAACTTAACCACATAACATAATGCTGACTGGGCCGACCCCCAATAGGGTGGTCTAATAACCCTTCGACCCACATGGCCGACCCCCAATAGAGTGGTCTAATAACCCTTTGACCCACATGAATTATACAGGGCCGACCCCAACAAGGTGGTCTAAGAACCCATCAAGTATAAGTTATGACACTTACAATATAAATGATGACACTTCCGTATAGAGGAATAATAACATCTCTATAGGAATACAATATACATATATGTGAAATACATTCCGAAGTTACATATACATCAACACTCCCACTTAACTAGGAAGGTATTTCTCAGCACAGGTCTTCTAGCACAAGTCATCTTCTCTGGATCATCGTCACTGGATAATCATCATCATCACTGCTGCTGCTATCTCAATCAATCTCTGAATCTACTCATCATAGGAAGTTCTACAGAGCCAGTCCTTTGTCATACTGGATGTAGGCCCACCACCTGCAGGTCTTCATCATCACTGGCCATATTGTGGAATCCTCAGGACTTATTACATGCGTCACAAATCCTGGCTGCAGCATCCCAGGCTATTACAAGCACACAGCTCTACCTGTAGGATCTCCCAGGAGCACATTACATGTGACCCATCACAAAACTTGGCTGAAGCATCTGAGGCCTTTTTCATCCTGTCCAGATCTCCCAGGAGCAAATTACATGTGGTCATGGCAAAACCTGGTTGAAGCATCTGGGCCTTTTTCATCCTATCCAGATCTCCCAGGAGCAAATTACATGCCATAGGACAAAACCTCGCAAGAGCATCTTCCAGATATCCCAGGGCACCGAATTACATGCCATAGGAAAAACCTCGAAAGACTATCTGCAGATCTCCTAGGGCACAAATTATATGTCCTTCCAAGCAAAACCTCGCAAGAGCATTTGCCAGATGTCCCAGGGCACCGAATTACATGCCATAGGAAAAACCTCGAAAGACCATCTGCAAATCTCCCAGGGCATAAATTACATGCTTACCTGCACAACCTGATCCACGGCCACAAAGTATCATCTGATACTCATCAAACATCATCCTGATGTACACATGATCATCCTAATCATCATCACTGCAACATCCTGTTGCATGTCATCTGGAGAGGCTCGTCATCCACGATCATCCTGATCATACAATGCATCCATCTGATTCACACCAAGTATCCATCTGATACATACATAGATACATGATCCACACAATGTATCCATCAACATACATGATCTACCTGATCATACAAAGATACATGATCCACACAATGTATCCATCAGCATCCAACATGATGCATACATACATAAATGATCCAACTGATCATATCCAGCATCCAACATGATGCGTACATACATATAAATGATCCAACTGATCATATCTAGCATCCAACATGATGCGTACATACATATAAATGATCCAACTGATCATATCCAAGTAGAAACTAGAACATCATCCTGATGCTCATCATCCAGCGCTTACATCCACAGCCATGTGAAGGATCCTTCTTCCAACATGCTTGGAATGGCTTCAGCAAATGTGTCCATCACTTCTTCCTAGAAGTGTCATCAATCTGAAGAACACCAAGCCTCTCCCTGAAGTACTCGAACTTCACACTGGCTAGTGGCTTCGTTAGCACATCAGCAATCTGCTCGTCCATCGCAATGTACAGGAGCTTCACAGCTCCTCTCTGCACCATATCCCTGATATAGTGATATTTGATCTCTCTGTGTTTCAACCTATCATGAAACACTGGGTTCTCGGACAGCTTCACACAACTCTGGTTATCACAGAAGATACCAGTAGCATCCAACGGGAGATCGAATAACTCAGATAGTAGCTTTCGTAGCCATACTGCCTCACAACTAGCTGAACAGGCTACAACATACTCTGCCTCAGCTGTACTCAGTGCTACACAGGACTGCTTCCTGCTAAACCAAGAGATCACACCTGATCCCATACTGAAGCAACACCCAGATGTGCTCTTCCTATCTACAGCATTGCCAGCCCAATCTGAATCAACATAACCCTGCAGGTGAAACTTTTGATTCGCTTCATACTTGATCCCATAATCCACTGTACCCTTTAGGTACCTCAGAACATGCTTTACAACAACCAGGTGAACACTCCTTGGATCCGTCAGGAACTGGCTCAGTGTGTTCACAGCAAAGCAAATATCTGGTCTCGTGTTCATCAGGTACATCAAGGACCCAATCATCTGACGATACATAGAGACATCAACTGGCTCAGATGAAGCATCACATAGAAGCTTCAGATTCGATGCCATAGGTGTGGCCATGGCCTTGCAATCCATCATCCCGAACATCTTCAGGATCTCTACTGCGTACTTCCCTTGACAAAGGAAGATCCCACCTACACTCTACCACACCTCCATGCCTAGGAAATAGTGCATCATTCCCAAATCTTTCATATCGAATTCAGCAGCAAGCTTCCGCTGTGTGTTGGCAATCCATCTATCCTCACCTGATACAAACAGGTCATCCACATAGTAGTATCACTGGATTGCCTTCCTCAACCTTGTAGTAAAGGTTGGAACCCGCTTTACTCTTGGTAAAGACCAAACTGGATAGAAGGATGTCTATCCTACCATACCAAGTTCTACACACATATATGACTACACCATGCTGTCTTGAAATCCATCTGGTGCATCTTCTATTTCATCACTTTTATATTTCTCTATGCTGTCGTCTGTAGCATGCTTGATCTTGATAGATCAATATGAAATTCCTAACAAACTTCAGGTCTTGGGACTACATCCCAAACATCATTCTTCATGATCGACGGATCATGGCATTCCATTTCTTCATCCCAGATCTTGGGAACTTCAATATCTTCAATATCTTTAATAAATATCTTTGTTGCTGGAACAAATGTTGTAGTCCTTTTGTAGGTGAAGATATGCGGTCTTTCCTACAAGACAGGTTAAATTGCATGATTAGAAACATCTCATAATTCTCAGAACAAATTCTTACACATAAAGAAATATGTCATACATTCATGCAATTATCTTAGCCAATGCTTCAATACAACATTTATCCATATCCCGTAACTTTCTAGATGCCTTCCAATCTCTACCAGAACATTGTTAAGAGTGTGCACAACTCCCAACATGTCAGCAAAGAGGTTTCATTCTAGATAAGTAGCAATGGAATGTTGTACAGTGCCATAGGCCACTTACCCATGCATATTAGTAGTGTACTGTTCATCAATGCAATTATTCTAATATGCATAATACACAACCTAATTCTAGGAACATCAGTATATACATTATTGAACAATATTATTTAAGAAATGACAATTCAAATACTTATCTTTGTTTGTTCATTGGGTGGACTCCCTCTGAGTCTTTGCTTCCTTGCAGGAGCTACTGGAGTCCTAATATGAAGTAGCTTCTTCTACACCTTTCTGTTGTGGAATGTAGAGAGATGGTCAACTCCCTCTGAATATCTGCATCCTTGCAGAAACCATTGGAGTGTACTCTCTCTTGATCTTTGCTTCCTGGATTACTTGTCCTTGAACTCATATTCATTCTCGATCCCTATGCATGCTTGTTAGTATCATCATTGTGTTATCCTCTAGGTCTCATATGTAATCAAACATTCATTAGTATAATATTAATATTATCAAAACACAATAATCTCAAGCATGTATAGTCAGGATCATTTCAAACACAGATAATAAACATTAGTATTCAAGGTTTCAGGGAAGTCTTCTTTTACTCATGCATATTCTTAATTGATCATACGACTCTTCTGGTTAGTTAAATCATTAATCAAGATAAGAGATGTAATATGCATAAACCCTGTGATTACTCAAACCTATACCTTCATGATTCTTCTGGTTAGTCAAATCATAAGAAAGATAACATGTCTAAACCTATAACTACTCAAACATATGACTCTTCGGGTTAGTCATATCATTAATGCATATACCCATGATTATTCAAACTTATGACTTCATGAATAATCATTATCAGCAACACAATAGTATAAGATCCTAACCCAAGGTACGATTCTAGCTTGATATAGGAAAAACATACCTAGATTAGCATGCTAGCTAGTTATATCTAACATACTCACATGATGTCTTCTTGTTCTTCTTCAATGACTTGTGCTAGTAACCTGTATATCTCATAGGTTAACCATTATAAAACCAAGTTATACATACCTCGTAAATGGATCTTCTATGAAATCCATGACAATGGATGAATCTTTGTCCTCATGTCATCATGATCATATGTTCTTGAACCAGAACATGATTTGTCTTTCTTGGTGTACCTTTCATGTTAGTAGACAACATAAACCTCATACAACACCATAATGCATTAGTACAATCGTAAGTGTCAACACCCTAATCAATGAATATTTTCTATTGTGCATTCATAATTTTATTAAGGTGATATGACAAGTCTAAAATCAAGATTGTACTAACCGTAATAACATGAAGACAAACATACCATAAACTTAATCATGAACAAATCTCAAAACATACCTCGATGAGTCATACCTATCGTGATCGCTTGTAGTCTTCTTATGTAAGGCCTTAGCCTCATCTCCCTCTGAAACAGGAACTTCTTTACTTATGCAGGTGACCAATCCATCTTCTTCTAGGATTAACCTAATCCACTTGATTTGCAAGAACTTGATGGGTTGATCAAGCTAGTATATTCAGAATTTGAAAAATGCAAAGTTTCACTCCTCAATTTTGCCTTTGAAACTTCCGGATTCACTGGACGTGACCCTGAACTGGGGTTTGATGAAGCCCACTCTTCTTCCCAATCAAAAGGTTTGATCCAAAGCTCTAAGCTTCTATTTTTCTGAGGAGCTTCCAGCCGTGGTCACAGATTTCAAAAATTTCCATTTTTATAGAAGCCCTAATTTTCCATTTTTCTGATCAAAGTCCCAAACTAGGTTCTGATCAAGCCCGGCCTCCTGCCCAACCAAAAATTCTGATCTTGGTCTCTAAATTTCGATTTTGATGAGTAGCATCCAGACGTGGTCTCCGATTACAAAAATTCCAACTTTCTCCGAAGCCCTAAATTCCGGAATCCATGAATGAAGGTACTCAAAAATAATTCTGTTTTGACAGAAATATGTACCTGATTGTTTCTGGTGTAACTCCAAACTTTTCGATCCACAGGGTCTGAAAACGTTTCCTGATATATCCTAACTTGTCAGCTTTCCATACCAATAGGTCTTATCTCAATTGGATTCTCTGAGAGAGAGTTATGCCAAGTGTCGCAACGTGACCTGTTTATGGGATAATACAGGATAGCGAACTTGTACGGCGTGCCACGTGTCACTGTTTCACCTTCGGTCTCTGAAATTTTTTTCTGAGATATCTCGACCTGTTGTCTTTCCATCCTGATAGGTCTGACCTCAATTGGATTCTCTGAGAAAGAGTTATGCCAATTGTCGTAACGTGACCTGTTTATAGGATAATACAGAAGAACAAACTTGTACGGCATGCCACGTGTCACTGGTTCATCTTCGGCCTCTGAAATTTTTTTCTGAGATCTTACAGTATGTGTACTACCTGTCACTTTTTATGAAATTTCATTTGGAGCTCCCTAGCCCAAGTTATGACCTTTTTCCCAAGGTCACCTTATTTTGACTCAGATCTGGAAGAGGCAAAAACCCTATATTGTATAGATCATAAATCACAAAGTACAATGAATTAGAGGTTTTCCTTTGGACACAAGGTACATGGGGATTTAAGCTTCGACCTGTAAAGATTTCAGATCCTAAAACTTCACCAAAATGGATTTATAGCGAAAGTGCTATGATGACTGGTTTTTGCTATATCAAGCCCTAACATCGTAAGTGCAACAAGTGTCATACATGCCATATCATGCCTTCTTTCAGGCTAGCTCTGATACCATGTTAAATTTTCAGAATTTATTTCAATCTAATCTAGGATCTTAACTGAGAGAACAACATGTACAGCATATCTACAGCATATCAATCATGGAGACAATAATGCAAGCACACAAGAGACACAAAGATTTACTTGGGGAAAACCATAAAGGTGAAAAACCCCAATAACTTCCTCAGAGATAGATAGAGCAATGATACAACCAGAATACAAGAGATAATCTTCTCCTAGCAGCAGATCCTCCTCCTCCACAAGTGCGCCACTCTTCCTTGAGTGCATGAGTGAGAAGTGAGTGTTCAAATAGAGTGCCTCCCGCACTCTATTTATACTTGACTTGACTTACCTTTTACCTAACTCATGTAGGCTCTAACTTAACCACATAACATAATGCTGACTGGGCCGACCCCCAATAGGGTGGTCTAATAACCTTTCGACCCACATGGCCGACCCCTAATAGAGTGGTATAATAACCCTTTGACCCACATGAATTATACAGGGCCGACCCCAACAAGGTGGTCTAATAACCCATCAAGTATAAGTTACGACACTTACAATATAAATGACGACACTTCCGTATAGAGGAATAATAACATCTCTATAGGAATACAATATACATATATGTGAAATACATTCCGAACTTACATATACATCAACACACACCAAGTGACCAATCCGGGAAATGGTGTGTTCTAGGGACAAATTCCAAGGGGAGACCTTACTCCTAGATTTGTAGAAAGTATTTGATTACATTAAATCAATTTTTTGATTCCCTTGCGGCCTAATGCATGCCCATAATTGAGGTGAAGGTATCAAAAAGCTCACCTAGTTCATCTTCTAGCTGGTCTTCCTACAATAAATCCATGGTTAAGGGCTCAAGAGTAGGGGAAACTGATATATGTGAAATTTAGTTCACACCAATATCTGATCAAGATATTACAACTCTCACAAGTAATTCTCACACAACTAGTCAAGAACACTAAAAAATAGTCACATATGATGCAAATAGAATTACTCTCATGAATAATAATACATCAGCCAACCTTGGGAAAGTAATAGGATTTAAATATATATAATTACATCAGATATTCAAATGCATAAGGATTCCATTCGAATCCTCACAAAAGCAGACTTACTAAAATAATTCAAAACCCCCTAGGTGGCAAGTGTGTTCTCCAAGTCACTTCAAAGTCTCACGAATTTCTGATTTAGTGATCAAATAGTGATGTGTGATGGAAAAGCATGCAAAATACAGAATTTGGAAGGAAGAAACATCATGGAGGATGAGTTGGCCAAAAAACAGTTATGACTAGTCAACTAGCTTTTAGCTTTCACCAAAAAGTGGTAAAAAGCAGTAAAAGCAGTTAATGCGCCTTTCTATTCCAAGATCAGATAAAAATATCCAGGATCTCCAGGAATGCGCTCTAGTGGGTTTACGAAGCTTTTGGCCCAGACAATGGTGACTTGTGGTCCACACAATGATGTTTTAGCCAACTACCTAGTCTAATACATAGGAATTCATCATAAAATGATTAATTAATGCTACTATGGTATTAAATGACATAGATGTGGGTTTTAAATATTCCAATACCCCCCCATAAGTATGAATTTATGTGCTAAAAATCAGAAGTAAAAACTAGGGCCCAGTAACAAGACATGGTCACCATGTATAATACTGCCTTGTCCATGAAACAAGGAAATAAGGAAAACCTCATGGGAAAAAACTCCCCTCAAAAGTGGACATAATCAAAATTGAAATATTGTTGATCAATTATTCACTCCACCACAAGTTCAACCATCTGAAGCAGTGATCTCAAATAGTTGAAAGTCTTCTCAGTAAAAGCTTTGGTGAAGATGTCTGCAGTTTGCTCACTTGTTGGGCAATAATGTAAATCAATGATCTCATCATGCACTAAACTCCTGATGTAGACTGTAGTGCATATGGATCTCAATATTATTGGACCTCTATCTCTGTACTAGATCACTTGAGACCCTTATAGCACTCTGATTGTCTCAAAAGATGACAGTAGGAATACTAAATGAAATCTCAAACTCTGAAAGAATACCCTTCAACCACACACACTGAGTAGCAACATTCACTACTCCTCTGTACTCGTCCTCTGCTAAAGATAATGCAATTGCACTCTATTTCTTGCTAGACCAGCAAACACAACCACCTCCAAGCATGAGTACAAATCTAGATGTGGAATTTTAATCAAGGCTATAACCATCCCAATCTGAGTCAGTAAAGCCAAGAAGATCTAGACTATAATCTACAACATAGTGAATCCCATCAGTATTGGTGCCCCACACATAATGAAAGATTCCTTTTGCATCCCTCCAATGAAGCTCATGTGGCTTCTCCATGTATCTTGAACCCACACTCACTGCGTATGCAACATCAGGTCGAGTATGAGTCAAGTATAACAAGCTTCCAACAAGCTTCCTGTACAAGGCGCTGTCCACCAATGGTGTAGATTCTACTTCTTCAAGTCTAACTCCTAAAAGGAAAGGAGTCTTTGAAGGCTTGCAATCAGCCATCTTGAATTTATTTAGTAGGTCAGATGCATATTTGGACTGAGATACCTTAGTTCCATTCTCAGTTTGAGAAATCTCAAGCCCCAAAAATTGCTTAAGAATTCCCAAGTCAGTCATGGAAAAATCTTGATGCAAAGCAGTTTTTAATGAAGCTATTTGATCAATAGAGCTACCTGTGATTAGCAGGTGTTATATCTAAATATTACACATTGCATCCTAGTGTCGTACTCTTGCACCAAGCAACCTAAACGACACTTCCCCTTAATGATAACATGGACATCCAAGAGTGAAGACTATTGACTGAACACTAAAAGCAAATATCTCACCTGCCACGTGTCACCCAGACAAACCTCATCTGAGGGAATTATCACGCTCTGCTCAGTTCTAGGTGCACGATAATTAGCATTGTCGTACCTTGTTCCTACCCTAGGGTGCGGTAATACCGCACTATGCTCCATTCTAGGGGCGCGGTTATCCATTTTTAGCCTTTTTTCCTTGGACTTTGGGATTTTAACTTTCGAGAGATATCATTGGGATTGCCAGCTCTGATTCGATCTCAACTTTTATCTCTATTTAGTGGATCTAATCCACTAAATACTCTCTATATCCATCTTACTCTCTAGTTGGTTAACCATTCCATACACTATAAGAGAGAAGCCTTCCATGAGCCAGAGGGAGGACTTTTGGGGCATCAAACCTATGGTCATTAACCTTTTGCAGAGATAGCTAGAGGTAGAATAACTTGGAGCTAGAGTTGGCTTGGACATCAAGCAACTATTTTGTAAGCACTCTTGAGTTCTCAATAAAATATAACTTGTCTTGTTTCCCTATTTATGTGTATTGATCATGATTCATTTAGATAAATTGTATTTAGTAGAATATAGATCTAACTTGTGATTCGATTATTTGGAAGATATTGTGCACTTGTTTGTTGTTTTGATCCTCACAGGTTCATCGTGAGGGCTTCAGGATCAAAGACTCAATTGGACAAACATCAGAACAGAAGGTTAGTTGTCTTCTTTCTTATCTTTCAGATATTAATGTTGAAAACACTAGTTTAAGATCTAGGGAATGCGGTAGAATTTGTTTCCTTTTTGTCTTAGTTTAGAGTTGATCCATACCTCTCTGTCGGGATCTAGAAACTGTAACAATATCACAATCAAACTCTCAAGATTATTTGCATAGGAAGAAGAGAAGCATGCACTCAATAATAATTGATAAACACAGAATAATGGACAATGTCAATATCATACAATGAATAATGAATGTAAAGTGTGTAGTACAATAATCAATGGTGAGGCATCATATAGGATTCGAATTAGCCAAGTAGGGCATTCGAATTCTGAGCTCAAATTCTATCATGAATAACTATGGAGACATCAACCAGTCGGTAGTATCAGTCATAAGTGGTAAGAGTCATTCAAGTGTATCTAATTGAGTCTAACAGAACTATCTAGCCATAAATCAAGGAATGGAGACTCTAAGTGGGGTGCATGAGGCTGTCTAACTCAAAGTCTAGCTTGGATAACAATGGAGACATCATCCAGTCAATATTATTAGTCATAAATGGTAATAGTCAGTCAAGTGTGTCTAACTGAGTCTAACATAACCATCTAGGCATAAATTAGGGAATGGAGACTCCAAGGGGGGCACATGAGATTATCAAATAGTCAAGTGCAACTCCAGAACTAGCTAACTAGAAGCTACAAGAAGTGACCATGAGCAATCAGTGGAAGAACTACTCAATCAATGCACTAACTGAATGATAACTCCCGATAGGTGAGATAAGGTGCCCTAACTGAGTGATAGCTGGTGGTAGGTGAGCAAAGGTTCCCAAAATGGCTATGGTAGGTGGGAAGGGTGCAATTGTCAAGCAGAAAAGTCGACGAAGGTGCATTAGGTAGGTAGGAGGCCAATTGGGGGTTGAAGACAGGCTCTAGAGAGCTATAAGCAATCTCTAGGTGCTGGGAAGACAACCATGATGATGACTGGATGCATGCAGATTTGCATGCAGGCATGCAAAATATAAAAATGATGGTGTGAATATTCCAACACCCCCCACAAGCTATACTATGAGATAATAGCCTAAACAACAAAAAATAGGGCCCTGGTGACTAAGACCAAAGGTCACCCAGTACAATCAATCTAAATAAACTAAGTGAGGAAAGAGGGAAAACCCAGTGGGAAGAAATCCCTCCCTCAAAATAGACTGAAGGATGCTAAAGTAGCATGTCATCACTCACCCCTGAAGGAGGTAAGTGTCCTTCTTTTCCAAAGAAGGCTCAATCGATTTGAGATCTTTCTTTCTCAGTCTAAGTATGCTTGTGACCTTCTTCGTCGCTTTCACATGGAATATTGTACACCAGCCCCTTCTCCCTTCCAGTCTAGAGTCAAACTTTCTGCCACTTGTACTTCACCTGAAGTCGATGCCACCTTGTATCATCAGCTTGTTGGTAGTCTCTTATACTTGACTCATTCCCGTCCTGACCTTTCCTTTGCCGTTGGTCGTGTTGCCCGTTATATGTAGACACCTCATGAAAGTCACTGGAAAGTAGCTAAAAGAATACTTCGATATATTCGAGCTATAGTTCAGTTTGGGATTCATTACAGTACAGGGGGGAAACCTTTGTTGGTTGGTTTCACTGATTCAGATTGGGCCGGAGATCCTGATGATCGAAAGTCTACTACAGGTTATGTTTTCAGTCTGGGATCTGGACCTATCACTTGAGCTTGTAAGAAACAACAAGCTCTTTCTCTTTCTTTAGCAGAAGAAGAATATCGAACCACAATTAATGCCAGTCAGGAAGCTTTATGGATTCGACAGATCCTTTCAGAGTTCGTATTCGAGCAGCAGTAGCCTACTCCACTTTGGTGCGATAATCAAAGTGCCATCAAGCTTGCCAAAGATCCATTTCAACATCAACACAGCAAACACATTGAACTACATATGCACTTCATCAGAAATCATGTTCATGATCGTGTTCTTGAAGTACTCTTTTGCCCTACAGATGATCAAGTTGCAGACATCTTCACCAAGTCTCTTACAGAGCGAAGTTTTCTAAACTTCGATCTATGTTAGGAGTTCAGGAACTTGTCATTAAGGGGGGATAGGCTCTAATGCTTCCTTCCTTCTCCTAATAGTGTCACTTTTGTAAATCCTTCAATCCTATCCTAAGTTGTTCTTAAGGGGGGATGTTAGGATATTTAGACACTTAGGAGTTCGTTAAGATCAACTTGTGTAATATATCCGTTAGGGAAAGTGTGTTTCTTTAGTATGCATTAGTATGCATTTGTAAATTCTTAATCCAACGGTCACGATATGTTCCCAACATAGAGTGATCCAATGGCTCAACTTATCTTAGATCATACCTAACCTTGATCCATGGCTTAACACCCGATTGGTCCATGATCTCTATTTAAAGAGCATGGAGGGTCATTGTTTAGTTGATCGATTATGAGAAGCTCATTTGTAACTTTCTTTCTTTGCATAATAAATTGTCCCGTAGAAGCTATTTGTCCGGGGACGTGGAGTGTTTCCCTCAAGAGGGTTAAAACCACGTCAAAAAATCGGTGTGTTGATCTGTGATTTGTTTGTGTGAAGTGGTTGCTCTTGGTGTTCGGTCCTTTGGTAGTACCCTGTGTACCCGAACAGATCAATAATGTGAGAAGGATGAAACCTTCCATTCTGAAAATCTGATCTGGTTCTTCTATGATCATGTGGATCACCAACCAAATCACCGACAGATTGGAGTGTAGTGGCTTCCCATCGAGGAAGAGGAGGAATATTAGGTGAGATATCTTCAGGTTCTTTTAGATCTGAATCTCCCATTCTCTCATCTTCATCATCAGTTGCTATACCTTTAGGTTCTCGTGGATCTAGATCTAGCATTCTATCATCATCATTACCATCTTCTGAATCCAAAATATAGTGTGAAGATTCATCATCACATCCAAACTCTAAATCTGAAATCTCATGAGTAGGAGCAAGTAGAGATGGATCATCACATATAAAATCTGAAATATCAAGAGGAGAAGTAAGTAAAACTGGCTCACCATCACTCAAAGGAGGAACATATCCAAAAGCGTTTATGTCATGAAACTGCTCCAGAATATGCATGTAGTCCTCATCTGAACCAATATGATTGTAATCAATAGCAGAACAAGGACTAGATGATGATGGATCTTCATTAAGATCAAAAGAGGATGTAGTAGTAGAGGCCCACTTTGAAGTAGGAGTTGGACAAACAAGTGTTGGATATTCAGGTTCTTGTGGATTCTGATCTAGCATTCTCACTTTTTCAAGAGTCCTCTCATTCTCAATCTCCTTTGATGTATCTTTTCCCTTAAGAAAACCTTCGAAGGTGCCATAAACAAACTTGCTACTTAGAAGACCATAAACCACATTCTGAGCTAGTTTGTGGTTGAGATGAGACAGTCTACTGTCTTCATGAGTATGAGAGCGAAGAGAATACTCCTTTGAGAGAGGTAAGAAGTGTGAAAAATCATAGAGTCTTGTCTCATGGTTTGCAACTCCTTTTGTAATGATTTCCCTTGAAACCATGTGTTGTACCTTGACTTCATATGGAGTAAATATCACTCGTTTGGGCTCTCCAGTATGAGTCATTTGATACACTGAAAGGACATTTGGTGCAAGAGAAGGAACATAAAGCACATTAGAAAAGTAACCATGATCAAGATCGATTCTTCCAATCCCATGAGAGAAGACTTCTGAATCATTTCCCAAACCGACAGAAGGGCCAATAGAGCTTTCGAAACTAGAGAAGAGATCTTTGGAGGAATCCATGTGGCATGATGCTCCTAAATCTCTGATGAAAGAAGAATCAATTGATGCACTTGCTATGAAAGAATTACATCTTTCTTTGCCATCAGATCTAGAAGATTCAGTATCAGGATCTTTCTTTCTTGCACATGCAGGTATAGGAAGATTGTTCTTCTCAAGTAACTAAGACATCAAATATATAATCTTCCTCATGCAAGAACTCTCAGGATGAAAACCTCTAAGACAATAGGTGAACTTGGTCTTTCCCTTCTGAGAATGCTTGGTTTTCCTTGAGTTTGAAACCCCATCTGACTGGTATGTACTATCTGTAGGCCTTGTATCATTAGATCTCTTGTCAGAAATATTTTGCTTGCCTTTACCATTCGATCTCTCTGCAACTGTAAGGGTTAAATCCAATTTGGGTTTGATCATTCCCATAGAGATCATATTCTCTTCCTCTTGAGTAAGATATTGAATGAAATCATCAAATGAGGGAAACTTCCATCTTGGAATGGACAACCGATCTGACTAGAAAGTAGAGACAAAAACGGAGAAGTTTTCCCCCAACTTTGAGAGAATGGAAAGTATAAGCTTCTTGTCTTATTTCACTATCTCATATCTTTTCAACTGTGATATCAAGATTTTGAACTTGGTAAGAAAGGAATTAATAGATTTGAAGATGTCGAGACTCAAACATATGAGCTCATTCTCCAATTTGTGTCCTTGCATATCTTCTTTCGGTCCAAAAAGGGATTCAAGCTTGTCCCAAACCTCTTTAGGAGATGTAAGATCGATGACATGGAAGTGAAGATCTTCAGAAATTGAGAGAAGGAGGAGGCCAATTACTTCATCAAGCCTATCCAAGTACTTGGACTTTTCAACTGCACTGAGAGGTTCTACCATCGTTCCATTGAGTATTCAGGTGAAGCTCTTTGATCTCATGAAGAGAGTCATCTTGGCTTTCCACTCAACATATTTGGAATATGTGAGCTTTAGATCCATTTGAAATAGAGAAAGTCGAATAGTTGAAGAAGATTCCGAACGAGTGAATAAACCTACAAAACAAGAGAATTTTTGCTGATGGAGAATGCTACACTTCAACTGAGCACTACCTTAAGGACACTTGGCACAAATACTAATTCCTTCACACCTATCTAGACCTCACTGGATTTCTCCAATGAATTCAAGTAATATCACTAGGATTTGCTATGGAAACGCAGAGGCTTCTGGTGCACAAGTGAAAGATAGCAGCTCAAAGAAATGTTGCAACTACTTCAATGGCTGCAATTCGAATAGTTGCTTACTGCTCTGATACCATGTGACAATATGCAGGGATCTAGCAACTGTAACAATCTCACAATCAAACTCTCAATATTATTTGCAAAGGAAGAAGAGAAGCATGCACTCAATAATCACTCATAAACACAGAATAATGGAAAATGTCAATATCATACAATAAATAATGAATGTAAAGTGTGTAGCACAATAATCAATGATGAGGCATCATATAGGATTTGAACTAGCCAAGTATGGAATTCGAATTCTGAGCTCAAAGTCTAGCATGAATAACTATGGAGACATTGACCAATCGGTAGTATAAGTCATAAGTGGTAAGAGTTAGTCAAGTGTATCTAACTGAGTCTAACCAAACTATCTAGGCATAAATCAAGGAATCGAGACTCTAAGTGGGGTGCATGAGGTTGTCTAACTGAAAGTCTAGCTTGGATAACAATGGAGACATCATCTAGTCAATAGTATCAGTCATAAATGGTAATAGTCAGTCAAGTGTGTCTAACTGAGTCTAACAGAACCATCTAGGCATAAATCAGGGAATGGAGACTCCAAGGGGGGTGCATGAGACTGTCAAATAGTCAACTGGAACTCCAGAACTATCTAACTGGAAGCTACAAGCAGTTAGCATGAGCAATCAGTGGAAGAACTACTCAATCAATGCACTAACTGAATGATAACTCCTAGTAGGTGAGATAAGGCACCCTAACTGAGTGATAACTGGTGGTAGTTGAGCAAAGGTGGCCAAACTGGTCGTGGTAGGTGGGAAGGGTGCACTTGTCAAGCAGAAAAGTCAAGGAGGGCGCATTAGGTAGGTAGGAGTCCAATTGGGGGCTGAAGATAGGATCTGGAGAGCTAGAAGCAAGCTCTAGGTGTTGGGGAGACAACCATGATGATGAATGAATGCATGCAGTGGCATGCAAAATTTAAAAATGATGGTGTGAATATTCCAACATGGACTTGGGATAAGCCCTTTTCCACCAGCCTAGCCTTATATTTCACTATTGCACCATCAGTTGCACATTTAGTTTTCTAGATCCACTTACACCTTACCAATTTTCTGCCCGGGGGGAGCTTCACTAGATCCCATGTTGGGCATGGCCCAAGTTGGCACATTTTTGAAGAAGTACAGTTTTGGCAGTTGCACAGTTCGGACTACGAAGTTCAAGTGGCTTAGTTTTTTCAATGGCGTAGTTCGGATTGCGAAGTCAAATATGCACAGCGAGCAGTGCGAAGTCGAGGCATAATGCAACTTTGCTGATAAGCAGTGCCAACGCAACAACTATTTTGGGTAAAGAGTATAAGTAAAGGAAGCGGTCGAGCAGATGAAAGAGACCTATTTTGGGTAAGCGAATCTAGGATTCCCGACAGTTGGGTAAGGAGCAGCGTGGAGGAAGATGAAAGTGACCTGTCAATTAGAGTGGCGGAAAACCATTAGAAGCTAAGCCACGGGTCGAGAGTGACAAGAAGGCCATAGGGGTGGAAAGCGACATGCCATGATGCAGTTATAACCATTTCATGAGGACTGCGGTCGTCAGAAGATCATTAGAGCCCAGAGTGGCCCAACAAAGTAGCCAGAGGCATGTGGAGCAGCTGTCGACTACGACAGGCAGGGTCAGCGGAGTAACCGCATCAGTTCTGGTTACTTTAGGGTTTTGGCTCATATGCATTGTAACAGGCGTGATCTAAGGGAACGATCTATATAAGGGGGCATTTTTGTAAGGGAAGGGTTAATATTTGGATCTCTAAGTTGTTGATCTCTGTTGAGAGACTAAATACTATAAAAGGGCTCTACAGTTGTGTGCACAGAGAACTACTGAAGAGAGAAGGAGGATCTGCAGTTGTGTGCACAGAGACCTATTGTAGAGAGAAGAGAGCTTGCAGCTGAGGGTGTAGGCTGGAACTATTGAACCCTTCCCATTAATATAATCAACAATTCTCGTGGATGTAGCTCCCATCCGGGGGGTGAACCATGCAAATATCATGTTGTGTGATTGATTATGTGTGTTTGTTTTTGCTTATGGTTAAGTTCATGATTATGATTATATGTATCTTTGCTTTTATATGTATTCTCCTTAAGGAATGAGTGATGAGAATGATATGTTATGTACCAAACATATATGATTGAATTTTGAATGTGCAGTAATTCTGAATATGATGAATGCATGAGTTATTTGGGTAATACTAAGTCGGTGAAGTTTGTGTAAGTGTGATTCCCGAGAAGCGCAGCACTGGAAGTGTGCAGCTACATTATAGTTCGTCGTATTGCATAATCTCGTAAAGTACACAGTCCAATATGCTTGCTGAATGCATAATATACGCTAAGTAAAGTCTGTCGAAGATGTGTGATTGTTAAAGAGGTAGCGCAGTCTCCAATTGAGCTGTTCCATTGTTAAGTTGCCATTCTAAAGTGCAGAAGTACCTGTATGCATGATAGCATAAGTAACAACCGCGAAGTAAGTGGAACTTCGCGAAATCCCCCAGTCTATTGAACCACACATTTCCTGATTGAAGAAACCTGATTCTGTAATCCCCCATAAACTTCACCTCGGGTGAGACCTCAAATTGTTCGTAGGCTATTGCCGAAAGGAATGGTGAAGAAGGGTTTTGTTGGACCACAACTGCGCAGAATGTTGGTCAACACAAGAAAGATAAAGAGCAAAGGGTTATTAATCCAACAAATGGTTATGTTTCTGTGCTTGAACTAGTGATGTGTTATGAATATTGGAATCCCAAGAGAACAGAAATCCAGAACTGGGTGGACAATACAGAAAAGGAGTTTTCAAGAAAGGAGAACAAACATCTGCGGTTCTTTGATGAAGAATGGTTGCACAGATACCTATATTCTGATATTTACGAAATTTTCTTCGCAGCCTTCAACAACAATCTATATGAGTGGTTTTTAAGACTAGCATAACATAAAACTTGCTAACAAGGAGGAGAACCTACGGCGTGGACTCTAGAACTGATTCAAAGACTTAAAGCGGTGGATAGCCCAATCTCAATATCAGTAGAATTCTGGTTGGATAGCATACTAGAAGGCTACGTTACAAAATTTGTTGTCGACACATTGAAGTGTTACAGCGCAGTGGAGGCAGATTTCTTCAAAGGATTCATAGGTAAGTACCTGAACAACCTAATTCTATATATTAAAATGTTGTTAGCAGAAAAAGGTGTCTTAAGAATGCAATAAGATCCCTAGAAGTTTTGAGTCTCTAATGTTTGGTAATCAAGACAGTGATACTGAGGAAAAAATTCACAAATTAAGAAGTGCTAAAAGATATAAGTCCAGTACAGAGAAGAGGCCTAACGAACATGAACTTCGCATCTCTATAGAAACTGAGTTACAAGTTGAGACTGATTGTGGAACAAAACCTCGAGTAGCTTCCTATCAGCCCATCACTCCTAGAACCCCCTAGTTGACAATACAAATGATGCTAACCCACAAAACATCAATAGTAGTACTAACATCTCAAGAGCAATTACTCAGAATATTCCAAGCAGTAGTATCCCTAACACATCACATAACACTCAGCCTCCTATAAGAAGAATGACAGACAATATCAAACTGCTGATATTCAAAGGAACGGGTCTAGAAGACCTTGAGTAACACTGGTTTCTGTGTGAAGCTATGTGGAATGTTAAACAAGTCAATGATGATGCCATAAGACAAGCACAGTTAGTTACCACATTCAGGGATAGAGCCTTGACATGGTTTATGAAGTATTATGTTGGAAATAATAGAAATCTAGTGGATATTAGAACTGCGCTCCTAAGAGAATTCAAGAAACCTAAATCAGAATTGTAGTGTATCACAGAGCTTAAAGAAATAAAGCAGAAACCAATTGAGTCAGTATGGGAATTTGACCAGAAGTTCAATGTGTTGTTAGATTAATTTAGCTTGTACATAGCACCGCAACAGCACCAAGGGTGGTTCATAGCCACATTGTTGCCACATATCAAACTACCATTGATGCAACAGAAGGTTGATTCGTAGACACAAGCCCTAGAGGTTGCAACGAAACTAGGGGATTCACTAATAGGAGAGACTAGCGCAGGAATGGTTCAGATACAGAACCTGTTAGTCCCATAGACGTTCTAAGGATGTCTTTTAGAACTATTCCTGGGCATCAATAGTCACTCTTAAAAACTTTACTGAATCAAAACATAGCTGACAGAAAACAATGTAGAATTCCAATCTTGAAATATGAATGGGTAGTATCTCAATGTGCCAAGAAATCAGACTTTGAGTGGTAAATGAAAAATGAAATGGTGTAAGATAAAGGTACTGTGAAAGTAAAGCTTTATCCTACATTTACAAAATGATGTGTTGAGCCTGGGAGAGGAATTCAACAGCCTTAACAAAATGAACACAAAATGCCACTGAATAATACGAGAATGTCACTTTAAGACAAATCAACATGAATACTTCAATTACTAATCCTCTTAGAAGAAATTTACATTTAATCATAAGCACTCATATAAAATTAAAAACAACTCTACAGATCATACATAGATGGAAGAGGTGAAAAACAATAGAGGGTACTAACTGTGCACATCAAAAATTTGAATCTATCAAGATCCAAGATAAGGCAATAATATGTTTCTTTCTGTATTGATCAAACTATCCAATATAGAAGTAATACTTCTTACACAAGAGAGTCGACCCTTTGGCTACTGCCTACTTGGCTATATATAGCCTTCCTACTATCTAAAACAGAAATTGTTACAATCAGTTACAGCTCAACAACTTTAATTTTTTTTTTTATACTCCTTAACAAAATTTGTTACAATATCAGTCATATAGAAATTTACTGGTTATCCTATGGCCGTGACTCGGGACCACTTTGCTAGCAAAGTAGTACATCTGATTCAACGAAGTTCATATCACCTTAAGCTATAAGGTATTAACGACATAACATCACTCGGAGCTTATCAAGAACCCTTATAACACTTGCTGGACCGCCTGCGGCCTGTTGAAGATGTAGATTCGACCATACTAATGAAAGATGTTGCTTTGCAGACCTCTACCACCTATTTCTTCCATCCCGTTCAAGCCCTTTTCTCTCTAACCCTACTTTCGACAAGACAAAAGTTCAATTCTGATGTCAAGCTGTGGAACATGACCTAATTCTGTCATTGCTTCGCTAAAACTACTCAGGTGCTACTGCTTCACCATCTGATCATCCTTCGTTGGGACTGACATGTCCCCTTCTTCCATGCTCTTGCCTCTGGAATTCCCATCTTCCTTTTAACTGATGAAATAGCAGAACTCTCCTTAGACATCTCAGGTGAGACCTCAGGCTTCTCCTATATACTTGTTTGTGAGTGTGCATCTGCTGGCTGCTCATGGATGCTGGTTGTCTGAATCCTTAGTTCTCATGAGGGGCCTCCTCTTGAGATGAAATGTGCCATTGGGAACCCCTGTTGCTCAGCTCTGAATTAATCAATCCCAAACACTCTGCATGTCTTTGGATTCACGTTCCAGACCTATTAAGTCTGGGAGATTTGAAATAGAAAGTAGATAAACTCATGGAGTATTTATGGTACTGATTGAACAATCATCGGTGAACGTGCCTGCACTGGCGTAATGATTACTTGACCATCTTTTCGGGCTTAGCACACTGAGAGTAGACTGCAGCTTGTACGATGCCAGTGATAGTAATGATTATTGGGAAGAGTCACTTCAAAGCGACAGTGAGGATGACAAGACAAAATAACCATTAACGGTTTTCAGGGCCCTCAAAGAGTGGTTTAGGGAACCCACTTCAAGCCCCCTGAACGATCCTAGGGCTACAACGTGGAGGCTACGGTTTTGATTCAGGGGTGAATTGGGCGTGATAAACCTCTTGAAGCCTTGATGACCGTTGATTTACTTCTAGGATATCTCGAGATCTGAGACAAGAAGACACAAGTCCTTTAAGAATGGGCTCCCCTTGATGCAAGGCCTCTCTATCAGGTGCTTCATGATTTATAAAACCATAATGACATCTAGGTGGTTTCAAGGCCCTCAAAATGTGGTCTACTGATACCACCTTGATACCCCTGAACATCTATAAAGATGACACATGTCAACGGTGGTTTTCTGTCAGGGACCATCTAAGCTGAAAAAATCAAGTGCGTTTAAGAGTCCTAACCGCGCTTGCTTTTAGCTGGCTTATGACAAACCTTTCCGATCTTCAACAACATACCTTCCGGCTGCTAGGGTGTGAAGTATTTTGATTTATACGTGCCTTCTACTGCTCTAACTCTTTTCTAAGACATCCTCTTTCAATCTGGCGACGAACTTCTATTCGATTGATAATAACACTAACATTGACTTCAGCGGGGACAACCTCCTTCTTCTGGGAGGGGTTGAGAATAGTAGACTAGTGCCTTTTAGACCATTGGGTTGTGGAGTCATGACTTTTCAAAATAGAAACATAACTACAGAAAGATGATCAGAGAATAAGCTACAAAAATTCTCATAACCTTTTAAAGAACAGAAAAGAAATAAAAATATATTACAAGTATGATACAATGGCTTCATTCACAGAGTAAGATATGGAACTAGTAATGAAAGAACCGCTTTAGGAATCTCCATTCACAGGGTTCCCAAAAATTTCACCATTTAGTTCAGCCAGCTCATATATTTTGTTGTCCTAAACTGTGACGATTTTGAAAGGACCTAGTCATAGGTTATTGAACTTCCCGTGCTTAGACCTTGGCTCTCTTCTGGCATCCCATTTCAGGACAAGATCTTCGTGCTAAAAATCTCGGGCAACAGCCCTATGGTCAAAAGTTTCTTTCATCTTGTCCTGGTATATTTTAGTCGAATCATCCAGTTGTTCCCTAACCTGCTGAATTTCTATCAATTATTGGATTCTTCTTTCCATATCATATGGCTCCTCATTTTCTGGTTGTATCAGCTTCATTACCGGGAGGCCCAACTGAATCGGGAGAACACCCTCCTTTCTGTACACCAACTGAAACAATGAAGTGCCTATAGCCCTCTTGACGCTGATTTTATCTGTCCATAATGCGAATTTTAAATGGGAGTCCTAGGCCTTTTTGTTTTTGCTGAGCATTTTCTTAATAATAGTAACCAAACTCTTATTGGAAGACTCAGCCAAGCCATTTCCCTGTGGGTAATATGCAGTTGAATGGATTAATTCAATATTATAATTTTGGCAAAAATCCATCATTTTATATGACTTGAAAGATGGAGCGTTGTCTGTGAGTATTTTCCTCGGGAAGCCAAATCTTGCCAAGATGTTTTCTTCTAGGAAGCTTATGATAACTGATTCATTTGCATTCTTAGTGGGAATAGATTCCACCCACTTTGTGAAGTAATCAGTGGCCATAAGAATCCATCGGTGTTGGCCGCTGGAATAAGGATTTATCTCTCTGATAAAATCACGGCCCCACTGTTGGAAAGGCGCTTCCACCCTGATGGGATTTAGGGGTAACGGTTGCAGCTTTTGCTTTCCGACAAACACTTGACACTCCTTGCATGCCCTGATGATCTTGTTGGTATCGAAAAATAGAGTGGGCCAGAAATAACCTGGTCGCAATATCTTATGAGTGGTCTCTCTCCACACATGATGTCCTCCACACATGCCTTTATGAAATTCATTAATTATGCCCTCGGTCTCTTCTTCTACAATACAATTTAGCAAGATTCCCAATGGGTCTTTCCAGAAAAGATAACCATCCAGAACACAGTATTTGATCGCTTTGAGTTTGAGGGATCTTATCTTAGATTTCTCCATTTCTGGGGGATAAGTAAGATGCTCCAAATAGTAGACTATGTCCCTGTACCATTCTGAATTTTTAAACTTCTCGGCTACCTGATCAGGAAGGTTCTGTTGACCTTCCCTATTTCCACGCTCGAGGAGTTGATCGATCAAATTAATCTCAAGGGCTTGATAATTCGACTCTTCCAGCAGTTTAGCTAACCCCTGTCCTTTTACCAACTTGGTAGGTCTAATCTCCATATCGTACTCTTGGATCTTGGAGATCCACTTTCCTCTTCTCCCTTCACTATCAGGTTGACATAAGATATCCTTAATGGTACTCCCTAGGACATGAGTGATGATCTTGGAATGCAAAACGTGGCTCTGGAAAGACTTGAGTGCTTTAACCAGTGCATAGGCCCGCTTCTCCATTGTACTATATTTTAATTCCACATCTCTCGGGGATCGACTGAAGAAAGAAATGGGTTGTTCATGCCCCTCTTGATATTTTTGCAAAAGGACTGCTGCAATAGTAACCTCAGAGGCAAAAGAAAAAATGAAGAAATATTTGGTGTAGTCCGGACTAGTCAAAACAAGTGCCTCTCCCAGGGAGTTCTTTATTTGTTTAAAAGAATTTCTCGCAGCTGTGGTCCATTTTATCTCAGCATATTTTCTCAACATGTCAGTAATTTCTTTCATTATTTCAGCAAAGTTAGGAATAAATCTTTGTAAAATATTTATTTTACCAATGAAAGATTGTACCTCCTTTTTATTTCGTGGGAGATCGATCAACTTAATAGCAACCACTCTCTCTGGGTCTATCCTCATACCATCTTTGGAAACAATATGACCAAGCAACTTTCCTTTTGTCATGGCAAAAAATGACTTCTTGGGATTGAGAGACAAGCCATACTTTCTACACTTCTCAAAAGTTTGCTTCAGGTGCTAAAGATTCCCATAGTCAGATTTAGAAAAAACTATCATCATCCAGGTATATAACAATGAACCTGTCCTTTTCTCCTATAAATGCTATGTCCATGGCTCTTTGGAATGTCACCCGAGCATTCAGAAGGCCAAAAGGAATTTTTTCATACATAAAAGTTCCCCATGGTGTAGTGAAGGCCATCTTTTCCCTATCATCTAGGTGCATTGCAACCTGGTTATACCCTGAGAACCCATACATCATAGATACTCGGGTTGACCCTGCCACTTTTTGCAAAATATGATCCACTTTGGGAAAGGGGTAGTTATCCTTCAGTGAGCATTTATTTAGATTTCTAAAATCGACGCATAGTCAGATCTCGCCATTCTTTCTGACTGGTAGTATCTTAGCCACCCATTCTGAATATCTTAGAGGTATAATGATTTTTGCATCAAGGAGCTTCCTTATTTCCCCTTCAATCACTGGAAACAAGATAGGGTTTACCTACCTTAACTTTTGTTTTACTGGATTAGCGTTAGGCTTTAAGGGGATCCTATGATGTATTATGCTAGTATCAAAGGTTTTGACGTCCTCATATTTCCATGCAAATACATCTGCATAATCTTTAAACAATTCCTCATACCTTTGCCACTCCTCACTCGTGAGGGACTGAGAGAGTTTAATCAACTTGGGGTCGTCTACGATACCAATATTTACCTCTTGTATGGCCTCCATGGTTGTTTGTATTCTTGGTTTGACCAGAACATCATTTTTCTCGAACAGCTGCTCTAATGGAACAAGTCCTTTCAGAATGAAATTATTTTTTAACTGCAAAACCTTGTGACCCACGATCTGCTGCATGAATTTAGAGCCTTATGTATCTTTTACCTATGAATTACTCCCTTCTATTTTTCTGGAATCACCATCCACCTCAGTATTTGAGACTTCCCTGACTAGTTGCAAAAAGCATTTAATTTGTTGATCATCCTCGAAAACCTGCCAACTTTTTACATTGTTGGGAATGGAGGGACGGTATCTCATTTCAACTTCATAGTTTAGCTTCAGATTTTTGGTAGGGTTGAAAGAACTTTCCATCATGGCCAAAGCATCAGCTTGTTGATTTTCTTCCCAAGGGACGAAAGTAATGTTAAAGGAATCAAAGAAGTTCTCAATAAGATCCCAAGCTAGATTGTGGTATGCTCTGAGTCTTGGATGCTTTGTCTGATAAACATTTCTAATATGATTTACAATGAGCTCAGAGTCTTCGAAAACTGCCAGATTAGCAATTCTCAAGTCTTTTGCCGCTCGTAGACCGAGGATGAGTGCTTCATACTCTGCAAAATTATTGGTGGTGTCAAAATCTAGCTTGTAAGACAGATTGATTTCATCCCCCAATGGTGATGTCAATACCACTCCCACTCCGGATTCGTCTTTGGCAGATGCCCCATCACAAAAGAGTTTCCAGTCTTGCTTCCGAATATTTTCAGCGGCTGGTTCTGTCGCTTGAACATGTGCAATCTCTTCGTCAACTGGGTCTCCTATTGATAGTATGTAACAGCCCATGTTCTCATCAGTAGTGTATATAGGATAATTCATGGGACTATCCTGGTCGCTTATAACATAGGTGAACATGGCTTCCCTGTATAACCACCTGGTCTCTCCAGCAAAAACGATTATCATAGCATACTTCATGTCCATATGCATGGTTCCTCCTAGCTTTTTGGCCCAGCTTCTTGATAGGAGCATACCATATTTAGCTGGGACATCTGCTACCACCACGTCCATCATTATGCTCTTGGCTGGTATCTGGGAAAGAGTGACCACCATGTCCTTTATCATCCCTATGCACTTTACCTTTCTGGAATCGAAACTGTAAAGGTCATGGTAAGTCTTGGTGATTTCCAGTCCCAGTTGTTCCATGATAACTCTGGGAATTACATTGTGAGATGCCCCGGAATCCAACATACAGTTGTGCAGAAGCTTCTCATGTACATTTAGGGTGATGTAAAATGGGGCAGTGGGCTCTTCTTTACTTTCAATGCGTGGACCACACTGAAAAGAGGGAGCTTCATCATTAAGATTTATGGAATGTTGTTTATCAATGCTTTCAGCTTGGTGCAACATCTGGTCAATCTGGCCCTGGTACATAGGATTTCTTATTAACTCAGTCAAAGGAACCACTATCTTTAATTTGTTCAGCTCTTGTTCCAAACTGAAAGAGGTGTGCCCTTCTGTGGGGATTGGTTCTATTCTCTTGTGGGGGATTATACCTGGATTTTTTAGGATATATGGGATCATGGTTTTGACTTCTTTATCCTTAGGGAGGTCATTTTCTTTGGGTAAGGAGGATGCTTGATGGGACTTTGTTTGAGCTGACTTCCATGGGGACTTTCTGGGAATAGGTCCACTATGCTTGTTAGTTTTTCAACATTTAATTCAATATGATCTAGGATCTTAACTGAAAGAACAACATGTACAACATATCAAGCATAAGAGACAAGAGACAAGAGATAGAAAAAATTTCACCAAGGAAAACCAAGGAGGTGAAAAACCTCGCAACTTCCTCAAAGATAGAATAAGCACCAATACAAAGATCACAAAGATCAAACCCCAAGAGATAGATGACTACAACAGTTACTCCTCCTCCACTTGTGTGCAATCCTCCTCTCTCTCACTAATGCAAAGTGAGTGAATGAGAGAATGTGTCAAATGAGAGAGTCACACTCTCTATTTATACTTTTACTTTCACTTGACCTTTACTCAACTAGATCGACCCCAACATAACCACTTAACATAATGTTGACTGGGATGACCCCACTAGGGTTTTCTAATAAACCTTTAACCCACATGACTCATACAGGGCCGACCCCATCAAGGTGGTTTAATAATCCATCAAGTATAAGTTACAACACTTACAATATAACTTGCGACACTTGCAAGTACAACTGATGACACTTCCAATCAAAGGAATAATGCATCTATGTTGGGGATACAATAAAGTACAAATACAATATACAAGTGAATATCTGCCGAAGTTACAAATACATCAACACTCCCTCTTAACTAGGAAGTTATTCTCTTGACAGAAATCATCAATACATATATGCACAAGTCTTCAATTCTGGAGCTGGATCATCATCACTAGATCACGGAGCATCACCTTCACTGCTGTTGTACTCGTCATCTCGATCACTGGGCTATCTCTCAATTCTTCTCATCATAGCAAGTTCTGTAGAGCCATCCCTTTTTCATGTTGGATGTAGGCCTAGCCTCCTGTAGGTCTTCATCATCTCTGCAAGTGGGCCATCCTATGGAATCCTCGGTACTATTTACGTGCGTCATCAAAACCTCGAAAGAGTATCCCAAGATCCTTTATGTGCCTAAGCACGATCAGCAAGATCTCCCAAGGAGCTATTACATGTGACCACCACAAAACCTTAAAAGAGTGTCCCATAAATGTTTATGTGCATAGCACGACTGGCATGAACTCTAAAGATCATCCCAGGATCATTTATGTGCCTAAACACGACTGACAAGATCTCCAGGACTAATTACATGTGGCCTGTCAAAACCTCGAAAGAGCATCCCAGGATTGATTATGAGCGTACTTCTCAACCTATCAAATCTCCCAGGGAAACATTATATGCCACAGGAAAAAAACCTCAAAAGAGTATCCCACGATCCTTTATGTGCCTAAGAACGACCGACAATATCTCCCAAGGAAAGATTATATATCCTCCCAAGTAAAACCTCGAAAGAGCATTTTCCAGATCTCCCAGGGAGCTATTATATGCCATAGGAAAAACCTCGCAAGATTATCTGCAAATCTCCCATGGAAAGATTACATGCTTATCGCACAACCTATCCATAGCCATGGAGTATCATCCTAATACTCATGATCCACCTGATCATGCTTGCACAAATCATCCTCCTAATACTCATGATAATTGCATGATCATCCTGATCATCGCCATAGCATCGTCCTGATGCATATCATCATTGCATGATCATCCTGATCATCGTCACAGCATCATCCAGAGCATTGTCCTCTTCAGATAATCTCATTTCCACGGAGCACAACCCAGATGCACATCATATAACACTTACACCACTGGCATGGGAGAACACATCTACCACCATTCGAGGAAGGCTCCAACCCTTACTTTTTCACCATGGGAGAACACATCTACCACCATGTGAAAAATGGCTCAGTAATTACATCACGACCATGGGAGAACACATCTACAACCATGTTGGAAAATCTCGGCAATTACATCGCGATGATGGGAGAAGACATCTACAACCATGCTAGAAAATCCTATGTGCATTTGCATCTTTTGGACTCATCACTTCCCCTTGGAAGGAACCTCGATCTGAAGTACACCAAGCCTCTCTCTGAAGTACTCGAACTTCACTCTGGCTAGTGGTTTGGTCAGCACATCTGTAATCTACTCATCTGTTGCAACATATTGGAGATTTACTACTCCTCTCTGCACCATATCCTTGATATAGTGATATTTGATATCGATGTGCTTCGACCTGTCATGGAACACCGGGTTCTCTAACAACTTCACACAGCTTTGGTTGTCACAATAGATACAAGTAGCATCCAACTGGAGATCAAATAAATCAGACAGTATCTTCCTTAGCCATACTACCTCACAACTAGCCGAATAAGCTTCGACATACTCTGCTTTGGTTGTACTTAGTGATACGCAAGATTGCTTCCTGCTAAACCAAGAGATCACACCTGATCCCATACTGAAGCAGCACCTCGAAGTGCTCTTCCTATCTGGAGCATTGCCTGCCCAATTTGAATCAACATAACCCTCCAGGTTAAACTTTTGATTCACATCATACTTGAGCCCATAATCAACCGTACCCTTCAGGTACCTCAGAATATGATTTACGGCAATCAGGTGAACATGTCTAGGATCTGTCAGGAACTGGCTCAAGGTGTTCACCGCAAATAAAATATCTGGTCTCGTGATCGTCAGGTACATTAAGGACCCAATCATTTGACTATACATCGTGGCATCAACTGACTTTGATGAAGCATTAGTCAATAGCTTCAGGTTCAATGCCGTAGTTGTGGCCATGGCCTTGTAGTCCATCATCCCGAACTGCTTCAAGATCTCTACTGCATACTTCCCTTGTCCAAGGAAGATTCCATCTACACTCTACCACACCTCCATACCTAGAAAGTAATGCATCATACCCAAGTCCTTCATCTCGAACTCGACATCAAGCTTCTTCTTCGTGTCGGTAATAAATATATATTTTTTCAATTTGCACACATGTGACTCCCTGTCATGTGTCTCAAATCCGAGTGGCTGCTCCACTTCTTCTTCGACTACATCATTCAAGAAAGTTGTCTTGACATCCATTTGGTGTATCTTCCACTTCATCACTTGCCTTGTATTTCTCTATGCTACTATCTGTAGCATGCTTAATCTTGTAGATCTACTTGGAAGTCACAACAGACTTCCCTTCTGGTCTTGGGACCACATCCCAAACATCATTCTTCATGATGGATTGGTATTCCTCGATCATGTAATCCTTCCATTACTGCATCCTGGATCCTGGGAACTTCAGATTCTTCAATATCTTCAATAGATAGTGAACTTCGTTGCTGGAACAAACGTTGTTGTCCTTCTTTTGTAGGTGATTGTACACGATCTTTCCTACAAGTCAAATTCAATTGCATGATTAGAAACTTCTCATAGTTTTTCAAAACAAATTCTTATGCATAAAGACATATGTCATACAGTCATGCAATTATCTTAGCCAAATATGCTTCAATACAACATTTATCCATATCCCGTATTCACACAGTAACTTTCTAGATGCCTTCCATCTCTAACAAAACATTTCTTAAGAGTGTGCACAACTCCCAACATGTCAGCAAAGAGGTTTCAATCTAGATACGTAGCAATGGAGTGTTGTATAGTACCATAGGCCACTTACCCATTACTTGTATATTAAAAGTATCTTGTTCATTAATGCAAATTTTCTAATATGCATAATATAAATCCTAAAGCTAGGAACATAAGTATGTACTTGATTGGACAACATTATTTAAGTAATCATATGACAATTCAAATACTTATATTTATTTAGTTGTGGGTGGACTCCCTCTCAATATTTGCTTCCTTGTAGGAACTATTGGAGTGTGCTCCCTCTTGATATTTGCTTCCTAGATTATCTGTCCTTGAACTTATATCCATCTTGGACCACTATGCATGCTTAAGTGTGCACTAGTGTCATCATTGTGTCATCCTCAAGATATCATACATAGTCATACATACATTAGTATAATCTCAATACTATCAAAACATTATGATTCTAAATAAAATTAAACATGTATGGTCATGATCATTTCATACACAGGTAATTTATCACAAGCGTTAGTATTCAAGGTTTCAGGGAGTACTTATTTTGCTCATTCATATTCTTATTTGACCATAGGACTCTTCTGGTTTGCCATATCATCAATCAAAGTAAGAAGTATAATATGCATAAACCCATTATTACTCAAACTTATAACTTCATTAATAATCATTATCAAAAAGTATACGTATATAAGATCCTAACACAAAGTAGGATTCTAACTCGATATAGGAAAACATACCTAGATTATCATGTTTATCTAACATACCCAAACAATGTCTTCTTTGTTCTCTTAGAGACCTTGTGCTAGCAACCTGCATATCTCATAAGTTAATAATTATAGAACCAAGTTATACATACCTCGTAAGTAGAGCTTCTATGTGATCCATGACTATGGATGAGTCTTTTTCTTCATGTCACCATGGTCATATGTTCTTGATCTATCACTTGATTTGTCTTTCTTGATGTACCCTTCATGTTAGTGGACAACATCATCCTCATACAACAACATAATGTATTAGTACAATCATAAGTGTCATACCCCTAATCAATGAATTTATGCACATGCATTCATACTTTTACTAGGGTGATAAGACAAGTCTAAAATTAATCAAGATTGTACTAACCTCAAATGAAGACAAACATATCATAAACTTAATCATGAACAGATTTCAAAACATACATGTATCTCTTCAAGTCATACCTGTCGTGATTGTTTGTAATCTTCTTATGTAAGACCTTAGCCTCATCTCCGTCTAAAACTAGAACTTCTTCACTTATGTAGGTGTCCAATTCATTCTCTTCTAGGATTAACCCAATCCACTTTGATTTGCTGAACTTGGATCTGGAGTTGGATTAGGGTTTGTCATAGAAACCCTAAAAATTCAAACTTTGAATTTCAAACTTCTAATTGGATGAAAAGATGCGCCTTGCTGAGTGGATCAAGCTGGTATACTTCAATTTTGAAATCTCCAAAATTTGACCACTCAAAATTGCCTTTGAAACTTTCGGATCTTCTGGTAAAAATCCTGAACTAGGGTTCAATAATGCCCGGGGTTCTTCCCAACAAAAAGGTTCGATCTTGTGCTCTAAACTTCGATTTTTCTGAGTAACATCCAGCCGTGTTCACAGATTCCAAAAATTTCAACTTTTCCAGAAACCCTAATTTTCCACCTTTCCGATCAAGATCCCGAACTAGGGTTTGATAATGCCCAGGGTTCTACCCAACCAAAAAATTTGAACTTGGTCTTTAAATTTAGATTTTGCTGAGGATATTAATCCTATTCTAAGATCACTCTAAAATTCCACTTCTATAAAAAGCCCTAATTTCCCACAGCAGTGACAAGCCAAAAATGAGAATGCTCAGAATCCAATTCTATTTCACAGAAATATGTGACTTATTGTTTCTGGTACATCTCTTAAATTTTGGATCCACAGTGTTTGAAAATTCTTCCTGTGGTAGCCTGACTTGTTGTCTTTCCAACCACATAGGTATGAACTCAAATGTATTCTCTGAGAGAGATATATGCCAAATGTCGCAACATGACCTGTTTATGGGATTAAACAGTATAACGAACTTGTACGGAGTGCCACGTGTCACTGTTTCAACTCATGCCTATGAAACCTAGACCTGTTAAACTATAGTTCGTTCTCTTACTGTCACTTTTTACATAATTTCATTTGGAGATTCCTAGACCAAGTTGTGACCTTTTTTCCTAGGTCACCTATTTATGACTGGTATTTGGAAGAGGCAGAAACCCTAAATTGTATGGATCATAAAACATAAAGTACAACGAATTAGATGTTGTGCTTAGGAAAAAAGGTACATGGGGATGTTATATTCGACCTTTACAAGTTTCAAAACCTCAACCTTCTCCAAAATGGATTTATAGCGAAAGTTCCACGATGACTGGTTTTTACTATACCAAGCCCTAGCTTCAAATTTGTCGCAAGTGCAACAAGCGTCATAAATGCCATACAATGCCTTCCTTCAGGATAGCTCTGATACCATGTTAGTTTTTCAACATTTAATTCAATCTGATCTAGGATCTTAATTGAAAGAACAACATGTACAGCATATCAAGCATAAGAGACAAGAGACAAGAGGCACAAAACATTTCATCGGGGAAAACCAAGAAGGTGAAAAACCCCGCAACTTCCTCAGAGATAGAATAAGAACCAATACAAATATAACAAATCTTAAACCCCAAGAGATAGATTACTGCAATAGCTATTCCTCCTCCACTTGTGCGCACTCCTCCTATCTCTCACTAATGCGAAGTGAGTGAATGAGAGAATGTGTCAAATGAGAGAGTCACTCTCTCTATTTATACTTTTACTTTCACTTGACCTTTACTCAACTAGATCGGCCCCAACTTAGACACTTAACATAATGTTGACTTGGTTAACCCCAATAGGGTGGTCTAATAACCCTTTAACCCACATGACTCATACAGGGCCGAACCCATCAAGGTGGTCTACTAACCCATCAAGTATAATTTATGACACTTACAATATAACTTGCGACACTTGCAAGTACAACTGACGACACTTCCAATCGGAGGAAGAATACATCTCCATTGGGGATACAGAAAAGTACAAATACAATATACAAGTGATTATCTTCCAAAGTTACAAATACATTAACATTGCTTGTGCGTCGCTTCCAACCTTGGTCTTAAGTTGTACTTCTTTTGTGTTTGTTCAGGCTGAGCGCTACAAGAAACAAGATGATCATCAGGGAACTCGTCACTTTATTAGGAATACAAAATATTTGAGCCATCTTCCTCATATAATAGTGAACTCTCATAGTCCTTTCTGGTAAGGTGCATGAGGTGGTGTTATACCTCCATATTTCACAATGTCGCATCTTCATCATAAATATAGTTGACGACACTTCCCCTACTGCTTAAAACACCCAGAAGAGAAAAATGATGAGTGATCCTTGAAGACAAACCTGTCCTGTCAAGAATCAACCCACTTGAGACTTCATATACCTACACTACCGCGCCTTTCTCCAGCTTAGGTGCGCGGTAGTCTACACTATCGTGGTATGCTCTTTCTTCTCCACGCAAGTACTACCGCGTTATGCTCTGTTGTAGAGGCGCGGTACACTTTTTTTAGCCTTTTTGCCATGGCTTGTGGGATCTTGATTTTCGAGATATTTTTAAGGATTGGTGTCCCTGATTTGATCCTAACTCACTTTCTGTGACTAGCAGGCCTGATCCATTAAACTCTCCCAAGATCCACCCTTCTCTCTTGTTGGTTAACCCTACCACACACTATAAAAGAGAGGCATTCTATGAGCAAAAGGGAGGACTCTTGGAGACATCAAACTTATGATCTTGCATCTTTGTGGAGATAGCTAGAGGAGGAAACACTTGGAGTTGGAAGTTGGCTTGGATATCAAGCAACCATTGTAAGTGACTTCAAGTTGGTAATAGAACATAACTTGTCTTGTTTCCCAAATCACATGTGTTGATTTTGTTTCAATGATATGATTTGTATCTATTGTAGATTTAGATCTTAACTCATATTTCAAGTTGCTAGAGAATCGTACATGCTTGTGTCTTGGTTTCATTTTGACAAGTTCATTCGCGAGGACTTGGAAATCGGAGCTACCATAAGGACAAGCAATTGGATTGAAGGTCAGTTAGATCTCTTCTATTTCTTCCAGCAGTTTAATCTTGAAATGTCTGTTTAGATCTAGGAATTCAAGGTAGCATCTGTTTAGTTTTTTCTTAGTTTAGAGTCAGTTAAAGTCTACTTTAATCTAAGAGAATTTCTACCTATCCGTAGGGAGAAAATTCTACATACAAGAATGGCCACTCCGCTGGTTTGAACCCCATTTGATTGAGTGATCTCACTTTCAGTCATTTTTTATTGTGATTCTTCTTTCTCTTCAAACCAGTATTGAATTTTGGTCTCCTTGACCTTTATTCTTCCCTCCTCTCTATATTTTTCCTCCCTGTGTGATCAGTGAGTCCTCTGGGTCTGCAGCAACCCTGAAAAATTCATTTTTCTTTTCAAAAGTTGCATTTTTCCATACTTTGCAATAGTACTGTGCCCTCAGCAATGCCTACAGCGCGGTAGTATGGTGTATCCTACACTATTACCAGAGTGGTAGTGTACCAGTACCGCGCTCTAGTCTTCTTCTGCCACACGGTAGTGTCTGCATATTTTCAATTTTCTCTTCCGTGCTTGGTTTCCTGAGTCATTTTTCATTTTTCTCTGCCTTAGTTGGTGTTTTCTGTTGCCTGTTACTATCCTGTTCATTACATAGTCTTTGTAGTGTGTTTATTTCTCTTGTGAGCTTGATTATTTTGTGTGTTAATGGCATTATTTGCACATTGGGTCACCCCTTCAGTCTGATTGCATTGGCTTGATCTTTTCATCACAACCAAACCATTACTACTGTTCTCTTTTACTGGATCATGTAGCTTTTATAGTCACATTGTTTCCATTATTATCATTAAAATCTATATTGAAAATTATCATTGGAGAACATTTGTGTTGTTTGAAATAGTCTAGCAGTATTATTGTGCATTAAGAAGTGAACCATTGAAATTTGTCACAGAAATTCTCATTTTTTGAAGCATCTTAGTTGTAAAATCAGTGAATTGGAAAGAAGTGTTTATTTCAGTTTGGCTCTATTTACAAAAAGAAAACAATTTTTTTGTTTTGTTTTTGGTTTTTAATTGCTTGTGAAAGTTTCATGCATTTATGATCGAAGAACTCTCTCTCTTCCATAGCTAGTTTTCATCGAATACAAGGCTTATTTCGATTCATTCTCACTTGCATGGTTTGGGTCGTCACAACACCACCAAGTTTCACGTCCATTTACCCGATTGAGTAATACAACCACTAAAATTAATCTCCCTAACTAAACCAACATTAACCTCACTTGAGGAAATCAAAAGAATTTGGTAGTTAGGTAGGACACCGGGGATAGGAAACAAAATAATTCCCCCTTATCATTTTCGTCTGAGACATAGTTGTTGTCCTCTAGGGAACTAAAATCCTCTAGTATTTATTGACATGGTCACAACCAGTTTATGGAGGGGCCTCCTGACTGTTTTTAACTTTCAGGGGTTAAACCTCCACGATATTGAGAACCGGACGGACTCTATGGAATGCCGCACTCCACTTAGCCCTAAGGCAACATTGATCATTGTCTTCCTTGTAATTCATAGTAATGCAAGGGTGATAAGGCAGAAGCGCTGAAAACCTTTTCCAACGTGTCATGAACGAGGTAGCTTAGTGACTTTTCTACTAGGGCTCTTTTACCCAGGATCCCTTTCGGTAGAGGGATATCCTTCTCATATTGGTCTCTCACATTGTATTGTTCGACTTGGATTTCATCACCTTGCAAAGGATACAGCTTTTTGAGGTCTCCAGCTCTTAGTTAGGAGTTTGCTTGTTATCTCATCTTTATAGAGGGTCATTTTTCTTTTTAGTGACTGCTTGTTGGCATTCTGGCCATTATTTTTATCAGCTCGCTTACTGAGACACCGGTCTCAGTATAGATTTTAGAGCTTGCTTTTTTTGGCCTGTGAGCCTTGCTTTTTCTAGCTCCTCTTCTGCACACTCGGCTGCATTAGAGTTTTTGAGTTCTTTGTTACGAGACTGCCCCTAGATTTCATATTCCTGCCATCATGTCAGAACCACCAAGGAGATCACGACGAGTACAGGGAAAAATCCCTCCACCACCACCACCGCCACGGACCTCTGGTCCACCTGCATCACGTATTCTTCTTCCTCCTAGCCGCGGTGCTGGTCGAGGGAACATTCCACCGCCGATACACACTACATCTTCAGTTTCGTCTGTAACTATTACTCACAGCACAGTCTCAGAACCTCTTGCAGTTTCTGCAACCATTAGTATATCTGAGATTCCCATTGTCACTTCACCCACTGTTATTCCAAATATATATGCCACAGTGGACAACATTACAGCGGCTGAATCTAGTACAGCCAAAAATACTAGACCAGAGGCCATCCTCCTACCTGATGTCAACACTTCCCTTCCACTAGAAAATTTCCACGATGACACAGACGAATCTATTGGCACCACCGAAGGATCCGACCAGGATATACCTGGCTTGATTTCAGTCCCGGGCAGGTACGTCAAAATTATTGAAGACACTCAACTTCCTGACACACCTTTTGAACCTGATTATGGCTTTATCACTTCCCAAGCGGAACTTCCTCCTGTTATCACCGTGCCATCTAGCATTCATCCATAGGAAACCAGTTCTTCTAGCAACGTACCTCGTACCATATCTCTCCCCAACCTCCCTCTGGGACATGAGATCATGGCCTCCATTCAGTCTAGTATGGTTAGTCTAGTAAATTCCCTGTTAGCATCGGCACAGTTTAAACGTGACACAGAGAAAATGCTCTTGACAGCCTCCAGATATCCCCCTGTTACTCGTCCTCCTGACTATCGGGATCCCAACATCCCTTCTAGCACAGAGTTTCATCACTCCTATGCAGACGGCTTCGGACCTTCAGACGTTGCTATACCTAGGTTCCTGCTGGACCTCGAAAACCCTTTTCGGGACATGAACTCGAACCCAACCTTCGATGGTCCTCCTATCATTGAAAACGCTATGGACGATACTCCCGATACCCCTCGGTTAAATTCCCCACATTTTCTGCCATCACCCATGTTTGGCGCACATTCTATGAGGGATAACCTAGTTTTTTCCACGTTCTCGCCTGTCAGATATGGAAGACCCCCTCCACAAATCGGCACTTTTGGCGCCATTGGCCAATCGACACTATCGTATTTGGCTAGTGGCGGAAGAACACCAAGTCATACTACTGGATCTTCCATTTTGATCGGAGGTTCACCTTCGGCCACTATCTACACTATCTCAGGAGGTGGACAACCGACTGCTATGACTCGCAACGCCAACAACCAAATTGCTCCTACCGGGCCATCAACCCAACCTACTGGAGGACAATCCTTTGTTGGGAACCCCGTTCCTAGTCAACAAATTCCTCCTATAGGGCCATCCAACCCATCTGCTAGAGGGCAACCCATCAGCACTATCCAACAACCCTCCCAACCAGCAACATCTGCTCAGTATGGTATGTACAACACACCTGGCAGCGGACAACCTTATACCGATTTTCCAACCGGACCCCATCTTCAACATCCCTTGCCAGGTATGCTTCCTTCTTGGGACCCTCAAGTCCCACAGAGCGGGGGGTACTCATTATTTGGAAACTGGAACCCAGCTGGGGGGCAATCTCAGATTCCCCCCAACTTGAACTCCAGCTTCCCTTATCCTTCGATTGCTACAACTCCATGGAACCCATCCCTTCAATTTCCACACGTTCCTCAAGGAGGAATGAACCTTCCATGGACACCACTGTCGCAGCCACCCCCCAACCCTGCTATGGGAAACCCTCCACTTACTCAATATAGTGGTAACATTCCTGGAACACAACAACTCCAAGGAACTTTTCTCCAATCAGGAGCAGCAACCATCCCTGGGTTACAGCAACCCCAGGGTACCATACCTACCATCCCCACTCAGCAGAACATCCACCAACCGATTACCAACACTCAACCAGTTAACCAGATGGCCTACTACCCACACAATTTCTAGCAGTACCCCGCGGGTAACACATATGGGTATAACACTCAACAGTATACTATGCAGGGCCCCCCAGGTTTCTCTGCACCATACGGTTATTACTCATACCCGCAGACTAATCGTCAACTTCCCTTTTTGGCCACGCTAGACTTACCTGATTTGTCGAGGCTCATTAACGATCCCATATGGCATGAAACTCACTGGCCGCCCATTCCAGCCAAACTTCCATCGGACATTCCTAAGTTCGATGCTAAGCCTGGGGAAGACCCCAAGAACCACGTAATGACCTTCCATCTTTGGTGTTCTTCCAACTCCTTGATGGACGATTCCATTCGACTACGTCTCTTCCAGTGTACGCTTACCGACACAGCAGCAAAATGATACATCGAGCTGCCACAACACTCTTTCCACAATTTCAATACCTTAGCTATGCAGTTTCTGACCCATTTCCAGCTCCCCATCCGATACGAGACTGGAAAAGAACTGTTAACCTCATTGCGTCAAACCACTTCTACGCACATTTCGGATCACATCCATGAGTGGCGTCGACGCTGTAGGCTAATCAAGGAACCCATTCCGGATCAGCTACTTGCTGATTGGTTCACGAAGTCCTTTTTGCCTCCCATAGCTAGGGATATTGCTATGCGTAGGCCAGTCATAGAATAACAAGCCATCTCGGTAGCTCAGTACATGGATTTGGTATATACCCAATCTGGCACTTTACACGAACTTCTTCCCCATGTTGCCCGCGTTACCACTGATCCAACGAAACCTGTCACTGAACCCCCCATTGATGGTATTGTCGGTTCAGTTAAGGCCCAGCCTACTACCCACTTGACGGGGCAACAATCTTCTGCTTCCCCCACTCTACCTCAGGCCGCTTCAAAAGCTACTACTTCTCCTGCTATCTCCTCCAAAGTGAACGCAGTTCAATCTATGTCACAACCATCTGGAGGAAAGAAGAAGAACAATCATGGTAAATCCAAGAAGAACCAACAGGAGAATCCCAAGCCACAAACCACCCACAATGACCTGAAACCACGTCGAAAGGCTAAGTTTCCCTGCCTGATTTGTCAAGATGATCCCTACACGTGTGACTGTCCCTACAAGGACAAGGTCAACCAATTTGTTAAAGGATCCTCTCGCCTAGCAGTGTTAACTGACCCTTTCCCTCAGCAACAACAATAGATGGTTACCCAAGAAACCCCACAGGGGGGCAACTCGAGCAACCCAACCCGCGGAGAGACGTCCGCAAATTGCATAATCCTGATGATGAGTAATGAGGAGATTCATATAACCACTCATTCAAAAACATATGAGAACCCTCCAAGTTCAAACAAACAGTCGGAGATAGCCAAAGGAAAATCTCATGTTGAAGATCTGACTCCTACCCCTCCCCCTACCGGCCATCTCCATATTGAGAGACCGCTTATGGACACAGTGCTATGCCCACCCAAGGGCACCATACGAAAGGCGACATTTAATCCCAATGCACAAGCTGCACAAAATTACAACATTGTTGAGGATTTAGCTCAAGCACCTTGCGCCATGTCGACTCTCAAGGTTCTCCAACACTTCCCTACTCAGCGTAGAACCTTACTTCCAGCACTGGGGGAAATGGACCCAGATACTTCAAACACTATTATGTTTAACTTGGAGCATGCCAAACCTCGGCTTTCTCACCAGTTAGCCTGCCAGGTTCACACAAAAATATGTGGACATAGCATCCATATCACTGTTTTGGCTGAAGGTGCCTCAACGTCGATCATGTCTTTGAATTGTTGGAGAGCCTTAGGCTCACCCTAAGTCACGACGCCTCCCACTACTCTCAGGGCATTTGATGGACATGGTTTTCAACCTTATGGACTCATTCCCTCAATTGGTGTTGAACTGGGGGGAAAAACAGTATCCGTACACATTGAAGTCGTGGATGCACCATTAGATTACAATCTTCTACTTGGACGGAAATGGTTTTACGCCATGACCACCATAGCATCTACGGTCTTCCGGATTGTGCAATTTCCTCATGAAGGGAAAATTGTCACCATAGATCAACTTGATTATTGTATCCCAGATTCTCATCCGAACTCCACCAACACCGTCCCGTTATTGGATCAACTTCGGTACCGGTTCCAAGACGTTGGCGTTGGTCTTATGAAGGATTCATCCCTTATTGGAGTTTTTCTAGAACTAGGGCCCCATGTTCAACCAGTCAACATGATTTCATCAAATGTCACCCCTTCCAATGATTCATGGGTGATTCTGAGTCCTGCCGAGATTGAAAACTACGGCAACTCCATGCCTTTGAATAGAAACCTCGCAGCATACGAAGAGATCCAATCAGCCACCGATTGGGTCAACTGTTCTACCCATCACACCGTGGCACAACTCTCATCTGAGACTCATTCATCCCCACCACTTATCAATCCTTTCAATTTGATTTTTCCCACTGACGAATCAATTATGGAGGCTATGTGCGATGATGAGCCACCATGGGGAGATTTTCATCATCGATCTTCATTCCCCACCATTCAGACGCTTGAGCCCGATACAAAACCCAGTCCTTCACTTGGAATGGTTCAAACCAAGTTTCCCACTTCCCTCGACGAAGTATTTTCCGAAGGAAACCTGGATAACCTTATGGAAACCACTCCCATAGATATTTCAGTGAAGCCTGGTATCGTGGAAAACATACATATTGTAAAAACATGTACTCCCCTCGAAATGGAGTTCTACTCTACCTACTTCAAAACCTTCCATGATGTTTTTGCTTGGAGTTATGAAGAAATGCTAGGAATAGATCCCTCGATTGTGGTCCATGAAATTCCTACCTTCCCTGGAACCCGACCTGTTCGACAGAAACTTCGACCCGTCCATCCTCGTAAGGAAGTCGCTATTAAAGCAGAAGTTGAAAAACTCTTGCATGCTAGTTTTATCTATCCTGTCCCATTGACAGAATGGGTATCTAACATCGTTCCCGTAGCCAAGAAACAGGGAACGATTAGAGTCTGTGTCGATTACCACGACTTGAACAAAGCTTGTCCGAAGGACAACTACCCAACTCTGTTCATCGACCAGATCATCGATAACTGTGCCGGGAGTGTCATCTTTTCATTTATGGATGGCTTTTCTGGCTATAATTAGATCGATATCCTCCCAGCCGACCAGCATAAAACAACCTTTATCTGCCCTTGGGGGATTTTTGCATATCGAAAGTTACCTTTTGGCCTTAAAAATGCCGGGGCAACTTTCCAACGGGCGATGTCATACGCATTTCACGATATCAAACATATTGTAGAACCATATCCTGGTGATCTTCCCACTCATTCTCAGACCTGGGAAGACCATCTTGATCACTTAGGTGCCATTTTCGAAAGGTGCCGTCGCTACAATATCCGTTTGAATCCACATAAGTGCGTCTTTTGCATGGAATCCAAAAAAATTTTGGGCTTCATAATCTCCAAAAGCAGGATACGCTTAGATCCTGCAAAGGTAGAAGCTATCTTAGCCCTACCTTCCCCCACAAACATTCCAGAACTTCAAAGTTTGCAAGGGCATGCAAACTTTCTATGTCGTTTCATCTGTAATCTTTCCAAGATAACAAAAGGCTATATGAGGCTTCTCAAGAAGAACACTCCCTTCATCTGGGATGATGAAGCCCAAAGTTCCTTTGACAATCTAAAGGTGGCCTTAACTAAATATCCTGTGATCCAACCCCTCGATTACACACGGGATTACATGCTTTACCTCGCAGCTTTGACTTCCACCATTGGTATGGTGCTAGTCCAGGAATACCATAATGGCATAGAACATGTGGTATACTATCTTAGTAAGAGTCTTCTCAACTCCGAAACTTGTTATTCACATGTTGAAAAACTGGCTCTGGCAACAGTTTTCGCTGTCCAGAGATTTCGTCATTACATTCTACTCTACTGGACAACTGTTATAGCTGATTTCAATCCAATGTATTATATCCTCACACGTCAAGTGCTTGGGGGAAAATATTCTCGTTGGATCATCATCCTACAAGAGTTTGACTTGGAATTTGTCAAAGCCAAGTCCAAGAAGTCTTTGGTCTTTGCTGAGTTGATTTGTAACTTGCCACGTGCTACCGAGCAATCCGAGCCCATCGATTCTCTTCCTGATGAATCGTTGTTCCTCATTAGCACGTCTGATCCATGGTACGGGGATATTTTATTATATCTCCAAACCCAACGTTTACGCTCCGACCTCACTCGCGATGAACGTCGGCGTATCTGACATCACGTCAAGTACTACCTCATAGTCAACGATACTCTTTATCGACGTGGTGTCGACACTGTTCTTCGATGCTGTTTGACCCTAGATGAAGCGGAACGCGTTCTTAATGACTGCCACGCTGGAGCATGTGGTGGTCATTTCTCTGGGATGGCTACGGCCCAGAAAATATTGCGAGCAGGATATTTCTAGCCCTCGATTTTCAAATACTGCATTGAAACAGTCAAGAAATGTCTGCCATGTCAATTCTTTCATAGTAAAACATGCTCGCACCCTGCTCCACTCCATCCTGTTATTGTCGTCGGCCCCTTTTCCAAATGGGGCATAGATTTCATGCACTGTAAGCCCACTTTAGCTGGGGGGCATAGCTATGTCATAGTAGCTATTGACTATTTCACAAAATGGGTTGAAGCGATGCCTACTTATGCTGAGGACGGAAAAACAACGGCACAATTCATATTCAATCACATTATAGCTAGATTTGGTGTCCCACAATCCATTGTGACCGATCATGGCTCCCACTTCAGGAACCATATGATTGAGGAACTAAGTGCTAAGTTGGGTTTTCGCCATGAAAACTCAACCCCAGACTACCCACAAGCTAATGGCCAAGTTGAAGCCATTAACAAAGTTCTGAAATGAATGATTCAGCGTATTGTGGGTACTCATAAATCCAACTGGCACTCGGCTCTATTTTCAGCACTATGGGCATACCAAACCTCAGTAAAAAGTGCTGCTGGGTTTACACCATTCCAACTGGTGTATGGCCTGGAAGCCATTTTACCGATTGAATGTGTAATTCCATCACTTAAGATATCCATAGAGCTACTTCCCCACACCACTTCCGAAGAGGAACGGTTTCTATACCTAGCCAAGCTAGATGAAACCCGCCGCGATGCTGCTTTAGCCAACGAAGCTCATAAAAAATGCGTCAAAGCTCAGTATGACAAATCCTTTCAACCTTGAATTTTCAATGAAGGTGACCTCGTACTCACATATGATCAAATGCATGATAAACTCGGAAAAGGAAAACTAGAATCTATGTGGTACGACCCCTTTGTTGTAAAACGTGTCTTGGAAAAAGGAGCCTATGAACTCGTCGAGTGTGATGGCACGCCATTGGCACGGCCCCACAACGGGCTATACCTCAAACGCTTCTACGCGTAAGGTTATCCTATGTGGGATACTTTTTGTACATAATGTACTTAGTTTGTTTTCACTCATCTTTTGGTGTGCACACATGGACCTCATGTATCCATTCTTACCTTGACTTGTGATTCTGTATGCAGATGTCTTCCTACTTAGGATTCGCCGACGGTGCAAGCCGGCATACCCGGAACCTCGCTTCCGCAGCATGGGTAATCTATTCTCCCGTTGGCGAGTTACTATCTTCAAGAGCCAATTGTTTAGGCCCTGCAACCAACAATATCGCAGAGTGCCATGCAGTCATCGGACTCTTGACAGAGGTTGCTTCCCTTGGAATTGACTCCCTATCAGTGTTTTTAGACTCCCAACTCGTGGTTTCTCATCTGAATCATGTTTACACAGTTCGCTATCCTATCTTACTTCATTTATTTCAGAGGGTACGCCTCTTGGAACGATCTTTTAACTTCATTTCATATCAACATGTACCAAGAGAATTCAATTGTATAGTTGACTCATTAGCTAATTACATTTTGGATTGGCATCTTGCCCATACATAAAAACACATCACAAAAAATAAACACACAAGTCATTGTAAATAAATAGGTCATAAAAGTAGGTCCATATATATATCACTGTATATAAAAGTGTTTTTCCAAATACATAAAGCTTTTGTTTTAAAGACAAAATTTGGGACCTAATCCCATACAAAAATTTGGCTCTCAAAGCCTACATATCGTATACATGCTGCAAAAAGATAAAAGCTACCATCTAAGGAGATCTAAGAGATCTATCATCATATTCCTCACGCTACTGGTGATAACACACTATAGCCCGAACCACCCTATGAAGGAGTCGGCCAATGCGCCTAGGCACACCTACAGTATGCCGCTGGAGATGCAAAGGGATGTTGTCCACCCTCATAGCGGGGATACCATGGGTTAAACCCTATAGGTTCCTCTCTATCTCCTGGACCCCTCCCGCCTCATCCTCGTCTTCTTCCTCCTCCGAAGCGGCTTGGCAGTCGACACCACCTCGACGTAATGGCGAGTACCCTACCGGTCTCTGTGGTCCATGATCTGTGACATGCACACATACATATATTAAAAGTCTTTTACACATTCTAAAAAAATAATAAAAATTATATATTCAAAAAAGAAAAAACATATCCATGAAGGTCATACCTGAATTGTCCCAATCCTCATCTTCCTGCAGTGCCAAGTCTATGTCCTCGCGGAAATCCACCCCTACATAGGGGTAGTCATCGATCATCACTATTTGTTCCTCGAGCCACGAGAAGAAATCCTCACCAAAATCCAAATGTTGCGGTCCCCCAAGTCGTCCTGCATATTCACTCCATCGAGCCATCCATGGCTCGGTGGGTGGATAGGGGGGCATGGCTATCTGTGGGCACCACAATGGCACCCTTGCCAAGAATAAGGTGACTAAGATGCTCCCATAACCAAATTGAGAATTCTCTCCAAGCCTACACTTGTTCACTTGCTCTTTGAGGTTGGCCAATACTGCCTCACACCAGTTGAATACTATTCCTGCCATACAATCCACTGCAAGATTCATCTGTGTACGAGACGCCTGATGGGGACCCGTGCTCCCTACTGCACATGTGATGGTGAACAACACGGTTTTTACAGGAAGTTCTATAATGTCTTTGATGACCACCTTGTCGCTTTTCTTCCCCGAACCTTGACGGCAATAACGAGCAATTAAATCATCCGTGCTCGCCTCCGAGGCTATGAACCCAGTAAAACTCATCCAGGATCCTCTTTTTGAGAGGCCCGTGAGGAAATAAATGTTCTCGAGTTCAATCTCGAGGATGTGTTCTCCTACTCGGAAAGCCTGAATGTCGGGGGTCCCACATTTGAATAATGTGGGTGAGAAGTTTTTCGTGCTTACGAATACCTTTGGTCTTGAAGAATTTTATCAAACCACATTCCCGGAGTGCAGTCACAGTCCTTTGGTCATTTTCGGCCAACAAATCATCCGCTTCATGCTCTCTTTCTTTCCAATGGACCATTTTGCTCCAAACAAGTTGCAAACACCTGCAAAAGGTCATAGGAAACATTCAGTAATCATTTAACAACTTGGTCTTAGCTAAAAATTTGAGAAAAAATAATTTTTTCATCTTAAAATTTGCCTCTATTGCGTCTGGGGGAAATTTGGCTACGCGGTACTGCACAGTACCACACCCCTGCTTAACATTACAGCGCGGTACTATTGCATAGTACCGCGCTTCCCGATATAGCTCCCACGCGGTACTGTGAAGGGCAAAAATTGCCTAATAGGGCTTGCCCAAAAAATTATTTTTCCTTACTGAAAACAAGTTATTCATACATGAAATGAAAGAGGGGCTTGAAAGCTCTTACCTGGCGTAGACAGCTATTGAAACGGTGCCCCGAATCTCCAGATATGAACTCTTGAAGTTTTTGCTCCTCAACTGGGTAAAATCTCCTCTTTTGGTAAATGCACAAGTGAAATGGTAACTTTCCATATTTACCCATCCTTTATATAGCTTTTTCACTTATTTTTTACTCATTATTTTATCTGGTTAAAATAAAACCCATTTCACATTACTAATATCTTGTTTCATGAGCATTTGTTGACAGGATCTCCTTTGAAAAATATTCACATTGGCGTTCATTTATTGTTTGACCTTCATTTTGAGCCTACTTTATCTTTTTCATGCTCTGGATTAAAACTAGAAAAAGATTCCAAGCGCTTTTACACCCATGTCGTGCTTGTCAAACTTAAGTAAATGGTGTCGAGCTTGGTCAACTTTACTCATGCTCATTAAATGATGAGGAAAGTATTATCCTGGTTGTATTTTATTCTCTTTTCGGACCAGAATAATTAAAAATTACGAAAAAGACCATCGGAGTCCATAGTTTTAAGCTCTTTTCAGACTCCCTATAATTGAAAAGATTGCCAAGTGATCTTGACTCTTTCACACTTGTAAAAGTATTTGAAAGGTCGTCTATTCGGTGATAGGTTACCCCTTTTTCGGCCCGTCTAGACTATTTACGAGAAAGGTATACCTCGGTCAATTTTTGGCTGGGAGAGTTCTCTCGGGAATTGTTTTACACTTTTTCGGGATCGAGGGACTAAATTTACAAAAAAGTACACTTTGGAGCCTCCTTTAAGTTTTTCAGGCTCTCTAAATATGAAAAACTACCGAGTTTTCCTTCCTTGGACTCGTTAAAATTTAACATCGAAGGGCCCGCTTTGGGAGGAACCTGTCCTTTCTCAAGTTTGTAAAACATGTGAGATTGGACTCATCTATGAGATGAGCTATACCGAGCATCTGTTATCCTCTTCAAGCTCGAAAAACAACAAAGAGGTACTTGTCTATCATGTCGGGGGAATATGGGGAACAAGTCAAGCTTGTTTTGGCAGCTTGTCAGTCGTTACCTTTGAACATGGCATGCGTCTGTCCCTTGTCTATGTCGGGTATCTATTTTCGCTGAGTTATGGTCATCATCCTGAGTCATCTCTCTGGCCATGAGCCTACTCGTTCGGTGTCTATCCTCTGCTATCAATAACACCTGCTGCCAAGTCCTGTTACATGTCGTTACATGTTCAAAGAGTTGCATTGTTCAGAGTCATTCATTGTGTCAGACCTCCGCTATGTCAGTACATACTCCATTGTTTCATCATCTTATGCTATCTTTCGTTCCGATTTCATGTCGATGATGTGGGAATCATTATGGCCCACCTTCGATGAGTCTATTCTCGTCGACGCCAAATCACTATCTGGGAATTGGACTTAGGGATCAACCATTAGTACCTTGGTACCTGCATGCCTCAGTGGCAGGTTTCCTCGTTTTTGACAGTAGGTTTACATCATTGACCTCTGATCCAACGATCTCTCGAATGCTTGACATCAACTCATTCATTCGCATTTCGTTGAGATGTACTACAGATACCTTGAGGATCATCGTCATCATTGGTGATTTCCCTCGCATTTGTTAATGGTTCACATCATTGACTGGTTATCAAATGGTTTCTACCATGTTCAACTTCAACACTTTGTAATCACATGGCTAGATTCGTATTGTTTGTGATTAGGTAGAAGACCCTGGGCGCACCTTTATATCTTAATTGCGTCCAGGTTGCAATGGAGATGTCCTTTGTATTGTCACATAGATCCACTTTTTGTATTGGTCGTGGTTGTGTCATTACTGTCTCATGGATCTACGCTTGTTCATATTAGCCATGATTTGTCTACAGTCGATATCATCTCAGTACTCATGGATCTGCAATGTATTGGTCGGTAGCCATGCTTTGAGTCAATTCTTACCAAGCATGGGGATGCTCGCCTCGGTGGTATATCTAACATTTTGTTTTTGTTTCAGCTCCTTGTTATTCTCCTCGATGCTATCTCCGCACAGTATTTGTAAAGTCTTTCGGCCATCAGTCCCTTCTGACCTCACACTTTAGGGGGCATCTGTTATACCTCCATATTCCACAGTGTCGCATCTTCATCATAAATATAGTTGACGACACTTCCCCTATTGCTTAAAACACCCAGAAGAGAAAAATGATGAGTGATCCTTGAAGACAAACCTGTCCTGTCAAGAATCAACCCCCCTGAGACTTCATATACCTACACTACTGCACCTTGCTCCAGCTTAGGTGCGCGGTAGTCTACAGTACCGCGCCATGCTCTTTCTTCTCCACGCGGTACTAGCGCGTTATGCTCTGTTGTAGAGGTGCGGTACACTTTTTTTAGCCTTTTTGCCATGGCTTGTGGGATCTTGATTTTTGAGAGATTTTTAAGGATTGGTGTCCCTGATTCGATCCTAACTCACTTTCTGTGATTAGTAGGCCTGATCCATTAAACTCTCCCAAGATCCACCCTTCTCTCTTGTTGGTTAACCCTACCACACAATATAAAAGAGAGGCATTCCATGAGCAAAAGGGAGGACTCTTGGAGACATCAAACTTATGATCTTGCATCTTTGTGGAGATAGCTAGAGGAGGAAACACTTGGAGCTGGAAGTTGGCTTGGATATCAAGCAACCATTGTAAGTGACTTCAAGTTGGTAATAGAACATAACTTGTCTTGTTTCCCAAATCACATGTGTTGATTTTGTTTCAATGATATGATTTGTATCTATTGTAGATTTAGATCCTAACTCATATTTCAAGTTGCTAGAGAATCATACATGCTTGTGTCTTGGTTTCATTTTGACAGGTTCATTCGTGAGGACTTGGAAATCGAAGCTACCATAAGGACAAGGAATTGGATTGAAGGTCAGTTAGATCTCTTCTATTTCTTCCAACAGTTTAATCTTGAAATGTCTGTTTAGATCTAGGAATTCAAGGTAGCATTTGTTTAGTTTTGTCTTAGTTTAGAGTCAGTTAAAGTCTACTTTAATCTAAGAGAATTTCTACCTATCTGTAGGGACAAAATTCTACATACAGGTGGGAATCTTCTTCCACCCAATTTAGTTGTTCTTCAAAATCTTCATAACCTTCCTCTGCAGCGATCTCGACTAGATTGTTTTCTTTTTCACGAACAGGAGGCCTGAGTGGCTGTTCATTGTTTTTTTCTCTATGTGCCATTTGTGGATTGAAAGGTCTTCTGAATTGATTTGGAGGACGGGGAGGGGACTTTCGATTAGGAGTGCTACCCTCCAATTCCATTCTAGTGACCTTGTTTGATAGGTTCTTGATGATTTGGGACATCTCATCAATCTTTGCATCCTGGGAGTCTCTTATTTTTGAAGACACCACTTCCTCCTTGGCCTTCCCCTTGTCTTTGTGTTTAGTATCATTATTCATTTTAATCTTGCCTCCTACTCTCAGATTTCCTTCAATGTCAATGGCATCATCCTGCATATCACTGAGCGAGACTGGTCTTCTTTCTCTTAATGTTATGGAAAAATATGAAGGGAAGGCAACTACATAAGTGAATCGAGCTACGACTTTAGTAGGACGAATGTCCTCAGGGATTCTTAAATACTGTTTATTAAATATTGCTGTGAAATCAACCATGTTTTCAGAGCCGCTTTTCTTCAGGGCAGCGAATTTTGTTAGATAATATAAACTGTCCCGTTTAACTCCCCATTTCTTGACAAAGGTAGTCTCCAATATTTCCATTGTGTTAATGGAGGCATTGTAATGTCCCCAGTTTGACCCCATGACATTAACATTATAAATGATTTAATATTGTTATGAAATCATGGTGAGGAGCTCAAGGCCAAGGCCCCGCCATCGATTTAGTGATGCATAAGGTTTACATGCTAGCCAGGCACATTGAAATTGTAAATATGCATTTTAATAAATACCCGCAACTAGCTATGCAATGCAACAAGAGATGGGGGTATGCTTTTTACAAGGAATTGGGAGGGAAAACATTCAAACCCTTGAGCCACTCAAGTCAAGCCAAGTGTCAATGAGAGAACCCATCAAACCCTCAACTACCCATGTTGACTTTTGTACCCAATCATTGTTTTCTCCCAAGAGTTGGTTGAGGTAGTTAATGCCTTGGGGAATGGGAGGTATGGCTATCCAAGTTCAGGTATGGGAAAGCCACCCTACATGGGAAATCGTGTTTTGATTCTTGGGAAAGAAAAGAGCCATGAATTCTGCCCCAAGCCATTATCCATCAACTAGTCTTCCTCCCTCACGAGTTTGGAACCACCTGGGCGTTTTCCTCCATGGTTTTTCTGTGATTACTTCTTTCTCAGCTGAGAGAAGGGCGTTTTTGTGTTTTATACCAGTTGGGAAGAAAGAGTAAATTGATTTGGGAGTGTATAGAGGCTCTTTGGCCCACTGAATGCTGTTATATCTATGGGAGAAATCCTTCTCTCCCCTATGGTTGAACTCCCTTCTCCCAATCCATTTTTGGGGTGTCCACGATTTGGGGAAAACCCATGGCCATATTATTGTAAATCCCATTGTTTAAAATGTGTATCCCTGCCCCATGTCTGTGCTTGCTGTGTGAGAGAAGAGTATGTTGGGTATGGGTTATGGGTATCCATGGCTTTGGCTTGAGCTTGAGTGTAAGCCTCCAGGGTTCAAGTGTAACCTCATAAACCCAGTTGGACTGGCTTGGCTGAGAGGAAATGGTTAATGGGATGTGTGTGAGCTGGAATGTTCCCTTTCCTTGTGAGAATCATGCCCAGCTCGGGGGTGGCCTTCGGACGGACTCAGTATAAGCTGGCGAAGAGCCTATGGCTGGGTGGAACGTTGCAGCGACATAGCTAGTTGCTTGGAACAATTGCACAATGAAGTTAAGTGTTTTCTGTCTATGTATTTACTTCTGTAAGGCATCAATTTGATGACTGTTTTGATATGTTGGATGGGCATGAATTGTGTGTGTGGATTAGATTTAAATCCCGTTGTGCATATTGCCTAATTTGTATCTGCACACCAATTTTTAAATTCTTATGAAATGCCTAGATTTTAGGGTCATGTTCCCTTCCTTGCATTGGGTCAGCAGGTGGGAACATTACAGGCATTAGGTAAAGATATGAACCATTTTCTGGCCTCTCCTTCTAATGGCTGAGCAAAAATTCTCATGATTACATCATCATGCTCAATCAGGATGTTGTCCGTGAAATCTTGAAATTGATCCACATGGTCCTCGATAGATTTCCCTTTACTGCCATCATACTTTGGCAGCAGCTTCAGGTAATGGGTAGGCATGTTAGTTAGGGGCATGGGTAATTGTAGGGGTCCATGCCGACTTGCCACCCATCTCAGTGTTCTAGGTGGAGGTGGAGGTTATCTGCCTCCTCCTCCTAACATGGGATGGTTGGTGTCTGGGATTACTGCTTGTGAGGTAATGAGGGGATTGGGAAGATTGGTACAAGCTGAATATTTTCGTTTGTAGTAGGGATCTTTCGAAAACTAGGAAAATCACAAGGAGTGCGATGATCTATGGAAAGAGGTTCACTTGCTGCGGTTCGGACAATAAATTCATATTGAGGGAATTGGGGGCCGAACAAAGGGGAGGAGAAACTTCACTGATAACTTGGTGAAGTAGACTGTTATCTCGCACACCTATGTCTCCAAGAAACTGAGTCTTCAAGGGCCACAAATTCTTCGTGGCTTCGGTTCTGGCGAGTGTGTCTTCGTCCAGATGCCAGGTTTTCTACTGTGGAGTCGCCAAGTGTATTACAGCCTGCACCACAATTTCATCCACTAAGAAATTGAGGGCATATAATCTTGTCATTATACCCAGGGAAGATCTATCTTCTTGATTGCATTCCTCGGCAATGACGCCAAAAAATTTGTTAGTCCCAGAGACGTTCTAAGGCTGTCTTTTAGAACTGTGCCTGGGTATCAATAATCACTCTTAAAAAATTTATTGAATCAAAACATAGCTGGCAAAAAACAATGTAGAATTCCAATCTTGAAATATGAATGGGAAATATTTCAATGTGCCAAGAAATCAGACTTTGAATGGTAAATGGAAAATGAAATGGTGTAAGATAAAGGTACTGTGAAAAGAAAGCTTTATCCTACATTTACAGAATGATGTGTTGAGTCTGGGAGAGGAATTCAATAGCCTTAAAAAAATGAACACAGAACGCCACTAAATAATACGAGAATATCACTTTAAGACAAATTAGCATGAATACTTCAATTACTAATCCTCTTAGAAGAAATACATTTAAGCATAAGCACTCATATAAAATTCAGAACATCTATGCAGATCATACATAGATGGAAGAGGTGAAAAACAATAGAGGGTACTAACTGTGCACATCAAAATTTTGAATCCTTCAAGCTCCAAGATAGGGAAATAATATGTTTCTTTCTGTATTGATCAAACTATCCAATATAGAAGTAATACTTCTTACACAAGAGAGCCAACCCTTTGGCTACTGCCTACTTGGATATATATAGCCTTCCTACTATCTAAAACAAAAATTGTTCCAATCAGTTAGATCTCAATAGCTTTAAGTTTTTTCTTTTTATACTCCTTAACAGAGTTTGTTACAATATCAGTCATACGGAAATTTATTAGTTATCCGATGGCTATGACCCGGGACCACTTTGCTAGCAAAGTAGTACGTCTGGTTCGACAAAGTTGGTATCACCTTAAACTATAAGGTATTAGCGACATAACGTCACTCAGAGCTTATCAGGAACCCTTAAAACACTTGTTGGACTGTCTACGGCCTGTTGAAGACATAGATGCGGCCATACTGATGAAAGATGTTGCTTTGTGGACCTCTGCCACCTATTTATTCCATCCCGTCCAAGCCCTTTTCTTTCGGACCCTGCTTTCGAAGGGACAAAAGTTCAATTTTGATGTCGAGCTGTGGAATAGGACATGATTCTATCATTGCTTCGCTAAAATTGCTCAGGTGCTACTACTTCACCAACTGATCATCCTTCACTGGGACCAGCATGTCCCCTTTGTCTGTGCTCTTGCCTCCGAAAGGCCCATCTCACTTTTAACCGATGAAATAGCTGAACTCTCCTTAGACATCTTAGGTGAGACCTCGTGCGTCTCTTGTCTACTTGTCTACGAGTGTGCATCTGCAGGCTGCTCATGGATGCTGGTCATCTGAATCCTCAGTGCTCCTGAGGGGCATCCTCTTGAGATGAAATGTGCCATCGGGAACCCCTGTTGTTCAGCTCTGAATTAATCAATCCCAAACACTCTACATGTATTTGGCTTCGCGTTTCAGACCTGTGAAGTCTAGAAGCTTTGAAATACAAATTAGATCAACTCATAGAGTATTTATGGTACTGCTTGAACGATCATCGGCGAACGTGCCTGCACTGGGATACTGATTACTTGACCATCCTTTCAGGATTAGCACACTGAGAGTAGACTGAATCTTGTACGATGATGGTGAAAGTAATGATTACTGGGAAGATTCACTTCAAAGCGACAGAGAGGATGACAAGAAAGAAAAACCATTAACGGTTTTCAGGTCCCTCAAAGAGTTGTTTAGGGAACACACTTCAAGCCCCCTAAACGATCTTGGGGCTTCCATGTGGAGGTTGCGGTTTTGATTCAGTGGCGAACTGGGCGTGATAAAAATCTCATGGTTTTAACCTCCTGAAGCCTTCATGACCGTTGATTTACTGTCAGAAGATCTCAAGATCTGAGCCAAGAAGACGCAAGTCCTTTAAGAATGGGCTCCACTTGGAGCAAGGCCTCCCTGTCAGGTGCTTCATGATTTATAAAACCACCATGATGGCTAGGTGGTTTCAGGGCCCTCAAAGAGTGGTCTACTAATACCGCCTTGAGAGCCTTGAACATCTATAAAGCTGACACGCGTCAACGGTGGTTTTCTGTCAGGGACCATCTAAGCTGATAAAATGAAGTGCATTGAAGAGTCCTGACCATGCCTGCTTTCAACTGGCTTATGACAAACCTTTTTGATCTTCAACTACATACCTTTCGGCTGCTAGGCCGTGAAGTATTTTGCTTTATACATGCCTTCTACTGCTCTAAATCTTTTCTCTGAATAAAGGAAAAGAAATCAGAGAAGAAGTCTAGTGTACAAAGTGTAAAGCAGAAGGACACCCTAAAGAACTTTCTCTAGTATTTAAAGATTACAACAATAGTGGAGCGCCAAACCCATTAAATAAGTAACAAGGCCCATGGTGTGAAATTTATCGATGTAGAGGACATTGGTCAGAAGACTATTATTTGATTCAGAAATATGTGCAAACACCAAAGAACCTTTATTGCACATTCTGTAAATTAGTTGGCCATGATGATACTAACTGTAGAGCATATGAATTCATGATAGAGATAAAGCATGATGTTTATAGAGTTCAAGAAGAAACATCGCATCACACTGATAATGCGCAGTATGATCAGGGCGCTTATAGAGGACGTGGTGGATTCCTAGGAAGGGGAAGAAACACTGGCCAAGGAAGAGGAAGAGGTCAGATAGTATGCTACAACTGTGCTCAACCGATACATTTATCCAGAGACTGCAAGAATGCTTGTACTACCTGTAAATATTGTAAGTCATTTGATCATGTCATTGAAGCATGCCTTGTTTTGCAAGAAAAAATGCAGGAGAGGAGACAAGAAGCACACAACCCGAACATACAGATGATTGCAACAGAAAAGAGAAATATAGATTGTAATATTCATGTAGTGACATGAAGTGGAGCTACCACAGGTGAAGATAAAAAAGTAGAAGCTTCAACTTCTGAGAATTACCGTGCTAAGAAAAATCCTACTGAAGGGGCTTGGATAAGAAAAGAGATGAGAAAAACACCTGCCTTTGAGCTGAACAAAGCAAAAGAATCCTTCATGGAAGCAAGAGAAACCTTCAAAGAACCAACACCTGTAACTCCAAGAATCAAGTTGCGAAGTGAGACTTTACCTGTGAAGGATATGCCAGCTACATATGATTGATCACGCACTACGATAGATGCAATGAGTCCTGTTGCGTAGTTGTTACAAAGATGCATTAAGTTGTTAAAACATGAGAATTCCTTAGCAGAATTACATACCCTGCTAAGTAATTACAAGCAACACAATACAGTGAATGAAGCACACAGAGTGGTTCATCATATCAAGAGCCACAAAAGAACTGGAACAGAAATGCGACTAAATGTGCAGATCAAAGATTTTGAGATGGATGAGATCATCCTGGACTTACGTCCATAAGTGAATGTCTTAAAAAAATAGACATGGGAACAAATGGGAAATCCGAAGTTGTCATGGTCACCGATACAGTTGATATTATCCAATCAATAGAAGTTTATACCCTTTGGGAGATTAGCAAATGTTCTTGTTGACATTGATGGAGTGAGAAGTCATGCAGAATTCGAGGTTATTGAAATTGTCGATGATAGCCAACCTTATCCTGCACTATTGGGGATAGATTGGGACATGGATAACCTCGCAATAATCATTTTGAAGAAGAAACAAATGATATTTGAAGGGGCATATATCAGGGTCATCGCACCCTTGGACCCTTCACAAGGGCCTAGATACATTGAGCCAATCAAGGAAGAATGTAAAGCTCATGATATAGATCACAGTTAAAATATGATACTAAATCAAGCAGATTATATCAACCCAACGGATGATGAAACATTGAGTTGGTGATGTGACAATTCTTTCATATTAGACTCAAATGCAGGAATGGAGAACTGGAAAAGCAGAATGCATGAAGTATCTGCCAGAAGATGTGCGCAGTTCACGAGATCACTGCCCTGGATTGGAATGGAGGTAAGTACAATCCCTACTTATGATGGCTTAACTAACATCCATACATTTTTCAAGAATATATTGTATCATTTTCAGATGAGCATAAGCTATCAGCATTGGATATAGCACTGCGCACCACACCTTCCAGATGGTGGGCCACGCATAAGAAGAATCTGACCACATGGGAAGAATGCAAGCATATGATGGATATCAGATTTCTGGAAGAAACTGAGATTGTACAAGCCAAGTATGATGGACAAACTGATCCAAGGGATCACGTAGACAATTGCAAGAAAGCATGGAAAAATAGGCCGCAAACATAATGGGTTCATCTATTTTTCCACACACTAGAGTAGATTCCGAAGAATTGGTACACAGAAATGGAACTGTGCAGAGGAACAACAGAATGGTCTGTTATGATTAAAAAATTCCAAACAACTTCTAGCTTCAAAGATGAATTCCCAAGCATAAATGAGGCATTACAATTTATCAAAGAGAAAGTATTTAAGGACATATTAGAACCTCTATATCAACAACCAGAATGGGTAAGACAGATAGAGCATGCCCTGGAATTTTACAACTTCACAGTAGATGAAGATGAAGAAGGAGAGGAAAGCAATGATGATGACCTGTGCAATGTCAATATACCTGAGTCAGAAGAAAAGCACGAAGTTGAAAGACCTCCACCGAAAATTCCGAATCTAAGTGATCTTGTGAAGACTCGGAAAGTGAACATTGGAATCACTGAAGAACCAAAGTTCGCCTCTATAGGATATTATTGGGACGAAGAGATCGTTGCATAGATAGCGGATGCACTTCGCGAGTATGAAGACTTATTCACAACAAATTTCTCCGATATGAAAGGAATTTTGGGAGACTTGGGAGTCATGAAAATACCTCTCAAGCCAGATGAAAATCCCACTAAGCAGAGGCCTTATTGTGAAATTCAAGCACAACAGATCTATGGAACAAGAGAAACAATTCCAAGAGATGCATAAAGAATAATATGTGAAAACTGTGCAAAATACTTGCAGCAGTGCTCTATTGATTTACTTAGAAGTAGAATACAATACAATAATGTCACAATGACTGAATAATTCAAATTAACCAAGGAGGTCATTCGAATATCCTGCATGGTGTACCTAGTCTGCACTAGGAGTCGTCATCATCAGATTAGTGGTAGTGTCATCAATGCACAAGTAATGGTCAACCAGGTGTCAAATTGAGTCTAATCGAATGTAGGTAGGTGTAACTGATGCATGGAGCACTAATGTAGTGAAGTAGAATCCAAGGAGGGCGCATGAGGATCTGTCAATAGTCAGAATAGTCAAACTAGTCTCTCCAAATGTCCATCGGAGTGTTTCAGTCAGTTAACTAGTCAATCTGTCCTCAAATCAAGGAACAGATCCACAAATCATGCAACTAACTGAGTGTGTCACTGGTAGTAGGTAAGAGAGGGTGCACTTTTGTTGATGTATATGTAACTTCAGAATGTATTTCATATATATTTATTGTACCCTTATTAGAGATGTGTTATTCCTCTATAAGGAAGTGTCGTCATGTGGATTGACAAGTGTCGCAAGTGTGTGTACCTGCCGATGGGTTATTAGACCACCATGTGGGGTCGACCCTGAATTATATATATTATAATGTGGATGTACCTAGCTAGACAAGTCAGCCCCATAAGGTCACTCGGAAAATAGATTAGTATAAATAGAGATCAGGTAATCTCTATTTAGATCATTCGGAAAAGTATCTCACTCTCACTCACAAAGTGGCGCACTAGTGAGGAGGAGGATCATTTGCTACTAGGAGACTATCTCAGTGTATTTTGGTTGTACTTTGGTTGAGCCATTGCTCTTTCTATCTCTGAGGAAGTTGTGGGGTTTTTCACCTTAGGGTTTTCCCCACGGAAACTCTGTGTCTCTTGTCTCTCATGCTTTTGATTCCTGTGATGCTTGTCATGCATATTGTGATTGTTATGCATTGATATACTGTATATGTTATTCTCTCAGTGAATATCCTAGAGTATCGTGAATTAATGCTCAAAATTTAACATGGTATCAGAGCTAACCTGAGAAGAAGACATTTTGCAGTGACAGAAAATTGAGTTTCTTGTTTATTGGGTTTCTCTCCACATATTTTTGAAAAACAGTATAGTAGATTGACTCTACTCATCAAGGCGCATCTATCTGTCCAATCAAAATTCAATTTCGAGCATTTTCAGACCTGGCCCTAAAAATTAGGGTTTCCACAAAAATAGGAATTTCTGGAATCTGAAGACACAGCTGGAAGCTCCTTGCAACAGTTGAAGTTTAGAGCTTTGGATCGAGATTTTTGGCTGGGTAGATCTCCGGGAAACTCAAACCCTAATTCAGGGCTCTCCTCAGTGAACCCGGGAGGACAAAAAGTCAAATCTGAAGGGTAAAACCTTGCTGATCTCAAATTCTGAATGCACTAGGATGATCAGGTCATCAAAGCGCATCTTTCTATCCTTTAAGAAATTTAAAATTCACATTTTGAATTTTTAGGGTTTTTCCGACAAACCCTAATCCGGGACCAGATCCAGTTTTCAGCATTTCAAGTGGTAAGACCTAAATCTTTTCTATTTCCATTTGAAGTACTCTTTAAGATGTCTCTCCACACCAAGTGTTATCTCTAGGGTTGTTCCTTCTACTTATTTTTAAATTTTGATTATGATTTGTTTTTATTGTTTTTAATTTTACTTTGTTTCATATTTTACATTTTCTTTTTCACTATTAGGGTTCCTGAGTTACCTAAAATCATCAAAGTTTTTATTCATTAATTATGAGCCCATGTATGTGTCAAAACGTATGTGTTACAGGATGCAATCTTACAAACTGGTGGAATTTTTCTAAACTGGCAGCATCTTGTGAGCCTGCAGCATATTGATTTCTTTTTTATGTCAAAATGGTCACATGACATTTTATCAAATGGTTTATGATTTATTTCATGGAATATATAATGAAAATAAGCTTTTATCATAGTCATGAATGTAAGCTTATATTATAGGTATTCGACATCCTATATGTTTTTACATCCTTGACCATGAAATAATGAGTCATATGGTATGGTGGCAATTATGGAAGAATACAGGTGTTGTCATGTCAAGATTAAAACCGTTCATATAATGAGTAAGTGTGGTCATCATAACAAGAATAGCCCAATGCACATGTTCCATCAAAATGTTTTTCGTTATTTTGCTGAAGAAGGGTATTCGCAGATTGGTTTGGTTCATTGTTCATCTCCATCTGATCACAAGCAGTGTTATGTAAAGGTTCAGAAAATTTTGGGTTTATGTCCGAACCCTAGGGCTTGTAAATTTAGAGTTCGAATACATTTGTGCTTCCTTGCATAGCAGAGCACGCAGCTTCGGCATCGCCATTCTTAAAGCACACCGCCGCATGACAAATGCCCTGTTCAGAACAATACTGCGTGAAGACTTTGCTGAGTTGAATGTTAAACAGGGTTATGTACAACATAATATAAGTGTTTTTAGCTGAAATATAAAAGCATTATTGGTTTATACAGCCGAGTTGAAGTCAATTTAGGGTTTATAATGTCAAGGGTAACTGAAATTGAAGAGGAGCTAGAGATGGTAGTGAAGAAAAAGCAGGGAGGTTTCATTTGTAGATTAGAACCTAGTAATACAGATTGGATTAAACAGTTTCCAAGGACTGCAAAGTTGATACAGAGGTCGGGATGGTTCAGTTTTTGTGATAAATTGCAGGGATACCATTCACAATTGACAATGGCTTTTATTGAAAATTATAATGATGACAGGGTTCAGTTACAAACCTTAACCGTGAGAGTCAATGAAGATTCTATTGCTGAAGCTATAAATGTTCCTGCAGAAGGTGAAAAGTGGTTTAAACAAAAGGACTTCAAAGAAGATTTCAGCGAATTCTTGATCCTGGGAAGTGAAAAGCTCGATTGGAAAAATGGAGTTCATGTTAGCAAAATGAAGCCAGAATGGTGAGTGCCATTGGAGGTAATTCAGAATTATATCACTTGTGATGGAAGGTATGATAGGGTTTTAAAGTGCCATTTGAAACTTCTAATGCATATTCATTGCAGTACACAGTTGAATCTTCCATTTTACCTGTTTAAGAGCCTCCAAAAAATGATTGCTAAGATTGAAAACCATCCAGCACATACAGCTCGCTCGGTTTATCATCAGGGGCTAATTAAGTTGTTGATTCTAACTCAGCTGCAAAAAGAAGAAAGAACATGGGGTTCTCTGCCAACAGAGTTAGGGTTTAGTGATAATCCTAAAGAGAAAGGCAAGAAGATGATTGAGGACGCTAACCAGCGGATGACAAACCCTACAGAGATAGTTAAAAAAGGTAAAAATAAAGAGAAGGATGTTGTACAGAGCAGTTTGAGCCCTGAAACACCCTGCACACAAGAAAATCCAGAAAAACTCAGTGACATGATTAAAAGCATTGCTTCAGAAAAGACGAGTTGTAAACAGTTATTCAGGGAAAGCAGGCCAAGAATCAGACTTAGTGAGAAAATGCAGATGGAAGAAAGAACAATTCTGGAAGATGATAAGGAAGTTGTAGTTATTGAAGATGCTGCAAATGAAGGACCACTACACACAGCAGAGGACAAATATTATGAGGATATCGAACAGTTTATCGACATGCAGGGTGTAGGAGGTTCCACACCAGAAATGTTTTGTACAGACAAACAAAACAATCTTGAAGAAGGTTCAGTATCAAGAAATCTGCATGAAGAAAGAGGTTGCATAAGAGAGGAAGATTTGGATATTTCCTCAGAACTTGGTCAATGTAAAAGATCTCTTCAAACTTATAAAGAACAAACAATATACCTGCAGGACATTAATGAGAAATTAATGGTGGCAAACAAAAGATTACGAGAAGACATGGAAAATAAGGAAGCAGAGTTCCAAAAATTACTAAAGATTTCTAAGAATATCCTCAAGGAGAAGCGAGACATGCAAAGACAACTGGAGCAACTCAAAGCCCAGAACAAGGAAAGTGATAAAGATGTTGAATTGGCGAGGCTTCAAAAGCGCTCATAGGTGCTTAGTGACTTAGCTGCCTTAGCTAAGGCTTCTAGAAGCCTTTAGGTGTTTAAAAGTTATTTGATTTTGAACTCATGTTGTTATATTTGACATCTGTATGACACTTGTAGCCTAAAATTTTGTAAGGGATTAACTTCCCACTTTTGAAGGAAGTTCGATCCAGAAATTTAGGATCTATGGTTAATTTCTAGATAGAAGATTTTTGTACAAAAGGGAGTCTCGATTAGAGAACTGGAGGTTGGCAGTTTTGGGAGTAATGCATGATCAATTGTGAGCACATCTGTGTAGCATGAGCATTTGCAGCTTCAGTAACAGGTTCTATTTTTGAATAAACATGATGATGATTTGCGCTTGTGTTATATGAATTGTCTTTCTGATAACTTTGTTATGTATATGGTCATATATATATTCCATTGCAATAATTCTTATCATGAGAAGACAGTTATCTTTTTATTTTTATAAACATTGACAGTTTCACTTCATGATTTAGGATCATAGTACCTATATATTGAACCTTGTGATATACTCCATGTTATGCAGTATTTATTTGACTTTCCTGTAACTCTGATTTCACACCAGCCTATCCTTTTTTTTAAAGTGTCATGTTTGCTTGTAAAGATTGTAAATACCCATATAATACAGTATGGATTGTGTGATATGTGAAGAACAGATTTGATTTTATATTAATTGACATATACCAGTTTGGTTTCTTGTAAATTGTGTGATGCCTTTATAATTTTTGATTTCATACCAATTGGTGTTTTCAGTGTGATTTCATTTACAAATATTTCCTTAAGCTTGAATCCCGTAGTCTAGGTTCAACTTTAGGGATAACATCTTTTGGCGCCGTTGCCGGGGAACGGATAGTGGAAAGGATATCTTCCCCGGGTAATTGAAAATTTCACGGAACTGATTTTGTAAGGTGAACAGAATCAGCAAAACCTGATATAGACTACATTCAATCACCTTTTAAAAAGTTACAGTGGCTTCAAGGAAGATAGGGACTCGAGGAAATCCCTCATCCCCTTTAAATCCAGGAGTCTCAGATCCAGAGCAGTTGTTAAAAGAGGCTAGGAGAAATCTGGTCTCTACTTTAGAGATCCCTGAATCTGCATCTTTCCCACTTCCTTCTCTAAATCTACATTCAGAAAGAGGTCAAGAGGAGTTAGATTTGTTATTTACCCCTTCCAAAGTCGACAATTTTCAGGTCTTTACAAATCCTTTGATATCAGAACAAGTTAAGCTTGAAGAATTACAAACAGGTGTTTCTTCTTTATCTTCAATTCATACTCCTTTGGTTAAAACAGTCCTAGTAAATCAACCAAATCCTGGTAATTTGTGTCCCTCATCACAACAGTCAAGCAGTTTTCAGTCAAATACAAATCCTAAAATGGCTCAAAATCGAATGGCTGCTATGGTAGCAGCAAGATATGCCCCCCTTGTTTTGCCTCAGCCCCTCAATGCTCTTCCAGGAGAAGATTATCATAAGTATCTGCCAAGGTTCGATGGCTAGGGAGATGTTACTGCAGAAGGCCATTGGAATATATTCATAGCTTTTACAGACAATCATAATTATGAGCACGCGGATGTTTGGATGAGATTATTTGTCCAAAGTCTAGATGGTGAGGTTAGAACATGGTTTCGGGAATTACCACCAAATTCCATAGATGGTATTGATGCATTACAAGAAGTATTTCTGAGACGCTGGGGGGACACGAAAGATTTCTTGTATTACCAAACAGACTTTGAATCTTTAAAAAGAAAAAAGGGTGAAACTGTGGGTGAGTTTTCCAAAAGATTTAACAAAGTGTATAGCAAGATCCTAGCTCAAATTAAACCTACTGAGACATCAGCAATGTTGTCTTATGCAAATTCATTTAATTCTGAGTTTTCTTTGCTATTAAGAGAAAGAAAATCAGATTCACTTCAAAACATGCAAAATGCAGCATTAGAAGTAGAATCAAACATTTTTGCCTCCAACAGACTAAAAGACGAAATAGAAGATCAAACTATGGACAAAAAAGGAAAGAAAGTAGTCAGTACATCCAGTCATGTAGGAAAGGCATCAGAGGGCAGAATAGATGAAATGAGTAAACTCATAAAAAATTTGTATGACAAGATTGATAGACTGGAAGTGGGAAATAGAAATAGAAATCAGATTAAACCCATGCCTGAAGGTGATAGAAATCCGAATCAGTTCAGAAGACCTTTTGCCCCTAGATTCTTCCCAAGAGAAGGGCGAAATAATGATATACAGAGGGAGAGACGAGAAAATGAAGACCAAAAGATTCAGCCTCCTTTTCAAAACAATAATGTCAGAGCGGATGAATCATATGAATTTGATGAAGGTGAGTTAGATGAATTGGAAGTTGAAGAATAGAATATTAGACAGTTTGATGATGATGCTCCTTCACATTTTATAACTCGATCTGATTATCAATATGCTACAGAGTTAGATCACTACGAAGAAGATGATTATCAGATGTCTATGCCAGAGGTCTGTCAGCAAATGCCACAAAAATCATATGGCTTAAGGTCAGGGGTAAAACATGCAGCACAAACCAAGAAAGTGATGAAAGCTTCTTCTGTTAAACAAAATCTGCCTGCAAACCACAAACAAACTGTAAGTCAGAAAAAAGATGAATATGTGAATCCAGAGGAGATTAATAAGTCTATTGGTGGTTTCAGTTTTGAACATGAACTTAATAAGGTAAAGATCCCTATGCCTTTGACTGAGTTGATAAAAAATAAAGTTTACAGGGAGGCCACCTTTAAAACCTTTAGTAATGCAGTGAATTCTAGTCTTGTGCCTTCTGATGAGATTAATCTGCAGGATGAAAATCCTACTATCATTGTGGGATCGAAAACTTTTGATCAAACGGATGGTAATTCAGAATATCCTCCGCCATTTTACATAACCTTTTCTGTACATGATCAACTGCTGCATAATTGTTTGCTGGATTCAGGAGCTTCACACAACCTTATGCCCAAAGCAGTCATGGAAGCTTTAGGACTGAGTGTAACAAGGCCATACCATGATTTATATGCATTTGATTCCAGGGCAATCAAATGTATTGGGGTGATTAAGGATTTGGTGGTGAATTTAACCCAGATACCCATGAAGAGTATATTGATGGATGTTGTGGTGGTAGATATTTCTCCCAAGTTTGGTATGTTGCTGTCTAGATCCTGGGTGAAAAAGGTGGGAGGAACTCTGCAGATGGATCTCTCATATGCTACAATTCCAGTATTCGGGGGTGAATTCAGAAGATTATACAGAGAAGTTCAAATGGCATACTTGGTAAGTGACAGCAACCACCCTAACAATCACCCTATTTATTCAATTGATGAAAACCTTAGGTCTTGTATGTTGCAGTTGAATGATGAATCTGAGGGTGTTTTAAAGGTAGAAAAAGATGTCTCAATTCAGGTAAGAAGAGAAGAACATGATGGCTTATGGCAAATGTATTTCGATGGTGCATCAAGTAAAGAAGGGGCAGGAGCAGGAGTGTTATTGATTTCAGCTGGAGGTGAGACTATTTCCCATATGTTCAAATTGGAATTTAAAACAACAAACAATACTGCTGAATATGAGGCTTTGATCCTTGGATTAAGGGCAGCAAAGGACTTGGGCATTAAGGAGCTTGCTGTATTTGGCGACTCTGAATTAATAATTCAGCAAGTAAAAAAGGTGTACTAGGTAAAGCAGCAGTTGTTGAAAGTTTATAGGAATGAAGTCTGGGATCTAATTGAAAATTATTTCATAGCCTTTAATATCACCTTTGTCCCAAGAGAATATAATGAAACAGCTGATTCCTTAGCCTTAGCAGCAGCCTATTTCAAAGTGCCAAAGGTTACTCATCTGAAATATCCAATTGATGTTAGGTACAGACCTACTGTCCCAGATAATATTAAACATTGGAAGGTTTTTAATGATGATCAAGAAATAAAAGAATTTCTGGAATTGGTAGGTGAATTTTCAGATGATACTGTTGAAAATGAACAGGATTCGGAATGGGTGGAAAATGAACCATGCATAAATAATTCAATTGCTGATCATAAAATTGTGGAGTTAAAAGGGAATTTCATTCCAAAGGGACTTGTTCCTTTAGAAAGATTGTTTTCAAAAGATGATACACTGATAAAACCTACTCTACAGACTACTGAAGAAAATGTTATGGAATATAATATTGGTTCTGAAAAGCAGCCTCAAATGATAAAATTGTCAAAATTGCTGTCAGACGATGAAAGAAGAAAATATGTAGATTTGCTGAAAGAATATAAAGATATTTTTGATTGGTCATATCAGGATTTGAAAACATATGATACCAGCATAATTCAGCACAAGATACCTCTAAAACAAAACACTAAGCCTTTCAGACAGAAGCTTAGAAGGCTAAATCGAGCATTGCTGCCAGTAATTGAAAAAGAGGTGAAAAAACTGTTAGATGCAAAAATCATTGTGCCTTTAAGATATTCATCTTGGGTTGCTAATTTAGTCCCTGTATGGAAGAAAAATGGAGAGATAAGATTATGTGTAGACTTCCGTAACCTGAATAAATCATGCCTCAAAGATAACTATTCATTGCCAAAGAAAGATCAGATTTTGCAGAAGGTAGTAGGTGCTCACAGGCTTTCAATGATTGATGGATTTTCTGGTTATAACCAGATTGCAATTCAGCCAAAAGACCGAGAGAAAACAACATTCACCACGCCTTGGGGAACCTTTATGTATGACAAAATGCCTTTTGGGCTCATGAATGCAGGTGCTACTTTTCAGAGGGCTATGGATATAGCTTTTGTGGGAGAAAATGAAAAGTTTGTAGTGATATACCAGGATGACATCACAGTCTTTTCTAAATCCAATGAAGAGCATCTTAAACACTTAAGACAAATTTTTGTCAAATGCAGGAAGTTTGGTTTATCATTAAATCCTAAAAAATCTCACTTTTCCCTGACAGAAGGCAAACTGTTAGGCCATATTGTATCTGCTGAGGGAATAAAGATAGATCCAGAGAGAGTCAAGGCTATTCTAAAAATAAGCATTCCCAGAAACAAAAAAGAAATTCAATCCTTTGTTGGAAAAATCAACTTCTTAAGATGGTTTATTCCAAATTTTGCAGAGATAATAAAGCATATCACTCAAATGCTTAAAAAGGACAGTGAGGTTAAGTGGTCTAAACAGGCTAAACAAGCATTTGAAAACATAAAACAAGCATTGATAGAAGCCCCAGTCCTGATGGCTCCTGATTACACAAAGGATTTTGCCATATTTTCATTTGCATCAGAAGATACTATTGCTGCTGTGTTGTTACAAAAGAACTCTGATAATTTGGAACAACCCATATCATTCTTCAGCAAAACATTAAGGGATTCTGAGCTGAAGTATAATATAATGGAAAAACAGGCCTATGCCTAAGTTAAAGCTCTGAAATTTTTTAGAATATATGTTTTACACTCTAAGGTTGTGGCATATGTCCCAAATGCAGCAGTTAAGGAAATTCTGGCACAGCCTGACAGTGAAGGCAAGAGAGGCAGATGGATAACCAAGGTCATGGAATATGACATAGAAATTAAACCAACAAAATTGGTAAAAGGACAGGGACTGGATAAATTGCTCACAGAGTCAAACTGTCAGGTTTTGAATCTTCACATCATGGTAGAGCAGTCAGAGCAGATTATGACCACTGAGCATAGTAAAGAGCAGATTTATAACAGGTATGCTGAATCTGATTGGTATAAGGATGTGGTGTATTTTCTTTTGTATTTGCAATGCCCTCTTGAAATTGAACAGGAATGAATGCAGATCTTTGAAACTAAAAGCCATGAAGTATGTTTTAATGGATCAGATGTTGTATTGGAAGGACCCGGGGGGGATACTGTTGAAATGTTTGGAGAAATATGAAGTTCATGCTGTGATTGCAGAATTGCATAGTGGAGTGTGTGGAGGACATAAGTATTGGAAGGAAACTTCCTTCAAAATCTTGAGAGCAGGATACTACTGGCCTACCCTGTTTTCAGATGTTTATCAACAGGTTAGATCATGTATTGAGTGTCAGAAATTCGCGGGAAAGCAAAAGCTTCAATCCTTACCTCTAAAGCCTATTTTTGTGAATGGTCCATTTCAGTAGTGGGGACTAGACTTTATTGGTGAGATTTACCCTCCATCCAGTGGACAGCACAAATGGATTTTGACTGCTACTGATTTCTTCACAAAATGGGTGGAAGCAGTTCCAACAAGGAGAGCAACAGAACAGGTAATAATTACTTTCCTTCAAGAAAATATTTTGAGTACGTTTGGATGCCCCAGAAAATTACTCACTGACAATGCCCCTGCCTTCAAATAAAAAAAGATGGTGAATTTTTGTCAGGAGAATAACATTAGCCTTAAGCAGTCCACACCATACTATCCACAAGGAAATGGATTAGCAGAATCTAGTAACAAAAACATTGTAAATAGTATCAAGAAAATGCTGTTTGAAAACAAACGAAGTTGGGACAGCAAATTAAAATTTGCTCTATGGGATGATAGAGTAACGATTAAAAAGTCAGTTGGGACATCCCCTTTCCAATTGGTTTATGGGACTGATGTTGTTTTCCCTGTCCATTTAGTCACTCTAGTCATGAAGTTTTTGCAGGAAATCGAAGAAGAGCCAGATGATATCAGGAGACGAATGTTCCAGATAGTGCAATTGCAACAGGAGAGAGAAGCCATCAAGGATACAGTTGAGAAACATCAAAAAAGGATGGAAGACAGTTTTGATAAAAGGGTTAAAAAAGATTTGTTTACAGTTGGTGATCTTGTGCTCAGGTGGGATGCAAGAAAAGATGAAAAAGGTAAGCATGGGAAGTTTGATAACTTATGGATAGGGCCTTTTTCAATCATAAAGATCCTTGGAAATAATACTTTTGTCTTGCAAAATTTGAAAGGAGAAGAGATTGCAGATTCAGTCAATGGACGTTTCTTAAAGCCTTTTTACACAGAGTGAAAGACAAGGGGTTATTGTACATAGTCATTGTATATATCATTTTATTGCAAATAAGACTCCAGCCCAATGGATATGGCACTGATCAGCAAGTTCTCAAAGTCTCTGAAAGAAACTTTGTCCCCAGACGAAGCCAGATGTTATCTCTAGGGTTGTTCCTTCTACTTATTTTTAAATTTTGATTATGATTTGTTTTTATTGTTTTTAATTTTACTTTGTTTCATATTTTACATTTTCTTTTTCACTATTAGGGTTCTTGAGTTACCTAAAATAATCAAAGTTTTTATTCATTAATTATGAGCCCATGTATGTGCAAAAAGGTATGTGTTACAGGATGCAATCTTACAAACTGGTGGAATTTTTCTAAACTGGCAGCATCTTGTGAGCCTGCAGCATATTGATTTCTTTTTTATGTGAGAATGGTCACATGACATTTTATCAAATGGTTTATGATTTATTTCATGGAATATATAATGAAAATAAGCTTTTATCATAGTCATGAATGTAAGCTTATATTATAGGTATTCGACATCCTATATGTTTTTACATCCCTGACCATGAAATAATGAGTCATATGGTATGGTGGCAATTATGGAAGAATACAGGTGTTGTCATGTCAAGATTAAAACCGTTCATATAATGAGTAAGTGTGGTCATCATAACAAGAATAGCCCAATGCACATGTTCCATCAAAATGTTTTTCGTTATTTTGCTGAAGAAGGGTATTCGCAGATTGGTTTGGTTCATTGTTCATCTCCATCTGATCACGAGCAGTGTTATGTAAAGGTTTAGAAAATTTTGGGTTTATGTCCAAACCCTAGGGCTTGTAAATTTAGAGTTCGAATACATTTGTGCTTCCTTGCATAGAAGAGCACGCAGCTTCAGCATCGCCATTCTTAAAGCACACCGCCGCATGACAAATGCCCTGTTCAGAACAATACTGCGTGAAGACTTTGCTGAGTTGAATGTTTAACAGGGTTATGTACAGCAGAATATAAGTGTTTTTAGCTGAAATATAAAAGCATTATTGGTTCATACAGCCGAGTTGAAGTCAATTTAGGGTTTATAATATCAAGGGTAACTGAAATTGAAGAGGAGCCAGAGATGGTCGTGAAGAAAAAGCAGGGAGGTTTCATTTGTAGATTAGAACCTAGTAATACAGATTGGATTAAACAGTTTCCAAGGACTGCAAAGTTGATACAGAGGTTGGGATGGTTCAGTTTTTGTGATAAATTGCAGGGATACCATTCACAATTGACAATGGCTTTTATTGAAAATTATAATGATGACAGGGTTCAGTTACAAACCTTAATCGGGAGAGTCAATGAAGATTCTATTGCTGAAGCTATAAATGTTCCTGCAGAAAGTGAAAAGTGGTTTAAACAAAAGGACTTCAAAGAAGATTTCAGCGAATTCTTGATCCTGGGAAGTGAAAAGCTCGATTGGAAAAATGGAGTTCATGTTAGCAAAATGAGGCCAGAATGGAGAGTGCCATTGGAGGTAATTCAGAATTATATCACTTGTGATGGAAGGTATGATAGGGTTTTAAAGTGCCATTTGAAACTTCTAATGCATATTCATGGCAGTACACAGTTGAATCTTCCATTTTACCTGTTTAAGAGCCTCCAAAAAATGATTGCTAAGATTGAAAACCATCCAGCACATACAGCTCGCTCGGTTTATCATCAGGGGCTAATTAAGTTGTTGATTCTAACTCAGCTGCAAAAAGAAGAAAGAATATGGGGTTCTCTGCTGACAGAGTTAGGGTTTAGTGATAATCCTAAAGAGAAAGGCAAGAAGATGATTGAGGACGCTAACCAGCAGATGGCAAACCCTACAGAGATAGTTCAAAAAGGTAAAAATAAAGAGAAGGATGTTGTACAGAGAAGTTTGAGCCCTGAAACACCCTGCACACAAGAAAATCTAGAAAAACTCAGTGACATGATTAAAAGCATTGCTTCAAAAAAGAAGAGTTGTAAACAGTTATTCAGGGAAAGCAGGCCAAGAACCAGACTTAGTGAGAAAATGCAGATGGAAGAAAGAACAGTTCTAGAAGATGATAAGGAAGTTGTAGTTATTGAAGATGCTGCAAGTGAAGGACCAGTACACATAGCAGAGGACAAATATTATGAGGATATGGAACAGTTTATCGACATGCAGGGTGTAGCAGGTTCCACACCAGAAATGTTTTGTACAGACAAACAAAACAATCTTGAAGAAGGTTCAGTATCAAGAAATCTGCATGAAGAAAGAGGTTGCATAAGAGAGGAAGATTTGGATATTTCCTCAGAACTTGGTCAATGTAAAAGATCTCTTCAAAGTTATAAAGAACAAACAATATACCTGCAGGACATGAATGAGAAATTAATGGTGGCAAACAAAAGATTACGAGAAGACATGGAAAATAAGGAAGCAGAGTTCCAAAAATTACTGAAGATTTCTAAGAATATCCTCAAGGAGAAGCGAGACATGCAAAGACAACTGGAGCAACTCAAAGCCCAGAACAAGGAAAGTGATAAAGATGTTGAATTGGCGAGGCTTCAAAAGCGCTCATAGGTGCTTAGTGACTTAGCTGCCTTAGCTGAGGCTTCTAGAAGCCTTTAGGTGTTTAAAAGTTATTTGATTTTGAACTCATGTTGTTATATTTGACATCTGTATGACACTTGTAGCCTAAAATTTTGTAAGGTATTAACTTCCCACTTTTGAAGGAAGTTCGATCCAGAAATTTAGGATCTATGGTTAATTTCTAGATAGAAGATTTTTGTACAAAAGGGAGTCTCGAATAGAGAACTAGAGGTTGGCAGTTTTGGGAGTAATGCATGATCAATTGTGAGCACATCTGTGTAACATGAGCATTTGCAGCTTCAGTAACAGGTTCTATTTTTTAATAAACATGATGATGATTTGCCCTTGTGTTATATGAATTGTCTTTCTGATAACTTTGTTATGTATATGGTCATATATATATTCCATTGAAATAATTCTTATCATGAGAAGACAGTTATCTTTTTATTTTTATAAACATTGACAGTTTCACTTCATGATTTAGGATCATAGTACCTATATATTGAACCTTGTGATATACTCCATGTTATGTAGTATTTATTTGACTTTCCTGTAACTCTGATTTCACACCAGCCTATCCTTTTTTTAAAGTGTCATGTTTGCTTGTAAAGATTGTAAATACCCATATAATACAGTATGGATTGTGTGATATGTGCAGAACAGATTTGATTTTATATTAATTGACATATACCAGTTTGGTTTCTTGTAAATTGTGTGATGCCTTTATAATTTTTGATTTCATACCAATTGGTGTTTTCAGTGTGATTTCATTTGATTTGTACAAATATTTCCTTAAGCTTGAATCCCGTAGTCTAGGTTCAACTTTAGGGATAACACCAAGCTTTAGGATAAGCTTGAAGGGGCTAATAAATTCCGAGCCTGGAAGTATAGGATTGGGTTAATCCTGGAAGAGAATGAGTTGGAATCATATATAAAAGAAGACATCCCTATCCCAGAGGATGAAGAGGCCAAGGTATTGCATAAGAAGAACTTGGTCAAGGAAAATAGAATCATTGATGATTCTATCAAAGACCATCTCATACCCCATGTGTCTTCTCTTAAGACACCCAAGGAGATGTTTGACTCTTTGACCAAGCTATTTGAAGGGAAGAACATAAATCGGAAGATGACCCTGCGGAACCAATTGAAAGGAGTAAAGTTTCAGAATGGAGAAACCATTCAATATTATTTTTAAAGGGTCTCCCAGATCAAGGAACAACTAGAAGCAGTGGATGAAATGGTGGAGAATGGTGAAGTGGTGATGACCACTCTAAATGGCCTACCCAGGTCATGGGATTCCTTTATTCAAGGAATTTGTGCAAGGAAGAAGTTGATCTCCTTCAACAGATTGCGGGAAGAATGCTCTGAAGAAGAAGCTAGACTTATAGCTCGTGAGGAAAAGATGGGAGGTGAAGATCAAGCTCTTGCAGCTCACACCAAAAGAAGCAATCCCAAGAAGGAGCACTCTTGCCACAAGAGATCCTATCAAAAGAATAAGAAGGATCTAAGATGCTTCACATGCAATGAGAAGGGTCACTTTGCTACAGATTGTCCCAAGAACAAAAGGGATAATAACAACAACTCCAGCAAGAAGAAGAAGGGAAGCAACAAAAAGTTTCATGCTCATGTTTTCGAGGATGATAAACCTCCAAAGAAGAAGGCTAGGGTAGAAAGTGATAGTGATGATGACTCATCAAGTGAAGAAGAATATGTTCTAATTTCTGCTCTCACAGGTACTATCTCCCATGGTTGTAATGATTGGTTGATTAATAGTGGAGCTTCCAAACACATGACTGGGTTTAAGAAATCTTTTGTGAATCTATCTGAACATGAATCACCCCATAAGGTGAAACTTGGGGATGATTATCAATACCCAATCAAAGGAAGTGGTGAAGCCTCCTACAACCTAGATTCTGGAAAATCTTTGAAGATGAAAGAAGTCCTTTATGTACCTGGACTCAAGAAGAACTTACTCTCCATCTCTGCATTGGATGCAAAAGGTATGAGGGTTGCATTTGTAGATGGCCAAGTCCTAATGTGGCCAAAGGGTAAAACAATCGATGATGCAGTAGTGATTGGAGAGCAAGAGGGAGGTTTGTACAAATTGAAGGGACAACCTGAACATGCCATGGTGACATAAAGACAAAGATTCATCCATAGTCATGGATCACATAGAGGTATGTATAATTTGTTTTTGCAAAAGTTAACTAATGAGTTATGCAGGACATTGAAGAGAATAAGAACACATTGCTAGACATAACTAGCAAATATGGTGACCAGGTATGTGTTTCTTATATCATAGGATCTATCATATAAGTATGCATGGCATGATTGATGATGATTGTTCATAAAGTCATAAGTTTGAATAATCATGGGTATATGCATATTGTGTGTCTTACCTTAATTAATGTTGTGACTAACCAGAAGAGTCATAGGTTTGAGTAATTACAGGTTTAGACATGTTATGTTTCTTATGATATGACTAACCATAAGAGTTCTATATAAACCTTGAATGCTAATGCTTATTATTTCTGTTTGAAATAATCATGACTATACATGCTTGAGATTATTGTGTTTTAATAGTATACTAATGAATGTTTGATTTTGTATGAGATCACAAGGATAACACGATCATGATACTAATAAGCATGCATAGGGGCCAAGGATGAATATGAGTACAAGAACAGGTAATTCAGGAAGCAAAGATCAAGAGGGAGCACACTCTAGTGGTTTCTGCAAGGCTGCAGATATTCAGAGGGAGCTGTCCATCTCTCTACATTCCACAACAGAAAGGTGTAGAAGGACTCCAGCAGCTCCTGCAAGGAAGCAAAGACTCAGAGGGAGTCCACCCAACAAACAAACAAAGATAAGTATTTTAATTATCATTTCTTGCATATTTGTTTGCTTAAATAAAATTGTTCAATGATGTATATGCTCATGTTCCTAGACTTAGGATATGTATTCTGCATATTAGAATGATTGCATTAGTGAACAGTATACTACTAATATGCATGTGTTGGGTAAGTGGCCTATGGAACTGTACAACATTCCATTGCTACTTATCTAGAATGAAACCTCTTTGCTGACATGTTGGGAGTAGTGCAAACTCTTAACAATGTTCTGGTAGAGACTGGAAGACATCTAGAAAGTTATGGAACATGGATAAATGTTGTATTGAAGCATTGGCTAAGATAATTGCACGACTGTATGACATATTTCTTTATGTGTAAGAATTTGTCTGAAAATTATGAGATGTTTCTAATCATGCAATTTAACTTGTTTTGTAGGAAAGTTAGTATACCTTCACCTACAAAAGAAGGACTACAACATTTGTTCAAGCAACAAAATTATCTATTGAAGATATTGAAGTTCCCAGGATACGGGAAGAATGCCATGATCCATCGATCATGAACAATGGTGTTTGGGATGTAGTCCCAAGACCTGAAGGAAATTTTTGTTATGACTTCCATATGGATCTATCAGATCAAGTATGATGCAGATGGCAACATACAGAAATATAAAAGTGATGAAATAGAAAATACACCAGATGGATGTCAAGACTGCTTTCTTGAATGGTGTAGTTGAAGAGGAAGTATATGTGGAGCAGCCACTCGGTTTTGAAGTACATGACAGGGATTCATATGTATGCCGATTGAAGAAAGCCTTGTATGGCTTGAAACAAGCTCCCAGAACTTGGTATGGTAGGATGGACAGTTTCCTATCTAGTTTGGGCTTTACCAAGAGTAAAGCGGATTCCAACCTTTACTACAAGGTTGAGGAAGGGAATCCTATGATTCTACTCCTGTATGTGGATGACTTATTTGTAACAAGAGATGACAGACTGATTGCAAATACTAAGAGGAAGCTTGCTGCTGAATTCAATATGAAAGATTTGGGAATGATGCACTATTACCTAGGTATGGAGGTGTGGCAGAGTGCAGGTGGGATCTTCCTTGTTCAAGGGAAGTACACAGTAGATATCCTGAAGAGATTTGGGATGATGGGTTGCAAGGCCATGGCCACACCTATGGCATCGAATATGAAGCTTCTACGTGATGCTTCATCTGAGTCGATTGATGTCTCTATGTATCGTCAGATGATTGGGTCCTTGATGTACTTGACGAACACGAGACCAGACATTTGCTTTGCTGTGAACACATTGAGTCAGTTCCTGACAGATCCGAGGAGTGTTCACCTGGTTGCTGTAAAGCATGTTCTGAGGTACCTGAAGGGTACAGTGGATTATGGGCTCAAGTATGAAGCGAATCAAAAGTTTAACCTGCAGGGTTATGTTGATTCAGATTGGGCTGGCAGTGCTGCAGATAAGAAGAGCACATTTGGGTGCTGCTTCAGTATGGGATTAGGTGTGATCTCTTTGTTTAGCAAGAAGCAGTCCTGCGTAGCACTAAGTACAGCTGAGGCAGAGTATGTTGTAGCTTGTTCAGCTAGTTGTGAGGCAGTATGGCTACGGAAGCTACTGTCTGAGTTATTTGATCTCCCGTTGGATGCTACTGGTATCTTTTGTGATAACCAGAGTTGTGTGAAGCTATGTGAGAACCCAGTGTTCCATGGCAGGTCGAGACACATAGAGATCAAATATCACTATATCAAGGATATGATGCAGAGAGGAGCTGTGAAGCTCCTGTATATTACGACGGACGAGCAGATTGCAGATGTGCTGACGAAGCCACTAGCCAGGGTGAAGTTCGAGTACTTCAAGGAGAGGCTTGGCATTCTTCAGATTGATGACACTTCAAGGAAGAAGTGATGGAAACATTTTTGCTGAAGCCATTCCAAGCATGTTGGAAGGAGGATCCTTCACATGGCTGTGGATGTAAGCACTGGATGATGAACATTAGGATGATGTTCTGGTTTCTGCTTTGTATGATCAGTTGGATCATTTTTATATGTATGTACGCATCATGTTGGATGCTGGATATGATCAGTTGGATCATTTATATGTATATGTATGTACGCATCATGTTGGATGCTGGATATGATCAGTTGGATCATTTATATGTATATGCATGTACGCATCATGTTGGATGCTGGATATGATCAGTAGGATCATTTGTATGTATTTTGTATGCATCATGTTGGATGCTTGGACCATGTATGTGTATATGTATCAGGTGGATACATTGTATGATCAGGTATAGTGATATGTATCATGTATTTGTATTTGTATCAGGTGGATACATTGTATGATCAGGTGGATCATGTATGATGATATGTATCAGGTAGATACTTGGTATGCATCAGGTAGATGCATTATATGATCAGGATGATTGTGGATGACGAGCTTTAGGATGTTGCAGTGATGATGATCAGGATGATCATGTGTACATCAGGATGATGTATGGTGAGTATCAGGTTGATACTTTATGGTCGTGGATCAGGTTGTGTAGATGAGCATATAATTTGGCCCTGGGAGATTTGTAGATAGTCTTTCGAGGTTTTTCCTATGGCATGTAATTCGTGCCCTGGGATATCTGGCAAATGCTCTTTTGAGGTTTTGCTCTGGGAGGACATATCATTTGGCCCTGGGAGATCTGTAGATAGTATTTCGAGGGTTTTCCTATGGCATGTAATTTGTGCCCTGGGATATCTGGCAGATGCTCTTTCGAGGTTTTGTCCTATGGCATATAATCTGACCCTGGGAGATCCAATAGGTTGGGCTGTGTGCCCGTAATAAGTCCTGGGATGCTCTTGCGAGGTTTTTCCATGACCACATATAATCTGTCCCTGGGAGATCCTATAGGTAGAGATGCGTGCTCGTAACAGCCTGGGATGCTCTTGCGAGGTTTTGTGGTGACCACATATAATCTGTCCCTGGGAGATCCTATAGGTAAAGTTGCGTGCTCGTAATAGCCTGATATGCTCTTGCGAGGTTTTGTGAGGTCACATGTAATATGGCCCTAGGAGATCTTATAGGTAGATCTGTGTGCTCGTCATAGCCTGGGATGCTCTTTCGAGGTTTTGTGATGCACGCAATAAGTCCTGAGGATTCCACAGTATGGCCAGTGATGACGAAGACCTGCACGTAGTGGGCCTACATCCAGTATGAAAAAGGACTAGCTCTGTAGAAATTCCTATGATGAGTAGAGCCAGAGATTGGTTGAGATAGAAGCATCAGTGACGATGACGATGATGATGCATCGATGATGATGATCCCGAGAAGAAGACTTGTCTAGCAGATTTGTGTCGATAAATACCTTCCTAGTTAAGAGGGAGTGTTGATGTATATGTAACTTCGGAATGTATTTCATCTATGTATTTCATATATATTTATTGTACCCTTATTAGAGATGTGTTATTCCTCTATAAGGAAGTGTCGTCATGTGGATTGACAAGTGTCGCAAGTGTGTGTACTTGCGAATGGGTTATTAGACCACCATGTGGGGCGGCCCTGAATTATATATATTATAATGTGGATGTACCTAGCTAGATAAGTCGGCCCCATAAAGTCACTGGGCAAACAGATTAGTATAAATAGAGATCAGCTGATCTCTATTTAGATCATTCGGAAAAGTATCTCACTCTCACTCAAAAAGTGGCGCACTAGTGAGGAGGAGGATCATTTGCTACTAGGAGACTATCTCAGTGTATTTTGGTTGTACTTTGGTTGAGCCATTGCTCTCTCTATCTCTGAGGAATTTGTGGGGTTTTTCACCTTAGGGTTTTCCCCATGGAAACTCTGTGTCTCTTGTCTCTCATGCTTTTGATTCTTGTGATGCTTATTGTGATTGTTATGCATTGATATACTGTATATGTTATTCTCTTAGTGAAGATCCTAGAGTATCGTGAATTAATGCTCAAAATTTAACAACTTTGTCATAGGATATGAAAACAAGGTGCATCATGCACTAGGAAGGCTAGAACTGAGCAGAAACAAGCTCCCGAGGCTAGTAAACTAGGGACTAGGTGTTGGGAGACTACGATACTGATGACTATATGCATGCATGCAGAATGCATGCATGCAAACATAAAGATGATGGTGAGAATACCTAACACTTATTGACTTAATATGAGGTACAAAGAAAGAGTAAAAGCAAATCTTGATGAGATGGTTGATGGAGGAATCATTGAACCGGTGGAAGAATCAGAATAGATAAGTCCCATGGTTATCCATGACAAAAATACTAAATGTGAAATTGGCATCTGGGTAGACCTCAGAAAGTTAAATGATGCATCGCTACATGATCCATTTCCTACTCCATACACAGATGAAGTATTATACAATGTTGGAGGAAATGAAGCATACTCTTGCATAGATGGATTTTCTGGATACCATCAGATTAGAATTGACGAAGTAGACAGGCATAAGACCACTTTTTCCACAGAATGGGGCTCATATCAATACAAAGTTATGCCCTTTGGTCTGAAGAGCGTGCCTTCTATTTTTTCAAGAGTAGTTGTTGCTGCATTTAAAGATTTTATCCATATATTTCTAGAAGTATACTTTGATGACTGGACTATATTTGGGTTATTGAAGAACCATTATGCGAGATTAAGACTGATGTTAGCAAAGTGCAGACAACATCATATTTCCCTGAACTTGAAGAAAAGTATCTTTTTTGTTCCCTATAGAATTTTGTTGGGACACATTGTCTGTAAACAACGGCTAATGGTTGATATAGCTAAAATTGTAGTTATTGTAAACCTTCCAGCACCAAATTCAGTAAAACAACTATGCACCACATTGGGACATACACACTATTACAAAAAGTTTGTCAAAGGTTATGCGCAGATAACTGCGCCCATGGAGAAGCTATTGAAAAAGAAGCAAATTTTATATGGAATGAAGATTCCAGAAAGGACTAGACACACTAAAAGAAAGGATGGTAACTGCATCTATCCTAGTCTTCCCGGATTGGAGCAAACAATTCCATATACATGTCAATGCTTCATCCATTGTAGTTGGGGTTGTGCTAGAGCAGCCAGGTGAGGGAGGTATTGACCATCCTATAGCATTCTCAAGCAAGAAGTTGTCTTCAATAGAAAAAAAATATACAACAACCAATAGAGAAGGTCTAGCTATGGTGTACACACTGCATAAATTCAGGCACTATCTGTTGGGTGCGCACTTTTGTGTGTTTACTGACCATTCAACTTTAAAGTACCTAGTCAATAAAACAGTGTTAGGGGGAAGAATCTGCAGGTGGTTGTTACTCTTTCAAGAGTACAATTATGAAATTTTTGTTAATCCAGGAAGGCTAAACTAAAGACCTGACCATATTTCTAGAATCGAGTCAGGCGAAGAACCTACAAACCTGGAAGACAATCTACCAGATGCACATTTATTTGCTATTCAGATAGAAGATGAATACTATAAGGACATTCTAGAATTCTTGACTACAAGATTGTCACCTACAGAATTTACTACGCTGCAAAATAAACAACTCGTGGTAAAAGTAGCAGACTTCACCATAATTGTAGGGTGATTATACAAGCTAGGACCAGATGAAGTACTACGCAATTGTGTGCTCGAACATGAGAAAGCATTGATACTAGCTGAAGCACACTCAGGAGTGTTAGGAGGCCACTAGGTAGGAAGAGCTACTGCACAGAAGATCTTAAGAGCATGACTATGGTGGCCTACACTCCATAAAGATTCAAAGGAACATTGCCGAATTTGCGATGTTTTCCAGAGAACAGGAAAGCCATCTCGCAGAGATGAGATGCCATTGAGACCACAACTAACACTGTAGGAATTTGATAAGTGGGCTATTGATTTCATGGGACCTATTAACCCACCAAGGAAGAGAACTGGTTGGAGATATATCATTACAACTACATATTATCTCACTAGATGGGAAGAAGCAAAACCAGTGAAGGACTATAGCATAGTTATTACCACGTAGTTCATTTTTGAAAACATCATAACAAGGTTTGGATGTCCAAAAATCTTAATGAGTGATTAGGGAACACACTTTTTGAATAAGACCATTGCATCCCTGACTAAAGAATTTCATATCTACCATCATAAAAGCACACCATATCATCCACAAGCCAATGGCACTATTGAATAATTTAAAAAGGTGTTAGAAAATGCGCTAACTAAGGTATGCAACATAAACAACGATGATTGGGACCTGAGAATACCAGTCATCTTATGGGCCTACAGAACAACTTGCAAGAAGTTGACTGGACATACACCTTTTAGGTTGACATATGTGTTGATGTATATGTAACTTTAGAAGATATTCACTTGTATATTGTATGCATTACATTTGTACTTTATTGTATCCCCAACGGAGATGTATTATTCCTCCGATTGGAAGTGTCGTCATTTGTATTTGCAAGTGTCGCAAGTTATATTGTAAGTGTCATAACTTATATTTGATGGGTTATTAGACCACCTTGGTGGGGTCGGCCCTGTATGAGTCATGTGGGTCATAGGGTTATTATACCACCCTAGTGGGGTCAGCCCAGTGACATGTGGTAATGGGTTATTAGACTCTACTAAGTGAGGTTGGCCTAGTTAGAGTAAAATGCAAGTAAAGGTAAAGTATAAATAGAGAGGAGCACCTCTCTATTTATTCATTCACAGACTCACTCACTTCGCATTAGTGAGAGAGAGGACGAGTGTGCAAAAGTGGAGGAGGAGTTGCTGCTAGGATACTATCTCTTGTTTCAGGGTTTGATGTTTGTTATCTTTGTATTGGTGCTCATTCTATCTTTGAGGAAGTTGCGGGGTTTTTCACCTTCTTGGTTTTCCTCGGTGAAATGCTTTGTGTCTCTCGTCTCTTGTGTTTGATATGCTATACATGTTGTTCTCTCAGTTAAGATCCTAGATCAGATTGAATTAAATGATGAAAAATAAAGATGGTATAAGAGCTAGCTTGAAGGAAGGCATTGTATGGCATTTATGACACTTGTTGCACTTGCGACAAATTGGAAGCTAGGGCATGGTATAGTAAAAACCAGTCATCGAGGCACGTTCGCTATAAATACGTTTTGGAGAAGGTTCAGGATTTGGAATGTTTATAGGTAGAAGATGAAATGTCCATGTACCTTGTGTCCAAAGGACAACCTCATATTCGTTGTACTTTGTGAGATATGATCCGTACAAGTTAAGGTTTCTGCCTCTTTTAGAATGCAGACCTAAATAGGTGACCTAGGAACAAAGGTCATATGTTGGTCTAGGAGCTCCAAATGGAATTCTGTAAAAAGTGATAGTTAGGGAACAAACTGGAGTTTCGCAGGTCCACTTTTTAGAGGTCGAAGTTGAAATAGTGACACGTGGCACTGCGTACAAGTTTGCTATGTTGTTTCTCCCCATAAACAGGTCATGTTGCGACACTTGAAATATATCTCTAATGCAAAATCAATTTGAGGTCATATCTGTGGGGTTGGAAAGATGACAACGAATTCTACCACAGACCAAAGTTTCAGAACCTGAGGATCCAAAATTTCAGAGTTGCATCAGAAAAAATATGGCATATATTTCTGTCAAAACAGAATTGGATTCTGAGCACTTTCATTCTTGGTTTGTCACTGCTGTTGGAAATTAGGGTTTCTGTAAAAGTTGGAATTTTTTGAGTACGAGACCATGGATGGATGCTCCTCATCAAAATATAAATTTAGAGACCAAGATCAAATTTTTTGGTTGGGCAGAACCTCGGGCTCTATCAAACCCTATTTTGGGATTTTGACCAAAAAAGCAGAAAAATCGGAAAACCAGAATTTGACAGAAGTTGCAGATCTGAAACTCGCAGGTCAATTTTGAGGGGTCAATTTTGGGGTTTTCAAAATCCGATCACACCAGCTTGCTTGCCTCAGTCATCTGCATCTCCCTATCAAGAAAAAAGTTTGGATTTTTAGGGTTTCTCTGGCAAACCCTAGCTAGCTCCAGATCTAGATTCAACAAATAAAGTGGATTGGGTTAATCCTAGAAGAGAATGATTTGGACACCCACAGAAGTTCTTGTTTCAGAGTGATATGAGGCTAAGGCCTTACAAAAGAAGACTACAAGCAATCTTGACAGGTATGACTTGATGAGATACAGGTATGTTTTGAAATCTTTTCATGATTAAGTTTGTCTTCATATTAAGAAGGTTAGTACAATCTTGATTAATTTTTTACTTGTCTTATCACCTTAGTAAAAGTATGAATGCATGCGAATGATAGAAGACATTCATTGATTAGGGTTATGACACTTATGATTGTACTAATGCACTATGGTGTTGTATGAGGATGATGTTGTCCGCTAACATGAAAGGTACATCAAGAAAGACAAATCAAGTTCTAGATCAAGAACATATGACCATGGTGATATGAAGACAAAGACTCATCCATAGCCATTGATCACATAAAATCTATACTTACGAGGTATGTATAATTTGGTTCTACAATACTTAACTCGTGAGATATGCAGGTTACTAACACAAGCTCTCTAAATCATTGAAGAGAACAAAGAAGACATTGTTTGGGTATGTTAGACATAACTAGCAAATATGATAATCCAGGTACGGTTTTCCTATATGAAGTTAGAATCCTACCTTGTGCTAGGATCTTATATAAGTATACTTGGTATGATTGATAATGATTATTCATGAAGTTATAAGTTTGGGGAATCATGGGTTTATGCATATTATGCTTCTTACTTTGATTGATGATATGACAAACCAGAAGAGTCATATAGTCAAATAAGAATATGCATGAGTAAAAGAAGTCCTCCCTGAAACCTTGAATGCTAACGCTTGTGATAAATTACCTGTGTATGAAATGATCATGACCATACATTCTTAAGATGATTTAGATTCATAATTTTTTGATAGTATTGAGATTATAGTAATGCATGTATGATTTTGTATGAGATATTGAGGATGAGACAATGATGACACTAGTGCACACTTAAGCATGCATAGTGGTCCAGGATGGATATAAGTTCAAAGACAGATAATCCAGGAAGCAAAGATCAAGAGGGAGCACACTCCAGTAGCTCTTGTAGGGAAGCAAAGATTGAGAGGGAGTCCACCCAACAACCAAACAAAGATAAGTATTTGAATTGTCAATTCTTGTATATATGATTACTTAAATGATGTTGTTTAGTCATATACATACTTATGTTCCTATATTTAGGATTTATACTATGCATTAATGAACAAGATACTACTAATATAGTAATGGGTAAGTGGCCTATGGTAGTGTACAACATTCCATTGCTACTTATCTAGAATGAAGCCTCTTTGCTGACATGTTGAGAGTTGTGCACACTCTTAACAAATGTTCTGGTAGAGATGGAAGACATCTAGAAAGTTACGGGATATGGATAAATGTTGTATTGAAGCATTGGCTAAGATAATTGCATGACTATATGACATATATTCTTATGTGTAATATTTTGTTCTGAAAACTATGAGAAGTTTCTAATCATGCAATTGAATTTGACTTGTAGGAAAGATTGTGTACAATCACCTACCAAAGGAGGACAATGACATTTATTCAAACAATGAAGTTCAAGAAAACTACCTAATGAATATATTGAAGAATCTGAAGTTCCCAGGATCAGGGATGTAGTAATAGAAGGATGTCATGAGCGAGGTGTACCAAGTCGATCATGAAGAATGATGTATGGGATGTGCTCCTGAGACCAGCCAAATGGATCTACAAGATCAAGCATGCTATAGATGGTAGCATAGAAAAATATAAGGCATGGTTTGTGTCTTGTGGCTTCTCCCATAAATAAGGGATCGATTATGAAGAGAATTTTGCACCTGTAGCCAGATACACTTCCATCAGAACAATACTTGCTCTGGCTGTAGTGATGAAGTGGAAGATACACCAGATGGATTTCAAGATGTCGGCCCTGTATAAGTCATGTGGGTCAAAGGGTTATTAGACCACCCTATTAGGGGTTGGACATGTGGGTCAAAGGGTTATTAGACCACCCTATTGGTTGTTGGCCCAGTCAACATTGTGTCATGTGGTTAAGTTGAGGCCGACCTAGTAAAGTTTATTAGGCAAGTCAAGTCAAGTATAAATAGAGTGCGGGAGTCACTCTATTTCATCATTCTATTCTCACACACACTCTTTGGAGAGTGGCGCACTTATGGAGGAGGAGAAGCTGCTACTAGGAGATGTATATCTCTTATGCTTGGGTTGTATCATTGCTCTATCTATCTCTGAGGAAGTTATTGGGGTTTTTCACCTTTATGGTTTTCCCCAAGTAAACTCTATGTCTCTTGTGTGCTTGCATTATTGTGTCCATGATTGATATGTTGTAGATATGCTATACATGTTGTTCTCTTAGTTAAGATCCTAGATCAGATTGAAGTAAATTCTGAAAAACTAACATGGTATCAGAGCTAGCCTGAAAGAAGGCATAGTATGGCATTTATGACACTCGTTGCACTTATGATGCTAGGGCTTGATATAGAAAAAACCAGTCATAGTTGCACTTTTGCTATAAATCCATTTTGGAGAAGTTTTCGGATATGAAACTTTTATAGGTTGAATATCAGATCCCCATGTACCTTGTGTCCAAAGGAAAACTTCTAATTCGTTGTACTTTGTGTTTTATGATCTGTACAATCTAGAGTTTCTGCCTCTTCTAGATCTGAGTCATAAACAGGTGACCTAGGAAAAAAGGTCATAACTTGGGATAGGAAGCTCCAAATGAAATTGAGTAAATAGTTACAGGTAGGGCATGGACTGTACTTTCACAAGGAGAAGGTTCAGAGGCCGAAAGTGAACCATTCACATGTGGCACTCCGTACAAGTTCGCTCTCTTGTTTTATCCCATAAACAGGTCACATTGCGACACTTGGCATAACTCTCTCTCAGAGAATCCAATTGAAGTCAGACCTATGGGGTTGGAAAGATGATAGGTTGGGATACCACAGGTAGAATGTTCATACCCTGTGGATTCTTAATTTCAGAGTTACACGAGAAAAAATTAGGTGTATATTTCTGTCAAAACAGAATTGGATTTTGAGCACCTTCATTCATGGCTCCGGGAATAAGGGTTTTGGAGAAAGTTGTAATTTTGTAATCAGAGACCACAGCTGAATGCTACTCATCAAAATTGGAATTTAGAGACCAAGATCAATTTTTTTGGTTGGGTAGAAGGTCGTGATTGATCAAACCCTAGTTCGGGACTTTGGTTGGAAAAATGGAAAATTAGGGCTTCTGCAAAAGTTGGAATTTTTGAAGTCTGTGACCACGGCTGGAATCTCCTCAGAAAAATCAAATTTTAGAGATTTGGATCGAACCTTTTGGTTGGGAAGAAGGGTGGGATTTATCAAACCCTAGTTCAGGATCTTATCTAGAAGATCCAAAAGTTTTCAAAGGCAATTTTGAGGGGTGAAACTTTGCAGTTTTCAAATTCCGAGTATACTAGCTTGATCAGCTCATCAAGGCACATCTTTATATCCTTTCAGAAGTTTGAAATTCAAAGTTTGAATTTTTAGGGTTTCCCTAACAAACCCTTATCCAGTTCCAAATACAGTTTCTACAAATACAAGTGGATTGGGTTAATCCTAGAAGAGAATGGATTGATCACCTACATAAGTGAAGAAGTTCATGTTCAGAGGGAGATGAGGTTGAGGCCTTACATAAGAAGATTACAAGCAATCTCGACAGGTATGACTCATACAAGTATGTTTCGATTTATGTTCATAATTAAGTTTATGATATGGCTGTCTTCATATTATTACTGTTAGTACAATCTTGGTTAATTTTAGACTTTTCGTATCACCTTAATAAAATTATGAATGCATGATAGAAGATATTCATTGATTAGGATTTTTTGCACTTATGATTGTACTAATGCATTGTGATTTTTTATGAGGTTGATGTTGTCCACTAACATGAAAGGTACATCAAGAAAGACAAATCATGTTCTAGTTCATGAACATATGACCATGGTGACATGAAGACAAAGGTTCATCCATTCCCATAGATCACATAGAAGATCTACTTATGAGGTATGTATAACAACCACTTATACTATGAAACGAGAACTCGACACAGTTCTCGTTTTTCTCTCTCCTAATTTTAGTAGCTATTTTTACCTCCGTTTCAAAAATGGTTGATGCCAGTATCACACATTTTCATTTTGAGGCATTTTTTGGGGCCTTTGACACATCTTTATTGTAAAGTATTTTTAATTTCTATTTTCAAGTGTGTTTTTTAGAAATTTAACAAAAAACATACATTTAGAAGCTAGCTATAATGAAAAACACATACATTTTCGAAATTTATCTTTAAAATTTAATCATAAATAATATATTTTTATGGAAAAATAGTAAACAAATCGAGAAAAAAAAAGACATTTAAACCCATTTTTAATAGATTTTTAGTCATTTTGTATAAAAATGATACTCTTTCACATTATTTTTCATAATATTTAACCACCTAACCAATTATTATTAAAATTTAAAAAGAAAATATTTAAAAAAATTACATTGCCCCCTTCTACCCTAACCCTATCCCTACCCCCCCACAAACTATTACAAAAGTTTAAAAAATAATTATAATGCGTCCCTTCTACCCTAACCCCCTAACGAACTATTAGTAATTTTAAAAAAAAATTACATTTAAAAAAATAATTACATATCCTACCCTAACCCCTCAACCAACCATTAATAAACATTTAAAAAAACAAAGTACATTTCCTAATGCCTTAGCCCCCTACATTACCCTCTACCTTAGCCCCCCCAAAATTACATTCCCTAATGCCCTACCCACTACCCCATTACCCCTCACACATCGTTTTAATTAAAAACAATTTAAAACCCAACTTAAAAAAATTAAAAAATTAAAATAAAAACCTAAACTTAAAAAATAAAAAATAAAACCTAAAGTTTACCAAAAAAAAACAAAAAACAAACTCGACTTTACAAAAAACAAATTAAAAAACAAATTTAAAATTTAAAAAAAAACTTTACAAAAAAAATTAAAAATTAAAAAGAAAACTAAACTTTACAAAAAAAAAAAAAATCAAAAAAAAAATTAAACAAAACCAAACTTTAAAAAAATTTAAAAATTAAACAAAACAAAAATTAAAAATAAAAATAAAAATACAAAAAAAAAAAAGATCGCACCCAAAGGGGTGGGCGGATGCTGGCTCTGCTCCCTTGGGCGCCCAAAGGGCCGCCCCACGGGAGCAGCTCGATGCCGGGCATCGAGCTGCCCCCGTGGGGCGGCCCTTTGGGCGCCCAAACACGTTATAAAAAAAAATTAAAGATTAAAAAAAAAACTTTACAAAAAATAAATTAAAAAAAAATTAAAAATTAAAAAAAACACTTAAAAAAAAAAATTAAAATTAAAATTAAAAACAAAACTTCAAAAAAAAAATCAAAATGGGCGGGGAGCATCCGCCCCCTTGGGCGCCCAAAGGGCCGCCCCACGGGCGGCCCTTTGGGCGCCCAAGGGGGCGGAGCTCAGCCCGTGGGCGCCCAAAGGGCCGCCCGTGGGGCGGCCCTTTGGGTGCCCATCGGGCTGAGCTCCGCCCCTTGGGTCGGCATCGAGCTGCCGCCCGTGGGGAGGCCCTTTGGGCGCCCATCGGGCTGAGCTCCGCCCCTTGGGCGCCCAAAGGGCCGCCCCACGGGCGGCAGCTCGATGCCCGGCATCGAGCTGCCGCCCTTGGGGCGGCCCCTTGGTACATTTTGATTTTTTTTTTTAAGTTTGTTCTTTTATTTTAATTTTTAATTTTTTTGTAAAGTGGTTTTTTTAATTTTTAATTTGTTTTTTGTAAATTTTTTTTTTTTTAATTTTTTTTTTTTTTTTAACTTGTTTTTTTTTAATTTTTAATTTGCTTTTTAATTTATTTTTTGTAAAGTTTTTTTTTTTAATTTTTAATTTGTTTTTTTTTGTAAAATCTAGATTGTTTTTTGTTATTTTTTTTGTAAAGTTTAGGTTTTATATTTATTTTTTAAGTTTAGGTTTTAATTTTTTTTTTAAATGTAAATTTTAAAAAAAATTATTAATATGGGGCAAATGAGACAACCCTGACCATTTAAGGTAGGAGGGGCGCATTATAATTTTTTTTTTTAACTTTTGTAATAGTTTGTTGGGGGTTAGGGTTAGGAATTTATTTGTTGAAAACAAAAAATTTCAATTTAGGGGTTGATTTTAAGGCTTTCGTAAACAACAGTATGAGATTTTTAAGCCATGGCTATATTTTTAACCCAGAGAAAAAAAACGTTGATACTAGTATCAACACTTTTCGATTTGGGGGTTGTTTTTGGTGTTTTTTATGAAAACATGATACTGGCATCAACACTTTTTGATTTGGGGGTTGTTTTCGGTGTTTTTTATGCAAAAATATGAGTTTGTATGGTTAGAGTTCTCGTTCTTAGTATATAGTTCTCGTTTCATAGTATAAGTGGTTTAACTTGGTTCTATAATGGTTAACCTATGAGATATGCAGGTAACTAGCACAAGCCATTGAAGAAAACAAGAAGACATTATGCGGGTATGTTAGACATAACTAGCTAGCATGCTAATCTAGGTATGTTTTTCCTATATCAAGTTAGAATCCTACCTTGTGATAGGATCTCTTATATAAGTATACATGGCATGATTGATAATGATTACTGATGAAGTCATAGCTTTGAATAATCATGGGTGTATGCATATTATGTTTCTTACCTTAATTGATGATATGACTAACCAGAAGAGTCATGAAAGTATAGGTTTGAGTAATCACGGGTTTAGGCATATTATGTTTCTTACTTTAATTTATGATATGACTAACCATAAGAGTCCTATATAAACCTTGAATACTAATGCTTATTATTTCTGTTTGAAATGATCATGACTATACATGCTTAAGATTATTGTGTTTTTATAGTATTGAGAATATACTAATGAATGTATGATTATGTATGAGATCTCGAGGATAACACAATAATGATACTAATAAGCATGCATAGGGATCGAGGATGAATATAAGTTCAAGGACAGGTAATCCAGGAAGAAAAGATCAAGAGGGTGCACACTCCAGTAGTTTCTGCAAGGATGTAGATATTCAGAGGGAGTTGACCACTTCTCACAATCCACATCAGAATGGAGTTGCAGAAAGGAAGCAAAGACTAAGAGGGAGTCAACCCAACAAACAAACAAAGATAAGTATTTGAATTATCATTTCTTGCATATTTGACTGTTTAAATAATACCGTTCAATGATGTATATACTAATGTCCCTAGAATTAGGTTGTGTATTATGCATATTAGAATAGTTGCATTGATGAACAATATACTACTAATATACATAGGTAAGTGGATTATGGCACTATACAACATTCCATTGCTACTTATCTAGGATGAAACCTCTTTGCTGACATGTTGGGAGTTGTGCACACTCTTAACAATGTTCTGGTAGAGATTGGAAGGCATCTAGAAAGTCACGGGATATGGATAAATGTTGTATTGAAGCATTGCCAAATTAATTGCATGACTGTATGACAGATTTCTTTCTGAGTAATAACTTTTTTCTGAAAACTATGAGATGTTTCTAATCATGCAATTTAACTTGTTTTGTAGGAAAGATCAGATACCATCACCTACAAAAGAAGGACTACAACATTTGTTCCAGCAAAAAAGATATCTATTGAAGATATTGAAGTTCCCTGGATCTGGGATGAATTAATGGAAGAATGCCATGATCCGTTGATCATGAAGAATGATGGTTGGGATGTGGTCCCAAACCAGAAGGGAAGTCTATCGTGACTTCCAAGTGGATCTATAAGATCAAGCATGCTGTAGATGGTAGCATGGAGAAATACAAAGCGAGGTTTGTAGCTCGTGGCTTCTCCCAGAAATAAGGATTGACTATGAAGAGAATTTTGTTCATGTAGCCAGATACGCTTCCATTAGAACATTACTTGCTCTAGCTGCAGTCATGAAATGGAAGATACACTAGATGGATGTCAAGACAACTTTCTTGAGTGGTGTAGTCGAAGAGTAAGTGTATGTGGAGCAACCACTTGGTTTTGAGACACATGACGGGAATTCATATATGTGCAGAACCTGGTATGGCAGGATAGATGGATTTCTATCTAGTTTGGGATTTACCAAGAGTAAAGTGGATTCCAACCTTACTACAAGGTTGAGGAAGGAAATCCAGTGATACTACTTTTGTATGCGGATAACCTATTTGTTACAGGTGAGGATAGATTGATTGCCAACACACAGCGGAAGCTTTCTATCGAGTTCGAGATGAAGAACTTGTGGATGATGCACTACTTTCTAGGTATGGAGGTTTGGTAGAGTGTAGATGGAATCTTCCTTGGAAAAGGGAAGTTTGTAGTAGAGATCCTGAAGAGGTTCGGGATGATGGACTGCAAGGACATGGCCATGCCTATGGCATCGAACCTGAAGCTTCTGTGTGATGCTTCATCTGATCGGGTTGATATCACTGTGTATCGTCAGATGATTGGGTCCTTGATGTACCTGATGAACACGAGACTAGATATTTGCTTTGCAGTGAACACATTGAGCCAGTTCCTGACGGATCCCAGAGGTGTTCACCTGGTTACTGTAAAGCATATTCTAAGGTACCTAAAGGGTACAATTGATTATGGGCTCAAGTATGATGCAAATCAAAATTTTAACCTTCATAGTTATGTTGATTCAGATTGGGCAGGAAAGAAGAGCACTTCTGGGTGCTGCTTCAGTAATGGATCAAGTGTGATCTCTTGGTTTAGTAGGAAGCAGTCCTACGTAGCACTGAGTACAGCTGAAGCAAAGTATGTTGCAGCTTGTTCAACTAGTTGTGAGGCAGTATGGCTTCGGAAGCTACTATCTAAGTTATTTGATCTCCCGCTGGAGGCTACTGGTATCTTTTGTGACAACCAGAGTTGTGTGAAGCTGTCTGAGAATCCAGTGTTCCATGGCAGGTCGAGACACCTTGAGATCAAATATCACAATATCATGGATATGGTGCAGAGAGGAGCAGTAAAGCTCCTGTATGTTGCGACGGATGAGCAGGTTGCAGATGTGCTGACGAAACCACTAGCTAGAGTGAAGTTCGAGTACTTCAGAGAGAGGCTTGGTGTTCTTCAGATTGACGACACTTCGAGGAAGAAGTGATGGAGACATTTGCTGAAGCCATTCCAAGCATGATGGAAGGAGGATCCTTCACATGGTTATGGATGTAAGCGTTGGATGATGAGCATCAGGATGATGTTCTACTTTCTGCTCGATATGATTAGTTGGATCATTTATATGTATATGCATCATGTTGGATGCTGGATATGATCAGTTGGATCATTTATACGTATATGCATCATGTTGGATGCTGGATATGATCAGTTGGATCATGTGTATGTATCTGTAGATGTATCAGGTGGATCATGTATTTGTATATGTATCAGTTGGATACATTGTATGGTCAGGTAGATCATGTATGATGATATGTATCAGGAAGATACTATGTATGCATTAGGTGGACGCATTGTATGATCAGGATGATCATGGATGATGAGCTTCAGGATGTTGCTCCAGATGACATGCATCAGGACAATGCAATGATGATGATCAGGATGATCATATGTGATGACATGTATCAGATGGATACATTACATAATCAGTTGGATTATGTGTGATGATTTCCGAAGACATAGATGCACATGAGCTTTTCGGACATGGTTGTAGATGTGTTCTCCCATGGTCGCGATGTAATTGCTGGGCTTTTCCGACATGGTGGAAAATGTGTTCTGCCATGGTCGTGATGTAATTGCCAAGGCCATTCGAGCATGGTTGTATATGTGTTCTCCCATGGCTGCGATATAAGTGCTGGGGCCATTGGAGCATGGTTGTAGATGTGTTCTCCCATGGCTACGATATAAGTGCTGGGCCATTTGAGCATGGTTGTAGATGTGTTCTCCCATGGCTGCGATATAAGTGCTGGGGCCATTCGAGCATGGTTGTAGATGTGTTCTCCCATGGTTGAGATATAAGTGTTGGGCCATTTGAGCATGGTTGTAGATGTGTTCTCCCATGGCTGCAATATAAGTGTTGTGCCATTCTCGCATGGTTGTAGATATAAGTGTTGTGTGATGTGCATCCGGGTTGTGCTTCGTGATACTCTGTGGCTATGGACAGGTTGTGCGGTAGCATGTAAAAGGTCCTGGGAGATCCGATAGGTTGAGCTGTGTGCTCATAATCAGTCCTGGGATGCTCTTTCAAGGTTTTGTTGACTCATGTAATAAGTCCTAAGGATTCCACAGTATGGCCAGTGATGATGAAGACCTGCAAGTGGTGGTCCTAAATCCAGTATGAAAAAGGACTGGCTCTGTAGAACTTCCTATGATGAGTAGATTCAGAGATTGATTGAGATAGCAGCCGCAGTGACGATGATGATGATTCGATGACGATGATCCAGAGAAGAAGACTTGTGCTAGAAGACCTGTGTCGAGAAATACCTTCCTAGTTAAGAGGGAGCATTGATGTATATGTAACTTCGGAATGTATTTCATATATGTATATTGCACTCCTATAGAGATGGTATTATTCCTCTATATGGAAGTGTCATCATTTATATTGTAAGTGTCGTAACTTATACTTGATGGGTTATTAGACCACCTTGTCATGGTCGGCCCTGTATAAGTCATGTGGGTCAAAGGGTTATTACACCACCCTATTAGGGGTCGGCCATGTGGGTCAAAGGGTTATTAGACCACCCTATTGGGTGTCGGCCTAGTCAGCATTGTGTTATGTGGTTAAGTTGAGGCCGACCTAGTAAAAGTTATTAGGCAATTCAAGTCAAGTATAAATAGAGTGCGAGAGGCACTCTATTTCATCATTCTATTCTCACACACACTCTTTGGAGAGTGGCACACTTGTGGAGGAGGAGAAGCTGCTGCTAGGAGATGTCTATCTCTTATCCTTGGGTTGTATCATTGCTCTATCTATCTTTGAGAAAGTTATTGGGGTTTTTCACATTTATGGTTTTCCCCAAGTAAACTCTGTGTCTCTTATGTGCTTGCATTATTGTGTCCATGATTGATATGCTGTAGATATGTTGTACATGTTGTTCTCTCAGTTAATATCCTAGATCAGATTGAAGTAAATTCTGAAAAACTAACATAGATGACCTGTTTGTAACAGGTGAGGATGGGTTGATTGCCAAAACGAAGAGGAAGCTTGCTGCCAAGTTTGAGATGAAGGACTTGGGTATGATGCATTACTTTCTAGGTATGGAGGTGTGGCAGAGTGTAGATGGAATCTTCCTAGGACAAGGGAAGTATGCAATAGAGATCCTGAAGCGGTTGAAGATGATGGAATGCAAGGCCATGGCCACACCTATGGTATCGAACCTAAATCTATTGAGTGATGCTTCATCAGAGCCGGTTGATGTCATGATGTATCGTCAGTGTTAAATTTTGAGCATTAATTCACAATACTCTAGGATCTTTATTGAGACAATATCATGTATAGTATATCAATGCATAACAATCATATCAAGCATGTCAAGCATCACAAGAATCAAAAGCAAGAGAGACAAGAGACACAGAGTTTCCATGGGGAAAAGCCTAAGGTGAAAAACCCCACAACTTCCTCAAAGATAGAGAGAGAAATGGCTCAACCAAAGTACAACCAAAATACACTGAGATAGTCTCCTAGTAGCAGATGATCCTCCTCCTCACTAGTGCGCCACTTTCTGAGTGAGAGAAGTACGAGTTTCCGAGTGATACAAATAGAGATCTCCCGATCTCTATTTGTACTAGTCTGTTTTCCCAGTGACCTTATGGGGTCGACTTGTCTAGCTAGGTATATCAACCATATAATATATATTTCAGGGCCGACCCCACACATGGTGGTCTAATAACCCTTCGCCAAGTACACACACTTGCGACACTTGTCAATACACATGATGACACTTCCTTATAGAGGAATAACACATCTCTTATAAGGGTACAATAAATATATATGAAATACATAGATGAAATACATTCCGAAGTTACATATACATCAACACTCCCTCTTAACTTGGAAGGTATTTCTCGACACAGTTCTCCTTGACAAGTCTTCTTCTCGGGATCATCATCATCGATGCATCGTCATCATCATTGTCACTACTGCTGCTATCTAAACCAATCTCTGACTCTACTCGTCATAGGAAGTTCTACAAAGCTAGTCCTTTTTCATACTGGATGTAGGCCCACCACCTGCCGGTCTTCGTCATCACTGGCCATACTATGGAATCCTCAGGACTTATTATGTGCATCACAAAACCTTGCAAGAGCATCCCAGGACTTATTATGGGCACACAACCCAACCTATCGGATCTCCCAGGGAGCTATTACATGTGACCCTACCACAAAACCTCGAAAGAGAATCCCAGGACTGATTACGAGCACACAGCTCAACCTATCAGATCTCCGAGGGTGCTATTATATGTGGTCACCACAAAACCTTGCAAGAGCATCCCAGGACTTATTACGGGAACACATCCCAACCTATCAGATCTCCCAGGGGGATATTACATGTGGTCATGGCAAAACCTTGCAAGAGCATCCCAGGACTTATTACGAGCACAAAACTCAACCTATCGGATCTCCTAGGGCACTATTATATGCCATAGGACAAAACTTCGAAAGAGCATCTGCCAGATATCCCAGGGCCAAATTATATGCCATAGGAAAAACCTTGGAAGACTATCTGCAGATCTCCTAGGCCCAAATTATATGTCCTCCCGGAGCAAAACCTTGAAAGAGCATTTGTCAGATATCCCATGGCCAGATTACATGCCATAGGAAAAACCTTGAAAGACTATCTACAAATCTCCCAGGGCCAAATTATATGCTCATCTACACAACCTGATCTACGGCCACAAAGTATCATCCTGATACTCACCATACATCATACTGATGTATACATGATCATCTTGATCATCATCACTGCAACATCCTGCTGCATGTCATCTGGAGCAACATCCTGAAGCTCGTCATCCATGATCATCCTGATCATATAATGCATTTACCTGATGCATACCAAGTATCTACCTGATACATATCATCATACATGATCCACCTGATCATACAATGTATCCACCTGATACAAATACAAAAACAAGATCCACCTGATCATACAATGTATCCACCTGATCATACTTGATACATATCGACATACATGATCTACCTGATCATACACAGTATCCACCTGATACATATACAAATACATGGTCCAAGCATCCAACATGATGCATACATACATATACATATAAATGATCCAACTGATAATATCCAGCATCCAACATGATGCATACATACATATACATATAAATGATCCAACTGATCATATCCATCATCCAACATGATGCGTACATACATATACATACAAATGATCCAACTAATCATATCCAGCATCCTCCTGATGCATATACAGAGCAGTAACTGGAGCATCGTCCTGATGCTCATCATACAATGCTTACATCCATAGCCATGTGAAGGATCCTCCTTCCAACATGCTTGGAATCGATTCTGCAAATATGTCCATCACTTCTTCCTTGAAGTGTCATCAATCTGAAGAAAACCAATCCTCTCCCTGAAGTACTCGAACTTCACCCTGGCTAGTGGCTTCGTCAGCACATCTGCAATCTGCTCATCCGTCGCAATGTACAGGAGCTTCACAGCTCCTCTCTGCACCATATCCCTGATATAGTGATATTTGATCTCTATGTGTTTCGACCTATCATAAAACACTGGGTTCTCGGACAGCTTCACACAACTCTGGTTATCACAAAAGATACTAGTAGCATCCAACGGGAGATCAAATAACTCAGACAGTAGCTTCCGAAGCCATACTGCCTCACAACTAGTTGAACAGGATGCAACATACTCTGCCTCAGCTGTACTCAGTGCTACATAGGACTGCTTCCTGTTGAACCAAGAGATCACACCTGATCCCATACTAAAGCAACATCCATATGTGCTCTTCCTATCTGCAGCACTGCCAGCCCAATTTGAATCAACATAACCCTGCAGGTTAAACTTTTGATTTGCTTCATACTTGAGCCCACAATCCATCGTACCCTTCAGGTACCTCAGAACATGCTTTACAGCAACCAGGTGAACACTCCTCAGATCCGTCAGGAACTGGCTCAATGTGTTCACCACAAAGCAAATATCTGGTCTCATGTTCATCAGGTACATCAAGGACCCAATCATCTGACGATACATAGAGACATCAACCGGCTCAGATGAAGCATCACATGGAAGCTTCAGATTCGATGCTATAGGTGTGGCCATGGCCTTGCAATCCATCATCCCGAATCTCTTTAGGATATCTACTGTGTACTTCCCTTGACCAAGGAATATCCCACCTGCACTCTGCCACACCTCCATACCTAGGAAATAATGCATCATTCATAAATCTTTCATATCGAACTCGGCAGCAAGCTTCCTCTTAGTATCTACAATCAATTTGTCATCTCCTGTTACAAATAAGTCATCCACATACAGGAGTAGAATCACAGGATTCCCTTCCTCAACCTTGTAGTAAAGGTTGGAATCTGCTTTACTCTTGGTAAATCCCAAACTAGATAGGAAACTGTCCATCCTACCATACCAAGTTCTGGGAGCTTGTTTCAAGCCATACAAGGCTTTCTTCAATCTGCACACATATGACTCCCTGTCATGTATTTCGAAACCGAGTGGCTGCTCCACATATACTTCCTCTTCAACTACACCATTCAAGAAAGCAGTATTGACATCCATCTGGTGTATTTTCCATTTCATTGCTGCAGCCAAGGAAAGTACTATTCTGATGGAAGTATACCTGGCTACAGGTGCACAAGTTTTTTCATAATCTATTCCCTTCTTTTGAGAGAATCCACGAGTTACGAATCTTTCCTTGTATTTCTCTACATTGCCATCTGCAGCATGCTTGATTTTGTAGGTCCATTTGGAAGTCACAATAGACTTCTCTTTAGGTCTTGGGAGAACATCCCAAACATCATTCTTCATTATTGATTGGTATTCCTCAACCATGGCATCCTTCCATTCTTTCTTTTCCGCTGCTTCTTCATAATTGGAAGGTTCTTTGTTCATAATGTCATAGAGTAAAGCAACATAGCTGGTATGTGATCTGGTTCTCTTCTTTGCTCTGTGTTCTTCTTCTGGAATGCCAAATCTTTCTGCATCTTGAATGAGCTCTCTATCCCATGCAGGTTTCCTCTTGTGAGATTTATCCTCACGAGGTGGATCTACGGGTTCTTGCAGATCTTCAAACTCACAAACAACTTTTGGAATTGCTTTAGTCATGGTAGTGTCTTGAAATCTAGTTTCCTTAGGTTCTTCATAAACTTCGATGGGTTCCTTCCTTGATTTGATGAATGCTGAGTTTTCATCAAATGTTACATCTCTGCTTACATCAATTTTCTTGAACCCTAGAAACTATATTATGTAAGCCTTTGAGCTTTCACTGTAACCCACAAAGATACCCTTCTTTCCTGAAGGATCTAGTTTGGTCCTCTTTTCCTTTGGGACATGAGTGTATACTGGACAACCAAATATTCTGAGATGGCTGACTTCAGGTTTCTTACAAGAAAAGACCTCTTCTGGTGTCTTGTTGTCCAATATCTTCTAGGGTGTTATGTTCTGCACATATACAGTTGTTCTAGCTGCTTCTGCCCATAGATGCATAGGTAGATCTTGGTCATGCAGCATTGCCCTTGCTGCTTCCATTATTGTTATGTTCTTTCTTTCTGCAACTCCATTTTGTTGAGGATTATAAGGAGCAGTCAACTCCCTCTTAATCCCTGAATCATTGCAAAGCTTCTTGAAGTCACCTGAGGTGAATTCTCCACCATTGTCGGATCTGAATGTTTTGATCTTCTTGTCAGTTTGATTCTCCATCAAGGTTTTGAATTCCTTGAACTTATCAAACACCTCATCTTTGTCCTTCAAGAAGTATACCCAAGTCTTCCTGGAGAAGTCATCAATAAATGAGACATAGTAAACATACCCACTCAGAGAACTGGACGACATAGGACCACATACATCTGAGTGGATGATTTCTAGGATACCTTTTGCCTTGCTTTCACTGCTTGGAAAATCCTTCTTAATGTTCTTACCTTTTGCACATCCTTTGCAAACACCTTCATGTTTGGTCTTGATTTCAGGAAGACCCTCTACATCCTTGCTTGCAATTGGAAGTGCCCTATAGTGCATATGAGCAAGTCTTCTATGCCAAAGTTCACTTGGCTCCATGGATTCATGCACCATGGCATGTTCAGGTTGTCCTTTCAATTTATACAAACCTACCTCTTGCTCTCCAATCACTACTGCATCATCTATGGTCTTTCCCTTTGGCCACATTAGGACTTGGCCATCCACAAATGCAACCCTCATACCTTTTGCATCCAATGCAGAGATGGAGAGTAGGTTCTTCTTGAGCCCAGGTACATAAAGGACTTCTTTTATCTTCAAAGATTTTCCAGAATCTAGGTTGTAGGAGGCTTCACCACTTCCTTTGATTGGGTATTGATAATCATCCCCAAGTTTCACCTTATGGGGTGATTCATGTTCAGATAGGTTTACAAAAGATTCATTAAACCCAGTCATTTGTTTAGAAGCCCCACTGTCAATTAACCAATCATTACAACCATGGGAGATAGTACCTGTGAGAGGAGAGATTAGAACATACTCTTCTTCACTTGATGAGTCATCATCACTATCATCACTTTCTGCCCTAGCCTTCTTCTTTGGAGGTCCATCATCTTCGGCAACATGAGCATGGAACTTTCTTTTGTTTCCCTTCTTCTTCTTGCTGGATTTGATGTTATCCCTTTTGTTCTTGGGACATTTTGAAGCAAAGTGACCCTTCTCATTGCATGTGAAACATCTTATATCCTTCTTATTCTTTTGTTGGTGGTGATAGGATCTCTTGTGGTGACAGTGCTCCTTCTTGGGCTTGCTTCTTTTGGTGTGGGCTACGAGAGCTTGATATTCACCTCCTATCTTTTCTTCACGAGCTACAAGCCTAGCTTCTTCTTGAGAGCATTCCTCCCATAGTTTACTGAAAGAGATCAATTTCTTTCTTACACAGATTCCTTGAATAAAGGAGTCCCATGACCTAGGAAGGCCATTCATAGTGGTCATAACAACTTCACCATTATCCACTACTTCATCCACAGCTTCAAGTTGTTCCTTGATCTGAGAGACCTTGGAGAAGTAATATTGAATGGTTTCTCCATTCAAAATCTTGACCCCATTCAATTGATTCTGCAGAGTCATCTTCCGATTTATGTTCTTCCCTTCAAATAACTTGGTCAAAGAGTCAAACATCTCCTTAGGTGTCTTTAGAGAAGACACATGGGGTATGAGATGGTCTTTGATGGAATCAACAATGATTCTCTTTGCCTTGACTAAGTTCTTCTTATGCAATACCTTAGCCTCTTCATCCTTTGGGATAGGGATGTCTTCTTTTATGTATGAGTCCAACTCATTCTCTTCTAGGATTAACCCAATCCTATACTTCCAAGCTCGGAAGTTATTAGCCCCTTCAAGCTTATCCTCAAGCTTGGTGTGGTGAGACATCTTAAAGAGTACTTCAAATGGAAATAGAAAATATTTAGGTATTACCACTTGAAATGCTGAAAACTGGATCTGGTCTCGGATTAGGGTTTGTTGGAAAAACCCTAAAAATTCAAAATGTGAATTTCAACTTTCTAAAAGGTTAGAAATATGTGCCTTGATGAGCTGATCAGCTTGGTGTATTCAGAATTTGAGATCAGTAAAGCTTTACCCTTCAGATTTGCCTTTTTGTCCTCCCGGGTTCACTAAGGAGAGCCCTGAATTAGGGTTTGTGTTTCCTGGAGATCTACCTAGCTAAAAATCTCGATCCAAAGCTCTAAACTTTGATTTTTGCAAGGAGATTCCAGCTATGGCTTCAGATTTCAGAAATTCCTATTTTTGTGGAAACCCTAAGTTTTAGGGCCAAATCTGAAAATGCTCAGAATTGAATTCTGATTGGACAGATAGATTCTCCTTGATGATTAAAGTCAATTTACTATATTGCTTTTCCAAAATTTTTGGAGAGAAACCCAATAAACAAGAAACTCAAGTTTTTGTCACTACAAAATGTCTTCTTCTCAGGTTAGCTCTGATACCATGTTAAATTTTGAGCATTAATTCACAATACTCTAGGATCTTTACTGAGAGAGTAACATGTACAATATATCAATGCATAACAATCATATCAAGCATGTCAAGCATCACAAGAATCAAAAGCAAGAGAGACAAGAGACATAGAGTTTCCATGGGGAAAACCCTAAGGTGAAAAACCCCACAACTTCCTCAAAGATAGAGAGAGCAATGGCTCAACCAAAGTACAACCAAAATACATTGAGATAGTCTCCTAGTAGCAGATGATCCTCCTCCTCACTAGTGCGCCACTTTCTGAGTGAGAGAAGTATGAGTTTCTGAGTGATACAAATAGAGATCTCCCGATCTCTATTTATACTAGTCTGTTTGCCCAGTGACCTTATGGGGCCGACTTGTCTAGCTAGGTATATCAACCATATAATATATATTTCAGGGCCGACCCCACACATGGTGGTCTAATAACCCTTCGCCAAGTACACACACTTGCGACACTTGTCAATACACATGACGACACTTCCTTATAGGGGAATAACACATCTCTTATAAGGGTACAATAAATATATATGAAATACATAGATGAATTACATTCCGAAGTTACATATACATCAACAATCAGATTATTGGGTCCTTGATGTACCTGACGAACACGAGACTAGATATTTGCTTTGCGGTGAACACCTTGATCTAGTTCCTGACGGATCCTAGACATGTTCACCTGATTGTTGTAAAGCATATTCTGAGGAATCTGAAGGGTACGGTTGATTATGGGCTCAAGTATGATGTGAATCAAAAGTTTAACCTGGAGGGTTATGTTGATTCAAATTGGGCAAGCAATGCTGCAGATAGGAAGAGCACTTTGAGGTTTTGCTTTAGTATGGGATCAAGTGTGATGTCTTGATTTAGCAGGAATCAATCCTGTGTAGCACTGAGTACAACTGAAGCAGAGTATGTCACAGCGTGTTCAGCTAGTTGTGAGCCAGTATGGCTAAGGAAGCTACTGCCTGATTTGTTTGATCTCTAGTTGGATGCTACCTGTATCTTTTGTGACAACCAGAATTGTGTGAAGTTGTCTAAGAACAAAGTGTTCCATGATAGGTTGAAGCACATCGAGATCAAATATCACTGTCATGGATATGGTGCAGAGAGGAGCAGTGAAGCTCCAGTATGTTCCAATGGATGAGTAGATTGCAGATGTGTTGACCAAACCACTAGCCAGAGTGAAGTTCAAGTACTTTAGAGAGAGGCTTGGTGTTCTTCAGATAGAATATACTTCGAGGAGGAAGTGATGCGACACATTTGCAGAAGCCCTTCAAGGCATGGTGGTAGGAGGATCCTTCCCATGGTAATTGTGGATGTAAGCGCAATGCTCCACATGATATGCATCAGGACAATGCTATGACGATGATCAGGATGATCATGCGATGATGATATGCATCGGGACGATGCTATGAGGATGATGAGGATGATCATTCGATGATAATATGCATCAGGACGATGCTATGACAATGACCCGGATGATCATGTAAGGATGATATGCATTAGGATGATGCTATGATGATGATCAGGATGATCATGTGATAATTATGTGCATAAGGATGATGTACTGTATGATGATGATCAGGATAATCATGTGTGATGAGCATCAGGTCGATGCTCCAGATGATGTGCATCAAGATGAGGCACTCTATGATGATGATCAGTATGATCATGAGCATCATGATGATGCTCCATGCGAGGATGATCAGTATGATCATGAGTATTAGGTTGATACTCCATGGCTGTGGACAGGTTGTGCAGTTGCATAGAAAAGATCTTGGAAATCCGGACAGGTTGTGCTAGGCATAGAAAAGATACTGGGATGCTCTTTAGAGATCTTGCAGGATGCAAGATACTCTTTTAAGGTTTTGCAAGGGTCGCATAGAAAAGATCCTGTAGATCTGGACAAGTTGTGCTAGACACGGAAAAGATCCTAGGATGCTCTTTAGAGATTTTGCAGGATGCAAGATACTCTTTTAAGGTTTTGTGAGTTCACATGTAAAATATCCTGGAGATCAGGACAGGTTGTTCTAGGCACAGAAAAGATCCTGGGATGCTAGTTAGAGATCTTGCAGGTTGCAAGATACTCTTTTATGGTTTTGTGAAGGTCACATGTAAAATATCCTAGGAGTTTCGATAGGTTGAGCAGTAAGCTCGTAAAATTCTTGGGATGCTCTTTCGAGGTTTTGTTGATGCACATAATCAGTCATGAGGATTCCATAGGATGGCCAGAGATGATGAAGACCTACAGGAGGATAGGCCTACATCTAGCATGAAAAAGGGATGGCTTTGTGGAACTTCCTATGACGAGAAGAATTGATAGATAGCACCAGTGATCGAGCCGACGGGTATAATAGCAATGACGATGATACTACAGTGATCCAGTGATGATGATCTAGTTCCAGTATTGAAGACTTGTACCTTTATGTATTGATGACCTATGTCAAGAAAATACGTTCCTATTTAAGAGGGAGTGTTGATGTATATGTAACTTTAGAAGATATTCACTTGTATATTGTATACATTATATTTGTACTTTTTTGTATCCCTGACGGAGATGTATTATTCCTCCGATTGGAAGTGTTGTCATTTGTATTTGCAAGTGTTGCAAGTTATATTGTAAGTGTCATAACTTATATTTGATGGGTTATTAGACCTCCTTGGTGGGGTCGGCCCTGTATGAGTCATGTGGGTTAAAGGGTTATTAAACCACCCTAGTGGGGTTGGCCCAATGACATGTGGTAATGGGTTATTAGACTCTCCTAAGGGAGGTCGGCCCGGTTAGAGTAAAAGGAAAGTAAAGGTAGTATAAATAGAGAGGAGTACCTCTCTCTTTATTCATTCACACACTCATTGGCTTCTCATTAGTGAGAGAGAGGAGGAGTGTGAACAAGTGGAGGAGGAGTTGCTTCTAGGAGACTATCTCTTGTTTTTGGGTTTGATCCTTGTGATATTTGTATTGGTGATCATTTTGTCTCTAAGGAAGTTGCGGGGTTTTTCACCTTCTTGGTTTTCCTCGGTGAAATGCTTTATTTCTCTTGTCTCTTGTGTTTTATATGTTGTACATGTTGTTCTCTCAGTTAAGATCCTAGATCAAATTGAATTAAATGACGAAAAACTAACAATATGGACAGGAAGTTGTGATGTCGATGGAATACATAGTAACAATATTGAGGATTGCAGCATTCATAGGAATGGCAGATGAAGATACAATGGAAGAAAGGATTTGTTGATTCCTCGAGAATCGCAGCATCAAGCAGAAAGGGATTCTCCCCGATGAGTAGTCCCAATTAGATCGCTCACCGTTTCGTGTGGGGAATCCGTCCAGTTAACGGTTCCGACTATCGTAAGATTTTAAGTATCTAATTCTTTATACCGGTTGCGGCCCGATCTACCGTTTGTGTATTTTATTTTAAAGATGAAATGCACATGCCCTAAGCTAATTTAACCTAAATAAAGAACTTGAAACAGATCTATATCTAAAGACGGAAATAAATCTAATCTATCCTTGCAAGGAGCAAAATGTAAATATGAGCAATGTGTTGAAAGAAATATCTAAATATTGCATGGATAGCCATTTAAATCATAAAGAAACATTTTCAACAGAAGGTTAAAGATATTAAAGATAACTTTAATTCACATGAAAGCATTCTATTACTCATTTAGGATAAACATCATTTTACAGAAAGTAGTAAAATCATTCATTGCACAAAAATAATTCAGAACAGCAAAGAATGATCTCACTGTAAGATATGAATGTCACAAGAATAATCCAACACACATCCAATACACATTTCCAGGAAAAAGACGTCCTCTCCAGGCTCTTATTAGGAAAAATTCACTTTCTTGGAGCAAGTGCAAAATATTTCGTACAAGCTTAGAAAATTCCTTTCCCCTGCCAAAAAAGTCCTTTACACTATTCCCTAATCCTCTATTTATATCTTTACAAAATCCTTTTAATGCTGCCACATGTACCCTAACTCTAGAAGTTTCCAATTTGTCCTTTAGTGCTCCAATTATAGATAGGAATGATTCATGGCAGCTTAAGATAGAAGACAAAATTAGAGACAGTTGTCCCTCATACTTCATGACTTAACAAAAAGAAGAGAAGATTTCCACGTATTATAGCTACCACGTCAGCTGGGTGGTGCCTCCGCTTCAACTGGAACCTTACATTCAGAAGGCGCTTCTACCTGAACTTGTGCCTCTGCTCTAGATGGTGTACCTTTCTCGAAAGGTGACTGTGCTGCTGTTTTCTTATCTTCTTCTGTTATGTAACTGAACCAAACACCTGTGTCTCTTACAACAATATTTGCTGGTGAGGGGAGCAGGATCTTTTGTGAAGTCACATGTTTACCAAGTTCTGCTTCAATACTCTGAATTTCTGCTGTTGTTGTCTGATGGATCTCCTTGAGCACATGATTGTGTACTAATGACAGCCCAATGTAGTGATGAAGATCATCGATGGCCAACACATCAATTTTATTTACATATTCCAACTGAACGCCCAGCTCGTCTTTTAAATATGATAGGCATTGCTCTTTGCTTGGAAATTCATCCAGGGTTTGAGGAAAAACAATCTTGCACTTTTCATGCACTTCATGAATCTTTTGATACAAGCTATTACCTTTCCCCATCGTTCCCTGGATCTTAGCTATTAGCTTGGTGCCGCAATTCCTGCAAAACTCCATGAGGGCTACATCTTCCTTAAAACCATCCACAGATTTGAATGGGAGATGTTTAGGGAAATCCGCCTTCCCTTCTCTCCACTCCATCTGGCTCAAAATGTTTGCTTTTACCTGAGTGTACTTGAATTTAAGCCTAATAGCTTCGGCATTAACTTCCTTCATCCTATCCAGCATGGTCTTGAGTTTGCAAACTTCCTCAATAATCAGTTCTTGTATGGCATGCATCTGTCTCAAGATTTCACAGGACTGCTCGTGAAAAGGGGACATATCCATCGCTCTACTTTTTGCCTGCTCTAGCTTCTCAACCATTGACTGATTATCTTCTTCCAACTGAAAAAATCTAGGTTCGGAATCATTCTTTTCTGCCTCAAATACCATCATCTGGATTGCCATGTGCTCCTTTTCTTCTTCCAGGTGTCGATACTTATCCGGCAACTCTTTGTGGTCAGTAGACAGGTGATTATATTTGTTCACCATGAGGTCCCTGTAGGCCTGCTCATTAGCCACAGTATGTTGCAGCATGTGAGCTCTTGTCTTTGTTGACTCGAACTCTTTAACCATGTCGGTCACATTATCTTCGATTGCTTTTGCTGCCGACACAGTGGCAGATGCCATGGCTATGGGAGCCTTATTTGTATTTTGCATAACCGTGGTTTCTCGTTGGGTGACAATATCTGAATGGAAAGGTCTCTTTAACCTCATTTGTGATTTCAGGACCACAGACTTTCTCTTCTTATAATATACAAATTTATCCCATCGACATACAGTATGATCTTTGGATGGGGTGAAAGGGATGATCGGGAGATCTCTTATATGTATGTCTGCCTCCGCGGGTGGGGTCTGTACCACCTGAGATGAGTCTATTTCCATGTCCTGGGTGTTAGATCCACCCGCTTGTGTATCTTGGTTTGACTTAACCTCTTCTTCGGTTTTAATCCTTCTTTCTTCTTCAGCATTTTTCTCTTCTTGAGCTTTAAGACTTCTCTCTTCTTCATCCCTGGTAGCTTGCTAAGACCTAGCTTCTTCTAGATTAAGAGCCTCTTCCTTCTCCCTTTGAAACTTATCGACAAAAATTTTATGGAATCTCTCTGCCTCCTCTTTCAACCTTTTCTCTTCACGAGTCAGGACCTCAGCCGCTTCCCTTTCTTTCTGTAGGTTGGCTTCTTGGGCTATGGCAGAGCTAGAGCTAGCTCCACCATTGTGACAACAAATCTGTAATTCAGTCATATTACTGATTCCCCTGAACACTTCTTCTTCGGCATCATAGTAATGGGCATACTCAAAATAAGCATACAACTCCTTGCCATGCTCCGCAACTTTGTTCCGTCTGTCATTTCTATGAAATATTGCCTCACCGAGGTGAAAAGCTTTTAAGTCTTGAATGAACTCTTCAACTACTGCAACCCCTGAGAACTTATAGGCTCCTATACAGAAAGGCAAAGGAGGGAAAGAAGCCTTATGTTGCTTATTAAGAACTCCTCCCACTCCATCAAGGAAAACTTGTTTGACTGCTTCTTTCAGGACTATGTAGTCAGTGGCATATCTTGGTAAGATGTATGGTGGCTTAGTACCTCCGAACATTCTGATATAGGTACCTTCTTTCGAGAAGTAGAAATCTTCATAATTTTCCATGACTTCCATGGCATTTTGTGACAGGCAATTGGGTTCTTCATTGAACATCTGCTCATACATAGGCATAATGAACTCTTCACAAATGAACTTATAGTGCATTCTATAATTTTGAGCCCACATTATTTTATAGGTAGTGTATACCCGGGTGTTGGACTGATCCCATGAGCAACGTAACTTGGGGAAAGGGAGCTTTGCCAAGATGGAATCAATGAGGTATGAAGACATATAAAACTCTGACTTTTTTAGAGCCAAACCTTCTTTAGCCGCGGCCACAATGCATGCCAAACTATCTGAGAGGATAGTAGCCCAATCAAAAACAGTTCCCTTAAAAGCTATGTAGTGGATTAAAGGGGTCCACTGTATCCTATATACAGTTCCATCGGGCATGCTAAAAATTCTGCTTCACATCAGGGCAATCAACCTAAAAGGAGGTCTCAGGATATGAACGTCATACTCATCATTGTCCCTCTTTCTTAACTTCTTTCCCATGATTAACAGCCTTTTAGCCATTTCGAAACTATTCATTTGCTCCAACCATGCATTGTTCAGTACCTGCTGGGGACGTGAGAACTTGTAGGCTGCTGCAATATAAGCTGGATGGAACGAAGCAAACGCCTCTCCCTTGCTGTCATGCAACACTCTTGTTCCTGGGTTGGCATGTTCCAATATCCATCTGATTACTTCTGAGAAAGGGAATAGCTCAGGGAAAGTAGAAGCCCTGGATATTCCAGATGTCCTGATGTTTAGGTAGATTTGTTCTTCTTCTAAGAGTACCTTTGGGATATCTTGGTCTCTGATCATCCAGTAAATATGTCCCCAATGGACCTCAGGAGGGACACCTATGGAGTACTTAGTGTCTTGAAAGAGAGTTTCAATCCTCGGCTCTACTGGCTTTGGTTCCACCATTTTAGCTTTCTTTCTACTACCTTTTGGCATTGTAGCTTATCTCTGTTAAGCAAGCAGACGTGAATGAACATGAGATTGCAAGCCATTATGTAAGACAAAGCGTAAAATAGAGCAAGACGGGGCCTAGCCTGATAACGTATGATCATAAGAAACCATGAGGCCGTACGCTGGGGAAAGAAACAAAATGCAGACTACTCAAAAAATAGATATTATGGTTGTTCAAAATTAATCGCTCTAGGGAGGTGATGCTGGGTTTGGAAGCTTTTGAGCGAGTATATGGGAACGGTTTTAGGTTCGCGTTACCAAATGAGAGCATTTTGCTGGCTTAACCGAATTGGGAAACCTATGAGGCCGCAGTGGCCGTAAAATCTACAACTATAGGTTACTTAAAAATAAAAATGAAAGATGGTATGCTACGAGTGCCCACAGGCCATGCAATTGACAAAATGAAAAACCACTGAGAAAGTTTCGACGCAAAGCTTAAGAGAATATCAACAGTAGAACCACCTACCTGGCAACGAAACAACGATGTAACGGGGTTGGCTTGGTGGAAAATGAGTTGAGCTAGAGCAAATCAATTCATGCAGCTTTGAACGGCATTCTCCAAATCAAAATTTACCAATGGGAACAATAAAACCCCCACCGCCCTTATATACAAACTTAATACGTGTGAGCATTTATTGGGTAGGTGGCGAATTTAAAACGGAGATTAATCCTTCGTACGGTGGGGTCATTTCAACCCACTCGACATTAACGCACAACCGTCAAAATCGGAGAAAAAGATGAGTCTCATCCACCATTGCGGATAGAATTTGTGAATTTCTTCCGAGGCACAGGAGACTTGGCATTTGAACGCAGCGTCTGCTTGTTGCGGGAAAGAAGAGAGAGATGATCTGTCGTTGCAGAACGACTTGACGAGTTCTTCCGGAATTGACGAGTCAAAAGTCTCGTGGCGAAGATTCTTGAGCTGATCCATCGTTTCGGGATGACTTGGCGAGTTCTTCCGAAATTGATGAGTCAAAATTCTATCGCGGCGGAAGTTCTCGAGTTCATCCGCCGTTGCAGAAAGACTTGACGAGTTTTTTCCGCAATATCAGATGAATTTGGTAAGTCTTTTCCGAAAAGTGAATGGTCAGAAGACTTGGAAAGGAGTTGTTTGTTGCGGTAAGACTTTAAGAATGCCTCCGCCGTTGCGGGTGAGAATTTCAAGTTCTTTCCGAAGTTTCAAAAAAAATGTAAGTGCTTCCGCCTTTTCGGGTGAACATCTCAAGTTCTTTCGCCGTTCTAGGAGAAAAACTTGAGTTTTGACTTAGAGACAACTTTAACTCAAAAAAAAGATTTCTCACTTGGAACGAAAAACTGAGTTCAAAAAGGCTTTCCAAAGGAGACTTAACTCTTTAAGTAGACTTTCTAGGAAAAGAAAAGGAGGGGCCCCAATGTCTACAAAATTTTTGGGGGGAATGTTGCTGCAACAACAATTGGCGAATTGATGGTGAACATAGATCTCTGAAAAACCCTCTCTCATTCATCGGAAACTCTTTTTAAAAGCTATCCACCTTATGTGCAATATTTAGTTGAGCGTTCAAATATCAGCAAAGGAAGTAGTCACTTTATACGTTGGTCATTGGGAAAGGGGAGCTTCGATGAAGACATCCTTAAAACTTTCAAAGGGCCAAAATATGGGGTTCATTTTAGAAAATTCATCTTTCAGACGACCATTGTTATCGGACTCCATGCCGGATGGTCATATATTTGATAACTTTGCTATTTGAGCCTTCAAGAAATATTTTCCTTAAAATACGATCTTTGATTTTGGCTCCTCAATCCATAATGTCCTTTTGTGTGTGAGAGATATTTGATTGATTTATCAAGCCTCAAGGACGGAGAGGAGCCTAGCTTGAGCTGAGTCTTTTGGACAACGTTCTTGACCTGTACGTTTTGCTTTCATCTCAACCATGCTTTGATTGAGGTGAGAATCTCTAGAAAATAGACCCTTGATTATAAGCGCTTTTGGCTTTTAGATTTGCAGCATGGAGTAATTTCAATACCCTATGCCTTCGAGATGTGCTACCTTTCTGTGGGTCCAACTACAACAGTCGTCTTGAGATGATTTTAAATGTGAGAGTGGATGGAGCCCAAAGATAGTGATAAAGATAATCATAGATCTCTGCTATTTAAACAAGGGTTAGTGCGACCAATAGAATAGGCTCTCTTCATTCTGGAGAACGATCAGCAAAAGCAAAAAATGCATGGATAAACTCTGTTTTGAGGGTACTTTTCAGCTTCACGAGTTGTAAGATTTCTTTGAGAGATCTATCTTCAGGAGAGTCCCAATTATAGGCGTTTCAGAAAACAAACTGTACAAAAGGCTCAAATGCTGAGAAAAGAAGACGACTACATTGAAACCAAGAAAACAAGAGACTAAAGTAAAACAAAAGAAATTTTTTATTTATGTACAGAAAGCCTTAGTGAGACTATGCAAAGTATTGTTTCAAGGTGAGGCCATTGAGAGGAAGGGTTACTTCCTCTCCCTGGAGGTCTGTTAGCTTGTAAGTGGATGGGCCGAGCTTTGCAGAAATTTGGTAAGGGTCTATCCATAAATGTTGAAATTTCGTGTGCATTCCCTTGCGTTCATGCTTATGGTCCCATTTCAGAACTAAATCTCCTACTTCAAAACTTCTCTTACCGAACTTCCTTTTATCGAACCATCTTTTGACTATGTCTTGGTGTTAATGGAATTGGTCTTTGGCTTTCTGCCGGGCTTCTTCAAGTTGAAGCAAGGTGTCAATCCTGGATTGTAGAACCTGACTACTAGACCCTTGAGAGGCTTGGGACAACTACAAGGATGGGAGCAAGATTTTGGGAGGGAGGATGGCTTCCTTGCCATAGACGAGGGTGTAAGGGAAACCCCTAACGCATTCTTTGGAGTCACCCTATCTTCCCATAAGGCATTTGGGAGAGCTATATGCTAGCTTCGCTGATTTTCAATCACAGTTTTCTTGAGAATTCGGATGCGGTTCTTGTTTGAAGATTCGGCTAGTCCATTTCCTTGAGGGCAGTAATTGGCTGAATAATTCAATTTAATTCCTCTTTCATAGACAAATTCATTTATTTTAAAAGAAGAGAAATAAGTGGCATTATCAAATACTAACGAAATTGGAACCCCAAACCTGGTTATGATGTTCTCTTTCGAGAAAGTAATGATTGCTTCTTTATTGATCTTGCGCAATGGAGTAGCCTCCGTCCATCTGGTGAAATAGTCGGTGACTGTCAGGATGTATCGATGCTGCAGAGATGATTTCGGCTTTATCTCTCTGATGACGTCTATACCCCACTGTTTGAAAGGTTCTGAGATGATAACCGGCTGCAAGGGTCATGCTTCCTTAGGTAATTTTCCAGCACTTCTTTGACATATATCATAGTTTCGTGCATAAGCATGGGCATCTCGGAATAGAGTGGGCCAATAATATCTAGCTCTATGTATTTTGTGAGTTGTTGTCTCCCCTTAATAATGTCCACCAGCAAGACCATCATGTAACTCTTTGACAACTTTACTTGCATCCTCTTTCTCTAGACATCTAAGAAAAATTCCATCGTAATTTTTCCTGAAAAGTATTCCATCAATGATCTGATAAGCTACTGATTTTAAACGGAGTGCCCTTCTTTTCTTAGAAATCCAGTGCTCAGGTAGGTATCCTTGCTGCAAATAATGTACTAGATCCCTATACCATGATTCGGGAGCTATGAAAATGGGACATACTTCGACTGAATTCAACTCAGCTTCATTCTTCCAATGCTGCTCTTCATCAATCAGATGTTCCGTAAGCAATTTACACATGCCTTGTCCTTTGATGATGGTGGCCAGTTTAAACTCTAAATCATATTCTTGAAGAGCCATGACCCAGTTTCCCCTTCTTTCTCCCAATTCCTTTTGAATGAAAAGGGATCTAACAGCTGGGTGGGGAACGATAACTTTAGTTCTATTCTTAAGAATATACGGTCTGAACTGTTTTACTGCTTTGAACACGGCATACGCCTATTTGTCAACCATGGGATAGTTCAGTTCAGCACCTTGTAGACTAGTGCTCATAAATGAAATTGGGTATTCATCTCCCAATTCTACCTTTTGCGTTAGCACAGCCGCGAGAGAGTCATCTAAAGCAAAAGTATACAAAATAAAATCTTTGTCAAAGTCTGGGCTTCTTAAGGAAGGATCCTTAGCTATGGCTACCTTAATGTCTCTGAATGCATCCTTTTCCAAGTCTGTCCACTTGAACTATATGCTTTGCTTGACCATTTGCTGCAAAGGTTTAACAATTTGAGCGAAATCGGGGGTAAATCTTCGGACAAAATTGATAGTGCCCATAAATGACTACATGGATTTCTTGTTATGAGGCATGGGAATTTTATTGATAGCTTGAACTCTCTCTTGATCTATTGAAACTCCCCTTTTTGAAATGATGTGACCCAACAGTTTATCTTCAGGCATGGCGAACACACTCTTCTTAGGGTTTAAAGAGATACCATATTTTTGGCAATGATAAAAAATATGCTTCAAATGAACAACATGGTCTTCTCTTTTCTTCGAAAAATGGTGACATCATCTAGATAAACGACGACATAATGACCACCCAATCCTCGGAAGGCGATGTCCATTGCACGCTAGAACGTCGCTCCAGCGTTTATTAGGCCGAATGGCATTCTTCGGTATGCGAAAGTTCCCCACTTGGTGCGGAAAGTGGTCTTAAGACGGTCTTCTTTAGCTACTAATACTTGATTGTAACTAGAGAAACCATCGAGAAGGGAGAAGAGTTCTGACCCTGACACCATCTGGAGAATCTGTTCCATTGAAGGGACGGGATAGTTATCTTTATCTGAAGCTCTGTTCAAGTTTCTGAATTCAACACATAGCCTTATCTCTCTTGACTTCTTTCTCACGGGGACTAAGTTAGCAACCCACTCAGAGTGCCGAACCTTAAAGATTATTTTGGCATCCAGTAACTTCTTCAATTCCTTTTGAATTAGAGGTTCAAGAGTAGGGTGCATCCTTCTTAATTGCTACTGAAATGGCTTGACACCTGTTTTCATTGGTATGACATGCTGAATAATGTGGATGTCGTATGTTTTCAGATCTTCAAAAGTCCATGCAAAAACATCCTTATGTTGTCGAAACAGCTTGATGAACTTATCTCTTTCTCCTGGTGAACAACATTTGCCTAGGTTAACAAATTTTGGTTCAGCTTCAGTACCCAGATTCACTAGTTCATGCTGCAATGATGAGCTATTCGTCTTGGTATTCGTTGGCCTTTTGAACTTTCTCTGTAAATCAAACAGCATTTCAAGTGACCTCACCCCTTTGGGAATGAAATTGCCTTTAGCTACATCTTTCTTTTGTAATTCCGCATCATGCTCTTCTTCATCTATCACAGCTTCTTGGAAGATGTCTTCATTTGTTAGAAAACTAATAATTTGATCATCATCATTGAAAACTCTGAAGTTTGTGATATTGTCGGGGACAGCGGGCCTGAAAACCAATTCAATTGAGCATTTATTATTAGTTGGCACCAATCTAGAAGTGGATGTTGCTAATAAATCAGCAGCAGCATTCTACATTCGAGGAACAGATTTTATATTGAAAGCATCAAAATGCGTAATTAAATCTCATACCTCAGCATGGTAACTTTTCAAATGAGGTGACAGACAGTGAATGGTATCTCTTACCTGCCTCACAACTATTTCTGAGTCGCCAAAAACTTTCAGATACTTAGCATTTAAACCGATGGCTTTCTTTAATCCATGGACTAAAGATTCATATTCTGCAGTGTGATTAGTATACTCAAATTCTAATCTACAGGAGAAGAAGTACTTATTCCTTTCTGGATCCATTAGAACAAACCAGCTCTGGACCCTTTCAAAGTTTTAGAACCATCAAAGTACAAAGTCCAAAAAATATTGTTTGGTTTAACTAAATTAGTATCTTTCTGATCTAAGTTAGTGACTAAGTTAACTATGTTACAATCAATACCATCAGTCCGAGAAAAATGAAGGAGATCAGACTATTTATCTGATTCATGGCTAATAGTTTCAGATTGATAATTACCCAGATCAATTTCTAAAAAGTAATTTCCTAAAACTGAAGATGAAAAGGTCACAGCTTCATTCTTTCCTTCTAGCTGAGTTACATTTTGTTTCATATGTGGCTCCCTCAAAACTTTGATCTGATTCTGTCTATTCTGATATGGCAGCCATAAATGGGACCAATCAGTTGCGAAGTAACCATTAAGTTTAGTGGAATAGTCCCTACTTAGGATTAAACCATAGGCTTCGAGAATGTCAACTACCATCACATCAATGAACTGACATACTCTAGGATCTGCTGATAATGTAATCAGAACATCTTTCATTTCCCCAATAAATTCAACAGCAGTCCTATCTAACTAAATAATCTGAGTGGGAGATGGAATCAGTTGACCATTAATTTTCTTACAAATAGATAGTGGCATAACATTCGAAGATGCTCCGGAATCTACCAGACAATTGTGCACGTTGTGATTGAAGATTTCAAAAGTTAAAAGGAAAGGAAATGTCTGGGATTTGGATTTCCCGCTGATACTGGCTTCATTAATTCCAGGGTCTTCTTGAGTGCCTGTTAATGGAGTGCTAGGTTGGGATTGAAGAGCTTGCAACAACTTGTTTCATTGCTGGGGCAAACTACACATGTCGAATATCGAAACATTTGCTTTTACCTTCTTTATGTCCTCAATGATGTCATATCCCATATCACATTCTTTTGCAACTCTCGATTGATTGCCTACCTTGCTCAATGTGGCATTTGGTTGTTGGACTGTTGTGTCAATGTTTGGCTACTTGGAAGTTGTTGGGATAGCTTTAGGTTGAGGTGGAATGACTGTAATGTGTCTTTTAGGTATCTCTTTGGAAGTTTTAGGCTTGGGCATAGTCGAGTTTAGAACTGGATCAGCAATGGGACCTTTACTGTGAGTGTTAATGTTTATAGCAGAGACTCGGCTTTCCACAGGATCATCTTCTATCAATTCAGTTAAAGGTACCCAATCCCATAGCACCATGGTAGTGTCTGGGGAAGGTTCCTCTACTTCAAGGCTTTGTTCCTCTGGAGGATCATCTTCATCTGGAATCTGTGAATCCAGCATTTGGTTCATGAACAAACTGTGAGAATTCTATATAGGTTGAATACCATGAAATAATTCTAATAGCCACGAATCTTGAAGCAAAGCAGTCCTCACATGAATTATTCAAAGATATGCAAGAATAAGAAGAAGAAATATTGAGACAGAACATAAGAGAAGGAACTCAATTAATGGAAATATAATCTCATGTATTATTCCTCAATGTGAATACAATATATAATACATCTCAAGAGAGAAAATAGAATGCCTTAAAGGCAATTTGAAAAACACAAAAAGTAAGGCTTACTAAAAACATAAAAACCCCCTAGGTGGCAAAAGCAGTTTCCAAAACTATGTTAGAGGCTCACGAATTTGGAAAGTATGGTATGGAAGCTCATTAGTGAGGTAAATGGAATGTAAATATGGATAAGAAATGATGTGGAGGTCGAATTGGTCAAGTGGTGAGAGTTTCCAAGTCAACTAGCTTTTCCTTATCCACTAGAAAGTAGAAAAAACATGATAAAGCTGTCTAAATAAGGAAAGTGTCTTTCTAATTCAGGAATAGAATAAAATCAAACAAAATCCAAGGAAATCTTATCCAGAATTTGTCCAAATTCGTTTTTGTGACTTAGGATTGCAAGTGGTCCACTAAAAGACAAAACTAGCCCTATTTAGCTAGTCAAAACTTAGGAAATTAATCTAGGTGACTAGTAAAATATATCCTAAGTATTTAATGGGTTTTTAAAGGTTCCAACACCCCCCCTTAAGCCTAAATTTATGAGGTGAAATATAAAAAATATAGGGCCCAAGAAACAAGACTTATGGTCACCCCAATACAAAAAATTATTAATCCATGTAGGTGAGGAAAGAAGGAAAACCACTTGGGAATAAAACCTCCCCTCAAGATCACTAAATACACCATAATAAGGCTCTCCAAACTTCAAGCAGGTAAGAACTTGGTCAAATGTATGGAGGACTCTTCTTCTTGGGAAGAAGTGGAATGTGCTCACTAGACCTGAGCTTCTTGAGATCAAATCCAAATGAGACTTGATGATGTCCTCCATCTTCTGTGCAATCAGTGCCAAAAATCATGCAATGAAATAGAAGCATGACAGAGAGAGCGAAACCAGTCACTCCAAACTGTAATTTTGCCTCCATAAAGTTCAATAACACACCAAATATCAACCCAAGGAAAGGTTCTGAGTGTGTATGAGCTGCAACAACTAGCTAATGATTCGAATCAGAAGACATACAAGAGAACAATGATGAGAGATGCAAAAATCTGAATTCTTCAACAATAAATTTCTGCCATTTGATCTTCAGTACTTGCAAAAAAACTCTCTGAAAATTATACTGGAAGACTAATTTAATTAATAACTCCAAAGGATTTGATACCATGTGTGAATTCTATATAGTTTGAATACCATGAAATAATTCTAATAGCAAAGAATCTTGAAGCAAAGCAGTCCTCACTAGAATTATTCAAAGATATGCAAGAATAAGAAGAAGAAATATTGAGACAGAACATAAGAGAAGGAACTCAATTAACGGAAATATAATCTCATGTATTATTCCTCAATGTGAATACAATATATAATACATCTCAAGAGAGAAAATAGAATGCCTTAAAGGCAATCTGTAAAGCACAAAAAGTAAGGCTTACTAAAAACATAAAAACCCCCTAGGTGGAAAAAGCACTTTCCAAAACTGTGCTAGAGGCTCACAAATTTGGAAAGTATGGTATGGAAGCTCATTAGTGAGGTAAATGGAATGTAAATATGGATAAGAAATGATGTGGAGGATGAATTGGTCAAGTGGCAAGAGTTTCCAAGTCAACTAGCTTTTCCTTATCCATTAGAAAGTAGAAAAAACAGGATAAAGCTGTCTAAATAAGGAAAGTGTCTTTCTAATTCAGGAATAGAATAAAATCAGATAGAATCCAAGGAAATCTTATCCATAATTTGTCCAAATTCATTTTTGTGACATAGGATGGAAAGTGGTCCACTAAAAGACAAAACTAGCCCTATTTAGCTAGTCAAAACTTAGGAAATTAATCTAGGTGACTAGTAAAATATATCCTAAGTATTTAATGGGTTTTTAAAGGTTCCAACACAAACTCATAGAATTAATCCATTGTGGGAAGCTCTTTTCAGAGTGTGGCTCTTGATGAAAGGTACAAAATTGTTCCATTCCTATCTCGTTTAGATTTAACACAGGAGAAGTGTTCATAGGTGGATGAGGCTGATCGTTTTCTTATCTCTTCTTGTAGAATGGTTTGAAAGGCTTCCTAGACGTGCTACCCACTTTATCTTTCTCAAGATCTACAATTTTATTTGACAATTTATGCATCATCTTAACTACGTTTTCCATGTCCGTCGATGACTCTTCTTTATTCATGGTGAGCAGTAAGGTTTTTTTACTAGTTGCTGGTTTTGTTTCTGCATCTAAGGCATGTTTGGCAATGCTGTCTGCTTCTTCCTCCACCTTCCTAGCTTCTTCGGAATTTTCTAGCAGGGTGGTTTTCTTATATCTTTTGACGAACATTGCTATAGGGCCTTCAATTTCTATGGTATAATATTCAACTAGAGATTCTTTTTCCGGTTTATTTGTTTCCCTGAAATTATTCAAGAGCGTGGTGAATCTTTGGTTGAAGTCTTGAACCTTTTCTTTCTTTTCTATTCTCATGGACAATAATTCTTTCATGAGTGTAGCTACAGTTTTTTGATTTCCATACTTTTTTAAGAAACATGTTTCAAATTCTTCTTAACTGGAAATTGAGCTAGCTTGTAAGCTAAAATACTAGGAAGAAACTTTTGGTTCAAATGTGTATGGGAAAAGCCTACAAACTACATATTCATGCTGTAGATTTAAAAGATTCAAGGCTAAATAAAAACTCTTGAGATGATATTCAGCAGAAATTCCTTTACCTAGGTCAAATTCGGGCAAGACTTTCTTTGGATTTTTAGGCAGATTGTGGAATGGCCCAGCTAGATTTAATGCTCCTCTCACTCTCCAAGCAGGCACAACCATGGCTCTATGTGGAGAATTAGGTGGAGAATCGTGTGGTGAATTAAGTGGAGTGTTCTTTGGAGTGATAAGTTCTCCAAGATTTTTTGGATCTTCAAAATTTTCTGGATTTTCAAGATCAATTTCTTTCAGGGGTTCTGTGATCTCTTCCAAAGTTAAATTTACAAGCTCTTAAAAATTCTGCATAAGAATTGAATCACGGGTGTACTGTCTTTCTTTTCTGGGAGTACTTTTCCTAGGGAGGAAAGTTACTGCGTTTAAACCACCTAGTTGTCTAACATAAGATCGTGTATGTCTTTTTAAATATTCTATTTCGGCAAAAGGCACAGTATACAATACTTCTTGATGTTCAGAATCAGATATGGGGTTTTCTTGATTTGTTACTTCAAGATTTGGGTTGTCTGAAATTCCTATTTCAAGCGGGTTTTCAGTAACATTTTTGACAATGGGAGATTTTCCTTTATCAGCCATGCACTTCAGGCCCTCCTTCTAGCACCAAAAACTGTTGATTCCCCGAGAATTGCAGCATCAAGCAGAAAGGGATTCTCCCCGATGGGTAGTCCCAACTAGATCGCTCACCGTTTGGTGTGGGGAATCCGTCCGGTTAACGGTTTCGGCTACTGTAAGATTTAAAGTTTCTAATTCTTTATACCGGTTGCATCCTGGTCTACTGTTTGTGTATTTTATGTTAAAGATGAAATGCACATGCCATAAGCTAATTTAATCTAAATGCAGAACTTGAAACAGATCTATATCTAAAGACTAAAATAAATCTAATCTATCCTTGCAAGGAGCAAAATGTAAATATGAGTAATGTGTTGAAAGAAATATCTAAAGATTGCATGGATAGCCATTTAAATCGTAAAGAAACATTTTCAACAGAAGGTTAAAGATATTAAAGATAGCTTTAATTCACATGAAAGCATTCTATTACTCATTTAGGAGAAACATCATTTTACAGAAAGTAGTAAAATCATTCATTGCACAGAAATAATTCAAAACAGCAAATAACGATCTCACTGTAAGATATGAATGTCACAAGAATAATCCAACACACATCCAATACACATCTCCAGGCAAAAGACGTCCTCTCCAGGATCTTATTAGGAAAAATTCACTTTCTTGGAGCAAGTGCAAAATAGTTCGTACAAGCTTAGAAAATTCCTTTTCCCTGCCAAAAAAGTCCTTTACACTATTCCCTAATCCTCTATTTATATCTTTACAAAATGCTTTTAATGCTGGCACATGTACCCTAACTCTAGAAGTTTCGAATTTGTCCTTTAGTGCCCCAATTACAGATAGGAATGATTCATGGCAGCTTAAGATAAAAGACAAAATTAGAGACAGCTATCCCTCATACTTCACGACTTAACAAAAAGAAGAGAATATTTCCACGTATTATGGCTACCACGTCAGTTGGGTGGTGCCTCCACTTCAACTGGAACCTTAACATTCAGAAGGCGCTTCTGCCTGAACTTGTGCCTCTGCTCCAGATGGTGTACCTTTGTCGACGGGTGCCTATGGTGCTGTTTTCTTATCTTCTTCCGCTATGTAACTGAACCAAACACCTGTGTCTCTTACAACAATATTTGCTGGTGAGGGGAGAAGGATCTTTTGTGAAGCCACATGTTTACCAAGTTCTGCTTCAATACTCTGAATTTCCGCTATTGCTGTCTGGTGGATCTCCTTGAGCACATGATTGTGTACTGATGATAGCCCAATGTAGTGATGAAGATTATCGGTGGCCAACACATCAATTTTATTTACATATTCCAACTGAACGCCCAGCTCGTCTTTTAAATCTGATAGGCATTGCTCTTTGCTTGGAAATTCATCCAGGGTCTGAGGAAAAACAATCTTGCACTTTTCATGCACTTCATGAATCTTTTGATACAAGCTATTACCTTTCCCCATCATTCCCTGGATATTAGCTATTAGCTTGGCGCCGCAATTCCTGTAAAACTCCATGAGGGCTACATCTTCCTTAAAACCGTCCACAGATTTGAACAAGAGATGTTTAGGGAAATCCGCCTTCCCTTCTCTCCACTTCATCTGGCTCAAAATGTTTTCTTTTACTCGAGTGTACTTTCCTTTAAGCCTAACAGCTTCGGCATTAACTTCCTTCATCCTTTCCAAAATGGTCTTGAGTTTTCAAACTTCCTCAGTAATCAGTTCTTGTATGGAATGCATCTGTCTCAAGATTTCACAGGATTGCTCGTGAAAAGGCGACATATCCATCGCTCTACTTTCTGCCTGCTCTAGCTACTCAACCATTGACTGTTTATCTTCTTCCAACTAAAAAACTCTAGCTTCGGAATCATTCTTTTCTTCCTCAAATACCATCATATGGATTTCCAGCTGCTCCTTTTCTTCTTCCAGGTGTCGATACTTATCTGACAACTCTTTGTGGTCAACAGACAAGCGATTATATTTGTTCACCACAAGGTCCTTGTAAGCCTGCTCATTAGTCACAGTATGTTGCAGCATGCGAGATCTTCTCTTTGTTGACTCGAAATCTTTACCCATGTCGATCAAATCATCTTCGGTTTCTTTTGCTGTCGACACAGCGGCAGATGCCATGGCTATGGGAGCCTTATTTGTATTTTGCATAACCGTAGTTTCTTGATGGGTGACAATATCTGAATGGAAAGGTCTCTTTAACCTCGTTTCTGATTTAAGGACCACAGACTTTCTCTTCTTATAATATACAAATTTATCCCATCGGGATACAGTATGATCTTTGGATGGGGTGAAATGGATGATCGGGAGATCTCTTATATGTATGTCTGCCTCCGTGGATGGGGTCTGTACCCCCTGAGATGAGTCTATTTCCATGTCCTGGGTGTTAGATCCACCTGCTTGTGTATCTTGGTTGGCCTTAACCTCTTCTTCGGCTTTAAGCCTTCTTTCTTCTTCAGCATTTTCCTCTTCTTCAGCTTTAAGCCTTCTCTCTTCTTCATCCCTGGCAACTTGCTGCAACCTAGCTTCTTCTAGCTTAAGAGCCTCTTCCTGCTCCCTTTGCAACTTATTGGCAGCAATTTTATGGAATCTCTCTGCCTCCTCTTTCAACCTTTGCTCTTCATGGGTCAAGACCTCAACCACTTCCCTTTCTTTCTGTAGGTTGGCTTCTCAGGCTGTGGCAGAGCTAGAGCCAGCTCCACCATTGTGAAAACAAATCTGTAATTCAGTCATATTACTGATTCCCTTGAACACTTCTTCTTTGGCATCATAGTAATGGGCATACTCAAAATGAGCATACAACTCCTTGCAATGTTCTGTAACTTTGTTCCGTCTGTCATTTCTATGAAAGATTGCCTCACCGAAGTGAAAAGCTTTTAACTCCTGAATGAACTCTTCGGCTGCTACAACCCCTGAGAACTTATAGGCTCCTATACAGAAAGGCAAAGGAGGGAAAGAAGCCTTATGTTGCTTATTAAGAACTCCTCCCACTCCATCAAGGAAAACTTGTCTGACTGCTTCTTTCAGGACTATGTAGTCAGTGGCATATCTTGGTAAGATGTATGGTGGCTTAGTACTTCCGAACATTCTGATATAGGTACCTTCTTCCAAGAAGTAGAAATCGCCATAATTTTCCAAGACTTCCATGGCATTTTCTGACAGTAAATTGGGTTCTTCATTGAACATCTGCTCATACATAGGCATAATGAACTCTTCACAAATGATCTTATAGTGCATTCTGTAATTTCGAGCCCACATTATTTTATAGGCAGTGCATACCGGGGTGTTGGATTGATCCCATGAGCAACCTAACTTGGGGAAAGGGAGCTTTGCTAAGATGCAATCAATGAGGTATGAAGACATATAAAACTCTGATTTTTTTAGAGCCAAACCTTCTTTAGCCGCGGCCACAGTGGATGCCAAACTATCTGAGAGGATAGTAGCCCAATCAAAAACAGTTCCCTTAAAAGCTATGTAGTGGATTATGGGGGTCCACTGTATCCTATATACAGTTCCATTGGGCATGCCGAAAATTCTGCTTAACATCAGGGCAATCAACCTAAAAGGAGGTCTCAGGATCTGAACGTCATACTCATCATTGTCCCTCTTTCTTAACTTCTTTCCCGTGATTAACAGCCTTTTAGCCATTTCGAAACTATTCATTTGCTCCAACCATGCATCGTTCAGCACCTGCTGGGGACGTGAGAACTTGTAGGCTGCAGCAATATAAGCTGGATGGAACAAAGCAAATGCCTCTCCCTTGATGTCATGCAACACTCTTGTTCCTGGGTTGGGATGTTCCAATATCCATCCGATTAATTATGAGCAAGGGAAAAGCTCAGGGCGAGTAGAAACCTTGGATATGCCAGATGTCCTGATGTTCAGGTAGATTTGTTCTTCTTCTAAGAGAACCTCTGGGATATCTTGGTCTCTGATCATCTAGTAAATATCTCCCCAACGGACCTCAGGAGGCACGCCTATGGAACACTTAGTGTCTTGAAAGAGAGTTTCAATCCTCGGCTCTACTGGCTCTGGTTCCACCATTTTAGCTTTCTTTCTGCTACCTTTTGGCATTGTAGCTTATCTCTATCAAGCAACCAGACGTGAATGAACATGAGATTGCAAACCATTATGTAAGACAGAGCGTAAAATAGAGCAAGATGGGGCCTAGCCTGATAACATATGATCATAAGAAACCATGAGGTCGTATGCTGGGGAAAGAAACAAAATGTTGACTACCCAAAAAACAGATATTATGGTTGTTCAAACTTGATCGCTTTAGGGAGGTGATGCTGGGTTCGGAAGCTTTTGAGTGGGTATATGGGCGCAGTTATAGGTTTGCGTTACCAAATGAGCGCATTTTACTGGCTTAACCGGATTGGGAAACCTATGAAGCCACAGTGTCCATAAAATCTACAACTGCAGGTTACTTAAAAATAAAAATGAAAGATGGTATGCTACGAGTGCCTACAGGCCATGCAATTGACAAAACGAAAACCACCAAGAAATTTTCGACACAAATCTTAAGAGAATATTAATGGTAGAACCATCTACTTGGCAACAAAACAATGATGTAACGGGGTTGGCTTGGTGGCAAATGAGCTGAGCTGGAGCAAATCAATTCGCCCAGCTTCGAACGGCATTCTCCAAATCAAAATTTACCAATGGGAACAATAATACCCCCAACGCCCTTATATACAAACTTAATACATGTGAGCATTTATTGGGTAGGTGGATAATTTAAAATGGAGATTGATCCTTCGTATGGTGGGGTCATTTCAACCCACTCAAAATTTATGCGCAACCGTCAAAATCGGAGAAAAAGATGAGTCTCATCCGCCGTTGCGGCCAGAATTTGTGAGTTTCTTCCGAGGCGCAGGAGACTTGGCGTTTGAACACGGTGGCTGCTTGTTGCGGGAAAGAAGAGAGAGATGATCTGCCATTGCGGAATGACTTGACGAGTTCTTCTGGAATTGACAAGTCAAAGGTCTCGCGGTGAAAATTCTTGAGCTAATCTGTCGTTTCGGGATGACTTGGTGAGTTCTTCCGAAATTGATGAGTCAAAATTTTGTTGCAGTGGAAGTTCTTGAGTTGATCCGCCATTGTGGAAAGACTCGATGAGTTTTTTCCGCAATATCTGATGAATTTGGTAAGCCTTTTCCAAAAAGTGAATGGTCAGAAGACTTGGACAGGAGGCATTTGTTGTGGTAAGACTTTAAGAATGCTTCCGCTGTTGCGGGTGAGAATTTCAAGTTCTTTCCGAAGTTTAAAAAAAAATGTAAGTGCTTCCACCGTTTCAGGTGAACATCTCAAGTTCTTTCGCCATTTCGGGAGAAAAAATTGAGTTTTGACTTAGAGACAGCTTTAACTCAAAAAAAAAGATTTCTCACTTGGAACGAAAAACTGATTTCAAAAAGGCTTTCCAAAGGAGACTTAACTCTTTAAGAAGACTTTCTAGGAAAAGAAAAGGAGGGGCCCCAATGTCTACAAAATTTTTGGGGGGGATATTGCTGCAACAAGAGGATTCTACACTTTTTTAGACTGGAGGAAGATCGCTTCATTGCAGGATTTCACTAGCAAGTGCAGAAAGATAGAGAAAAAGCATGGCATGATCGCCACATCAAGCACAAATTCTTTCAGGTAGCAGACCTTGTCCTCCTCTATGATAGTAAATTCATGAAATTCCCTGGAAAGTTTAAAATGAACTAGCTGGGTCCATATATTGTTATGCATGTTACTAACGGTGGTACAACTCAGCTAGCCACATGATCCGGAGAAAACTTACCAGGTCTCATTAATGGAAGTAGACTAAAACCCTACAGGGATAGTCCTACTTTGAAAAGCCCTCAGTGATCAGAAGACAAGACATTCTAAGTGTCAAGCACAGTTGAAATTGGACACTAAGAATGACAAAATAAAGAGTCTGCACACAATTTTGGTGAAATACAAAGTTCCATGACGTATGTAATGCGCAATGCAAAAAGGAAGTTGGATGCGAAGTGCACACTGGAAGCGCAAATCCGAACTCTACACCAAAAGCTGTGATGTGAAGCATGAGTTGAAAGCGCAGCTGCAAATTTAAAAATGAAGGAGCACAAGTGTGAAGAGGAACCATGCATGCAAAAATATTTTGGCCGAGCTGTCAGCGCAGTTCGAAGAAACTAGCCGTTAAAATGTTGGTCAGAAAACTTGTCATTATACAGTGACTTTTCCGACGCCCGCTTGTGCATTTAACACAAATTTAGCCATTCAGATGAATTCAATTAAGGAAATGACCAAGATCCTCGGAAGATTTGGCCAATGGTCATGACATTTAATTCTTATCTAGCCATTTATGGGAGAGACTTAGGCCTAACTGTGCCTATAAATACCGCTAAGACCAGACTCACGGGTTTTTCCATAAGTTTCAAATTTTTTCGCAAAGATCAGTTTCAGTTGTTAACAGTGAAGTTCAAAGCAATATCGAGAGCATACAGACCAACCTCCAGGTGAATGTCCGAGAAATCTTAAGTTGAGCAGGTTGTGAAGGACTTGAAATGCTCTAGGGTTGCGGGGTTGATGAAAATTCCCCTTAATAAGTCAGTTTTAGAAAGAGGTTCTGCTTCAAGAAGCTCACCCAAGAAAACAACCAATATGCAGAAAAAGGATAAGGGACCCCTTAAGGAACTTGAGAATCCAAAGGTGATAGGAAGATCGAATCCTAGACCACCATTACTGCCAGGGGACAACCCAATTGACCTTACACATGTCTATATTCCACCAAGAAATCTCGACGTGCCAAAAGTTACGCTGCTCAAAAATGTGTAGTATGACATTCCGATTCCGCTGATTTACAACGATGTGGACATTCAAGGGAACCTACTTGGAAAAGTGGAAGGATGCAAGTTTGTAGATCATAATCTGTTAGAAGAAAAAGACCCACAAGAACCAAAGTATCCTCAGTTTCAAGCTGATCAGTACATGTGCCAACAGGAGGATGCAAAGTCAGGAAAACCTCTCATTGTTCCACAGGACTGGGCTAAGCAGTTGTCGCCCTTAGGATTGCTGCATCTCCTGCATATACCTCACTTTGAGTGAAGTCCAGAATTTACAGTGGTGGTGTGCACTCTGATATTGTGCACGCACTAGGGATTCCTTTGTCTTGACCAGAAAATTGATATTAATGTTGACCTCATCTACAACATTACTCATCTCATCAAGTGAGGCGATGACCCCAAAGATGAGTTTGTGGGAAAAACAAAAGATAATGAGTTGCAAAGAAAATGAAAGACGAGTACAACCTAATAAAGGGGAAATGAGGCTTTATCATAGATGGGATAGAAGACAAAGCTACAAATTTCACAGTCCAGCTGCTCGCATGCAGAATTTTGCAAAAGTGTAGACCGGCAGAAGTGTCGGCCGCAGCAGTTCTTCTCGCTGCAAAGGAAAAAGATGGGCACCCATACAATTGGGCAAGTTATATGTTGAATGAATTTCTGGAAGATGTCCGTGAAACACAAGAGAGGAGAAGCACATTCCACTACACATGGCTAATGATACTGATTTCCTTCATAGGCTAGAATGAGCCACATTATCAACACAATCTTCCAATGGTAATGGGAGATTATCGAGCTGCGAAGTATGCTAATATGTGGGAAAATGTGCAGCCAGAAATACAACGCGTAAATAATGAGCAGTTCCACACTTACTATGGATAGTTGTGCGAAGTAATACTGTGCACTCCACGCATTTCAAAAGAGATGACCAAAATGTTCCTTCAGAAGATGTTGTTTAAGGCTGATTTTCACTCTAGTTACATTCAGCCAAGGGCCGAAAAGCAGAACCTAGTCTGGATCCCTATAGATTACTAGTTGGATGCGAAAAGGATTGAGCAAGCCATTGAAGACTGGCCACCAGAGTGGAAGGTAGATGTGCCACTGGAAATCCATTCTGCATCAGAGGAAAGCAACCCTAAGGTTCCAACCATTGAAGAGGTAACAGGCTAAGACACTACTGAAGTGCAAGTAGGACAAAAACAAAAGGATCCTGAAAGTTCCGTACCAGAAAAAGTACCAAGAAAGAAAATTAAGGCAACCAAAGAAAACCAAGTGAGGTTGCATGAAGACAAATATGACTGCATCGCTCTGAAAGTACATGACCACCTAGAGGAGACGCTCACCACAAAAGATAGTAAGAACAAAGAGGTGCAAGCACAGTTGAACCAAAACCTATCATAGGTAAAGCTTATGGTTGAGAAGATAGACCAAGCCCAGTATGACCTCATCTGAGAATCTAATTCGAAAGGTAAGATTGGTGAATCCAGTACATGAAGGAGAAGCCACCGGTCTTGACAATGAAACCCTTCCTAGTCAGAATGCAACCAATTAACATCATTTTACCGACTGAGGAGATGGTTGAAGGTGCGAAGCAAGTGGAGCACGTTGACATTAACATCGGCATGATACCTCTTGATGTGTTACACAATCTGTATCTGCACGTTGTCGAGGAGATAAGAGATAGAGACATCATCTCTTACAACCAGAATGTACACCTTGAGGAGAAATAAAAACAACTAGCAGAGGAATGTGTGTAGAAGACCACAGAACTCACCAAGGCACAAGAAAAGAGAAGAAGGCTAGAAGAGAAAGTCGCTACTGTCTGTGGGAAGATACATGAATGCGAAGTGAAGCCAGAGTTAGAAGATACTATAGTATTTATCAACAAGGTGGTAAGCGATCTGAAAGGATAAATATTGGAGATGGATATCGCCCATAAGGAAGAGGTTTCTAACCTCGCAACCCAACAGCCACCTACTACACCACCAGATATGGTAGAAGGAAGGGTCATAGCACTAAAAGCTTCAACAGAGATTATCTCTGCTGAGATAGCAAAATATAAAGATTTGCTAGAAGAAGCTACGAAGGTATGGGATATGTTGCAGGATGATCCTTCCCTACAATAGATTCAAGATGACTTGAATCAATGCCAGGCAGAATTGGATGCTACAAATGAGGCCATGAACACCTTGATGCCAAGAGAGATAATTCAAAAGTTCGTACAAGTCAAGAACTTAACAAAAGAACTGAAATTTTTGAGGGATAAGGAGACTTAGACAATAGCGAGACTACAACTAGTGCAAGAAGAGGCACTTGCCCTCACTGATGCAATTGAGGATAAATTGCAGGAAATCCGAACCACGAAGAAGACATTCCAAGAGTTTGCTCAGGAAGAAGTCTCTGTGGATATGTTGGAAACTGTTAAGGACTCACAGCAAGAAACAAACGAAGCAGTTGTGAAGCCGAGCTCAACACTTCAGGGCTTCACTAAGAAATTGAGCCGTCAAGAGGACCAGGAGCAGGAGCCAAGTGGATCAGAGACGATCCACGAGTAAGTGTTAGGGGCATGTTGGGCATGGCCTAAGTTGGCACATTTTTGAAGAAGTAGAGTTTTGGTAGTTGCGCAATTCGGACTGCAAAGTTCAAGTGGCACAGTTTTTTCAATGGCGCAGTTCAGATTGCGAAGTCAGATATGTGTAGCGAGCAGTGCGAAGTTGAGGCACAACGTAGCTTTGCTAATGCGCAGTGCTAGCGCAACAACTATTTTGGGTAAAGAGTATAAGTAAATGAAGCGGTCGAGTAGATGAAAGCGACTTGTTTTAAGTAAGCGACTCCACGATTCCCAGCAGTTGGGTAAGGAGAAGCATGGAGGCAGATGAAAGTGACATGTCAATTAGAGTGGCAAAAAACCATTAGAAGCTAAGCCATGGGTTGACAACAAGAGGAAGGCTAGAGGGGTGAAATGCGACACGCCATGATGTAGTTATAACCATTTCATGAGGAATCCAACTGTTAGAAGGTTGTTAGAGCTCGAAGTGGCCCATCAAAGCAGCTAGAGGTGCGTGGAGAAGTTGTCAACTACGATAGGCAGGGTCGACGGAGTAACAGCACCAGTTCTGGTTACTTTAGTGTTTTGGCCCATATGTACTGTAACAGACATGACCTAAGGGCACGATCTATATAAGGGGGAATTTTTGTAAGGGAAGGTTTAATCTTTGGATCTCTAAGTTGTTGATCTCTGTTGAGAGACTGAATATTGTAAAAAGGCTCTGTAGCTGTGTGCGTAGAGAAATACTGAAGAGAGAAGGAGGCTCTGCAGTTGTTCACGTATAGACCTGTTGTAGACAGAAGAGAGCCTGTAGCTGAGTGCGCAGGATGGAACTATTAAACCCTTCCCATTAATATAATCAATAGTTCTCGTGTGCGTATCTCCCATCCGTGGGGTGAACCACGTAAATATCGTGTTGTGTGATTGATTATGATTGTTTTCTTTTGCTTATGGTTAAGTTCATGCTTATGATTATATGTATCTTTGCTTTTATATCTATTCTCCTTAAGGAATGAGTGATGAGAATAATATGTTAAGTACCGAACATATATGATTGAATGTTGAATGTGCAAATAATTCTGAATATGATGAATTCCTGAGTTATTTGGGTAACACTAAGTCGACGAAGTCTATGTAAGTGTGATTCCCTAGAAGCGCAGCACCAGAAGTGTGCAGTTGCATTGTAGTTCGCCGTATTGCATAAGCTCATAAAGTACATAGTCCAATATGCTTGTTCAATGCATAATATACGCTAAGTAAATTCTGTCGAAGATGTGTGATTGTTAAAGAGGTAGTGCAGTCTCCAGTTGAGTTGTTCCATTGTTGAGTAGCCATTCTAAAGCGCACAAGTCTCTGTATGCACGATAGCATAAGTAACAACCGCAAAGTAAGTGGAACTTTGCGCAATCCACTAGTCAATTCAATCGCGCATCACCTGATTGTAGAAACCTGATTCTATAATCCCCCATAAACTTCGCCTTGAGTGAGACCTCATCTTGTTCGCAGGCTGTTTCCGAAAGGGCCAGTGAAGAAGGGTTTTTTTGGACCACAAGTGCGCAGAAGTATGGTCATCACAAGAAAGATAAAGAACAAAGGGTTACTAAGCCAACATCCCATGTCTCATTCTTTTGCAATGAATGAAACTCCTCATCCATGGAATCCTACCACTTTGGGTCATGCGAGGATTCCTCATATGTCTGAGGATCAGAATCACCCATCATATAGCATCTCTCAGATAAGTAAGGATCATTCACATTGAGAGCATTCTCAAATTTTGATGTAGTCCTCCTGGTATCCTGGGGATTTCCAACTAGTTCACCAGCTACTTGCAGAGTCTTAGCAGACCACTTAGGCCTTTTTGGTGAGTTAGGGTTTGTAATAAAATGGTCTTCATAATCAAAAATATCAAAATAAAAAATTTCAAGAGCAACATCACTTACTTTTTCAAGTGGTGGTGTAGCGGGTTATCCAATTTCAACATTCTGAGAGGACTCTTCTTTGAATTGACCACTTCTTTCAATGAAGGATTTTTTAGTGGCCATGTTCAGCAACTTGTAGCCTTTGGATTTCTATGAATAGAAAATAAAAATACATGGTTGGATTTGGGGATGCATATCCCTCCTCTTCTCAAGTGGAACTCTAGCCCAAGCCTTGGAGCCAAAAATCCTGAAATGAGAAATATCAGGTTTGTGCCCAGACCAAGCCTCAAAAAGAGTGATTCCTTTTAGTGCTTTGTGAGGCACTCTATTTTGAATATATGTGGCACAATTTGTTTCCTCAGCCCAAATTATTGGAGACAAATACTTCGCCTCCATGTGGCCATCTCCTTAAGAGATCTATTCTTCCTCTCAGCAACACCATTCTGTTGAAGTGTGTATGGAACAGTGTGTTGCATTTGTATTCTCGAAGAGAAAAACAATTGTTGAAACTCATATTTAATGTATTCCCCACCATTATCAGATCTAAGGATCTTAATATGTCTACCATACTAGTTCTCAACTGAGGCCTTGAAAAGTTTGAACAGACCAAACACTTCAGAGTTTAACTTGATGAAATAAATCGAACAGTACCTAGTAAAGTCATTTATGAAGGTAAGGATGTATTTGGCATGGTTCGAAGACTCATGGGGAAATGGACCTAATATGTCACTGTGAATAAGCTCTAGGGGTGTTGAGGTTCACTCAGGTTTTTCTCTTTCAATCTTATGCTTAGGGTGCTTTCCTAGGATGCAGCTTTGAAAAACACCTTTAGAAAACTTGATATTGGGCAGCCCTATGACCATTTATTTCTCATGGAGTTGGGAAAGGTGTCTATAGTTTAGGTGGCCAAATATTTCATGCCATAATTTTCTTGACTCATTGGCATGGGTTAATAGAGTAGAAGGTGAGGAGAATGGAACAAAATGAGAAAAATTGTATATTTTTTAGCTATGATTAGTAGAACCTAGGGCAACAATTTGGCCTGTTGACATTTCACAGATATCAACATCATTAGGTGTGAAGATCACCTTTTTGGGTGATCCTATGTGAGTCATCTGGTATACTGACAAAAGGTTAGCAGCAAGTCCTGGAACATACAAAACATTAGTGAATGTACCAAAATCTAGATCAATGTTTCCTTTACCTTTGCTTCAAGTTTCAGAATCATCACCCAACACAATGGTTGGACCACTGGAAGAGTCAAGAGATGAGGATCTCTCTCTTGTGGACACCATGTGCCTTGAAGCTCCAAAATTAATGATGAATGAGGTAGGATTTGTTGTGATTTCCATCATTGCATGCACTCGCTCCTTATCTTCATAATTTTGTCCTCCATCCTTCCTCCTTGCACTCTCAGGAAGACGAATATTGGATTTCTCCAGGACTTGAGCCATTTGATCAATGGTATTCTTCATGCAAGAGCTTTCAAGATGAAATCCCCTATTGCAATAGTTACAATTTGACTTCTCATTCTTCTTGTTTGGATTTCTCTTTAAATTTGAAGAGTCTTCATGTACTTTCTGCTTGTCCTTCCTCTGATCAGTGGAATTCTTGAAATTTCCCTTCTTATGTCCTTTCAAACCCTTTAAATCTCCAAAATTCAAACAATGGTATTTTGATGGATTTTTTATGGCTCCCATCAAGACCAACTTGTCTTCTTCTTGTGTAAGAGTCTCCATAAATTCTGAGAGTGTAGGGCTCTTCTAGTTTCGAACTGCCTTCTTTGTGGAGTGGAAGGTCGAAACAAAGAATGAGTAATCATGGCCAAGCTTGGAGAGAATGGCCAAGATTATTTTCTCATCCTTTTTATCAATTCCACATTGCTTCAACTGTAGAACAAGTGACTTGAACTTTGATAAGAAATCCTGGAGATTCTCGAAGTTCATTATCCAGTTGATGGCCTCTTAATTCATCTGTCTTGCCAAAAACTTCTTGAAGCTTTAACCAAATTTCATTGGGAGAGGTAATACCATATATATGGAATAAAATATCTTTGGATGTAGTGAGACATAGGATACCACAGGCTTCATCTCTTCGATTATGCCACTTTGATTTCTCAATTGCTGAGGTTGGATCAGTCTCAGTTGCCATAGTCACCCTATAGAGGCCTTTGCTCCTAGCATGATCTCCATCTACGTTTTCTAGTCAAAATAATTGAATGGAGTGAGGATGATCTGATGTGACTGGTCCATGGCATCTCTGAAATAGATTTTATAGTGGTTTTGGTCTGCCCCAAGATGATTTGTTGCGTCCTCTAGGTGATTGAATGCACCCTGTAGATTACTGAATGCACCCTCCTTGAGACTGGTTGGATCCCGAAAGACAATCAATGGAGAAAAAATAGCTTGATAGCTCTGATACCATGTGAAATTTAGTTCACACCAAGATCTAATCAAGAAATTACAACTCTCACAAGTAATTCTCACACAACTAGTCAAGAACATTGAAAAAAATCACATATGATGCAAACAGAATTACTCTCATGAATAATATTACATCAGAAAACCTTGGGAAAGTAATAGGATGTAAATATATAGAATTACATCAGAGATTCAAATGCATAAGGATGCCATTTGAATCCTCACAAAAGCAGACTTACTAAAATAATGCAAAACCCCCTAGGTGGAAAGTATGTTCTCCAAGTCACTCCAAAGGCTCAAGAATTTCTGATTTAGTGATTAGATAGTGATGTGTGATGGAAAATCATGCCAAATATATAATTTGGAAAAAAGAAACATCATGGAGTGATGTAAACACAGCTAATGCACCTTTTTATTCCAGGATCAACTAAAAATAGCCATAATCTAATCCAATATCTCCAGGAATGTGCTCTAGTGGGTTTAGGAAGCTTGTGGTCCACACAATGAAGTTTTAGCCAACTACCCAGTCTAATACATAGGAATTAATCAGAAAATGATTAATTAATGCTACTAAGGTATTAAATGACATAGTTGTGGGTTTTAAATATTCCAACAATATAGAGGCCATGATAGACAAGTACAGAGAGTATTAGTGGAAGTAATTGACGAATTATGATGCTCAGATAGAGATATGGAGGAAATTAGCAGGGGTGCACTCTTGATAGTTCTTGGAGCTTTCGAAAAATTCAAAAATTGAGTTATGAGCCATTTGTAATGTATATATAAATATTCAAATTTTGTACATTAAATTAGAGGCCACATGGCACCATATTGTTGGCTAAGGTGACCAGGAACGAGGTGGCAATAAATGTTTCAGCCATTGGAGACCCGTACATGTGGCATAAGATTACTGGAAAGGTGAGTAGACAGGTTGGAGAACGGTCCTTGTACTTTACCATCGGAGGTGGTAAGTGGTTTTAGCATAAGGGGATATGTGGTTTTTAGAGACTACTTTTGGGATCTTGAAATCTTGTGGATGCACCCGCACATCCTAGGTGTTTTTCCTTTAGGTTCATGCATTTTAGATAATGAATAAGTAGGTTAATGAGCTTGAAGCTTTATGCACTATTGATCTTCTAACACAATATCTGCATGCTTAGTAGGTCGTGCAACTTTGGGAGCATGTCACTTCATAACGTCACATTGTTAGGTCACATAATCATGTATATTGGTTCCAAATATATCCTCAGTGAATAGGGAGAGCAATTTTAGCCTCTCATGATGGCCAATTATTGAACCCACTTTTGGGATCCTGAATGCCTATGGATGAAGCACATGTTCTAGGTGGTTTCCTTTCAGGATTGTTTCTTTTAGATAATTCCCAAGCAAATTTCATGATCTTGAAATCCTATGAGCCATTGATATTCCATTAGATGATCGCCACCATTTATTTTCCCTCTTCCTTCTTCGTTACTATTGAGGTGATGCTTAGAAACCATTCTTTTGAATTTTGTACTGTATATATCACCCTTATTTCCATGGATCGTCACCACATATTAGCTTCGAGGTTTTTTATTCATCTTAAATCTACTGTAACATGTATTTAGGGAATAATTAAATACTAGAGATATGGTATTCTTTTAATCTTGTTCTCATCATCTTTGCCTCCTGTTAGATAATATTGTGATGTATACTGTCTGTCATCATTTTGTGCCATAGTCAAATTTGGTACTAACTTTGGTTCTAATGGGGACAACCTTTTTCTATGGAAGAGTTTCAGATCTAAATACTAGTTCCTTGTCCATTGGGTTATGGAGTCTTTATATTCTTGGAATTGCTCACAGTGGCTCCCCTTTCATATTTTTCAAAAATTTAGAGGAAAAAAAAAAAACTAAAAATATTACATGAATGAAATAAAGCAAGATTTTTAATGAAAAATGATTATAGCTACTATTTGCATAATTTAAAGCTTTTGAAGAGATCAATAGTGAAAGAAGATTTTAAGAAATTTTCCATTGATAGGATCCCCAAACAATTCGCCATCTAGGCAATCCAACTCATATGTATTGTTCATGTATTGTATGGTGATGGATCAAAACGAACCAATCAAAAGGTTGATAAATTTTCCTTTCTTGGATTTGTCTTCCCTTATTGCATCCCATTTCAGAGCAAAAACACAACTTTCATCCTATCTTGGCACAACTTAGTTTGGTGTCCAATTGTTCTCTGATTGGCTGCACTACTATTATTTGGTGGATTCTTCTATCCATGTAATTTGGTTCTTCTTGCTCTAGTTGTAACTCATGGGAATGGAAGACTATTTTGGACCATGTTGTCAATAGTCCTAAAGAAGGGAAGTATTAAGGCTTCTGAATCTTTCATTTTATTAATTATGATCTATATACTATTGAATTTTTTGACTCAACTTTCTATATCCATGTGTGCAGTTGTCTTATCATGAATGGCCACATATTTCAACTGGCCTAGAGTCAAAGAATTCACTATTTTTCTAGATATATTAGCAGTTTGATATGTGCTTTATATAGCTTCTTGGCTTTTAGTCACATAACTCTTGAATTATTGATAAATGTTGTTAAATTCCAAAAAAAATTGGCAATGAGTCCTTATTAAGGGAAATTTATTGGATACCTCTAACCACATTATTTGTTTGTCCATTGACAAATGTTTACGTCATCTTTCCTTTTATTTTGACAATTCTTCCTCCTAAATAAATTTCCTAAGATTATCAACAAATTTTGTTTTCCACTCCTTTCGTTGTTTATCTAACTATTCAATCCTCTACAACAAAACATATATTGTGGTCTCAAGTACTCTTGATTGGCTACCGGAGGGGGCACATTTAATTTTCTCTATGCATCTACTAGTTTATTCCTCAAGGAATTCATTTTATTGTTAGCTTTGTCCAGTTGTAAGCTCATATCCATATCATTTTTCTCTACCTCCTCAAGCCATTTAATTATTTCCTTAGTAATCTTCTTTTGTTCCAGTATGGAGAATTCTTCCTTTCTCACAAAATTTAGCTCTTTAGTGAGATTTTGTTGCTCCTCCACCATTTGTTGGGTGATTGGAAAAGATTGGGTCATCTAAGAAGTTTCTAGCTCTCTTATCCTCTTATCTGTCTCATCTATTAGAAAAATTACTTCAGATAAGCCTTGAGTTCATTGAATTGATGTCAGTACCATGTTCTACAGCCTTTTATTTTGATTTTCTAGGCTCTTAACTCCAGCATTAAAAATTAGTTTTTTACCTGCATGGCCTCTATTTTCTTTTTGTATTTGACCATAGAAGAGGTTGCTTGGAGATATTTACTATGCATAATATTGTTAGACCCACGTGCCATAGATATATAATACTCAATTGGCACGTCCATGGTATCAAAGGTAACTTGTAGGGTCCTCCATTCATGAGGTTGCATACCTCTATAATTCTTATGAGCCAGGGGTTCCATTTTAGTGATTTCCAATTTATTGGTCACATGATTGTACCTTGGTATCATTCTATACTTGGCTTGATATTCTAATCTCTTTGTTCCTTTTACCCCTTCTTCAGCATGTGTTCTCCTTTTTTGTTCTTCTTCCAAGATTTTAAAGGGATCAATGATACCTACTAGGCATATCACTTTTTCCTAAGAAGTTTGCATATTTATCTACAAAGTTGGAGTTGTCAAATGCATGCTATAAGTGCCCTCTGTGGCCACATAAGATATAATTTATTAGAATAAAAAATAGAGAAAAAATATCAGAGGATGTTTCACCTCCTTCTTGTTGGGACTCTTCGTACAACAAAATTTTCAAGAGGGTTGATGGGGTAGGAATGTCTTCATGGGTTCCTCCTTCAGTTTCTTCTAGTTCTAAAGAACCCAACTTAACCTTCTTATGGTTCTTATTGAGAAACGTCATCTTATTTACTCTTATCATCCCTCAAATATTCGCTAATAGCTTGTAACAAGGACCACCTAAGTTTTTCACTTTCCTTTTGTAACACCTCTTCCATATTTGGGAGTTGGGTATCCTCTACCCTTTCTGATATTAGTTCTTTGACCTGGGATTCTGCTATTTCAAGACACTGAATGGTGATTACCACTAGGATCAGTGGTGGTGGACCCTATTTTCTCCCCTCAATGTTCATGGGATCACTTATCACTTCTTCAACCAGTGAGGCAACCCTTTATTTTGATTGTTCTACCATTTCACTTCCTTGTTCCTCAACAATTTTTCCTTGCTCAAACCATGGGTCAAATCAAGTGTACGAGACCATGTTGTCACATGCTCCTCTTGATGTGCTTCTTGGGGTATTTTATAAAATGTTTCATGTTGTCCATCCTTCCCACCCATTTGTGCATTAGCATCAGCCCCTAATCCCAATTTGTGTGGTATTTTCTCTAGGTTGACGAGTTGACTACTACCTTGGCCATACTTCTCCAAACCTTGTTCAGGTTTGAAACCCATAGCGTGCATTATTGGAAGGAATTTTTGGTATGGCACCAACTCCTTCGAAGGAGAGGGAATATGTATCTTAGGGGTCCTTTTCCCACCCGCTTCTCCACCGTCTTTGATCTTTGATGTTGATGTTACTTATCCAATTCCCTCCAGTGGCGTTTGCCCCATTATTTATGTGTCATCATCATCATATTCATGGGAATCATCATACATTTCATTAAATATTTTATCTTCAGGGATGCATTGATAAGGCGCATCCCTCTTCCCCAAGTATTTGTGCATTTTCCACCACACTCCTGAACTCTTATGTTCAGTGAAATTATACCTCCTGAGTTCATTGCACCTTTCTTGTGTAAGACCTTCAAATGCCATATATTATTTGATTACCATATCTCATTCTCCCCTGTAAAAAGTATAATAAGGGGGAGGCTCAGATGAATTTGAAGTACGTGCAGGGAAAACTTGAGTTGTTACTTCAGTTGGATCCACTTCCCATTTGATGATCCTTTCTATCTCTAAAACATTTTCCTTTTTAGACAAATTTTCAATCTCTGGGTGAGGTTCATGATCCTATGCATTTGGGAGCTTCCTCCCTTTATATTTCCCTATCAATAGGTGAGGACCATACTTCCAGGACTGATCTAAGGGAAAGTCTAGTAATACCTTTAAGATTTCCATCACTTTCTGCAGGTCTCCTCTATCATTTACAGCATAGCCACCCATGGCTATGGGGAATGTTGTCCTACCCTTTTTATTGGATTTTACAAAATGCAGGCTATAAACTTCATCATCTATCTTGTGTATTCTAGCACAAATTTCCTAGGGGTGAGAAATTGAGGCATCTTATGAGGTTCCTATTCTATTCCATATAACCGTATTACAATATGATCCTGCCTAAATACCAATCACCACTCTGTAATGCCTCTCCCAACTATAAATGACACCTAATTTCCTTAGGAATTCTCTTAGGCTCTTCTCTTGTTATTAATGCAAAAGATTTATGCATGAAATAAGATACAAAGCGAGACCATGAAGCATCCTTTTCTCCTTTCTTGGTCCATGGAAGCCAGTAAAACACCTTCTTTGGAACTCCTCCTTTGTCTCTTTGAATACATGGAGGATCAAAGAACCGAGGTTGATGGAAAGTAGCAGGTAAACTAGATAGGAAGGGTAACTAAAGATTCCCATGGTCTAAAAATATGCCAATTAGCTTCTTATTCCCATAGCTACGGTTTTAATGTAGTCAAATTTGGGCATATTACAAACATTGAAAGCATCACTCAAGGATACCATCCCTTAATATATATCCTCGTCGGTCTCATGAGCCAAAATTATAGTGAATGCAGTGATTATCTCTTGAGCCTAGGTTGCGAAACTTACTAAATTCCAATGGATAGGAGGAATATCCTCCTCCTTTATTATATTTAAGACAAGCAAAAATATTAGTTCAGTTGATAAGGGACATTTTCCTATATTTGGATGTCTAGATTTCATGCGATGAATCCTCCCTCCCGCGGTCAGTTCCTAGAATCTATGAAATAGAGCAAGGATAATTTTAGGGGGAAAATTTAGCCCATGGGCTATTTTTCCAAAAAATGATTTGTCTATTTGCATTTTTTGAAGCCCCATTTCGCCCAATTTTGATGGGGTAAACTTTTTTCATTGTAAAAATCACCAAATTATTATATAAATTATATAAAATCCGTAGAAATTGAAGTAATTTAAGAAAAATATTGCCAAATATTTTATAGTTGACATTTTAAGAATTGGTAATATTTGACAAGGTTTATACACTTTTAAATAAGTATGGGTCCTTAAAATTATCTTTGAAATAGAGGACCCAATGATATGAAACAATGCGGTTTGGCCATTGTTGGTTGTTGGTTGTGGAGCCTGATCTCCAGATTTAGAGATATTATTATTCAGTCGTGTCCATACCCCAGGTTTGGTTATGATCCCGACACGATCCCCAGGGGGTCCGGGGGGCGCGGGGGCTAGCGGGCCCCCGAGAAAGGGGGTTTGGGGGTAGCGCCCCCGAGGAAAATTTTTGGGGCTGTTTTTGCCACCAGTTTTCAGGCCCATGGTTTTAGGTAACCTGTGGTATTTTCTGATTGTATTTCCCTTATAAAAGAAATACATTGTAATATGGCTAGGATTAATGATGTATTAGGTTTTATGCATTGTAAATATCTCTGAGATCAGAAGAGAGACTGTGAGAGAGTGAAGAGGAAGTGCAGCGGTTGTGCTACAGGTTGTATCCCTTTACTTTGTTGGACGGAATAATTATAAGGACTGGAAACTTCAGTGTGGATGTAGCCCAAGTTGGGTGAACCACGATATATCTGTGTCTCTCTTGTAATGTGTGTGTGATTATATTTTCATTTCTGTTTATTGTTATTGCTCTGTGATCCTATTTTTCTAACATTGGTTGCAATGGAGGAGGTAATTGGATTATATTTTTTGGTGCATATCTGAATGAATTTGGGAAAAAAGAAAGTATCAAGCAAGAGGTTTTGATTCAAACTAGAGGACCACATGTTGCTATTATATTTTAGGGATATAAATTTGGCATAGGAGGATCCTATAAGTTGCTTAAGAGTAAATTTGGTGGTTTTTCGGGTAGCTATGGACTCCCATTCATTGAAAAAAGAGGGATCTTGAGATTATGACACGTCACTGACCTAGGAGGAGGAGATTTCATACATGTTGTTCTTCATTTTGGTCATGTCAGAATTTTGGGACAAGGAACAAGGTATATTTCACTGAATTATGTGAAGAAAAATTGTAGAATTGCCGAAGATATTTTTAGCATATTACGAGGGGCTATAATAACTTACTTGGTTGATCATGAAGGTGAGATACTAACTCCTTAAATGATGATGGATGTTTTTAGTTTGGGATTCAAAAGTTGCAAGAATGCGTTATTAGTGTCCGGTCAAAATACACGACTAATAGAATAGTTCTCGATAAAGGAAATATTCAGTGGATGCATTCAAAAGTATTTCCATGATGAAGAAAAGCCATTAAATTCACTAGTTTACGAGCATTAACATGTCATTCATGGTGACTAGGGTGGCATAGTATTCGATATGTTTGAGTTGAAGGTATGACCAATCGTTTTCTTGATTGATAGCCAAAGATTAATGGGAAAAATTATGACCGTCAAATTCAATATTAGCTGAAAAACATGAGAATCGATAGATTCTAGAAGTATCTCTAGTGGAATATCCATCTTTCTAATGAATCTTAATTTCTTCATCAAATCTTAGAGAATATACTTTGGTGACAAATAAATACCCCCAACGTGAATGGCTAGAATTGATCATTGTTGATGGAGGTATGTTGTAGTCCCAAGGTTCATGTGGTTACCATAGATACATTACATATTATAAGCAAGCATACACAATGATACAGATACAAGAGATGAGACAAAGAGAGAGAAAACAAGACTTTATATTAACCATCAAGAGTAGAATACAGTCATAGAACCAATCTAGTCTTTACATCGGCTCAATAGATTTGTTGAGGCCTCGGTGGTGCAGGGTATTTGCAAGGTGCTGGAATGGGTCCAAGGCTCCCAACAGAGGGTGAAAACCCAGACTGAAAGGCTTCAAAAGACCCTACACAAGGGTAGTTCTATCCCCAGCCTATTTGGTGTGGAATTATCCCATGGATATTCGGCCTCCGCTGGCACTCTATGAGTAGATGGGTTTGATCAATAGATCAAAGTTCAATACTGAAAACATAAGCTTAAAACTAAGTCTTTTCTAACTTAATCTATTCAGGAAAGGATTTACTCTAAGTTAGACCTATTCTAAGAGAAAAAGCTTGTTGTTGTGCAAATCAATATTGATGTAAAATGAATAAGTAGATTTATCAACTTCAACAGAAATGTTAAAAGGTGCATTCACTTATTCACTTAAACCACAATCCATTAATGAAAATTAAAAGAGAATAATTCAAGTAATTAAGCCTTTTCAAGATTAACCTGTAATCACTATGTTAATTGAAAAATTAACATTGATCAAATAGCATATATATCATTTGCAGAAATCGATAAAGAAAATATCTTAATTAAAGAAATTCAACAAGATATTTTATACATAGATCAGCCATAAGAGAAATCAGTACAATAGACCTGTGCATTAATTCAAACATGCAAAAGGGATCACATATTGTAGATGACAATTTGAAATACGAAATCAGGCATTGTCAAAGAAACTTGGACAATAAATAGGAAAATATTCAATGAGATCACTTCACTATATTAATGAGTCCTACAAACAAAGTTACAAAACTCGAGTGAGACAGAGAATACCCAGTCATCTCCTGCTGATTCCCAATATCAAAATTATCAACCCCCTTTACAAAAGAGGCATCTCTCCTTAAATAAGAACTACAATAGGGTACAAAAATGGAGATCCACAAAAATAGGGATTACAAACTCAAAGATAATCTAATATCCTAGGACATCTTGCCATTTGCCCCAAATCTCTAAGAGCTCATCTATCATAGGATAATTTGCTGACTCGAGTACCAACTGGGCATTGCATTCAAACGTATCCATCTCATTCTTTGCCAACTTATGCCATATGCGAATAAAGACTTGGATCTTACGTTCCAGGGAAATCGGCTAACTAATCAACTGCTCCACATCATCAACTTTGACTTCTTCTAGAAGTTGAATTTGCTACTGAACTTCGTCACATTTGCATTCAACTTCCTCAATATTCAACTTAGGTGGACATGCATCTTCGATGAGCTCCACGGAAGGAAACTGGAGAGCCAACATAACATTATCTGCTACATACCATCGCCTGCTACAGATGGCTTGGGCCTTTTTAAGAATATCTTCAACTGATTCATTCAGTTCCAAGTATGTATTCAATGCACCTCCGATCTTCTTAATTTGAAAACTACTAAGCATGGGAAAACCTTCTGGAATGTCTTTGATGTACTTATGCCATTCGACAATGTTATCATATGCCTTGGAAGACTCCATCCTTTTATATTCCTGCTTTTCAAGGGCACTAAGCATCTTGCTGAAAGTGATATGAGTTTCTCTAATTTCATCCAATGTGCTAAACAACTTTTCCAGGTATTCGTGATACTCCTTATTGACTAGACAAGCCAATTATTTAAATTCTTGAGATGTCATCTTAAAGAAGGTAGATGAGGTTGCACTTGCAGTTGCATCCTCACGGTTTTTTTGCAGTAAAGCAATTTTCTGAACATTGGCAGAATTCTTAGCTTGTAACCTTCGAAATTCAACCTACAAAGATTGATTCTTGCACTCCTCATCTCCTATTTTATCCTCCCATATTTTCCTATGATCATCAACATAAGTTTGATGTTCCTCTTTAGCCTTTGCTAGTTCTTCTTGAAGCTTCTCCACTTCTTCCCTCTTCTGATCAATTTCTCTATTGAGAACCTGTATTGAATCAAGGTTTGCTCCTGCAAATGCTCCTAAGGCTGTAGCTATCTCAATTGCCCCTATCTGAGGGTTACTAGTTTGTTGATCCCAGACTATCTGGTTAGGAACAGACACTTCTAAGCCATCTTGATCAATGCTTCTCTTCTTCCCCCTCTTTACCACTACCTTATTATCCTTACTATAGAAGTAATGTCCAATAGGGACTATTTCATCATCCTCCCATTCAGTTATTACTTCAGAAGTGACTGAAATAACATTTTATGTTTAAACCAATGAAGGAGTCTTAGTGGCCATGGAATCGGGCATAGGCATCGTAACTTGAGGAGTGACCAAGAGGGTAGAGACAACCTGAGTAATCGAAGAAAGAATAGTAGGAGAAAGGATTGAAGTGAGAGCTTCAGAAAGGGGAACTTGGTCACCATTAGCAGCTGATGGCAGTGAAGAGGGAGTTGTGGATGTATCACTCTCAATAGGTAATGATGAAGTAGACATGGGTAATTGCAGGAGGACAGTCGGAGACTGGGCTTCTGCAAGTATAGAGGAAGGAATAGAAAAATAAACTGAGTTAATGGGAAAATGGATGGCCCTATGAGTCAAAGTATGAAACAACTGTGGAATAGAGAATGGTGGCATTTCCCCTACAGGAAAAATAGAAAGATCTTGGATATATGGTAACAAAAATGATGAAGGAGTGATGTCAGGGTAGTAGAGGTAAGTTCCAAAACTGGTTGATCAAGATCAGAATGATCCATTTCAATACTTCCCAACAGGTCTGTAAGTGCCTGTGAGTTGTCTATCACTTCCCCAGTGAATTGTTCTATAACTTTGTCAGTTACCTTTTCAATCACTTCTTCAGTCTCTTGAACTGTAGCATGTGTCTCATCTTCAATATCACTGTCAGTGAGATCAACAGTGGGGGATTTTGATGTGGACACCTGAACTTTTTGTCTCTTAGGGGGATTATCCTCAACAGTCACTTGAACATTCATAGCGACCTTGGATGGTTCAGCTGTTTTGGTACTCAACAATGAAGTCAGTTTTGCTAAATGCTGCTAGAAATTCTGAGATGTCTACAACAAGGCTTTAACCTACTCAGTGGTTTTAATCTGAGGAGGTTCTTCCATGGGATTCTTACCTTTGTTACCATCTATATAAGTAAGAATTAAGGGAGCATTGGCCAGCTGAATTTGCTTTTGTTCTATGTTCCTTTTAACCTGTTTAGTGATATTCAACTCCAAGGTTCTTTGCCCATAAACCTGAGATATTATTTCTCTCCGAAATGCCATAATTTGTTGCTGCTCATCCAAGCTATTGGCTTTCGCTAATGCTTCAGGGAAGGTGTTCACACCCTCATAGATGGATTCATCTGGCGGATCTACATGGACATATTCCATTTTCCTGTGATACTGCTTGAAGTGTGCATCCAAGAATTTATTGGGATCATGCTTTCGTTTGGGTTATTTTCCCAACTTCAAAGGGGCCAACTGATCGCCCAGTACAACAGCTCAGGTCGAGGTAGGAATAACTAGTGGTCCAAGATTTAGAGAGAACTTAGGCCAGCCTCTCTTCTTAGGACCACTAAGTTTCTTGTAGACTCCATCACTGACAGTCTGATAGGAAACTTCTTGAATGACCAATCTGTTAGGTACAATTCTGGGCAAAAGGTGAACGGTGTCACTTCCCCAAACTCTAATGTATGCAAAAGACTCATAAACATACCTGTCTCCACTGGTGTTGATGAAAGTTCTTGCATTTGCTGAGAAGGCAAGAGCTTCCTGGTGAAATAATTTAAAATAAATGGTACCCATAAAGTGGTCACAAATTTCATAAAACAAGGGTATATAATTGCTTTCCCATAATGCAGAATGGTATATCTGAACTGGTGGAGCCTCAGGGGTCCAATTCCACCCTAAGTTAGAGTATTGAAACTTAGCGTAGAAGACATCAAGGATGTAGGATGATAGATAAAAATGTGGCTTCTTTGAGGCAGGTGCCTTTTGATAGTTTTGAATTTGTGTCTTAATTTCTGAAGACAGGATGGATGCCCAAGGAAAGGATTCACCTATTGTTAACACATGATGGGCTATGGGAGCCCATTCAACCTTGAAAACTGAATAATTGGGGAGACCAAAAAGCCTGCAAAGCATGGCTACGAGTAAAGAGTAAGGTTCCTTGAACCAAACAATAGGATAGAGATCATCCACCTTGGGCATGAAACTATTAGGTTTTATCATCCAAGATTTCCTCATCTCTTAAAAATTATACATGGTCTTGGAGGATTGAATAAAGTCAGGAATCAGGGTTTGTATAGCTGGCTTGAGAGCAAAAGCTCTGATAAAAACTTCCGGGCGAAAGGTAGTCAATTGCGAAACTGCACAATCATCAAATGACCGGTCTTTGGTATTGGAATTTTCAACAATCCATTTTACAGGGTCTATATAAGGTAAGATGGCGAGGCGAGCAGTAATGGCATGAATTTGGGAAGCCCTAATTTTTTCATAGGTTGGATGGTCTTGAATAATGTCTAAAAAATCGTCGTTGTCAAAGATTGAATAAATTTTCGCCCAGTCCATTTGATAATCCTTAGTTACCCTCTCACTGGTGTCTGAGAAAATGCCGAAATTGGGATCCTTGGTCAGTGAATCCTTATACAGCGCCTCAGAACGGGTAGTTCAAGACATTCTGATAAAGGTTTTGGGAAATTCTGATAAATAAACAAATCAAAATCAAAATCAACCCATAAAAAGTAAAAGCGCGAAAAGAAGATGCAAAATTGATGACAACCAACCTGATTTCAGCTGAAAACTATGCAGGTGTCCCTGGTAACAACTCAACAGTAAAATCCACGTAGGAGCGTAAAAATCGACAGTAAAAATGATAACAAAAAATCAGAAAAATTGTTTATTTAAGGTTTTTTTGACCAGATGAGATCTGGACCATAGATCTAGGAAGAAACGAACAGTCAAGATTACACCTACGGAATGCGAGATTCAGGGTCATGTTTCAAAAATCTTTCTTTATTCAACGTTTCCAAAATCCGCAATCCGAAAAAGCGAGTTGCGCGTTTCGGGAATGAACACAAATATTAAAACCAACTAACCTTTTCCGCACTCCGCATCCCGCAGTTTGCGGGTTGTGAGTTGGGAAACACGCCACACAATTTATTAGCGCAATGAATTCCTGCAACCCGAAATCCGAAAATTCGGGTTTTGGGTTTCGGGTTTTGGGATTGAGGTTCAGAAAATACTTAGACAGTCTTCCCGCAACCCGCAATTTCAGGTTGCGGGTTTCGGGTTGACAAAATGCCGAAAGGAAAATGAATGATCCCTGCCATCCACATTTGCGGGATTTCGGGATTCGCAGTCAAAAAAGGTTTAGGACCAAAACCTGAGGTTTTCCAAATTCCTTTATATTTACATCATTGGGGCTCCCGTGATTAGAATGAATCATGGGATTTGTTGTGGCCACAACAAGCTTATATATATATCTGTCAATATGGTTACATAACCGTCTGTCGGTCTAACCGACCGACCTGGCCTATACTAGTCGATGTGACCTATCAACATGTACTGCAAAGTGGTCGGGTGGAGGGCCTAGTCAACAAGCCGACCTAGGCCCCTCCAACATCTCCCCCAAATCAAAGTATTTCTTCATCCAGAAGAAATGGAGAGATCCAAAAAATACAAAAATAATGAGTAAGACGGTTATGATGATGGTAAGCTAGAGCTGGTAACATCAGATATCTGTACGCAGACTTCAAGAATGACTTCGGTGGAAATAGAAAGATGGTGTTGGAATTCTTGCTAGGTGCGTAGTGAATTCTGAATGTCGATAGTCAAAGTTGTGAGCTTCAACAAGTTTTCCATCTTGTCGTGGGTGGATATAGCCTGTAAATGGATCATGTCAGGTCCAAATGTAGTGATTGTTTCATGGGAAGCAACAAGTAAATGTCGAAGTTGGGGCTGAATTTATTCAAGTTTATTGAGGCCACAGCGTGCCTGAGATATCCACTGTGTTTCCTATTTTTCTAATTTGTCTAGTTTTTTATTTTCCATGATGATCTGATTATCTAGTCTTTCAATAAGTGCCTCCTTTGCAGTCAAATGCCGTGGATGAAGTGTGCCTATAAATTCCCTTGTCTTTTGTAGTTCTTTGTAGACTTCTCCATAATGTACATACCAGTTGGTCAGAACTTCGGCGAGTTTTTCTGCTTGAATATCATATTGTTTGAGTAAATTGACGGCCTCTGTGAAGGCTGTAAACTGATTTTCCATGAGAAAAGCTACTTCGACAGCCTGGTCCTGTTGTCTTTTGATCAACTCGGATTGTAACCTCGACACGACAGATTCGAATAGCTGGTATGCTCTGTCAAGAAGTGATGTCGTGTCAGAATTGGATGGAAGTGGGATAACTAGCTGAGCTAAGTTTTCACACTTAGCAAGAAACGCAGTCCTTTCTTCCTGGAGCTGGACTAACTGGTCTTCTGTTTCATGTCGACGACATCTTTGTGCTCTGAAAACTGTATCTTCAAGTAAGTCAAGCTCTTCTTGGGATGCCAATTGTGGCTGATGTAACGTCCCTAGCTTAACCCTATTGCATTAATATTGTAAATGATGTAAATATTGTCATTTAGTCATGGCGAGGAGCTCAAGGCCAAGGCCCCGCCACTGACTTATCATTTTATGTATCGGCAATTAGAATAGATGCATAAGGTTCTTGTGCTAGCAGTGCACAACGTAAAATTGGACATCATGTAAATATGCAATTTTAATGAAAAACCCACAACCAGCTACGCAATGCAACAAAATAGATGGGGGCATGATCTTTACAAGGAAGAGGGAGGGAAAATAACCGAACCCTTGGGCCAATGGTTTTAATCCATGTGTCAATGAGAAAGCCCATGAACTCTCAACTACCCATTTTGGGTTATGGACCAATCATTTAACTCTTCCAATAATTGGTTGAGATAATTAATGCCTTGGGATGGGAGAGGTATGGCTGTCAATTTTCGTGTATGGGCAAGACAGCAACCTGGGAAATCGAGTTTTGGCTTGCTGGGCAAGAAAACCCCCACGAAATTGGCCCAAAGCCATTCTTCACCCATGGCATTGATCCTCTCACGCAGTCGGAGCTTGTTGGGGTTTTATCCTTCACATTTTTCACCATTTCCTGCGTTTTTCCATGCCCAGAAACTCGTTTTGGTATCTTGCAGCAGTTGGGGGAAGAGGGATGAGATTTTGGACTAAGGGAGTGGTCGTTTTTGCCCTTGGGGCGTTTTTCTGGAATGGGTTGCTCTCCCAGTCGATTTTTCCTAGTTGCCAATTCGTTTTGAGTCTACCCACGATTTTCTGGAACTGGTAGAAACCCACTGTTGGGAACTTCACTGTATAGACGTTGTTCTCATGCCCAACACTTATGCTTTTGATGATACATGCACCCATCTCTTAACAGCCTGAGAAACCCAATTGCTGATTGGCTTGGCTGATTTTGATATACCTTTGGCTATGTGTGAGCCTGTTTTCCCTATTTCCTTGTGGAGATCATGCCCAGCTCGGGGGTGGCAATGGTGCTGAGAGATTGAGGAGCACACTGGCCTACGGTTGGGTGGAACGTTGCAGAAGCATAGCTGGTTGCTCAGGAACTACTTGGTTTAAGATAAGTATTCTCGTTTGATAGTTTGATATTGCTCAATTGATGAATGACATGAAAATCTGGAATGTATCATGGATGTATGTTAATTCTGCACATGATTTACTTCTATTGTGTTTGCTTAGATTTGTACATGCCTGTCTTTTTATATATGTGGATGTTTTATTTAGTAAGCATCGGGGCAAATTGCCCGGTTCAAGCACAATGATCCTCTCTATCATGCTGGTATGATAGGAGGGGACATTACAGCTGATAGCTGGCAGTATCTCCAAATTGATCTAAGTATACTGAGAGAGTATTTTCTTATTGATCTTGCTGCGTTTGTAATTGCTACTAAAGTTCTCTTTCTTTGCGTTTCCTTTCTCTATGTTTCTTTCTGCTACTCTTCTCTTTTTCTTTTTCTTTACTTATGACTTGTTGTTCTATCCCCTTATTTTTTTTGGTTATTGCTGTATGGCTGTCAATGGCTGCTTGTGTGCTAGCAACAACTTGTTCTGCCTAGACTTGTATACTTGGTACTGCCTCGGTAGTAACTAGAATTTCATGTTCAATAGTTCTGACACTTGGAAGAATGTTTGTTGGTATGCTGGATGTATCCATATTGCTTGTACTAATGTCTAGAACATTTGTGTGGTCTAGTGGTTCTGTCGTGTCGGCTGCAAAATATTGAGTTGCGGCTAGTTCCTTGGTTTGAACGGAGCTAGCTTCAACTACTTCTGTCATGATTTCTTCTTTGTTTTGCTGTTGCATTACTAGACTAGACTTGGATCCGTCGACAAGGAGACTCGACTGACTCATAGGGAATGATGGCGGGTCGACTAATGTCGTAAGTGGACTCAATGAAGTGATACTGTTGAATGGAACCGGACCTACTAGACTTGACTCAATTGCAGTCTCGACATGGGGAATGATGACTTGGGGAGACTTTTCACTTTGATTGACTACAGGTCGAGGTGGACTCATTTGCTATGGTAATGATGTGACTGGAAGAGGGGTGTAAATAGTTGTTTGTTGTGAATAAACTAGACCTAATGGGTCGGGGTTTCTGATATGATGGGTCTTTTTATGGCCAATGAATTCTAGTACTGTTGATGATAAGGGTAAATTGTCAACTTGAATAGTGTCGAGGGGAGCTAGGTTAACCAGAACGGTGGCTGACGTTGCAAAGATTGGTTTCTGAATGACCATCTCGAGCCAGTTAGGACATAGTGATGGGAGATTTGCGATGAACTGACTCAATGTAGCATCTTCTAGGTTAGTAGGAGCATTTAATGCTAAAGATGTACTTTCTTCCTCTATTATGGTCGGGGAAGACGAAGGAGTAAGGTCGGTTAGGTCGACATGGGGTTCCACCCGAATTTTGGGTTTCTTAACAATAATTGGAGAAGGTGGGTACTTATCTGTTTCCAGAAATTTTCTGAACTGGTCTTTGACTAGTAATTTGTTCTTGGCTGCATCTTCAAGGATCTGAGTGGCAGTGTCATATAATTCGATCTCATCTTCTTCTGTAGGTTCTTGAAAGGTTACCTTTTTTTTTCCTTTCCCTTGGGTTGGTACTACCTTGTTCTGTCGGGCCGTTATTAGTTCAGCTACTACCTTCTGTATGTTGTCATCTGTCAAAAGATGTTCTGGGTTGTTGGACTCTTTGCTTCTGTTCGACTGCTCCCTGGCTTCTGTTGATTCTTTGTGTGGATTCATTGTAAGTGCTAAGACCTTAGGATTAGGTACCAGTTCTGGCTTATATGTGAAGGTATTCATGTACAACTGGCTTTCATATGCTTCTTCTTATTCCGCATCTGTCAATGGTTCGACAAATGTGAAGTCGAATTTTTCGGGCATGGGATAGAATTACCAGTACTTCATTGGATTGTCAACTTAAATCCATGAAAATTTCACTTAGTGATGGGTAATAGTCAAGGCGTTTAGCCTGATATGCTGCACCTTCTCTGTACCAAACCGCTATATCATCCAAAGAAAGTTGGGTGTGTTCTGTCGGGGGTATACTTCGTCGAATGTTCTATGGTACCCTCCATCTTGTCACTGTTGTTTTGAGGTCTATAAACCATGCTTCCATCCAGATTTTAACTGTTAATGGACCATGTCGACTTGTTTCTAGAGCGGAACAATGGAAATTCTCCATGAGGACATTTCTCTCTTGGGAAATGGATAAGTACAGAGGGGTAATGAATGCTGGTCCCTTCGTCTTGGCACTTATGGCATGTGTACTGGATAATGTTAGCCAAGATGTTCGACTAGGGTTAATTGGTCCCAAATTTTAAATGTTCGACTAGGGTTAATTGGAACCAATGGAATTTTTGTTCTTGGTAGTGGTCGACCCATGTGCTAACATCTATCACACTTAGATACAAATTCTCGACAATCTTTATGGGATGTCGGCCACCAAAGTACGGCTTGCAGAATTTTTCTAGCTATTATGTCTACATGATAATGTCCTCCTGCCGGTCCAGCATGAGCTTTTTCAAGTATATCCTATTGTTCATGCTTGAGTGCACATTGACGTAATATATCATCCAAGCCAAGTTTATAAAGGAATCCATTGATCAGAGTGTAGGGAGTTGCTTTCATTTCCAAGATCTTCCTCTCTTTCTTAGTCATTCCTTCATGAGCTTGCCCATCCTCAAGAAATTGTGAAATTTCCGCAAGTTCTGAAGCAACTGCTTCAATACGAAACAAGTGTGCATCTGACAAATCATCTTCGATTCCTGTCGGCTCCTCTCCTGTGTCAACTCTCGACAGGTGGTCTGGCCCAACATTATCTTTTCTGGGTCGAATAATTACTTCGAACTCAAATTCTTGAAATAGTAAAAGCCATTGACACAACCTCCCATGATGCAATGGTTTATTGACTAACTATTTTAAAGCTTGATGATATGTATAAAATACAAAGGGGTTAGCCAATAAATAATGACGGTATTTATGCAGTGCAAATACCATACCTAATGCTTCTCTTTCGGTCGTGGAGTAATTACTTTCATCTTTATTCAACTTCTGACTATTGAACACATTAGGGTAATCCATTCCGTCTTCTCCAGGTTGTGTTAAAATGGCACCGAATGCTATTCCGGATGCATCAATATGCACATGAAATTTTTTCAACCAATCTAGAAATCGAAGGATGGGTGCTTCGACCATTTTTCTTTTTAAGGTGTTAAATGAGATTTCGCACTCCTTCGTCCACCTATAATCTTGATCATATTTTAACAGTTCTTCTAGAGGGTAAGTGATATCGGAGAAATGTCTGATGAACTTTCTGTAATATTTGGTATGACCCAACAGGATCCGTACTTGTTTCAGATTGACTAGAGGTTTTAGGTCGAGAATAATTTTGATCTTCGCATAGTCGACCTTAATTGCTTCTTTGAAAACTACATGGCCTAGTAATATGCCGATAGGTGTCACGAAAATGCACTTTTTAATGTTCAACGACAACTGTATCTGCCAACACCATTCCAACATTAGTCGAAGCCATTTGCAGTGATCCTTTAGCATTGTATAGATTGTCCAATCATCAAAGTATATGTTGATGTATATGTAACTTCGGAATGTATTTCATCTGTGTATTTTATATATATTTATTGTACCCTTAATAGAGATGTGTTATTCCTCTATAAGGAAGTGTCGTCATGTGGATTGACAAGTGTCGCAAGTGTGTGTACTTGCCGATGGGTTATTAGACCACCATGTGTGGGGTCGGCCCTGAAATATATATATTATAATGTGATGTACCTAGATAGACAAGTTGGCCCCATAAGGTCACTAGGCAAACAGATCAATATAAATAGAGATCAGGTGATCTCTATTTAGATCACTCAAAAAAGTAACTCACTCTCACTCAGAAAGTGGCGCACTAGTGAGGAGGAGGATCATCTACTACTAGGAGACTATCTCAGTGTATTTTGGTTGTACTTTGGTTGAGCCATTGCTCTCTCTATCTCTGAGGAAGTTGTGGGGTTTTTCACCTTAGGGTTTTCCCCACGGAAACTCTGTGTCTCTTGTCTCTTATGCTTTTGATTCTTGTGATGCTTGTCATATTGTGATTGTCATGCATTGATAAACTGTATATGTTATTCTCTCAGCAAAGATCCTAGAGTATTGTGAATTAATGCTCAAAATTTAACATGGTATCAAAGCTAACCTGAGAAGAAGACATTTTGCAGTGACGAAAGCTTGAGTTCCTTGTTTATTGGGTTTCTCTCCATAGATTTTTGAAAATCAGTATAGTAGATTGACTCTACTCATCAAGGCGCATCTATTTGTCCAATCAGAATTCAATTCTGAGCATTTTCAGATTTGGCCCTAAAAATTAGGGTTTCCACAAAATAGGAATTTCTGGAATCTGAAGGTACAGCTGGAAGCACCTTGCAAAAATTGACGTTTAGAGCTTTGGATCGAGATTTTTGGCTGGGTAGATCTCCGAGAAACTCAAACCCTAATTCAGGGTTCTCCCTAGTGAACCCTGGAGGACAAAAAGGCAATTCTGAAGGGAGAAACTTTGCTGATATCAAATTCTGAATACACCAAGATGATCAGCTCATCATGGTGCATCTTTCTATCCTTTCAGAAATTTGAAATTCACATTTTGAATTTTTAGGGTTTTTTCGACAAACCCTAATCCGAGACATGATCCAGTTTTCAGCATTTCAAGTGGTAAGACCTAAATCTTTTCTATTTCCATTTGAAGTACTCTTTAAGATGTCTCTCCACACCAAGCTTGAGGATAAGCTTGAAGGGGCTGATAACTTCCGAGCCTGGAAGTATAGGATTGGGTTAATCCTGGAAGAAAATGAGTTGGACTCATATGTGAAAGAAGACATCCCTATCCTAGAGGATAAAGAGGTCAAGGTATTGCATAAGAAGAACTTGGTCAAGGCAAAGAGAATCATGGCTGATTCTATCAAAGACCATCTCATACCCCATGTGTCTTCTCTTAAGACACCCAAAGAGATGTTTGACTCCTTGACCAAGCTATTTGAAGGGAAGAACATAAATCGGAAGATGACCCTGCGGAACCAATTGAAAGGAGTAAAGTTTCAGAATGGAGAAACCATTCAATCTTATTTTTGAAGGGTCTCCTAGATCAAGGAACAACTAGAAGCAGTGGATGAAATGGTGGAGAATGGTGAAGCGGTGATGACCACTCTAAATGGCCTACCCAGGTCATGGGATTCCTTCATTCAAGGAATTTGTGCAAGGAAGAAGTTGATCTCCTTCAACAGATTGCGGGAAGAATGCTCTCAAGAAGAAGCTAGACTTATAGCTCATGAGGAAAAGATGGGAGGTGAAGATCAAGCTCTTGCAGCTCACACCAAAAGAAGCAAAACCAAGAAGGAGCACTCTCGCCACAATAGATCCTATCAAAAGAGTAAGAAGGACCTAAGATGCTTCACATGCAATGAGAAGGGTCACTTTGCTTCATATTGTCCCAAGAACAAAAGGGATAATAACAACAATAAGAAGAAGAAGGGCAGCAAAAGAAGGTTTCATGCTCATGCTGCTGAAGATGATGAACCCCCAAAGAAGAAGGCTAGGGCAGAAAGTGATAGTGATGATGACTCATCAAGTGAAGAAGAGTATGTTCTGATCTATGCTCTCACAGGTACTATCTCCCATGGTTGTAATGATTGGTTAATTGACAGTGGGGCTTCCAAACACATGATTGGGTTTAAGGAATCCTTTGTGAACCTATCTGAACTTGAATCACCCCATAAGGTGAAACTTGGGGATGATTATCAATACCCAATCAAAGGAAGTGGTGAAGCCTCCTACAACCTAGATTCTGGAAAATATTTGAAGATGAAAGAAGTCCTTTATGTACCTGGGCTCAAGAAGAACTTACTCTCCATCTCTGCATTGGATGCAAAAGGTATGAGGGTTGCATTTGTGGATGGCCAAGTCCTAATGTGGCCAAAGGGAAAAACCATAGATGATGTAGTAGTGATTGGAGAGCAAGAGGGAGGTTTGTATAAATTGAAGGGACAACCTGAACATGCCATGGTGCATGAATCCATGGAGCCAAGTGAACTTTGGCATAGAAGACTTGCTCATATGCACTATAGGGCACTTCCAATTGCAAGCAAGGATGTAGAGGGTCTTCCTGAAATCAAGACCAAACATGAAGGTGTTTGCAAAGGATGTGCAAAAGGTAAGAACATTAAGAAGGCTTTCCCAAGCAGTGAAAGAAAGGCAAAAGATATCCTAGAAATCATCCACTCAGATGTATGTGGTCCTATGTCATCCAGTTCTCTTAGTGGGTATGTTTACTATGTCTCATTTATTGATGACTTCTCAAGGAAGACTTGGGTATACTTCTTGAAGAACAAAGATGAGGTGTTTGATAAGTTCAAGGAATTCAAAACCCTGATGGAGAATCAAACTGACAAGAAGATCAAAACATTTAGATCCAACACTGGTGGAGAATTCACCTCAGGTGGCTTCAAGAAGCTTTGCAGTGATTTAGGGATTAAGAGGGAGTTGACTGCTCCTTATAATCCTCAACAGAATGGAGTTGCAGAAAGGAAGAACAGAACTATCATGGAAGCAGCAAGAGCAATGCTGCATGACCAGGATCTACCTATGCATCTATGGGCAGAAGCAGCTAGAATAGCTGTATATGTGCAGAACAGAACACCCCACAAGATATTGGACAACAAGACACCAAAAGAGGTCTTTTCTGGTAAGAAACCTGAAGTCAGCCATCTCAGAATATTTGGTTGTCCAGTATACACTCATGTCCCAAAGGAAAAGAGGACTAAACTAGATCCTTCAGGAAAGAAGGGTATCTTTGTGGGTTACAGTGAAAGCTCGAAGGCCTACAGAATATACTTTCCAGGGTTCAAGAAGATTGATGTCAGCAGGGATGTAAAATTTGATGAAAACTCAGGATTCATCAAATCAAGGAAGGCACCTATCGAAGTTTATGAAGAACCTAAGGAAACTAGATTTCAAGACACTACCATGACTGAAGCAATTCCAGAAGTTGTTCGTGAGTTTGAAGATCCACAAGAACCTGTAGATCCACCCCGTGAGGATAACTCTCACAAGAGGAAACCTGCATGGGCTAGAGAGCTCATTCAAGATGCAGAAAGATTTGGCATTCCAGAAGAAGAACACAGAGCAAAGAAGAGAACCAGATCACATACCAGCTATGCTACTTTACTCTGTGACATTATGAACAAAGAGCCTTCCAGTTATGAAGAAGCAACAGAAAAGAAAGAATGGAAGGATGCCATGGTTGAGGAATACCAATCAATAATGAAGAATGATGTTTGGGATGTTGTCCCAAGACCTAAAGAGAAGTCTGTTGTGATTTCCAAATGGATCTACAAAATCAAGCATGCTGTAGATGGCAATGTAGAGAAATACAAAGAAAGATTCGTAGCTCGTGGATTCTCTCAGAAAGAGGGAATAGATTATGAAGAAACTTTTGCACCTGTAGCCAGGTATACTTCCATCAGAACAGTACTTGCCCTGGCTGCAGCTATGAAATGGAAAATACACCAGATGGATGTCAAGACTACTTTCTTGAATGGTGTAGTTGAAGAGGAAGTATATGTGGAGCAGGCACTCAGCTTTGAAATACATGACTGGGAGTCATATGTGTGCAGATTGAGAAAGCCTTGTATGGCTTGAAACAAGCTCCCAGAACTTGGTATGGTAGGATGGAAAGTTTCCTATCTAGTTGGGGATTTACCAAGAGTAAAGCGGATTCCAACCTTTACTACAAGTTTGAGGAAGGGAATCCTATGATTATACTCATGTATGTGGATGACTTATTTGTAACAGGAGATGACAGACTGATTGCAGATACTAAGAGGAAGCTTGCTGCTGAATTCAATATGAAAGATTTGGGAATGATGCACTATTTCCTAGGTATGGAGGTGTGGCAGAGTGCAGGTGGGATCTTCCTTGGTCAAGGGAAGTACACAGTGGATATCCTGAAGAGATTTGGGATGATGGATTGCAAGGCCAAGGCCACACCTATGGCATCGAATCTGAAGCTTCTATGTGATGCTTCATCTGAGCCGGTTGATGTCTCTATGTATCGTCAGATGATTGGGTCCTTGATGTACCTGACGAACACGAGACCAGACATTTGCTTTGCTGTGAACACATTAAGTCAGTTCCTGACAGATCTGAGGAGTGTTCACCTGGTTGTTGTAAAGCATGTTCTGAGGTACCTGAAGGGTACAGTGGATTATGGGCTCAAGTATGAGGCGAATCAAAAGTTTAACCTCCAGGGTTATGTTGATTCAGATTGGGCTAATAGTGCTGCAGATAGGAAGAGCACATCTGGGTGCTGCTTCAGTATGGGATCAGGTGTGATCTCTTGGTTTAGTAGGAAGCAGTCCTGCGTAGCACTGAGTACAGCTGAGGCAGAGTATGTTGCAGCCTGTTCAGCTAGTTGTGAGGCAGTATGGCTACGGAAGCTGTTGTCTGATTTATTTGATCTCCCGTTGGATTCTACTGGTATCTTCTGTGATAACCAGAGTTGTGTGAAGCTATACGAGAATCCAGTGTTTCATGAAAGGTCGAAACACATAGAGATCAAATATCACTATATCAGGTATATGGTGCAGAGAGGAGCTGTGAATCTCCTGTATGTTGCGATAGACGAGCAGATTGCAGATGTGCTGACGAAGCCACTAGCCAAGGTGAAGTTCGAGTACTTCAGAGAGAGGCTTGGCGTTCTTCAGATCGAGGACACTTCGAGGAAGAAGTTATGGACACATCTGCTGAAGCCATTCGAAGCATGTTGGAAGGAGGATCCTTCACATGGCTGTGGATGTAAGCGCTGGATGATGAGCATCAGGATGATGTTCTGGTTTCTGCTGGATATGATCAGTTGGATCATTTTTATGTATGTATGTATGCATCATGTTGGATGCTGGATATGATCAGTTGGATCATTTATATGTATGTACGCATCATGTTGGATGTTGGATATGATCGGTTGGATCATGTGTATGTATTTTTGTATATGCATCATGTTGGATGCTTGGACCATGTATCTGTATATGTATCAGGTGGATACATTGTATGATCAAGTGGATCATGTATGGTGATATGTATCATGTATTTGTTATTGTATCAGGTGGATACATTGTATGATCAGGTGGATCATGTATGATGATATGTATCAGGTAGATACTTGGTATGCATTAGGTAGATGCATTGTATGATCAGGATGATCATGGATGATGAGCTTCAGGATGTTGCTCCAGATGACATGCAACAAGATGTTTCAGTGATGATGATCAGGATGATCATGTGTACATCAGGATGATGTATGGTGAGTATCAGGTTGATACTCTATGGTCGTGGATCAGGTTGTGCAGATGAGCATATAATTCGTTGCCCTGGGAGATTTGCAGATAGTCTTTTGAGGTTTTTCCTATGGCATGTAATTCGGTGCCCTAGGATATCTGGCAAATGCTATTTCGAGGTTTTGCTCTGGGAGGACATATAATTCGTTTCCCTGGGAGATTTACAGATAATCTTTCGAGGTTTTTCCTATGGCATGTAATTCGGTGCCCTGGGATATCTAGCAAATGCTCTTTCGAGGTTTTGCTCTGGGAGGACATATAATTCGTTGCCCTGGGAGATCTGCAGATAGTCTTACGAGGTTTTGCCTATGGCATGTAATTCGTTGCCCTAGGATATCTGGCAGATGCTCTTTCAAGTTTTTGTCCTATGGCATATAATTCGTGTCCCTGGGAGATTTGATAGGTTGGGCTGTGTGCCCGTAATTAGTCCTGGGATGCTCTTGCGAGGTTTTCCCATGAACACATGTAATTCGTGCCCTCGGAGATCCTATAGGTAGAGCTGTGTGCTCGTAACAGCCTGGGATGCTCTTGCGAGGTTTTGTGGTGAGGTCACATATAATATGGCCCTGGGAGATCTACAGATAGTCTTTCGAGGTTTTGCCTATGGCATGTAATTCGTTGCCCTGGGATATCTGGTAGATGCTCTTTCAAGGTTTTGTGACGCAAGTAATAAGTCCTGAGGATTCCACAGTATGTCTAGTGATGATGAAGACCTGTAGGTGGTGGGCCTACATCCAGTATGAAAAAGGACTAGCTCTGTAGAACTTCCTATGACGAGTAGAGTCAGAGATTGGTTGAGATAGCAGTAGCAGTGATGATGATGATGACGATGCATCGATGATGATGATCCCGAGAAGAAGACTTGTCTAGCAGATCTGTGTCGAGAAATACCTTCCTAGATAAGAGGGAGTGTTGATGTATATGTAACTTCGGAATGTATTTCATCTGTGTATTATATATATATTTATTGTACCCTTAATAGAGATGTGTTATTCCTCTATAAGGAAGTGTCGTCATGTGGATTGACAAGTGTCGCAAGTGTGTGTACTTACCGATGGGTTATTAGACCACCATGTGTGGGGTCGGCCCTGAAATATATATATTATAATGTGATATACCTAGATAGACAAGTCGGCCCCATAAGGTCATTGGGAAAGCAGATCAGTATAAATAGAGATCAGGTGATCTCTATTTAGATCACTCGAAAAAGTAACTCACTCTCACTCAGAAAGTGGCGCACTAGTGAGGAGGAGGATCATCTGCTACTAGGAGACTATCTCAGTGTATTTTGGTTGTACTTTGGTTGAGCCATTGCTCTCTCTATCTCTGAGGAAGTTGTGGGGTTTTTCACCTTAGGGTTTTCCCCACGGAAACTCTATGTCTCTTGTCTCTTATGCTTTTGATTCTTGTGATGCTTGTCATATTGTGATTGTCATGCATTGATATACTGTATATGTTATTCTATCAGCAAAGATCCTAGAGTATTGTGAATTAATGCTCAAAATTTAACAGTATAGAGCCATGGTTTTGTATATATATTCTTGAAATGCTTTGATGACAATTATTGAGAAGACCGCTGGTGCGTTCTTCAAACCGAAGGGCATGACTTTGTATGCGAATGACCCGAATTTGCACACGAATGTTGTCTTTTTATGATCTTCCTTTGCAATAGGTACTTGATTGTACCATGAGAATCCATCTGTGAAAGAGTAGCACTCATTCCCTGCAACTTCATTAATAATTTCATCTGAAAAAGGGGTTGGAAAGGGGTCTGTGAGGGTTACCTTGTTCAGCTTACGAAAGTCGACACAAATTCTCAGTAGTGTCAGATATTTTTTCTTTGGCTGAACAACCATCAAGCTTGCCCACTCCAACTGGTCGATAGGATATATGATTCCTGCTGCAAGCATACTATCGATTTCCTTCTTAACAATATCTTTATATTTGTGAGCAAGTTTGTAGGGTCTTTTCTTTACTGGCCTGGCATCTGGTTTAATATCAATTTTCATCTAGCCCATCTCCTACACAATTCCTTTCAAGTCTTTATAATCTCGAGCAAATACATCTTGAAATTATTTGAGGATACTGGTGATTTGTGTTGTTTGTTCCTCATTCCAGTTATCACCAATTTTTGCCATTTCCAGTCGGTCGTCTTTTGAAATGTCTACTTTCTTTCTTTTAATCTTCGCATCCATCCATTATGGTGCACGACTATCACTTATGGGTCTTTCTCCTTCTTTGATTTGTGTAAATGCTGGTGGAAAGTCTTTTTTCGATAACCTTTCAGTTTCATCTTTTTCGACAATCTCTATGCTAAATATTGTTCTTACGGGCTTCGACGTAGTGGGGTGATCCTGTCTCCATTGAAAACTCTTCATGAATGATTTCTCCATTTCTAGGCTTAGTCTTGTCGAATGCTGGATTCCTGCAGACTTTATGTTATAGAGGGTAGTAGGTCGGCAAGTAATCTGTTGTTTCCCTGTAAGTGCTGTTTTTTTGTTGGCTGCAGAAATTCTTTGATAGTTTTACTTGCTTCGAACAACTTCTCCTCTTGTGGAGAAAACTGGAAATCCTTAACGAAATTCTCCTTTAAGTCTTTCCAAATGAAAGTTTCTCCTCTTTATTCTTGCATCTTGTACCATTTATTAGTTAGATCATCAAGTGTTCTAGGTAAGAGGTGAGGCCATGCTCTTTCATCTTTATAGTCCAATTTTCTCCATTCTCTTTCACAACAGTCAATGTAGACTTCAGGATTTTGTCCCTATGTAAATAGAGGGATGTCGGCCTAAGTCGTCAATTTTCTTCCTCCAAACCTTTCTATAAAAAATGTTGATGCAGTATACCATCTTTGCAGTTTCGACTGATGAGTGTCCCACCATCTCGCAGCTTGACCGGTAAATGTCTCTACGAGGCTTTGTAGTCAGCCTTGCTCTCCGACATGTTTTGATACCTGTTTGACATGTACAGCAGGTGAATCACGTTCCTTGTACCGTAATGTCGGATTACCATTTTGTACATTTCTGTCTGGAATAAGCATTGGGTATGTTCGTATTTTTCGCTCAAATATCTTTGGCATATATGATATTGAGAGACACTTCTTTATTTTCTTCTTTGAGATGGCTTTGACCATCTAGCATTCTTTCACATGTAAATCATAGTTCTCTATCTTCCAGTCATAGAGTTCTGCATCGAAGTTATATCCAAGTGAAACAAGATCTCCAAGGTGAAGTTCTCCTTGGGAATTTGGTTCAATGCGATATTCATTATTGTGTATTCGATAAAGCTATTGAATATCATTGTCTATTTCTGTAGGTTTCGACCATGGTTCTCCCTGAGATGGGAAGATTGGAATGATAACCTTCTTCCCATTGCCTTTCAACTTGATGCGAATTTTATCTAAGGAAATTGAGGCCTTCATATTTCATTCCCAAGGTCGACCGACCAAGGCGGGGAAAGAACTCGCATCATCCTTGGAAATGATGATCTCGAAATCTAATTTTATCGTGATGCCTTTGATGGAAGTTTCGACTCCTTTCCATACTCCAATTGGCTCAATTATTCCTTGATCTACGAGCTTTAGATAAATGCCTGATTTTTGCAATTGCGGTCGACCAAGTTTGTCCCAAGTATCACGAGTCATGATATTTACTTGGGATCCAAAATCTAGTACAACTTGTCATACATGGTATCCATTTATGTTGAGGTCGACCAATGGGTCAGCATCATTTTTCTCTTTTTGATTTAGTTGGAAAATGTTTTTAGTTTGTCTTTGCTCGACGTGTTTATATTTCAATTTATGCAACAGGTCAATCATTTTTCCTACAACTTCATCGTTTGAAATTAATCTGAACAATTCATTGAGAACTTCCTGTCGGTTTTCTTCACTTTCTTCGTGTGCTGCTAAGTCATGAAATATGTCGGATGCATTTTTGTGCACAGATTTTTGTTTTGTAGGATTTGGGTAATCCTATTTATCTACAATTCTACTTATTTGTGGCTTATCTTGACCAATGTGAGTGCCTTTCCTAGTTACAATTTGCAAGCTTTTTGAATGAAGCACATCATTTTTTGAAATACAAGATAAGACATGAATGTTCTTTTTATTATTTATTTTCTCAATCATGGTAGGGCAATCCTATAAATAGTGATTGCCTAACCCACACTTTGTACAAAATTTAAGATTAGTTCTTTCTTTATAAGGGCATTCTGCATGCTGGTGATCCTCGCTGAGACATGTGAAACACAAACCAGGTCGATTAGGTCGATCACTGCGACCTCCACCGCCACGACCATGACTCTGGTATCCTCTGCACCTATTGTAGCCTTCATATCGCTGATCATACCAATGGTCATTATACCTTGGGTATCTTTCTTTCCTGTTTTGATTGTACCAGTTATTTCTTCCATCATTTCTCTCAAATCTGTCGCTTGTTGTATTTATGTCGTGATGATGTTCGACAGAGTTTGTCTGGTACACTGCATGGTAATTTTGTCAATTTTTCAAGTTCAGATGGCATTCTTCAATTGCATGTGTATTGACTTCACAAATTTGACACCATTTTTCCTTCTTGTTTTCCAGATTGTATGGACAATCGTTTGTGGTATGTGAGTCATACTCTTTGCACAGATTGCAAAAGAATCTGGATTGAATGAGTTTAACTTCTTGTCGTCGATCCTCAATTCGACAAGAATCTTTGGTATGTCCTGAAGTTCGACATGTTGTACACCATAATTCTGGCCCTTTTAACGTCACATTTTGGATAGCCTGCTCCATACTTTCAAGGCGTTCATCGAAATGTCTATCCATGGATACTACATGGTATTCATCAACCATTTCGATCTCTAGTGGTACTTTTAATGCCTCTGCATAAGTATAAACACTTTGTCAACGGACACGTATTCTGATTTTATTTATGAGACTGGAAATAAACCATTTGATTAATAGTTTTTCTTCAATCTCATAGTCTAATTTTCTCAGGAGGTCTTTGAACCTCTTGTCATACTCCTTGATAGTTTCTATCAGCTTCTAGACTATCGTCTTCAGTCATTCGGCCGCCAGATATGTCGCATCTTCAATCATGAAAAAGGACAAAAATCTTTGTTTGATTTGTGCCTTGGTTGCATTTGGTGACATTGCTATATACCCCATATACCATGTCAGTGCTCTTTTTCTTAGCGAACCAACAAACTGACCAACCTGTCTTTCTTTGCTGGTGATTTGATTGGTTGTCCATATCGCTTCGCACACAAACTAATGTCTTATTGGGTCTTCATCACCTTCATAGAATGGAAGGTGTGCTGTTGAGTGTGCCATGTCTACTGGTGTATTATTTTGAGAATTTGATGGTGGTGTAGATGGATTATTTCCACAATCAGAACTTGGTGCTTTGTGAACCTAAATTAGCTATCTATCTAGACTGGGTTCTCTATCTTCAGAACCAGTAACTAGAACTTCTTTTGTTTCACCAGGTCTTCCTTCTTATACCACTTCTGTCGAAATCCAATTAAAGTTTTGTTTGAATGGGATTTCACTGAATCTCAGGCTTTTCGATGTATTTGACGAGTCACTCAAATTTGGTATTGGTAAGGGGGGCACTTCTTCATGCTCTGAGTACACTAGATGAAAGCTTCTATTTGAAAATTTGGGTTGAAAAGACACACAATTTCCTTCCTCCAACAAATGAATCAATATTATGTTGATATCATCACCTTCTATGCTTCGACGACTCCAGATTCCCGACTGACCAGAATGTAGACCAAGGTTTTCCTCGACAATTTCTCGCACCCGAACACTTTGTGTTAAATGAAATGGAGAAGGAGGTGTTATCGTTTCAGGTATCTAAACTTGGATAGCTCTACCATGCTCTATCCACAAGTCTTCATCCATCGACGACAGGTCTTCTTCGACACCCCAACAATCGCGGGCTCGACTTGACTCTGGCATATTTCCTTCTGCATCTGTCGTGACATTTGATCCTCGCATCCTCTGAAGCACAATTGGCTGCTCCCGCAGCTCTTCACGTCACTGTCTCCTCTTTTCTCTTTCGATTTTCTAAATATCTGGGGTGCTTTTATGACTCAAAAGTCTTTCTTTGTAGGATTTTCTTCCACTACTGGCCATGTCGTCTTGTCATATGTCATTTTTCATCAAACTAGGTACATCAGAACATGCTTCATCACCCCCGCAATGCCGGCCTGAAGTTTTCTAAATCACTGGGGAAGTACAGACCATTATTTGTTCAAGAAAAATTCCCATTCGCGCTCCTTTATGAATATTTCCCACTTATGTTCTTTCTCCTTCCAATTAGAGTTCGGAAGGGGTAGGAGCAGCAATGGTCATGTCTAGACAATATGGGCAATGCTTTTCTCGATAAAAAATTTGAACAATAAGGTCGGTAGAGAACACCGAAATTGATAAGCTAATTCGGTGAATAAATTCCTTCTAACTTCGTCAACTGAGACGTGGTATTCAATTGCCTACTCTTCACATAAATCGTTTGCAATCTTTTCACACCACTCCGACAGATTCATGCGTCCTCCATTGATCAACTTTGAAAATAGCTTCCTCTCTGCTTCATCAACTGGTTTTTTCATCCAGAAGCTTCTTCAAGGCGGTTGGCACAGACTCTACAAATCTCTCATGGGTCTTGGAGAAGAATTGATCTCTCGCTTGGCTAATCATCGGCTTGTTCCATCGCGCATAGTTTTGCAGATAGTTTGTGATTTTATTCTCCCACCAGTCTCTAATATCCTGTTCTAAAATCATAGGTCATGCTGCTATTTTTTTTTGTGCATCAACCGACAATGGAACCAGATGTTGTAGTCCCAAGGTTCATGTGGTTACCATAGATACATTACATATTATAATCGAGCATACACAATGATACAGATACAAGAGATGAGATAGAGAGAGAGAACACAAGCCTTTATATTAACCAGCAAGAGCATCATACAGTCATAGAACCAATCTAGTCTCTACATCGGCTCAATAGCATATATATATATATATATCAATATGGTTACATAACTATCTGTCGGTCTAACCGACCCACCCGACCTATATTAGTTGACGTGACCTATCAACATGTACTACAAAGTGGTCGGGCGAAGGGCCTAGTCGACAGGCCGACCTAGGCCCCTCCAACAAGGTATCTTGATCTATATGTTGTAATCTTATTAATACTGAGAGGGCGGTGAATCAGTATTAGCGCAGTTATGAACAATTTTTAATTCTTATCAATTGAACTTGAACTTAAATTATGCATCCATTATAAATAGAGACATTCACCATCACATGAAAAATACATAGAACACACATATTTTTAGTGGAAACCCAAATGGGAGAAAGCCACAAAATTCTCTCTTATATTAAAAATATTACATTCAAGGAAGCACCAACTTCTGAAGTTCTCTAGCACCAACTGGAAGGAGGCACCGACCCCCTAGTTTTACAAGCTACGACATAAAGGAAGCACCCAATCCTTGATTTACCCGCTTCAACTTGAAGGAGGCACTGACCTCCTAATCCTTGCCCCATCCCACCACCCTTGTATGACTATAGAATATATTTATTTGGTATTCTACTGATCCACACACTCTTCATATTATCTGTAGTTCACTTCATTGTGTGCACCTTCTATATACTAAGATATTGAAATTGTTGAACTGTATCACTTAATTCACTTGACTACATCAACATTACCCACTTGACTTCATGTTTCATTACATTCTGCATTCTGCATTATGGTTTAGTATTCGATTATGTTACTGCGCATCTGCAAAATCAACTAATACTATGCATCTTCTGCTATACTGCTATTTTGACTTTATGCATATGTATCAAATCAATATGCACACTTTCTGATATATTACACTTATGTCTTGGTGCATCTATATTTATATAATCTGTGATATTTTTGCATCATCTATGATGCTACCTTTATTTTCTTCGCACTGGTCTCAGATCATACTGCACAATATTCTAATGTATTCCATCTCTATCTTTCTGCATCTGTCTTAGACCGTATGTCACTTTCCGTACGTCAATTGCAATACTATCTTTATGCGTGTATGCACTTATCTCATCATATCACACACTGTCTGCAGTGCTTCAGGTCTGTCAGTGTGCATCTATCACATATAAACTACATCACTTCACACATCACTAGTTGTGCTTCAAATCTGTCTTCTCCCATCTGTCTCAGATAAACTACATCACTTTGCGCATCACTAGTTGTGCTTCAAATCTATCTTCATGCATCTGTCTAAGATAAACTGCATCATCCAATACACCATCATCAATTATGTTCTTATGTTTATGTGCACTTGGATCTCTGCTAGATCATGTTGTTCTGGTTCCACGAGCCATTGATACCCCAAAATAAGAAGCTTGCCAAATCAGAGAATTGCCACTTTCGCATCTTCAAGCTTACTTCGACTCTCCAATTTGGATTCTTATTTATACTTGTCCTTCCTGGATGTTATGTCCACATGTTGGTCATATCATCCCTTCTTCCTTGCTTCACTGTTTTGATTACTTCATGTTTCCACCACTTGTCATGTTCTACACCACTGAAGTGTCATCCCTTGTGGGTATTGCACATACTTGGTCCTTTGCATCATTAGTCTTGCACACTTTGGAATCAATTCATGTGTGGTTTGGTGCCCTTGAAGCACCATTTCTTGTGGGTCTTGTGCACGTGACTTGTCCAACCACCACATTCTTGTGGTACTCTTGCGCACTTCGACAACTTGTATATTTCTCCTGATTGGTGAGTCTTGTGCACTTATGGGGCTTACATACATGTCCAAATATTTCTTTCTCTCAAGCCTCTTGCACACTCCTCAACCTTGTCCAACCAACTCTTTTGACTTTACCTTGAAGTAGCATGACTAGGTGGACTTAGAACTTGCACATGTACCTTATGTACTTCTTCAAATTGGACGTGCTAGATGTACTTCTGGATATACTTTTGTAATATATATGTAATTCTTATGTACTTATTCAAAATGGATTCCATATACTTGTTCAAATTGTCTTTCATATATTTCTTCAAACAAGCGCAAGGATATTGAATCCACTTTAACATCAGTTGACATCAATAAAAACTAAAGTTCAACAATATTCCCCTTTGGAATTGATATCAACACCTCATGAAGATGTGCATTTCAACACTCATGAAGTTTTGTTCTTCATTTGTTCTATTGATAGTACTGCCACCATGTTCTTTCCAGTTTGAGCCTTTTCTCATCTGCGTTGTTCTCAAAATGTTTTTCCTTCAATTACATATTTTCATTTCTTTAGTTTTTCATTGGAATTTCATACATCTGCTTGCTTTGAATACTCCCCCTGTCTTCATGATTCATTCTCTTTCCTTTCGCTCGAGTTGTTTCATAGAGATCAGTTATATTTCAATATGTACATTCAATATTGTTTATGTAGCTATTTCAGATATGCTCCCCCTGTATAGTTGCTAACTTCCTTCTATCTTGATAATATGTTCCTGTCATACTCATTAATCAATTGCACATCTTCATTTCTTGCGCACTCTTACATGCCATCTTCCTATTGTATTCATTGCGTATTGTAGAGTTCCATCTGCTTCCAGTTTGCATTGTCGATTTCTTTGTGAAGAACCTGCAATAGTTAATTAATAAAATGAACAATATTTGAGATCACGGAATACTTTTATTGATCGCAGGCCACTTCAAGGGGAAAACCTCCTTTGAGCAAGCTCAGTACAAAATAACTTAACTGTTCCTTCATAGGCCTCAACACACACTTATATACTAATTCTAGGCACCAATACTATGGGTCAAAACCATGGTCCAATACAAACTATGGATCAACAATACTACGGGCGACTTACAAAGCATATGCGCCAAACAACAATAACACAAACTATGGATCAACAAATACTCCGGGACGACTTACAAAGCATATGCATCCAACAGCAATATACTAACAAAGTAAAGACATGGGTTCCTAACATCCCCTCCTCCTTAGAAAAAGCTTTGTCCTCAAAGTTTAGATGTGGAAATTGTTGTTGAATCGGAAGGAGTGGTTCCCATGTAGCATCCTCTGGTTGCATGTCGTGCCACTAAATTAAGACCTCTGTGATAGAGCGAGAGCGAAGCAGACAAGTGCGCTTATTGAGGACGGCCTCCGGCTCCAAAAGGATGGATCCTTCATTATCCAGTTCGGGTAAAAAAGTTTGTCCTCTGATGTTGGTGCCAAGAACTTTCTTCAGAAAAGAGACATGAAATATTGGATGAATGTGGGAAGATGGAGGAAGTTCCAATTTATAAGCAACGCACCCAATATTCTGAAGAATCCAATATGGCCCATAGAACTTTGGAGAAAGCTTATCACACCCTTTGAGTTTTAGGGAGGATCGCTTGTACAGATGGAGACAAAGAAAAACCATATCATCTGCTTGAAAAGTGCGCTCAGAATGATGTTGATCGGTTTGTTGCTTCATGCGATTTCTTTGCATGTGAAGATTGTCACGCAAAATGCGAAGAATTTGATCACGGTTATGAAAGACTGTGTCAACTGCCTGAAATGGTGAACTGCTGGGGGTGTATGGAAGAAGCAGTAGCGGTGCCTGACCATAGACTGCATCATATGGGGTAATTTTAGAGGCAGTGTGGTAAGAGGTATTGTACCACCATTCAGCAAGAGGGAGCTACTTTTCCCACTGATGTTGTTGTTCAGAGGTGAAGCAACGAAGTTAAGTTTCCAAGCATTTATTGATAATTTCAGTTTGACCATCTGTTTGTGGGTGATACCCTAAACTCATCTTTAGTTTGGTGCCAGTGTGGCGAAATAGTTCTGTCCAAAAATGACTGGTGAAAGTCGCATCACGATCCGAGACAATGGAAGAAGGGATGCCATGAAGACGAATGATTTGGTCTAGGAAAATTTGAGTGACTGAGGAGGCTGTATAGGGATGGCTGAGAGCACAAAAATGACTATATTTGGAGAGGCAATCAACCACAAAAAAAATCACTATCTTCCCTCTAGACCTAGGGAGCCCTTCAATGAAATCCATAGAAATATTTGTCCAAATCCGTGTAGGTATGGGCAATGGTTCAAGCAATCCCGAAAGGAGTGTCGTTTCACCCTTATTGCGCTGGCAGGTATTACATTTAGCCACCATCTGTTGAATTGTACGTCGTTCCCTCTCATACATTTTGAGGAACCCAAAGTGCCCTTCCGATGGAGAAGCATGGAGTTCATAGAAGACAACCTGTTGAATATCTATGCTTTGGGGAAGCACCAGACGACCTTTGTATCTCAGGGAAGCACCATCCCAAGAGTAATGTGGTACAACAGAAGGGTTGTTGGCCAAGCGTTGGATGATTTGAGATAATGAAGAGTCATTGACATAGCCCTGCTGAACAGATTCCAACCAATTTAGAACATGCATAGAAATAGTTGAAAGAGAACCTTCGTCATCAAATGTGCGAGAAAGAGCATCTGCCACAATATTGTCCTTACCCTTCTTGTAAGTGATCTCATAAGTTTTCAAACCCATTTTTGTTGTGCTAGGGAGGATACACGTTGTTCTAGGAAATATTTCAGACTCTGGTGATCAGTCTTGATGCAGAAATGATTCCCTAATAGGTATGGGCACCACTTCTGTACTACATGCAAAATAGCCATCATTTCCTTCTCATATATAGAGGCAGCTAAATTCTTACCTGAAAGGGCTTTGCTGGTGAACGCAATGGGGTGTTGATCTTGAAGGAGAACAACACCAAGTCCATTTCCGCAAGCATCACTCTCAATAGTGAAGGGCTTGGAAAAATCAGGCATAGCTAGAATAGGTGTAGTACACATAGCTTGTTTCAGTTTGTCAAATACACACTCAGTAGCATGTGTCCATGTAAAAGAATCCTTTTTCAATAGAGAAGTTAAGGAGCTGCAATATTCCCATAATATTTGACAAACTTGTGGTAGTAGCCAGTCAACCCCAAAAAACCACGAAGGCTCTTGAGTGTCTAGGGACGCGGCCAATTGTTCATGGCAGCGATTTTGGCAGGATCCACGCGAACCCCTTCTGCTGAGATATTGTGCCTGAGATACTCGACTTCCTTTTGTCCAAAAACACATTTAGACTGTTTGGCGTGGAGATGATGGTCAGAGAAAAGTTTCATTACAAGATCCAGATACTGGATATGTTCAGCCTAGGTTTTACCGTAGATGAGGATATCATCAAAGAATACCAAAATAAATTTCCGCAAGTAGGGCCGGAATATTTTATTCATCAAGGCCTGGAATGTGGAAGGAGCACTAGTGAGGCCAAAGGGCATGACCAAAAACTCATAGTGGCCATCATGGGTGCAGAAAGTTGTTTTAGGGATATCATCCTCATGAACCCGAATTTGATGATACCCAGAACGAAGATCCAACTTGGAGAAAAATTGAGCACCATGAAGCTCATCAAGAAGGTCATCAACAATAGGAATTGGAAACTTATCCTTGATAGTGAGGTGATTAAGTGCTCGAAAATCAATGCACAGGCGCCATGACCCATCTTTTTTGTAGACGAGAGGAACTGGTGAAGAACAGGAACTAGTGCCTGGGCGAATAATACCTTGCTTCAATAAGTCCCGAACCAGCATTTCAATCTCTGTTTTTTGGTGAAATGGGTAGTGATAGGGCCTGATGTTGGGATGAACACTTCCATGAAGGAGCTGAACGATGGTCCTCTGGCCTTGAAGGTGGCAATCCCACTGGTTCAGCAAAGACACCAGTATATCGATCAAAAATTTGTTGTAGATCAAAAGGAGTAGTGGAGACCGCTGATGGTTGCATCTGAATGGAATGGATCTTAGCAATGACACCATGTGAATTCTTCTTAAGGTGTTTTTCCATGCGATGTGAGCTGATGATGCTAAGAGACCCTGGTTGTAATCCTGTGAATGTGTGTTTTTGTCCATTGGGGGAAAACTTAATCCAAAGTTCGGAAAAATCCCATAAGATGGGGCCAAGTGTGCATAGCCATTGAGCGCCCAAAACCACATCACATCCGCCTAAGGTCAAGGCTAACATGTCAGAGCACATGTTATAATCTCCCATACAGATACGCACATTACGACACTTCCCTTTGCAAGGTAAGGTGCCCCCATTCGCAACCATGGCTTCAAATTTGGAGCAAGGATGGATAAAACAATCAGCCTGTTTGGTGATCCGAGGGTCAATGAAATTATGAGTGCTACCTGAATCAATGAGTATTGTAAGAGGAAGCTTCTTGAAGTAACCCCTGACCTGCATGGTTTGGGGGGTGGTGAGTCCAGCTAAAGCATGGAGAGATATCTCTGGCTGGTCATCCTGAGACGGAGGGTCAATAGGCGGCTCTGGAATGTCGACCTGAGCATCCATGGCATTTGGAGCTTCTTCACCAATTTTAGAGGTAGGCAGAGAATCCAGATCCAAGAGATAGAGATTTTGCTGAACACATCTATGTCCCTAAGTGAATTTTTCATCAAAATTATAACAAAGCCATTTTTCTCCGCATGCCTGCATCTCAATTTCAGACAAATGCTTGATAGGAGTTGGTCGAGGAGTTGGCGGGATGGGAGGTCGTTGAGAACCCATATTTTGGAAGGGAACAAAAGTGGGTTTAGAGCGCTGTTGGGCTGCAATATTGTCTTCTTCCAACTTAGCCAACCCCAAGGCTTCCATCATTGTGTTGGGATAGAGCATTTTGACCTCAGAGCGGATTGCATCCTTTAGACCACTGATAAAACAACTCCGGTAGAAGTCATCAGGAAATCCTTCAATGTGGTTGGTGAGTTTCTAAAATTCGGTTTGGTACTCTCTCATAGTGCCAATTTGGCGAAGTTTAGTGAGGGCTCCGGTGAAGTCATCAAAAGTACTGGGACCAAATCGTTGAAAAAGGAGCTGGCAAAAATCTGTCCATTTTGGCTCTTCATGAGCCTTGATGTACCAATGGTACCATTGAAGAGCTTCTTGTTCCAAATGAAAGGATGCAAGTGGAACTTTGTTGACATCGAAAGTATTATGCAAACTAAAATACTGTTCTACACGATAGATCCATTCAGTCGGATCAGTACCATTGAAGTGAGGAAAAATCAAGCTTCGGACCATGAAAATTGTTGGAAGAAGAGAACCCATTGTCTGATGAAGACTCAGACTTTCGTTTGTTGTTCATGGCTTAATGCTCAAGATGGAGGCCGAGAAATTTTTCATCAAGATCCTGGAGTTTGTCTTGGAGGGCTGCAAGTGCTTCTTCCATGGTTTTTGCTCCTGCGCGGGTGACAACCATAACCAGGAAAAACAAAAACAGAAACTGTTTTAGTAAAGGAAAATCTAGATTTGGGAAAAAATTTGAAGGGTAGTTGGGGTTTGACTAGGTTCTAGACACTGTCAAATGGATAGGGAAGCAGAAAATGAGGATTTCAGAAATGGGGGTGAAATAATGGAAAACTTTGGCAGGGAGGGACAAAGAAACAAAATTAGGAAAGGAACGCTGTGGTAAAATTTGGAGGTGATTGGGTGAAATCTGAGGAAGTTATGGCAAACCCTAAAAATAGACAAATGGGGGATTTCGGGCTTTGGGAAGTGGAATTTGGGATAGGGTCCTCAGGAATGAAATATGCAGAATGGGATTATGGGGGTTCCTGGGAAGTTTCAAGGGAAACAGAGTGAAAACAAGGGAGATATGGAGAAAAAACTGTTTTTTTTTCCAGAATGGAGCTGCTACGGCGTGGAAGGGATATGGAACAGATAGATCTGCAATGGCGCAGAAGTGATCGAAAATAGAGGGATCTGAAACGACATCGAATGGAACGAAAACTGCTGGATCTGAAATGGCTAGATCTGGAACGACTTTCAGAATGGATCTAAAAAGGTTGGACCTGAAATGGCGCATCAGTGATCGGCAATAATTCAACTGAAAATAGATATGGACCCCATGTATGTGTGGCTTTCTAACAGTTCAAGGGTTTCACTCGGCCACCAATGATGTCTGACAGCTTGTGTATTGGGGCAATACCCGTCACTCCACGGCTCAAGTAAAACTGATAACCACTTTGCCACAAATGGCAACTCTTGGTTTACCTCACGAGTGGGAACTAGTCAATCAGGTAGGGGTCGTTGCCCTTTTCATTGGCAGGTCCTCTCAATGGGCCAACTACTTTGGGGTTCCTGTGGTACTCCTCGCAATGAGTTTTAGGGCTTATGCCCAAGTACTTCCCACAGTTAAGCGGATAGGGATAATTCCCAGATCGGAACTTGCAACAGACGCGAAAAAAAAAAATTGGGTAGAAATTCCACCCAACGAGCCCAAGAAAGTGCTCTGATACCAGGTGTGAAGAACCTGCAACAGTTAATTGATAAAATGCACAATATTTGAGATCACATAATACTTTTATTGATCGCAAGCCACTTCGAGGGGGAAACCTCCTTTGAGCAAGCTCAAAACAAAATAACTTCACGGTGCCTTCATAGGCCTCAACACACACTTATATACTAAGTCTAGGCGCCAATACTATGGGTCAAAACTATGGGCCAATACAAACTATGGATCAACAATAATACGGGCGACTTACAAAGCATATGTGCCAAACAACAATAACACAAACTATGGATCAAAAAATACTACGGGATGACTTACAAAGCATATGCGTCCAACAACAATATACTAACAAAGTAAATACATGGGTTCCTAACATTCTTCCAGCATTCAACTGTTAATTTTGTCACATTTATTGCATTGTAACCAATATTCATTACATTTTCTAACTTCGCATATCTTTCCATGACAACCAAATATTCTTTGCATATATTTCAATGTGACTAACAAGTCATGCCGAAACATCGACATGTCACTTTCGTACTCGATTATTTTGGGAAACATCATTCAGATCAGATCACATGGAACAATGGAAACATCATTCGTACTCGATTCTTTCTTACTCGAGTCTTTTGGGAAATACCTTTTGTCCCCTTTTCCGAATTAATTACCTCATGCAATAAATTTTGTTGTCTCCATAACCATATTTGAATTGTGTGGACATGAATTCCATTAACCTCAATGTCTCTTCAATTTATTTTCGTGTCTGTGGGTAACCACCTTCCAATTCTATAAATGAGCTATGAATTGCTTGGTTCATCACGCTGGTTCATTTCCTGTCTATCTTGTTCTGAGTGTTGCAGCCCGTGATTTTCTTGTCCTCTTCCATCATGTATTCCTTCTTCCAGAGATTAAATGACTCATTCGATAGTATCCACTTAGCAATTCAGTCGCAGCAGGCAAAATTGGTGAGACTGAGAGTGGTTGTGGGAGTTTGGAAAGCCCAATTGAAATAGTTTGAGTTCAATAATTGGTATGAACAATCGTAGGTCAATCATATGAATGCTGAGGGATTATCCAGTATGAACAGAAGAATCTTATCCTTGGAGAAGCAACAACAACAAATCATTGACTTGCTGAACATGATTTGGTCCGAACAATACACTGCCAATGCATCATCTTCTACTATGCAGCTTTGTCCATTGTTGCAACCCACATAGTACATTGAGAAAGATCTAATGGATTCGGAAATTCATCTTGCAGATCAACCAAACAACCATGACATAGAATTAGACCTTAAGCTATAGCTCTGAATTATCTTTGTAATTCTCAATTTTTTTTATACAACTTCCATCGTCATTTTTGTACTTCAATTTCCTTTATCCCTTGACATGATGCCTCTTTTGTACTTCAACTTTGTTTTCTGCGATAAAGGTTTCATGTAATGTAAATCCAAATTTTGAATATAATACAAACTTCATTTATGAATATGCGCGGGCCTTGTGTTTGTTCATCAATAATACTAATTTTCATTCTCCTTTCTATGTATGAGTTTGTTTAGTGACAATCCAACACATCATAGAAAATAATTGAATATATGCACATACCTTTTGCAACTTAATATTAGTGTGACTACAAACTTCTAACTCCACTTCTTACTAATACATTCCTTGAACTCCTAATGAGTATTGTGTTGAATTCAAGGATTTCACTTATCTTTTCAGAGATCAACAAGATAGGCAGCAATTGCTTGCTACTTGCGACGAGCCTAGGTCATTTGTTTGAATATCTTTCCTTACCCATTTCTTAATATGCACACTTCCATTTTGATATTGTGCCTTACTATCTTCCCTTTTTATCTTTGTATTATGATTGTTGTTATGCATAATATTTATATTTGGACAATTCACTGTTCTTCGACAATACTGATCCTTGTGTCCAAATCCATCACATGAATAACATCTCACAGTTTGACAATATTTCGCAATATGACCAATGTAATTGCACCTTTTGCACTTCATTGTATTAATCCTTCTTCTATTAGTGTAACGAAAAGAATTGCAATAACTGAGGGAATTATCATACTTGAATGACTTCATTTGATTTGGATTGTGCTTGCCATCGTAGACCTTCTCAGATGTTCTGTCATATCCAGGTACTGACTTGTCTACTGGTGATCTCTAATTGCTCAAAATATTATTTAGGATTGTTGTGCTATATTTGAATTTGTTCTTCATTTCATCTTCAAGACAAGCCTTGACACTTCCTGAATGAGATAAGTTTAGAGTATTAATCATGATGTGACCTTGAACCAGTTTCTTCCCTTTTATCTCAGTCAATTTTCTTATAAGCAAGATATCTCTCTATTCTTTTGCTCAAGTTGACTTGTCAGCAATTTATTTTTATGCTCTAAATCTTCCAATGATGTCTTCAATACTAATTTTGGTTAGTTTTTCATCATTTGATTCAATATGATCTAGGATATTAACTGAGAGAATAACATGTACAACATATCAAACATAAGAGACAAGAGACACAAAGCATTTCACTGGGGAAACCATAAAGGAGAAAACCCCACAACTTCCTGAGAGATAGAATGAGCACCAATACAAAACCCCAAAACAAGAGATAGTCTCCTAGCAGCTTCTCCTCCTCCACTTGTGCACACTCATCCTCTCTCTCACTAATGCGAAGTGAGTGAGTGTGTGAAATGGAAAAATAGAGAGGTGCTCCTGTAACGAACATAAATAAAGAAATAATTAAATAATTAAATAGTTAATAGTTTAATAGTTAGGAAAAGACATGTCTTCTCGTCTTAAAGGTCTGGCCATATTTAAAGGCGACCAAACCTATGTAATAATCATCTCTTATATTATCATTTATTCTATTATATTCCTATATGGATTATTTACATTATTTACACTGAGTATTTCCCTAAAAGACAGAATTATCTGCTTCAGTGGTATTAGAGCCCCTTCTTGGGCAGATTCTAGCCGTTGGCTATTAGTCGGAGTTTCTCCCGTCAATTGGTCCTTGACCATAAAATTTGGCCCTTGGCCACAACTCTCATCTCCTTCACTCCCTTTCACTCCTCTCGCTTCCACCAACACTCTTACTCATTTCTCCTCCTCTGCACTCCTCCATAAACCCGCATGCACCTCCTTCTCCAATCTCCGTCACTTCATATCCCATCACCCCCCATAGCTCCTATCCCTGCGCTCCACTCCACTTCACCTGCCTCCATCCCACGCCACATCTCATCCTCCGGTCTCCATTTCTCCTACCACCACAACACCCTTCCCACTGCACCCTTCCAATGCATCGTCCTGATTCCCACACTCGCCATCACTCCTGCGTAGCCCTTGCGTCTCCCTTCTCCATGCAGTCCCCCCCCCCCTCCTTCCACAGTCCCTGTGCTTCCCATGCCTACTCTTCCTCTTCTCGTGCAGTCCCCCCCCCAACTCCCATCTACAACATCCACACCGCACCACCTCACACTCCTCCACTTCTCTGCCTGCTCACTCCCATCTCCGCCTGCATCCTGTGCCAACATCCATCTCCCCGCCTTCTCCACGCACAACCTCCCTTCCACTCCCTCCCTCCGTGGCTCTCTGCGTTTCCCTCACACCGCAACGACCACAAAAAAATTCCATAGCTCCATCCCTTCATCCTCATTTCACTAATTCACACCTCCTATTCGCACCACCTTCTCCATCAAAACCCTAAGTTTTATTTTTGAAATTAAATATTAAACGTATAATAATATTATTATATGGTTAATATTCTAATTTGTGGAAAAGAAAAACTATATATTAAACTATATATAGAGTTTATAAAAACATTAATAATAATATTATTATTAATTAGTGAATTAATAATAATTATTATAAAACAAATAATAATTATTTTCAAAGAAAAAAAATTATTTTATTGAAACAATCATTAATTTTTGAAAAGAAAAAAAAAGGGCGTTATTTAACCTAATAAGAAGAAGACCATATTTTCGTAAAAAAAAAAGAGAGTCAAAGTCAAAGGAAGACTCCCTTGTCAAAAGAAGTCAAAGACCAAATCAAAAAAGGTCAAAGAAGAGCATCGCTTGTCAGAGAAGACAAAATTGAAGAAGTCAAGTCAAGTCAAGGAAGACTTGTCAAGAAGTCGAGACGTGCTGTCGACAAAGAAGACCAAGTTATCGTCCCAAGCCAGGAATTATGGCTAATTTTAAAGCAGAATTGCAGTTCGGACTAAAAGAAGCATTTGACATGATGAAGCGGGATATGTCTAAGAGATTAATAGAACAAGAGAATCATTATCTAAAAAACCATATTGAGAGATTATCTACGGAAATTGAGGAGTTAAAAAATGAAAACGATTTCAATCAAAGATTGAAAAATCAAGATATAAATAAAGAAATAAACGATTACAAAGTAGAAATAATATGCTTGAACAAAATTGTTTGCAACAAGGACGAAGAACTAGCGCAAATACAAAACAAATTAAAGGATCAAGAATCAGTGGTTGACCAGTATCAACAACAGATAAAAGTTCTTCAACAACAAAATGATGAGTCTAAAAGGTCTCATAAGTCAGAGATCGCAAAGAGTAATAAAACACTATCCAACAATTCTAAAGAAATTTTTAGATTAAGAAATCATAACAAAACACTAGTCACAAAAATTAAGAAGTTGAAAAATAGTCGAAAGACAGAACAATCTATGACAGACATTGAAGGAAGACTTCTAGACAAGCAGAAATAAAATAGTTGCATCAGAAGTCATAACGAAGACCTTAAGGAACAACTTAAGAAGTCTGAAGATGACAGAAAATCACAAGTATAAGTGATTAAGAAGTTTCAAAATGATAACATACAGTTGGAAAGCCAGTTGGAAAAGATACAAAACGAAACCTTAAAGCCTCAAGAGACAAAAGTACAACTTCTAGCTCAGATCAATGCTCAAAAGATGACACTCGTAAAATAAAATGACATTATGAAAATTCCCTATCGACACCTGAACCATAAAAACAGATATTCTAAAAAGTGGGAAATGTTGAAAGATAATGGTACTAATGTGATCAAAGCTCTTGTCGAGAGATCAATAGGTAATCCCAGCAGTCAACAACAAATCAATTTGGGATGGATTGATCCATCCACATATCGGAAGTTATGCTCTATACTTAGCAATTCGTATCAACATGCTTCGTCAGCCACGACATCACAAAGAACAATGCGACAAAATTATAAGGCTTTGAGGGCAAAGCCTTTCTAAGAGAGTGGCAATGTAACGAACATAAATAAAGAAATAATTGAATAATTGAATAGCTAATAGTTTAATAGTTAGGAAAAGCCATATCTTCTCGTCTTAAAGGTCTGGCCATATTTAAAGGCGACCAAACCTATGTAATAATCATCTCTTATATTATCATTTATTCTATTATATTCCTATATGGATTATTTACATTATTTACACTGGGTATTTCCTTAGAAGACACAATTATATTCTTCAGTTCCTCTCTATTTATACTTTACCTTTACTTTCCTTCTACTCTAACTTGTCCGAACTCCCTTAGGAGAGTCTAATAACCCATTAGCACTTGTCACTGGGCTGACCCCACTAGAGGAGTCTAAAAACCCATGAAAGACACAAATTCAAGGTCTAATGCTCTGTCATACATGGGAGGATGGACCTCAATGACTTTACCTGACCCAATTACAATAATGACTTCTCTGATCGGAGGAATAAACTTCTCTGTCGGAGGTACAACAATAAAGTACAAATACTATATAAAATATACAAGTGAATACATTCTGAAGTTAGAAATACATCAACACTCCCTCTTAACTAGGAAGGTATTCTCTTGACACAGGAATCAATACATATAGGCACAAGTCTTCAATACTAGAGTTGGATCATCGTCACTAGATCACTGAAGCATCACCATCAGTGCTGCTGTACTCGTCATCTGGATCACTGGTGCTATCTCTCAATTCTTCTCGTCATAGGAAGTTCTACAAATCCATCCCTTTTTCATGTTGGATGTATGCATAGCCTCCATGTAGGTCTTCATCATCTCTACGAGCGGGCCATCTAGTGGAATCTCAAGGCTAATTATGTGCGTCTTGAAAAACCTCGAAAGAGAATCCAAGGATTGATTACATGCGAAACAAAACCTACAAGATCTCCCAGGGCACTATTATATGCAAGCATGCCAAACCTCGAAAGAGCATCCCAGGACTGATTACGTGCTAAGCACAACTTGCAATATATCCCAGGGCGCTATTATATGCCACTGACAAAACCTCGAAAGAGCATCCCATGACTGATTACATGCGAGCAAGAAAAACCTCGAAAGAGCGTCCCAAGACTAATTACGATCTTCCTACTCAACCTATAGGATCTCCCAAGAATAATTATATGCTATAAGGAAAAACCTCGAAAGAGCATCCCAGGAATGATTACGAGCTTCCTGCTCAACCTATAGGATCTCCCAGGGCTGATTACATACCACTTCAAAACCTGTAAGATCTCCGAGGGAGCTATTATATGTCCCTCCAAGAAAAACCTCAAAATAGAATCTTCCATATCTCCCAGGGAGCTATTATATGCCATAGTAAAAACCTTGAAAGAGTATCTACAAATATCTTAGGGCACTATTATATGCTATTGCACAATCTGACAAGATATCCACGGCCACGACCTCGACGCATCACCCAAATGCTCATAATCATACACGGTGCATCACTCGGATGCACATGATCATACAGAGCATCAACATACAGAGCATCATCATACATAGCATCACCTGAATGCTCATCACACAGCACTTACATCCATAGCCATGGGAGGACCGGCCTGCCACCATGCTTGGAAAGGCTCCTACATCAGTGTCCCATCACTTCCTCTTGGAAGTCTCTTCGATCTGAAGAACACCAAGCCTCTCTCTGAAGTACTCGAACTTCACCCTGGATAGTGGCTTGGTCAACACATCTTCTATCTGCTCTTCCTTCGCAACATACAGTAGCTTCACTGCTCCTCTCTGCACCATATCCCTGATATAGTGATACTTGATCTCAATATGATTCAACTTGTCATGGAACACCAGTTTCTCAGACAGCTTCACACAACTCTGGCTATCATAGAATATACAAGTAGCATCCAACTGGAGATCAAATATATCGGATAGTAGCTTCCTAAGCCATACTGGCTCAGAACTGACCGAACAAGCTACGACATACTCTGCTTCAATTTTACTCAGTGCTACACAGGACTGCTTCCTGCTAAACCAAGAGATCACCCCTGATCCCATACTGAAGCAACACCCCAAAGTGCTCTTCCTATCTGTAGCATGCTTGATCTTGTAGATCCACTTGGAAGTCACAACAGACTTCCCTTCTAGACTAGGGACCACATCCAAGACATCATTCTTCATGATCGACTGGTACTCCTGGATCATGGCATCCTTCCGTTACTGCATCTTGGATCCTGGAAACTTCAGATTCTTCAATATCTTCAATAGGTAGTTTTCTTGAACTTTGTTGCTAGAACAAATATCGTTGTCCTTCTTTTGTAGGTGAGTGTACACGATCTTTCCTACAAGTCAAATTCAATTGCATGATTAGAAACATCTCATAGTTTTCAGAACAAAATCTTACACATAAGGACATATGTCATACAGTCATGCAATTATCTTAGCCAATACTTCAATACAACATTTATCCATATCTTGTAACTTTCTAGATGCCTTCCATCTCTACCAGAACATTGTTAAGAGTGTGCACTACTCCAACATGTCAGCAAAGAGGTTTCAATCTAGATACGTAGAAATGGAGTGTTGTATAGTACCATAGGCCACTTACCCATTATTTGCATATTAGTAGTATCTTGTTCATTAATGCAACTTTTCTAACATGCATAATATACATCCTAAATCTAAGAACATAAGTATGTACATGACTGAACAACATCATTTAAGTAATCATATATACAATAAATGACAATTCAAATACTTATCTTTGTTTGGTTGTTGGGTGGACTCCCTCTCAATCACCTCTCAATCTTTGCTTCCTTGCAGGAACTACTGGACTGCGCTCCCTCTTGATCCCTATTTTCCCTTTGTGATAGCATCATGATTATATGTCTTTGAACTTCTATCCATCTTGGACCACTATGCATGCTTAAGTGTGCACTAGTGTCATCATTGTGTTATCCTCAGATCTCATTCATAATTATACATTCATTAGTATAATCTTAATACTATCAAAACATTATAATCCTATAATATTAACATGTATGGTCATTATCATTTCATGCACACGTAATTTATCACAAGTGTTAGTATTCAAGGTTTCAGGGAGCACTTCTTTTACTCATGGATATTCTTATTTGACCATAGGACTCTTCTAGTTTTTCATATCATTAATCAAACTAAGAAGCATAATATGCATAAACCCATGATTACTCAAACTTATAATTATCAATCATACAAAAGTATACTTATATAAGATCCTAACGCAAAGTAGGATTATAACTCAATATAGGAAAACATACCTGGATTATCATGCTTGCTAGTTATTTCTAACATACCCACATAATGTCTTATTTGTTCTCTTCAATGATTTAGAGAGCTTGTGCTAGCAACCTGCATATCTCATAAGTTAAGCATTGTAGAACCAAATTATACATACCTCGTAAGTAGAGCTTCTATGTGATCAATGACTATGGATGAGTATCTGTCTTCATGTCACCATGGTCATATATTCTTGATCTAGAACTTGATTTGTCTTTCTTGATGTACCTTTCATGTTAGAAGACAACCTCATCCTCATACAACACCACAAGTGCATTAGTACCAGCATAGATCCAAATCCTAGGCTCTATTAAGCGCCGAGAGGGATCAAATATCCCGAGTTGCAAACCTCTCCTTGAATAGCTCCTTGAGTGCAATACCTGAGCCACCTAATCCTAAGATGTAAAGTCTCTAGTTTAAGTCTCATATTTAGTTTTTACTTTGTATTATTATTTTTTGTTTATGGCCAACATAATATTTATTGCTTTTTACTTTGTATTATTATTTTTTGTTTACTTTGTATTATTTTGTTACTCGACAAACTCGACAAACACTCTAAAATATCATATTTACTTTTTACTTTGTATTAAAAGTAAAAAGTAAAGTCTCTAGTTTAAGTCTCATATTTACTTTTTACTTTGTGTTATTCTTTTTTGTTTATGACCGACATAATATTTATCACCTAATCCTAAGCTCTAAAGTCTCTAGTTTAAGTGTCATATTTACTTTTTGCTTTGTATTATTCTTTTTTGTTTACGACCGACATAATGTTTATTACTTTTTAGTTTGTATTATTCTTTTTTGTTTATGACCGACATAATATTTATTACTTTTTGCTTTGTATTATTCTTTTTTGTTTATGACCGACATAATATTGATTACTTTTTACTTTGTATTATTCTTTTTTGTTTACTTTGTATTATTTTGTTTACGACCGACAATATCAACAAACACTCGACTTACAAGATCTCCCTCATACAAATGTTATTTATGGCCGACAATATCGACAAACACTCGACTAACAAGATCTCCCTCATACTGGGTTGTAGAGCACTTCTCGACGCAACAATCATAAGTGTCATAACCCTAATCAATGAATGTCTGCTATCATTCACATGCATTCATACTTTTACTAAGGTGATAAGACAATTATAAAATTAATCAAGATTGTACTAACCTGAATAATATCAAGACAAACATATAATAGTCTTAATCATCATATAAATGAAATAAATTTCAAAAACATACTTGCATCTCCTCAATTCATACCTATCGAGATTTATGTTCTTTCCTTCAAACAACTTGGTCAAGGAATCAAATATATCCTTGGGTGTCTTTAGAGAAGACACATGTGGTATGAGATGGTCTTTGGTAGAATCTGCAATGATCCTCTTGGCCTTGACCAAGCTCTTCTTATGTAAGGCCTTAGCCTCATCTCCCTATGGAACTAGAACTTCTTCGCTTATGTAGGTGTCCAATTCATTCTCTTCTAAGATTAACCCAATCCACTTTGATTTGTTGAAACTCAATCTCGAGCTGGCCAGGGTTTGATGGAGAAACCCTAAAAATCCAAACTTGGAATTTCAAACTTTTGTCTGGAAAGGGAGATGCAATTGACTAATGTGAGCAAGCTGGTGTGCTCAGATTTTGAAAACTCCAAAAATTGACCCTTCAAAAATGACCTGCGAATTTCGGATCTGCAACTTCTGTCAAATTATGGTTTTCCTGGTTTTCAGGTCCAAAACCTGAACTAGGGTTTAATATATCCCGGGGTTCTACCCAACCAAAAACTTCAATCTTGGTCTCTAAATTTCAATTTTTCTAAGGAGATCAATCCTTTGTTGAGATCACTCAAAATTTCCACTTCTGTCAAAAGCCCTAATTTCCCGTAGCAGTGACAAGCCAAAAATGAAAATGCTCAGAATTCAATTATGTTTTGACAGAAATATATGCCATATTTTTCTGGTACATCTATAAAATTTCATATCCTCAGGGTTTGAAACTTCATCATGTGGTAGATTGACCTCTCATCTTTCCAACCCCACAAATCCAAGCTTCAATGGATTCTCCATGAGAGATATATGCTAAGTGTTGCAACATGACCTTTTTTTGGGATGAAACAACATAGAGAACTTGTATGGAGTGCCACGTGTCATTGTTTCAACTTCGGCCTCTAAAATTCGGACCTGTGAAACTAAAGTCTATTCCCTAAATGTCACGTTTTATGGAATTCCGTTTGGAGCTTCCTAGCCCAATATATGACCTTTGTTCCTAGGTCACCTGTTTAGGGTTTCATTCTAGAAGAGGCAGAAACCCTAACTTGTACGGATCATATATCAAAAAGTACAATGAATATGAGGCTGAAATTTTTATACAAGGTACATACATGTTTGATATTTGGCCTGTAAAAATTGCATATCTTGAACCTTCTCCAAAACGTATTTATAGCGAAAGTGCCACAATGACTAGTTTTTACTAAACGAAGCCCTAGCTTCCAATTTGTCGCAAGTGCAACAAGTGTCGTAAATGCCATACAATGCCTTCCTTCAGGCTAGCTCTGATACTGTGTTAGTTTTTCATCATTTAATTCAATATGATCTCGGATATTAACTGAGAGAATAACATATACAACATATCAAACATAAGAGACAAGAGACACAAAACATTTCATCGGGGAAACCATAAAGGAGAAAACCTTGCAACTTCCTTAGAGATAGAATGAGCACCAATACAAAACCCCAAAACAAGAGATAGTCTCCTAGCAGCTTCTCCTCCTCCACTTGTGCGCACTCCTCCTCTCTCTCACTCATGCGAAGTGAGTGATTGTGTGAAATGGATCAATAGAGAGGTGCTCCTCTCTATTTATACTTTACCTTTACTTGCCTTTTACTTTAACTGGGCCGACCTCCCTTAGGAGAGTCTAATAACCCATTACCACTTGTCACTGGGCCAACCGCACTAGGGGAGTCTAATAACCCATGAAAGACACAACTTCGGGGTCTAATGCCCCGTCATACATGGGAGGATGGACCTCAATGACTTTACATGACCCAAGTACAATAATGACTTCTCCAACCGGAGGAATAAACATATCCGTCGGAGGTACACCAATAAAGTACAACTACAATATAAAATATACAAGTGAATACATTCTGAAGTTACAAATACATCAAAAATTTCTCTTCTTCAATCATTCTAATTTTTTCTACTTCACAGTTTAGTTGTTTCTCAAAATTCATTTCCTTTTCACTAACCTCTTTTTCAACAGACTCTGGAATCACTTTGGCTTGCTTGACTTGTTCTTCATACTTTGATAGTTGGTCTTGCAAGATTTTTTTCTTAGTTCTTGACTTCTTCAATTCACCCAAGGAACTAACTAGTTCACCTTCCTAGTCAACCTTTGTAGCTTCTTCTTCTTCAGATTGACTATCTAATTTAGTTTATGTGACAGGATTTGGAGGTGTATTAAAGGATCCACTAAAGAAATACTTATTCAGTGTTCTTTATTGACTTTGCGCAATTGGTTTGTTTTTCTTGATAGAGGGAAAACACTTTTTATTTTCTTCACTTCTTTCATCTTCCAAAAAGACAATGAAAAGTACTTCTTTTGGATTATCATCGCAATCAATTTCTTCAGATAAACTGTTGTCTTCGTCAGTGTACAGACTCTTCCTTTGTTTTGGAACTTTCTTCTTATTCTCAGATCTATGCTAGGTGTGTGCCAACCTTCGTTCAATGTAACTGGCTTCTTCTTCATTTTCATTGTCTCGATCTTCCTTATATGGACACTTTGAATCAAAGTGGCCTACTCTTCCACATCTAAAAGATTTAAAATTCAATTTACCCTTATACTTACCTCATCCTCTTTTAAAATTTCTCACAAAGTTTGATTCTTCCTCATATGATTCATCACAAGATCCTTTGTCATGTTCATGCTTCGCTTTCCTGGTAGCAAGTGGCCTACTCTTCCACATCTAAAAGATTTAAAATTTAATTTACCCTTATACTTACCTCATCCTCTTTTAAAATTTCTCACAAAGTTTGATTCTTCCTCATATGATTCATCACAAGATCCTTTGTCATGTTCATGCTTCGCTTTCCTGGTAGCTTTAAAGGCTTCTTATTTTCTAATGGGATTTTCCCTTTCAGATCTCATCTCATACACAGTCAGGATCCCTTGAAGCTCATCCTTTGTTAATTTTACAAGATTGGATCTATCTTCTAACATAGATACCTTTGAGTCAAATCTTGGAGGCAGAGTTCTTAGTATTTTCTGTACAATTGATTCTCCATCTAGATTCACTCCAAGAATTTTGATGGAATTAATTAACTCATCAACTCGAAGGAAGTATGATGCAATGATTTCTTCATATTTCATTCTCAAAGACTCATAGAGTCTAGAGTAAGTTTGCAATTTTTCCTTCTTTACTTTCTCGTCACCTTCATAGATGTTTCTGAGCTTGTACCATACATCCTTAGTTGAAGTGAAATGCATGACTTTAGTGAATTCTGTCTTTTAACACACATAACATTGCATTCCTGGATCTTTCATTTCATTCATACTATATTTTCTCAAATGGATCAACTAGTGTAGTTGTTGGGACATTATAACCATCTTCAATAGTCTTCCACACATCAGCTTTGTGTGATTGCAGATATAAGTCTTCCGTCCTAATACTCCAGAAGTTGTAGTTGGTACCATCAAATCTCGATGCTCAGTTAGTGGATATTCCTTCATGCTTTTCCATATCTGTGCATGGATCTATCTTCCAGATTTTAGGTTTTTAATGAAGACACCCACTTTGATACCAATTGTTGGAATCTTATTAATATAGAGAGGGGGGATGAATTAGTATTAGCACAGTTATGAACAATTTTTACTTCTTATTAATTGAACTTGAACTTAAATTATGCATCCATTATAAACAGAGACATTCACCATCACATGAAAAATACATAGAACATAGATTTTTACGTGGAAACCCAAACATGAGAAAACCATGGAATGCTCTCTTATATGATGTGATGAACCTGCAACAATTGATTGACGAAAATACACAATATATAAGATCACAGAATACTTTTATTGATCACAGGACACTTCGAGGGGGCAACCTCCTTTGAGCAAGCTCAATACAAAATAACTTCATGGTGCCTTCATAGGCCCCAACACACACTTATATACTAAGTCTATGCACCAATACTATGGGTCAAAACCATGGGCCACTACAAACTATGGATCAGCAATACTACGTGCGGCTTACAAAGCATATGCGCCAACAACAATAACACCAACTATGGATCAACAAATACTACGGGACGACTTACAAAGCATATGTGTCCAACAAAAATATACTAACAAAGTAAAGACATGGGCTCCTAACATCCCCTCCCCCTTAGAAAAAGCTTTGTCCTCAAAGATTTAGATGTGGAAATTGCTGCTGAATCTGAAGGAGTGGTTCCCATGTAACATCCTCTGGTTGCATGTCATGCCACTGAATTAAGACCTATGTGATAGAGCGAGAGCGAAGCTGACGAGTGCGTCGATTGAGGATGGCCTCTGGCTCCAAAAGGATGGATCCTTCATTATCTAGTTCGGGTAAAATAGTTTGTCCACTGATGTTGGTGCCAAGAACTTTCTTCAGACAAGAGACATGAAATACTGAATGAATGCAGGAAGAAGGAGGAAGTTCCAATTTATAAGCAACAAACCCAATCTTCTGAAGAATCCGATATGGCCCATAGAAATTTGGAGCGAGCTTATGGCGCCCTTTGAGTTTTAGGGACGATTGCTTGTATGGCTGGAGATGAAGAAAAACCATATCGCCTGCTTGAAAAGTGCGCTAAGAACGGTGCTGATCAGCTTGTTGCTTCATGTGATTTCTTGCCATGTGAAGATTGTCCCGCAAAATGCAAAGAATCTGATCGCGGTTTCGAAGGACCATGTCAACTACCTGAACTGTTGAACTACTGGGGGTGTATGGAAGAAGAACTGGAGGTGCCTGACTATAAACTGCTTCCTATGGGGTCATTTTAGAGGTAGTGTGGTAAGAGGTATTGTACAACCATTAAGCGAGAGGGAGCCACTTTGCCCACTGATGTTGTTGTTCAAAGGGGAAGGAACGAAGATAAGTTTCCAAGCATTTATTGATAATTTCAGTATGACCATCTATTTGTGGGTGATACACTGAACTCATCATCAGTTTGGTGCCAGTGTGGCGAAATAGTTCTGTCCAAAAATGACTGGTGAAAGTCGCATCACGATCCAAGATAATGAAATAAGGGATGCCATGAAGATGAAAGATCGAGTCTAGGAAAATTTGAGTGATTGAGGAGGCTGTATGGGGATGTACGAGAGCACAAAAATGACTATATTTGGAGAGGCGATCAACCACAATGAGAATCATTGTCTTCCTGCCAGATTTAGGGAGCCCTTCAATGAAATCCATAGAAATATCTATGCAAATCCATGTAGGAATGGGAAAGGGTTCAAGCAATCCAAGAAGGAGTGTCGTTTCACCCTTATTGTGCTGGCAGGTATCACATTCAACCACCATCTGTTGAATTGTCCTTTTCATGCCCTTCCAAAAAAAGTTATGCCGTGCCCGTTCATACATTTTGAGCAACCCAAAGTGCCCTGCCAATGGAGAAGCATGGAGCTCATAGAAGACAGCCTATTGAAGATCTGTGCTCTGTGGAAGCACCAAATGACCCTTGTATCTCAGGGAAGCACCATCCCAAGAGTAATGTGGTACAGTAGAAGGGTTGTTGGTCAAGCGTTGGTTGATTTGAGATAAGGAAGAGTCATTGACATAACCCTATTGAACAGATTGCAACCAATTTGGAACAGACATAGAAATAGCTGAAAGAGAACCTTGGGCATCAAATGTGTGAGAAAGAGAATTTGCCACAATATTGTCCTTACCCTTCTTGTAAGTGATCTCATAGTCATAATCCATGAGTTTGGTAACCCATTTATGTTGTGTTTGGGAGGAGACATGTTGTTCCAAGAAATATTTCAGAATCTGGTGATCAGTCTTGATGCAAAAATGATTCCCTAATAGGTATGGTTGCCACTTCTGTACTACATGCAAAATAGCCATCATTTCCTTCCCATATGTAGAGGCAGCTAAATTCTTACCTGAAAGGGCTTTGCTCGTGAACGCAGTAGGGTGTTCATCTTGAAGGAGAACAGCACCAAGTCCATTTCCGCAAGCATCACTCTCAATAGTGAAGGGCTTGGAAAAATCGGGCATTGCTAGAACATGTGTAGTACACATAGTGTGTTTCAGTTTCTCAAACGCACACTCAGTAGCATGTGTCCATGTAAAAGCATCATTTTTCAATAGAGCAGTTAATGGAGCTGCAATATTCCCATAATCTTTGACAAACTTGCGGTAGTAGCCAGTCAACCCCAAAAAATGACGAAGGCTCTTGAGTGTCTGAGGATGCGGCCAATTGTTCATGGCAGCGATTTTGGCAGGATCCACGCGAACCCCTTGTGCTGAGATAATGTGCCCGAGATACTCAAATTCCTTCTGTCCAAAAACACATTTAGACTGTTTGGCGTGGACATGATGGTCAGAGAAAAGTTGCATGACAAGATCTAGATGCTGGAGATGTTCAACCCATGTTTTACTGTAGATGAGGATATCATCAAAGAATACCAGAATGAATTTCCACAAGTAGGGCCGAAATATTTTATTCATTAAGGCCTGGAATGTGGAAGGAGCATTAGTGAGGCCAAACAGCATGACCAAAAACTCATAGTGGCCATCATGTGTGCGGAAAGCTATTTTAGGGATATCATCCTCATGAACCCGAATTTGATGATACCCAGAACGAAGATCAACCTTGGAGAAAAATTGAGCCCCATGAAGCTCATCAACAATAGGAATTGGAAACTTATCCATGATGGTGAGGTGATTAAGTGCTCGGAATTCAATGCAGAGGCACCATGACCCATTGTTTTTGTGGACAAGAAGAACTGGAGAAGAAAAGGAACTAGTGCTTGGGCGAATAATACCTTGCTTCAATAAGTCCCAAACGAGCATTTCAATCTCTATTTTTTGGTGAAATGGGTAGCGATAGGGCCTGATGTTGGGAGGAACGTTGCTCTGAAGGAGCTAAATACGATGGTCTTCTGGTTCAGCAAAGACACCTCTATATCGATCCAGAATTTGTTGTAGATCCAAAGGAGTAGTGGAGACTGCTGATGGTTGCATCTGAATGGAATGGATCTGAGCGACGACACGATGCGAATTCTTCTTAAGGATTTTTTCCATGCGATGTGAACTGATGATGCTGAGAGACCCTGGTTGTAATCCTGTCAATGTGTATTTTTGTCCATTTGTGGAAAACTACACCCAAAGTTTAGCAAAATCCCATAAGATAGGGCCAAGTGTGCATAGCCATTGAGCGCCCAAAACCACATCACATCTGCCTAAGGTCAAGGAAAACATGTCAAAGCGTAGGGTATAATATCCCATAGAGATACCCACATTACAACACGTCCCTTTGCAAGGTAAGGTGCCCCCATTGGCAACCGTGACTTCAAAGTTGGAGCAAGGATGGATAAAACAATCAGCTTGTTTGGCGATCTGAGGGTCAATGAAATTATGAGTGCTACCAGAATCAATGAGTATTGTAAGAGGAAGCTTCTTGAAGTAACCCCTGACCCACATTGTTTGGGGGGTGGTGATTCCAACTAAAGCATGGAGAGATATCTCTGGCTGGTCATCCTGAGACTGAGGGTCAATAGGCGGTTCCTAAATGTCGACCTAAGCATCCATTGTATTTAGATCTTCATCACCAATTTCAGAGGCAGGCAGAGAATCCACATCCAAGAGATAGAGCTTTTGCTGAACACATCTATGTCTTTGAGTGAATTTCTCATCACAATTATAGCAAAGCCCCTTTTCTCTGTGTGCCTGCATCTCTGTTTCAGACAAATGCTTGATAGGAGTTGGTCAAGGAGCTGGCGGTATGGGTGATCGTTGAGAACCCATATTTCAAAAGGGAACAAAAGTGGGCTTGGAGTGCTATTGGGCTGTAGTCTTGTCTTCTACGAACTTAGCCAACCCCAGGGCTTCCATCATTGTGTTGGGACATAACATTTTGACCTCAGAGCAAATGGCATCCTTTAGACCACTGATAAAACAACTCCGGTAGAAGTCATCAGACAATCCTTCAGTGTGGTTGGCTAGTTTCTCAAATTCGGTTTGATACTCTCTCACAGTGCCAATTTGGCGAAGTTTAGTGAGGGCTCTTGTGAAGTCATCAAAAGCACTACGACCAAATCGTTGCAAAAGGAGTTGGCAAAAGTCTGGCCATTTTGGCTCTTCATGAGCGTTGATGTACCAACGGTACCATTGAAGAGCTTCCTGTTCCAAATGAAAGGATGCAAGTAGAACTTTGTTGACATCAAAAGTATTATGCAGACTGAAATATTGTTCTGCACGATAGATCCATCCAGTTGGATCAGTACCATTGAAGTGAGGAAAATCAAGCTTCGGACCACGGAAATTGCTGGAAGAAGAGAACCCATTGTCTGATGAAGACTCGGACTGTCGTTTGTTTTTCATGGTTGAATGCTCAAGATGGAGGCAGAAAATTTTTTCATCCAGATCCTGGAGTTTGGCTTGGATGGCGGCAAGTGCTTCCTCCATAGTTTTTGCTCCGGCGCGGGTGACAACCATGACCAGGAGTTTTTTTTTTTTTTTTGAGTGGGTAGAAAAACAAAAACAGAGACTGTTTCAGTAAAGGAAAATCTGGATTTGGGAAAAAATCAGAAGGGTAATTTGGGTTTGACTAGGTTTTGGACACTGTCAAAAGGACAGGGAAGCAGAAAATGAGGATTTCAGAAGCGGGATGAAAGAATGAGAAAATTTGGCAGAGAGGGACAAAGAAGCAGAATTAGGGAAGAAAATCTGTGGTAAAATTTGAAGGCGATCGGGTGAAAATTGAAGAAGTTATGACAAACCCTAAAAATAGACAAATGTGAGATTTCGGGTGTTGGAAAGTGGAATTTGGGATAGGGTCCTCAGGAATGAAAGATGCAGAATGGGATTGCAGGGGTGTCAGAAAAGTTTCAAGGGAAACAAAGTTAAAACAAGGGAGATATGGTGGAAAAAAACAAAATTTTATTTATTATTTTTTATTTAGAAATGGATCGACAATGGCACGAAAAGGATCTGCAACAGATGGATCTGGAACGACATGGAAGTGATCAGCAATAGACAGATCTGCAATGGCGCGGAAGTTATCAGAAACAGATGGATCTGCAACGGAGCGGAAGTGATCGGCAATAGTTTTGGACAGAGGAACTCTGCGATGTATCAACTGAAAATAGATATGGACCCCAGGTATGCTCGGCTTCCTAACAGTTCAAGGGATTCACTCAGCCACCAATGATATCTGAAGGCTTGCGTATTGGGGCAGTACCCCTCACTCCACAGCTCAGGTAAGACTGATAACCGCTTTGCCACAAACGATAGCTCTTGGTTTACTTCAAGGGTGGGAACTAGTCAATCAGGTAGGGGTTGTTGCCCTTTTCACTGGCAGGTCCTCTCAATGGGCTAGCTACTTCAGGGTTCCTGTGGTACTCCTCATAATGAGTTTTAGGGCTTATGCCCAAGTACTTCCCACAGTTAAGCAGATAGGGATTATTCCCAAATCCGAACCTGCAATAGATGCGAAAAAAAATTGGCAGAAATTTCACCCAGCGAGCCCAAGAAAGTGCTCTGATACCAGATGTGATGAACCTGCAACAATTGATTGACGAAAATACACAATATATCATATCACATAATACTTTTATTGATCGTAGGCCACTTCGAGGGGTTAAACTCCTTTGAGCAAGCTCAATACAAAATAACTTCATGGTGCCTTCATAGGCCTTAACACACACTTATATACTAAGTCTAGGCGCCAATACTATGGGTCAAAACCATGGGCCACTACAAACTATGGATCAACAATACTATGGGCAACTTACAAAGCATATGCGCCAACAACAACAACACAAACTATGGATCGACAAATACTACGGGACGACTTACAAAGCATATGTGTCCAACAACAATATACTAACAAAGTAAAGACATGGGTTCCTAACATATTAAAAATATTACATTCAAGGAAGCACCAACTTTCAAAGTTCTCCAACACCAACTGTAAGGAGGCACCGGCACCTTTCTTTACAAGTTACGACCTGAAGGAAGCACCACCTCCTCGATTTACTAGCTTCAACTGGAAGGAGGCACTGACCCCATGTTCCTTGCCTCGTCTTATTTCCGTTGTATGACTGTAGAAGATATTTATTTGGTATTATACATATCCATGCACTCTTTAGATTATCTGTAGTTCACTTCACCGTGCTCACCCTTTTTATCCCAATATATTGCAGTTACTGAATTGTATCACTTACTTCACTTGAATACAACAAAATTACCCACTTGAATTCATGTTTCATGACATCTTGCATTATGTGCTCTAGTTCAGTATGTCATTCTATTACTACACATCTGCAAACCCAACTAATACTGTGCATCTTTTGTCGTCCTATTTTTCTAACTTCATGCATATGTATCAGATCAATCTGTGCACCTTCTGATATATTACACTTATGTATTGGTGCTTCTGTCTTTATATAATCCATGAATTTCTATTCATCATCTATGATACTGCATTCTTGTTCTTTGCACTTGTCTCAAACCATATTGTGATTCTTCTATTTCACTACATCTTTGTCTTTCTGCATCTATATTAGACCATCTATGACTTCTTTTGCATCAACTTCGATACTATATTTCTATTCTTATACACTTATCTCATCATCTCAGGCATCATTTGTAGTGATTCAGGTCTTCCTTCACGCATCTGTCATAGATAAATTACATCACTTCGCGCATCACTAGTTGTGCTTAAAATTCATCTTCATGCATTTGTCTTAGATAAACTACATCACTTCGTGCTTCACTAGTTGTGCTTCAAATCTGTATTCATGCATATGTCTCAGATAAACTGCATCATCCTGCACACCATCATCAATTTCATTCTTATGTTCGTGTGAACTTGACTCTCTGCTAGATCATGCCATTCTAGTTCCACAAGCCATTGATAAACCAAACTAAGAACCTTTCCAAATCAGAGAACTACCACTTTCGCATCTTCAAGCTTACTTCAAATCTCCAACTTGGCTTCTTATTTATACTTATCCTATGCAGATGGCATGCCCACAAGTTGGTCATAGTGTTCCTTCTTCATTGCTTCATGGTTCCACTTACTTCACGCTTGCACTACTTTTCATGTTCTGTGCCACTGAGGTGTCATCCCTTGTAAGTCTTGCGCATAATTGGTCCTTTGCATTATGGGCCTTGTGCATTTTGGAATCCCTTCATGTGTGGTATTGTGCCCTTGTGGTTTTATGTACTTCTTCAAACTGGATTACATATACTTCTTCAAACTAGCTTTCATATATTTCTTCAAATTGACACAACGATACTAAATCCTCTTATCAGTTAACATCGATGAAAACCAAAGTTCAACACTATATTGTTGGCATCGGGTGCAGCTTTTGGGTCTCCCATGCCAATTCAATAGTGCGAATGGGATGAGAATTTGAAAAGGTGTTGTTAGTGTTATTATTAGCCAGAGGCAGGATCGTCACCAAACTGCAAAGTGAGCTTGGAAGTATAATTCAGATCAGTAAAATGACGCAGGTAGAGTGGAAGAATAGTGTACTGTAGCAGGCTACAGGGCGCAGTAGGAGCCTAGAAAATAGTTAGCAGAGAACGTTCTTGAATGGGCGTAGCCACGACCCATTGGTGCTATGCATTAGGCCTGTCCCAAGTCACCCCAGACAAAAAACCATCGTGGACGCGTGTCCATCTCACATTTGTTTAGGGCCCGCGAGGTGGTTTTCCCAGACCGTTTTTTAGGGACCCCGAAACTACCAAAGCTAGCATGACATTTTTATGAAATGCCCGACATAAATCGGGCAGGTCGGACATGGTGGGGCCCATGCTTGAAAGTTTCATCCTTTAGGCCACTGATCTCGATGGATCCTGGCAAAAGATCGGCGTTCATCCGAGTGTCAGGGTTCAACAGTTGCGCGACATTTATCCCGTCTGGCCATCCCCTGAAGTAAAACCACCCCTTCCACGTGGAAGTCCCAAAATTACTCAGGGGGCTTAAAGTAGGTTTTCTAAACCACTCTTTCGGGGTACTGAAAACCACTAATGGTTTCTATCTTATCAACCTCCACTGTCACTTGGAAGTAGCACCTCTCGGTACTTATTACTATCGTCGTCTTTGTACGAGCTGCAAGATGCTCTCAAGATGCAAAGCCCAAAAAGGTAATCATGTAATTACCAGCATAAATCCAAATCCTAGGCTCTCTCAAGCGCCTAGAGGGATCAAATCTCCCTAGGTGCAAACATCTCCTTGAATAGCTCCTTGAGTGCAATACGTGAGCCACCTAATCCTAAGCTCTAAAGTCTCTAGTTTAAGTCTCATATTTACTTTTTACTTTGTATTATTATTTTTTGTTTATGGCCGACATAATATTTATTACTTTTTAATTTGTATTATTCTTTTTTGTTTACTTTGTAATATTTTGTTACTCGACAAACTCGACAAACACTCTAAAATCTCATATTTACTTTTTACTTTGTATTAAAAGTAAAAAGTAAAGTCTCTAGTTTAAGTCTCATATTTACTTTTTACTTTGTATTATTATTTTTTGTTTATGACCAACATAATATTTATCACATAATCCTAAGCTCTAAAGTCTCTAGTTTAAGTCTCATATTTACTTTTTACTTTGTATTATTCTTTTTTTTTTATGGCGGATATAATATTTATTACTTTTTACTTTGTATTACTCTTTTTTGTTTACTTTGTATTATTTTGTTTATGGCATACAATATCGACAAACACTCGACTTACAAGATCTCCCTCATACAAATGTTATTTATGGCTGACAATATCGACAAACACTCGACTTACAAGATCTCCCTCAGACAAATGTTATTTATGGCCGACAATATCGACAAACACTCGACTAACAAGATCTCCCTCATACTGGTCTGTAGAGCGCCTCTTGACACAATTACGATAGTACAGGATCGCTTGCCAATGATCGTTCATGAAGCTCTATAAATACTCCAGGAGCTGGCCTATTTTTTATTTCAAAGCTCCTAATCTTCACCGGTCCAGAGCACGAAGCCAAAGACATGCATATTGTTCAGGATTGATTAATTCAAAGCTGAGTGACAGGGGCTCCCAATGTTGCATTTCATCTCAAGAGGATGCTCACCAGGAGCATTGAGGATCTAGATGACCAACGTCCATGAGTAGCCTGCAGATGCTCACTCACAGAAATCATATAGGAGAAGCCCGAGGTCTCACCCGAGATGTCTAAGGAGGGTTCAGCTATTACATCGGTTAAAAGGGAGATGGGCCTTCCGGGCGCAAAAGCACGGAAGAGGGGGATACGCTGGTCCCAGCAAAGGACGATCAAATTGTGAAGCAGTAGCACCTGAGCATTTTTAACGAAGCAATGACAGAATCAGGTCCTATTCCACAACTCAGCATCAGAGTTGAACTTTTGTCCCGTCGAAAGAAAGGTCCGAGAGAAAAGGGCTTGGACAAGATGGAAGAAGTAGGTAGTAGAGGTCTGCAAAACAACAATCTTTAGTAGTATGGTTGCATCTACGTCTTCATGGGGCCATAGGTGGTCCAACCAGTGTTTAAAAGGTTCCTGATAACTCTGAAAGATGTTACGTCGTTAATACCTTATAATTTAAGGTGATGCGAACTTCGTCAAGCCGGACATGCTACTTTGCTAGCAAAGTAGTCTTGGGTCGCAGTCATAGGATAACCAATAATTTTCCGGATGAATGATATTGTAACAAAATATGTTAGGGAGTATTGTGAAGATGCTCACAGAAGATCCAAAGAGATGATGTAAACCTCATAATGAAAGAATTTAGGAATAATAGAAGAAGAATAGAGTAGTAGAACACAGATCCAAAGGAGCTCAGATAGAGGTAGAATAATTACACATGTTACATTAATCTAAATAGTAAACAGGTAAATATACAATGCTCAGGATTTAATTACACTAGGTGTGATTCGAATTAGCCTACATGGACAGATCCATAATCAGTGGAGTGTCATCAATTCATAACTAGGAGTCCAACTCATCATCAGTGAAGTCATCAATGCACAAGTAATAGTTAACCAGCAATCAAACTAAGTCTAACTGAATGTGGTAGGTGTAACTGGCACATGTGGTAGGTGTAACTAGCACATGGAAGCACTGATGTAGTGAAGGATGCTTAGTGGAGGGTGCTCATGGAGCTAACTGGAGTCAAAACAACCTATCTAGTCACACTGGAGGTCCATCGAAGTGATAAGGTCAGTAAAGAGTGAGTCAAGCCTAAAATCAGGGAGAGAACTCTTGTTAACTGAACATAACTGGACTAGTAGGTGAAGAAGTGCACCTCTCTCATGCAGTAGGTGAAAGGAGGGTGCACTAGGCACTAGGAGGGATGAAACTCATCAAGAAGAAGCTCCGTGGGATAGCTAACTGAGGGCTAGGTGTTGGGACTAATGACTGGAAATGCATGCAAACCCTAGAATGCATGCAAACCCTAAAAGTGCATGCAAACCCTAAAAGACTGAAAATGAAAATTACTGAAAAGATGGTAGGACTAGGATGGAGTATTTTTCCCATAAACCGAGGAAATGGGGAAAACCTCATGGGAAAAATACCCCCCCTCAAAAGAATAGTAAATAACTCAAAGAACCATCATACTAAGTAGAAAAGAAGGAAGCTTTCATCAGTGAAAACTTCTGCAAAAAACTTGACAAGTTGATCCCCTGTAGGATGCCAAAACAAGTGCTAGATGTGGATCTAGTCTTCTGATGTGCCTTCCACTATGTAGAGGATGTATTGGATGAAGCAAGTCTCTCAGGAATTATTTCTGCAACTGGAGCGAATGGAACATGAGGAGTGTTCCCATGTGATGGAAGAGAGAACCCCATCATCATGCTGTATCTCTCATGGAGAGGTAGATGGCATAATGCAAGGTTGGCATGATGCTGAAGTCTGGTAGTTCGGTGAACACATGAATCCTCAACTGTGTTCTCAGTAGTAGCAAGGACTGTGTGAGTCCATATTGACCTCGAATCTGGATTGAGAATAGGTGTTGGTTCTGGATCTGAATCTTTTTGAACTATGATCTCAACATGAAGATCTTGATCTTCTTCATCAGAAGAGGAGTCACTCTGATCTTGATTAGAATCTAAAGGAATAGTCAGAGAGAAGGGCATGAATTCAGAGAACTCATATGCGTTAGAGGTATGATTAGCAACCCCATTTTCTATAACCTTTCCAGTGGATATCTCTGTAATCTCTACTATGTTTGGACAAAAAGTTACTTGCTTTGGTGATCTTGTATGAGTCATCTGATATACTAATAACAAATTAGTTGTTAGAGAAGGAACAAATAAAACATTTTTGAATTTACCATGGTCCATATGTACTGTACCCAATCCTTTGGCAAAAATATGAGAGTTGTCTCCCATGTGAATAGTAGGCCCATCCTTGATATTTAAAGAGGAGAAAGATTCTTCAGAGGCAACCATGTGGTTGGAGGCTCCAGAATCTATGAGGAGGGCTTTTGAATTTGAAAAACCAGCCATCAATGCATGGCAATCATCAGATCCACTTCCAGAATCAGACATCTTTGCTTCTTTTGGAACAACAATTTTGTTTTGTTCAAGAAGATTGGTTAGTAGATCTATTTTCTTATGCATGAAAGCTTTCTCAGGATGGTTTCCTCTCTTGCAGTAGGAGCAATTAGGTCTCTTATGTTTGTCACTTCTGGATTTGGATGGCTTCTTGTCCTTGTCTTTTTGCCTCCCCTTTGCATTCGCTCCACTTGCTTCTCCAGCTAGAAGAGCTAGATCTTTGGAGGCCTTGATGGCACCCATTTGAATCAATTTGTCCTCTTCTTGAATGAGAGTTGTAGTAAAGTTTGCTAAGGTATGAAACTTCCATCAAGGGATTGACATTCGCCCAGAATGGAAAGTAGATACAAAAACAAAAAATTGAGATCCAAGTTTACTCAAAATGGAGAGCACCAATTTCTCATCACTTTTAGTGATACCACAATGCTTGCTTTGTACAACCAAATTCTGAAGTTTTGAGATGAATGCTTGAATGCTCTCGAAATTGCTAGTTTACAGGGAAGCCAATTCATTTTCGAGAGTGTAGCCTCTTAGCCCATCTTGTTTGCCAAAGAGACTACCCAATTTTGTCCATAACTTATTGGGAGACTTCAATCCTTCAACATGAAACAGTAGATCTTCTAACATATGGAGGCATATGAATCCAAAAGCTTCATCCATTCTATTAAGATGCTTGATTCTCTCTACAACTTGATGTGGTATGGCATCTTTTTCAAATACTATTCGATTTAGATGTCTATTATGCAAGTGTAATATCATCCTACCCTTCCATTCAAAGTAATTGAAGGGAGTGAGAATTATAGGAGAAGAAGGAGCATCCGAATTGCTCATCTTGATTGTTGGAACAAGTGCAAAAGGAAACTACTGAAACTATTGCTGCAACTATTGGAACTTCAAAATACCTGCAAAAAACTCTCAAGAATGGAGGTAGAATATAATATCTAATGGCTCTGATACCATGTGAAGATGCTCATAGAAGATCCAAAGAGATGATGTAAACCTCACAATGAAATCATTTAGGAAGAATAGAAGAAGAATAGAGCAGTAGAAAACAGATCCAAAGGAGCTTAGATAGAGGCAGAATAATTACACATGTTACATTAATCTGAATAGTAAACAGGTAAATATACAATGCTCGGGATTCGAATACACTAGGTGTGATTTGAATTAGCCTGCATGGACAGATCCTAATCAGTGGAGTGTCATCAAGTCATAACTAGGAGTCCAACTCATCATAAGTGAAGCCATCAATGGACAAGTAATAGTCAACCAGCAGTCAAACTAAGTCTAACTGAATGTGGTAGGTGTAACTGGCACATGGAATCACTGATGTAGTGAAGGAGGCTCAGTGGAGGGCGCTCATGGAGCTAACTGGAGTCAGAAAATCCTATCTAGTCACACTGGAGGTCCATTATAGTGATAAGGTCAATAAAGAGTGAGTTAAGCCTAAAATTAGGTAGAGAACTCTTGTGAACTGAACATAACTGGACTAGTAGGTGAAGAAGTGCGACTCTCTCATGCAGTAGGTGAAAGGAGAGTGCACTAGGCACTAGGAGGGCTGAAACTCATCAGGAAGAAGCTCCGGGGGCTAGCTAACTGAGGGCTAGGTGCTCGGACTGATCACTAGAAATGCATGCAAACCCTAGAATGCATGCAAACCCTAAAGTGCATGCAAACCCTAAAAGACTGAAAATGAAAATGACTGAAAACCTAGTAGGACTAGGATGGAGTATAGGAATATCCTAACAAGTATAAACATAAAAAACTAGAAGTTGTTGAGCTATAACTGATTGTAACAATTTCTTTTTTAGATAGTAGGAAGGCTATATATAGCCAAATAGGTAGTAGCCAAAGGGTCGGCTCTCTTTTGTAAGAAGTATCACTTCATATATTGGATAGTTTGATCAATACATAAAGAGAAATACTTTTGCCATATCTTGGATATTTTTATGGATTCAAAGTTTTAATGTGTTTAGTTTGTTCCTTCTCCTATCTCTCATCCCTTCCATGTATGTATGATCAACAAAGCAGTTCTGATTTTAATATGAGTGCATTTGCTTCATTTTATTTCTTCTAAGATGGTTAGTAATTGAAGTATTCATGCTAATTGGTCTGGAGGTGATATCCTTGTATTATGTAGTGGTGGTTCTGTGTTCATCTTGTTAGGACTGTTGAATTCCTCTCTTAGGATCGACATGTCGTTCTTCAAACATAGGATAAAGGATTACTTCTGTAGTGTCTTTATCTTATGCCATTCATTTTCCATTTGATACTCTAAGTTTGATTTATGGCACATTGGAATACTGCCCATTTATATTTCCATATTGGAATTCTACAATTATTTTCTGTCAGCTATGTTTCAATCAGGACCAATTTCAGAAAGTCTCTGAAAGCCTCTGAAGATAGCCTTAGAAAGTCTCTGGGAATAACATTTTTTTTGGTGCCATTGCCGGGGACGCAATCAAGAAGATAAATCTTCCCTGGGTATAATGAAAAAATTATACGCTCTCAGTTTTATGGTAGAGGAAATTGAGTTGTAGGCTGTTATCCACCTGGAAACTCCATAGTAAGCAAACCTGTCATCTAGACGAAGACACAGTCACCAGAACCCAAGCCATGAATAATTTGTGGCCCTCGAAGACTCAGCTTCTTGGAGACATAGACGTGGGAGATTCCATGATACCTCGCCGAGCTATCAGCGAAGTTTCGCTTCCCCTCTATTTGGCCCCCAATTCCCTCCATCTGAATTTGTCATCCAAACCCCTGAGCAAGAACCTTTTCCCCACGATCCTCACACTCCTTGTGCTGATCCTAGTTTTCAAAAAATCTGTGCTGTGAGTGAAGAATTTGTTGCTCACACCAATCCACCCAAGTATTTCTTTACCTCACAGGCGAAGAATTTGAATGCCAGCCACCTCATGTCAAGAGGAGGAGGAAGATGACCACCTCCACCACCACCTAGAACACCAAGATCAATGGAAAGCCATCACAGACCTATGCAATATCCTACACCCGTAAATGATATGCCTACCCATTGTCTGAAGTTGTTTCCAAAGTACGATGGAAGCAAACGAACATCTGCTGAGGACCATGTGTTCCGGTTCCAAGATTTCACGGACAATATCTTGGTTGAGCACGATGATGTATTCATGCGAATATTTGCTCAGTCATTGTAAGGAGAGGCCAGAAAATGGTTCACATATTTACCTAATGCCTCCATTAGCACTATGGAAATCATGGAAACCACGTTCGCCAAGAAATGGGGAGTTAAACGTGACATCCTTTATTATTTAACATAATTCTTTGCTTTAAAAAAGAGCAGCTCAAAGAACATGGTCAGTTTTACAGCAATATTTAAAAAATTGTATTTTAGGATTCCTGAGGACATTTGTCCTATGGAACCGGCAGCTCGAGTCACTTACGCGGTTGCTTTCCCCTCAGATTTTTCTATAACACTAAGGGAAAGAAGGCCAATCTCGCTCAGGGACATGCAAGATGATGCCATAGACATTGAGGGAAATATGAGAGCCAGAGGAAAAATTAAAATGACTAGTGACGTAGAATCAAAGGACAAGGGAAAGGCCAAAGAGGAAGGCATTTCTTCAGAAATAAGAAATTCTCAAGAGGCAAAGATTGATGAGATGACCCGCATTATCAAGAACCTGTCAAATAAAGTTACCAAGATGGAATTAGAGAGTAGTATCCCCAACAGACAGTCACTTGTTCGTCCTCCTAATCAATTCAGGAGACCGTTCAATCCGCAAATGGCATATAGAGAAAAGAGAAATGAGGAGCAATCGTTAAGACCTCCTATTCGTGAGAAGGAAAATAATCTAGTTGGAATCATGGTGGAGGAAGACTACGAAGAATTTGAGGAGCATTTAAATTGGATGGAAGAAGACTCCCACCTCATGCATCTTACCAGAGAAGATTATGAGACTTCACTCTTCTATGAAGAAATAGACCCACATCTCATTGAATCCCAAGATAACAACCAATTCCTTGATGATGGTACCGTTTTCCATAGTGCCCAACCATATAAATCTCAAAGAAAGTACAACTTCAGATCGAGGCCAGAGGTAATAAATAAACAGAGTGGACATCCTAAGAAGTCCCCAAGTAAGCTTGCTCAAGCGAAGTCTACTCAAGCACCCCTCTTATCCAAAGACAATAACCTCCCCAGAGACAAAGAAGCCGAAGCCATAGTTCTAGAGGGTCCGATTCATCCAAGCATAAGCCTCCATAAGAGAATTGAAACAACCCTCAGAGAAGGCTACGCTTCTTTCAGTCTAGAACAAGAGCTGAACAAATTAAAAATAGTGGTTCCCTTGACCGATTTGATAAGAAATCTTGTGTACCAGGGCCAGATTGATAAAATGTTGCACATGGCCGAAATATTTGATCAGCAAGATTCCATAAATCTCAACGATGAAGCCCCTGCTTTTTAGTGTGGCCCACACATTGATAATAAAGAGGAGCCCACCACCCCATTTTATGTCACCCTAAACGTACATGAAAAGCTCCTCCATAATTGTATGTTGGATTTGTTGATGTATATGTAACTTCGGAATGTATTTCATATATGTATGTTGCATGTACTCCTATAGAGATGGTATTATTCCTCTATACGGAAGTGTCGTCATTTATATTGTAAATGTCGTAACTTATACTTGATGGGTTATTAGACCACCTTGTTGGGGTCGGCCCTGTATAAGTCATGTGGGTCAAAGGGTTATTAGACCACCCTATTGGGGGTCGGCCCAATCCGCATTATGTTATGTGGTTAAGTTCGAGCCTACATGATTTATGTAAAAGGCAAGTCAAGTCAAGTATAAATAGAGTGCGGGAGGCACTCTATTTACTCACTCACTTCTCACTTATGCACTCAAGGAGGAGTGGTGCACTTATGGAGGAGGAGGATCTAATGCTAGGATATGTCTATCTCTTGTTTGGGTTGTATCATTGCTCTATCTATCTCTGAGGAAGTTATTGGGGTTTTTCACCTTTATGGTTTTCCCCAAGTAAATCTTTGTGTATCTTGTGTGCTTGCATTATTGTCTCCATGATTGATATGCTATAGATATGTTGTACATGTTGTTCTCTCAGTTAAGATCCTAGATCATATTGAAGTAAATTCTGAAAATTTAACATGGTATCAGAGCTAGCCTGAAAGAAGTCATTATATGGCATGTATGACACTTGTTGCACTTACGATGCTAGGGCTTGATATAGCAAAAACCAGTCATCGTAGAACTTTCGCTATAAATCTGTTTTGGCGAAGTTTTCAGATCTGAAATCTTTACAGGTCGAATTTTAAATCCCCATGTACCTTGTTTCCAAAGGACAACCTCTAATTCGTTGTACTTTGTGATTTATGATCTGTACAATATAGGGTTTCTGCCTCTTCCAGATCTGAGTCAAAATCAGGTGACCTTGGGAAAAAGGTCATAACTTGGGCTAGGAAGCTCCAAATGAAATGTTGTAAAAAGTGACAGGTAGTACATAGAATATACTATCTTAGAAAACGTTTTCAGAGGCCTAAGTGGAACTAGAGACACGTGGCACACCGTACAAGTTCGCTCTCCTGTATTATCCCATAAACAGGTCACGTTGCGACACTTGGCATAACTCTCTCTCAGAGAGTCCAATTGAGGTCAGACCTATCAAGATGGAAAGATAACAGGCCGAGATATCTCAATAAAATTTTTCAGAGGCTGAAGTTGAAACAGTGACACGTGCCACACCGTACAAGTTCGCTCTCCTGTATTATCCCAAAACAGGTCACGTTGCGACACTTGGCATAACTCTCTCTCAGAGAATCCAATTGAGGTAAGACCTATCAGGATGGAAAGATAGTTGGTCAATATATCTCAGGAAACTTTTTCAGACCCTGTGGATCAAAAACTTTGTAGGTACACCAGAAACAATCAGGTACATATTTCTGTCAAAACAAAATTATTTTTTAGTACCTTCATTCATGGCTTCGGGAATTTAGGGCTTCAGAGAAAGTTGGAATTTTTGTAATCGGAGACCACGACTGAATGCTACTCATCAAAATAAAAATTTAGAGACCAAGATCAGAATTTTTGGTTGTGCAGAAGGCTGGGCTTGATCAGACCCTAGTTCGGGAGTTTGATCAGAAAAGTGGAAAATTAGGGCTTCTGTAAAAATGGGAATTTTTGAAATCTGTGACCACGGCTGGAAGCTCCTCAGAAAAATAGAAGCTTAGAGATTTGGATCAAACCTTTTGATTGGGAAGAAGAGTGGGCTTCATCAAACCCTAGTTCAGGGTCACGTCCAGTGAATTTGGAAGTTTCAAAGGCAAAATTGAGGAGTGAAACTTTGCAATTTTCAAATTCTAAATATACCAGCTTGATTAGCTCATCAAGGCACATATTTCTATCCTTTCGGAAGTTTGAAATTCAAAGTTTGAATTTTTGGGGTTTCTTTGACAACCCCATATCCAGCTCCAGGTCCAGTTCTTTCAAATCAAGTGGATTGGGCTAATCCTAGAAGAAGATGGATTGATCATCTGCATAAGTGAAGAAGTTCTTGTTTCAGAGGGAGATGAGGCTAAGGCCTTACATAAGAATATTACAAGCGATCTCGACAGGTATGACTCATCGAGGTATGTTTTGATATTTGTTCATGATTAAGTTTATGGTATGATTGTCCTCATATTATTATGGTTAGTACAATATTGATTTTATATTTGCCATATCACCTTAACAAATTTATGAATGCATGATAGAAGATATTCATTGATTAGGGTGTTGACACTTATGATTGTACTAATGCATTATGGTGTTGTATGAGGTTTATGTTGTCTACTAACATGAAAGGTACACCAAGAAAGACAAATCATGTTCTGGTTCAATAAAATATGATCATGATGACATGAGGAAAAAGATTCATCCATTGTCATGGATCTCATAGAAGATCCATTTACGAGGTATGTATAACTTGGTTTTATAATGGTTAACCTATGAGATATACAGGTTACTAGCACAAGTCATTGAAGAAGAACAAGAAGACATCATGTGAGTATGTTAGACATAACTAGCTAGCATGCTAATCCAGGTATGTTTTTCCTATATCAAGATAGAATCCTACTGTGGGTTAGGATCTTATACTGTTGTGTTGTTGATAATGATTATTCATGAAGTCATAAGTTTGAATAATCATGGGTATATGCATATTATGTGTCTTACCTTAATTAATGATATGACTAACCCGAAGAGTCATAGGTTTGAGTAATTATAGGTTGAGACATGTTATGTTTCTTATGATTTGACTAACCATAAGAATCCTACATAAACCTTGAATGCTAATGCTTATTATTTCTGTTTGAAATGATCATGACTATACATGCTTGAGATTATTGTGTTTTAATAGTATACTAATGAATGTATGATTTTATATGAGATCACAAGGATAACACAATCATGATACTAATAAGCATGCATAGGGACCAAGGATGAGTATGAGTTTAAGAACAGGTAATCCAGGAAGCAAAGATCAAGAGGGAGCACACTCCAGTTGTTCCTGCAAGAAAGCAAAGGAACACACTTCAGTAGTTTCTGCAAGGATGCAACTATTCAGAGGGAGTTGACCATCTCTCTACATTCCACAACAAAAAGGTGTAGAAGAAGCTACTTCAGATTAGGACTCCAGTAGCTCCTGCAAGGAAGCAAAGACTCAGAGGGAGTCCACCCAATGAACAAACAAAGATAAGTATTTGAATTGTCATTTCTTAAATAATACTGTTCAATAATGTATATACTGATGTTCCTAGAATTAGGTTGTGTATTATGCATATTAGAATAATTGCATTGATGAACAGTATACTACTAATATGCATGGGTAAGTGGCCTATGGCACTGTACAACATTCCATTGCTACTTATCTAGAATGAAACCTCTTTGCTGACATGTTGGGAGTTGTGCACACTCTTAACAATGTTCTGGTAGAGATTGGAAGGCATCTAGAAAGTTACGGGATATGGATAAATGTTGTATTGAAGCATTGGCTAAGACAATTGCATGACTATATGACATATTTCTTTATGTGTAAGAATTTGTTCTGAAAACTATGAGATGTTTTCTAATCATGCAATTTAACTTGTTGTGTAGGAAAGATCGTATGCCATCACCTACAAAAGAAGAACTACAACATTTCTTTAGCAACAAAATTATCTATTGAACATATTGAAGTTCCCAAGATATGGGAAGAATGCCATGATCCGTCGATCATGAAGAACGATGTTTGGGATGCGGTCCCAAGAGCTGAAGGGAAGTCTGTTGTGACTTCCAAATGGAACTATCAGATCAAGCATGTTGCAGATGGCAGCATTGAGAAATATAAAAGTGATGAAATAGAAGATGCACCAGATGGATTTCAAGACAACATGGTGTAGTCATATATGTGTGCAGAACTTGGTATGGTAGGATAGACAGCTTTCTATCCGATTTTGGCTTTACCAAGAGTAAAGCGGGTTCCAACCTTTACTACAAGGTTGAGGAAGGAAATCCAATGATACTACTATGTGGATGACCTGTTTGTATCAGGAAAGGATAGATGGATTGCCGACACATAGTAGAAGCTTGCTGCCGAGTTCGAGTTGAAGAACTTGGGGATGATGCACTATTTGATTTTGGCATGGAGGTGTGGCAAAATGTAGATGGAATCTTCCTTGGACAAGGGAAGTATGCAGTAGAGATCCTGAAGAGGTTCGGGATGATGGATTTCAAGGCCATGGCCACACCTATGACATCGAATCTGAAGCTTCTTTGTGATGCTTCATCTGAGCCAGTTGATGTCTCTATGTATCGTCAGATGATTGGGTCCTTGATGTACCTGACGAACACAAGACCAGATATTTGCTTTGCTGTGAACACATTGAGCCAGTTCCTGACGGATCCGAGGAGTGTTCACCTGGTTGCTGTAAAGCATGTTCTGAGGTACCTGAAGGGTACAGTGGATTTTGGGCTCAAGTATGAAGCGAATCAAAAGTTTAACTTGTAGGGTTATGTTGATTCAGATTGGGCTGGCAGTGCTGCAGATAGGAAGAGCACATCTGGGTGTTGCTTCAGTATGGGATCAAGTGTGATCTCATGGTTTAGTAGGAAGCAATCCTGCGTGGCACTGAGTACAACTGAGGCAGAGTATGTTGCAGCCTGTTCAGCTAGTTGTGAGGCAGTATGGCTACGGAAGCTACTGTCTGAGTTATTTGATCTCCCGTTGGATGCTACTGGTATCTTCTATGATAACCAGAGTTGTGTGAAGCTGTCTGAGAACCCAGTGTTTCATGACAGGTCGAAACACATAGAGATCATCACTATATCAGGGATATGGTGCAGAGAGGAGCCGTGAAGCTACTGTATGTTGAGACGGATGAGCAGATTGCAGATGTGCTGACGAAGCCACTAGCCAGGGTGAAGTTCGAGTACTTCAGAGAGAGGCTTGGTGTTCTTCAGATCGAGGACACTTTGAGGAAGAAGTGATGGACACATTTTCTGAAGCCATTCCAAGCATGTTGGAAGGAGGATCCTTCACATGGCTGTGGATATAAGCGCTGGATGATGAACATTAGGATGATGTTCTGGTTTCTGCTGGATATGATCAGTTGGATCATTTTTATGTATGTATGTACGCATCATGTTGGATGCTAGATATGATCAGTTGGATCATTTATATGTATGTACGCATCATGTTGGATGCTGGATATGATCGGTTGGATCATGTGTATGTATTTTGTATATGCATCATGTTGGATGCTTGGACCATGTATCTATCTATGTATCAGGTGGATACATTATGTATGATGATATGTATCAGGTGGATACACTATGTATGATGATATGTATCAAGTAGATACGTGGTGTGCATCAGATGGATGCATTGTATGATCAGGATGATCGTGGATGACGAGCTTCTCCAGATGACATGCAGCAGGATGTTGCAGTGATGATGATCAGGGTGATCATGTGTACATCAGGATGATGTATGATGAGTATGAGATGATACTTTGTGGCCGTGGATCAGGTTGTGCAGGTAAGCATGTAATTTGTGCCCTGGGAGATTTGCAGATGGTCTTTCGAGGTTTTTCCTATGGCATGTAATTTGGTGCCCTGGGACATCTGGCAAATGCTCTTTCGAGGTTTTGCTTGGGAGGACATATAATTTGTGCCCTGGGAGATCTGCAGATAGTCATTCGAGGTTTTTCCTATGGCATGTAATTCGTTGGCCTGGGATATATGGAAGATGCTCTTTTGAGGTTTTGTCCTATGGCATGTAATTTGCTCCTGGGAGATCTGGACAGGATGAAAAAGGCCTCAGATGCTTCAGCCAGGTTTTGCCATGACCACATGTAATTTGCTCCTAGGAGATCTGGACAGGATGAAAAAGGCCTCAGATGCTTCAGCCAGGTTTTGTGGTGGACCACATGTAATGTGCTCCTGGGAGATCTGACAGGTAGAGCTGTGTTCTCATAACAGCCTGGGATGCTTCAGCCAGGTTTTGTGGTGAGATCACATGTAATGTGCTCCTGGGAGATCCGACAGGTAGAGCCGTGTGCTCGTAACAGCCTGGGATGCTTAAGCTAGGTTTTGTGATGGGTCACATGTAATGTGCTCTTGGGAGATCCTACAGGTAGAGCTGTGTGCTCATAATAGCCTGGGATGCTGCAGCTAGGTTTTGTGATGCACGTAATAAGTCCTGAGGATTCCACAGTATGGCCAGTGATGATGAAGACCTGCAGGTGGTGGGCCTACATCCAGTATGAAAAAGGACTGGCTCTGTAGAACTTCCTATGACAAGTAGATTTAGAGATTGATTGAGATAGCAGCAGCAGTGATGATGATGATGAATCGATGACGATTATCCAGTGACGATGATCCAGAGAAGAGGACTTGTGCTGAGAAATAGCTTCCTAGTTAAGAGGGAGTGTTGATGTATATGTAACTTCGGAATGTATTTCATATATGTATGTTGCATGTACTCCTATAGAGATGGTATTATTCCTCTATACGGAAGTGTCGTCATTTATATTGTAAATGTCGTAACTTATACTTGATGGGTTATTAGACCACCTTGTTAGGGTTGGCCCTGTATAAGTCATGTGGGTCAAAGGGTTATTAGACCACCCTATTGGGGGTCAACCCAATCCGCATTATGTTATGTGGTTAAGTTCGAGCCTACATGATTTATGTAAAAGGCAAGTCAAGTCAAGTATAAATAGAGTGTGGGAGGCACTCTATTTACTCACTCACTTCTCACTTATGCACTCAAGGAGGAGTGGCACACTTATGGAGGAGGAGGATCTGCTGCTAGGGTATGTCTATCTCTTGTTTGGGTTGTATCATTGCTCTATCTATCTCTGAGGAAGTTATTGGGGTTTTTCACCTTTATGGTTTTCCCCAAGTAAATCTTTGTGTCTCTTGTGTGCTTGCATTATTGTCTCCATGATTGATATGCTGTAGATATGTTGTACATGTTGTTCTCTCAGTTAATATCCTAGATCAGATTGAAGTAAATTCTGAAAATTTAACAGGATTCTGGAGCATCTCATAATCTAATGCCCAAGGTTATCATGGAACAATTGGGATTGGAGATCAGTAGGCCATATCATGATCTCTATAGCTTTGATTCAAGAAAGGTGAAATGCATAGGAATGATAAAAGACTTGGTGGTCACCCTTGCCCAGATACCGGCCAAAAGTGTAATGATGGACGTGGTGGTGGTAGATGTCCCAGCTAAATATGGCATGCTTTTGTCAAGGAGCTGGGATAAGAAGGTGGGAGGCACCATGCAAATGGACATGAAATATGCTACCATACCCATTTTTGCTGGAGAGACCAGGCGGTTATACAGAGAAGCTATGTTTTCCTATGTTAAAAGAGACCAAGACAATCCTATGAACTACCCTATATATGTGACTGATGAGGACATGGGTTGTTATAGGCTGTCATCGGGAGATCCGGTTGAAGGATAAATCGCACATATTCAGGTGACTGAAACAATCATCGAGGACAATAGAAACCAAGTATGGAAGCTCTTTTTTGATGGGGCATCAGCCGAAGAGGAATCTGGAGCAGGCATACTACTTTCATCACCATTTGGCGATGAACTTAGTCTGTCTTACAAACTAGATTTTGATACCACCAATAATGTCGCCGAATATGAAGCGCTCATCCTCGTCCTCCGAGCAGCAAGAGACTTAAAAATCACCAAGCTAGCTATCTTCGGAGACTCTGAGCTTGTGGTAAATTAGATCAAAAATGTATATCAGACTAAACATCCAAGACTCAGAGCATATCGCAATCTGGCTTGGGACCTCATTGAGAATTTCTTTGACGCCTTCAATATTACTTTAGTCCCTCGAGAAGAAAATCAACAAGTTGATGCTTTGGCCATGATGGCAAGTTCCTTTCATCCCCCCAAGAAGCTGAAACTGAATTACGAGGTTGAATGAGATACCGTCCCTCCATTCTTGACAACGCCAAGAGTTGGCAGGTTTTTGAGGATGACCAACAAATTAAGCACTTCTTGCTACTTGTTCGTGAATTCTCAAATACTGATATAGACATCGGTTCTGGAGAAATAGAAGAAGGTAATTCACAGGTTGAAGATGTGGGAAGTTCTGAATTTATGCAGCAGATTGCTGGTCACAAGGTTTTGCAGCTAAAAAATAACTTCATCCCAAAAGGACTGGTACCACTAGAACAGTTGTTCGACAAAAATGAAATCCCATTCAAACCAGCGGTGTAGCCAATGACTGAGGTTGTGTAGGAAATAAATCCTGGCACCATAGAGGACCCCAAGTTCGTTAAACTCTCCCAGTCTCTCACAAGCAAGCAAAGGCAAAGGTTTGAAGTGTTATTCAAAGATTATGTAGTTTTTTTGCGTGGAAGTATGAAGACCTCCGGACTTATGAGACTACCATAATACAACATAGGATTCCCTTAAATCATGATGCCAAGCCGGTTAAACAAAAGTTGAGACAAGTGAATCCCCTCATGTTTCCAGTGATCGAAAAAGAAGTAAGGAAACTTATTGGTGCAAAAATCATTATACATCTAAGATATTTAGAATGGGTGGCTAACCTAGTACTATTTAGAAAGAAAAACGGTGAGATACGGCTATGCATCGACTTTAGGAACCTGAATAAATGCTCGTTGAAGGTTAATTATCCCTTACCCAAACTAGATCATATCCTGAAAAAGGTAGTTAGGTCAACTCAAGTATCTATGATGGATGGATTTTCAGGTTACAACCATGTTGCAATGCATTTAGATGATAGGGAAAAAACGGCCTTCACTACACCATGGGGAACGTTTATGTATGACAAGATGCCTTTTGGTCTTATGAATGCTGGTGTGACATTCCAAAGAGCCATGGACATAGCATTCGTTGGTGAAAAAGACAAATTCATTGTGATAGATCTGGACAATATGACCGTATTCTCTAAATCTGACAAAGACCATCTTCAGCATCTGAAGCAAACCTTTGATAAATGCAAGAAGCATGGCCTGTCCCTCAATCCCAAGAAGTCCTTTTTTGCCATGACAAAAGGAAACTTGTTGGGGCATATCGTTTTAAAAGATGGCGTAAGGATAAACCCAGAAAGAGTGTCGGTTATCAAGCTGATTGAGATCCCACGAAATAAAAAGGAGGTATAGTCTTTCATTGGTAAAATAATTTTTTTACGGAGGTTTATCCCTAATTTTGTTATTACTGACATGCTAAGAAAATATGCTGAGATAAAATGGACCATAGCTTCAAGGAACTCATTTAAATAGATAAAAGACTCCCTGGGAGAGGCGCCCATTTTCACTAGCCTGGACTACACCAAGGATTTCTTAATTTTTGCTTTTACCTCTGAGGTTACTATTGCAACAGTCCTTTTGTAAAAAAATCACGAAGGGAATGAACAACCCATTTCCTTCTTCAGCCGAGCCCTGAGAGATGTAGAATTAAAATATAGTACCATGGAGAAGCACGCCTATGCCCTTGTTAAAGCACTCAAGTCATTCAGGAGATACGTTTTGCATTCCAAGATCATTGCTCATGTCCCAGGGAGTACCATTAAAGATATCTTATGTCAGCTTGATGGTGAAGGATGAAGAGGAAAGTGGATTTCCAAGATTCAAGAGTATGATATGGAGATTAAGCCTACAAGGTTGGTAAAGGGACGGGGATTAGATAAGCTGTTAGCTGAATCCAATTATCAAGCCCTAGAGATCAATTTGATCAATCAACACCTCGGTTCGGAAAATGAAGAAGGTCAACAATGCCTTCCCGACCAATTAGTTGAGAAGTTTCTGAGATCAGAGTGGTATGGGGATATAGTTTACTTTCTACAACATCTTACTTACCCACCTGAGATGGAGAAATCCAAAATAAGATCGCTCAAACTCAGAGAAGTCAAGTACTATGTTTTGGATGGTTACCTCTTCTGGAAAGATCCACTTGGCATCTTGATTAATCGTATTGTGGAAGAAGAGACAAAGGGTATAATTGTTGAGTTTCAAAAAGGTATGTGTGGAGGGAATCATGCGTGGAGGGAGACTGCTCATAAAATATTGCGAGTAGGCTATTTTTGGCCTACTCTATTTACTGATGCAAGCAAGATCGTCAGGGCATGCAAAGGATGCCAAATGTTCGCAGGAAAGCAAAAAACGCAACTGTTACCTCTTAGACCCATTAGGGTGGAAGCACCATTCCAACAGTGGGGCCTCAATTTTATTGGAGAAATAAATCCCCATTCTAGCGACCAGCACCAATGGATCCTTATAGCCACTGATTATTTCATGAAGTGGGTGGAAGCTATTCCCACTAGGAACATGGGTGACTCAGTTATAATAAAATTCCTAGAAGACAATATTTTGGTAAGATTTGGATGCCCAAGGAAAATACTTACAGACAACGCTCCCGCCTTCAAATCATATAAGATGATGATATTCTTCCAAAATTATAATATTGAATTAATTCATTCAACTGCATACTACCCACAGGGAAATGGCCTGGCCAAGTCTTCAAATAAGAGCTTGGTGAATATTATCAAGAAGATGCTCAGTACAAACAAAAAGGCATGGGACTCCCAATTAAAGTTTGCATTATGGGCAGACGGAATTAACATCAAAAGGGCCATAGGCACCTCGTCATTTCAGTTGGTTTACAGAAAAGAAGTTATCCTCCCAATTCAGTTGGGTCTCCCAGTAATGAAGCTGCTACAGTCAGAAAGCGAAGTGCCAGATGATATGGAAAGAAGTATTCATCAGTTGATAGAGATTCAACAGGTCAGAGAACAACTGGATGATTCCACTAAGATCCACCAAGACAAGATAAAGGCAATTTTTGACCGAAGGGCTGTTGCTCGGGATTTCCAACAAGGAGATCTTGTGCTAAAATGGGATGCTAGAAGAGAGCCAAGGTCTAAGCATGGGAAGTTCGACAATTTGTGGCTGGGTCCTTCTAAAGTTATCACAGTCTAGGACAACAACACATATGAGCTGGCCCAACTTAATGGTGAAATTTTTGGGAACCCTGTGAATGGGAGATTCCTAAAGCGGTTCTTTCACTACTGATTCTTTTCTCCCACTTTGTGAATGGAGCCAATGTACCATATGTGTAACATTTCTCGTTTCCCATTTGTTTTTATTTTTTCAAACTCTTAATCAACTCTGTTACCCATTTTTTGATCATTTCTCTATAGCTCTATTGTCAGCAAGCATATATGACTGCACAACCCAATGAACTAAAGGCACTAGTATACTGTTCTCAACCTCTTCCAGGAGGAAGATTCTATCCCTGCTGGAGCCAATGTTATTGTTATTATCATCTAGAGGCAATATCATCACTGAAATCCAAAGTGAGCTTGGAAGTAGACTTCAGATCAGTAAAATGACATAGGCAGAGTGGAAGAATAGTGTACTGTAGCGGGTCAGAGGGCACAGAAGGAGCCCAGAAAATAGTCAGCAGAGAATGTTCTTGAATGGGCGCAGTCATGACACATTAGCGTTGCGCATTAGGCCAATCCCGAGTCGCCTCGGACAAAAAACGGTAATGGACACGTGTCCATCTCACAGTTGTTCAGGGCTCACGAGGCGGTTTTCCCAGACGATTTTTCAGGGACCTTGACCAAAGCTAGCACGATGGTTTTATGAAACTCCTGGCGTAAATCGGGGAGGTCGGACATGGTGGGGCCCATGCTTGAAAGTTTCATCCTTTAGGGCATTGATCTCGAGGGATCCTGGCATAATATTGACGGTCATCCGAGTGTCAGGGTTCGACAATTGCACAACATTTATCCCGTCTGGCCATCCCCTGAATTAAAACCACCCCTTCCACGTTGCATTCCTAGAATTACTTAGGGGGCTTAAAGCGGGTTTTCTAAAACACTCTTTGGGGATCCTGAAAACCACTAATGGTTTCTGTTTTATCAACCTCCGCCGTCACTTGGAAGTAGTGCCTCTTGGTACTTATTACTATCGCCGTCTTTGTACGAGCTGCAAGCTGCTCTCAACACACAAAGCCCGAAAGGGTAATCGTGTAATTATTACGATAGTATATGCTCACTTTTTTAGGATCGTTCAGGCAACTCTATAAATACTCCACAAGATGGCCTATTTTGTATTTCAAATCTCCTAAACTTCACCGATCTGGAGCGTGAAGCCGAAGACATGCATGTTGTTTAGGATTGATTAATTCAAAGCTGAGCGACAAGGGTTCCCAATGGTGGATTTCATCTCAAGAGGAGGCTCACCAGGAGCATTGAGGATCTGAACGACTAGCGTCGATGAGTAGCCTGCAGATTCCCACTCACAGACAATCATACAGGAGAAGCCCAAGGTCTCACCCGAGATGTCTAAGGAGATTTCAACTATTACATCGGTTAAAAGGGAGATGGGCCTTCCGGAAGTAGGAGCACGGAATAAGGGGATACGTCGGTCTCAACAAAGGATGATAAAATGGTGAAGCAGTAACACCTGAGCATTTTTAATGAAGCAATAACAGAATCAGGTCCTATTCCACAGATTGGCATTAGAGTTGAACTTTTGTCCTGTCGAAAGCAAGGTCCAAGAGCAAAGGGCTTGGACGGGATGGAAGACGTAGGTAGCATAGTTCTGCAAAATAACATTCTTCAGTAGTATGGTCACATATACGTCTTCATGGGGTTGTAGGTGGTCCATCCATTGTTTAAAAGGTTCCTGATAGATCTGAAAGATGTTACGTCGTTAATACCTTATAATTTAAGGTGATGCAAACTTCATCAAGCTAGACGTGCTACTTTTCTAGCAAAGTCATCCCGGGTCGCAGTCATAGGATAACGAGTAATTTTTCATATGACTGATATTGTAACAAACTCTGTAACTGATTGTAACTGTTGAGCTGTAACTAATTGTAACAATTTATGTTTTAGATAGTAGGAAGGCTATATATAGCCAAATAGGGAGTAGCCAAAGGGTCGGCTCTCTTTTGTAAGAAGTATATCACTTCATATATTGGATAATTTGATCAATACAGAAAGATAAATACTTTTGCCATAGCTTGGAGCTTTTTATGGATTCAAAGTTTTAATGTGTTGAGTTTGTTCCTTCTCCTGTCTCTCATCCCTTCCATGTATGTAAGATCAATAGAGCAGTTCAGATTTTAATATGAGTGCATTTGCTTAATTTTATTTCTTCTAAGATGGTTAGTAATTGAAGTATTCATGCTAATTGGTCTGGAGGTGATATCCTTGTATTATCCAGTGGCGGTTATGTGTTCATCTTGTTAGGACTGTTGAGTTCCTCTCTTAGGATCAACACGTCGTTCTTCAAACATAGGATAAAGATTTACTTCTGTAGTACCTTTATCTTATGCCATTCATTTTCCATTTGCTACTCTATGTTTGATTTCTGGCACATTGGAATACTGCCCATCTATATTTCAAGATTGGAATTCTACAATTATTTTCTGTTAGCTATGTTTCAATTCAGGATGAATTTCAGAAAGTATTATTGATGCCCCAACACAATTCTAAAGACAGCCTTAGAACGTCTCTGGGACTAATAGGTGATCAAGAATATATAATCCATTCACTATACTTTCTTATCCGTTTATTTCTCATGTACTTGCTTGAGTGCTAATATCCCAGGTGAGTTGATGAAAAATATGCTTGACATATATGATTCATGGCTATCCCCATGTTATATGTCATGTTATTCCTTCATCATGAATGGTTTTGATTTAACTTTGTCAACTTTCCTGATAAATCTTATTCATTTGCGTACATCTCACCCTTTATCCTATGTCCTATTTTGTGAACACAAATGATCAAGATTGGACCTTGTGAGCTTGCTTAGTCTATTAAGTTTGTTTGCTCCAACACCTGTTGGAATGTGTAATTTTAATATTACATGTGTAATGATGTTTAGTATGACTTTGTAAGATGCATTATCTATCATTGGAAGGCATAAATAAATCTAATCATATGTAAAAGGAGTTATCCCACATGCATCATGGAGAAATATTCTCATATCACCATTCATTATGTAAAGAGGTGGAAAATCATTTATTCTAATACCTCATGTTATATAATAGAGGTGAAGGAGAGCCTTTGGACATATCTTGTGGAATGCATTGTGATGTTACTGTAGATTTTGGAAGCATATGTGGGGTGGACCTCTCTTGTAAGATTGGAGCTTTCTGAAGAATAAACAAGGCCAAACCTTCCCATGGATGTTTCTCTATTTGGGAGTTCACCATGTATATGTGGTGTAGTGTTCTCTTGTATCTTATTTTTTACATGATTGTTGTTGCTTGTGTGGGTAGCAGGATATACTAGTATATATTTGCTATTGATTTACATGTTAGTGTAAATGTATTGTTGTATGTTTATGCATATTCTCAATATTCTAATCGTGCCTCCACATTACTTTGATTTTTTAACACCATGGGAGATCCTCAACTTTTAAGAGTTCCATCTTCAACAACTCTATACCAAATAATTCCCCTTTTGTAAAATCCATCAAATGAGTAGGGAGTGGACATATAGGTCAACAACATAGGGAACAAGAAATATTTTCGCATATTATGAGAAGGAAAAATAGATAATTACAAAAGGAATTGCCAGCGGATTATGCGGCACTATGAATGACTTACTTGGTTCATTGCGAGGGTGATTGATTGATTCCTTGCGCAATGATAGATGTTCGCATCTCAGGCTTAAAAGGTTCAAGGAACTCATTGTTAGGATATTCCTATACTCCATCCTAGTCCTACCAACATTTTCATCCTTTGCATTTTCAGTCTTGCATGCATTGCATGCATCTGCATGCTGCCCAGTCATCAGGTTGATACCTCCAGCACCTAGTCCCTGGTCTTCCAGCACTCGGGAGCTTATTTCCACTCATATTGAGCCCTCCTAGCCAGTGATGCACCCACATCTCACCATCCACTTGACAAAGGCGCCCTTCTTCACCTACCAGTCCAGTTGTCTTCAGTTAACTGAGTTCCTTCCTTGATTTTAGGTTTGATGCACTCTTAACTGACCTTACCACTCCGATGGACCTCTAGTGTGACTAGACTTCTCATTTTGACTTTAATTAGATCCTCATGCGCCCTCCACTGAGCCTCCTTCATTTAGTTAGTTCTAGTTACACTTAGTTACACCTACCACACTCAATTAGACTCAGTTTGACTGATGGTTGACAGTTACTTGAGCATTGATGACTCCACTGATGATGAGATAGAATACTAGTTGTGCTCCGATGACACTCCAGTGATCTTTTGATCACTCCATGAAGGCCAATTCGAATTGCCACCTTGGCATTCGAATTCCTTATGCATTGTATTATTTATTTGTCCATTTGTGATTAATGAATTAGTGTGTGTGAAGTATTTTTGCTTCTATCCGAGTTCTACTGTATTATTATTTTGTTGCTCATCTTACTGCATTGGCCACTCTTAATCTTATTCCTAATTTATTTCTTTTGAGGTATACATCAACTCTTAGATTTGTTGTGAGGATTTTCACATGGTATCAGAGCACGTTGAGAGTACTGTTTATCTCCATTCCTGAGAGTTTTTTGCAGGTTATTATCAAGATTTCGAGTGTAGCAATTGCAGCAGTTTCTGCATTTTTGCAATAGTAGCAGTTGCAGATATTTCTATTGTTTTTGCAAGTCTTCTACAGCTTCCATGTATTCAGAAGAAATCTATCCTCCTCCATTCAACTATGATCTCCTTTCTCCATTCAACTATGATGAATGGAAACCAAAGATGATAGCATATTTGAAGAGAAATGGTCTCTTTGATTATTGTTTTGAAAGAGAGTTCAAATCCTCTGAAGAAGAGATTGATTGGTTAAATAAAGGTGACCATGTCTATGCAACCATGATGTTTTCTATGCCTCGATGCATGGTACACCAATACATTGATGTTGAATCTCCAAAAGATCTATGGGCCCATCTGGATGAAAGATTTGGAAGACATAATGAAGGGATTGGTCCAAACCCTTTTGAGAGCAAGCAAAGTGATGCATTCACCCTCCTTGATGATCTCATTGATCATGAACCAGTATCAAACATATCTCATATTGAAGTTGTCCACAAAGAAGAAGAAATTGCAGATTCTATACTCATGCTCCAAATTTCTTCTATTTTGAATTCTGTGCCAGCTCACACTCTAGAAATTGCAGAAGGTCCTAAATCCTCTCTTACACCAGAGTATGTTGGTTTGCATCATGATCTATTGAATGTTTTGGAGGTAAAATCAACCATTGGAGGTAATGCATTCACTCCCCTTGATCACTCACCTCTTATGTACTACTATATGATCATTATCTCATGCTTTCAGAAGGTTATTGAAGATTATGGCCATTTCCATTTGCTTGGGATAATTTCTCATGCATATCATGGTTTTGATCTCACCTCTACTGGTTCAAGGATATCTCAAGAAACCATTTCCATTCGCTTGGGATAATTTCTCATGCACTTACTGGTTTTGATCTCACCTCTAATGGTTGAAAGGAGATCTCAAGAAACCATGATTCAAGTCTTGGATCTAATTTGGATTCTAAGCAATCACTACTTGGGATAATTTCTCATGCATATGATGGTTTTGATCTCACCCCTGTTGGTTCAAAGGAGATCTCAAGAAACTATTCTTCAAGTCTTAAATCTGATTTGGATTTCAAGCAATCATGTGATGGTTCTTTTTGGCATAATCTTACCCATGATGGTTCGAAGGAGAAGACAAAAGACTATCTGCACATTCATAGATTTGATCCTACCTCAGCTGATTCGAATCACAGGTTCAAGGATCATCCTCATACTTTTGGATTTGTTCTCATCACATTCGATCGGAAGAGCAAGTACAAGCACATGCTTTCTAAGTATGATCCACTTCTTCCCAAGAAGAAGATACCTCCAGACATATGACCAACATCACACCTGCTTGAGTTTGGAGCATTTATTTTTGTGTGTGCCTTACAGTCTATGTTGAGGGGGGGTATTTTTCCCATGTGGTTTTCCCCATTTCCTCAGTTTATTGACTGTTATTATTCATTGTATTGGGTGACCTTCGGTCTTAGTTACCGGGGCCCAGGATGGATTGGGGGGGGGTGTTAGGATATTCCTATACTCCATCCTAGTCCTACCAGCATTTTCATCCTTTCCATTTTCAGTCTTGCATGCATTCCTGCATGCAACATGCATTCTGCATGCATCCGAATGCTGCCCAGTCATCAGGTTGATACCTCCAGCACCTAGTCCCTAGTCTTCTAGCACTCGGGAGCTTATTTCCACTCATATTGAGCCCTCCTAGCCAGTGATGCACCCACATCTCACCATCCACTTGACAAAGGCGCCCTTCTTCATCTACCTTTCCAGTTGTCTTCAGTTAACTAAGTTCTCTCCTTTATTTTAGGATTGACTCACTCTTAACTGACCTTACCACTCTAATGGACCTCCAGTGTGACTATCCTGCTCATTCTGACTTTAGTTAGATCCTCATGCGCTCTCCACTGAGCCTCCTTCATTCAGTTAGTTCCAGTTACACCTACCACACTCAGTTAGACTTAGTTTGATTGATGGTTGACAATTACTTGAGCATTGATGACTCCACTGATGATGAGATAAACTACTAGTTGTGCTCCGATGAAACTCTAGTGATCTTTTGATCACTCCATGAAGGCCAATTCAAATTGTCACCTTGGAATTCGAATTCCTCATGCATTGTATTATTTATTTGTCCATTTGTGATTAATGAATTAGTGTGTGTGAAGTATTTTTGCTTCTATCCGAGTTCTATTGTATTATTATTCTGTTGCTCATCTTACTGCATTGACCACTCTTAATCTTATTCCTAAATTATTTCTTGTGAGGTATACATCAGCTCTTAGATCTGCTGTGAGGATTTTCACACTCATTATCATGTTTAGGTGTAGATACACAACTAAGATAAGAATTTTGTATGAATGAGATCTTCCACGGATTTAGTCAAAAGTATTTACACGATGAGGAAAATCCATTAAATTTTCCCCTTTACAAGTGTTCATGCCTCATTCATGGTCATTGGGGTGAGACATCGATCTTTCCAAGTTGGAGGTATGGTCGATATTTTCCTTGATTGGTGATCATAATTCAATGGACATAATTCTAAATTTGGGATTTGATTTTGACCAAAAAAGAACAAGAATTAGCAGATTCCAGCGATATATTTGTTGGAATCTGTAGCTTTCTGGTGAATCATAGATAATTTATGAAATATTCAGGTATCAACTTTGGCAGCAAAGTAAGGACCCCAACATAAATGGCTAGGAATACTTGTTGTGAGTGATGGGAACGGATCTCCATCATTGGAGTGGGGTGAAACTTTCATATGGAAGGTGCAATTGCTACAATGTGAATGTTATCAATTAAGACTTAAGGTGTACTCGATTAGATATGAGCGATTCGTGCATGTCCCCTTCCATTTATCCCTCATGCATTTAGTTGAACACGAACAACTTGGATGAGGTGATCAAAAGGTGTCCAATCAATCTAATTCATCTACATGGTCTATCCCCATGTTATATCATATGCACTTGCTTTAGTGTGAATGATTGTTATAAAAAATCCTCAACTTACATGATAAATCTAAACCATTTTTGCAAGCTACCCCCTTGTTATATCCCATGCACTTACTTTGGCATGAATGGTATGATTGAAATCCACCAACTTTCCCGATTAATCTTCTTCATTCATGCACATGTGACTTGATTAATGTTGTGAATATAGGTCATATGAAGGGGATGGAAACCATTGAAATGAATTTTGAACCTTAAAAAATTATTAAAAACCCCCTATCATCTTGTTGACAATAACTTCACCCTTCAAAGGGACATTTGTATATTCAAGTTTCTTCACACTATTTATGCACTGGGAGAATACAAATTTATAAGCCTCTTTCTTTAGTAATGCATCATTTTATCCCCAAAAGGGAGGAAGCCCATTTTTTAATATGAATATGAATATTTGCTTAAATTCTCTTCCTGCTTTGGTCACATTATTGCACTGACCTTGGTTATGCAAAGGTACCAAAGAAGGTTTGTGACATGAAATATTGCCCTAATCATGTTAATTATCTAGGGTATGATGATTCCTTCAACTATAACTCTTTTCAATTTCCTAAACAAAGAAGGATCAATAGGGATAAATGCACTAGATGCAATCGTTTTGGTCATATTGCAAAATACTGTGAAACAGTGCGACGTTATGCATGTGACAGTTTTGGACATAATGCCATGTACTCTCAAAGAGTAGTGACTTATCTAGATGAAGAATTATTGTGAAAAATATCCAATGCATAATCAAAACAGAAGTGCACACAACAAGACTTGGATAAGAAAATATCCTCAAAATTGTGATAAAGATGCATACAATCCAGGTGCATCTAATGGAACAAGCAATTGCTACCTCTATGGATACTCTCATAAGGACTATGCGACACCCTTGAGCTCAACATGATACATCTTAAGGAATTCAATGGATATGTTAGTTAGGTGTGTGGTTAGAAAGTGTCTATCGCAGTATTTATTATGGTTGCACAAGATTATGTAATGTCATAGAAAAGGGAAAATTCAAATGCATGCATACATTAAGTTGTTGTTGAATTATCCTCCATATGATACATTATGGAACAAAGTAATTGTTTGAATTCAGTAGTGCAGATGCAAGAAGAAAATATTTGCATGAAGAAACTAACATTGTTGAAAAACATGAGACTGCGCAAAATGGATCTTTTCATTATATTCAAAATGGATGTGATTACAAAATTGCATGAGTAAAGACTCCATGGCAAGGAAAAAAATTCCATATACAAAAATACGGTAAAGATGGAAAAAATAAAAATGTTGAAGTGTTCTATAGCCGTAGTTCAAGGTCAACTTCTATGTCATGCTAGTTCGTAAGTCGAAGCTCCAAATCCACCGGCGCTAGTGATTACAGTCTGAAGAAGGACACATGGGAAGAAGCTGCAGAATTTCATACAATGGTGGTTTAGCCTGTTGAGGCCAAATCAGGGAAAATAAAGCTAAGATGAGTTGTTGCGGGCGCTCCATATTGTCTACCCAACGAATCAACCGGGTCAGCTGTTTAGAATATCCAAGGTACATATGTTACTGAGCATATTGGTATTGATACTCAGTGTTCTCCATCCAACACTACCATGCACCCATATCGACTCTTAGGTGTGTGAACTTAGATTGCTGAGTCTAAACAACAAGATGCACATTCTCAAAGGAATTGTTCATTTTGTGATAGAAGGAGGCCATTGGAAGGACGAAGAAGAACCAGAAGAGGATGCGACATGGAAATGCAAGAGTGAAAAAGGTGATGAACCAGGCATTGTTCATGAAACTCTTATAGAATTGAATGGAATATGTTTGTGTGCATGAAATTAATTTGATGAGATATGTACTCAATATAATGCAAGACAAAGAAGGTGGTGGAGTCTCCAAAACTAAATGATGGAGTTAATGAATTTTGGAAACAATAAAAAAAGATGGAAAATTAATTCATTGCATCATGCGATGGATGATGTTGCCCAAAAGGTTCGAGTACGGAAGCGACACATCATTATTACCACATGAACTAAGTGCCATGTCCACTTTTGTGCTAAGTTGGTTGATGAATAAAAAGCATGCCATATACTTGGTTTTCATGGAAAGAGACGCGACAACAATAAATGTGACAAGGAAATGCAACAACTCAGTAAATATGACAGGAAAAGTAGTCAGGTGCAAAAAGGAAGCAAGTGAAATGATAAGCCAAGAATAGGCATTGCACATTCGACACGAAAGAATGTCTATATGGATCACTGCACAAAGAATGGTGAATTGTTGTCACAGGAACATGAGATCAAGATGAAGGAACAATATAAAATCCATATCAAGAAGGAAATCAAAGATTATTATGAAAGAATATCACTACAGAATTGCAGCAAACAAATGAAGCATGAAGACAGGGGGAGTCATCCCTGAAAACGGTTGGGGTAGATGCCAACACGAAACAAACAAGTAAATATACATTTCGCAAGTAGTGGAACCTGTTTTTCATTGATGTTAAAGGGGGATACATGCATCAAGCTGAGGCATGAAAATGCATGAAGTTGACAAGACAATAGGAACAACTAGAAGAAATGCATGAAGCAGGAATAGCTGGGAGAAATGCATGAATGTAGCAGAAAAGAATCAACACGAAGATCATTGAATAAATAGCATGGAGATGCACCAGACATGAAAGAGAATGAAGTAGATCATCTATGTGGTCTATGCATAAGTAATAGAACGCAACATGGTTTGTGTAGAAGTAGAGGAAGTACTAATAGTAGGCAGCACAGTAGCCAAAAGCCCAAAGAACTTAGGGTGAGCAGTGCGACAAAGTATAGATGAAGCATATAGTTCAGAGAAGAGCACACACAGCTTCATAAGGTGCTGACATCAATCCCAAAGGGGGATATGTTGAACTTTGGTTGTCATTGATGTCAACTAATGTCAAAGAGGATGTTAACTGATTCAGTTTTATCCATTGATGTCAATTGAATTCAAATTGGATAGAACATTCCCATGCTAGCTCAAAGAAGTATATGGAAGCCACTTTGAAGAAGTATATGCGCAAGATGGTGAAGGACATGGATTCTAGTGTGAAGAAGTATATATAGAATTTGCATCTAGTATGAAGGTGTGTGTCTAAGTATACATCATGCATGATCAGTATGAAGAAGCACATAAGAAAGGATACATCATTCAGATCTAGTTCAAAGAATCACATAAGCAATGTATCCTATTACATGTGGTACCAGCACATAAGTCAAGTACACCACGCCATAATCACTAAAGGTAGCAACTAAAGAATTGGTAGGAAAAAGGCACATGTGCACAAGCAATTCAAGGAGTTGGTTAAGCAAAGATACATGTCCGCAAGCATGTTGAAAGAAGACTCTATAATGCACAAGCATTTTTTGGTGAAGGATTGAGACTACGCAAGATGTAAGAAAAATCCTATGTTCAGATAGTCTTGAAAACGTGCAAGTATTTCCAAATTAGAAGATGCTTTCAGTTGGTAAAAGGAACACAAGTTCCAAGAAGGATGCAACATTTGAAGTCTCGCTATGTGCAAATCCCACAAGCAAATGATACATCAAGTGTGCAATACCCACAAGGGATGATACTGCAAGGGTCAAAGTCCCACCAAGGAGAAGTCAGTTTATGCATAGATTCCACAAAGCATTCATACATCAAGTGCACATTACCCAAAATGAATGGTTCAACAAATGCCAAAAACTCATCAAGTTGAAGAGAAAGGATGTGCACATACCTCAAAGGAATGGTACATCAAGAGCATGAGAAGTACACCACTAAGGTGTAAGTCCCACTAATACGTGGACTGTGAATGCGCACGACCTACAAAGGATTACACATCAACATCACATATGATGGCATGTGGAAAAAGCACAATCCGTGAAGAATGGAAGAACAAAAGCCGCAACCAACGTTTGGACATACAATCCGTGCAGGACATGTATAAACATAGATGCAAGTTAGAGATTTGAAGTAATATTGATGGAGAGATAGGAGAAATTCAAGTGATTGTTAAAGAATTATATTTGGGGAATCAACAGCTCGAGGATAGAACAACATGATCTAGCGAGGGGCCGAGTGCGCACAAACAGAGGAATGATACAGTTGATGGTACGCAGAATGATATTGTAGATCTGTGATGCTTTCGCAAACATCGAAAGGCAACACATAAGCATGTGCAACTACATGAATATTGAATGGCATGCTTGTAGACAACACGTAGATAGTCACATATGTTGTAAGACAGAAGCATAGAAACAAAATCAAAGTATATTAGGTGATTTGCAGTTGTTTGACTGATGCATGAATATTGAAGTGAAGTGTGTGAAGTTGAGCATTTCATCTGATGCGTGATGAAAACGTAGCAGTAGTATCTAGTAAGCGCATCATGATGATCATGATAATACAAGTGCGTTAAACCAAAAGGATGAATCTATTCATGCATGACATGTCACAAATTGTCTAAAAGACTATGGCACTTATACAAAACGAAACCATTAGTAAGTTCCCAGTTCCATTTGTTATGGTGCAGTATCTCAGAGAAGCAAATTATCAATTGAAGGCATAGTATTATTTGGTGAGTGCAGTTTATGTAGCAGATCGACAGAGAATATCTTGGCGTAGACTGCAGAATCAAAAAGCACACAGTACATGAAGTAAGACATCAGTAGAAGTGCAGAATTGAGAGGAATGAGAATTCAGGTGGTGTATGCAGCACACTGACAGGGACTCGTTTTCATATGAAGATAGCACACAACAGAACTAATATCAGAAGATCATAAGTGTGCATGAGTCATAAGTTCAATAAGTCGGAATCACATTTTGGATATCTGGGCAGCAAGACGGGGCAAGGAGAAAGGGGGTTATAGACTCCTTCCAGTTGGTGCTGGAGAAACACAGGGAGTTGGTGCTTTCTTCAAGTCAAAGCTTGTAAAACCAAGGGTTGATGCATCCTTCAAGTTAGTGCTTCCTTGAATGTATTCTTGTTCCAGTATAAAAGAAGAATTATGTGGTTTTCTCCCAATTGGGTTTCCACATCAGAATCACTATGTTCTGTGTTCTTTATCTTGGTGCATATATGGATGATTTATTTTCTTTATATTGGATGCATAATTAATCATTAGATTAAGTTAATACTAATCTGTTAAAGAAGGTAAAAACTGTTGATAATTGCGCTAATACTAATTCACCCCCCTCTCAGTATTAAATCAATTCCAACAATTGGTACCAAGGCAGGTGTCTTCAGTAACACATTACCATCTAGAAGATAGATCATTATGTAGAAATGGATAAGCAGGAAGGCCTATCCACTAGTAGAGAACCAAGGTTTGACGACACCAATTATATTTTCTAGAAGGTTCGTATGGAAATTTATCTACAATCATTGGGGGGAATATTTGGCAATATATTGTTGATGGTTATGATGTTCCAGCAGTTATGCCAGTTAATCCAACAAAATGGAGAATATATGAAAGCAATGCAAAATCCAAAAATGATCTGTTATGTGGCTTGATAGGTGATTAATTCGTCAAGGTTATGCACTGCTCATCAATCAAGGAGGTTTGGGACAAACTCAGAGGTATTTATGAAGGTGATGAAAAGGTAAAGAAAGCAAACCTGCAAAACTACTCTAGGAAATTTGAATCACTGAGAATGAAAGATGAAGAGAACATTACATCTTAATTTTTAAGAGTGGATGAGATAGTCAATGATATAAAAATTCTTGGGGTCACACTGGCCAAAGAATCAGTGGTAGGGAAGATCTTGATAACTTTTCCTCAATGGTTTAATGTGAAGGTGCTTGTGTTAGAATATCGAGCTAATCTTGAATACCTGAGGAAGGACGAGCTTTAGGGGATTCTGAATGCATACGAGATGAGAACTAAGAAGGAGCCTCCCCTCAAAAAGGAATCCACTTTTAAATCCATTGGGAAAGATAATCATGATCATGACAAAGACTATTGTGATGAGTTAGATGATGAGGAATCAAAGTTTTTCAAGAAGATGAAAGAGGATGAGGTAAGTACAAAAACAAGTTACCCTTCAAATGATTCAAATGTGGAGGAGTAGCTCATTATGCCTCAAAGTGTCCTTACAAGTAAAATGAAGACATTGGCGATAGTGATGAGGAATCTAGTCCATATGATCGGAAAATTGTGTGCTCACAACACAAACCTAAAAACAAAAGGAGGATTCAAAAACAGAGAAAGAGTCTGTATACTAAGGAAGGAAGTAATGCATCCTAAGGAAGTAATGCATCTGAAGGAAGTGACTATGATGACGAACCAAAAGAAGTACTTTTCATGGCTCATGTGTTGGAAGAAATAAGAGATGAAAAGAAGAAGATAAGTTCGAAGAGTAATTCAGTTGCGCAAAGAAATCCAGGGTCACTAGACAAATAGTTCGTTAGTGGATCATTGAAAAAATCTCGAAATCCAGTTACACCTTCAAAGCCTGTTGAAGAGGTCAATATTGATATTCAATATGAAGAACAAGAAAATAATGAATATATTGACTGGGAAGGAGAATGCTCAGTTCCTTGGATGAGTTGAATAAGTCAAGAAAGAAGAACAAACTATTACATGAACAATTGTCGAAGTATGAAGAATAGGACAAACCATTTCAACAATCTATTGTCATAGAAGTTTGTTAAAAGGTAAATATCTATGAGATACAACTGAGTTGTGCACAAGACAAGGTCAAAATGCTTGAGGAAGAGAAATCGGCATTGAAAGCTACTCTGGAAGAATTGGCGCGGAACATTAGAATGCTGACAAGTCAAATTGAAGAAAAGGACAAAGATATATTACGTCTAGAAGAAAAATTGACTGAGATAAAGGGAAAGAAACAAGTACATATTGCAAGCAACAATCCTATCTACACACAATCAGAAAGTGACAAGACATAATCTAAAGATGAAGTACAAAACAAGTTCAAGGACAACACGTCAATGTTGAATAGAATTCTGAAAGATCGGATACCACCAGAATATATAACAAGTCTTGGTTATGCAAAGGTACCAAAGAAGGTCTATGATAGGAAATATTTCCCTAATCATGTTAATTCCTCCAGGTATGATGATTCCTTTAACTATAACTCTTTTCAATTTCCTAACCAAATAAGGATCAATAGGGTGAAGTGCGCTAGCTGCAATCGTTTTGCTCATATTGAAAAATATTGTCAAACTGTGAGATATTATGCATGTGACAGTTTTGGACATAAGGCCATGTACTGTTGAAGAGCAGTGAATTATCTAGGTGAAGAATTATTGTGCAAAGGTAATCGCATTCAAAAGGAATGTAGTGAAAAATCTCCAATGCAGAATAAAAACAGAAGTGTGCACAACAAGACTTGGGTAAGGAAATCTCCTCATAAGTGTGATGAAGATGCATACAATCCAGGTGCATCTAATGCAACAAGAAATTGATACCTTTTTGGCTTATCTCATAAGGACTATGCACGACCCTAGATTTCAACATGATACATATTAAGGAATTCAATGGATATGTTAGTTAGGTGTGTGGTTAGAAAGTGTCTATCATAGTATTTATTATGGTTGCACAAGATTATGTAATGTCGCAGAAAAGGGAAAATTCAAATGGATGCATACATTAAGTTGTTTTTGAATTATCCTACATATGATACAGAATGGAACAAAGTATTTTTTTGAATCCAGTAGTGCAGATGCAAGAAGAAAATATTTGCATGAAGAAACTAACACTTTTGAAAAACATGAGACTTCACAAAATGCATCCTTTGATTATATTCAAAATGTATGTGATTACAAAATTGCATGAGTCAAGACTCCATGCAAAGGAAAAAAATTGCGTATACCAATAGAAGGTAAAGATGGAAAAATAAAAATGTTGAAGTGTTCTATAGCCGCAATTCAAGGTCAATTTTTGTTTCAGGCCGGTTCACAATTCGAAGCTCCAAATCCACCAGAACTAGTGTTGTATAGTCTAAAGAAGGACGCATGGGAAATAAGTTACAAAATTATAGATGATGGTGGTTCAACCTACTGAGGTCGAAGCAGGGACAATTCAGTTAAGATTAGTTGTTGCAGGCTCTCAATATTTTCTACCCAAAGACTCAAGCAGGTCAGTTTCTCAGAATGTCTGAGGTACATCTGTGACTAAGAATACTGGTATTGATACTCAGTATTCTCCATCCGGCGTTTCCATGCACCCATATCGACTCTCAGGTGTGTGAGCACAAACTGCTGAGTCTTAACTGCAAGGTGCACATTCTCAAGGGAATTGTTCATTTTGTGATAGAAGGAGGCCATTGGAATGAAGAAGAATAAGCATAAGAGGATGTGCAATGGAAATGCAAGAGTGAAAAAGGTGATGAACAAGGCATTGTTCATGAAACCCTTATATAGTTGAATGGAAGATGTCCATGCACATGAAATTAATTTGATGATATATTTATTCAATACCACAAGACGAAGAAGGTGGTGGAGTATCCAAAACTAAATGATGGAGTTAATGAATTTTGGAAACAATACAAAAAGGAGAAAAATCAATTCATTGCATCATGTGATGGATGACGTTGCCTCAAATGGTTCGAGTACGGAAGTGAGATGTCATTTTTTCCACATGAACTAAGTTCCATGTCCACTTTTGTGCCAAGTTGGTCGATGAATGAAAAGCATGCCATATCCTTGGTTGTCATGGAAAGAGATGCGACAACTTAGTAAATACAATAGGTAAAGCAATCAGGTGCAAAAAGGAAGCAAGTGAAATGATAAGCCAAGAATTGGCATTGGACATTCGACACAAAAGAATGTCTTTATGGATCACTACACAAAGAATGATGAAGTGTTGTGACAGGAATAGGAAATCAAGATGAAGGAACAATATAACATCCATATCATGAAGTAAATCAAAGATAATTATGAAAGAATATCACTACAGAATTGAAACAAAGAAATGAAGCATGAAGACAGGGGGAGTCATCCCTACAAACAATTGAGGTAGAGGACAGTGCAAAACAAACAAGTAAACATACATTGTGCAAGTAGTGGATTATATTTTCCATTGATGTCAAAGGGGGGGATATGCATGAAGCCGGGGCATTAAAATGCATGAAGCTGACAAGACAAGAGGAATAACTAAAAGAAATGCATGAAGCAGTAACATCTGGGAGAAATGCATGAATGCAACAGAAGAGAATCAGCATGAAGACCATTGAAGAAATGGCATGGATATGCACCAAACATGAAAGAGAGTGAAATAGATCATCTATGTGGTCTTCGCAGAAGTAACAGAAAGAAACATGGTCTACACAAAAGTAGCAGAAGTACTGACATTAGGAAGCGCAGTAGCCAAAATCCCAAAGAATGCAAGGGGAGCACTGCGACACGGTACAACTGAAGCATACAGTTCAGAGAATATCACATAGAGCTTCATAAGGTGTTGACATCAATTCCAAAGGGGGAGATTGTTGAACTTTGGTTGTCATTAAATTCAACTAATGTTAAAGAGGATGTAAACTGATTCAATTTTATTTATTGATACCAACTGAATTCAAAGTGGATACAACATTCCCATTCTAGATAAAAGAAGTATATGGAATCCACTATGAAGAAGTATATATGCAATATGATGAAGGACATGGATGCCAGTGTGAAGAATTATATCGAGAATTTGCATCCATTCTGAAGGTGCATGTCTAGGGATACATCGTGCATGATCGGTATGAAGAAGCACATAAGTAATGGTACATCATACAGATCTAGATCAAAGAAGAACATAAGCAACGTATGCTATTACATGTGGTACCAGCACGGAAGTCAAGTATACCAAGTCATAATCACTCAAGGTAGTAGCCAAAGAATTGGTAGGACAAAGGAACATGTGCACAAGAAAGCCAAGGAGTTGGTTAAGAAAATATACAAGTGTGCAAGCATGTTGAAAGAAGAATCTAGAATGTGCAAGCATTGCTTGATTAAGGATCGGGAATGCACAAGTTGTAAGAAACACCCTATGGTCAGATAGTCCTAAAAGCACACAAGTATTTCCAAATCAAAAGATGCTTTCAGTTGGTAAAAGGTGGACAAGTTCCAAGAAGGATGTAGTAGTTAAAGTCTCTCTATTTGCAAATCCCAGAAACAGATGATACATAAAGCGTGCAATAGCCACAAGTGATGATACTGCAAGGGTCAAAGTCCCACCAAGGAGAAGTCATTTTATGTGTATATTCCACAAAGAATCGTACATAAAGTGTACATTACCCAAAAGGAATGGTTTAGCAAAGGACAAAGACTCATCAAGTTGAATATAAAGGATGCACGCATACCTTAAAGGAATGGTACATCAAGAGTGCAAGAAGTACACCACTAGGGTGTAAGTCCCACTAAGTCATGGACCATGAATGTGCAAGACCCACAAAGGATGACACATCAAAAACGCATATGATGAAATTTGGAAAAAGCACAATCCATGAAGAATGGAATAATGGAAGCTACAACCAAATTGTGGACATACAATCCATGTAGGACATCTATAAATAGAGATGCAAGTTGGAGATTTGAAGTAAGTTCAATGGTGATATAGAAGAGATTCAGCTGGTTGTTACATACTTATATTCAGGGAATCAAGGGATCGAGGAAAGAACAACATGATATATTGAGGAGCCAAGTGCGCACACACATGGGAATGAAATAGTTGATGGTGCGCATAATGATGCTTGCGCAAACACTGAAAGGCGGAAACAAGAAGCATGTGCAACTACGTGAAGATTGAATGAACGGATTGCAGATAGTCATAGATGTTGTAAGACAGAAGCATAGAAACAGAACCAAAGTATATCATGTGATGCACAGATGTTTGACCGATGCATGAAGATTGAAGTGAATTGTACGAACTTGAGCAGTTCATTTGATGCGTGACGACAGAGCAGTAGCAGGATACAGTAAGTGCGTCATGATGAGGATGATCTAAGACAAGTGTTTTAAACCGAAAGGATGAATCTATTGATGCATTATATGTCATAGATTATCTAAAATACTGTGGCACTTATACAAAACAGACCAATCAATAAGTGCACAATTCCATCTGTTACTAGTGCAGTATCTCATAGCAGCAAACTATCAATTGAAGGCACAGTATCAGTTGGTGAGTACAGTTGCATAGTAGCAAATTGATAAAGCATATCTTGGGGCATACTGTAGAATCAACAAGCATATATTACATGAAGTAAGACACCAATAGAAGTGCAGAATTGAGAGGAATGAGAAGTCAAGTGGTGTATGCAGCATAGTGATAGTGAATCGTATGCATACGAATACAACACACAACAGAACTAATATCAGAAGATCAGAAGTGTGTGCGAGTCAAAATTTTAGTAACTCATAATCACATTTTGTATATCTGGACTGAAGGATGGGGAAATGAGAAAGGGGGTTGTAGCATCCTTCTAGTTGGTGCTGGAGAAACATAGGGACTCAATGCTTCCTTCAGATCGGATCCTGTAAAACTAGGGGTCGGTTGTTAAGATTTAATATGCTAAGACAAAAAATAGCAGCATTGCATTCCATTTCACAATAATAGCATATACAGGATCACTGAAGAAACAACAAGCACAGCAAAAACACAAGAGACACAGATTTATCCTGGGAAACCCTCATGGGGTAGAAAACCCAGCAAAGCTTCCTCAATATAGATGACCAGCAATATACAAAGATGCAAACCAAAGAAATGATCTCCTCCTCCACCATAGCAGACCTCTCCTCTACAAGTGCGCTACTCTCAAGTGACTGAGTGTGTGTCAAATGAGGAATACACCTCCTCTATTTATACACTACTCCGACTTGTCTTTTACACAAATCATGTAGGCTCGTATTTAACCATTGGGTTAAATACCCCACTACAACTGACTAGGCTGACCCCTCTAGGGTGGTCTAATAACCCTTTGACCCACATAACACATACAGGGCCGACCCCCACTAGGGAAGTCTAATAAACCAAGTTACCACATTCCGACAGAGGAATAAACATCTCCGATTATACAATAATATCTTCAAGGAGGAATGAAACATCTCCAGAATAATAAAGTACAAATATAATATTCTTTGAAGTTACAATATCTCAACACTCCCCCTTAACGAGAAGGATATTATAACAGCATCTGCACGAGCAAGGAGTAATCAACATCATACATGATACATCTATAAATCATTGGAAGCTTTCTCAACATCATCAGTAACTCTAGCAGTTACTGGAACATCAACATCTTCGGTACTGAGTCTTTATCTTCTGCAACACTCGAACAACTACAACAACATCAACATCTGGATCCTCATGATCATTAGCATCGTCATCATACGATCATCAGCATCGGGATCATCTCGATCTATAGCATTTGGATCATCTCGATCTACAGCATCTGGATCATCTCAATCTACAGCATTTGGATCATCACGATCTACAACATCTGGATCATCACGATCTACAGCATCTGGATCATCTCGATCTACAGCATCTGGATCATCTCGATCTACAATATTTGGATCATCACGATCTACAGCATCTGGATCATCTCAATCTATAGCATCTGGATCATCTCGATCTACAGCATATGGATCATCTCGATCTACAGCATCTGGATCATCATGATCTACAGCATCTGGATCATCTCGATCTACAGCATCTGGATCATCTCGATCTACAGATTCTAGATCATCTCGATCTACAGCATCTGGATCATCTCGATCTACAGCATCTGGATCATCTCGATCTACAGCATCTGGATCATCGTGATCTACAGCATCTGGATCATCTTGATCTACAGCATCTGGATCATCTCGTTCTACAACATCTAGACCATCTCGATCTACAGCATCTGGATCATCTCGATCTATAGCATCTGGATCATCTTGATCTACAGCATTTGGATCATCTCGATCTACAGCATCTGGATCATCTGTATTAGTATCCACACCAATACATCTATCATCAAAACATGTATTATTACTAATACATATATCATCAAAAACACATGTATTCTCACTAATACATCTATCATCAAAAGCATGTATTCTCACTAATACATCTATCATCAAAAGCATGTATTCTCACTAATACATCTATCATCATACATAGCATCATACTCTGCAACACACAAGATCCTATTACGGGATGATCAATCCCTCTCACTTTAGGACATAGGTCCAAGGATGATACAATCCTGATCCGCTTACGGGATGATCAGTCCCTCTCAGTTTAAGACATCTCTCATGTCTATGGATGATGCAATCCAGATCAACTTACAGGATGATCAATCCTTATCCTTTTAAGACACCTCACCATGTCTAGGGATGATGCAATCCCGAATCAACTTACAGGATGATCAATCCTTATCCTTTTAAGACACCTCACCATGTCTAGGGATGATGCAATCCCGAATCAACTTACAGGATGATTAGTCCTTATCACTTTAAGACACCTCACCATGTCTAGGGATGATGCAATCCCAATCTACTTACAAGATGATTAGTCCTTATCACTTTAAGACACCTCACCATGTCTAGGGATGATGCAATCCCAATCTACGTACTGGATGATTAGTCCTTATCACTTTAAGACACCTCACCATGCCTAGGGACGATGCAATCCCAATCTACTTACAGGATGATTAGTCCTTATCACTTTAAGACACCTCACCATGTCTAGGGACGATGCAATCCCAATCTACTTACAGGATGATTAGTCCTTATCACTTTAAGACACCTCACCATGTCTAGCGATGATGCAATCCCAATCTACTTACAGGATTATTAGTCCTTATCACTTTAAGACACCTCACCATGTCTAGGGACGATGCAATCCCAATCTACTTACAGGATGAATAGTCCTTATCACTTTAAGACAAGTCTCATGTCTAGGGACGATGCAATCCCTATCAAGTTCCAGGATAATCAGTCCTTATCACTTTAAGACAAGTCTCATGTCTAGGGACGATGCAATCCCATCATGTACATTTTGAACCGAGGTCTAGGGACGATGCAATCCTATCTTCAATTCTCGGAGACATCAGTCTACGGATCAATTCTGGGACCAAAGTCGAGGGAAGATACAATCCCCTACCTGTTCATTCAGGACTACATTCTTGGAGACCCAGTCTACAGCTCACTTTAGGACTGAAATCCAAGGATGATTCAATCCTCACATGTCCACCAAGGACTTCATTCTCGAAGACATACGTCTATGGCTCTCTTTAGGACTGAAGTCCAGGGATGATCCAATCCCCTCATGTCCACGAAGGACTTCATTCTCGAAGACATACATCTATGGCTCTCTTTAGTACTGAAGTCCAGGGATGATCCAATCCCCTCATGTCCACCAAGGACTTCATTCTCGAAGACATACGTCTACGGATCTCTTTAGGATTGAAGTCCAGGGTTGATCCAATCCCCTCATGTCCACCAAGGACTTCATTCTTGAAGACATACGTCTACGGCTCTGTTTAGGACTGAAGTCCAGGGATGATCCAATCCCCTCATGTCCACCAAGGACTTCATTCTCGAAGACATACGTCTACGACTCTCTTTAGGACTGAAGTCCAGGGATGATCCAATCCCCTCATGTCCACCAAGGACTTCATTCTTGAAGACATACGTCTATGGCTCTCTTTTAGAACATGTGTTCAAGGATGATGCAATCCCCTTGTCACCTTAGACCCTGTCTAAGGACCATCCACCAACCTCTCTGTCGGCATCACCAATATAGGTATCCACATCATCGACCTCACTGTCGATGCAGGCAATATCATCATAAGTGATCACATCGCTCCCCCTTTCAAGGAGGATCCTTCTGAACTATTTTAAGTTTGTCTCGGAAAACTTTACTTGAGGTAGGGGTTTGGTTAGTACATCGGTAACTTGTTACAAATTCGAACTTTAATTCTTTTCTGCACCATATCTTGTATATAGAAATGTCAGATCTCTATGTGCTTTGAATTATCATGGAATACTGGATTGTCTTCCATTTTGGTACAACTCTGTTTGTCACATAGGATCACAGTTGGGTCCATTCTAAAGCCATACCGCTTCACAACTAGCAGAGCAAGCAGCCATATATTCCACTTGTGCTGAGAGCCACACTAGATTGCTTCCTTCTAAACCATGAGATCATGGCTGATCCCAGACAGTAACATCCTCTCGATGTGCTCTTCCTGTCTGATACAATTTCTGCCCAATCAACATCTGTGTAGAGAAACCATATTCAACCTTGTAGCAAAGGTTGAGATCCACATCACCCATGGTGATCATTAAGCTCATCAATTGATTATCGATCCTGGGAACCCATATAGAATCTGATTCACACTTCTTCTTTAATTACACCATTAAGAGAATGGTCTTATCTAGCCACTTGGAGCAAACATCTCATCATGATTCTCTTCCTCTTTCTAAGAGAATCTTCTAGCCACAAGCCTTCTATAGTGTGTTTGATTTGTAAATCTTTTGTTGAACATACATCGCTTGTTCAGTGTTCATCATTCATCATGATCTTTCCTACAATTCAAAATTAAGTACATGATTAGTAATACTTCATAATCATCAAATCATATTGACATGATAACCTATTATGCATACAGATATCATTTACATAGTTATGCAACTATTTTGACCAATACTTTGGCACAACACTTTCCCATATCCTGTATGCATACAGTGGCTATCTAGATGCCTTCCATCTCTACCAGAACATACTATCGAGAGTGTGCACAGCTCTCAGCATGTCAGCAAAGAGGTTTCATTCTAGACAAGCAACAATGGAATGTTTGTCCAACTTACCAATCATATGCATATTAGTAGTATACTGTTCAATGCTCTATGAATGTTTACACTCAGCATGATATATTCTAGGAATACAAATATGCATACAAGCAATATCATTTACTATTTCAAATAACAACTCAAATACTTATCTTTTATGTTTGTGTGGTTGCCTCCCGCTTGATCTTCTATATGTCTTTTGAACTTCTATTCATTCTGTACCACTGTGCATGCTCAAGTGTGCACTAGTGTCATCCTCATGATCTCATACACAAACATACATTCATTAGTATATTCTCAAAACATTCTAATTCTAAATAATCTTGAATATGTATAGTCATGATCATTAGTATTCAGGGTTTCAAGGAAGTCTTCTTTTACTCATGCATATTCTTGTTTGATCATAGTACTCTTCTGGTTAATTAAATAATCAAGACAAGAGACATAATATGCATAAACCCTTGATTACTAATTTTATGAATAAGCATAACCAATCATACCAAGTATACTTATATAAGGGATCCTAACACAAGGTAAGATTCTAACTTGACATAAGAAAACATACTTGGATTAGTATACCTGCTTAGTTATGTACAACATACCTAAACAATCTCTTTAATGATTTAGAGATCCTGAGCTAGAACCTGCATGTCTCATAGGTTAAGCATAATATAACAAAGTCATACATACCTCGTAATTAGAACAAAGATTATGCATGAGTCTTTGTCTTCATGTTGTCATGGTCATGGAACTTGATTTGTCTTTTGTGATGTACCTGTATCTTGTTAGTAGACAACATCAACCTCACACAACACCATAATGCATTAGTACAATTATATAGCCCTAATCAATGAATGTATTCGATCATTCACATGCATTCATACTATTTCTAGGGTGATAAGACAATTCTAACATTAATCAAGATTGTACTAATAAATAATATGAAGACAAACACATCATGAACTTAATCAAGAATCAGATTTCAAGACATACCTAAACCTCCTTAAGTCATACCTGTCGAGACTTCTTGTAGTCTTCTTATGTAAGGCCTTAGCCTCAACTCCCCTTGAAACTTGATCTGGAGCTTGATTAGGGTTTGCTAGAGAAACCCTAAAAATTCAATCTTTGACTTTCACACTTCTGAATGGATGGAAGGATGTGTCTTGCTAGCATACTTCAATTTTGAAATCTCCAAAATTTGACCCCTCAAAATTGCCTTCGAAACTTCTGGATCTTCTGGACAGGAACCCGAACTAGGGTTTGATGAAGTCCACCCTTCTATCCAATCAAAAGTTTCGATCCAAGGTTCTAAACTCTTATTTTTCTGAGGAGCTTCCAGCCGTGGTTACAGACTTCAAAAATTCCAACTTTTGCTGAAGCCCTAATTTTCCATCTTTCCGATCAAAATCCTGAACTGGGGTTTGATCAAGCCCACTCTTCTACCCAACCAAAAAATTCGATCTTCGTCTCTAAATTTCAATTTTCCTGAGTAGCATTCAGCCGTGGATTCCGATTCCAAAAATTCTAACTTTCTCCGAAACCCTAAATTCCGGAAGCCATGAATGAAGGTGCTCCAAAACTAATTCTGTTTTGACAGAAATATGTACCTGATTGTTTCTGCTGTAACTCCAAAATTTTCACTCCACAGGGTTTGAAAACGTTTTATGTGGTAGCCTGACCTGTCATCTTTCCATCCCGACAGGTCTGACCTCAATTGGATTTTCTGAGAGAGAGTTATGCCAAGTGTCGCAATGTGACCTGTTTATGGGATAAACCAGGAGAGCGAACTTGTACGGTGTGCCACGTGTCACTGGTTCAACTTCGGCCTCTTAAAACATTTTCTGAGATATTGCATTCTGTGTACTACCTGTCACTTTTTACAAAATTTCATTTGGAGCTTCCTAGCCCAAGTTATTCCAAGTGTCGCAACGTGACCTGTTTATGGGATAAAACAGGAGAGCGAACTTGTATGGTGTGCCACGTGTCATTGGTTCAATTTCGGCCTCTGAAAACGTTTCTTGAGATAGTACAGTCTGTTTAATACCTTTCAATTTTTACAAAATTTCATTTGGAACTTCCTAGCCCAAGTTATGACCTTTTTTCCTAGGTCACCTGATTTTGACTGAGATCTAGAAGAGGCAGAAACCCTAACTTGTACTGATCATAACTTACAAAGTACAACGAATCTGAGGGTGCCCTTTGGACACAAGATACCTGGAGATGTTATCTACGACTTGTAAAGGTTTCATATCTTGAACCTTCTCCACAATGGATTTATGGAGAAAGTTCCACGATGACTGGTTTTTCCTATATAAAACCCTGACCTTCAAATTGTCGTAAGTAAAGCAAGTGTCGTAAGTGCCATACATTGCCTTCCTTCAGGTTAGCTCTGATACCATGTTAAGATTTGATATGCTAAGACAGAAAATAGCAGCATTGCATTCCATTTCACAATAATAGCATATACAGGATCACTGAAGAAACAACAAGCACAACAAAAACACAAGAGACACAGATTTATCCTGGGAAACCCTCATGGGGTAGAAAACCCAGCAAAGCTTCCTCAATATAGATGACCAGCAATATAAAAAGATGCAAACCAAAGACATGATCTCCTCCTTCACCATAGCAGACCTCTCCTCCACAAGTGCGCTACTCTCAAGTGACTGAGTGTGTGTCAAATGAGGAATACACCTCCTCTATTTATACACTACTCCGACTTGTCTTTTACACAAATCATGTAGGCTCGTATTTAACCATTGGGTTAAATACCCCACTACAACTGACTGGGTCGACCCCTCTAGGGTGGTCTAATAACCCTTTGACCCACGTAACACATACAGGGCCGACCCCCACTAGGGAAGTCTAATAACCCAAGTTACCACATTCCGACGGAGGAATAAACATCTCCGGATATACAATAAGATCTTCAAGGAGGAATGAAACATCTCCAGAATAATAAAGTACAAATATAATATTCTTTGAAGTTACAATATCTCAACATCGGTGCCTCCTTCCGGTTGATACTGGTAAATGCAAGGCATTGGTGCTTCCTTGAATGTATTCTTTTTCCACTATAAAATATTCATTATGTGGTTTTGTCCCAATTTGGTTTCCATGTCAAAATTCTTGATTTATGTATTCTTTGTCTTGGTGCATATATGAATGAATGATTATGCTTATATTGGATTCATAATTAATCATCAAGGTTAAGTTAAGACTAATCTATTAAAGAAGGTAAAAACTACTGATAACTGCGCTAATATTGATTCACCCCCCTCGGTATTAAATCAATTCCAATAAGTGTAACCTTTGTCTGATAAATTCCATTGCAAAAAAGTACGTGGGTGAGACATTTATGCAATTTGAAGGGTTTCAAATTAGATCCATCTACCCTTATAACCATATAATCTTCATATACATACCAATCTCCAATAGTTGTCTTTGGAATTAAGTGAACTAAGTTTTTACATTCAAGGAAAATCTTAGGAGGGATATCTCCATAGAATAAACTATGTATTGCATACATGAACTTGTTAACAAATTGAATAAAACTGACATTACTAGCATGATTCCTAACCATTGGAGTCCACTCAATTATAGGGTTAGGGTTTCCAAGTTCATCTTCCCTATTCAACCAAATGTGTTCAAAATTTTGGTATGTAAAGTACAAGATAAGATATACTAGATAGGGCTAGTATCAGAAGTATCTAGTTGAACTCAAAGTAACCAATTGTGGGTGAATTTTATCATATATATATTGGGAATAATTAAAAATACTCATAGAATTCATGGAGGATGGAAAGAAGGATTCCATAAACCCTAGAGTGGCGGTGTCAATGGTTTTATCATCATGATAACCCAACATTCAGAACATCATCGAAATTGCTTCTTTAGAAGGATTGGGTGTTATTCCTTGGATCCATGAGAAGGATCATCCGATCTTTCCTATATCATAGAAATATCAAGAATAGTGAGCACAAAAAGGGTAGTCCAAACCTTGTGATTATTATTCTTGTTATTTATATGATATTGGAAGGATTGTTTGACCCTTCCTGTATCATAGAAATATCAATAATAATGATCACAAGAAGGCTTTACCAACCCTTCCCCACATGAGATAATCACATAACATCCCATGAGGGAAGGAAAACCACTTTTTCTCTATTCGACCAGTTCTCATAGAAATGAGAGGCTATTTTTTCTTTGATGTATACATTTCAATTGAACCACCTTATGCGACCACTAGAGAAAGGATAAGTCGATACTTCTACATTCCATTTCTTACTATTAATAAATAACATTGGACCAGATGAGGAAGTGTCAACTAATCCATCTGCAATCAATCAATCCTATATAATAAGCCTTAAAGAAGGAGTGATTGATATTTCTCGCATCCATCCTTTCCCAAATAAAAATCATGCTTTCTTGCATTGATGCATTTCCAATGAACCATAAGAGAGCACTTGCTAAGTAGGATGTTATTACGCATTCTCTCATCGATCCATTCATGAGGAATCTCAAGAGATATTGTTTATGTCCCTTTCTGGAAAACCACAATATGTGAATCCTTAGTGACTAAGAACTCATGTGGAATGAGTGATCGCTCTTTCTATGATATATATCTTCTAAGCATACTAGAAAAAAGGTCCTCTTTATGAGAGTTTGGTTTTTCCTTGGAATAATGAACAATCCCTCTTTTTTGGACCGATCCATTTGAAACACACCACAATAGAGTACCTCTTGAGGAAGTAGCAGTTTCCCCTTATCTCATCGGCCTAATGATATTACCATAAGAGAGATTGTTTCTATTATTTATTAGAAAACAAGAATATGTAACCCCTAAGGAATACCTAATTTCACATTCTCCCTTTGATCCTTTTCCAACCCAAATAACGAAAAATAAACAATAGTCTCGAGGAATGAGTTAAGGAAGCATTGGGTTAACCTTCTCCGACATATACCTTCCCAGATAACAACAACATAAGTAACTTTGATGAAGGAACGATCTAGATAATACTGACATAAGTAACTCTGAGGAAGGAATAGTCACTCTTTCTTGGAATGATCCATTTTCAACAAACCACAATAGAGTAGATGTTGAGAAAAGTGTGACTTCCCCTTATCTCATATGAATGATTTATTTCTAGCCCAAATAAAAACTAAAAATATCATTTATGAGGAAATAAAGATCACTCATTCTTTGATCTATTCCTTCTCAACATACCACATCAAAGCTCTTCTTGAGGAAGGATCATTTTTTCCTTAACGGCTCAATACCTTACCAACGAGCAATGATTTACTAAGATATGAAAAAGGCACAATCGCTTGTTCTTGTATCCTTGAAGAAGAGCATTAGTTTATTCTCTTATTGATCTTTTTATATCCATCCACTAAAAACCACTTGTGGAAGTGGATGTCAGTGATTCTTGAATTGGTTTATTTTCGTCAAACCAACACATGGAACCCCTCTGGAAATATTTCATCGATCCTTGTTTGATTTTTCATTTCCATGCTACTCTTAACTAGGGAATCCTTTACAAGAACAATGATTTTGCTTATGTATTTTATCAATAAAATGATTTTAACAAGGATAAATTGTTCCTTATCTAGTAACCATTGGCATCAACATTTTCATGATTACATCTAATATATAGAAACATATTGATAACTATAAAATTTGTATATAGATTCTTATATTAACAAGAAAGCATTTATTATACTACAAGTAAAATATGTCTAGGTGTGTTTGCCTTAATAATTCAAAGAAAGTATATCTCTTCAATTTTTAATAGAGCAAAAACTTGGTGAATACAATGGTTCATGGTATGTTAAGATGGACAAGCCATTTAATTTGCACCCATATTTATATCTCTTCTATTGTGACGATGATGGATTGGAGAATCAAACTAAAATATTTACATCTTTAGATTCCTTTTCTGAGGAATTATTATGTGTTCAAGTTGAAGTGATTGATCCAAATAAGTGTTTCCTAATACAACTTGATATTTTAAGTTCTATTCCCCTCCATAGTTTAATGAAAAGTGGTCTAGATGCAGGCCTAGTTTCATGTGTGAATCAATGATGTGTTTTTCGATCATATGATCATTGTAATCAATATAGAATAAGTACCACAACATATTTGAATAAATGCATTCTCTTAGTATTGAAGAAAATAATGCTAGCAGGGAAGAGCTCATATGTATTGCATTACATGTGTTGGTAGTATGGCTACCGTTACACCAAAACCCGCAGGTGATTGGTAAACTCACCATTGCCAGATTTTAAGGATCCATGAGAGGCGATTAGTCCCTTGTCACGATACACTGGGGAGTGCTGACTACTTGCAATTTCGTGCAAGAATCTCCCCCTCAGCGTGAGCCGAGTGTGTATCGAACTCGTGACCTCTAGCTCTGATACCAATTGATGGTAGTATGGCTACCGTTACACCAAAACTCGCAGGTGATTGGTAAAGTCACCACCGCCAGATTTCAAGGATCCATGAGAGGTGATTAGTCCCTTGTCACGATACACCGGGGAGCACTGACTACTTGCAATTTCGTGCAACAACATGAATATGACAAATAAGATGACAAATGTTAATATTGAAAACAAAATTGTGTACCTTAGGAAATCATTTATCAATGATCTTGAGAAAGATGTGAGTAAATTGTCTTTCAAGGTCTCAAATCAAGTCCTTTGAAATCAATGTTACAGAAAGATAGTAAGAGTTTCGATAACTCAAAATACAGTAAAAAAGAACAAACCAAATATTTGTATTCAACGAAAAAGAATTTTCTAATGATATAACTAGATGTCTTCTAGTTCCTTCAAATATGCAGTTTCATAGGTTTGATGAAGAGGTCATGGACATGATGGTTTTATTCCTTATCATAAATTTTAGAACAACAATGAGAGAGGCTATTATATTGCCTTTCGATATTGTAATCGGGGCTCACCCTATTCTACTAGAATTGAAAAAGAAATAAAATTGTGTACATTGAACTTCTATATCTTGGATGGAAAACATACTATTTTGACACAGAAAATAATCATTAAAAATGATAAATATAAACCAATTCATTCAATATATCTTCATCAGAATGCTCGTCTTTTACACAAAAATGTTTCTCGTAACATTATTACAAAGTTATGCAAACACTAAAATTTTTCAAACATGGAATTTGTTGAATCTATGTTAATTGATCAAATCATGAAAACAAGAGAGAAATGGATATACAACAAATTGTATAGCCCACCCAGGAAAGCGAAACATTTCCACCGAAGAGTGCCAAGTATAATTTTTTTATTCTTAAAAATTAATTCCCACAATTGTTAACTATGTTCTGTAATTACTAATATCTTCTTACTCTTCAATTTTATTTGTTTGTAGAATTTTCAAAATGAATGTATGGATATCTTTGTTGTTTCAACCAAGGACAACCTAAAAGAAAATATGAATCTTTTTTTGATCTCTGATAGCTGATGGAACAAATGATTTATGTATTTGAACTTTATAAAAGTGTTTCCTTTCCATGCTCTCCTAAGAGCATCAATTAAGATGATTTCATTCAAAATAAAATAAAGCAGCATGGATTTGATTTTTTTAGGCCATTGCATGATCTAGATGAAGAAGAATTGAACATTGTGGCCAAAAATATAATCAATGGATCAGTTTGGTTGAGCACATCATTGGATAAAAATGTTGGTGCAAAGATGTTGTTTCTATATTGCAAACGGATCAAGGATGATAGATCAACGAGGCATATGATTTGTGGATATTTTAAAGTTCATGATACTAATATTGATTTTTCTAGGGGAGTTACTGAAACAAATGTAATTGAGAAATATAATATTGCTGCAAATCATTTTCAACAACTGTGCTATATTTTAGGTTTGGATAAGCAAGAAAAATCTCTTGTAAAGTGTTAAAATTCAAGATGCTAAGACAGAAAATAGCAGCATTACATTCCATTTCACAATAATAGCATATACAGGATCACTGAAGAAACGACAAGCATAGCATAAACACAAGAGACACAGATTTATCCTGGGAAACCCTCATGGGGTAGAAAACCCAGTAAAGCTTCCTCAATATAGATGACCAGCAATATACAAAGATGCAAACCAAAGACATGATCTCCTTCTCCACCATAGCATACCTCTCCTCCAAAAGTGCGCCTCCCTTGAATGAGTGAGTGTGTCAAATGAGGAACACACCTCCTCTATTTATACACTTCACTGATATGTATTTTACACAAGTACACGTAGGCTCGTATTTAACCAATGGGTTAAATACCCTACTACAACTAACTGGGCCGACCCCTCTAGGGTGGTCTAATAACCCTTTGACCCACATAACACATAAAGGGCCGACCTCCACTAGGGAAGTCTAATAACCCGAGTTACCACATTCTGATGGAGGAATAAACATCTCCGGATATACAATAAGATCTTTACGGAGGAATGAAACATCTCCGGAATAAAGTACAATTATAATATTCTTTGAAGTTACAATATCTCAACACTCCCCCTTAACAAGAAGGATATTATAACAGCACCTGCACGAGCAAGGAGTCATCAACATCATACATGATACATCTATAAATCATTGGAAGCTTTGTCAACATCATCAGTAACTCAACCAGTTACTGGAACATCTTTAATACTGGAACATCAACATCATCAGAGTTGATAGTACTCAATCATCAGCATCGTCAACACACGATCAACAACATCGTCATCATACGATCATCAGCATCACGATCAACATCATCATCACACGATCAACAGCATCATGATCAACATCATCATCACACGATCAACAGCATCATGATCAACATCGTCATCACATGATCATCAGCATCATCATCACACGATTATCAACATCGTCATCAGCATCACGATCAACATCATCATCACACGATCATCAGCATCGTCATCACACGATCAACAGCATCGTCATCATACGATCATCAGCATCGTCATCGCACGATCATCAGCATCGTCATCACACGATCAACAGCATCGTCATCATATGATCATCAGCATTGTCAGCATCGTCATCAGCATCGTCATCCCACGATCATCAGCATCATCAAAGGATGATGTAAACCAGTCATGTACCTTTTGAACCGAAGTCCAGGGACGATCCAGTCCTATCATTATCGAAGACATATGTCTACGGATCTTCTTTCGGACTGAGGTCCAGGAATGATCCAATCCCTTCATTATCGAAGACATACGTCTACGGCTCTTCTTTCGGACTGAAGTCCAGGAATGATCCAATCCCTTCATTCTCGAAGACATACATCTACGGCTCTTCTTTCGGACTGAAGTCCAGGAATGATCCCAATCCCTTCATTATCGAAGACATACGTCTACGGCTCTTCTTTCGGACTGAAGTCCAGGAATGATCCCAATCCCTTCATTATCGGAGACATACGTCTACGGCTCTTCTTTCGGACTGAAGTCCAGGAATGATCCCAATCCCTTCATTATCGGAGACATACGTCTACGGCTCTTCTTTCGGACTGAAGTCCAGGAATGATCCCAATCCCTTCATTATCGGAGACCTCACGTCTACGGCTCTCTTTAGGACTGAAAGTCCAGGGATGATCCCAATCCCCTCAACTGTCCACTAAGGACTTCATTCTCGGAGACCTCACGTCTACGGCTCTCTTTAGGACTGAAAGTCCAGGGATGATCTCAATCCCCTCAACTGTCCACTAAGGACTTCATTCTCGGAGACCTCACGTCTACGTCTCTCTTTAGGACTGAAAGTCCAGGGATGATCCAATCCCCTCAACTGTCCACTAAGGACTTCATTCTCGGAGACCTCACGTCTACGGCTCTCTTTAGGACTGAAAGTCCAGGGATGATCTCAATCCCCTCAACTGTCCACTAAGGACTTCATTCTCAGAGACCTCACGTCTACGGCTCTCTTTAGGACTGAAAGTCCAGGGATGATCCAATCCCCTCAACTGTCCACTAAGGACTTCATTCTCGGAGACCTCACGTCTACGGCTCTCTTTAGGACTGAAAGTCCAGGGATGATCCAATCCCCTCAACTGTCCACTAAGGACTTCATTCTCGGAGACCTCACGTCTACGGTTCTCTTTAGGACTGAAAGTACAGGGATGATCCAATCCCCTCACATGTTCATCAAGAACATGTATCCTCATCATCATAACATGTATCATCACAACATGTGTCATCAATATTAAAAACATGTATAACCACAACATGTATCATCATCATCAAAACATGTATCATCAACATCAAAACATGTATAACCACAACATGTATCATCATCATCAAAACATGTATACATATATCATCATCAAAAGCATCTAACATCAAAAGTATGTATACATCTATCATCAAAAGTATCTAGCATGTATACATCTATCATCAAAAGTATGTATACATCTAATCATAAAAATAAAGAATATAAGAGTCCTAAATCTAAATAATTCTAGGTAACTAAGTGCAGTAAATAGATAACCTCATCATTGATGAGATAGACTTGTTATCGGATACTGCGCTACTCCCCCTTTCGAGGAGGGTCCTTCTAAACTACACCAAGCTTGTCTCGGAAGTGTTCAAACTTTACTCGAGACAGAGGTTTGGTCAGGAATCATCAAAATGATCCTTAGTGCTTATATACTCGAGCTTGATAGCTCCTCTCTGCACTATATCTCATAGAAGTATCGGATCTCAAAGTGTTTTGACTTATCATGCAGCTTTGATTATCACACATAATCACAGAGGGGTCCATTTCTAAGTCAAACACTCCAGATAAAAGTTTCCGAAGCCATACTGCTTCACAGCTAGCAGAACAGGCAGCTATATATTCTGTTTCAGTAGTACTGAGAGCCACACTAGAATGTTTCTTGCTAAACCATGAGATCATGGTAGATTCAAGACTATAACATCCACCTAAAGTACTCTTTCTGTTTGAGACACTTCCTGCCCAATCAGAATTTGAGTAACCATGTAAACGGAGTTTAAGACCTCCAAGATAATATAGACCAAAATCTAAAGTACCTTTTAGGTACCTCACTACATGCTTTGTAGGTATTAAGTGAACCTTTCTAGGTTCTACTAGATACTGACTTACGGTATTTACAACAAAGCATATATCTGGCCTAGTATTTGTTAAATACATCATTGCCCCAATGATTTGTCTATATAGGGTTAGGTCCACTAAATCCGATGAGTTATTAACTAATAACTTCAAGTTGGAGTCCATGGGAGTGGCCATGGCTTTACACTCCAACATATCAAATCTTTTTAGAAACTTCACAGCATACTTACCTCGATTTAAAAGATTCCTTTTGGATCATGCCATACTTCTAGACCTAAGAAGTAGTGCATTAATCTGAGATCTTTCATTTTTATTTCTGCAGCCATTTTCATGATCTGTTTCTCATTCCTTGTCAGAAAGAGATCATCGTCACATAATAATGGTATGATAGGTTTATCATCCACAACCTTTAGGTAAAGGTTAGGATCAGCTTTACTTCTGGTAAAGCCCAAGCTTTGTCATGAAGCTGTCAATTGTCCATTATTCACACTCAGCATTGAGTGATCTTCTGCATATCTATCTGTGCCATCTCTCGTCAGATGGGTCTACTAATATGAGCCTCAAAGTCATTCGAACTCTATGGTGAGTTCCTTCTTGCATCCATGTAATATGTGTATAGAAGCCATATTCAACCTTGTAGCAAGGGTTGAGATCCACATCACCCATGATGATCATTAAACTCATCAATTGACTACCGAGCCTGGGAACCCATACAGAACCTGATTACATCATTAAGAGAATGGTCAAAACATCTCATCATGATTCTCTTCCTCTTTTTAAGAGAATCTCTTAACCATAAGCTTTCTATAGTGTGTTTGATTTGTAAATCCTTTTGTTGAACATCCATCGCTTGTTCATCATTCATCATGATTTTTCCTACAAATCAAAATTAGGTACATGATTAGTAATACTTCATAATCATCAAATCATATTGACATGATAACCTATTATGCATACAGATATCATTTACATAGTTATGCAACTATCTTGACCAATACTTTGGTACAACACTTTCCCATATCTTGTATGCATACAGTGGCTATCTAGATGCCTTCCATCTCTACCAGAACATGCTAGTGAGAGTGTGCACAGCTCTCAGCATGTCAGCAAAGAGGTTTCATTCTAGACAAGCAACAATGGAATGTTTGTCCAACTTACCAATCATATGCATATTAGTAGTACACTGTTCAATGCTCTATGAATGTTTACACTCAGCATAATATATTCTAGGAATACAAATATTAATACAAGCAATATCATTTACTATTTCAAATAACAACTCAAGTACTTATCTTTTATGTTTGTGTGGTTGCCTCCCGCTTGATCTTCTGTATGTCTTTTGAACTTCTATTCATTCTGTACCACTGTGCATGCTCAAGAGTCATCCTCATGATCTCATGCACAAACATACACTTATTAGTATATTCTAAATGCTATCAAAACATTATAGTACTAAATAATCTTGAAAATGTATAGTCATGATTATAGTTAATAAACATTAGTATTCAAGATTTCAGGGAAGTCTTCTTTTACTCATGCATATCATCAATCAAGATAAAAGATATAATATGCATAATCCCTTGATTACTAACTTTATGAACAAGCATAACCAATCATTCCAAGTATACTTATATAAGGGATCCTAACACAAGGTAAGATTCATGGGAAACATACCTGGATTAGTATACCTACTTGGTTATGTACAACATACCTAAACAATCTCTTCAATGATTTAGAGATCCTGAGCTAGAACCTGCATGTCTCATAGGTTAAGCATAATATAACAAAGTCATACATACCTCGTGAGTCTTTGTCTTCATGTTGTCATGGTCATGGAACTTGATTTGTCTTTTGTAATGTACCTGTGTCTTGTTAGCAGACAACATCAACCTCACACAACACCATAATGCATAAGTACAATCATATAGCCCTAATCAAATCATTCACATGCATTCATATTGTTACTAGGGTGATAAGACAATTAATAACATTAATCAAGATTGTACTAATAACTAACAAGAAGACAAACACATTATGAACTTAATCAAGAATCAGATTTCAAGGTATACCTGAACTTCCTTAAGTCATACCTGTCGAGACTTTTTGTAGTCTTCTTATGTAAGGTCTTAGCCTCAACTCCCCCTGAAACTTGATCTAAAGCTTGATTAGTGTTTGCTAGCGAAACTCTAAAAATTCAATATTTGACTTTCACACTTTTGAATGGATGGAAGGATGTGTCTTGCTGAGCTGATCAAACTAGCATACTTCAGTTTTGAAATCTCCAAAGTTTGACCCCTCAAAATTGTCTTTGAAACTTCCGGATTCACTGGACGTGACCCTGAACTGGGGTTTGATGAAGCCCACTCTTCTACCCAATCAAAATGTATGATACAAAGCTCTAAGCTTCTATTCTTCTGAGGAGCTTCCAGCCGTGGTCACAGATTTCAAAAATTCCCATTTTTACAGAAGCCCTAATTTTCCACTTTTCTGATCAAAGTCCCGAACTAGGGTCTAATCAAGCCCGGCCTTCTGCCCAACCAAAAATTTTGATCTTGGTCTCTAAATTTCTATTTTGATGAGTAGCATCCAGCCGTGGTCTCCGATTACAAAAATTCCAACTTTCTTCAAAGCCCTAAATTCCGGAAGCCATCAATGAAGGTACCAAAAAATAATTCTGTTTTGACATAAATATGTACCTGATTGTTTCTGGTGTAACTCCGAAATTTTTGAGCCACAGGGTCTGAAACGGTTTCTTGAGATAGCCTGACCTGTTATCTTTCCATCCTGACAGGTCTGACCTCAATTGGATTCTCTGAGAGAGAGTTATGCCAAATGTCGCAACGTGACCTGTTTTGGGATAAAACAGGAGAGCGAACTTGTACGGCGTGCCACGTGTCACTGTTTTAACTTCGGCCTCTGAAAACGTTTTCTGAGATATCTCGGCCTGTTACCTTTCCATTCTGACAGGTCTGACCTCAATTGGATTCTCTGAGAGAGAGTTATGCCAAATGTCGCAACGTGACCTGTTTATGGGATAATACAGGAGAGCGTACTTGTACTGAGTGCCACGTGTCACTGGCTCAACTTCGGCCTCTGAAAACGTTTTCTGAGATAGTACAGACTGTGTACTACCTGTCACTTTTTACGAAATTTTATTTGGAGCTTCCTAGCCCAAGATATGACCTTTTTCCCAAGGTCACCTGATTTTGACTCAGATCTGGAAGAGGCAGAAATCCTATATTGTACAGGTCATAAATCACAAAGTACAACGAATTAGAGGTTGTCCTTTGGACACAAGGTACCTGGAGATTTAATATTCGTCCTGTAACAATTTCAGATCCGAAAACTTCGCCAAAACGGATTTATAGTGAAAGTGCTACGATGACTGGTTTTTTGCTATATAAAACCCTAGCCTTCAAATTGTCGTAAGTAAAGCAAGTGTTGTTAGTGCCATACCTTGTCTTCCTTCAGGTTAGCTCTGATACCATGTTAAAATTCAAGATGCTAAGACAGAAAATAGCAGCATTACATTCCATTTCACAATAATAGCATATACAGGATCACTGAAGAAACGACAAGCATAGCATAAACACAAGAGACACAGATTTATCCTGGGAAACCCTCATGGGGTAGAAAACCCAGTAAAGCTTCCTCAATATAGATGACCAGCAATATACAAAGATGCAAACCAAAGACATGATCTCCTTCTCCACCATAGCATACCTCTCCTCCAAAAGTGCGCCTCCCTTGAATGAGTGAGTGTGTCAAATGAGGAACACACCTCCTCTATTTATACACTTCACTGATATGTATTTTACACAAGTACACGTAGGCTCGTATTTAACCAATGGGTTAAATACCCTACTACAACTAACTGGGCCGACCCCTCTAGGGTGGTCTAATAACCCTTTGACCCACATAACACATAAAGGGCCGACCTCCACTAGGGAAGTCTAATAACCCGAGTTACCACATTCTGATGGAGGAATAAACATCTCCGGATATACAATAAGATCTTTACGGAGGAATGAAACATCTCCGGAATAAAGTACAATTATAATATTCTTTGAAGTTACAATATCTCAACATAAAGAAGAGAAAGAAAGAAGAAGAGGGGAATGCTGTCAAATTACCAAAGGTTTTTGACAATATCTCGAACTTATATATCAAGATAGAGGAGATTGGTATGACCATTGACTTTGACAAATATGGTTCACAAGTTGTTTGTTGATGTTTTTATCTAGTGTCATTGGTCAAAACACTGAGGATCGTTCACTTTTTTAGTTTTTCAATCAATTGCGAACTTGTTATTGTAGATATGTGTAATTGTATTTTTGCTTGGACATAATCATATATGGATTCCTTATTGTAGTACTTATAAGCAAATAAAGAGACATGTACTTGTATTTTTATAGTTGATATGCATAATTCATGTATGGTAGCTAAATCTTTCACTCAATTCTGCAAAAATAAAATTAAAAAGTAGTGAAGGATTATCTTACCAATGGTTTTTATAGGGATTTCTCAAAGGATTCCTATATAGGATTCTCTATTATACAATATTGGAGAATTGGATTGGAAGGGGAGAATATGTCTACTCTTCATATGGAGATGGATTGGAAGGATGAGAGCCTTCCACTTATTTATTTATGTTTGTCAAAGGATTCAAACATTAATTCAAGAAACCGTTTTTTTTCAAAAGAAAGGATACATGAGTATAGGATCACATGGTTTACAAATTGATCTCTTCTAATGGTACATTTCTTTTATTATATCCTAGAAGTAGATTTCTTCGTTCTTTAACCAAGTCACGAAATATATTAATTTTTTCTATCATGGAGACAGTACAACAATAACTATTTATGAATAATTTTTATCAAGAATTTCCTATAAAGCAAGGTATTTGTATTGATGTTTTGAAATACCTTATTTGATTAGATTTTTTTTAAAGGTTTGCTTATGTTCACTAACTTTTTCAAATTCCTTATCTACTAGATATACGTATAGAAGACTCTTAGGAATCCTCCAATAAAAAAATTAGATGAAGATGATGATGGTGATGGAGAATCCACAAAGAATTACCATACATATGCACAACCAAATCATAGACAACAAGAAGTTCATTATCTATGTTTTAATCAATGTTTCTCTAATGTTTGAGGATTATAATATATTTTCAAAAGATATAAATAAAAATTCATATCTACTAATTTGAATGTCGAGCAATTCAATTGTTTTTCAACTTGTGGAGTCCCCAAAGAAAAAGAAAGAATCAAAGAGCTCCATGGAGATTATCGAACCAAGCATGGATTTGGGAGCCTTGGAGAATATCAAACCAAGTAGGGATTTGGGAGCAGAACGCAGTAGCTCCAACGTTGTTGGTCACCAATCAATTGTTAGCTAATCATTGACATGTTGGAGAAAATGATTATTTCCTATCATTTTGGTGAAACAAATTTATCATTGGTTATATGACATGTCCATTATTTTATGTTCAACTTCCCATTAAAAAAGTTTATTGATATTTGAAATGGAAGGTTTTTTATTTTATCAGAAAGCCTCCCAAAAAAGAGAAAGGGTGAATGAAATCACTGATGAAGACTATGAATTTAAGTTCAAGGGAAAATTATACAAATCACAACCAAATGAAATATTATTTTTGGAAGCATGTCTTTCAAAATTCGATGTTGGAATTTGGTCATCTAAGTGTGGATTCAATGAAGGGAAACCCTTGTTTATGAAACTTATTAGGACAAAGAAAAAATAAATTGAGGAGCAAATTTTAATTTTTTGGTTTGGAGAGAGATGTACCAGAGATAATGAAGGAAGGATGCACAAAAACATGGATAAAGTGTGGGAATATTTCCTAGTGACATATTCAAAAGTAATACATCAATGTTTGTTTTAGAGGGCGATGATGTGCAAGTACATCAATTTGAAAATTTTATTTTAGAGAATACCTACAATTAATATTCCTCTAATGAAGAGAGAGAAATGATATATGGAATCTGGAAAGAATTAAGTACGATAGATCAATCAATTGATATCAGAACCTCCATTGCCTCGTACAAGAGTGAGAAACATTTAATGTAACCTATGAATGTTTTAAATAAACAATGAATTTTTTAGTTTGTTGGGCGATGTTTGTATTTCTTCTGAATTTAAGATCTTCATTTACAACTTATTTTACATTTCATGTTTGTGATCAATAAATTTCGTAAATTGATGAACATTATATTATCAATTTGGTCAGATATCTAGTTATGGTTTTTGTATGCAGTGCAAAGATCAACGCAAAATAAATTATTGGACTTGGGAGTAGAGGGATTTCTCTTTGGAGTTTGGATGTTATCCAAAAGAGAAGCATATTTCAAACAACCTCAATTTGTTCATAATTTTTACCATCATTATGCACGAATGTTCAATCCTAATATTATCAATGCTACACGGGAACATTTTGACATCTCTGTGGTTTCCCTCATTGTACTACTTGAAAATAAAACAATTCGTTGCTCAATTTGAATGGTTGAAGAATGAGGACCTAGTATTTATTTGGGGTCGGGATAAATATAAACATACTATGTATAGTTCTTCAATGTATGCATATAATATTGGTGAAGTACTACATAGGTACAAAAAGTCATTGAATCGTGTATTTATCGAATATGGAGATATATATCAAAAATCATACATTTTTTTATAGATGAAGGAAAATATCATTCAGAAGATCATAGTGAGGATAAGTGCTTGAAAATGACATCAAGTTGGACATTTTACAATTCACAAGAAAGAGAAATAAGTATAAAAACAATGTTGCGTTCTTTGTTGAACCATTTGGGACCTCATTCAAAGATAGGGAGTTGGTTAAAAACATTCAACTTTAGACGAAAAATTAGTGAGATAACAATTGATTTAGTCACAAAACAATTAATGGTTCTTTTGAATAGATTTTGTATATTTTGACAACTTTGACAATGTAAAACAATTTTTATTTTTTGACTGTTCTCATATTTTTGTTGTTAAATAAAAAATGTACGTATCATGTATGTGATGATGTGTTTCAAAACTTGCATATCATGCAAGTATATATATTAATCCTGTTATGTACAAATAGAAACATTGAAATGTATAATAAAAATATTGATTGGGTTGTATGTTGTATTTTGTGTTTGCAGATAGAAGATTAGTAGCTAAACAATTGATTATATTCGATTTCAATGGAGTTTTTGGTACATGCAATACATAGAAGTTCATTACAAAATAACTTGAGATTCACAGGATATCCAAACATCAAAACAAGAACAAATATTTATTTTATACATCCAGGATTTATAGTTTTTTTTTAAAAGTGCTTTAGTATATTCGAAGTTTGTATATGGACATCCACAAAACAAAAAATTTGGATGACTTTCAAAAGAACAGGATTGAAAAGAGAACAATTTAGAGTTATATTAACACAAGATGATTGTTGTTGATACAAAGAGAGTGTTATGATGGTGTTGGGAATCATTATGTATATCTCAAACCTTTAAATAATGTTTAAGATATTTTGATCAATGGTTATGATGCCATAAATATAGTGATTGTAGATGAATTGAAAGAAAAACATGTTTGTATTGAGGAAGGGAACTATATTATAACAAAAAAATATACTTTCCATGATCTCAATGGCACATTCTTATTAGATCGACTATGGCCTTGCTCGTTGCACTTGAATGGTGTTAGTGATGTGAGGCCTATTGTAAAAAGCATAGAGCTACTTTGTTAAATAATATAGTTAAATTTTGTTTGTTGCAAATAAAGTCTTTGGATTTTTGTATATTCAATTATGTGATTATAGTACTTGTAAAGTGTTGAATTTGGTTTTAAAAAGTGAAAAATTAGAACTTGAAAGTGCAAAAATTAGTTTTCAAAATTGCAAATTTAAATTTTGAAAGTGTCAAAAACAGTCTTTCTATAGTGCAAAATCAAGTTTTAAAAGTTCCATTATTGGAATGGAAAAGTGCAAAAACCAGTTTCAAAAGTGGCAATATCAAAGACAAAAGTACACTTTTGGAACCTGAAGTTGGCACTTTTAGAAGTAGATTTTTCACTTTAGAAACCTTGATTTTGGGGTTTAGAAAGACTTATATTTTACTTGTCTTCGAAGGGTCTTGGGGTAGAAAAAATCCAAACTTAATGAAATAGGTGTTAATTCTGCATTTTCATGTAGCTGCATTGAATCTCAAGAACCAACTTTGGAGACCCATGGAAAGAAATGCATTTGTTTTATCAAGTGATGATATCCCATATGACTAGGAGTAACCTAAAACCTTTGGATCCCTCATTTAATGCTGCAGTAATTTTCTATAAAAATCTAGAATTGCCAATTTTTATATTTTTGTTGGAAATATTATTAATACTGAGAGGGGGGCATGAATTAGTATCAAGCACAGCTTAAACAATTTTCACTTCTACCAAATTCAAACAATACTTGTATTATGTATTAATTATAAACAATGGCATTCATCAACACATGAATAAGACACAGAACACAAATATTTAACGTGGAAAACCAAATAGGAGAAAACCATATAATGCTTTCTTATATAATAAATTGTTATGTGGAATTCTGCCCTACGGATAAGTCAGAAATCCCTTAGACTAAAGCAGACTTAAACTAACTCTAGGCTAAGAACAGACAAAACAAATGCAACCTTGAATCCCTAGATCTAACAAACATCTCAGAATTAAAATGCTGAAGAGAATAGAAGGAGTTTAACTGACCTTATGTCCAAACGCTTGTCTTTGATATTTGCTCCAAGCTCCAAGTCCTCACAAGTAAACCTGTTAACAATAGAACCAAAACACAAGCATGTACTATTCTCTAGCAATCTGAAAACATGAGTTAGAATCTAAATCTATGAGAGATACAAATCATATCATTAAAACAAGATTAACACAAATGATTTGGGAAAACAAGACAAGTTATTCCATTACAACTTGAAGATTACTTACAAAGGGTGCTTGATGCCCAAGCCAATCCTCCAACTCCAAGTGTCTTCTCCTCTAGCTATCTCCACAATGCTGCAAGACCATAAGTTTGGTGCTCTCAAGAGTCCTCCTCCTTTCCAATGGCATGCCTCTCTTTTATAGTGAATGGTGAGGTTAACCAACAAGAGAGATGAGTGGATCTAAGGAGGGATAAGTGGATCAGGGTTTCTAATCGAAGGAGATGAGTTGAGATCGAATCAAAGAACCCAATCTTCCATTATCTTCGAAAATCCAAGATCCCACAAGCCAAGGGCAAAAAACTATTAAAAGGGTGCCGCACTTTGCAAAGTCTGCAGAACGCGGCACTGCCGCGCTTTGAGGCAAAAGTAGCACGCGGCAGTGTCTAGTGCCGCGTTTTGGGAACATAGCAAGGCGCGGTAGTGTGTAAAAATAAAGTCCAAGGTGGGTCAAAACTTGCCAGGGTGGATTTACCTTCAAGGTTGACTCATCATCTGTCTCTTCTGGATGGTTCAAAACAGTAGGGAAGGTGTCGTCAACTTGTTTTGTGATGGGGATGCGACACCGTGAAATATAGAGGTATAACAGATGCCCCCTAAAGTGTGAGGTCAGAAGGGACTGATGGCCGAAAGACTTTACGAATAAAATGTGCAGAGATAGCATCGAGGAGAGCGACACGGAGCTGAAATAGAAACAAAGTGTTAGATATACCACCGAGGCGGGCATTCCCATGCTCGGAAACAAATGACTCAAAGCATGGCTGCCGACCAATACATTGCAGATCCATGAGTACTGAGATAACGTAAACTGTGGACAGATCATGGCTACTATGAACAATCGTAGATCCATGAGACAGTAACGACACAGCCACGACCAATACAATAAGTGGATATGTGTGACAATACAAGAGACATCTCCATCGCAGCCTGGACGCAGTCAAGATACAGTGATGCACCCAGGGTCTTCTACCCGATCGCATAAAGATACGAATCTAACCATGTGATTACAAGGTGTTGAAGTCGAACATGGAAGAAACCATTTGATTACCGGTCAATGATGTGGACCGTTAACAAATGCGAGGGAGATCACCAATAATGACAATGATTCCCAAGGTATCAATAGTACATCTCAACGAAATGCGAATGAATGAGTTGATGTCGAGCATCCGAGAGATTGCTTGATCAGAGGTCAATGAGGTGAACCTACTGTCAAACACGAGGAAACCTGCCATTGAGGCATGCAGGTACCAAGGTACTAATGGTTGATTTCTAAGTCTAATTCCTGGATAGTGATTTGGTTTCGACAGGAATAGACTCGTCGAAGGTGGGCCATGATGATTCCCACATCATCGACACGAAATCGGCACATATGATAGGATGATGAAGTAATGAAATATGTACTGACACAGCGGAGGCCTGACACAATGAATGACTCGATACAATGCAACCCTTTGAACATATAACGGCATGTAACAAGACTTGGCAGCAGGGATTATTGATGAATAGAGAATAGACACCGGATGAGTGGACTCGTGGCCAGGGAGACGACCCATGATGATGACTATGACTCAATGAAAGACGGATACCCAAATATAGACAAGAGACGGACACATGCCATGTTCAAAGGTAATGACTGACAAGCTGCCATAGATAAACTTGACTTGTTTCCCCCATATTTCCCCGACATGATGGACGAGTACCTCTTTCTTGTTTTACGAGCTTGAAGAGGATAACAGATGCTCGGTGTAGCTCATCTTGTGGATGAGTCCAATCTCACATGTTTTACGAACCTGAGAAAGGAGGGGTTCGTCCCAAAGTGGGTCCTTCGATGTTAATAATTTAACGAGCCCAAGGAAGGAAAACTCGGTAGTTTTTCATATTTAGAGAGCCTAAAAAACTTAAAGGAGGCTCTATAATGTACTTTTTCGTAAAATTTAGTCTCTCGATCCCGAAAAAGTGTAAAACGATTCCCGAGAGAACTCTCCCAGCCGAGATTGACTGAGGTATACCTTTCTCGTAAATAGTCTAGACGGGCCGAAAAAGGGGTAACCTATCACCGAATAGACGACCTTTCAAATACTTTTACAAGTGTGAAAGAGTCAAGATCACTTGGCAATCTTTTCAATTTTAAGGAGTCTGAAAAGAGCTTAACTATGGACTCCTTATGGTCTTTTTCGTGAATTTTAAATTATTCTGGTCCGAAAAAAGAATAAAATACAACCAGGATAATACTTTGCTCATCGTTTAACGAGCATGAGTAAAGCTGACCGAACTCGACACCGTTTACTTGCGTTTGACAAGCACGACACAGGTGTGAAAGCGCTTGGAATCTTTTTCAAGTTTTAAATCCAGAGCACGAAAAAGATAAAGTGGGCTCAATATGAAGGTCAAACTACGAACAAATACCAGTATGAATGCATCCCATTTCTACCGCAGATCCTGTCAATAAATGCTCAAAAATCGGGCATTAGTAATAAAATAAGGGTTTATTAATTTGAAATAGTAATTAATTAATTAAAAAATATGAAAAAATGCTATATAAGGCATGGTAAAAATAGAAATTACTATTCATTTGTGATTTTTACCCAAAGGAGTCATTTTTACCCATTTTGGAGCAAACTTTCAAGGATCGATACCGAGAGTTCCGGGACATCATTTCGACCGTCGTCTGCGCCAGGTAAGAGTGCTTGAGCCCCTCTTTCATTTCATGCAAGAAATTTTTGTTTTCACCAGGGGAAAATTAATTTTTTGGGAAGCCCTTTTGGGCAAAAATCGCCTGCCGTACTGCCGCGGGGGTCCCATATCGAAAAACGCGGCACTGTTGAACAGTGCCGCGCTGTAACTCCAAAAGGAGGCGTGGCACTGTGGACTGCCGCGCGGCAAGGTGTCCTCCAGGCGCGGCACGTGCGAAAATTAAGTTTAAAAAATCAAATTTTCCTCAAATTTTTGCTGGGAGTAAGTTGTTAAATAGTTACTAATTACTTTGTTTGCCCTTTTGCAGGGATTTGCAACTTATTTGAAGCAAAATGGTGAGTTGGAAAGAGAGGGAGCACGAAACGGACGATTTTAGGGCCGAAAATGACTTACCAACCGTGACCGCATTGCGAGAATGTGGTTTGCTAAAGTTTTTTAAGACTAAAGGGATCCGCCAACAACCTAAGCTCCTTACCCACCTTATTCAATTGTGGGACCCTGATATCGAAGCTTTCCGAGTGGGAGAGCATGTGCTTGAAATCCAACTTGAAGACATCTACTTTCTCACGGGCCTCTCTAAAAGAGGGGCCCGGCCGAATCTTACCGGGTACAGTGCCTCAGACTCAAGCACAGATGATTTGATTGCTCGATATTGTCAGGCGGGTTCAAGTAAGAAGAGTGGGAAAGTGGCCATAAAAGAGGTCACAAATCTTCCTTTCAAAACCTTGCTATTCACTATTACACGTGCAGCAGGAAGCGTGAGCCCACATCAGGCAACCCGCACACAGGTAAATCTCGCAGCAGAGTGCATGGGAGGAACGGTTTTCAACTGGTGTGATGCAGTGTTGTCCCACATGAAGGAACAGGTGCACAAATGTAGAACTGGGAAAAATACCCAGTTTGGCTATGGGAGTATCTTGGTCACTTTCTTCCTGGCAAGGGTGCCATTACTGCGTCCGCAGATATCTATGCATCCTCGTCCACCTACTGAGCCATGGATGGCTCGATGGAGTGACTATGTCGGGCGCCTTGGAGGACCTCAGCGGCTAGCCTTTGGAGAGGACTTTTTCTCTTGGCTAGAGGAGCAGATAGTCATGATCGACGACTATCCCTATTCAGGGGTAGATTTCCGCGAGGATATCGACTTGGCTTTGCCAGAAGATGATGACTGGGACAACTCTGGTATGACCTTCATGGATATGTATTTTTCTTTTTAAATATTTAATTTTTTTAATGCTTTTTTAGAATGTGTAAAAGACGCCTAATGTATACTCGCATGCATGTTGCAGATCGTGGACCACAGAGGCCAGCTGGATACTCTCCACTGCGTCGTGGCGGTGTAGATCGTCAAGCTGATCCTGTCGAAGAAGAAGATGAAGACGAGGCAGGAGGTGTCCGGGACATTGAGAGGAACCTGCAGGGATTGACTCATGGCATCCCTGCTATGCGGATGGATGATGTCCCCTACCACCTCCAGAGGCATACAGTGGGTGTACCTGGACGTATTAGTCGACTTCTTCGCAAGGTGGTTCGAGCTGTGATGTGTTACCACCATCAGCAGGAGGAGTCCGATGAGGGACATGATAGGTCTCCTAGATCTCCATAGATGGTCTTTTGGTCTTTTTGCGGCATGTATACGATATGTAGGCTTTGAGGGCCAATTTTTGTATATGGGATTTAATCCCCAATTTTGTCTTTGACACAGACTTTATGTATTTTTGGAAAAAACACTTTTATATACAGTGATATGGACCTATTTATGACCTAAATATTTACAATGACTTGTGCATTTTATTTTTTATGATGTGTTTATGTACGGGCAAGATGCGAATCCAAAATGTAATTAGCCAATGAATCGGCAATACAATTGAATTCTCTCGGTATGTGTTGATATGTGATAAAATCAAATGACCGTTCCAAGAGGCGTACTCTTCGAAATAAACGAAGTAATGTAGGATCGCGAACTGTGTAAACACGGTTTAGATGTGAAACCACGAGTTGGGAGTCTAAAAAGACCGATAAGGAGTCAATCCCGAGTGAGGCAACCTCTGTCAAGAGACCAATGACTGCATGGTACTCTGCGATATTGTTGGTTGCGGGACCTAAACAAATGGCTCCTGAATAAATCAACTCGCCAGTGGGGGAATAGATCACCCATGCTGCGGAAGCGAGATTCCGGGTATGTCGGCTTGCACCGTCAGCGAATCCAAAGTAGGTAGACATCTGCGCATAAAGGCACGAGTCAAAGTAAGAGTAGATACATAAGATCCATGTGCACACTAAAACAAAAAGCAAACTAAGTACATTATGTACAAAAAGTAACCCGCGCGGGGTAACCTCACGCGTAGAAACGCTTGAGGTATAGCCCGTTGTGGGGCCGTGCCAATGGCGTACCATCACAGTCGACTAGTTCATAGGCTCCTTTTTCTAAGACACGTTTTATAATGAAGGGGCCGTACCACATAGATTCAAGTTTACCTTTGCCAAGTTTATCATGCATCTGATCATATGTAAGTACAAGATCACCCTCATTGAAGATCCGAGGTTGAACGGATTTGTCGTATTGAGCTTTGACGCGTTTTTTGTGAGCTTCATTAGCCAAAGCGGCGTCGCGGCAGGTTTCATCTAGCTTGGCTAGGTATAGAAACCGTTCTTCTTCGGAAGTAGTGTGTGGGAGTAGCTCTATGGCTATCTTGAGTGATGGAATTTCACATTCAATCGGGAGAATGGCTTCCAGGCCGTACACCAATTGAAATGGTGTAAACCCAGTAGCACTTTTCACTGAGGTTCGGTATGCCCACAGTGCTGAGAATAGAGCTGAGTGCCAATTGGATTTTTGGGTACCCACAATGCGCTGAATCATTCATTTCAGGACCTTATTGATGGCTTCAACTTGGCCATTAGCTTGTGGGTAATACGGGGTTGAGTTTTCATGGCGAAAACCCAGTTTGGCACTTAGTTCTTCGATCATATGATTCCTAAAATGGGAACCATGATCGGTCACAATAGACTGTGGGACACCGAATCTAGCTATGATATGATTGAATATGAACTGCGCTGCTGTTTTGCCGTCTTCAGCATACGTAGGCATCGCTTCAGCCCATTTTGTAAAATAGTCCACAGCTACTATGACATAGCTATGCCCCCCGGCTGAAGTGGGCTTACAGTGCATAAAATCAATGCCCCATTTGGAGAAGGGGCCGACGGCAATGACAGGATGGAGTGGAGCAGGGTGCGAGCGTGCTTTGCTATGAAAGAATTGACAAGGCGGACACTTCTTGACTGTTTCAATGCAGTCTTTGAAAATCGAGGGCCAGAAGTATCCCGCTCGCAGTATTTTCTGGGCCGTAGCCATCCCAGAGAGATGACCACCACATGCTCCAGCGTGGCAGTCATTGAGAACGCGTTCCGCCTCATCTAAGGTCAAACAGCGTCGAAGGACAGTGTCGACACCACGCCGATACAAAGTATCGTTCACTATAAGGTAGTATTTTGCGTGATGTATGATACGTCGTCGTTCATCGCGGTTGAGGTCGGGACGGAAGCGTTGGGTTTGGAGATATAAGAGAATATCCCCATACCACGGATCAGACGTGCTAATGAGGAACAATGATTCGTCGGGAAGAGAATCAATGGGCTCGGATTGCTCAGTAGCACGGGGCAAGTGACAAATTAACTCAGCGAAGACCAGAGATTTCTTAGACTTGGCTTTGACAAATTCCAAGTCAAACTCTTGAAGGATGACAATCCAATGGGAGTACTTGCCCCCAAGCACTTGTCGTGTGAGGATATAGTACATCGGATTGAAATCAGCGATGACGGTGGTCCGACGGAGTAAGATGTAGTGACGGAATCTCTGGACAGCAAACACTGTTGCCAGAGCCAGCTTTTCAACATGTGAGTAGCGAGTTTCAGAGTCGAGAAGACTCTTGCTGAGGTAGTACACCACATGTTCTATGCCGTTGTGGTCTTCCTGGACTAACACCATACCAATGGTGGAAATCGAGGCTGCGAGATAAAGGATGTAGTCCTGTGTGTAATTGGGGGGTTGAATCACAGGATCTTTGGTTAAGGCTGCCTTTAAATTATCAAAGGAGTGTTGGGCTTCATCATCCCATATGAAGGGAACATTCTTCTTGAGAAGCCGCATGTAGCCTTTTGTTATCTCGGACAGATTACAGATAAAACGACGTAGAAAGTTTGCATGCCCTTGCAAACATTGAAGTTCTGGAATATTGGTAGGTGAAGGTAGGGCTATGATAGCTGCTACCTTTGCGGGATCTAGACGTATCCCGTCTTTGGAGACTATGAAGCCCAACAGTTTTCCGGCTTCTACACAGAAAACGCACTTATGCGGGTTCAAACGTATATTGTAGCGCCGGCACCTTTCGAAAATGGCACTCAAGTGATCTGGATGTTCTTCCCGAGTTCGAGAATGAGCGGGAAGGTCATCGAGATATGGCTCTACGATATGTTTGATGTCATGAAATGCGTAGGACATCGCCCGTTGGAAAGTTGCCCCGGCATTTTTGAGGCCAAAAGGTAACTTCCGATATGCAAAGATCCCCCAAGGGCAGATAAAGGCCGTTTTGTGCTGGTCGGCTGGGAGGATATCAATCTGATTATAGCCAGAAAAGCCATCCATAAATGAAAAGATAACACTTCCGGCACAGTTATCGATGATCTGGTCAATAAACGGAGTTGGGTAGTTGTCCTTGGGACAAGCTTTGTTCAAATCACGGTAATCAACACAGACTCTGATCGTTCCTTGTTTCTTGGCTACAGGGATGATGTTGGATACCCATTCTGTCAATGGGACAGGATAGATAAAACCAGCACGCAAAAGTTTTTCAACTTCTGCTTTAATGGCGGCTGCCTTACGAGGATGAACGGGTCGAATCTTTTGCCGAACAGGTCGGGCGCCAGGAAAAGTTGGAATTTCATGGACCACAATCGACGGGTTGATTCCTGGCATCTCTTCATAACTCCAAGCGAAAACATCGCGGAAAGTTTTAAAGTAGGCATTATAGAACTCCGTCTCGAGAGGAGTACATGTTTTGCCAATGTGTACATTTTCCACGATACCAGGCTTTACTGAGATGTCGATGGGAGTGGTTGCCATAAGATTGGCCAAGTTGCCTTCAGAAAATACTTCGTCGAGGGAAGTGGGGAACTTGGTTTGAACCATCCCAAGTGAAGCACTGGATTTGGTGTCAGGCTCAAGTGACTGAATGGTGGGGAATGAAGATCGATGATGAAAATCTCCCCATGGGGGCTCATTACCGCACATAACCTCTATGATTGATTCATCGGTGGGAAAAATCAAGTTGAGAGGATCAAACAATGGTGGGCGTGTATGAGTTTCAGTCGAGAGTTGTGCCACTGTGTGATCAGTAGAACAGTCGACCCAATCTGTGGCTGATTGGATCGCGTCATAAGCTGCCAGGTTTCTGTTCAAAGGCATGGAATTGCCATAGCCTTGGATCTGAGTAGGACTCGGGATCACCCATGAATCATCGGACGGGGTGACATGCGATGAAATCATGTTGACTGGTTGAAGATGGGTTCCCAGCTCTGGAAAAACTCCAATGAGGGATGAATCCTTCATGAGACCAACACCTATGTCTTGGAACCGGTACCGTGGTTGATCCAATAACGGAACGGTATTGGCGGAATTTGGATGGGAGTCTGGGATACAGTAATCCAATTGATCAATAGTGACAATTTTCCCTTCATGAGGAAATTGTACAATCCGGAAGACTGTAGATGCTATGGCAGTCATGGCATAGAACCAGTTCCGACCAAGTAGGAGATTGTAATCCAAAGGTGCATCTACGACTTCGATATGTACGGATACTGTTTTGCCCCCCAGTTCAACACCGATTGAGGGGATGAGTCCATATGGTTGAAACCCATGTCCATCAAACGCTCTAAGAGTAGTGGGAGAAGTTGTGACCTCGGGCGAGCCGAGGGCTCTCCAGCAGTTCAAAGACATAATCGACGTGGAAGCACCCTCATCTAACACTGTGCGGTGGATAACATTTCCACGGATTTTCGTATGCACCTGGAAGGCTAACTGGTGAGAAAGCCTAGGTTTAGCGTGCTCCAAGTTAAACATGATGGAGTTTGAAGTATCTGGGTCCAATGCCCCCAGTGCTGAAAGTAGGGTTCTACGCTGCGTGGGGCAGTGTTGGAGAACCTCGAGAGTTGACATAGCGCAAGGTGCTTGAGCCAAATCTTCAACAATGTTGTAGTTTTGGGCAGCTCGCGCATTCGGATTGAATGTCGCCTTTCGTATGGTGCCCTTGGGTGGGCGTAGCACTGTATCCATAAGTGGTCTCTCGATATGGAGATGACCATTAGGGGGGGGAATAGGAGTCAGATCTTCAACAGGAGACTTGCCTTTGGCTGTCTCCGATTGTTTGTTTGAACTTGGGGGGCTATCATACGTCTTTGAACGAGTGGTGATATTAATCTCTTCATTACTTGTCATTAGGATTTCGCGGTTTGTGGACGTCTCTCCACGGGAAGGATTGGTCGGGTTGCCCCCTTGTGGGGTTTCTTGGGCAACCATTTGCTGTTGCTGTTGGGGGAAAGGGTCAGTTAGCACTGCCGGTCGAGAGGATCCTTTAACGAACTTATGGACCTCGTCCTTGTAGGGACAGTCACGCGTATAATGATCGTCTTGACAAATCAAGCAGGGAAACTTAGCTTTCCGACGTGGTTTTTGGTCATTCTGGGTAGGTTGTGGTTTGGGGTTCTCCTGCTGGTTCTTCTTAGGTTTACCACGATTGTTTTTCTTCTTTCCTCCGGATGGTTGTGATGTAGATTGGACTGCATTTACTTCGGAGGAGACAGCAGGAGAGGTGGAAGCTTTTGAAGCGGCCTGGGTAAAAGCGGGGGAAGCAGAAGCTTGTTGCCCCGTCGAGTTGGTAGCAGGCTGAGCCTTAACTGAACCAACGATACCATCAATGGGTGGTTCAGTAGTAGGCTTTGTAGGATCAGTGTGAACGCAGGAAGCATGTGGAAGAAGTTCGTGTAAAGTACCGGATTGAGTATATACTAAATCCATGTATTGTGCTGCCGAGATGGCTTGTTCTTCCGTAACAGGTCCGCGCATAGCAATATCTCTGGCTATGGGAGGCAAAAAGGATTTTGTAAACCAATCAGCTAGTAGCTGATCTGGAATAGGTGCCTTTATTAGCCTACGGCGTCTTCGCCACTCATGGATGTGGTCCGAAATGTGTGTGGAAGTGGTTTGATGCAGTGAAGTTAGCAGTTCTGTTCCAGTCTCATACCGGATGGGAAGCTGGAAATGTGTCAGAAACTGCATAGCCAAAGTGTTGAAATCACGAAAAGAGTGCTGTGGCAGCTCGATGTACCATTTTGCTGCCGTTCCGGTAAGCGTACGTTGGAAGAGCCGAAGTCGGATGGAATCATCCATCAAGGAGTTTGATGAACACCAAAGATGGAAGGTCATCACATGGTTCTTGGGGTCTTCCCCGGGCTTAGCATCGAACTTGGGAATGTCCGATGGTAGTTTGGCTGGGATAGGTGGCCAGTGAGGTTCGTGCCATATAGGATCGTTAATAAGCCTCGACAAATCAGGTAGATCAAGTGTGGCCAAGAAGGGAAGTTGACGGTTGGTCTGCGGGTATGAGTAATAACCATGCGGTGCAGAGAACCCTGGAGGGCCCTGCATAGCATGCTGCTGTGTGTTATACCCATATGCGTTTCCCGCGGGATACTGCTGGAAGTTCTGTGGATAATAAGCCATCTGGTTAACCGGTTGATTGTAAGCAACCGGTTGGTAAGTGTTCTGCTGAGTGGGTATAGTACCCTGGGGCTGTTGATACCCAGGAATGGTTGCTGTTCCTTGTTGGGGAAAAGTTCCTTGGAATTGTTGTGTTCCAGGGATGTTGCCACCATACTTTGTAAGTGGAGGATTTCCCATAGCAGGGTTGGGGGGTGGCTGCGACGGTGGTGTCCATGGAAGACTCGTTCCTGCTTGAGGAACGAGTGGAAATTGAAGTGATGGGTTCCATGGAGTTGTAGCAGCTGAAGGGTAAGGGAAACCAGAATTCAAGTTGGGGGAAATCTGAGATTGCCCCCCAGCTTGGTTCCAGTTTCCTGAAAAGTGAGTACCCCCCACTCTGTGGGATTTGATGATCCCAAGTAGGAAGCATACCTGACGGGGGTGGTTGAGAGTAAGGTCCGGTTGGAACACCGGAATAAGGTTGCCCACTGCCAGGTGGATTGTACATACCGAACTGAGTAGACACTGCTGGTTGGGAAACTTGTTGGAGCGAGCCAATAGGTTGTCCGCCAACAGTTAGGTTGGATGGCCCTATGTGAGGAGGCTGTAGACTGGGAAGTGGATTCCCAGCAAAAGGTTGTCCTCCGACTGGTTGGGTTGATGGCCCACCAGTTGGAGGTTGTTGACTAACGATGGGGTTCCCAACAAAAGGTTGCCCCCCAGCTGGTTGGGTTGATGGCCCACCAGGGAGGGTTTGTAAGTTGGAGTTAGGGACCATTGCAGTCGGTTGTCCACCTCCTGAAATAGTATAAATGGTGGCTGAAGGTGATCCTCCGGTCGAAACGGAAGATCCAGCAGTATGACTAGGTGTTCTTCCGCCGCTAGCCAAATATGATAGCATGGATTGGCCAACGGCGCCAAAAGTACCGATTAGCGGAGGCGGTCGTCCGTATTGGACAGGTGAGGACGGAGAAAAAACTGGTTATCCCTCATAGAATGTGCACCAAACATTGGTGATGACAGCAAATGTGGGGAATTTAGCCCAGGGGTATCAGCGTCGTCCATCATGTGTTCAATAATAGGAGGACCATCGAGAACTGGGTCCGAGTTCATATCCTGAAAAAGATTTCGGGGATCCGGCAGGAACCTAGGTGTAGTGAAGTCTGAAGGTCCTGAGCCGTCTGCAAAGGAATGATGAAATTCTGTGCTAGACGGAACGTTGGGATCCCTATAGTCAGAAGGACGAGAAACAGGGGGGTATCTAGACGCTGTCGAAAGCATTTGCTCTGTGTTGCGTCTAAATTGTGCCGATGCTAACGGAGAGTTCGCTAGGCTAACCATACTAGACTGGATGGAAGCCATAATTTCGTGTCCCGGTGGGATGTTGGGTAGATGAAAAGTGCGAGGTACGTTGCTAGAAGAACTTGTCTCCTGAGGATGAACACTGAGTGACGTAGTAATAACAGGCGGAAGTTCCGTCTGGGAAGTAATGAAGCCATAATCAGGTTCAAAAGGTGTGTCAGGTAGACGAGTATCTTCAATGATCTCAACGTATCCGCCTGGGACTGAAATTAAGCCAGGTATGTCCTGGTCGGACCCTTCTGTGGTGCCAATAGATCCGTCTATATCATCGTGAAAAGTGTCTGATGGACGGGAAGTGTTGGTATCCGGTAGAAGGATGACCTCTGGTCTAGTACTCTGGGTCGTGCTAGGTTCAGCTGCTGTAACTGTGCCCACTGTTACAGATAAATCTGGAATGACAGTGGGTGAGGTGACAGTGGAAGCCTCAGACATGCTAGTGGTCATAGAAGCTGCAATAGAGTCTGAGACTGTGCTGTGTGTGGCAGTTACAGGCGTAACTGAAGATGTTGTATGGATCGGCGGTGGGATGTTGCCTCGACCAGCACCGCGGCCGGGGAGGAGCAGGAATGCGTGATGCAGGCGGACCAGAAGTCCGTGGCGGTGGTGGTGGTGGAGGGCTTAGGCCCTGTTGTCTTCGTGATCTTCGTTGTTGATCTGACATGATGACAGGAAAATGAAAATCGGGGGCAGTATCGTAAACAAAGAACTCAAAAACTCTAATGCAGCCGAGTGTGCAAAAGAGGAGCTAGAAAAAGCAAGGCTCACAGGCCAAAAAAGCAAGCTCTAAAATCTATACTGAGACCGGTGTCTCAATAAGCGAGCTAATCAACAAAAATGGCCAGAATGCCAACAAGCAGTCCCTACAAAGAAAAAATGACCCTCTACAAAGATGAGACGCCAAGCAAACTCCTAACTAAGAGCTGGAGACCTCAACAGGCTGTATCCTTCGCAAGGTGATGAAATCCAAGTCGAACAATACAACATGAGAGACCGATATAAGAAGGATATCCCTCTACCGAAAGGGATCCTGGGTAAAAAGAGCCCTAGTAGAATAGATACTAAGCCACCTCGTTCATGACACGTCGGAAAAGGTTTTGGGCACTTCAGCCTTCCGAAGAAGACAGCGATCGATGTTGCCTTAGGGCTAAGTGGAGTGCGGTATTCCACAGAGTCCGTCCGGTTCTCAATCTCGCTGCCGTTTAACCCCTGAACAGTTGGAAACAGTTAGGAGGCCCCTCCACAAACTAGCTGTGACCGTGTCAATAAGTACTAGAGGATTTTAGTTCCCTAAAGACAACGACTATGTCTCAGATGAAAATGACAAGGGGGAATTATTTTGATGCCTATCTCCGGTGTCCTACCTAACTACCAAATTCTTTTGATTTCCTCAAGTGAGGTTAAAGTTGGTTTAATTAGGGTGATTAATTTTAGTGGCTGGCTTTACTCAATCGGGTAGTGGACGTGAAACTTGATGGTGTTATGACGACTCAAACCATGCAAATGAGAATGAATCATAAACAAGCCTTTGTCTTCGATGAAATCTAGCTAAGGTAAAGATAGAGGTTCTTCGATCAAATATGCATAACAATTTTCACAAGCAATCAAAGTAAAAGATTTTTCTTTTCTTTTTGATTTATAAACCAAGCCAAACAGAAGTAAATGCTCTTTTCAATGCACTGATTTTACAATCTACAATGCTTCTATAATGAGAATTTCTATGGCAAAATTAATGGTTCATTTCTCTATGCAAAATACCACTAGACTTTTTCAATTTAAACAACAAATTTGCTCTCAACCAATGATCTTTTTAATTTACTGAAAATGATAATGGAAATATGATTGTAAAACTACAGTGTTCAGTAACAGAAGACAGTGGTGTTGAGTTGGTTGTGGGGAAAAAGTCAAGCCAAATGCAATCAAATTGAAAAATGATCAATATGTCAAAAGTGCCACTTAATTCAATCAATCAATCAAACTCACAAACTAGGTGATAAGCAGACCATACAGACTGGAAATTAACCAGGATGCTAACAGGCAACAGTAAAGACTATCTGAGGCAGGGAGAAACTCAGGAAACCAAGCAAAAATTAAAAAATTTCCACACTTGCAGACACTACCGCGGGCTATAGCCTGGCTGAAGCGCGGCACTGTGTAACTGCCGCTCTGGTATTAATGCCTAGGACGCGGCACTGTGTAACTGTCGCGCTGGAAGTGGTTAAGAGGGCGCGGCACTATGGCAAGGGGAAAAAAAAACGCAACTGGAAAAGAAAAAATAAAGTTTTCAGGGCTGTTGCTAACCCAGGGGACTCAGTAATTAAACAGGGAGATAAAAACTGCGAGGAGGGGTGAATAAGGGTCAAAAAAGACCAAAATTCAAGCTGGTTTGAAAGGCAATAAAAACTCACAATTCAAAGATGAATGACTGTGAATTAAAATCAATCAAGCAGTAATCAAAACCAGCGGAGTCGCCATTCTTGTTATGTGGAATTCTGCCCTACGGATAAGTCAGAAATCCCTTAGACTAAAGCAGACTTAAACTAACTCTAGGCTAAGAACAGACAAAACAAATGCAACCTTGAATCCCTAGATCTAACAAACATCTCAGAATTAAAATGCTGAAGAGAATAGAAGGAGTTTAACTGACCTTATGTCCAAACGCTTGTCTTTGATATTTGCTCCAAGCTCCAAGTCCTCACAAGTAAACCTGTTAACAATAGAACCAAAACACAAGCATGTACTATTCTCTAGCAATCTGAAAACATGAGTTAGAATCTAAATCTATGAGAGATACAAATCATATCATTAAAACAAGATTAACACAAATGATTTGGGAAAACAAGACAAGTTATTCCATTACAACTTGAAGATTACTTACAAAGGGTGCTTGATGCCCAAGCCAATCCTCCAACTCCAAGTGTCTTCTCCTCTAGCTATCTCCACAATGCTGCAATACCATAAGTTTGGTGCTCTCAAGAGTCCTCCTCCTTTCCAATGGCATGCCTCTCTTTTATAGTGAATGGTGAGGTTAACCAACAAGAGAGATGAGTGGATCTAAGGAGGGATAAGTGGATCAGGGTTTCTAATCGAAGGAGATGAGTTGAGATCGAATCAAAGAACCCAATCTTCCATTATCTTCGAAAATCCAAGATCCCACAAGCCAAGGGCAAAAAACTATTAAAAGGGTGCCGCGCTTTGCAAAGTCTGCAGAACGCGGCACTGCCGCGGTTTGAGGCAAAAGTAGCACGCGGCAGTGTCTAGTGCCGCGTTTTGGGAACATAGCAAGGCGCGGTAGTGTGTAAAAATAAAGTCCAAGGTGGGTCAAAACTTGCCAGGGTGGATTTACCTTCAAGGTTGACTCATCATCTGTCTCTTCTGGATGGTTCAAAACAGTAGGGAAGGTGTCGTCAACTTGTTTTGTGATGGGGATGCGACACCGTGAAATATAGAGGTATAACATAAATATTGCATTCATAGGAATCACCAACTTCCAAGATTCTCTAGCACCGACTGGAAGGAGTTTCCAACCCCCTGATTTATCGGATTCAACCTGAAGGAAGCCCCAACTCCCTCATTTACCAACACCAAATGGAAGGATGCACCGACCGCCTTGATTTACAGACTCCAACTTGAAGGAAAAACCAACTCATTGTCCTTGCCCCATCATTCCGCCCTGATATGACTGTATAATTTATTCTTGGTTCTTGTTGATCTGCGCACACTTCAGTCTTGCTGCATTACTTTCTTTTTTGTGCACCTACTATATGCTCTATTCTACACAACTGTTGTACTTTATCATCAAGTCATCTCATACTTCACTTATATGCTTCGGTATTGCACATTGGTTCTCATACTTCACTTTTATGCTTCAGTATTGCACATTGGTTCTCATACTTCATATGATTCTACAATCTACACGTTTTCCAACATACTATTTTATTTCTACTCATATGCATATTCATCCAATTATGCACATCATCTACTATATTGCTCTTATGTTCGTGTGCACTTGTCTCATATACTATATCATCCTACACATAATCTTTTGTACAACCCTTTTTTTCTTGCGCACTTGTATCATATACTATATCATCCTACGCATCATTTGTTGTACTTTTATTTTTTTCTTGCACACTTGTCTCATATACTATATCATCATGTCTATCATCTGTTGTATTTCTCTTATGTTCCTGTGCACTTGGCTCTCTGCTAGATCATGCTATTCTGGATCAACAAGTCATTGATACCCCAATAATTCGAAGCTTTCCAATTTATAATACTATCTCTTGTTCATCTTCAAGCTTGCTTTTCACTCATCAACTTTGCTTCTTATTTATACTCAACTTGTTCAGGCAATTTGTCCACAAGTTGGACAATAACATCCCTCCTTTCTTTCGTCACAGTCAAGCTTACTCATGCATTTGCTATGAAATTCTATCTCACAACAAATCTAAGAGCTGAGTATACCTCAAAAAGAAAGAATGAGCAGAAAAGTTGAATAAGAGTGAAAAATGCAGTAAAAAAGAGCAGAAGAATAACTAGGCAGCAGAACTCAAATAGAAGCAGAATAAAATCACACTATCCAATAAACAATATAATCAACAATGATATTACAATGGAGAGAATTGGAATCACCTAGGAGAATTTGAAACTCAGTTGGTCTAGCATAGGGAATCAGGATTATCACCATTGGAGTGCTCCGGAAGACTCAAACTCAAATGAACTAAACCTAAACTCAGCTACTGAAGTCACAAACAGTTAACTAACTAAGGAGGATGAAATAGTGATTTTTACATGCATGTCAATCATAAAAGGGACCATGAGGCCACAATCAGTGGCATCCGAAGCTCTAACCCCCCACAAGAGTCATCTAACTCAGGTGGACTACACTGGAACACTGAGTGGGTTCCTATAAAATAGGGAACTGACTCAAGTGGTCCCAAAATGATGCATGCAGGGCTCAGAAGGTGGTAGATGGATCCTGGATGACATTTTCACACCACTAGGGGGGAAATGACATCATCAACTACTATGAAAAATAAATAATGCTAGGTAGGACAAGGATGGAGTATTAAGATATCCTAACACCCCCCCTTAATCCATACTTTTGCATCCTTGGCCCTGGTTACTAATACAAAAGGTCGCCCATAAAATCAAATAAATGATAAAAAATAAATAACATTCCATGAACTAAGGAAATGGGGAAAACCTCATGGGAAACCACCCCCCTCAAATAGACTGAAACACACCAAAATATGAATTGCTCCAAACTCAAGTAGGTGTGATGCTTGATCATATGTCTAGAGGTATCTTCCTCTTGGAAATAAGTGGATCATGCTCCAAAAACATGTGCTTGTATTCTCCTTCAGTGGATGCAAGCGAATATTGAGGCTTTCTGAAATTGCTCTTCAGACCGAACATGGTGATAACAAATTTAAAAATATGAAGATCATCCTGGAACCTGTAATTCAAACCAGCTGAGGTAGGATCAAATCCAGGAACGTGTAGGTAGTTCTTTGATATATCCTTTGAACTAACATAGGTGAGATCATAACCAAATGAACTAGGACATGATGGTGGTGGATTGGACTTCAAATCAGCTCCAACAATTGATAGATGGTTTCTTGTGATATCCTTTGAACCAGTAGGGGTGAGATCAAAACCAAAATCACCAAAATATGCCTTATACTTGAACCCAAGATAATGGTAGTGTCCTCCATATTCAATGAAAATCTGAAAACATGTTCCAATGATCAGATAGAAGTACATAGGAATCATGTGATCAAGGAGGGAAGATGCATCACCTCCAAACTCTGATTTAACATCCAAAACATTCAATACATCATCATTCTGCACACCAACAGACTCATGTGAAAGAGAGGATTTAAGAACCTCTTCATATTATAGAGTATGAACTGGCTTATATTGCTCAAAATTTGAAATAGAATACATTGAGAATATGAGTGTTGAATCTCCAGATTCTTCTTCATCTTGAACAAATTCATCATGAGATTTTATTGAGACCGAGACATAATTAGAGAGAACACTTAGGGAGGTATCACTGGGCTTGTTCTCCAAATAATTTGCACCAATATCTTCATTCTTCTTTCCAAATGCTTTGTCCAGTTGAGCCCATAGATCACTTGGATTTTTAGTAGTTTCCTTGAGGTAGCGCATACTAGGAGACATATAAATACACATTGATCCAAAGGCTCTGTCACAGTCATTTAGCCAATCATTCTCTTATTCATAGGAAGCAAAATATCTCATAACACCAATAAACATGTCAAAAAGACATTGTCTCTTCAGATATGCTATCATCTTTGGTTTCCACTGATCATAGTTGAATGGAGAGAGAGAGGAGGAATTGCTTTCAAATTCACGAGAGCTTTTGTAGGATACCTGCAAAAAAAATGGAAAATATCTACTACTGCTACTGTAGCATAACTGTTGCAACTGTTGAAAAATGTTGCAATTGTAGAAAACTGCTGCAACTACAGAAAATTGCTGCAACTACAGAAACTACTGCAACTGTAGAAAACTGCTGTAACTTTTGCTGCACTCAAAAACTTCGAGTAAACTGCAAAAAAATCTCAATAATGGAGGTAGAATGCTAATGAGCATTGATTTAGGATAGTAGGAAATTTTATCTAGATCCTTCACACTTGGATAGACCTCATTGGATTTCTCCAATGAATTCAATGCAATGTCACCAGGATTTGTTGTGGAAATCCAGAGGCTTCTGGTGCAATAATGAAAGCAGTTTCTCAACCTATTTGCTCCATGGCTTTGATACCATGCTAAATTCTATGTCACTGCAAATATAAGAGCGAGTATACCTCACAAAGAAAGCATGAGCAGGAAAGTTGAATAAGAGTGAAAATTGCAGTAAAAAAGAGCAGAAGAATAACTATGCAACAGAACTCAGATATAATAAACAATGATCAACAATGATAGTATAATAAACAATGATATTACAATGGAGAGGATTCGAATCACCTAGGAGAATTCGAACCTCAGTTGGTCTAGCATACGGATTGTCACCACTGGAGTGCTCTGGAAGACTCAAACTCAACTTAACTGAACCTAAACTCAGCTAACTAAAGTCACCAACAATTAACTAAATATGGAGGGAGAAATAGTGAGTTTGTCATGCATTTCAATCAGAAAAGGGCACATGATGCCACAATCTGTGGCATCTGGAGCTCTAACCCCCCACAAGAGTCAACTAACTCAAGTGGAATGCACTGGAACACTGAGTCGGTTCCTATAAAATATGGAACTGACTCAAGTGGTCCGAGAATGATGCATGCAGGGCTCAGAAGGTGGTAGATGGATCTTGGATGAAATTTGCACACCACTAGGGGGGAAATGACATCATAAAATACTATGAAAAATAAATAATTATAGGTAGGACAAGGATGGAGTATTAAAATATCCTAACATATGTCGCTTTTCTTGATCTATGCAACTAAGGTATCATGACTTGTGGGTCTTGCAGACACTAGTTCTTAGCATAGTGGGACTTGTGAACTTGGGAACCACTACATGTTTGGTCTTTCCCACTTGAAGTACCATAGCTTGGTGGGTCTTTCGCACTTCTGAGACTTGCATACATATTTTGATATAAGCGTCAAAGTGGAAAAATACTATCATGTTCAACCACCTCATTGACATCAAATTTGAAGTACCATAACTAGATGGGATTAGGGACTTGTGCACATAGTTTTATGTACTTCTTCATACTAGGACATGGATACTAAGTCCTCTTTGACACCAATGAAAACCAAAGTTCAACAATATCCCTTTTTGGAATTGATGTCAACACCTCATGAAGCTATACTTGTAATCATGAATTCCTATGTTTTGTTTGCACACAGCACAATACTCTCCCTATGTTCTTTCCAGTTTGAAGCTTTTCTATACTGTGCAACCTTTGATCAATACTTCTTTGCTCTTTTTAATTTCTTCGTGATTTTTGTGCAGTTCTCTCTCACTGATAAATGCTTCATGGTATCTCCCCCCCTTTTACATCAATGGAAAATAGGTGCTTACCATGCACAATTTTAGGTTCTCTTCTGAACTTATACTTTGTCTTTGCGTTGGATTTCATACTGGCCTCATTTGACTAGTCATTCCATTATTTGTTTTAATTACTCCCCCTAGCTTTTTGCTTTATTCTCTTTCCTTCTTTTGTTTTTTTTGCGCAATGCTAAGTCGCCCTGCAACCTATACATTTATCAATGTCTTTGTAGATGTCTCAGTTAAAGATATGATCCCCCTGTATGGTTTCCAATTTCCTTAAATCCTAATATTTTGTTCTTGTCATATTTTACCTCTTGCTCAAATATCATTCTTTCTTCTTTCATGCTTCTTTATTCATCTTTATATCACTTCTACTACACTGTGATAGGTTTTCATCACATCATAGAGTTTTCATCATCAATTAAATACATCTTCATTAGTACCGATATTAATGACACACATCTTCTTCCTGACTTATCACATCTTGTCATATATTCTAAAATGTATTCCTTGATGTCGTACATATTTCCATTCGTTAATCGACTTTGCAATAATTCAATGTTATTGATAACTCATGCATAATAAATGGAATCTTGTTGTTGTACTCGATCCTTTTAGACAATATCAATTCAATCATACAGAACAATGAGTTTTATTTTCCCTTTTTGTCCTTTAGCCAAATCTTATTAATTCATACCATTACATGTATCCATAAATTCAATTAACTTTGATGTATTCTCAGTTTGCTTCAAAGCACGTGGTCATGAATACAATTAAATTCAATGTTTCTTCAATTTATTTTGGGGCATGCGGCAAATACCTTCCAAATCTATATATGAGTTGTGTGTGTCCTTGTTATTTAGCCTAGTTTCTTGATGTTTCCTTTGTCGAGCTCAATTTAGTTCTGCAATTTTGAGTATTGTGACTCTGACTACAATTTCTTTCCATTTTCAAAGGTTCAACAATTCATTAGGAAGTCTTCATTCATTAGTTCAGTCGCAGAAGGATGATTCACTAGTACAAAATGAGAGATAAGTGACCAAGCGACCAGAAAATTTGGTCACCACAATTTTTTCAAGGGATAAATGACCAAAATTGAGAAATTTTAAGTGATCTAACTATAAATGACCAAGATAAATGACCAATCTGGTCACTGGATAAGGACTAAACAAAAAATGACCAAGCTAAATGACCAATTTGGTCACGGGATAAGAACTAAGCTATAAATGACCACATAACAATTTGTCATTTATTTGGTCATTTTTAGTTGTCTCACTTTGACAACGGATCAAAATTACTATTTTGAAAATGTATTTGTACAATTTACTAAATTTCAACACCAGGGGGTCTCTAAATCCATCTGTAGTGTTAAAATTTAATAAATTGTAACATTGTAGATCATGGATTCAAAGACACGAGTGATCATTTAAATTGTGTCACTCGACGCGGACAATGCTGGTAAAAAAATGTAATTCAAGTTGTGACACAATTAATTAAAAGATCATATAACATCGTATTGCATTGAATTAATTAAAACCAAATTGATCATCTGCATGATATGTTGACTAGAGATGTCATTATTATACCCATCATTAACATATGTCTTCATAGGCATAATTTTGTAATGGGCATGTATATCAATTAGGGTCACATGGACCAGCTAGCGGCTCCCACAACGTCACCTTCCATCAATTTACTTGGTCAACTGGCTTTTAAATTAATGGTCTTTTGAACAAGGAGATCAGTCGATGCAAAATATATGAATATGTTGCAGCTTCTTGGTCAATTAATTCCTAATTCATGAGGTAAGAATTATAAGTCTATATTTCCATCTGTAATGAGGTAAAATGGTACACACATTTAATCTTTATTTGCACTAATTATAACGAGGATCCACTTCAAATAGAGGGTCACATGACGTCTTACTATCATGGCTCATTTTCTATCTAAAATACTTTCCGTTTAACTTCAATTAAGCCCCTTTTTGGCCATGGTCCTTGTATTATCTAACCTGTGTAAGGGATAAAAAAGGATTGCAAACGAGAAAGCTAAGAATATGTATATATGGAAAAATAAAACATTAATATATAAAAACCTAAACAACATATGTTAATATAAAATATATTTATAATATAATATTGTAAATAAAAAATAAAATAAAAACAAAATCTTTCATATATATGTAAAATATATTGTGAAAAAATAAAACTTTAATATATACATACCATATATGAGAATAACAATGTAAAATAAAATATAATAGTAAAAAAACAATTTTTAATATTATAAATAAAATGAAATGAAATATAAAAACCACAATTTATAATATTAGAAATGAAATATTAAAAAGACATAAACTCAAAGCAAATCAAACCCCACATTGAAGGCTGAGTTATCCAAGGAAAACTTATTTTGGAACCCTGCATTTGGTCAGGCATCTGAGAGTTCGAAGCAATATGCGACTAGGGTTAACCCTCGATCTATGGAGGAGTTGGTTTCTGAAGTGCAGTGAGTTCAGGATCGACTATGTAGATATTCAATGGAGTTAGAACTTCACTACCAATGAACTCTAATTCGCACCAAAATTTTGGTTTTGGCCAGAGGGAAGGGTTTACTTTGTGTTTGAGAGGCATTGTATAGCAATTTCCTTCTGGTATACATTAAACCCATATAATTCTTTTCATTCTATTTCTTTTTTGGATCTTCACATTCGTTTCTTTGGATATTCTATATGGTTTGAATATATTTTCAAACCCGACCAGTTAATGTCAATGCCCTAAATTTTGCAGGTACAAGTTTATGTTCTGAAGGGAATCTGCAAGGAAGGAGCTCGCAAGAAAAATTGAGGAGTTCAGAAGCATTGCCCAGGACTACTAGAACTCATGAATTGATTAATCAACAATATAGGTAAGGATTTCAAGATTTGTATTTTTATCCTTCCAATCCCTAAAATCTCTAGGACAGATTTATCATTTTAAACCCATCCTTCGCCTTGAAGAGTTCGTAGTGAATCGAATTGTAGGAGAAGTTATCCAGCTCCCTTTATCACCCATAAAGGAATTGGTTGAAAACAATATCGATGTCGGCTCTACTTCCATTAATGTTTTCATTAAAGATGGAGGTCTCAAGCTCATTCAAGTTTCAAAAAATGGCCATGGTATTCAAGTAAGTAACTGAATTCCTTCCCCCGTTTCCGTTTACTCCAATGGAGATGAGTATTAATTAATACTAAAATCCTTGATGGCTTTAGTGTCAAGTTGCAAGATATCTTACATGGTGGCAGATCCTATATTGGGATTTCATTGCACATTAATTTCCCTTCCCTACTTACCCTCCTATTCTTCTCTTGTGAATTTTGTTTAAGTATCGATTCCTCAAAATTTGCAGAACAACGGATGCATGGCACTAACCACACTTTAAGAATGACTTGCCGATTTTATTCACGGCTATTGTTTTAAATTTGGGTGAGTTGTGAGAGTTAGTCTCTGATTGGAGGGGGTGTGAGGAGGAGGGGGAAGGGGGACGCAGAAGGGGAAGGGGGGGGGGGGTGTGAGGAGCAAGGGGAAGGGGGAGGCAGATGGGGAGGAGGGGGGAGATGGGGGAAGGGGGGTGATAGGAGGAGGGGGAGGAGGGGGAAGGGAGGGGGGGTTTGATTAATTTTATTTTTTTATTTTTTTATTTATATAGTTTAGGGGGGTGGGTGGGGGGTTTGATTTTAATTTTTTTTATATAGTTTAGGGCGGTGGGTTTAGGTTATATATATTTTTCTAATTTTGATTTATATAGTTTGCGGGGAGTGGTTAGGTTTTTTTTTTTTTTAAAGTTTGATTTTTTTTAATTTTGTATTATATAGTTTAGCGAGAATTTAGGGAGGGGCACGAGGAGGAAGGGGAAGGGGCCGGGAGGGGGAAAGAGGGGGTGGGGGGGAGGGTGAATGGTTAGGGTAGAGGTTTAATTTTTTTGTAAATCTAAGTAAAAAAAAAAAATTAAACCCAAAATTAAAATTTGTGGGATAAGAGGGCAAGCCTTGCCTCGATTAATACTAACCCGGAAAGTGGTATAGCCTCCTCTCTTGAAAGTGCTAGAAGCTCCTCTCTGCAATCTTCTCGTTCTTCTTGAAAGCCCTTCATGAATTGATTCAAAGTCTAAACAATAGTGTATTAATAAGATAGATTAGGTTTAGGTTTACCACTCTTAAGAATGTGAGATAAACAAAATGTAAAAAAAAATCAATAAAGCCATAAAATAAGCATTGCCAAATTAATAAAGCCATAAAATAATCATTGCCAAATTAACAATAAAACTAACTAATTTATTAAAAACGGAAAAAGCACTAACCTTGAAAGTGTTACTAAATTGCTCCAAATTAAATGATGAATAGTAGGAAATGTAAATGGTTTATATAGCCTAGATTAGGTTTAACATTACTTGTTTTACGAATGTGTGATTAAAAAAGTGAAATTAGTTAATGCATTATTATTAAATTTATATAATATGGGTTTACATGAAATATTAGTAATGTTATGAATGTGGTAGTAAAAAAAATGTAAATAGCCATTACTTTATTAGGAATTGTATATAAGTAATTTTACAAGAAATTTTACTAGACTTATATGTCTGGGATAAAAATCTGTAATTAGTTAATACATTATTTCAAAGTTTTTTATATCATAAATTCATTTTTTTTACTAGTTTTATGAATGCGCCGGAAATGTGCGCTTTAATTTTGTAAGAAAATTTTGGAGGGAAGTTTTGGAGGGAAACTTTTGGAGGGATATTTTGGAGGGATATTTTCATTCTCATAGCTATAAGATTGTTGGTTAACAGTTGTACCATTCTACTTTTTGGTAAGGTCTATGGTAAAATTTCATTGTCTTGTCTATTGAGATTTTTCTATAATTCTATCTTTTAGTGAGAAGTCATGGACTCCATCTGAATTAAATTCCAATGTCAATGGATTTCTATTGTTCATCTATCCAAGATACTGCCAGTGCAAGCAATGAAATCAAGCATGTTCTTCAAGAAATTCCTAATTATGAAGATTTTGAAGACACTACTAATGAAAGGAAAGAATGTGATAATGATGAAGATATTCCTCCAAGTGGGGATCCTAAAAACAATAAGCAAGATGATGACAATTTTTCTCCCAACGAAGATTTTCAAGGCACCAATGATGATTTTCCTGAAAGCAAGGATTTTGATGGGACTAGTGATGCTTTTGTTGAGCATGCATGTACAAATAATGTTGATGGTTCATAACAAGGATGCTAATGGGACGAATGATGATTTTACTTGAAGAAAGGATTTTAATGGGATGAATGATGATTTTCCTCCCAGTGAGGATTTTTATGGGACTGGTGATGATTTTCCTCCAAGTGGGGATTTTAATGGGACAGATGATGATTTTGGTGAGGAAGAAGACATCAATAATGATGAAGATGATTTTCCTCCAAGCGAGGATTTCAATGGAACTGATGAGGAGTTTCCTCCGAGCGAGAATTTCTATGGCATCGATGATGAGTTAATTCCAAGGGAGGATTTCAATGGCACCGATGATGACTTTCCTCCAAGCGAGGATTTCAATGGCACAGATGATGACTTTCTTCCAAGCAAGGATTTCAATGGCACTGATGATGACTTTCCTCCAAGCAAGGATTTCAATGGCACCGATGATGACTTTCGTCCAAGTGAATATTTCAATGGCACCGTTGATGGTTTTCCTCCGAGTGAGGATTTCAATGGCATCGATGATGATTATCCTCCCAGCAAGGATTTCAATGGCACAGATGATCATTTTGTTGACAATGAAGCCACCAATGATGAAGACAAGGATTCTCCTCCTGCAAGTAAGGATGTTACAGGAACCAATGATGAAGACAATGATTCTCCTCCAATTAAGGATTTTACAGGCACCAATGATGTCAATGTTGAATCTCAAGAGTTCCCTTTCAGTGAAGAATTTAGTATCACCAATAGTGTTGATGGTCACATTGATCTATCAGCAATTGATCAACTTATTAGTTATCATGACAATAATTTTCATACTGAATTTGGTGATGATATTTTCAATGAGGGGGGTCATATGCATCACAATGAAAACATTCATTCTAATGAGGATGTTGTTGTAGACATAACAGTCCAGGAAATGAAACAACACAATCCATTAATGAGCAGGATTAAGTGTAGGACTAGACCTTTTTATGTCAATCCAAAGCATTCCATTGATACAAGGTCTAGGAAAGAATTGCTCACAAATACAAGTTTCTTTACTCATTTGATTTTGAGTGAGTGTTTCCACAAAAGTTGTTAGAAAGGTATAGGCTACAATTATGCCTTGGAGAAAAGGAAGATGTATTTATCAATGAACAAAAGTATGCAAAATTCATATTTAGTGGGGTGCATGATTTCTACAAGGACAGATTATGATTACCGCATTGGAAAATTTCTTCTTTGTAGAAAGGAATTCAAACGAATTCACTTAATTGGTAATATTCGATTATCAAGAATCCAAACAAGAATAGAAATGATCCTACATTTTATTCTGACTATTATCAGGGATGAATCATTGGGCCATCAACACACATTGCAATATCATGGATGCATGATTTATTTTCCAAGCATGGAGAGAGTGTGTCAAATAGAGAAACAATACACATTCTAGATAATTTCACAAGGCAGGAAATCTACAACTTATAAATGTATTATGTTCAAGGTGGTCAAGGAAATGACAACTTAATCAGATATGCATATTTCACAAGAGTATGGAAAAAGACGTTCGACAACATTCACATTCCAGAGAGGTCAAGGATGGGGGTATGCAGTACTTGTGCTTCTCTTAAAGAAAGAAGGGATAGATCAAATAGGATAGAAAGAGGTAGGTTTACAAAAAAAAAATTAGATAAATGTAAATTATTAAAACTAGTTATCAATATTATTTTGTTATGTTGTTTGTAGATTCCATAATCAATCCACTGCAAGAAAATCACAATCAACAATCAAATGAATGAACAAAAGTTGTACAAACATCGCAAGAAGTGTTATGATGCTCCGCATAAGTATATGTGTTTGATAATTGATGGCATGGATCAGAAAAAAACACTCTTGCCACATTTTGTCTGTGTGCCAAAGAATTTAAAGGAGGAAATTTTCATTCAGTTTCACTTGGTTGGGTGTATTGTTTTTAATGGTGAAATGTTTCCAAAGGTTTACTTTATAGCTCCAAATATTCACAATGATGCAAATTTGACCATCACCATTATTCACCATGTCCTTACTCATTGGCCTGGTGATCTTCCTGAAGTTCTGTATCTACAATTGGACAACACAAGCCGAGAAAACAAAAATCAGGTCGTGTTTGGTTATCTAAGCATGCTTGTTGAATTGGGAATTTTTAAAAAGGTAAAAGTTGGTTTCCTTCTTGTTGGGCATATGCATGATCATATTGATCAAATGTTTAGCCATTTTTCAAGTACATTGAGGATGAATAAAGTTGGAAGCCTACTATCATTAATTGAAATTATAAGAAAAGCATACCATCCAGAGCCTATTGTACAGAAATTTGAAGAAACTGTTGACATGTGAAGATTTAGGTTTGGATCGCATGGTGAATAAAGGTTCATTGAAAAACTAAATGACATTAGATTTAAGCATCAATTTCGTATAAAAAATATTGATGGAAAAACACTATTTTGGGGCAAGAACTACTCAACTAGCATAGAATGGGGTCCTTCATCGGGTTTGGCATTTCTGAAATTCATCCTAGATTGTCAAATGTATGCTTCAAATTTTTTGTTATTGCAATTATCTGCAGAGGTTCATATTGCAAGGCGACACAGTAAAGATGTTGATTCTTTTCAATGCTTGAAAGAAATCAAAAGGTCTATCGAAGATACATATGAGTACTTTGATGTTGTTGATTATGTTTGGTGGGAGTATTTTTTCATGGATCAGAGTGACATAATTTCAAACTCTACAAATCGAGATATATATTTGAAGTCTCCATTTTCTTGGCCACAAAGTTTATCAAATGAAAACAAGGTAACAAACGTTGAACCTCGAGGTGTTGATTTTTCTCAAGTAGTGGAACGAGAAATGTATATTGGCTCTAGAAGATCATCCGCAAAGCATCAAGATATGAAAGACCTTTATAGGGGTTTAGTACAAGGTATCAAGGAGGGTTGGATGATTGTAGTTTTGGCTACAAATGATGCACGTCATTATCCATTATGGATTGCAAAAGTTATGAAGGTCAATACAGAAAATGAAGTAGTATTAGTATAAGTACATTGGTATGCAACAGATACACACCCATTTGATGGTGTGTACAAGGCAGAGATGGTGGTTGAGAAAAAAGTTTGCAGAAAGAGAAAAAGAAAGGGTCAAAATATAAATCGCCACCACATTGACATTTTGTTTAGAGGAAGTTGATATACTTGTATCAATTTGACAAAGAAAGAAACTCTTCACTCCAATACTTTATACATTATCAAGAGGTTGTTGCCAAAACAAGAAGTTGCAAGATGGGAGTCTGTTAAACCAAGCCGTAGATGTAATGTCCCCATCTTGACCCTATTGCATTAGTATTGCAAATGATGTAAATATTGTTATTTAGTCATGGTGAGGAGCTCAAGGCCAAGGCCCCGCCATTGATTTATCGTTCTATATATCGGCACTTAGAATAGATGCATATGGTTCTTGTGCTAGCCGTGCACAATGTAAATTTGGACATCATGTAAATATGCAATTTTAATGAAAAACCCACAACCAGCTATGCAATGCAACAAAGAGATGGGGCATGATATTACAAGGAATAGGGAGGAAAAATAACCAAACCCTTGAGCCAATGGAGTCAATCCATGTGTCAATGAGAAAACCCATGAAATCCCAACTACCCATTTTGGCTTATGCCCCAATCATTAAATTCTTCCAAGAGTTGGTTGAGGTAGTTAATGCCTTGGGAATGATGAGGTATGGTAGCCAATTTCGGGAATGGGCAAGCCATCAATCTGGGAATTTGAATTTTTTCTTGCAAGGCAAGAAATCACCCACGTTTTGCCTTCCCAAGCCATTCTGAACCACGGTCTTTCCTCTCTCACGCAGCCTGGGGCGAACTGGGGTTTTTCCTTAACGTTTTCACCGTTTCTCTGCATTCTCCCAAGCCTGGGAATGCGTTTTTGGTTAGCACAGTGGCTGGGAGAAGAGAACCACGATTTTCTGGGGTTATAGAGGTTGTTTCTGCCCATGAAATGCCTATGGACGTTTTTCTGAAAATGATTATGCTCTTGGGTTTGTTTTTCCATTTTCCAATTTTCGTTTTGGGCTTTCCCACATTTTTCTGAATTGGTTGAAATCCCATCGTTGGGCATCCTACTGCAAAAACGCCCAACACTTGCATTTCTGGCTGTTATGTCCCTCCCTGTTTAGTTTGAACCTATGAGCGGGAGATTCAGGAGTGGAAGAGGACAGATTTGGCTTGATGAGCCCAATGAAGTATCCATAGCTCAATGGTTGAGCCACTAGCCTAGTAATTCACCTTTTTCCATCTCTTAGCAACCTGAGAAACCCAACTGTTGATTGGCTTGGCTGATTCTGGTGTATCTGTGGCTATGTGAGAGCCTGCTTTCCCCTTTTCCTTGTGGAGATCATGCCCAACTCGGGGGGTGGCAGTGGTGCTGAGAGATTGAGGAGCACACTGGCCTACGATTGGGTGGAATGTTGCAGAAGTGTAGTTGGTTGCTCAGGGACTACTTGGTTTAAGATAAGTATTCTCATTTGATGATTTGATATTGCTTAATTGATGAATGACATGAAAATATGGAATGTATGATGGATGTGTAATGGAATTAAATTTTGTTGTGTTTTCAAATGTTTATGCATTTGCATATCTCCATCTACAATTTATATGAATGCTTATTTGATTAAGTATGGGACTAGATGTCCAGTATTATTGTTAGTGTCCTCTTCATAGCCTTGTAGGACAGGAGGGACATTACAGTAAATCCCGAAGGAATATGACATATGAAATGATGGCCATAGATGTAGAATCAGATGGTGCACCCATTGATTGTAATGTCCCTCCCATCCTACCAAGGCAATGGAGAGAACACTATTGCTAATGCTGGACATCTAGTCCCATTCTTAGCAAATAAGCATTCACATAATATATAAAAGAATGGAAATATGCAGATGTATACATATAAGAAACACAGCAGAATTAATTCAATTACACATCTAACATACAGTCAAGATATTCACGATAACATCAAGAAATACATTGTAGAATTAACACAAGAGAGTACTTATCTTAAAGCAAAGTAGCTCCGAGCAACTGGATATGAAACTGCAAAGTTCCACCCATCCATAGGTGAGTGTGCTCTTCAATCTTTCCGCACCACTGCCACCCCCGAGCTGGGCATGATCTCCACAAGGAAAAAGGGAACAACAGATTCTCACATAACCAAAGATTCTCCAAAATTGAGCCAAGCCAATATACAATTGGGTTTATCAGGCTGCTAGGAAATGGAAAGGAAGAATTGCTAAGCTAGTGAGCTCAACCACAGAGCTATGGATACCTCTACTAGATCTATTTAGCTTGGCACCCATAATGCCTACACACCCCACTCAAGGAAGTACTCCCTTCACCAATTCACAGTCCCTCAGGCCATACCTTCCAATTCTAGAATGTCCAAGGTGTGCATAGAAGAGTAGCCAGCCGTCTTGATCTTCTTGAGAGGTTATTTCCCCACTAGGTTTCTCAAGCCAATTCTGTCCACTACCACTCCAAATCTCTTGCTCACAGGTTCAAACCAAGACAGGGATGCACATAGCAACAGGGTTTTCAAATGCTGGGCAGTAGAAAAATGTTATTATGGGGAGATGGCTAAGGATGGGGTTTCCATCAATTTCTGAAAAACCTGGGCAGCTAAAAATGAAATGGTAAATGGGGATTCAACCCTGGAGAGCAAAAACGTTTTCAGAAAAATGCCTATGGGCATTCTGGGACAAAAACGGCCCCCATATCAGCCAAAATTCGTGGCCCTCCTCTCTCTGCCACTGTATATCCCAAAATCGAGTTCCCAGGCATGGGAAAATGTAGAAAAATGGTGAAAACATGAAGGATGAAACCCCAGCAAGCTCAGACTGCGTGAGAGGATGACTGCCATGGGTGAAGAATGGCTTTGGGCACCATTTCGTAGGGGTTTTCTTTCTGAGTAAGCCAAAAAATGATTTCCCAGGTTGATGGCTTGCCCATGTACAAAATTGGCTGCCATACCTCTTCATTCCCAACGCATTAACTGCCTCAAACAATTCTTGGAAGAATTAAATGATTTGGGTGAATGAGACAAAATGGGTAGTTGAGAGTTCATGGGTTTTCTCATTGACACATGGATTGACTCTATTGGCTCAAGGGTTTGATTATTTTCCCTCCCTATTCCTTGTAAATATCATGCCCCCATCTCTTGTTGCATTGCATAGCCCGTTGTGGGTATTTCATTAAAATTGCGTATTTACATGATGTCTGAATTTACATTGTGCATGGCTAGCACAAGAACCATAGGCATCTATTTTAATTGCCAATACACACAACGATAAATCAATGGTGGGGCCTTGGCATTGAGCTCCTCACCATGATTAAATAACGATATTTACATCATTTACAATTTTAATGCAATAGGGTCAAAATTGGGATATTACATTGATAGTAGAGAATAATATGGTTCATCTATATATTCATCGAGTCCTTCATCTACAGAAAATGTAGATTCTGATGGGGTGTCAGAATCCATGGATGAATTTGAATAATTTCAAATGAAGCATTTTAGATGTTTTTTATTAGTATGATGTTTGTAATTGAAACTCGGAAGGAATTTTTGATTATTTATATGAATCATTTTTTCTTGTATGGTCCAATATATTATTTCATTATGAATCACCTCATAATTTCTTTGTTTTTATATGGTTAGCATGGTGAAATTATTTATGGTTTTTTTTGTTTGATACGCAAGTTTCAAAAAATTTGTAGTTTATCTCTTGAATAAATTTCTTTTCCAATTTAGGCGTTAATTATACAATTTTTGTAAACAACAGTATGGGATGTTTAGGCCATGGCTCTATTTTTTACCCTAAAAAAAAACGTGTATACGGGTATAAACACTTTTCTATTTGGGGTTTTTTTGTGTTTTTTTGCAAAAATCATCGTTTTTATGGCTAGAGTTCTCGTTTATAATATAAATTTCTCGTTTCATAGTATAAGTGGTTTTATTTCATCTATGCAAATTTCAATTGGGTTTGATCATATGCATGTGTGAATAATATGCTTATGTTTCATAGTTCATCATAAGTTCAGTGAAGCATTAGTTATAACTTTCCTTAAACTATTTACCATTGTCAAAATAATGTCATTCACATAAGTTCTTTGTAGTATACAAAGTTTTTTAGAATAAAATATTTGTATTCATATTGTTTTTCCAACCTCATGACCAAACTACATACTTTAACATTCAATATAGTGAACCATGTACTTCATATTTCGGCCTTATATATATTCAATTTCCTCTATATAATTTCCATTCAAGGTAACTTTAATATCATTTGATCCACCTTATCCTCACTTGTCCAAGTCTTTATCCTAAGTAGTTTGGCCTCTCCATCCTATAAAGAGACCCTCATACTTTGGCTCAAGGGGTTGTTGATGCCTCGGGTGTGTAGGGTAAGTGCAAGGTGCTGGAGTGGGTTCCAAGGCACACAACAGGGGAAGAAAACCCAGCCAAAGGCTTCGAAAAACCATACGCAAGGGCAATTCTATCCTCAAGCGGTTTGGTGTGATAATCACCCACGAATATTCGGTCTCCGCTGGTACTCTATGAGTAAGTGGTTTGATCAATAAGATCAATTTCCCAATTTAGAGAAACAAAGGTATGTAAAAAAGTGAGCAATTCTAACTTAACCTTCTTAGAAAAGAACCTAAGCTTAAGTCAAATCTATCCTAAAATGAAAAGCTTGGTGTTTATGCAGATCAACCTTGGGGTGTAAGAGAACAAACAGTTTACCACCTTTAACAGAAATGCCTTTAGATGACATATTTGCTGAGTTAAATTATGATTTGTTTAATGAAAATTAAACAATGATAATCCAAGCTTGAAGACCATCAAGATATAACCTGTTAACCTTTTGTTGATTGAAAAATCAACAATGATTGAATATATATATGTGATCAATTGCAGAAATCGATAAAGAAAGTATTTAATTAAAGAAATTTAATCAAATATTTTCATACACACATCAGTTATACAGAGAAACCAATACAACAGATCTATGTATTCATTATATGTCTAACAAGAGATCATGTGTATAGCGGATGACAATCTGGAACATAAAATCAGAAATCCTTAAAGAAATTTAAGTGATAATCAGAAGATGGATCTGAAGATAACATTATTGTATTAAGATGTCTTGTACCAAAATTACAATGAATCTGGCCACAGAGTATCCTCAATCTTATCTCCTGCTGAATTACAATTCCAAAAATTCCAACCCCTTCCTCCATGAGGTATTCTTCCTTAAATATACAACAAAGTACAAAAGAGAATCCTACCGAATAGGGATTCCAAAATCAGTAACGAGTCTATTCCATCTATTGATCTAAGAAACCTTGCCATTTGCTCAGAATACATGATTTCCTTGACCTTTCAAAAGATTCTTAAAGATATATTTCTTAATTAAGAGATCCTCACATCATAATTAAGAATTCCGCCCCAACCTGCTCATTATTAGCAACAAATGATTCGGCTTGCATAGAATTCGCCATAGGGACTTTTGGATGAGAGACTATGTTCTCAAAAACAGAGAAATTCGTTAAAGGGTCCACGTCATAAGAAATTGGCGGGATATCAGATTCTTCATTGATTATATAGTCCCGTATAACAGTATCATCTTGATCGATTGGCTTTTCAGAACACTTCTTTTCCTTCCTCTCTAGGAATCGCATATAGACAGACAGGACATGAACATCTGCTTGTTCGCTATCGCTGCTTGAATCAGGAATACTTGCATCAAAAGGTGGTGATAAAGGCTCTTGATATAGCAGAAACCGAAGTTCTTCATTCTCGAAACACACATGAAGAGATTCATTTCCTATCTGCATGTTGCTCATACCAAATATGTCAAGAAGAAACTTACAACATAAACATGCAAAATTTTCCTCTTACGGAATATAAAGGACAAACTGAAGGCTTTTATATTCGTTGCCAATTTAAGGCCAATTGATAGAATAGCAAATGATTGAGCAGAGCCAGTTACAATGGTCAAATTATTACGATTGGGACACTGCAATCATGCAAACTGTAACAAAACGAGTTATAAAATGTGCTAACCGGATCTGGATCCATGCGGAAGTACAAAATCAATCGAAATTTGCATGAATTAGAAAGCACGTGAAAGCTCATCATTACAAGTTTGTTCATATCAACAATCATAGCCTTGGATTTGAAAAAAAAAATGAAAGTTGAGGTGGAAAAGATGACTGTGGAAAGGCTAAGACAGGAGTTTGAGCACATAAAATGGTGGCCTAATTTCACCTGCGAGATCAAATGCAGATTGATGATTTAACATAAAGATTAGAACCATACTGCAAAGATTGAAAAGGTGTAACCTGCAAAGCCCAGGAGGATCAAATTACAAAACAAAAAGGGCCATTACAAAAGCCAAAATAACCAAAATTCTATGCATAATACGCAACAACGGAAACAACTAATCCTAGGAAAAACTGAAAACCAGCAATAACAACCCTTAGCAACTATATTCATAGTAAAAAATTAGCTCAGCGGAGTAACTCGGTGAGTTAAAATGATAAAGAAAAGTAAATAAAACCTATATTTATCAAATTACCCAAGATTAAATCATGACCGTAGGATTAAGAGAAATGAACGGCTGAGATTGACCGATGCGAAGCGCGGTATCGGGTTCAAACATGATAAAAAGTTTTATTTACCACTCCCGAAAGCCGAAAGCCAAAACTGGCGGGTTTCGGGTTTCACAAATACTACCAAATCAAAACCAAGTTTCTGAAAGCCGCAACTCAAAAGTTGCGGGTTGCGGGTTTCGGAACCATAATTAAACGCAATGTTGAAAATGAATTCCCGAATCCCGAAACATGATAGTGTCGGGTTTCGGGTTTATTAAAACTCGTAAACAAAAATCCCAGATCCTGAAATGCAACATCGTCGAGTTTCGAGTTTATTGAAAACAAACTTCAAAAGAAATTAAATCCCGCACCCGAAACCTTCGGGTTTCGTGTTTCGGGATGACGAAAATCCCAGAACGAAAACAACAATTTTCCGCACCCAAAACTTTCAGGTTTCAGGTTCTCCAAATTTCGGGTTTCGGGTTTTGCAAATTTCGGGTTTTGGGTTTGTCAAGAGAAATGACAAAATAGTCAAAATTTAAAGATTTTGCAAACCAAACACTTAAAGAAACCTAGATCAAGAAGCAAAAAATGAAGTACAGATACATGGGCAGTGATGTTTAAAGACATCTAAACCAAAAATCATATTTTCAAAGAGAAACTTACCCATATACCTTAAAATTGATTAAAATGGGGTTCCCGTGCTTTAGCTAAGTGTTAACACCCATATATTTTTCTACAATATGCAGTTGAATGGAAGAAATGGAGGGTCAAAATGTACTTGGTAATGGAACCGAGATATCCTCCATGCTCTAGTGCTAGATGATATGGGAAAGACTAAGGGGCCTAAGGAGGAACAAATGTGCAAAGGATGAAAAAATGTTGAAGTAGGGATATAAATAGACGAGAAACATACTTTATAACATTATGGTCCGCCAGTCAAGTTATGGAGAGCTAAACATCACATCAATCTACGCCGTAGATTTGGCGCAGAGATCAGAACCACGGTCCTGCGTGTAATACCGCAAAACCAAGTTGAGAGGGAGATAAGAAAGGAGTAGATGCGATGAGGTTTCTCCGTCGGCCAGGTGTTAGTAGCTGATGTCGTCGCATGAAGATAGATCAAAGGGCAGTATGTAAGAGCGGGCGCATGCGATGGCGTGAGTTGGTGGAAAGATCCACGGTTCGGAATGCAAAAGAGATATACATCAACGGCGCTCGCAGCAACTCGCATAAAGAAGTAGTGCATCGGATAAGAAAGGGATGGATGCGATGAGAGTTTCCCTCCTACCAGATGTCGGCTCCAGAATCCATCGCACAAAGAAGGGGAGTCATAGTAGGGACCACCCGGGTACATGCGAGGCCCGTCTTGTGGGGAAATGTGGACAGGAAAGATGGCGTAGATGGAAACTTAAGCTAGATCTGACGGTGAGGAAGAATTGAATGTGAAATCAAGAGATAAAGAGGACATAGATCTGACGAAGGAAAGCTATCATGTGGGAGATCAATGGTTGGAATTTACGGATGACCTACCAAGAGAGATGGCGTTATGGAGACATGGTTATATATGTGAGAATGCCTTTCAAAGTTTTCATTTTTACCCTTTCCAAGGCCTATCTAAGCGGAAGGGGTTTTTTCTAGAAAAATGGTGTTCCATCCCTGGTACATGAGTTTAATGGCTGGTCACCAGGTAGTTGGGTCGAAGCGCAAAAGTCATGCGGTTGCTCCCTAATAGGGGAGCCCCCAGAGACCCTGTATCAGTTTCAGTCTGGGCCCTAATGTCCTGCGAAGAATCTATCCTTCAAGACCTCGTCCTTGTGGGCCTGGAGGTCATCTCAGAAGTAACAGAGGTTGCCTTGTTTCGTCAAAGTCCATCCAAAGGTCATTGGACCTTTGTAATTCCCCGCCACGAGCCCGACCTGGGCATTAGGGATAATTCCCACGACTTCTCGAACGTCCAAAGTAGTGGTTGGTCTATCCGAAAGCATAGGTGGGTCAAGATTAAACCTCGATATGGGAGAATTTTTGACCAAAGGTATCCTTCCAGAGGTAACATTTTTTGCTAGTACTAATAGCTTCTGGCTCAGTTTCTGGATAAAGGGGAAGGGTTGGAACAAGCAGGCGAAGAAGACATGTTGCCCAGCCTTACTAAGATGGAGACAGAAGTTTTCAAAGGGCTTTAAGCATCATAAAGGTGTTGGATGCTTATGACTGAGAGATTGGAAAATGGGTTGAGGCCAGAAAAAGTCTGTAAAGGAGGTGTGAAAAAGGAAAATTCCCTTGCGTGGATTGGAGGTTGGATCGAAAGGTGATAGAGGTAATGTGACCCACATCTTTCGGAGTGTGTAGGAAGGCATGAGATTAAGTGTTGTCACACGAGAGACGTCAGAAGAACGGACCTGCCGAGGGGATCTCTGAATGTTATCGCATAGGATTACCGGTATGATGGGAGGCACTTTTGCATCATCATTGGCTATGCCGTCTATCTGGGACGACATCGCTGCCATCATCATTTGAAGAGATCGATAGAGTTATCATGGAAATTATGACCACTTGTAGCTGTCGTCATCATCACAGCAGTTACGGGTAAGGTTCTCACGTCTTTTATCTGAAGTCGGTATAAGGGAAAGATGGTGCACTTGGCAGTTCGACCATCTTCTCTGTTTCAATTGGCTCATGGAGAAAGGACGGGAGTGCAAAGTGGTGTTCATGCCAGAACAGTTGTGGTTTGAGATGGAGGAAAAGCCTACAACTCCCTCTCTTATGGCATTCGAACTCATAGAGTCTGACTCTGCCAGCGAGGACGAGAAGCCTGATAGACAACAAATACCCAAAGGAAACTAACAAAGAATGAAGAAGGACAAACTCGAAATCAAGCAGAGAGGCCAACCGGATGCAGAAATAATTCAATATTTTGTACTCTCCACTAAGGAAACGACACCTATCCTGCCAGATGATGCACCACAGGATGACATTTCATTGAAAGTGGAAAATTTCTTTGATTCGCAAGGTCATTTGCGAACCTAGGGTTAAAACAATCCTCTGACTATAATATTCTGTTCCTTATCTCAATCAGTCTGTTTGAGACATGACACATATGTAATATTTTTTGAATTTTTGGGTGTAATGAGGTGTCCTTCTAATATTTTTGTTAAGGTGAAAGATGAGTCATGTAGGAAGGCTCTATGGCATATATATATGAGATGTAATAGAATGAAAAAGGGTTGAAAATCTTATGTTGAAAGCTTTTGGTAATTTTAGGATTAGTCTATAAGACATCTTTTGAGCTGTTTTAATAAAGTTTGCAGAGCCGAAGCCTTCGTTTTGACAGGGATTCGTGTGTAATTAGTCTGGTAGTCTATATTTTCTCTCTTCCCATGTGAAATTGTATTTTCTCTCTTCGTAATCCCATTATGTGTTATTTCCTTCATGCTTGGATCAGGGTAATGATTAAGTAGAATTCATTGAAATTATGCTCTGCTTAGTCTTTTCCAAGTATTTTACCAACATATTCTACTAAAGTTGATGTAGGATTCATCTTGGTATGCCTTACATTGATGGATTATTTCTTTCCTCTTCTATTCCACAAAATTAAATTCTCTTTGACTACTAGTTGCTTGCTACCTTGCCCTTGTGAATGCGTCTGTAGAATCTTTGTGAATGATGTTTCATAGTTTGTTCAAGGTGACTCCATTGCCCAAACTAAATTTCATACGTTTTCAACCAAACAGTGCGTGAATCATTTTTATTTCCAAAACAGAAAATTGATCTTCTGTATAATTGTTGTAATTGAATATGTTGGCAGTGAATGCTCGTGTTTCTTTTTCATTATTGACAATCTTGATTATTCCAGTCTTTTCACAAGATTATAGAGAGAGCCCTCTCTGTCTGTGTTGGGTCAGTAGCACAAGCAAAAGATTGGTTAGTGGTTACCCAGAATTACCCTCTTTCAGCCTTGGGGGTCAATTTCGGTGTTAACACTAAGCATGGGATCTGTTGTGGCCACAACAAATGGTGACTGGCTGGGAAGAACCAGTTATCTCTGCAATCAAATCATGAATAAAGACAACATGTTAATCAACCACTTTCTTGAAACTTAATTCAAAGAAAATACTCAAAAGATAACAGCCAACAAACAGTGAACATAAAAATGGATAGATCTCAAACAATGACCATTTTAAAGATAACACACATCTGATAAGGAGATTTAGAGAGCAATACTAGATCTTTACCATGATGTAATCATTGAAAACCAGCTTGTGTTGAACCTAGGCACAGTCTTAGAAATGCTCATGGGTATCCTAATTATAGATCACCTTGGTTTATTAGTTACATGTATATTTAGTGATACTTCTTTATCTTTTCTTTTTGTCTTTTTTTTTTTGTCTTTATATATATATATATATATATAAAACCTTGTTGATACAAGACCACTGTACTGACTTGGTGATCAGATGAAACAACTCCATTCACAAGCCTGATCGAGAAGTTGGTCAAGCTAGCTCGATGGCGAGACTCCTTGTGTTCTGGCTGTAAGACCAAAAGAAATTATCATGGCTTGGTAACCATATCGTGATAACTCCAGTCCAAGATCGAACCCATGATCATAGCAGGGATGGCTTGTAATAAGACCCCCCTGTTCTTGTATACAACAAAATATTATAATAAAAGACAAAACAATTCATTTTGGCATAGGCTACAAGGCATTACCATGTCTTGGTCACCATATAGCGGTAATGTTACTCACCAGTACTTTGTGGACCATGAATGGACTGACTTGTAATAGGATCTTCCACCTTCCAGTAGAACCGAAAGTCATCTTCCAAGTGTGGTGGCTTGATTTGAAAATGTCATTCCACTTAAACACCTATGAACCTAATGGGCTGGCTTGATAACAAGACCACCCACCTTGTAACTTATAATTTTAAACAAAATTCATATTCAAAGTGATTGTAAAAGGATCCATGAGCAATCGGAGCTGGTCAGGTTATTATGATATGTCATTCAACCATGAAACACCAGATAGAGAAATGATGACCATCCTCCATACCTCAATTACACAAATAAAGAATTGTAAGAGATAATGATCAAAGTGAAAAGTATCCAAAGGAACTACATTTATTTGACTATTTATTCTTCAGAGTAAATTCTAATCAAAAGCCAGAAAGTAAGATTGATAACAATGCTGAAACTTTAGAAGCAATTGTTGCTAAGAAAAGTGATCATAAGCGAATACCACATGTGTGACGCCTTATTAATGAAAACCAAAACACAACAAGAAGACTAATCAAAATGTCAATACAAGAAAACAAATGATTGAAAAACAAACCACACCTATGTACAAGTGCACCACATTGTTCAAACAAAATACTTTTTTAGAAGAGACACGTTCACTGGGAAGGTGTCTACAACTCCCTCTAGTGTCTGTAATCGAATAGTGTTGGGACCAATCTTTTCTGTAATAATGAAAGGTCCTAGCCAAAGGCATTGAAACTTGGTGTACTGGTTCTTATCTTTATGTTGCTTATCCCACCTTAGAACTAGGTCACCAACAGAAAATTCCCTGTCAGATGAATATTTTTCATCAAACCATCTTTTCACCATCTGCTGATGATGATACAATTTGTTCTTAGCTATTTCCTTGTCCTCCTCTAGCTTCAAGAGAGTATCTATTCTATGCTAGAGAGGGGAAGAATCATCTTCTTGGACAGACTGGGCCAATTGTAGTGAAGGGATGGTGAGATTAGCAGGAAGAATGTATTCTTTTCCATAAACAAGGCAGTAGGGGGAATTTGCAATGGCTTCCTTTGGGGTTATTCGATCTACCCATAAAGCATTATATAACTGTGTGTGCCAATCTCTGTGATGAGAAGCTACAGTCTTCTTGAGAATATTTATCAGATTCTTGTTTGACGACTCAGCCACACCATTGCCTTGTCGGTAATAATTGGCAGAGAACTTAAGCTTAATCCCCTTTTCAAAGGCATATTCAGTTATATCGATTGAAGATAAGTAGGATGCATTATTGAAAACTAAGTACTCAGGAGTGTTGAACCATGTGCTGATTTGACTGTTAAGGAAGGAAATTACTTGACTGGCATTACATTGCTTAAGAGGGGCTGCCTCCACCCATCTGGTGAAGTAGTCAGTTGCTGTAAGAATATACTTATGTTGGAGGGATGAAGCAGGGTTTATGGGCCCAACAAAATCCAATCCCCATTGTTGGAATGGAAACTGAATTGTGACTAGTTGAAGAGGAAATGCGGGTTTCTTAAACTTCCCTGTGCATTTTTGACATGGCTCACACTTCCTTACATAAGCGTAAGCATCTTTAAACAACGTGGGCCAATAATATCCATCCTTGAGAATCTTATGTGCCGTAGTCTCACCTGAAAAATGGCCTCCAGCAGGTCCTGCATGAAATTGGAATAAGATGTCATCAGTTTCATGTTTTTCCAAGCACCTAAGAAATACTCCATCATAATGTTTCCTAAAAAGAACTTGATCAATAAACTGATAAGGAGCAGCTTTTAGTCTCAAAGCCCTTCTTTGCTTAAAATCAAGAGTTTCAGGGGAAAACCCATGGTTCGGGAAAAATATGATATCATCATACCATTCAGATGTCGGGGCATCGATAACGTTAACAACACCTGAGGGAACTTCTTCCTCTTGATCCCATTTGGATTCCTGCTGCGTAGGGTCATTAGATTGAGCGGTAAGAATACAAAGACCTTGTCCTTTGACAATTTTAGCTGGTCTAATCTCAAGATCATATTCTTATAGGGCCATCATCCAATGGGCCCTCTTTTCCCCTAACCTTTTCTGGATGAGGACGTTTCTAATGGCAGAGTATGGAACAATGACTTTAGTTTGAGACTTCGGAAAGTAGGGCCTATAATGTTTGACAGACTTATAGACCACATAGGCTTGATTATCAATCTGTGAGTAATTAAGCTCTGCACCCTTAAATGTTGAACTCATGAAAGAGATCGGGATTTCTGCATCATCGTCATGCTTTTGCGTCAGGACAACTGCATAAGAAATTCAGTGGCAAAGGTATAAAGAATGAAATCCTTATGAAAGTCTGGAGACATGAGAGCAGGAGCTTCAATAATAGCCTTTCGAATTTGGATAAATGCATCTCTCTATTCTTGAGACCAAGTAAACTGCACATCTTTATTGACCAAAAGTTGTAATGGTTTAACAACCTGGGCAAAATTTGGTACAAATCTACGTACAAAATTAATCTTACCTAAAAAGGATTGCATTGCTTTGTGTGACCCTGGTAACTCAATCTTTGAAATAGCCTCTTTGTGTTCGGGATCAATAATCATACCCTCTTTTGAAACAATGAAGCCTAGAAGCTTTCCTTCTGTTACTGCAAAAATAGATTTCTTGGGGTTGAGAGAAATGTCGAATTTCCTGCAATGGTCAAAAACCTGTTTCAGAGCAAACACGTGTTCATGTTTCCCTTTGGAGTAAATAGTGATATCATCGAGATAAACTACGACAGAATTATGCGTTAACCCTCGGAAAGCTATGTCCATAGCTCTCTGGAAAGTAGCTCCTGCATTGATTAACCCAAAAGGCATCCGCCTATAGGAGAAAGTGCCCCAAGGGGTCCTGAAAGATGTCTTTAATTGGTCATCCAGAGCAACCATAACCAGGTTATATCCCGAAAAACCGTCTAGGAGGGAAAACATCTCCAACCTGGCTACCTTCTGAAGAATCTGTTCCACAGGTGGAATAGGATAATTGTCTTTCTCAGAATCCCGATTCAGGTTCCTGAAATCGACACACAGTCGAATTTCACCACTTTTCTTATGGACAAGCACTAAGTTAGCTATCCATTGAGTGTGTTTGACTAGAAATAGAATTCGAGCAGTGAGCATCTTTTCCAACTCCTTTTCTACTGATGGTTCTAAGCTAGGGTGCATTTTCTGCAGCTTTTGTTGAAATGGCTTAACCTCTGATTTCATGGGTATATTATGAAACATGATGCTAGTGTCAAATGTTTTCAATTCATCATAAGTCCAGGAAAAAACATCTTTATACTGCTTACACAATGCAATGATGGCCCTCCGTTCTGCAGGGGTACAATCAACTCCCAAATTGATAAAATGTGGTTCCTGCTCGGTGCCTAAATTGACTTGCTCATAGCTCAAGGATGAGCTTTGAGTTTTACAATTAGTTTGAGATATGAACTTGTCTTGCAAATCATAAAACTTTTCCAGATTGATCACTGACTTTGGGATAACGTTTGAGAGATCAACGAGTGACTTTTAATGTTCTGCTTCATCAATGGCCATATCTTGGAATGTATCCTGAGCCGTGAGGAATTCAAGTATCTGTCGGTCACCATCAAATACTTTCCAATTAGTCACATTATCCGGAATAGAGGGTCTGTACATCAATTCAATGGAAAAAGTTTGAGGAGACAGACCTTCTGGTGGGATAAGTCTAGACATTGTATTTGCTAACAGGTCTGCATCAATATTTTGTGATCTAGGAACTGATTTAATATTGAATGCTAAAAATGAGTTTGTTAAATCCCTTACCATATTCTGATAGTTAGCCAAGCATGGAGATAAGCAGTGTATTTTATTTATGACTTGCTTGACTATAATTTTAGAATCTCCATAGCATTCAATCGCCTACACACCTAAGTCAATAGCCTTCTTGAGTCCCTAAACCAGAGCCTCATACTCAGCCACATTATTAGTGCAATCAAATTCTAACCTGCAAGCAATCATAATTTTCATTCCCTTAGGATCAATTAGGACACAACCTGCTCTAGCTCCCTTCTTGGACTTGGAACCTATTATCTCCTCAATAAACATAGACTAGTCATGGTGTCTAGGTGATAGGAAGTCTTTAATTTTTGTTCTTTTACATGTGTTTAAGGTCCGGTCTGATAGGTTGAAGAAGGTAACTAAGTCTGAAATAACTGTTTAAAGTTAGCTCTCCTTCAAAAGGCAAATTTCAGGTTTCGGTAGCTTAGGCGAGCTTGGCAATGGTTCGTTAGCTACCGAAAACCCTATTTTCGGTGGATTGTCATGTGAAAGAAAATACACTCCAGCTACCAAAAGGGTAAAATCATAGCGTGAGTTGTGGGGCAGTTTCGGTGGCTTGGGAAAACACGACAGTGTTCATTAGCCACCGAAAGGTAAATTTTTTCTACAGTTCGCGGTGCAAGTTTGGAACCTTCCTTATCTATCCAAAATGTTAGGATATTTAGACACTTAGGAGTTAGTTAAGATCAACTTGTGTAATATATCCGTTAGGGATAGTGTGTTTCTTTAGTATGCATTAGTATGCATTTGTAAATACTTAATCCGACGGTCATGATATGTTCCCGACATAGAGTGATCCGATGGCTCAACTTCTCTTAGATCAAACCTAACCTTGATCTGTAGCTTAACACCCGATTGGTCCATGATCGCTATTTAAAGACCATGGAGGGTCATTATTTAGTTGATCGATTATGAGAAGCTCATTTGTAACTTTCTTTCTTTGCATAATAAATTGTCCCGTAGAAGCTATTTGGCCGGGGCCGTGGAGTGTTTCCCTCAAGAGGGTTTAAACCACGTCAAAAAATCGGTGTGTTGATCTGTGATCTGTTTGTGTGAAGTGGTTGCTCTTGGTGTTCAGTCCTTTGGTAGTACCCTGTGTACCCGAACATGGTATTAGAGCTTTTATGAAGAGTTGCTTCCGGTTATGATCTAGATCTTGTACTGTTGTTGCCGAAACTCGAAAGGGTTTCTGGTTCTGGTATTTTTGTGCATTTTTGGGATGTGGGAGGTGCTCCATTGCGTCCGGAGCACCATTTCCATTGGGAAATAGTTTTTGTTTGATCGAAAATGGTTCCCGGTTGCTCCAGAAACGCATATTTCCCCAGATCTGAAGGTATAATGTTACAGTGACGCATTTTTTTATTTTTTGTTTTTAAAAGGAAAAAAAATCTCATATTTTATCATTTTTTACTGTTAGATTTTTTTTGGGTTTGGATTGTTGCTTTCCCGTCTACGTATGCTCTTTGTCGTGCACCTTGAGCGATCTCTGCAAATCAGAAACAGAAAGGGAAAGGGTTTTTCTCAGCTGCGTATGCTCTTTGCCGTGCACCTTGCGTGATCTCGGCAAATCAGAAACAGAGAGAAAACGTAGACTTTCTGGGCAAGCTAACGAGATCTAACTCCAGAAGTGTGGAAAACTTGTTTTTTTTTAATATTTGTGGTGTGTTTTGCAGGAAAAAAGGCAAGCACGCAAACCGAGCAAAGAGGAGTAAAAAAAAAAAACCTTCCTCATTCCCATATTTTACATACCTTTTAATCTTGCTCACTTGGTTCAAAGTTGCTTTATTCCTTATTAGGTCTTGAGTTCAAGTCTTAGGAAGTTACTTTTAAAAGAAAAAGTGTATGCAATTTCTATTTTCAAGTTACTTTATTGTAAAAGTGCATCTCACTTAAATAATAAAAAATAAAAATACAAGTGAGTCACTTAAGTTCTTTTTTATTGTTGCACTATTTAAAAGTAATATCATTGTAAAAGCGAAATCACTTATTTTACAAAAGTGGTTCACTTAAAGCAACTTTCTTGTAAAGTGATTGTCAAAAGGTTCATCTTGGGAAGAGGGGGGTTCTTTTTTTGCTGGACATTCTCTAGCTGCCACGTCACTATTGGGGACATCTTCAACAGTTTCTTTGTTCAAACATAACTTCATCATACAAATTCAGTTTTCAGTATCATTTTTTTTTAAACCGCCTATTTTTTCAAGCTCTTCATGTCCAGACTATTGGTTTCTACTTTTACAGCCATTAATTTACAAATATGGCCTCCCTTTGTGATATTCTACTTAACAGTTCCAACTATTTCTCATGGAAATCTCGTATGGAGCATTTCCACAAAGTAGGGGACTTTTCAGAATTACCTCAGGGAAAGAAACAGAACCCACTGATAATGATAAGAAAATAAAATGGGTAAATAGATGTGACAAAGCTCGTGGATTGATTGGGATGTCAATCTCTACTGATTTGCGATTCCACATATCTGGAATTGATGAACCTGATGCTGCTTGGGACAAGTTGGAATCTGTGTTTGGTAAACACAATGAAATTCGAGGTCACCAACTCGAAAATGAGTTGATTTCTTTAAATCCAAGTGACTTTTCATGCATTCAAGATTATTTTTCTAAGTACAAAACTCTTAAACTCTTATGTGCAGAATGTAAGATTAAGAGGGAAGACAAACAATGCATTTATCATATTCTTTCCAAACTTGGACCTGCATATTCTATTTTTGTATCTACATTTTACTCCATGAAAGAATCATTGAATGCAGCTAGCTATCAAGAGCGTAGTCTTGAATCCTTTTGTGATTCCTTGATTAGAGAGCAAGATAAACTCATTCATCTTGGAATAATCAACAATGCAGATACATCTAGGAAAGCCTTATTGTCCCAACAAAAAGAAAAGTCCAAGCCTCCCAAGAAACAAAATTTTCGCAATAATAAGTCAAACAAGGGTCCAAAACCCTCTCAATCATCTCCTTCTTTAAAAAATGACAAAGGATCCAAGCCAAAAGGAAAGAAGATTGAGTTTCATTGCAACTATTGCGGGAAAGCTAATCATGATGAATCTAAGTGTTTCAAGAAGATGGAAGCCTTGGAAGCAGCAATGAAGAAGCACCCCATCAGCCTAGATTCACCTTCAGAATCTACGTCTTATGGACATGCACTTTGTGCTTCTGGTTATTCTTATAATGCATCTTCTTCTTCTACTTCAAATGAATGGCTCATTGATTCTGGAGCATCTTATCATATGGCTAAGGATCAAGCCATCTTTTCTACTATGCATGAATTTAACACCAAACAAATATTTGTTGGTGATGATAGATCTCTAAGTGTTATAGGAGCTGGAATAGTTCCAGCAGATAATGGTAATTTTAGTGATGTACTATGTGTTCCAAGAATTTCCTGCAATTTGTTATCAGTCTATCAGATCACTCATTCTGGTGAAGGTAAAACTGAGACCTTTACACCTCACTAAGTTGTAATCAAGGATTTTAAAGATCCTCAATAGGTCCTAGCTACCGGAATTATTGATGATATTACCAGGTTGTACAAGTTTAACAACTTTGGGTCATCACCATTCCCTTCAGTTTTTGTTGCTCATAGTGATAACTTGAGCAAACTTTGGCATGAGCGATTTGGTCACTTAAATTATCGCTCATTGCAACAACTATGTAAAGACAATATGGTGATAGGTCTTCTGATGGTATCTTGCAAGGATGGTGTTTGTTCTGGTTGTGTACTCGGAAAACATCATCGGGACAGTTTTGACAAACGTGCCTCTTGGCACACCTCGGTTCCCTTGGAGCTTGTGCATAGTGACTTGTCTGGTCCTCTTCCATCTGCTTCCTTTTCTGGTTTCAAATATTTCTTAACTTTCATTGATGATTACACCAGACACACTTGGGTTTATTTCCTAAAACTTAAGAGCAAAGTGTTTAACATGTTCTTGGCCTACAAGGCCCTTGTTGAAAAATAATTTGGTCATCAAATTATTAAGTTAAGATCTGAAAATGGAGGAGAATATGTTAACAAAAAGTTCACTACTTTCTGCACTGAACAAGGCATCCAACAACAGCACACTGTTCCATATACACCACAAGAAAATGGTGTAGCTGAGTGGAAGAACCGCTCTTTAAAAGAAATGGCTAATTGTATGATCCAATCTAAGGGACTAAGTCTTCAATTTTGGGCTAAAGCCATTAATTGTGCAAATTACATAGTTAATCGCACCCCCACTAAAGCATTACAAGGTATAACACCGGAAGAAGTATGGAGTAAAACTAAACCTGATGTAAGTCACTTCCGTGTGTTTGGTAGTGAAGCGTGGGCTCACATTCCAGATGAAAAACGAAAAGCATTGCAGCCTAAAAGTGAAAAGTGCATATTTGTTGGATATTCTGAAGATGTAAAAGGTTATAGAATTCTTCAACCACATTCTCATGATATAATCATTAGAAGAGATGTTAAATTTGATGAAAATCTCTTGGCTTGAGAGCCTAACTCAGCAGTTGTGCCATCTTTGGCCTGCGAGCCTGATTCGGCATTTGTGCCTTCTTCTTCTTCTTCCAACTTCCTTGATAGGTTTCCAACTCCAGTTTTTGATGATGAAAATCCACCTCCGCCTGCTCATGTTCCTCCAGTTGCACCAGCACAAGGGCTTCCTCGATGGGTTCGTTCAACATGTGAAGCAACTGGTGATCTTGCCGGTGATCCTAGAGATCAACGTCGAACATGTTCTCAGTTTCAGCGAGCCTCTTCTCTTTTGGCTCAAGTTTCCGAGAATCATGATCCATAAACTTTTGTAGAAGCTTCAGCGAATCCATATTGGGATGCAGCCATGGATGAAGAATATCGTTCCTTAATGGCGAATGATACTTGGGATCTTGTACCTCTTCCAAAAGGAAGAAAACTTGTCAGATGTAAATAGGTCTACAAAACTAAGTATGCATCAAATGGAAGTGTTGAAAGAGTTAAGGCAAGGTTATTTGCCAAAGGTTTTTCCCAAGTTGAAGGGATTGACTACAATGAAACCTTTGCTCCCGTCGCAAAAATGAACTCCATCCGCCTTGTTCTTTCTCTTGCAGCCTTACATAACTGGGAAGTCCATCAAATGGATGTCAAGTCTGCCTTATTACATGGTGATTTACAAGAGGAAATTTACATGGAACAACCTCCTGGATATGTTCAGAATAACTCTAGCCTTGTCTGCCACCTTAAGAAATCCTTATATGGCCTTAAGCAAACTCCTAGAGCTTGGTATGCCAAAATGGATAACTTTCTCCTTGACACTGGTTTTTCTAGATGCCATTTTGACCCCAATGTCTATACCAAGAAAGTAGGAAACCATCTCATCATACTTGTTCTCTATGTCGATGACCTTATTCTTACTGGTAGTGACCCTAAGCTTATAACCCATGTGAAATCTAGTCTTAAACAAAATTTTGAAATGTCAGACTTAGGACATTTGCATTATTTTCTTGGTCTCCAAGTCCTACAAACCAAAGAAGGAATCTTTCTTTCTCAGTCTAAGTATGCTTGTGACCTTCTTCGTCGCTTTCACATGGAAGATTGTACACCAGCCCCTTCTCCCTTCCAGTCTAGAGTCAAACTTTATGCCACTTGTACTTCACCTGAAGTTGATGCCACCTTGTATTGTCAGCTTGTTGGTAGTATCTTATACTTGACTCATTCCCGTCCTGACCTTTCCTTTGCCATTGGTCGTGTTGCCCGTTATATGCAGACACCTAATGAAATTCACTGGAAAGCAGCTAAAAGAATACTTCGATATATTCAAGGTACAATTCAGTTTGGGATTCATTACAATACAGGGGGGAAACCTTTGTTGGTTGGTTTCACTGATTCAGATTGGGCCAGCGATCCTGATGATCGAAAGTCTACTGCAGGTTATGTTTTCAGTTTGGGATCTGGACCTATCACTTGGGCTTGTAAGAAACAACAAGCTCTTGCTCTTTCTTCAGCAGAAGCAAAATATCAAGCCGCAGTTAATGCCAGTCAGGAAGCTTTATGGCTTCGACAGATCCTTTCAAAGTTTGGATTCGAGCAACAACAGCCTACTCCACTTTGGTCCGACAATCAAAGTGCCATCAAGCTTGCCAAAGATCTAGTTCTACATCAACACAACAAATACATTGAGGTACATATGCACTTCATCAGAAATCTTGTTCATGATCATGTTCTTGAAGTGCTCTTTTTCCCTACAGAGGATCAAGTTGCAGACATCTTCACCAAGTCTCTTACAGAAGCGAAGTTTTCTAAACTTCGATCTATGTTAGGAGTTCAGGAACTTGTCATTAAGGGGGGATAGGCTCTAATGCATCCTTCCTTCTCTTAATAGTGTCACTTTTGTAAATCCTTCAATCCTGTCCCAAGTTGTTCTTAAGGGGGGATGTTAGGATATTTAGACACTTAGGAGTTAGTTAAGATCAACTTGTGTAATATATCCGTTAGGGATAGTGTGTTTCTTTAGTATACATTAGTATGCATTTGTAAATACTTAATCCGACAGTCATGATATGTTCCTGACATAGAGTGATCTGACGGCTCAACTTCTCTTAGATCAAACCTAACCTTGATCTGTGGCTTAACACCCGATTGGTCCATGATCTCTATTTAAATAGCATGGAGGGTCATTGTTTAGTTGATCGATTATGAGAAGCTCATTTGTAACTTTCTTTCTTTGCATAATAAATTCTCGTAGAAGCTATTTGGCCGGGGCTGTGGAGTGTTTCCCTCAAGAGGGTTTAAACCATGTCAAAACATCGGTGTGTTGATCTGTGATCTGTTTGTGTGAAGTGGTTGCTCTTGGTGTTTGGTCCTTTGGTAGTACCCTGTGTACCCGAATAGAAAAGAAAAAGTCATTTTCGCAATCCGTGATGCCGTTTCAGGGGTTTGGATGAACATATTGGTGTTCATTGGCCACCGAAAAGGTGGATACTTTCTGTAGCTTAACATCCAAAGGCTGGGTTGTCAACATCCACCGAAAGCTAAAAGCACTGGTTCAGATCATTTTCTGACAGAAAACAGGATTAAGGAAGGATTATCGGCTGCCGGAAAGGAGTTGGCGTTGTTCGGCAGGCACGTCAAATCGGTGGTTGGGTCATAATTCAGGGAATCCATCATGTCTTAGCCGTTGAAAGGGTTGTTTCAGCGAGAGCACGATTTACCCCAAGGGAAGGCCGGACGCCATAGCCATAACTCTGACCAGATAGACATCGTTTCCCATTTACATAAAAACATTTCTAAAAATTCGTTCCCCCAGTGAAATCATGCCGCAGTGGCCATCATTATGCCGTCATGATTACCCACCTTTTCATGCCCTCGGAGTCAGCTCCTTAAAAGCCACAACAGCTTTCTGTTTTCTCCCTCACCACGTCAATTGAGCTCTTTTTCCCCTGTTTTCCTGTCTCTCCCTCAATTCCGATTTGAGCTACAGGCGCCAGCGAGCAGGTTACCGATGAAGAAAGGAGGAGGAGCGGTCTTGAGAAAGGAATTGAGCGACATCTGCTACCTGGAGGGACACCTCGAGGTATGTCAATTTTTCAAGAATGTCGGCTGCTATAATTTCTGTAAAAAGCTACAGGGTTCTCATCAACAAGTGGCCAAATATTTTACCCTCACGTTTGACGGAAGTAAGGCTGTGATAGGCAAGGAATAATTCCAAGTGGATGAGGCTCTTATAGCCCAGGTGACAGAAATTCCAACAACCGGAGAAAACTGGTTTAAGACCACTATCAAAAAGGATTTTGAATTTCAATCATACTTGAAATCGAAGCATAGGAACCTGGTTTGGAAAAAAGACATTCCCATGTTATATTTGGAGGATAAATGGTAGCTTTTATTGAAGTCCATTCTGGTCTATATAAACTGTGAGGGCAGGTATAACAGGGTGTTAATTTACCATTTCAGGCTCCTCGATCACTTCACTGGCAAGAGCTCTCTAAATCTCCCTTTCTACCTCCACAAGAGCTTCACCAAAATGGCACATCAAGTAAAATATCATCCCACCAAAATTGCAGGCAGACTGTACCACCATGGTCTGATAAAACTCTTGGTCTCTGATTTATTGCAGAGAAAAAGCACGAACTGGGATTTCTTCCTATTCTGGAGTGGGTTCGAGACAGAATTGCAACCAGAAGATGGGAAGAAATCATCTGCCCCCAGAAGTGGGAAAAGAAAAAGGAGGGCTATTCCCCTAATTCCAACCAAACCCCTCTCCTCAAATCCAAAGGTGAAGAAAGCTAGAAGGAAGCTGGCATTCAAAGATAAGGCCGCGGATGAGGGTGTTGTTTTAGAAGAAACCCCTTGAAAGAGTGCAAATCTTATAAATCTCCCATACACCGATTCTGAGGATGATGAATTGCAGAAAGTGGGAGCAGAAAATGAGGAGGTGGCAACAGAACAGAAACACTAGGAAGCAACCCCATCCATGATGGAACAAAAGAATGACTATGTGAATTTTCCTTCTCCTACACCTGTGGAAGAGCAGGGATTCGGTGGTGTAAATTTACCCTCCCCTACACCAGTGGAGGAACAAAGCTAGCAAGTGGTTGAGGGACCAATTCATAACGCAAATATTTCTACCTCACAGAAAATCAACCGACTCCTCCAGTAGGCTTATGAATGCGAGATACTCCAGAGAGTCATTAAGGAAAAGAATCAGAGGCTGACTGAAAGTTATAATGAGTTGTATGTCTCTTTCCAGGGGTTGACTAGGAAACATGGAAAAATGAGAGGGAGGAACATTAGGCTGATCAGGGAAAACATTATACTGAGGAGGAAGGTCGAAGTTTTGGAGGGTAGGGAAAAAACTCAGAGCCCCCAACCCATGGTACATTCGGACCTGGAGACCTTAGCAGCAGCTGCAATCAACTTTGCCAACCCTCCGGCTTTGGCCCAAGAGGAAGAAAAATCCAAGTAGCAAGGGGACAGAAACATAGTTTTGCCAAATTTTTGCAGGCTGGATCATACATTGTTTTCGGTAGCTTGGGGGAACACAGGAGTTGTTCATTAGCTTTTGAATCCCGTTTTGGTGGTTTACTACGTACAAGCAGAGTCCCCCCGGATACCGAAAAGAGATAAAGGTTTTCTAGCATTTTGAAGTGATTCGGTGGTTAGGTGGTGTAAATCTAATTCATTAACCACTGGATGCCAAGCTTTTGGCTGCTTATCACCTCCAAGCCTAGTTTTGGCAACCACCGAAAACACAGAAATGCAATGGTACATCTGCAGGCATCAAATCCTCTTTTTGTTAGCCAGAGCATCTTAAAGGCATTTTCCAAGGAATCCATAAGCACTCAATTGCATCATGATCATCTCTGGTTCCAGACTGAGGGGGCCAACAAGATGAATGGTCGAATATTTCTGTCTACTTTTAGAAAAGGATGCCTACAGTTTTTGCAGATAGCAGTTTCAAACTCGTCATCCAACCACTAGAGGCGCGTTCAGCTGTCAATATCAGCAAGACTTAGTTATCTTAATCATAATACACTATCACACTTTCATTAACTGTTTTAGTTGTTATTCTTAGCATATTCGATCCATCTTTGGGATCTGAAAAACTTTGTAATGGCTATAAATCCCAGAACTGAAAAAGAATGTAGGTTCAATTTTGGAGAGACTGATCTGTATTTGTATTTTCAGATTTCAGTGACTTCTCAGATAATATAAGCTTCCTTTACTATTTGCTTTCAGATTTCTCTTTCTTATGTTTCTGTATTTACTGTGGATGTTTTATTTCCTGTATGCTCACTTGTCTATGCTAGATAGCTGTTATCCTGTTTTGACATTTGAGAAATGGACATACATGTTATATATTTTGTTGTGATTAGCCATTTATATACAAATTTCTGTGTATGAGTCTGCTGGCACGATAAGGATCCACGCCCATTAACCTTTTAGAAACCCTCTGAATAGCAGTAGTCAAGGCCTTGTCTCCCCGAGCATCCCTATGTGTGTTCTGAGTGTGCAAGTTTGATCTCAGTCATCCAATTTGATCCAAACAAAACCCATCATTTAAGATAAGTTTGAAGTTACCAGGCATCTCTGAATACAACCTAAGAGAGCTTCCTGGAGTGATAACAGAACCATCAAAAAATAAAATCCATGAGATAGGGTCTAATCTAAAATTTGTATTTACATTATATACATTATGCACAATTTCACCAGAGAAAGGTATAGAAGTAACATGAGTAATATGTGATTCATTTTGAATGCTTTCTTCTGGTGAGGCATCATCTGGGAATTCACCAAAAAAGGTATCGAATGTAAATTGCTCTACCCAAGAAGTGAGATAACTAGCAGGTTGACTTGAATCATTAAGATCAGTGACTGTCTCTTTCATAAAAGGTTCTCTATTGATCTTAATTTTATTCGGTTGACCATTGTAGGGAAACCATAAGTGGGACCATTCTGTTGCAAAGTAACCCTTAAGTTTCTATGACCAGACCCTGCTTAACCACATCCCATAGGCCTTCGGGATGTTAGCTATAACGATGTCAATTGTTTGATGGATCCTGGGATCAGCTAACAATGTAAACCAAACTTTTCTCAACTTACCTACCACTCTGACTTTGGATCTGTCAAGTTGCACAATCTGAGTTGGTTAGGGCTCCCACGTTGCATTCAATTTCCTACAAACAGAGAGGGGCATCACATTTGATGACGCTCCTGAATCTATCATGCAGTTGTGCACATTCCGGTTGAAAATATCAAAAGTGATCAAGAAATGAGGAGTCCTCTTGCTTGCTGGTTTCTGATCATCATATTTAGTAACCGAGTTTAGATTGTTACTTTGTGAATCTCTTGGCTGTTTGACTATCATGCTTTTTGGTAAGGAATCCCTCATAGTAGGGATCTTAAGTAGCTCAAACAGAGAGATGTTTGCTTTGAATCTTTTCAAGTCTTCAACCAGATTGTAGTCCATTTCAGGGAGGACTCTATCCTTTTGTGGGACAGTCTTGCTTTTTGTGGGAACCAGAGGAGAAGATGAAGGTTCTTGAGGTGGCTACAGTCTTGACCTTGTGTTATAAGGATGTTGTGTGTTAAACACCACCTCAAGTTCTTCTTCTTCTTCACACATAGAAAGTTCTGAAAAGAACCCCACAACATCGACCTGTGGATCACCTTCTTCTTCTTCTTCAGGTAGTGGTGGATCCAGGATGGTCTGATCGTTGGAAGTGTCAGGGGTGACTTGAGATTCTGCTGCCAATGCTCTAAAAATAGAAAAGAGTTCATCATTTGTGAGTGCATCTGCTGGATTTGGTGGTGGTGGATTTTGTGGAGGCTAGTAAGGTCTTCTAAATGGTGGCCTTACAAAACCTCTATTTTGATTCTGATTATCATTAGTGTTCTTCTTTAAATCCACCATCTCATTTGACATCCTTTGCAGGAATTTCTTCATGTCAGTCATATCAAATGGATCCTTGTTCTGAACAGCGGGTTTAGGGGCGTTCTCAATTCTTTTTCTGGAAGTGGAAGGTTGTTCTTCTGAAGCTTCAGGGCTGTCTTTCAGACAAAACATGTCCTTCTCAACTTGGATTGCTTCATCAAATGCTTCCAGTAAAGTACCCTTATGTGCCCTTTTGACCCACATTGCAATAGGGACAGGCAGACATTTTTCATACTAAGCTACCAACAATTCTTCAGCAGGAAGAAGATTGGTAGGAATTCTATTTTTGAGATATGAAAACCTTTGGTTAAAGTCTTTTACCCTTTCTTTTCCTTTGATTTTCATGGAGGACAAATCTAAGACAAGATCTTGTGGTGTTTTGTCATCCTCGAATTTTTGGGTAAAATGTTTCTCGAATTCATCCCAAGAAGTTATAGATTGGGCCGGTAAGGAAAAATACCAAGTGGTTGCTTTACCCTCAAAAGTATAGGGAAAGAGTCTGCATACTACATCCTCGTGTACCACGCTTCTAAGCTTGATTGCCTATATGAAAGTTTTTATGTGATCCAACGCAGGTATCTCATCTTCAGGGTTAAATTTAGGCAGCCATTTCTCAGGATTCTTTGGTAATCTATGTTGATCACCTAATATGAAAACTACACCTTGGTCGAGCCAAGGTCTATTTTGCCCTTCTCCTGCCATCGGAGGTTCTTGATCTTCTTCTTCCGAGGATGAGCTAGAAGAATTTTCACCATCTGAGGAAGATGATGAAGATGAAGGAGGAGTGGTGGTGGACCACAAGTTCCAGAATTTGGCTGACCTTGTGTTCCTATGAGAGTGGTCTCACGGTTATATTCAAGGGAATCTGGTTAATGAATCAACTCTTGGTTTTCAGGTTGTTGATCAACTGTGTGTTGATCCTGTGTGTTTAGATTAGTGTCATACTGGATCTGCGAGTCACTATTCTGTGCAGTGGGAATTTGCTGATCTTCCTGGCCACCAGTCTGTAGAATAATTTCTAAATTTAAGGCTGCCAGACCACGTCGTCTTTGATCGGCAAGTCGTTGTTCTACTCTTAAGACCCTATCGGCAGATGTTTTTAATATCTGCTCTAACGAGATGGGTCCCCTTGTAGGTGATGTGAAAATTATTTCCCCTCTGTTCTCCTGTTGTATCACATGTGTGACAGGTATAACTGTAGGTTGCGTAGAGGTAACAGGGAGAACTCTAGGTCGGGAATCAGTTGGTTGTTCAGATGTTGAAGCCCTGGTTTGGCTTTGGGTTTGAACCATTGAAGTATTTTCTGGAGGAGGTTTATTAGCGGTTTGCTTAGGCATGTTATACTAGTGGCCCTCCTTCTAGCACCATTTGTTGATGCCTCAGGTGTGCAGGGTAAGTGCAAGGTGTTGGAATGGGTTCCAAGGCACACAACAGGGGATAAAAACCCATCCAAAGGCTTCGAAAGACCCTACACAAGGGCAATTCTATCCTCGAGCTCTTTGGTGTGGTAATCACCCACGGATATTCAGCCTTCGCTGGCACTCTATGAGTAAGTGATTTGATCAATAAGATCAATTTCCCAATTTAGAGAAACAAAGCTATGTAAAACAATGAGCAATTCTAACTTAATCTTGTTAGAAAAGAACCTAATCTTAAGTCAAATCTATCCTAAAATGAAAAGCTTGGTGTTTATGTAGATCAACCTTGAGGTGTAAGAGAACAAACAGTCTATCACCTTTAACATAAATGCCTTTAGATGAGATATTTGCTGAGTTAAATTATGATTTGTTTAATGAAAATTAAACAATGATAATCCAAGCTTGAAGACCATCAAGATATAACCTGTTAACCTTTTGTTGACTGAATATATATATGTGATCAATTGCAGAAATCGATAAAGAAAGTATTTAATTAAAGAAATTTAATCAAATATTTTCATGCACACATCAGTTATACAGAGAAACCAATACAATAGATCTATGTATTCATTATATGTCTAACAAGAGATCATGTGTATAGCGGATGACAATCTGGAACATAAAATCGGAAATCCTTAAAGAAATTTAAGTGATAATCAGAAGATGGATCTGAAGATAACATTATTGTATGAAGATGTCTTGTACCAAAATTACAATGACTCTAGCCACAGAGTATCCTCGGTCTTATCTCCTACTGAATTACAATTCCAAAAAATTCCAACCCCTTCCTCCATGAGGTATTCTTCCTTAAATATTCAACAAAGTACAAAAGAGAATCCTACCGAATAGGGATTCCAAAATCAGTAACGAATCTATTCCAACTATTGATCCAAGAAACCTTGCCATTTGCTTGGAATACATGATTTCCTTCACCTTTCAAACGATTCTTAAAGATATATTGCTTAATTAAGAGATTCTCACATCATAATTAAGAATTCCACCCCAACCTGCTCATTATCAACAACAGATGATTCGGCTTGCATGGAATTCGCCGCAGGGACTTCTGGATGAGAGACTATGTTCTCAAAAACAGAGAAATCCGTTAAAGGGTCCACTTCAGAAGAAATTGGTGGGATATCAGATTCTTCATTGATTATATAGTCCCATGTAACAGTATCATGTTGATCAATTGGCTTTTCAGAACACTTATTTTCCTTCCTCTCTAGGAATCACATACAGACAGATGAGACTTGAACATCCTCTTGTTCGCTATCGTTGCTTGAATCAGGAATACTTGCATCAAAAGGCGGTGATAAAGGTTCTTGATACAGCAGAGACTGAAGTTCTTCATTCTCGAAACACACATGAAGAGATTCATTTCTTGTCTGCATGTTGCTCATACCAAATATGTCAAGAAGAAACTTACAACATAAACATGCAAAATTTTCCTCTTACAGAATATAAAGGACAAACTGAAGGCTTTCATATTCGTTACCAATTTAAGGCCAATTAATAGAATAGCAAATGATTGAGCAGAGCCAGTTACAATGGTCAAATTATTACGATTGGGACACTGCAATCATGAAAACTGTAACAAAACGAGTTATAACATGTGCTAACCGGATCTGGATCCATGTGGAAGTATAAAATCAATCAAAATTTACATGAATTAGAAAGCATGTGAAAGCTCATCATTACAAGTCTATTCATATCAACAATCATAGCCTTGGATTTGGAAAAAAAAATGAAAGTTGAGGTGGAAAAGATGACTGCAGAAAGGATAAGACAGGAGTTTGAGCACATAAAATGGCGGCCTGATTTCACCTGCGAGATCAAATGCAGATTGATGATTTAACATAAAGATTAGAACCATACTGCGAAGATCGAAAAGGTGTAACCTGCAAAGTCTGAGAGGATCAAATTACAAAACAAAAACGGCCATTACAAAAGCCAAAATAACCAAACTTCTAAGCATAATATGCAACAACGGAAACAACTAATCCTAGGAAAAACTGAAAACCAGCAACAACTACCCTTAGCAACTATATTCACAATAAAAAATATGCTCAGTGGAGTAACTCGGCGAGTAAAAATGATAAAGAAAAGTAAATAAAACCTATATTTATCAAATTACCCAAGATTAAATCACGACCATAGGATTAAGAGAAATGAATGGCTGATATTGACCGATGCGAAGCACGGGATCAGGTTCAAACATAATAAAAAGTTTTATTTACCACTCCCAAAAGCCGAAAGCCAAAACTGGCGGGTTTCGGGTTTCACAAATACTACCAAATCAAAACCAAGTTTCCGAAAGCCGCAACCCGAAAGTTGCGGGTTGAGGGTTTCGGAAACACAATTAAACACAATGTTGAAAATGAATTCCCGAATCCCAAAACGCGACAGTGTCGGGTTTCGGGTTTATTAAAACTCGTAAACAAAAATCCCAGATCCCTAAACATGACATCATCGGGTTTCGGGTTTCAGGTTTATTGAAAACAAACTTCAAAAGAAATGAAATCCCACACCCGAAACCTTCGGGTTTTGAGTTTCAGGATGACGAAAATCACAAAATGAAAACAACAATTTCCCGCACCCGAAACTTTCGGGTTTTGGGTTCTCCAAATTTTGGGTTTCGAGTTCTGCAAATTTGGATTTCGGGTTTGTTAAGAGAAATGACAAAATAGTCAAAATTTAAAGATTTTGCAAACCAAACACTTAAAGAAACCTAGATCAAGCAGCAAAAAATGAAGTACAGATACATGGGCAGTGATGTTTGATACATGGGCAGTGATGTTTAAAGACATCTAAACCAAAAATCATATTTTCAAAGAGAAACTTACCCATATACCTTAAAATTGATTAAAATGGGGTTCCCGTGCTTTAGCTAAGCATGGGATCTGTTGTGGCCACAACAGGGGTTTAGAGGGAAATAATCTTAGAGAGGTGGTCCTTATGATCTTGTTGTGCTCAAAGGGATTTGAAAGGGAAGCTTGAAGGACATGTCATCGCAGAGTCATGTATAGTTTTGTACATGTTGTTCATGGCTTTCCATTAATATAACTTGGCCAATTCTCTCATTTCATGTCTCTTTTGATGGATGTATGAATATTTCTACTAATTAGTAGTTAGAAACTTGTTTGGTACACTTGGTGCATTGGAAGGTTTTGTTTTTTGTTCTTGTATGTGGGCTCACAAGTTTGGATCTACAACTAGGAGCTGGATTAGTAAGGAGCAGTTAGGACAACCGTTTGTATTGAGGTAGGTCATCTACCTTCTTCCTTCCTTCTCATATTTTTTCTTGATTGTGTATGAATGTCTAGGAGATGTTAGGTACCATTTGTTTCTTTTATGTCTTGGATTAGGGATCTAGGGAACCTACTAGATATCCAATAGGGATTCTATCTATATGTAGGGAGGATTTATTGCAACATAATTTTTTAACATTTTGAATGAAACCAAAATTAATGGCATGATTCCTAACCGTTGGATTCCACTCAGTGACAGGGTTAAGGTTTCCAATTTCATCTTCCCTATTCAACCAAATGTGTTCAAAATTTTGGAATGTAAACTTCAAGATAAGGTGTACTAGATAGGACTAGTATAAAAAGTATCTAGTTGAACTAAAAGTAACCAACTATAGGTGATTATTATCAGATATATATTGGTCATAATTAAAAATACTCACAGAATTTATGAAGGATGGAAAGAGGGCTTCCATATGTTGATGTATATGTAACTTCGGAATGTATTTCATCTATGTATTTCATATATATTTATTGTACCCTTATTAGAGATGTGTTATTCCTCTATAAGAAAGTGTCGTCATGTGGATTGACAAGTGTCGCAAGTGTGTGTACTTGCCGATGGGTCATTAGACCACCATGTGGGGTCGGCCTTGAATTATATATATTATAATGTGGATGTACCTAGCTAGACAAGTCGGCCCCATAAGGTCACTGGGCAAACATATTAGTATAAATAGAGATCAGGTGATCTCTATTTAGATCACTCGAAAAAGTATCTCACTCTCACTCAGAAAGTGGCGCACTAGTGAGGAGGAGGATCATCTGCTACTAGGAGACTATCTCAGTGTATTTTGGTTGTACTTTGGTTGAGCCATTGCTCTCTCTATCTCTGAGGAAGTTGTGGGGTTTTTCACCTTAGGGTTTTCCCCACGGAAACTCTGTGTCTCTTGTCTCTCATGCTTTTGATTCTTGTGATGCTTGTCATGCTTATTGTGATTATCATGCATTGATATACTGTATGTCTTATTCTCTCAGTAAATATCCTAGAGTATTGTGAATTAATGCTCAAAATTTAACATGGTATCAGAGCTAACCTGAGAAGAAGACATTTTGCAATGACGAAAACTTGAGTTTCTTGTTATTGGGTTTCTCTCCACATATTTGGAAAACCAGTATAGTAGATTGACTCTACTCATCAAGTCGCATCTATCTCTCCAATCAGAATTCAATTCCGAGCATTTTCTGATTTGGCCCTAAAAATTAGGGTTTCCACAAAAATAGGAATTTCTGGAATCTGAAGACACAGTTAGAAGCTCCTTGCAAAAATCAAAGTTTAGAGCTTTGGATCGAGATTTTTGGCTGGGTAGATCTCCAGGAAACTCAAACCCTAATTCAGGGCTCTCCCTAGTGAACCTGGGAGGACAAAAAGACAAATCTGAAGGCTAAAACTTTGTTGATCTCAAATTCTGAATGCAGCAGGATGATCAGCTCATCAAGGCGCATCTTTCTATCCTTTCAGAAATTTGAAATTCACATTTTGAATTTTTAGGGTTTTTTCGACAAACCCTAATCCGGGACCAAATCCAGTTTTCAACATTTCAAGTGGTAAGACCTAAATCTTTTATATTTCCATTTGAAGTACTCTTTAAGATGTCTCACCACACCAAGCTTGAGGATAAGCTTGAAGGGGCTAATAACTTCCGAGCTTGGAAGTATAGGATTGGGTTAATCCTGGAAGAGAATGAGTTGGACTCATATATAAAAGAAGACATCCATATCCCAGAGGATGAAGAGGCCAAGGTATTGCATAAGAAGAACTTGGTCAAGGCAAAGAGAATCATTGTCGATTCTATCAAAGACCATCTCATACCCCATGTGTCTTCTCTAAAGACACCCAAGGAGATGTTTGACTCTTTGACCAAGCTATTTGAAGGGAAGAACATAAATCAGAAGATGACTCTGCGGAATCAATTGAAAGGGGTCAAGATGTTGAATGGAGAAACCATTCAATCTTACTTCTCCAAGGTCTCTCAGATCAAAGAGCAACTTGAAGTTGTTGATGAAGTAGTGGACAATGGTGAAGTTGTTATGACCACTCTGAACGGCCTACCTAGGTCATGGGACTCCTTTATTCAAGGAATCTGTGCAAGAAAGAAATTGATCTCTTTCAGTAAACTATGGGAGGAATTCTCTCAAGAAGAAGCTAGACTTGTAGCTCGTGAGGAAAAGATGGGAGGTGAAGATCAAGCTCTCGCAACTCACACCAAAAGAAGCAAGCCCAAGAAGGAGCACTCTCGCTACAAAAGATCGTATCAAAAGAATAAGAAGGATCTAAGATGCTTCACATGCAATGAGAAGGGCCACTTTGCTTCAGATTGTCCCAAGAACAAAAGGGATAATAACAACAACTTCAGCAAGAAGACGAAGGGAAGCAAAAGAAAGTTCCATGCTCATGCTGTCGAGGATGATGAACCTCCAAAGAAGAAGGCTAGGGAAGAAAGTGATGATGACTCATCAAGTGAAGAAGAGTATGTTCTAATCTCTGCTCTCACAGGTACTATCTCTCATGGTTGTAATGATTGGTTGATTGATAGTGGGGCTTCCAAACACATGACTGGGTTTAAGGAATCTTTTGTGAATCTATCTGAACATGAATCACCCCATAAGGTGAAACTTGGGTATGTTTATCAATATCCCATCAAAGGAAGTGGTGAAGCCTCCTACAACCTAGATTCTGGAAAATCTTTGAAAATGAAAGAAGTCCTTTATGTACCTGGGCTCAAGAAGAACTTACTCTCCATCTCTGCATTGGATGCAAAAGGTATGAGGGTTTCATTTGTGGATGGCCAAGTCCTAATGTGGCCAAAGGGAAAGACCATAGATGATGCAGTGGTGATTGGAGAGCAAGAGGGAGGTTTGTACAAATTGAAGGGACAACTTGAACTTTCTATGGTGACATGAAGATAAAGATTCATCCATAGTCATGGATCACATAGAGGTATGTATGATTTGTTTTCGCAAAAGTTAACTAATGAGTTATGCAAGTCATTGAAGAGAACAAGAACACATTGCTAGACATAACTAGCAAATATGGTGACCAGGTATGTGTTTCTTATATCATAGGATCTATCATATAAGTATGCATGGCATGATTGATGATGATTGTTCATAAAGTCATAAGTTTGAATAATCATGGGTATATGCATATTATGTGTCTTACCTTAATTAATGATATGACTAACCAGAAGAGTCATAGGTTTGAGTAATTACATGTTTAGACATGTTATGTTTCTTATGATATGACTAACCATAAAAGTCCTATATATAAACCTTGAATGCTAATGCTTATTATTTCTGTTTGAAATGATCATAACTATACATGCTTGAGATTATTGTGTTTTAATAGTATACTAATGAATGTATGATTTTGTATGAGATCACAAGGATAACACAATCATGATACTAATAAGCATGCATAGGGACCAAGGATGAATATGAGTTCAAGAACAAGTAATCCAGGAAGCAAAGATCAAGAGGGAGCACACTCCAGTGGTTTCTGCAACGGTGCAAATATTCAGAGGGAGTTGTCCATCTCTCTACATTCCACAATAGAAAGGTGTAGAAGGACTCCAGCAGCTCCTGCAAGGAAGCAAAGACTCAAAGGGAGTCCACCTAACAAACAAACAAAGATAAGTATTTTAATTATCATTTCTTGCATATTTGTTTGCTTAAATAAAATTGTTCAATTATGTATATTCTCATGTTCCTAGACATAGGATATGTATTGTGCATATTAGAATGATTGCATTAATGAACAGTATACTACTAGTATGCATGTGTTGGGTAAGTGGCCTATGGCACTGTACAACATTCCATTTCTACTTATCTAGAATGAAACCTCTTTGTTGACATGTTGGGAGTAGTGCAAACTCTTAACAATGTTCTGGTAGAGACTGGAAGGCATCTAAAAAGTTATGGAACATGGATAAATGTTGTATTGAGGCATTGGCTAAGATAATTGCATGACTGTATGACATATTTCTTTATGTGTAAGAATTTGTCTGAAAATTATGAGATGTTTCTAATCATGCAATTTAACTTGTTTTGTAGGAAAGACCGTATACCTTCACCTACAAAAGAAGGACTACAACATTTGTTCAAGCAACAAAATTATCAATTGAAGATATTGATGTTCCCAAAATCTGGGAAGAATGCCATGATCCGTCGATCATGAAGAATGATGTTTGGGATGTAGTCCCAAGACCTGAAGGGAAGTTTTGTTATGACTTCCATATGGATCTATCAGATCAAGCATGCTGCAGATGGCAGCATAGACAAATATAAAAGTGATGAAATAGAAGATACACTAGATGGATTTCAAGACTGCCTTCTTGAATGGTGTAGTTGAAGAGGAAGTATATGTGGAGTAGCCACTCGGTTTCGAAAAACATGACAGGGAGTCATATGTGTGCAGATTGAAGAAAGCCTTGTATGGCTTGAAACAAGCTCCCAGAACTTGGTATGGTAGGATGGACAGTTTCCTATCTAGTTTGGGCTTTACCAAGAGTAAAGCGGATTCCAAACTTTACTACAAGGTTGAGGAAGGGAATCCTGTGATTCTACTCCTGTATGTGGATGACTTATTTGTAATAGGAGATGACAAATTGATTGCAGATACTAAGAGGAAGCTTGCTGCTGAATTCGATATGAAAGATTTGGGAATGATGCACTATTTCCTAGGTATGGAGGTGTGGCAGAGTGCAGGTGGGATCTTCCTTGGTCAAGGGAAGTACACAGTAGATATCCTGAAGAGATTTGGGATGATGGATTGCAAGGACATGGCCACACCTATGGCATCGAATCTGAAACTTCTATGTGATGCTTCATCTGAGCTAGTTGATGTCTCTATGTATCGTCAGATGATTGGGTCCTTGATGTACCTAACGAACACGAGACCAGACATTTGCTTTGCTGTGAACACATTGAGTCAGTTCCTGACACATCCGAGGAGTGTTCACCTGGTTGTTGTAAAGCATGTTCTGAGGTACTTGAAGGGTACAGTGGATTATGGGCTCAAGTATGAAGCGAATCAAAAGTTTAACCTGCAGGGTTATGCTGATTTAGATTGGGCTGGCAGTGCTGCAGATAGGAAGAGCACATCTGGATGTTGCTTCAGTATGGGATCAGGTGTGATCTCTTGGTTTAGCAGGAAGCAGTCCTGCGTAGCACTGAGTATAGCTGAGGCAGAGTATGTTGCAACCTGTTTAGCTAGTTGTGAGGCAGTATGGCTACGAAAGCTATTGTCTGAGTTATTTGATCTCCCGTTGGATGCTACTGGTATCTTTTGTGATAACCAGAGTTGTGTGAAGCTGTTCGAGAATCCAGTGTTTCATGACAGGTCGAAACACATAGAGATCAAATATCACTATATTAGGGATATGGTGCAGAGAGGAGCTATGAAGCTCCTATATGTTGCGACGGACGAGCAGATTGCAGATGTGCTGACGAAGCCACTAGCCAAGGTGAAGTTCGAGTACTTCAGGGAGAGGCTTGGTGTTCTTCAGATCGAGGACACTTCGAGGAAGAAGTGATGGAAACATTTGCTGAAGCCATTCCGAGCATGTTGGAAGGAGGATCCTTCACATGGCTGTGGATGTAAGCGCTGGATGATGAATATTAGGATGATGTTCTGGTTTCTGCTTTGTATGATCAGCTGGATCATTTTTATATGTATGTACACATCATGTTGGATGATGGATATGATCAGTTGGATCATTTATATGTATATGTATGTACGCATCATGTTGGATGCTGGATATGATCAGTTGGATCATTTATATGTATATGCATGTACGCATCATGTTGGATGCTGGATATGATTAGTAGGATCATCTGTATGTATTTTGTATGCATCATGTTGGATGCTTGGACCATGTATCTGTATATGTATCAAGTGGATACATTGTATGATCAGGTGGATCATGTATGGTGATATGTATAATGTATTTGTATTTGTATCAGGTGGATACATTGTATGATCAAGTAGATCATGTATGATGATATGTATCAGGTAGATGCATTATATGATCAGGATGATCGTGGATGACGAGCTTCAGGATGTTGCTCCAGATGACATGAAGCAGGATGTTGCAGTGATGATGATCAGGATGATCATGTGTACATCAGGATGATGTATGGTGAGTATCAGGTTGATGCTCTATGGCCATGGATCAGGTTGTGCAAATGAGCATATAATTTGGCCCTAGGAGATTTGCAGATAGTCTTTCGAGGTTTTTCCTATGGCATGTAATTCCTGTCCTGGGATATTTGGCAAATGCTCTTTCGAGGTTTTGCTCTGGGAGGACATATAATTTGGCCCTGGGAGATCTGCAGATAGTCTTTCGAGGTTTTTCCTATGGCATGTAATTTGTGCCCTGAGATATCTGGTAGATGCTCTTTCGAGGTTTTGTCCTATGGCATATAATCTGTCCCTGGGAGATCCGATAGGTTGGGCTGTGTGCCCATAATAAGTCCTGGGATGCTCTTGCGAGGTTTTTCCATGACCACATATAATCTGTCCCTGGGAGATCCTATAGGTAGAGCTGCATGCTCGTAACAGCTTGGGATGCTCTTGCGAGGTATTGTGGTGACCACATATAATCTGTCCCTGGGAGATCCTATAGGTAGAGCTGCGTGCTCGTAATAGCCTGGGATGCTCTTGCGAGGTTTTGTGGTGAGGTCACATATAATATGGCCCTGGGAGATCCTATAGGTAGAGCCGTGTGCTCGTAATAGCCTGGGATGCTCTTTCAAGGTTTTGTGATGCACGTAATAAGTCCTGAGGATTCCACAGTATGGCCAGTGATGACAAAGACCTGCAGGTAGTGGGCCCACATCCAGTATGAAAAAGGATTGGCTCTGCAGAACTTCCTATGATTAGTAGAGTCAGAGATTGGTTGAGATAGCAGCAGCAATGACGATGATGATGACGATGCATCGATGATGATGATCCCGAGAAGAAGACTTGTCTAGCAGATATGTGTTGAGAAATACCTTCCTAGTTAAGAGGGAGTGTTGATGTATATGTAACTTCGGAATGTATTTCATCTATGTATTTCATATATATTTATTGTACCCTTATTAGAGATGTGTTATTCCTCTATAAGGAAGTGTCGTCATGTGGATTGACAAGTGTCGCAAGTGTGTGTACTTGCCGATGGGTTATTAGACCACCAAGTGGGGTCGGCCCTGAATTATATATATTATAATGTGGATGTACCTATCTAGACAAGTCGGCCCCATAAGGTCATTGGGAAAACAGATTAGTATAAATAGAGATCAGGTGATCTCTATTTAGATCACTCGGAAAAGTATCTCACTCTCACTCAGAAAGTGGTGCACTAGTGAGGAGGAGGATCATCTGCTACTAGGAGACTATCTCAGTGTATTTTGGTTGTACTTTGGTTGAGCCATTGCTCTCTCTATCTCTAAGGAAGTTGTGGGGGTTTTCACCTTAGGGTTTTCCCCAGGGAAACTCTGTGTCTCTTGTCTCTCATGCTTTTGATTCTTGTGATGCTTATTGTGATTATCATGCATTGATATACTGTATATGTTATTCTCTCAGTAAAGATCCTAGAGTATTGTGAATTAATGCTCAAAATTTAACACCATAAAACCTAGAATGGTGGTGTTAATGGTTTTATCATCATCATAACCCAATATTAAGCACATCATCAAAATTTATTCTTTATATGGATTGAGTTTTATTCCTTGGATCTATGAGAAGAATAGGTTGATCCTTCCTATATCATAGAAATATCCAAAATAGTGAGCATTACTATTCTTGTTATTTATATTATATAGGAAGGGCCGTTCCACCCTTCTTGTATCATAGAAATATCAAGAATAGTGATCACAAGAAGGCTTGACCAACCCTTCCTCGCGCATGATAATCACATAAAATCCCATGAGGGAAGGAAATCCACTCCTCCTCTAATCAATCAGTTCTTGTAGAAAGGATATTTCAATATTTATTTGATTCAGACATTTTAATTGGACTACTTTATGGGACCACTAGAGAAAGTAGAAGTCAATACTATTGATCAATAACATTGGACCGGTTGAGGAATTTTCGATTGATCCATCTATAAAAGGTTAATCCTCCATAATGATCCTGAAAGAACGAGTGATCTATATTTCTCACATCCATACTTTCGCAAATAACGATTTCCCTTTCTTGTATTGATGCATTTCCAATGAACCATAAGAGAGTACTTATAGAGGAGGGTGCTCTTACCCATTCTCTCATTGATCCCTTCACATAGAATCACAATTGAGATTGTTTATGTTCCTCCCTCACAAATAACAATATGTGAATCCTTAGTGACTAAGAACTCATGCCAAATGAGTGATCGATCCTTCTATGTTATTTATCTTCTAAGCATACTAGAACAAAGGTACACTTGAGGAGATTTTGGTTTCTCCTTGGAGAAAATAATAATCCATATTTCTTGTATGAATCCATTTCAAACGCACCACAACAGAGTACCTCTTGAGAAATTAGTGGTTTCCCCTTATCACATCGACCTAATGAGATATGTTGATGTATTTGTAACTTCCGAAGATATTCTTCTATGTATTACACTTGTACTTTGTTATATGTATGATGGAGATGTATTATTCCTCCAATCAGAAGTGTCGTCATTTGTATTTATAAGTGTCGCAAGTGTCGAAAGTGTTGCAAGTGTCACAACTTATATTTGATAGGTTATTAGACCACCAGTGTGGGGTCGACCCTAGTTGAGTTATGTGGTTGGGTTATTAGACCTCCTTGGGAGGTTGGCCCTGTTAGTTTATTGGCAAGTCAAGTCAGTGTATAAATAGAGAGTGAGTTGTCTCATTCTATTCATTCACTCACTCATCCAACTCGCATTAGTTGAGAGAGGAGTGCACACAAGTGGAGGAGGAGTAGCTACTGGAGTTATCTATCTTGGGTTTGATCATTGTTATCTTGTATTATGACTTATTCTATCTCTAAGGAAGTTGTGGGGTTTTTCACCTTCTTGGTTTTCCTCGAGGAAAACCTGTGTCTCTTGTGTTTATGATTGTTATGTTGTGCTTGTTATTCTCTTAGTAGGATCCTAGATAATGTTTGAATGCATTTATCGAAAAATCAACATGGTATCAGAGTCGTGCTAAGAAGAAGACACCGTGTAGCTATGGAAGCTAAGGCTTCTTAATTTTTGGGTTTCTCTCCTCAGATCATCAAACGCAAGAGGCTAGGATGACTCTCCTTGGAAGGGCACATCTTTCTGTCGAGACAGAATTCAATTCTGAGTACTTTCAGTTTTTGGCCCGTCACTACTGTGGGAAATTAGGGTTTTGGAGAAAGTTGGAATTTTTGGAATCTGAGACCACGACTGGATTCCCCTCAAGAAAATTGAAGTTTAGAGACCAAGAACGAATTTTTTGGTTCGGCAGAAGGCCGGGCTTCATCAAACCCTAAATTGGGATTTTGATGGGAAGGGTGGAAAACTAGGGTTTCTACAAAAGTTGAAATTTTTGGAATCTATGACCATGGTTGGATGTTCCTCAGAAAAATCAAAGTTTAGAGCACAAGATCAAACTTTTTGGTTGGGTAGAACCATGGGAAATATCAAACCCTATTTCGGGATCTTGTCTAGGAAATCAAAAGTTTCAAAGGCAATTTTGAGGGGTCAAATTTGGCAGATTTCAAAATTGAAGTATACCAGCTTGATTAGCTCAACAAGGTTCATCTTTTCATCCATGCAAAAGTTTGAAATTCAAAGTTTGAATTTTTAGGGTTTCTGTGACAAACCCTAATCGAGCTCCAGATCCAGTTTTTAGCAAATCAAGTGGTAAGAACTAAAAATTTATATTTACATTTGAAGTACTCTTTAAGATGTCTCACCACACCAAGCTTGAGGATAAGCTTGAAGGAGCTGATAAATTCCGAGCATGGAAGTATAGGATTGGGTTAATCCTAGAAGAGAATGAATTGGACAACTACATAAAGAAGAGGTTTCAGTTCCAGAGGGAGATGAGGCTAAGGCCTTACACAAGAAGGACTTGGTCAAGGCCAAGAGAATCATTGTTGATTCTATAAAAGACCATCTCATACCCCATGTGTCTTCTCTAAAGACACCTAAGGAGATGTTTGACTCCTTGACCAAGTTGTTTGAAGGAAAGAATATAAATTGGAAGATGACTCCACAGAATCAATTGAAAGGGGTAAAGTCCCAGAATGGAGAGACCATTCAATCATACTTTACTAAGGTCTCTCAAATCAAAGAACAAGTTGAAGCTGTGGATGAAGTAGTGGATAATGGAGAAATTGTCATGAACACATTGAATGGCCTACCTAGGTCATGGGACTCCTTCATCCAAGGTATTTGTGCAAGAAAGAAATTGATCTCTTTCAGTAGACTATGGGAGGAATGTTCACAAGAAGAAGCTAGACTGGTGGCCCGAGAAGAAAATATGGGAAGTGAAGACCAAGCTCTCACTGCTCACACCAAAAGAAGTAAGTTCAAAAGAGAGATACCTAATACCAAGAAATCTTCTCACCATCATCAACGGGAGAAATTTAACAAAGACACCTCTCATGGTAGATGCTTCACATGTAATGAGAAGGGACACTTTGCCCGAGATTGTCCAAAGAACAAAAGAGACTTCAACAACAATAAGAAGAACAACAACAACAAGAGATATCATGCTCATGCTGCTGAGGATGATGAGCCTCCTAGGAAGAAGGCTAGAGAAGAAAGTGAAGATTCTTCAAGTGACAATGAATATGTTCTAATTTTTGCTCTCACAAGTACTGTTACACATGGTTGTAATGATTGGCTTATTGATAGTGGGGCTTCTAAACATATGACGGGGTTCAAAGAATCTCTTATAGATCTATCTGAACATGAGTCACCTCATAAGGTGAAACTTGGGGATGACTATCAATACCCCATAAAAGGAAGTGGTGAAGCCTCCTACAAGTTAGACTCTGGGAAGTCTTTGAAGATGCAAGATGTTCTATATGTACCTGGACTCAAGAAAACCTCCTCTCCATATCATCTTTGGATGCAAAAGGGATAAGAGTTTCATTTGTGGATGGCCAAGTACTTATGTGGCATTAAGGTAAGACCATGGATGATGCAGTAGTGATTGGAGAGCAAGAGGGAGGATTGTACAAATTGAAGGGACAACCTGAACATGCCATGGTGCATGAATCCGTGGAGCCAAATGAACTTTGGCATAGAAGGCTTGCTCATGTGCACTATAGGGCACTACCAATTGCAAGCAAAGCAGTAGAAGGTCTTCTTGAAATCCAATCAAAGCATAAAGGTGTGTGCAAAGGATGTGCAAAAGGAAAGAACTCAAAGAAGGCATTTCCAAGCAGTAAAAGCAAGGCATAAGGAATCTTGGAAATTATCCACTCCGATGTATGCAGTCCAATGTCATCCAATCCTTTGAGTGGGTATGTATATTATGTTTCTTTCATTGATGATTTCTCTAGGAAGACTTGGATTTGTTTCTTGAAGAACAAAGATGAAGTATTCAACAAATTCAAGGAATTCAAAGCCTTGATAGAAAACCACACTGAAAAGAAGATCAAGACTTTTAGATCTGACAATGGTGGAGAATTCACTTCAAAAGACTTCAAGAAGTTATGCAGTGATTCAAGGATTAAGAGGGAGTTGACCACTCCTTACAATCCACAACAGAATGGAGTTGTAGAAAGGAAGAGCCTCTCATCCATTTCCAACATTGATTAAGGTGCACACTATCAAAGAATCCCGTAGCTCCTACAAGGAAGCAAAGATTGAGAGGGGGTCCACCCAACAAACACACAAAGATAAGCATTTGAATTGTCATTTCTTGTATATATGATTGTTTAAATAATATTGTTCAATGATGTATATACTTATGTTCCTAGACTTAGGTTGTGTATTATGCATATTAGAATAATTGCATTAATGAACAATATACTACTAATATGCATGTGATGGGTAAGTGGCATATGGTACTGTACAACATTCCATTGCTACTTATCTAGAATGAAATCTCTTTGCTGACATGTTGGGAGTAGTGCACACTCTTAACAATGTTCTGGTAGAGATGGATGGCATCTAGAAATTTACTGCATGAATACAGGATATGGATGAATGTTGTATTGAAGCATTGCCTAAGATAATTGCATGACTACATGACATATGTGTTTATGTGTAAGAATTTATTGTGAAAAACTATGATAATTTTCTAATCATGCAATTGAATTTGACTTGTAGGAAATATCGTGTACAATCACCTACAAAAGAAGGACAACAACATTTGTTCCAGCAACAAAGTTCAAGAAAACTATCTATTGAAGATATTGAAGAATCTGAAGTTCCCAAGATCCAGGATGCAGTAATGGAAGAATCCCATGGTCGAGGAATACCAGTCGATCATGAAAAATGATGTTTGGGATGTGGTCCCAAGACCAAATGGGAAGTCTGTTGTGACTTTCAAGTGGATCTACAAGATCAAGCATGCTGCACATGGTAGCATAGAGAAATACAAGGCAATATTTGTAGCTCGTGGCTTCTCCCAGAAAGAGGGGATAGATTATGAAGATACTTTTGCACCTGTACCTAGATACACTTCCATCAGAACAATAATTACTCTGGCTGCTGTTGTTATTGGACAATCTACCAAAGATGGATCTAAGGCGTGATCTCCCTAGCTCAAAGTGAGTCTAGAACAAATCAGACAGGCTACTAATGTATTTCCTAGATTTACTTAAGGATCGAGTATTAGGTGTCTTACCTTTCACTTTGCAATCCTTTCTCCTGAATGCTACTTCGCATCTCACGGCTGTCAGATCCAAGCTGCAAGACCTGTCAAGACAAGAAACAAGAGAAACAAGTAAAAGGCATCTATACAATACAAGATATAAGTAAACAGTTAAGCAGGTAAACTACTCAATATCATTACACACATGAACAATATTGGTGGAAAGCATTTGTATTACTGTAAAAAGAGGGAAGTACATAATAGAGATATAGAACTATAACCAAGGCTTAACGCTGCAGCCCTTCTCCGACAAAGCCAATAGCCATATCCTTCCAAGGAAGTATGAGTTCTCCAATAGGTGAGTGGAGATGTTCCAAGGGTGATTTCACCAGCATGTAGATACCATAGACTTCCTCCCCTTGGGATAGGAGTGAGCTTCATTTATATAGGGCTAAGTGGATAGGGTATAGATAGGGTAGGTTGGGATATGATGGGAGAGGTTTAAGCGATCTCTCCAAAGTATTAGGAACCGAGTGCCAGCTCCTCCAAGAGGTCAGGGATAGGGTCCCAAGTCAGAAAGATTCGAGAAGGACCTCGAAGATGCTATTTTTTCCATCTAACTGACTTCATCGCACCCTGTAATGGGGCAAGGTGCGACGTCGCATGTTGCTAATGTGCAGACTGCGATGACCTCTCAAAACCTAGCACAATTGGGTACAAATCCTCCCTGGTTGATTACTTAGTCAAGATATCTTTAGGGGTGTATACACTGAATCTTATGATGAGTAGATTTTGGGTGTAACAGAATGCCCCCCAAAGCATGAAGTTGTTGAAGATAGACAGGTGAAGTGCTTTGATAGAAGTGATAGAATGTCACGTCCCCATTTTGACCCCCTTTTTGCATTAAATAATAAATGATGTAAATATTTTTATTTAATCATGGTGAGGAGCTCAAGGCCAAGGCCCCACCATTGATTTAACGTTTTATGTATCGGCAATTAAAAATAGATGCCTATGGTTCTTGTGTTAGATAGGCACAATGTAAATTAAGACATCATGTAAATACGAATTTTAATTAAAAAAAACCCACAACTAGCTATGCAATGCAACAAAGAGATGGGGCATGATTCTACAAGGAATAGGGAGGGAAATTATTCAAACCCTTGAGCCAATGGTGCTAACCCATGTGTCAATGAGAAAACCCATGTGTCAATGAGAAAACCCATAAACCCTCAACTACCCATTCTGACTTATGCACCCAATCATTTAATTCTTCCAGAAATTGGTTGAGGCAGTTAATGCCTTGGGAATGAAGAGGCATTGCAGCCAATTTCGTGCATGGGCAAGCCATCAACCTGGGAAAACCTACTTTTGCTTCTGGGGCAAGAAAACACCCACGAAATGGTGCCCAAATCCATTCTGAACCCATAGTCTTTCCTCTCTCACGCAGTCTGAGCTAGCTGGGCTTTCCCCATCACGTTTTTTACCAATTTCCTACATTTTTCCATAGCTGGGAGCTCGTTTTTGTGTTGCATAGTCGCTGGGAGAAAGGGAGTCACATTTTGGGGGTTTATAGAGGTCGTTTTTGCCCCTGAAATGCAAAAAAAACATTTTCTGAAAACGAATTTGCTCTCCCAGGGTTTATTTCCCATCTACCAGTTCGTTTTGGTTGCCCACATTTTTCAGCACTTGTGTTTTGTTGTAGGGTGCATCCCTGTGTTGGTTGGAAATTATGAGCAAGAATTAGGAGTGGAAGTGGACCAGAATTGGCTTGATAAACCTAGTGAGGAGGTAACCTCTCAAGAGTATCAAAAGGGCTAGTTGCTCTTCTATGCACACCTTGAAGAACACTAGAACGGGAGGTATGGCCTGAGGGACTGTGTATTAGTGAAGGGAATACTTCCTTGTGCCAGGTGTGTAGGTATTGTGGACACCAAGCTAGATAGATCTTGCAAAGGGTGCCCATATCTCTATGGATGATCCCACTAGCTTAGCAATTCTTCCTTCCATTTCCTAACAACATGATAAACCCAACTGTAGATTGGCTTGGCTGATTTGGTGTATCTTTGGGCTATGTGTGAGTCTGTTGTTCCCTGATTCCTTGTAGAGATCATGCCCAGCTCGGGGGTGGCAGTGTGTTGATATATTGATGATCACAACTGGCCTATGGTTGGGTGGGACGTTGCAGTTGCATAGCCAGTTGCTTGGGACTACTTTGTTATAAGATAAGTATTCTCTTGTGTTAACTTTGCAATTATTTATTTGATGAATATATTTAATGTATGATGGATGTGTAATTGAAATTACTTCCGTTTTGGTTTCTTATAATTATACATTTCCATATGTCTTTTTATATTATGTGAATGCTTATTCAATAAGTTCATGGGGCTAGATGCCTGGTTTTAGCATCACAATCCTCTCCATCGCATTGGTATGATGGGAGGGGACATGACAGAATGGTATTAGAGCTGCTGGTTGCAGCATTGGACCTCTATGGGCCAAATACGACTACAGTCACATGGGAAGGTCCCTTTCTAATCACCACAGGTATTAGCATCGGGCCTAAACTGACTAAGTTGAATAAAATTACAGAGGTAATATCACCTCCTGCTGAGCAGCAGTCATCACAGAAAGAAGGAAAGATTTCAAAATTTTCCTAAAGAGGCTTTGAAAATTTTCTAAATGTTCGGCGTCGAAAGGAAATTTTCGGAAGGACTCAGCGAGTTGGTCCGCAACAGCGGAAGCACTCACCAAGTTGGCCTGAAATGACAAAAATTTTCTATGTGTTTTCGGCATCGAAAGGAAATTTTCGGAAGGACTCAGCGAGTTGGTCCGCAATGGTGGAAGAACTCACTGAGTTGACCCGAAATAGCGAACATTTTCTAATTCTTCGACGTCAAAGGGAAATTTCGGAAGAACTCCACGAGTTGGCCCGAAACTGTGGAAGAACTTAGCGAGTTGTTCCGCAATGGCGGAAGAACTCGGCAAGTTGGCCCGAAACTGCGGAAGAACTTAGCGAGTTGTTCTGCAATGGCGGGAGAACTCGACAAGTTGTCCCGAAACTGCGGAAGAACTTAGCGAGTTGTTCCACAATGGCGGAAGAACTCGGCAAGTTGGCCCGAAACTGCAGAAAGACTCAGCAATTTGTTCCGCAACGCGACAAAAAAAATCAATAAGTTCGGCGGAAAGATGGAGAGAAATTTTGGAAGAACTTGGCAAGTTGCTCTGAAATTTCGGGAGAACTTGGTGAGTTGCTTCGAAATTTCAGAAGAACTTGGTGAGTTGCTCCGAAACAGCGGGAGAACTCGACGAGTTGCTCTGAAACAGCGGGAGAACTCAGCAAGATGGTCAGAAATGGCAGAGGGACTTGGCAAGTTGGTCCGCAATGGATTGGAAGGAAAAAATGAGTCTTCAACCGGAAGAACTCAACGAGTTGGCCCGAAACAGGTCGGAAGAACTCGCTGAGTTGCTCCGAAACAGAAAATTTCAGCTCTTTTTCAGGTGCCGAAAATGGAAAAATTGCCATGGAACTTATGCGCTAGATTGCGCGAAATGGAAGCCACAAGGGGGCAAGCCCCCTTGACCCCCATCGTCCCCCCTCATATGTCGTTGATTGTGAGAAAATTCTATGATTTGACAAATTGTCAATATAATATTTTCCCACATGCATGAAAGTAATTTATGAATTTCTAAGAATATAATGCAGCTAACAATTGTGTTGATGAACACATTTTGCAGAATCACAGTTACATCAAGGCAGCACTCTAGATAGTACAGTTGGAAAGTTTTGGATCTTGGTTGGGCCAAGAAAATCAACATCATGGATGATGCATAGGATCCCTATGAGCCTGAGACAGATGCCATGGGGGAGAACATACATGTTGAAAATGTTGAAACATAATCTAATGGGAGAAGAAATCAAGAGACTCCTCCAGGTATTGCAGCCACCATGAGAAGCCTAAGGGTGGAGTTGCAAAGCTGTAGAGAAGACAATGAAAGGATGATTAAAGCTCAGGAAGAACAAAATTAGTTGAATGCAGCCATGCTGCAGAGTTTGACAGACATCCAAAGGGAAATAAACTCTGGGCATCAGACATCAAATCCCGAAAGGGGTGGGAGTAGTTCTAGAAGGAATTCCGGTAAGAGGGCCAGTAGCTCAAGAAGAGTTTCTACAGACAGAACATATACTCTAGAAATATCTTCTAATGAATCATCTGACTCTGAAGAATCCATTGAGGGTTCAAGCTCTTCATCTCGCAGGAGTAAGAGGAAGAAGCACTACAAGAACAATTCACATGGGGAATTTAAGAAGGCGAAACCTCCTACATTTGATGGAGAGATAAAGTCTGGTCAAGAAGCTGCAGCTTGGCTTCTTGGGATGAGAAAGTATTTCCAAGTCCAAGACTACTCGGGAAATATGAAGGCAAGGGTAGCCATCTTCAACTTGAATGGAAGAGAATCTATATGGTGGGAACACATCAGGCAAGTGAAAAAGATCAATGAAAGGAAGATTGTGTGGAAGCAGTTCAAGAAATACTTCAAGTAGAAGTACCTCTCTGACAGGTACTATGATGATAAGATCAAAGAGTTCCATGAGCTGAGATTGGGACAATTGACCATGGAAGAATATGCAAAAAAGTTCTTGGAGCTGTTGAGGTATGTCAGGTATATTCGAGAAGATAAGGTGAAAATTCAGCGTTTCCTGAGTGGACTGCCCTAGTCATATAAAGATAGAATTGAGTTTGATGAAACTCGAACTCTAGAGGAGGCCATAAGAAAGGCCAAGTATTGCTTTGATCAAAACAAAAGAAAACCAGAATTCCATAAGGCATGGAAGGATAAGAAAAACAAAAAGTTTGATCAAAGGAAGAAGGGGTTCAAGCCTCCTCAATTCCAGAATCAACAAAGGCAACCATCACAGGTTGTGACTAAGCCAACTAGGATGATGGGAGACAAGCCAAGAGATCCAAAGGAACCAAGAGAACCACTTCAATGTTGGGGTTGTGGTGGGGAGCACATGCTTAGGAACTATCCACATCGGAATGGGAATCCAAATCAAGTTCACAACATCCAAGGATCTGAAATTGTGGGTCAAGTGGTGAGAACAATCCCTAGAATCTATGCAGCAGTAGAAGACTGCCAGGTAGATCATCAATCAACTGTGGTTGAAGTTGAAGGTAAGATTGCTAAGCAATCTGTTTCTATTTTGATTGATCCTGGATCTACTCACAGCTATGTCACTCCTAGAATTGTTGAGATTTGTACTTTTAAGAAATTAAAGCATAGTAAATCATGGTTAGTTCAACTAGCCACTGGAACCAAGATAAAAGTTAGTGAAATTGTAGAGAAATTTCCATTAGAGATGGATGGGCTATTCACTTACGCAAATTTGAATATTTTACCACTGGGTTCTTATGATATTCTCATTGGAATGGATTGGTTAGAAGCACACAGGGTTAAACTTGACTGCTACAATAAGACATTTCAATGCATGGACGAAGAAGGAAACCAAGGGTTGTAAAAGGCATTCCAAAGGTGACTTCTGTTAGACAAGTTACATCCATGTAGCTAAAGAAGTTCTGTAGGAAGGGATGTCAATTGTATGCAGCCCACATTTTAGAGGCAGCAGAGAATGAAACTCTTAAATTGGAGGACTATCATGTATTGCAAGAATTCAGGGATGTTTTTCCTGATGAGATTCCAGGACTCCCTCCAAAGAGAGACATTAATTTTACAATTGAACTTGTGCCAGGAGCCGCACCAATGTCTAAGACACCCTACAGGATGAGTACACTGGAATTTCTAGAATTGAAAATGCAATTACAAGAGTTGCTAGAAAAGAAATATATTAGGCCAAGTGTGTCCCCGTGGGGAGCACCTGTTCTATTTGTAAAAAAGAAAGATGGAACACTCAAGTTATGTATTGACTACAGGCAGTTGAACAAAGTCACTGTGAAGAACAAATACCCATTGCCCCGAATTGATGACCTTTTTGACCAAATGAGAGGAGCAAAGGTATTTTCAAAAATTGACTTGAGGTCTGGTTACCATCAGGCAAGAATCAAAGAAGAAGATATTCATAAGACAACCTTTAGAATGAGGTATGGACACTATGAGTTTGTAGTGGTACCATTTGGTCTCACAAATGCACCAGCTACATTCATGTGTCTCATGAATAATATTTTTAGCAAGTATTTGGACAAGTTTGTTCTTGTATTCCTAGACGACATTCTCATCTATTCTAAGAATGAAGAAGAGCATGAAGAACATTTGAGAATGACAATGCAATTACTAAGGGAGCATAAGCCGTATGCAAAGTTGAGAAAATGTGACTTTTATAAAGATAGAGTTCATTATTTGGGTCACATCATCTCCGACGAAGGAATATCTGTAGACCCTGAGAAGATTGAAGCCATTATGAATTGGCCAACTCCAAGGAATGTGACTGATGTGGGATCTTTTATGGGCCTTGATGGTTACTACAGGAGGTTTATCGAAGGATTCTCCAAGGTTGCAAACCCGATCACTTCTTTGCAAAAGAAGGGGATAAAGTTTGAATGGTCACCAAGATGTGAGGAAAGTTTTCAACGGTTGAAGAATCTTCTTACAAGTGCATTAATTTTGAAAATTGCAAACCCAAAAAAAGACTTTGTGGTATGTACCGATGCATGCAATCAAGGACTTGGGGGAGTTCTTATGCAAGACAACCATGTGATATGCTATGAGTCAAGAAAGTTGAAGGAGCATGAGAAGAACTATGCTACTCATGATATAGAACTTGCAGCCATAGTACATGCTTTAAAGATGTTGAGGCATTACTTAATGGGAAGAAAATTTGAGTTAAGGATAGACCATTATGGTCTGAAATACTTGTTTGATCAGCCAACTTTAAATGCTAGGCAAGCTAGATGGTTGGAATTTTTGTGTGAATTTGATTTTGAAATCAAACACATAAAGGGAAAGAAAACAAGGTGGCTGATGCACTCAGCAGGAAGGTACATGAAATGCATGTGGCAGCACTTAGTACTTTCCAACTAGATTTGAAGCAGCAGATTGTTAACCATATTGTTGAGGATGAAGTGTACGTGCAGATAAAGGACAAATTGCGGAAACAAGACCTTGGCAAGAAGTATGAGGGTTATCATTTGGAGGAAGACGAACTTCTTACCTATAAAAATAGAGTCTATGTTCCCAATGTGGTAGATTTGAGGAGGATTGTTATGGATGAAATCCATAAAGCAACATACTCTGGTCACCCAGGATATCAGAAAACAATTGCTACAGCAAGAAAATATTATTTCTAGCCAGGGATGAAGAAGGATGTCGATGAATACATTTCTAAGTGCATGAAATGTCAGCATGTGAAGGTTGAACACCAACACCCCGCAGGTTTATTGCACCCAGTGCCAATTCCAGAATGGAAATGGGAAATAATTTCCATGGATTTTATTACAGGATTGCCAATGACTATGAGACAACATGATTCCATCATGGTTGTGGTGGACAAGTTAACAAAGGAAGCACGTTTCATATCGGTTAAGTCCACACATAAAGCCGATGCCATTGCAAATATTTTCATGAAGGAAATTTTCAGATTACATGGGTTGCCTAAGGCAATAATTTCTGACAGGGATACCTAGTTCACTTCCAATTTTTGGAAAGGTCTCTTTGCAGATTTGGGTACTGTTATACCTCTATGTTTCACAGTGTCTCATCCCCATCACAAAACAAGTTGACGACACTTTCCCTACTGTTTTAAACCATCCAGAAGAGACAGATGATGAGTCAACCTTGAAGGTGAATCCACCCTGGCAAGTTTTGACCCACCTTAGACTTTATGTACACACACTACCGCATCTTGCTAGTTTTCCAAAACGCGGTACGATACACTACCGCGTTCTGCTTTTTCCCCAAAGCGCGGCAGTGCCGCGTTCTGCAGTATTTGCAAAACACGGTACTCTTTTAATAGCTTTTTTCCCTTGGCTTGTGGGATTTTGGATTTTCGAAGATAATGGAAGATTGGGGTCCTTGATTCGATCTCAACTCATCTCCTTCGATTAGAAACCCTGATCCACTTATCTCTCCTTAGATCCACCCATCTCTCTTGTTGGTTAACCTCACCATTCACTATAAAAGAGAGGCATACCATTGGACAAAGGGGAGGACTCTTGAGAGCACCAAACTTATGGTCTTGCAGCATTGTGGAGATAGCTAGAGGAGAAGACACTTGGAGCTGAAGGATTGGCTTGGACATCAAGCACCTTTTGTAAGTATTCTTCAAGTTGTAATGGAATAACTTGTCTTGTTTTCCCAAATCATTTGTGTTAATCTTGTTTTAATGATATGATTTGTATCTTTCATAGATTTAGATCCTAACTCATGTTTCAGGTTGCTAGAGAATAGTGCATTCTTGTGTCTTGGTTCCATTTTGACAGGTTCACTTGTGAGGGCTTGGAGCTTGAAGCAAATACCAAAAACAAACGTCCGAATAGAAGGTCAGTTAAATTCCTTCTACTCTCTTTAGAATTTTAATCCTGAGATGTTTGTTAGATCTAGGGATTCAAGGTAGCATTTGTTTCGACTTGTTTCTTGCTTTAGAGTTAGTTTAAAGTCTGCTTTAAAGTTAAGAGAGTTTTGGCTTATCCGTAGGACAAAATTCTACATAACAAGAATGGCGACTCCACTGGTTTTGATTACTGCTTGATTGATTTAATTCACAGTCATTTATCTTTGAATTGTGAGTTTTTGTTGTACTTCAAACCAGTTTGAATCTTGGTCCTTTTAGACCCTTATTCACCCCTCCTCGCAGTATTTATCTCCCTGTTCAATCATTGAGTCCCCTGGGTTAGCAACAACCCTGAAAATCTTACTTTTTTTTCTCAAGTTGCGCTTTTTCTTTCCCTTGCCACAGTACCGCGCCCTCATATCTGCTTCCAGCGCGGTAGTACCGCACCCTCTGCCTTAGTACCAGAGCGGTACTGTAACAGTGCCGCGCTTCAGCCAGACTATCACCCGCGGTAGTGTCTGCAAGTGTTTAAATTTTTTTATTTTTGCTTGGTTTCCTGAGTTTCTCTCTACCTTAGATAGTCTTTACTGTTGCCTGTTAGCATCCTGGTTAATTTCCAGTCGGTATGGTGTGCTTATTACCTAGTTTGTGAGCTTGATTGTTGATTGAATTAAGTGGCACTTTTGACATATTGGTCATTTTTCAGTCTGATTGCATTGACTTGATTTTTTCCCCACAACCAACTCAACACCACTGTTCTCTGTTACTGAATACTGTAGTTTTTACAGTCATATTGTCATTATCATTTTCAGTAAATTAAAAAGATCATTGGTTGAGAGCAATTTTGTTGTTTAAATTGAAAAAGTCTAGTGGTATTTTGCATAGGGAAATGAACCATTGATTTTGCCATGGAAATTCTCATTATAGAAACATTGTAGATTGTAAAATCAGTGCATTGAAAAGAGTGTTTACTTCAGTTTGGCTTTGTTTATAAATCGAAAAGAAAAGAAAAATCTTTTACTTTGACTGCTTGTGAAAATTGTTATGCATATTTGATCGAAGAACCTCTATCTTTACCTTAGCTAGATTTCATCGAAGACAAAGGCTTGTTTATGATTCATTCTCATTTGCATGGTTTGAGTCGTCATAACACCATCAAGTTTCACGTCCACTACCCGATTGAGTAAAGACAGCCACTAAAATTAATCACCCTAATTAAACCAACTTTAACCTCACTTGAGGAAATCAAAAGAATTTGGTAGTTAGGTAGGACACCGGGGATAGGCATCAAAATAATTCCCCCTTGTCATTTTCATCTGAGACATAGTCGTTGTCTTTAGGGAACTAAAATCCTCTAGTACTTATTGACACGGTCACAGCCAGTTTGTGGAGGGGCCTCCTGACTGTTTCCAACTTTCAGGGGTTAAACGGCCGCGAGATTGAGAACCGGACGGACTCTGTGGAATACCGCACTCCACTTAGCCCTAAGGCAACATCGATCGCTGTCTTCTTCGGAAGGCTGAAGTGCCCAAAACCTTTTCCGACGTGTCATGAACGAGGTGGCTTAGTATCTATTCTACTAGGGCTCTTTTACCCAGGATCCCTTTCGGTAGAGGGATATCCTTCTTATATCGGTCTCTCATGTTGTATTGTTCGACTTGGATTTCATCACCTTGCGAAGGATACAGCCTGTTGAGGTCTCCAGCTCTTAGTTAGGAGTTTGCTTGCTATCTCATCTTTGTAGAGGGTCATTTTTTCTTTATAGGGACTGCTTGTTGGCATTCTGGCCATTTTTGTTGATCAGCTCGCTTATTGAGACACCGGTCTCAGTATAGATTTTAGAGCTTGATTTTTTGGCCTGTGAGCCTTGCTTTTTCTAGCTCCTCTTCTGCACACTCGGTTGCATTAGAGTTTTTGAGTTCTTTGTTTACAATACTGCCCTCGATTTTCATTTTCCTGTCATCATGTTAGATCTACCACGAAGATCACGAAGACAACAGGGCCAAAGCCCTCCACCACCACCACCGCCACGGACTACTGGTCCGCCTGCATCACGCATTCCCGCTCCTCCTGGCCGCGGTGCTGGTCGAGGCAACATTCCACCGCTGATACGTACAACATCTTCAGTTACGCCCGTAACTGCCACACACAGCACAGTCTCAGGATCTATTGCAGCTTCTGCAACCACTAGCACATCTGAGACTTCCACTGTCACCTCACCCACTGTCATTCCAGATTTATCTGTTACAATGGACACAGTTACCGCAACTGAACCTAGTACAACCCAGAGTACTAGACCAGAGGTCATCCTTCTACCGGATGCCAACACTTCCCGTCCATCAGATACTTTTCACGATGATATAGACGGATCTATTGGCACCACAGAAGGTTCCGACCAGGACATACCTGGCTTAATTTCAGTCCCAGGCGGATACGTTGAAATCGTTGAAGATACTCGTCTACCTGACACACCCTTTGAAACTGATTATGGTTTCATCACTTCCCAGGCGGATCTTCCGCCTGTTATCACTACATCACCCAGTGTTCATCCTCAGGAGACAAGTTCTTCTAGCAACGTACCTCATACTACAGCTCTACCCAACCTCCCTCCGGGACATGAAATCATGGCTTCCATCCAGTCTAGTATGGTTAGTCTAGCGAACTCTCCGTTAGCATCGGCACGGTTTAGACGCAGCACAGAGCACATGCTCTTGTCAGTCTCTAGATATCCCCCTGACACTCGTCCGTCTGACTATAGGGATCCCAACATCCCGTCTAGCACAGAGTTTCGACACTCCTTTGCAGACGGTGCAGGACCTTCAGATGTTATCATACCTAGTTTCCTACCGGATCCCCAAAACCTTTTCCAGGACATGAACTCGGACCCAGTTATCGAGGGTCCTCCTACCATTGAACATGTCATGGACGACGCTAACACCCCTGGGCTAAATTCCCCGCATTTACTGTCATCACCCATATTTGATGCACACTCTATGAGGGATAACCCAATTTTTTCCCCATCCTCACCTGTTCGATATGGACGACCCCCTCCACAAATAGGTACTTTTGGTGCCGTTGGCCAATCCACGTTATCATATTTGACCAGTGGCGGAAGAACGCTTAGTCTAACTGCTGGATCTTCCGGTTGGACCGGAGGATCACCCTCAGCCACCATTTACACTATCTCAGGAGGTGGACAACCGACTACAGTGGTCCCCAACTCTAGTTACCAAATCCCCCCTGGTGGGCCATCAACCCAACCAGTTGGTGGACAACCTTTTGTTGGGAACCCTGTTCCAAGTCAACAACCTCCAACTGGTAGGCCATCAACCCAACCAGTTGGAGGACAACCTTTTGCTGGGAACCTACTTCCCAGTCAACAGCCTCCTCACATAGGGCCATCCAACCTAACTGCTGGCGGACAACCTATTGGCTCGATCCAACAAGCTTCCCAACCAGCAGCGTCTACTCAGTTCGGTACGTACAATCCACCTGGCAGTGGGAAACTTTATTCTGGTATTCCAACCGGCCCTTACTCTCAACAACCCCTGTCAGGCATGCTTCCTTCTTGGGATCATCAAATCCCACAGAGTGGGGGGTACTCACTTTTTGGAAACTGGAACCAAGCTGGGGGGCAATCTCACATTTCCCCCAACTTGAATTCTGGCTTCCCTTACCCTTCAGCTGCCACAGCTTCATGGAACCCATCACTTCAATTTCCACTCGCTCCTCAAGCAGGAACGAGCCTTCCATGGACACCACCCTCGCAACCACCCCCCAACCCTGCTATGGGAAATCCTCCACTTGCACAGTATGGTGGTAACATCCCTGGAACACAACAATTCCAAGGAACTTTTCCCCAACAAGGAACAGCAACCATTCCTGGGTATCAACAGCCTCAGGGTACTATACCCACTCAGCAGAACACTCACCAACCGGTTACTTACAATCAACCGGTTAACCAGATGGCTTACCATCCACAGAATTTCCAGCAGTATCCCGCGGGAAACTCATATGGGTATAACACACAGCAGTATGCTATGCAGGGCCCTCCAGGGTTCTCGGCACCACATGGTTATTACTCATTCCCGCAGACCAACCGTCAACTTCCCTTTTTGGCCACACTTGATTTACCTGATTTGTCGAGGCTTATTAACGTTCCTATATGGCACGAACCTCACTGGCCACCTATCCCAGCCAAACTACCATTGGACATTCCTAAGTTCGATGCCAAACCCGGGGAAGACCCCAAGAACCACGTGATGACCTTCCATCTTTGGTGTTCATCCAACTCCTTGATGGATGATTCCATCCGACTTCGGCTCTTCCAATGCACGCTCACCGGAACGGCAGCAAAATGGTATATCGAGCTGCCACAACACTCTTTTCATGATTTCAACACTTTGGCTATGCAGTTTCTGACACATTTCCAGCTTCCCATCCGGTATGAGACTAGAACAGAACTGCTAACTTCACTACGTCAAACCACTTCTACACATATTTCGGATCACATCCACGAGTGGCGAAGACGCCGTAGGCTAATAAAGGCACCTATTCCGGATCAGCTACTTGCTGATTGGTTTACAAAATCCTTTTTGCCTCCCATAGCCAGAGATATTGCTATGCGCAGACCAGTTACGGAAGAACAAGCCATCTCGGCAGCACAATACATGGATTTAGTATATACTTAATCCGGTACTTTACATGAACTTCTTCCACATGCCTCCCGCGTTCACACTGATCCTACAAAGCCTACCACTGAACCACCCATCGATGGTATCGTTGGTTCAGTCAAGGCTCAACCTGCTACCAACTTGACGGGGCAACAAGCTTCTGCTTCCCCCACTTTTACCCAGGCCGCTTCAAAAACTTCCACCTCTTCTGCTGTCTCCTCCGAAGTGAATGCAGTCCAATCTACATCACAACCATCCGGAGGAAAGAAGAAAAACAATCGTGGTAAACCCAAGAAGAACCAGCAGGAGAACCCCAAGCCACAACCTACCCAGAATGACCAGAAACCACGTCGGAAAGCTAAGTTTCCTTGCTTGATTTGTCAAGATGATCATTATACGCGTGACTGTCCCTACAAGGACGAGGTCCATAAGTTCATTAAAGGATCCTCTCGACCGGCAGTGCTAACTGACCCTTTCCCCCAACAGCAACAACAAATGGTTGCCCAAGAATCCCCACAAGGGGGCAACCCAACTAATCCTTCCCATGGAGAGACGTCCACAAACCGTGAAATCCTAATGACAAGTAATGAGGAGATTAATATCATCACTCGTTCAAAGACGTATGACAATCCTCCAAGTTCAAACAAACAATCGGAGATAGCCAAAGGCAAATCTCCTGTTGAAGATCCGATTCCTATTTCCCCCCCTAATGGTCATCTCAATATCGAGAGACCACTTATGGATACAGTGCTACGTCCACCCAAGGGCACCATACGAAAGGCGACATTCAATCCGAATGCGCGAGCTGCCCAAAACTACAACATTGTTGAGGATTTGGCTCAAGCACCTTGCGCTATGTCAACTCTCGAGGTTCTCCAACACTGCCCCACGCAGCGTAGAACCCTACTTTCAGCACTGGGGGCACTGGACCCAGATACTTCAAACTCCATCATGTTTAACTTGGAGCACGCTAAACCTAGGCTTTCTCACCAGTTAGCCTTCCAGGTGCATACGAAAATCCGTGGAAATGTTATCCACCGCACTGTGTTAGATGAGGGTGCTTCCACGTCGATTATGTCTTTGAACTGCTGGAGAGCCTTAGGCTCACCCGAGGTCACAACTTCTCCCACTACTCTTAGGGCGTTTGATGGACATGGTTTTCAACCATACGGACTCATTCCCTCAATCGGTGTTGAACTGGGGGGCAAAACAGTATCCGTACACATCGAAGTCGTAGATGCACCTTTGGATTATAATCTCCTACTTGGTCGGAACTGGTTCTATGCCATGACCGCCATAGCATCTACAGTCTTCCGGATTGTACAATTTCCTCATGAAGGGAAAATTGTCACTATTGATCAACTGGATTACTATATCCCAGACTCCCATCCGAACTCCACCAATACCATCCCGTTATTGGATCAACCTCGGTACCGGTTCCAAGACATAGGTGTTGGTCTCATGAAGGATTCATCCCTCATTGGAGTTTTTCCAGAGCTGGGAACCCATCTTCAACCAGTCAACATGATTTCGTCGCATGTCACCCCTTCCGATGATTCATGGGTGATTCCGAGTCCTACTCAGATCCAAGGCTATGACAATTCCATGGCTTTGAACAGAAACCTTGCAGCATATGACGCGATCCAATCAGCCACGGATTGGGTCGACTGTTCTACTGATCACACAGTGGCACAGCTCTCGACTGAAAATCATACACACCCACCATTGTTTGATCCTCTCAACTTGATTTTTCCCACTGACGAATCAATCATAGAGGTTATGTGTGGTGATGAGCCACCATGGGGAGATTTTCATCATCGATCTTCATTCCCCACTATTCAATCACTTGAGCCTGACATCAAATCCAGTGCTTCACTTGGGATGGTTCAAACCAAGTTCCCTACTTCCCTCGACGAAGTATTTTCCGAAGGCAACTTGGCCAACCTTATGGCAACCACTCCCATCGATATCTCAGTAAAGCCTGGTATCGTGGAAAATGTACACAATGGCAAAACATGCAGTCCTCTCGAAACGGAGTTCTATAATGCCTACTTTAAAACTTTCCGCGATGTTTTTGCTTGGAGTTATGAAGAGATGCCAGGGATTGACCCGTCGATTGTGGTCCATGAAATTCCAACTTTCCCTGGCGCCCGATCTGTTCGGCAAAAGCTTCGACCCGTCCATCCTCGTAAGGAAGCCGCCATTAAAGCAGAAGTTGAAAAACTTCTGCGTGCTGGTTTTATCTATCCTGTCCCATTGATAGAATGGGTATCCAACATCGTTCCCGTAGCCAAGAAACAGGGAATGATTAGAGTCTGTGTTGATTACCGTGATTTGAACAAGGCTTGTCCCAAGGACAACTACCCAACTCCGTTTATCGACCAGATCATCGATAACTGTGCCGGAAGTGTTATCTTTTCATTTATGGATGGCTTCTCTGGCTATAATCAGATCGATATCCTCCCAGCCGACTAGCACAAAATGGCCTTTATCTGCCCTTGGGGGATCTTTGCATATCGAAAGTTACCTTTTGGCCTGAAAAATGCCGGGGCAACTTTCCAACGGGTGATGTCCTACGCATTCCATGACATCAAACATATCGTAGAGCCATATCTTGATGACCTTCCCACTCACTCTCGAACTCGGGAAGAACATCCAGATCACTTGAGTGCCATTTTCGAAAGGTGCCGGCGCTACAATATATGTTTGAACCCGCATAAGTGCGTCTTCTGTGTAAAAGCCGGAAAACTATTGGGCTTCATAGTCTCCAAAGACGGGATACGTCTAGATCCCGCAAAGATAGCAGCTATCATAGCCCTGCCTTCACCTACCAATATTCCAGAACTTCAATGTTTGCAAGGGCATGCAAACTTTCTACGCCGTTTTATCTGCAATCTGTCCGAGATAACAAAAGGCTACATGCGGCTTCTCAAGAAGAATGTTCCCTTCATATGGGATGACGAAGCCCAACGCTCCTTTGACAATTTAAAGGCATCCTTAACCAAAGATCCTGTGATTCAACCCCCCAATTATACACAGGACTATATCCTTTATCTCGCAGCCTCGATTTCCACCATTGGTATGGTGTTAGTCCAGGAAGACCACAACGGCATAGAACATGTGGTGTACTATCTTAGCAAGAGTCTTCTTGACTCTGAAACTCGCTACTCACATGTTGAAAAGCTGGCTCTGGCAACAGTATTTGCTGTCCAGAGATTCCGTCATTACATCTTACTCCGCCGGACCACCGTCATCGCCGATTTCAATCCAATGTACTATATCCTCACACGACAAGTGCTTGGGGGAAAGTACTCCCGTTGGATTGTCATCCTCCAAGAGTTTGACTTGGAATTTGTCAAAGCCAAGTCTAAGAAATCTCTGGTCTTTGCTGATTTAATTTGTAACCTGCCCCGTGCTACTGAGCAATCCAAGCCCATTGATGCTCTCCCCGATGAATCATTGTTCCTCATTAGCACGTCTGATCTGTGGTATGGGGATATTCTCTTATATCTCCAAACCCAACGCTTCCGTCCCGATCTCACCCGCGATGAACGACGACGTATCAGACATCACGCAAAATACTACCTTATAGTGAACGATACTCTGTATCGACGTGGTGTCGACACCGTCCTTCGACGCTGTTTGACCTTAGATGAGGCGGAACGCGTTCTCAACGACTGCCACACTGGAGCATGTGGTGGTCATCTCTCTGGGATGGCTACGGCCCAGAAAATACTGCGAGCAGGATACTTCTGGCCCTCAATTTTCAAAGACTGCATTGAAACAGTCAAGAAGTGTCCGCCATGTCAATTCTTTCATAGCAAAGCACGCTCGCATCCTGCTCCACTCCATCCTGTCATTGCCGTCGGCCCCTTCTCCAAATGGGGCATCGATTTTATGCACTGTAAGCCCACTTCAGCCGGGGGGCATAGCTATGTCATAGTAGCTGTGGACTATTTTACAAAATGGGCTGAAGCGATGCCTACATATGCTGAAGACGGCAAAACAGCAGCGCAGTTCATATTCAATCATATCATAGCTAGATTCGGTGTCCCACAGTCTATTGTGACCGATCATGGTTCCCATTTCAGGAACCATATGATCGAAGAACTAAGTGCCAAACTGGGTTTTCGCCACGAAAACTCAACCCCGTATTACCCACAAGCTAATGGCCAAGTTGAAGCCATTAATAAAGTCCTGAAACGAATGATTCAGCGCATTGTGGGTACCCAAAAATCCAATTGGCACTCAGCTCTATTCTCAGCACTATGGGCATACCGAACCTTAGTGAAAAGTGCTACTGGGTTTACACCATTTCAACTGGTGTACGAACTAGAAGCCATTCTCCCGATTGAATGTGAAATCCCATCACTCAAGATAGCCATAGAGCTACTTCCACACACTACTTCCGAATAAGAACGGTTTCTATACCTAGCCAAGCTAGATGAAACCCGCCGCGGCACCGCTTTGGCTAATGAAGCTCACAAAAAACGCGTCAAAGCTCAATACGACAAATCCGTTCAACCTCGGATCTTCAATGAGGGTGACCTCGTACTTACATATGATCAGATGCATGATAAGCTTGGAAAAGGTAAACTTGAATCTATGTGGTACGGCCCCTTCATTGTAAAACGTGTCTTAGAAAAAGGAGCCTATGAACTAGTCGATTGTGATGGTACGTCATCGGCACGGCCCCGCAACGGGCTATACCTCAAGCGTTTCTACGCGTGAGGTTACCCTACGCGGGTTACTTGTTGTACATAATGTACTTAGTTTGCTTTTTGCTTTCTATTTAGTGTGCGCGTGGACCTCATGTATCTACTCTTACGTTGACTCGTGACTTTATGCGCAGATGTCAGCCTACTTTGGGTTCACCGACGGTGCAAGCCGACATACCCGGAATCTCGCTTCCGCAGCATGGGTGATTTATTCCCCCACTGGCGAGTTGATTTCTTCAGGAGCCAATTGTTTAGGTCCTGCAACCAACAATATCGTGGAGTACCATGCAGTCATTGGTCTCTTGACAGAGGTTGCTTCACTCGGGATTGACTCCTTATCAGTCTTTTTAGACTCCCAACTCGTGGTTTCTCATTTAAACCGTGTTTACACAGTTCGCGATCCTACGCTACTTCGTTTGTTTCGAAGAGTACGCCTCTTGGAACGGTCATTTGATTTTATCACATATCAACACATACCGAGAGAATTCAATTGTATTGCCGATTCATTGGCTAATTACATTTTGGATTGGCATCTTTCCCATACATAAAAACATCATAAAAAATAAAATGCACAAGTCATTGTAAATATTTAGATCATAAATAGGTCCATATCACTGTAAATAAGATTGTTTTTTCAAAAATACATAAAGTTTGTGTCAAAGACAAAATTGGGGATCAAATCCCATATACAAAAAATTGGCCCTCAAAGCCTACATATCGCATACATGCCGCAAAAAGATCAAAGGACCATCTATGGAGACCTAGGGGACCTATCATGTCCCTCATCGGACTCCTCTCGCTGCTGGTGGTAACACACCACAGCTCGAACTACCCTGCGAAGAAGTCGACTGATACGACCAGGTACACCCACAGTGTGCCGCTGGAGGTGGTAAGGAACGTCATCCATCCGCATAGCAGGGATACCATGGGTCAATCCCTGCAGGTTCCTCTCAATGTCCCGGACGCCTCCTGCCTCGTCTTCATCTTCCTCTTCGTCAGGAGCAGCTTGACAATCCACACCGCCACGACGTAGTGGGGAATATCCAGCTGGCCTCTGTGGTCCACGGTCTGCAACATGCATGCGAGTATATATTAGGCATCTTTTACACATTCTAAAAAAGCAATAAAAATTAAATATTCAAAAAAGAAAAAATACATATCCATGAAGGTCATACCAGAGTTGTCCCAGTCATCGTCCTCTGGCAATGCCAAGTCGATATCCTCACGGAAATCTACCCCTGAATAGGGATAGTCGTCAATCATGACTATCTGCTCCTCTAGCCAAGAGAAGAAGTCCTCTCCAAAGGCTAGCCGCTGAGGTCCCCCAAGAAGTCCAGCATAGTCACTCCATCGAGCCATCCATGGCTCAGTTGGTGGACGAGGGGGCATAGATATCTGTGGGCGCAGTAGTGGTACCCTCGCCAGAAAGAAAGTGACCAGGATGCTTCCATAGCCAAACTGGGTATTTTTCCCAGTCCTACACTTGTGCACCTGTTCCTTCAGATTGGACAACACTGCATCACACCAGTTGAAAACCATTCCTCCCATGCACTCTGCTGCGAGATTCACCTGCGTGCGGGATGCCTGATGTGGACTCACGCTTCCCACTGCACGCGTGATAGTGAATAGCAAGGTTTTTAAAGGAATATTTGTGACCTCTTTTATGGCCACCTTCCCACTTTTCTTACTCGAACCTGCCTGGCAATATCGAGCAATTAAATCATCTGTGCTTGATTCTGAAGCGGTGTACCCGGTAAAGCTCGGTCGGGCCCCTCTCTTTGAGAGGCCCGTGAGGAAGTAAATATCCTCGAGTTGGATTTCAAGCACATGCTCTCCCACTCGGAAAGCTTGAATGTCAGGGTCCCACAATTGGATAAGGTGAGTAAGGAGTTTAGGTTGTTGGCGGATCCCTTTGGTCTTGAAAAACTTTAGCAAACCACATTCTCGCAATGCGGTCACGGTTGGTAAGTCATTTTCGGCTGCAAAATCATCCGCTTCGTGCTCTCTCTCTTTCCAGCTTACCATTTTGCTCCGAATAAGTTGCAAATCCCTGCAAAAGGGCAAACAAAATAATTAATAACTATTTAACAACTTACTTCCAGCAAAAAATTGGAGAAAAATTGATTTTTTGAACTTGAAATTCGCCCGTGCCGCGCCTGGAGGACACCCTACCGTGCGGCAGTCCACACTGCTGCGCCTCATCTTGGGGATACAGCGCGGTACTGTTCAACAGTACCGCGTCTTTCGATAGGGCCCCCGCGCGGTAGTGTGGAGGGCGATTCTTGCCAAAAAGGGCTTGCTAAAAATTAATTTTTTCCTGGTGAATGCAAAAATTTCTTACATGAAATGAAAGAGGGGGTCAAGCACTCTTACCTGGCGTAGACGGCGGTCGAAATGGTGTCCCAGAACTCCCGGTATGGATCCTTGAAATTTTGCTCCAAAATAGGTGAAAATGTCTCCTTTGGGTAAAAAACACAAATGAATAGTAATTTCTATTTTTACTATTCCTTATATAGCATTTTCTCACATTTTTTAATTAATTAATTAATTACTATTTTTAATAATTGAAATAAACCCTTGTCCACATTGCTAATGTCCAGTTTTTGAGCATTTATTGACAGGATCCGCAGTAGAAATGGGATGCATTCACACCGGTGTTTATTCGTAATTTGACCTTCATTTTGAGCCCACTTTATCTTTTTCGTGCTCTGGATTTAAAACTTGAAAAAGATTCCAAGCGCTTTCACACCTGTGTCGTGCTTGTCAAACTCAAGTAAACGGTGTCGAGTACGGTCAGCTTTACTCATGCTCGTTAAACGATGAGGAAAGTATTATCCTGGTTGTATTTTATTCTTTTTTCGGACCAGAATAATTCAAAATTATGAAAAAGACCATAGGAGTCCATAGTTAAGCTCTTTTCAGACTCCTTAAAATTGAAAAGATTGCCAAGTGATCTTGACTCTTTCACACTTGTAAAAGTATTTGAAAGGTCGTCTATTCGGTGATAGGTTACCTCTTTTTCGGCCCGTCTAGACTATTTACGAGAAAGGTATACCTCAGTCAATCTCGGCTGGGAGAGTTCTCTCGGGAATTGTTTTACACTTTTTCGGGATCGAGGGACTAAATTTTACGAAAAAGTACATCATGGAGCTTCCTTTAAGTAATTTAGGCTCTCTAAATATGAAAAACTACCGAGTTTTCCTTCCTTGGGCTCGTTAAAATATTAACATCGAAGGACCCACTTTGGGACGAACCCCTCCTTTCTCAGGTTCGTAAAACATGTGAGATTGGACTCATCCACGAGATGAGCTACACCGAGCATCTGTTATCCTCTTCAAGCTCACAAAACAAGAAAGAGGTACTCGTCCATCATGTCGGGGAAATATGGGGGAATAAGTCAAGTTTATCTATGGCAGCTTGTCAGTCGTTACCTTTGAACATGGCATGTGTCCGTCTCTTGTCTATATTTGGGTATCCGTCTTTCATTGAGTTATAGTCATCATCATGGGTCGTCTCCCTGGCCACGAGTCCACTCATCCGGTGTCTGTCTTCTATTTTTCAATAATCCCTGCTGCCAAGTCCTGTTACATGCCGTTAAATGTTCAAAGGGTTGCATTGTTTCGAGTCATTCATTGTGTCAGGCCTCCGCTATGCCAGTACATACTCCATTGCTTCATCATCCTATCATATGTACCGATTTCGTGTCGATGATGTGGGAATCATCATGGCCCACCTTCGACGAGTCTATTCCTGTCGACATCAAATCACTATCCGGGAATTAGACTTAGAGATCAACCATTAGTACCTTGGTACCTGCATGCCTCAATGGCAGGTTTCCTCGTGTTTGACAGCAGGTTCACATCATTGACCTCTGATCAAGCAATCTCTCGGATGCTCGACATCAACTCATTCATTCGCATTTCGTTGAGATGTACTATTGATACCTTGGGAATCATTGTCATCATTGGTGATCTCCCTCGCACTTGTTAACGGTCCACATCATTGACCGGTAATCAAATGGTTTCTACCATGTTCGACTTCAACACCTTGTAATCACATGGTTAGATTCGTATCTTTTTTGCGATCGGGTAGAAGACCCTGGACGCACCTCTACATTTTGACTGCGTCCAGGCTGCGATGGAGATGTCCCTTGCATTGTCACATAGATCCACTTATTGTATTGGTCGTGGCTGTGTCATTATTGTCTCATGGATCTACGATTGTTCATAGTAGCCATGATCTATCCACAGTTTACATTATTTCAGTACTCATGGATCTGCAATGTATTGGTCGGCAGCCATGCTTTGAGTCATCTGTTTCCGAGCATGGGAATGCCCGCCTCGGTGGTATATCTAACACTTTGTTTCTATTTCAGCTCAGTGTCGCTCTCCTCGATGCTATCTCTGCACATTATATTCGTAAAGTCTTTCGGCCATCAGTCCCTTCTGACCTCACACTTTAGGGGGCATCTGTTATACCTCTATGTTTCACAGTGTCTCATCCCCATCACAAAACAAGTTGACGACACTTTCCCTACTGTTTTAAACCATCCAGAAGAGACAGATGATGAGTCAACCTTGAAGGTGAATCCACCCTGGCAAGTTTTGACCCACCTTAGACTTTATGTACACACACTACCGCGTCTTGCTAGTTTTCCAAAATGCGGTACTATACACTACCGCGTTCTGCTTTTTCCCCAAAGCGCGGCAGTGCCGCGTTCTGCAGTATTTGCAAAACGCGGTACTCTTTTAATAGCTTTTTTCCCTTGGCTTGTGGGATTTTGGATTTTCGAAGATAATGGAAGATTGGGGTCCTTGATTCGATCTCAACTCATCTCCTTCGATTAGAAACCCTGATCCACTTATCTCTCCTTAGATCCACCCATCTCTCTTGTTGGTTAACCTCACCATTCACTATAAAAGAGATGCATACCATTGGAAAAAGGGGAGGACTCTTGAGAGCACCAAACTTATGGTCTTGCAGCATTGTGGAGATAGCTAGAGGAGAAGACACTTGGAGCTGAAGGATTGGCTTGGACATCAAGCACCTTTTGTAAGTATTCTTCAAGTTGTAATGGAATAACTTGTCTTGTTTTCCCAAATCATTTGTGTTAATCTTGTTTTAATGATATGATTTGTATCTTTCATAGATTTAGATCCTAACTCATGTTTCAGGTTGCTAGAGAATAGTGCATTCTTGTGTCTTCGTTCCATTTTGACAGGTTCACTTGTGAGGGCTTGGAGCTTGGAGCAAATACCAAAAACAAACGTCCGAATAGAAGGTCAGTTAAATTCCTTCTACTCTCTTTAGCATTTTAATCCTGAGATGTTTGTTAGATCTAGGGATTCAAGGTAGCATTTGTTTCGACTTGTTTCTTGCTTTAGAGTTAGTTTAAAGTCTGCTTTAAAGTTAAGAGAGTTTTGGCTTATCCGTAGGACAAAATTCTACATAACAGGTACACAGTTGAACTTTAGCACCGCATACCATCCTCAAATAGACGGGCAAGCAAAAAGAGTAAATCAGGTGCTTGAAGACATGTTTCGCATGTATGTAATGGACAAGCCATCCGAGTGGGAGGATTATCTACACCTAGTATAGTTTGCATATAATAATGGGCAGCAAGAATCATTGGGAATGAATCCATATGAGGCTTTGTACGGCAGAAGGTGTAGGACACCAGTGACTTGGGACAATCCAGTGAACAGAATTGTACTTGGGCCAGAATTGCTTAAGGAAATGGAACAAGAGGTTGTAAAGATCTGGCAAAATTTAAAAGTAGCCCAGGATAGACACAAAAGCTATGCAGATAAGCATAGGATCCATAGGGAATTCAATGCTGGGGATCATGTGTATCTTAGAGTGAGGCCAAGGAAGGGTTCCTTGAAGCTTGGGAGTTGTGCCAAGCTATCACCTAGATATTGTGGGCCGTTTGAAGTGCTTGAAAGAATAGGGCCAGTTGCATATAGACTTGCATTTCCTGCTAGCACTAAAGATCATAATGTTTTTCATGTCTCTTTACTTAAGAAATATGTACATGATCCTAACCATGTGATTAATTGGGATGTGATCCAGGTGGAACCCTAGGGAGAGTTCCAAACCGATCCATTGCGCATCCTAGATAAGAAGGTAGCATTGCTTCGGAACCGAGCCATCGGACAGGTAAAGGTGCAATGGAAGCACTATAGTCCCGATGAGGCTACATGGGAGTTGGAGGATGCCATGAGGGTGGCGTATCCATTTTTGTTCAGTTTTGATGAGCATTGAGGACAGTGCTGATGTAAGGGGAGGGGAATGTCACGTCCCCATTTTGACCCCCTTTTTGCATTAAATCGTAAATGATGTAAATATTGTTATTTAATCATGGTGAGGAGCTCAAGGCCAAGGCCCCACCATTGATTTAACGTTTTATGTATCGGAAATTAAAAATAGATTCCTATGGTTCTTGTGCTAGATAGGCACAATGTAAATTAAGACATCATGTAAATACGAATTTTAATTAAAAAAAAACCCACAACTAGATATGCAATGCAACAAAGAGATGGGGGCATGATTCTACAAGGAATAGGGACGAAAATTATTCAAACCCCTGAGCCAATGGTGCTAACCCATGTGTTAATGAGAAAACCCATAAACCCTCAACTACCCATTCTGACTTATGCACCCAATCATTTAATTATTCCAGAAATTGGTTGAGGCAGTTAATGCCTTGGGAATGAAGAGGCATGGCAGCCAATTTCGTGCATGGGCAAGCCATCAACCTGGGAAAATGTACTTTTGCTTCTGGGGCAAGAAAACACCCACGAAATGGTGCCCAAAGCCATTCTAAACCCATAGTCTTTCCTCTCTCACGCAGTCTGAGCTAGCTGGGCTTTCCCCATCATGTTTTTTACCAATTTCCTACATTTTTCCATAGCTAGGATCTCGTTTTTGTGTTGCACAGTGGCTAGGAGAAAGGGAGTCACGTTTTGGGGGTTTATAGAGGTCTTTTTTGCCCCTCAAATGCAGAAAAACGTTTTCTGAAAATGAATTTGCTCTCCCGGGGTTTATTCCCCATCTACCAGTTGTTTTGGTTGCCCACGTTTTTCAGCACTTGTGTTTTGTTGTAGGGTGCATCCCTGTGTTGGTTGGAAATTATGAGCAAGAATTAGGAGTGGAAGTGGACCAGAATTGGCTTGATAAATCTAGTGAGGAGGTAACCTCTCAAGAGTATCAAAAGGGCTGGTTGCTCTTCTATGCACACCTTGAAGAACACTAGAATGGGAGGTATGGCCTGAGGGACTGTGTATTAGTGAAGGGAATACTTCCTTGTGCCAGGTGTGTAGGTATTGTGGAGACCAAGCTAGATAGATCTTGCAGAGGGTACCCATATCTCTATGGATGATCCCACTAGCTTAGCAATTCTTCCTTCCATTGCCTAATAGCCTGATAAACCCAACTGTAGATTGGCTTGGCTGATTTGGTGTATCTTTGGGCTATGTGTGAATCTGTTGTTCCTTGATTCCTTGTAGAGATCATGTCCAGCTCAGGGGTGGCAGTGTGTTGATATATTGATGATCACAACTGGCCTATGGTTGGGTGGAACGTTGCAGTTGCATAGCCAGTTGCTTGGGACTACTTTGTTATAAGATAAGTATTCTCTTGTGTTAACTTTGCAATTATTTATTTGATGAATATCTTGAATGTATGATGGATGTGTAATTGAAATTAATTCCGTTTTGGTTTCTTATAATTATACATTTCCATATGTCTTTTTATATTATGTGAATGCTTATTCAATAAGTTCATGGGGCTAGATGCCCGGTTTTAGCATCACGATCCTCTCCATCGCACTGGTATGATGGGAGGGGACGTGACATGGAACTAGACTTGTCGGACGAAGGACACTGTTGAAGTACAACTGACTCTGAACTAACAATCTCAAATGAAGTACAACATGTCTGCCGACCAATACAGTGCAAATCCATGGTAGTAATGACCGACTGAACACAATCATGGCTACTAGACACAAGCGTAGATCCATGATGAGATGATAACATAGCCAGGACCAATACAAATGTGGATCCGTGTGATATAACTCAATACAAAATCCATCGCAACCTGGGTAAAACATGACTCCCTAGGGTCTTCAAGCTGAACCCGCAATGATACGAATCTATCCATTGGATTACAAATGTCTTGATGTTGAACATGGTAGAAACCACTTGATTACCGACCATTGATGTAAACCGTTAACAAGTGCGAGGGAGATCACAATTGATGTCAATGATTCCCAAGGTATCACAGTACATGTCATCGAGCATGAATAAATGAGTTGAAGTCGAACGTAAGGAGAAATATTTTAATCAAGAGTCAATGACGTAAACTCATGTTGAAAGTGAGGTAACCTGCCATTGAGGCATGTAGGGCCAAGGTACTTGATTGGTTTCTAGATTCGATCCTCGGATGATGCGTTGAAGTCGACAAGGATGAATCCGTCGAAGGAGGGCCATGGTGAATCCCCCGTCAATCAACACGAAACACGACAAAAAATGTATAGGGTAGATCAGATGGTACAGTAACATGCAAGACTGACTCAGAGTAGACCGACGTGATGGAGGGTGTACTGACTATAGATGATAAATGATAGACATATTCTTGAACATGGGCATGGCATGACTTGGCAGTATTGACACGACAAGTGCGACACAAATTCTTAAAGCGACTAATGATGGAAGCTTTTCTTTGAATGATTCAAAGGAGTAACAAGTCTCAGGAAATAAGTGGAACTCGATGACAAACGGATGATCCAAGTGTTGTATGGAAATGCAGATGAGTGCCATGTTCAAGAATGACTACATATTGCCACTAACAAGGTATGTAACACAAATGCTTTCCTTTTTCCCCATCATGAATGATGAGTGCCTCATGTGTTTTTTACGAGCTTTATGAGGGTAACCAGATGCTTGGTATAGCTCATCTCATAGATGAGTCCAATCCCAAATGTTTTCCAAGCCTGGGATAGGAGGGGTTCGTCCCATGAGGGGCCCTTCAATGTGAGAATTTAACGATTCCATAGAAGGTAAACTCGGTCGTCATTTCATGTTTAGAGAGTCTGAAAAGAACTAAAGAAGACTCCAATGGTCCTTTTTCGTAAAGTTAGCCTCATCGCCCGAAAAAGGGTAAAACAACGCGGGAGAGGACTCTTCCAGTCACGATTGGCTAGAGTATACCTTTTTCGTAACTAGTTCCTCCTAGTCCGAAAAAGGGGTAAACTATTACTAGGAAGACAACCGTTCAAATACTTTAACAACCATGAATGCGACAAGTTCGCTTGGCAATCTTTTCATTTTTCGAGAGCCTGAAAAGAGCCTAACGGTAGACTCCGGGGGTTGTCCTTTTCCGTGGGAGTTTAACGAGCCCAGAAAAATGATAAATGATAAATCGGTACTTGTTCTCATAGTTTCATGAGTACGAGAACAAAAGAAGAGTAAACTTATCATCACGCAATAATTACAAACTAACCGTTGCTAAAATAAGGATAAAATGTTCAAGGGAGTGTTCTTACTTGTGATGACCGTTGTGATACAAGAAACGACACAACAGACTACTTACAACTCCTGCACACTAGAAAATGTGTCAAATAGCCCCAAATACGACAAAAACAGTCAACACTATGATAAATGGCCTAAGAGCATCAAAATATTTGAAAAGGAATATTCTATTCTATTCTATTGTTTCATTTGCCAATTTGGGAGGAGAAGTACCAATTTGGAGCCAAAATTTCCTTTGCCGATTCCGGGAGCTACAATCCACCATTTCACCCACTGTCAGGAGAAGGGAAGCCTAAACTTCATCCAGCAACTTTCCAGTGGATTAGATTTTGTTATTAGGTTCAATTTTTTGGTTTTTTGATGAATTCATGGAGGGCTATTGCGCCCTTGGCTCGTCGTAGTTGGCCCTTTTGGGAACTACGACGAGACCGACTCGGCGCAAGTCCCGAATGAGTGAAGTGCGACGACATCGCACTGTATGCAAAAGTAAGGTGCGACGGTGAAGATGCATTTCCCAAACATCAAAATAAACTCAAAAAATGAACTTGCTGTGGTTGAAGTAGGATCTAACAGTGTTTAAATGTCCCTTTTGGAAGGTTGCTAGCAAGCCAACATGGTTTTAGAGTGGCGGGAAAGAGAAAACGAAGTAGAAGATGTACAAGCTACGAATGATCCACAATGTGTGGATGCCTTGAGGAACTGCGGTTTGCTCAAGTTATTTGAGATTCAGGGGATGAGATCCCAAATCCTGTTGCTATCACACATGCTCCAGAGTTGGGATGCGGCCCAACAACACTTCGTGATTGGTGAGCACATCCTCACAATAGATGTTGAGGACATCTATTTTCTTACTAGTTTGTCCCAGAGAGGGGACCCTGTATCTCTTACTGGAACACGGGCCAGTGACCGCACAGTCAATGACATGGTGTCACAGCATTGTACCGCACTTATTTGATCTTCCAATGGGAAGATTCCTATTAGGGATGTGGTGAACTGCCCATTGCGTACCATACTGTTTAATATTACTAGAGTGGCAGGAATCCTAGCCCCACACATGGCTACTCGGGCTCAGATGTTTTATGGGAAGGACTGCATGTCCCCCAAGGTTTTCAACTGGTGCGAGGGTCTCCTCGCAAACCTCCTAGCTCAGCTGACCAAGTGTCGGCGGGGAGAGCTCAAGCAGTTTGGTTATGGATCGATCGTGGTATCATTCCTTTTGGAGTGGATCCCTCTCTTGCGTCCACAGCTAGTACTAGATGACAGGGAGCCTAGAGATCCCACATGCTCAGATGGGCTGAGGTGATGACCCGTCATGGTGGAGGACCTATCATCAGCTTTGGTCTTGAGTTCTTCAGCTGGCTGGAAGGCCATTTACTCATGGTTGAGGAATTCCCATACGGCGGTACGGATTTCAAAGAGGATCCTGACTTAGTGCTGCTTGAGGGTGCAGCATGGAGTGACATGGGTGAGAAAAAAAACCCTTGTACTTTTAGTTTTGCATATTTATCATTTTTTTTTATGCAGTACTGACAAGTATGTAACATGTGTGTGCAGATGTGGGGCCTGTACGGCTGGTAGGACTCTCCCTTTTGGCGAGAAGAGATAGAGGTGGGGAAGCAGTTGTGCCCCCAGGTGCTCATGCTGCCATCGAGGAGATGGAGGAGGTATACAGGAACTTGTCCCAATTGACAGTAGAGGTTCCTAAGCCAGTAATAGATGACCTGCCAAGACCTATGCAGAGGATTGGGGTTGGAGCGTCCGTACGCTTCAATGCCCTACTGTGCAAGGTAGCGAGGACCGTGGATTGCGTCCTTTCTCAGCGACAGTGGGTTGTCCATGCTAGGGGTGGTGTACGGGTCAGGCGTTAGGCCTGATGACACTATTATACTTGTACTGAGAGCTTAGAGGCCTAAGATTTTGTACTACTGAAAGCTACGAGGCTTCAGATTTTGTAGAGATTCACTGAAAGCCATCGTGCTTCAGATTTTGTACTAGCTCTACTTTTGAATGATATATATATACAGACATTCCCAACGATTTATACATTATGTGTTTTAAAATGATGAGTGATGTGATCTTGTTTACATGTTTGCTTTTATACATTGCATTATTTACATGTTGTGCATGCTTTTAAATATTATGAACATTATGTGTGTGTGATGTATTAATCCAAAATGAAGTTGGCCATCGAGTCAGCAACTGTGTTTAACTCTTGTGGAATGTGTAGGTATTGAATGGATTCAAATGACCTTTCCAGGAGATGTACTCGTCTGAAGAGATAGAGTAAGGTGGGATCACGGATGGTGTAAACCCGGTTAAGATGGGAAACCAATAATTGAGAATCCATGTGGATGACAATGTGGTTCATACCCAAGGAAAAGGTGTTAGCTAGGGTTTCGATTACTGCCTGATATTCTGCGGTGTTGATGTATATGTAACTTCGGAATGTATTTCATATATGTATGTTGTATGTACTCCTATAGAGATGGTATTATTCCTCTATACGGAAGTGTCGTCATTTATATTGTAAATGTCGTAACTTATACTTGATGGGTTATTAGACCACCTTGTTGGGGTCGGCCCTGTATAAGTCATGTGGGTCAAAGGGTTATTAGACCACCCTATTGGGGGTTGGCCATGTGGTTCGAAGGGTTATTAGACCACCCTAATGGGGGTCGGCCCAGTCAGCATTATGTTATGTGGTTAAGTTCGAGCCTATATGTTTTATGTAAAAGACAAGTCAAGTCAAGTATAAATAGAGTGCGGGAGGCACTCTATTTGATCACTCACTTCTCACTCATGCACTCAAGGAGGAGTGGTGCACTTATGGAGGAGGAGAATCTGCTGCTAGGATATGTCTATCTCTTATGTTTGGGTTGTATCATTGCTCTATCTATCTCTGAGGAAGTTATTGGGGTTTTTCACCTTTATGGTTTTCCCCAAGTAAATCTTTGTGTCTCTTGTGTGCTTGCATTATTGTCTCCATGATTGATATGCTGTAGATATGATGTACATGTTGTTCTCTCAGTTAAGATCCTAGATCAGATTGAAGTAAATTCTGAAAATTTAACATGTGGCATTGTTGGTCGCAAACCCTAGGCAACTTCCTCCTGAGCTAATGAGCTCACCTGTTGGGGAATATAGTACCCAGGCTATTGAAGCAAGGTTATGGGTATGATGGCTAGCGCCGTCCGCAAATCCATATCACATTTCCATTTGCACACGCAGACATAACATGGTATAAGGAGCGGAAACAATATCTAAAGACACTCAAAAATAAAAGTGTCACAGCACACAAAAAACATGCCATGTACAATATATACAAGAAAGTCTAAACGTGACAAGTTTAGGAATATTATCTCTTCAGGTAAAGCCCATTGCGAGGTTCACCCAAAGAGATTCTGTCGTAGTCTTCAATCTCGTAAGATCCCTTTTCCAAAACACGTTTGACAATGTAAGGTCCATGCCACATGGATTTGAACTTTCCTGCTCCTAGTTTGTCGTGCTTCTAGTCATCAGTGAGGACTAGGTCACCCTCGTTAAAGATACGAGGTTCAACTGACTTGTCATATTGGGCTTTGATGCATTTCTTATGCTTTTCATTAGCAAGAGCAGCATCTCAGTGGGACTCGTCAAGTTTTGCTAAGTGCGGGAGACGTTCTTCTTCGACAGTAGTATTAGGAAGAAGTTCGACAGCGAGTTGTAGACACAGAATTTTGCACTCTATATGTAGGACAACCTCCAATCCATAGACTAGTTGGAAAGGAGTGTAACCTGTGACAGTTTTAACGGAGGTTCTGTAGGCCTATAACGCGGAAAAGAGCATGTTATGCCAATTGGATTTCTGCGTACCTACCATCCTTTGGATCATGGTTTTCAAGACTTTGTTAATGGCCTCAACTTGTCCATTGGACTGCGGGTAGTAGGGTGTTGAATTTTCATGGCTAAAACCCAACCTATCACTCAGTTCATCAACCATATGGTTCTGAAAATGGGAACCATGATCGGTAACAATTGCCTGAGTAACTCCGAACCATGCTATTACATCACTGAACATGAAGAGTGCAACGGTTTTTCCGTTGTTCTGGTATGTAGGCATAGCCTCGGCCCACTTTGTAAATTAATCCACAGCTATAATGATGTAACTATGCCCCCCGGTCGAGGTAGGCTTACAATGCATAAATTCAATGCCCCGTTTTGTAAAGGGTTCTATGACAATAACCGGGTGTAATGGGGTGGGGTGGGTGTGCTTCTTCATATGGAAGTGTTGGTAAGGAGGACATTTGTTTACAGCCTTAATACAATCTTTGAAGATAGTAGGCCAATAATATCCTATGCACAAAATCTTTTGGGTTGTAGCCATCCCAGAGAGGTGACCACCACATGCCCCAGCATGACAGTCATTCAGAACGCGTTCGGCTTCAGCGTGAGTTAGACAACGTTGAAGAATTGAATCAATGCAATGGTGATACAAAGTATCATTGATGATTAAATAATACTTCACATTGTGACGTATCTTACGACGGTCGTCACGAGACAGTTGAAGGTTGAAGCATTGGGTTTAAAGATATAATGAGATATCTCCATACCATGGATCAGTCGTACTGATGAGAAACAATGATTCATCCAGAAAAGAGTCATTGTGCTCAATTTCTACATCAGGACCGGGAAGGTCACATATCAGCTTAGAAAACACCAAAGACTTTTTTGACTTGGATTTCTCGAAGAGAAGATCAAATTCTTGCAGTATCACGATCCAGTGTGAATACTTGCCCGCAAACACCTGTCGGGTCAAGACATGGTACATGGGGTTCGAGTCTGCGATGATAGTGGTGGTGCGGAGCAAGATATAGTGCCGGAACTTTTGGATGGCGATGACCACCATGAATGCGATTTTTTGACATGTGAATATCTAGTTTTAGTGTCAGTGAGACCCTTACTTGCATAGTATATTACATGTTCCTGGTCGTTTTCATCATCCTGTACCAAAATGATGGCGATAGTGGTAGCAGAAGTGGCGAGATATAAGATATAATCTCGATAATAATTGGGCGGTTGGAGCACAGGGGAATGCATGATGGAATGTTCGATACTGTCGAAGGATTGTTGAGCTTGGTCATCCCAAATGAATGGGATGTCCTTCTTGAGCAGTCTCATACACCCCTGAGTCTTCTCCCCGAAATTGCAAACAAAACATCTTAAATAAGTCGCCTTTCCTTGGAGACTTTGAATTTTCGTCACATCAGTCGGGGGGTGGCAGGTTGATGATGACCTCCACCTTTAAGGGATCAATGTGGATCCCATCCTTCAAAATGATAAATCCTAAGAGGCATCTAGATTCAACGTAGAAGATACACTTATGGGGATTCAGATGGATATTGTACCATCTGCATCTGAGGAAAATGGCCGTCAGATGATCAATGTGGAACTCGTGCTACTTTGAGTTGTTGATGTATATGTAACTTCGGAATGTATTTCATATATGTATATTGTACTCCTATAGAGATGGTATTATTCCTCTATACGGAAGTGTTTGTATTCCTATAGAGATGTTATTATTCCTCTATACGGAAGTGTCGTCATTTACATTGTAAGTGTTGTAACTTATACTTGATGGGTTATTAGACCACCTTGTTGGGGTAGGACATGTATAAGTCATGTGGGTCGAAGGGTTATTAGACCACCTTATTGGGTGTCGGCCCAGTCAGCATTATGTTATGTGGTTAAGTTGAGGCCGACCTAGTAAAGGTTATTAGGCAAGTCAAGTCAAGTATAAATAGAGTGCGGGAGGCACTCTATTTCATCATTCTATTCACACACACTCTTTGGAGAGTGGCGCACTTGTGGAGGAGGAGAATCTGCTGCTAGGAGAATACTATCTCTTGTACTTTGGTTGTATCATTAGTCTATCTATCTCTAAGGAAGTTATTGGGGTTTTTCACCTTTATGGTTTTCCCCAAGTAAACTTTGTGTCTCTTGTGTGCTTGCATTATTGTGTCCATGATTGATATGCTGTAGATATGATATACATGTTGTTCTCTTAGTTAAGATCCTAGATCAAATTGAAGTAAATTCTAAAAAATTAACATGGTATCAGAGCTAGCCTGAAAGAAGGCATGGTATGGCATGTATGACACTTGCTGCATTTACGATGCTTGGGATTGATATATAAAAAACCAGTCATCGTAGCACTTTCGCTATAAATCCATTTTGGCGAAATTTTCGGATCTAAAAATTCTACAAGTTAAATACCAGATCACCATGTACCTTGTGTCCAAAGAGAAACTTCTAATTCGTTGTACTTAACTTGGGCTAGGAAGATCCAAATGAAATTTCGTAAAACATGACAGGTAGTGCACGGACTGCACTTTCTCAGGTAACTTTTTTAGAGGCCGAAATGGAACAAGTGACACGTGGAACTCTGTACAAGTTCGCTCTCCTGTTTTATCCCATAAACAGGTCATGTTGCAACACTTGGAATAACTCTCTCTCAGAGAATCCATTTGAGGTCAAACCTATGGGGTTGGAAATATGACAGGTCAGGATATCACAAGAAAATTTTTCAGAACATGTGGATCGAAACGTTAGGAGCTACACTAGAAACAATTAGGTACATATTTCTGTCAAAAAGAATTATTTTTGAGCACCTTCATTCATGGCTTCCGGAATTTAGGGTTTCGGAGAAAGTTGGAATTCTTGTAATCAGAGACCACGGATGAATTCTACTCATCAAAATCAAAATTTAGAGACCAAGATCAGAATTTTTGGTTGGGCAGAAGGTCGGGCTTGATCAGACCCTAGTTTGGGACTTTGATCAAAAAAGTGGAAAATTAGGGCTTCTGTAAAAATGGGAATTTTTGAAATCTGTGACCATGGATGGAAGCTCCTCAGAAAAATAAAAGCTTATAGATTTGGGTTGAACCTTTTGATTGGGAAGAAGGGTGGGATTTATCAAACCCTAGTTCGAGGTCATGTCTAGTGAATTCAGAAGTTTCAAAGACAAATTTGAGGGGTGAAACTTTGCAGTTTTCAAATTCTGAGTATACCAGTTTGATCAGCTCATCAAGGCGCATATTTCTATCCTTTCGGAAGTTTGAATTTTTAGGGTTTCTCTGAAAAACCCTAATCCAGCTCAAGATCCAGTTCCTGCAAATCAAGTGGATTGGGTTAATCCTAGAAGAGAATGGATTGGTCATCTGTAGAAGTGAAGAAGTTCTTGTTTCAGAGGGAGATGATGTTAAATTTTAAGAATTTACTTCAATCTGATCTAGGATCTTAACTGAGAGAACAACATGTACGAAAAATCTACAGCATATCAATCATGGACACAATAATGCAAGCTCACAAGAGACACAGAGTTTACTTGGAGAAAACCATAAAGGTGAAAAACCCCAATAACTTCCTTAGAGATTGATAGAGCAATGATACAACCAGAATACAAGAGATAGTCTTCTCCTAGCAACAGAGCCTGCTCCTCCACAAGTGCGCCACTCTCCCAAGTGTGAGTGACAGAATAGAATGTGTAAAATGAGAGAGACACACTCTCTATTTATACAATAACTTGACTTGACCTTTACTCAACTAGGTCAGCCTCAACTTAACCACTTAACATAATGCTGACTAGGCCGACCCCCACTAGGGTGGTCAAATAACCCTTTGACCCACATGGCTGACCCCCAATAGGGTGGTCTAATAACCCTTTGACCCACATGACTTATACAGGGATGACCCCAACAAGGTGGTCTAATAACCCATCGAGTATAAGTTACAACACTTACAATATAAATGATGACACTTCTGTATAGAGGAATAATAACATCTCTATAGGAATACAAACACTTCCGTATAGAGGAATAATACCATCTCTATAGGAGTACAAAATACATATATGAAATACATGGGTGAAATACATTCCGAAGTTACATATACATCAACACTCTCTCTTAACTAGGAAGGTATTTCTCGACATAGGTCTTCTAGCACAAGTCATCTTCTCTGGATCATCGTCATTGGATAATTGTCACAGAGTCATCATAATCATCACTGCTACTGCTATCTCAATCAATCTCAAAATCTACTCGTCATAGGAATTTCTACAGAACCAATCCTTTTTCATACTAGATGTAGGCCCACCACCTGCAGGTCTTCGTCATCACTGGCCATACTATGGAATCCTCAGGACTTATTACGTGCGTCACAAAACCTGGCTGCAGCATCCCAGGCTATTATGAGCACACAGCTCTACCTGTCAGATCTTCCAGGAGCACATTACATGTGACCCATCACAAAACCTGGCTGAAGCATCCCAGGCTTTTTCAAGCACACAGCTCTACCTGTCGGATCTCCCAAGAGCACATTACATGTGATCTCACCACAAAACCTGGCTGAAGCATCCTAGGATGTTACGAGCACACAACTCTACCTGTCGGATATCCCAGGAGCACATTACATGTGGTCCACCACAAAACCTGGCTGAAGCATCTGAGGCCTTTTTCATTCATCCAGATCTCCTAGGAGCAAATTACATGTGGTCATGGAAAACCTAGCTGAAGCATCTAAGGCCTTTTTCATCCTGTCTAGATCTCCCAGGAGCAAATTACATGCCATAGGACAAAACCTCGCAAGAGCATCTCAGGATGTTACGGGTACACAACTCTGACTTGAAGATCTCCTAGGGCACAAATTACATGTCCTCCGAGAGCAATGTCTCGAAAGAGAATCCCAGGCTGTTACGGGTACACAAATCCGACCTATAGGATCTCCCAGACATGCTCATCTGCACAACCTGATCCATGGCCACAAAGTATCATCCTGATACTCACCATACATCATTTTGATCATCATCACTGCAACATCCTGCTGCATGTCACTTGGAGAAGCTCATCATCCACGATCATCCTGATCATACAATGCATCCACCTGATGCATACCAAGTATCTACCTGATACATATCATCATACATGATCTCAGTATCCACTTGATACATATACAGATACATGGTCCAAGCATCCAACATGATGCATATACAAAATACATACAAATGATCCAATTGATCATATCTAGCATCCAACATGATGCATACATACATAAATGATTCAACTGATCATATCCAGCATCCAACATGATGCATATATATAAATGATCCAACTGATCATAACAAGCATCCAACATGATGCATATATACATATACAGAGTAGTAACTGGAGCATCGTCTTGATGCTCATCATCCATGATCCTCCTGATCATCATAGCATTGTCCTCTTCAAATCATCTCATCGTCCACGAAGCACAGCCTAGATGCACATCATCCAGCACTTACACCACCGACATGGGAGAACACATCTACCACCATGTGAAAAATGGCTCAGCAATTACATCACGACCAAGCGAGAACATATCAACCATGTCAAAACAGCTCATGTGCATCTGCATCTTCCGGACTCATCACTTCCCTTTGGAAGGAACCTTGACCTAAAGTGCACCAAGCCTCTCTCTGAAGTACTCAAACTGCACTCTGGCCAATGGCTTGGTCAATACATCTGCAACCTGCTCATCCATCGCAACATACTCTGCTTTGGCTATACTCAGTGCTACGCAGGACTGCTTCCTGCTAAACCAAGAGATCACACCTGATCCCATACTGAAGCAACACCCAGAAGTGCTCTTCCTATCTGTAGCACTGCATGCCCAATCTGAATCAAGATAACCCTGCAGGTTAAACTTTTGATTCACATTGTACTTGAGCCCATAATCAACCGGATCAGATGGAGCATCACACAGAAGCTTTCGGTTCGATTCCATAGGTGTGGCCATAGCCTTGTAGTCCATCATCCCGAACCTCTTCAGGATCTCTACTGCATGCTTCCCTTGTCCAAGGAAGATTCCATCCGCACTCTGCCACACCTTTATGCCAAAAACAAATAGTGCATCATCCCCAAGTTCTGCATGGATATATGACTACACCATTCAAGAAAGCTATCTTGAAATCCATCTAGTGTATCTTCTATTTCATCACTTTTATATTTCTCTATGCTGCCATCTGCAGCATGCTTGATCTGATAGTTCCATTTGGAAGTCACAACAGACTTCCCTTTAGCTCTTGGGACCGCATCCCAAACATCATTATTCATGATCAACGGATCATGGCATTCTTCCCATATCCTAGGAACTTCAATATCTTCAATAGATAATTTTGTTGCTTGAACAAATGTTGTAGTCCTTCTTTTGTAGGTGAAGGTATATGGTCTTTCCTACAAAACAAGTTAAATTGCATGATTAAAAACATCTCATAATTTTCAGACAAATTCTTACACATAAATAAATATGTCATACAGTCATGCAATTATCTTAGCCACTACTTCAATACAACATTCATCCATGTTCCACAACTTTCTAGATGCCTTCTAGTCTCTACCAGAACATTGTTAAGAGTTTGCCCTACTCCCAACATGTCAGCAAAGAGGTTTCATTCTAGATAAGTAACACTGGAATGTTGTACAGTGCCATAGGCCACTTACCCATCACATGCATATTATTAGTATACTGTTCATTAATGGAATCATTTTAATATGCACAATACATATCCTAAGTCTAGGAACATGAGCATATACATCATTGAACAATTTTATTTAAACAAACAAATATGCAAGAAATGATAATAAAAATACTTATCTTTGTTTGATTGTTGGGTTGAATCCCTCTCAGTCTTTGCTTCTTTTTCTGCAACTCCATTCTGATGTGGATTGTGAGAAGTGGTCAACTCCCTCTGAATATCTGCATCCTTACAGAAACTACTGGAGTGTGCTCCCTCTTGAGCTTTGCTTCTTGGATTACCTATTCTTAAACTTATATTCATTCTCGATCCCTATGCATGCTTGTTAGTATCATCATTGTGTTATCCTTGAGGACTCATACATAATCACACATTTATTAGTATAATCTTAATACTATCAAAACACAATAATCTTAAGCATGTATAGTCATGATCATTTCAAACAGAAATAATAAGCATTAGTATTCAAGGTTTCAGGGAAGTCTTCTTTTACTCATGCATATTCTTATTTGATCGTAGAACTCTTCTAGTTAGTTAAATCATCAATCAAGATAAGAGATATAATATGCATAAAACCTATGATTACTCAAACCTATGCCTTCATCATTCTTCTGGTTAGTCATATCATCAATTATGGTAAGAAACATAATATGCATACAACCATGACTATTCAAACCTATGACTTCATGAATAATAATTACCAACAACGAAACAGTATAAGATCCTAACACAAGGTAGGATTCTAGCTTGATATAGGAAAAACATACCTGGATTAGCATGCTAGCTAGTTATGTCTAACATACCCGCATAATGTCTACTGGTTCTCTTCAGTGACTTGTGCTAGTAACCTACATGTCTCATAAGTTAACCATTGTAGAACCAAGTTATACATACCTCGTAAGTAGATATTCTATGTGATCCATGACAATGGATGAATATTCGTCTTCATGTCACCATGATCGTATGTTCTTGAAGTAGAACATGATTTTTCTTTCTTGGTGTACCTTTTATGTTAGCGAACAACATAAAGCTCATACAACATCACAATGCATTAGTACATTCATAACTGTCAAAACCTTAATCAATGAACATCTTCTATTAAGGTGATACGGCAAGTCTAGTAATTAATCAAGATTGTACTGTAATGATAAACATATGATAAACTTAATGGTGAAACATACCTATAAGCCATACCTATCAAGATTGGTTGTAATATTCTTATGGAAGGCCTTAGCCTCATCTCCCTCTGAGACAGGAACTTCTTCACTTATGCAAGTGACCAATCCATTATCTTCTAGGATTAACCCAATCCACTTGATTTGCAGGAACTGGATCTGGAGCTATAATAGGGTTTGTCAGAGAAACCCCAAAAATTCAAACTTTGAATTTCAAACTTCCGAAAGGATAGAAATATGCGCCTTGATGAGCTGATCAAGCTGGTATATTCAGAATTTGAAAAATACTAAGTTTCACTCCTTAGTTTTGCCTTTGAAACTTTTGTATTCACTGGACGTGACCTAAAACTAGGGTTTGATGAAGCCCACTCTTCTGCCCAATCAAAAGATTTGATCCAAAGCTCTAAGCTTCTATTTTTATGAGGAGCTTCCAGCCATGGTCACAGATTTCAAAAATTTCCATTTTTGCAGAAGCCCTAATTTTCCACTTTTCTTATCAAAGTCCCGAACTAGGGTCTGATCAAGCTCGGCCTTCTTCCCAACAAAAAATTCTGATCTTGGTCTCTAAATTTTGATTTTTATGAGTAGCATTCAGCCATGGTCTCCAATTACAAAAATTCCAACTTTCTCCAAAGCCCTAAATTCCGGAAGCCATGAATGAAGGTGCTCAAGAATAATTCTGATTTGACAGAAATATGTACCTGATTGTTTCTGGTGTAACTCCAAACTTTTCAATCCACAGGGTCTGAAAATTTTCCTGAGATAGCCCGACCTGTTATCATTCCTTCCCGACAGGTCTGACCTCAATTGGATTCTTTGAGAGAAAGTTATTCCAAGTGTCGCAACGTGACCTGTTTATGGAATAATACAGGAGAGCGAACTTGTACGGCGTGCCACATGTCACTGGTTCAAATTCGGGCTCTGAAAACCTTTCTTGAGATAGCTCGACCTGTTATATTTCCATCTCGACAAGTATGACCTCAATTGGATTCTCTGAGAGAGAGTTATGCCAAGTGTTGTAACGTGACCTGTTTATGGGATAATACAAGAGAGAGAACTTGTACTTCATGCCACGTGTCATTGGTTCAACTTCGGGCTCTGAAAAATTTGCTTGAGATAGTACAGTCTGTGTACTACCTGTCACTTTTTATGAAATTTCATTTGGAGCTTCCTAGCCCAAGTTATGACCTTTTTCCCAAGGTCACCTGATTTTGACTCAGATCTGGAAGAGGCAGAAACCCTGTATTGTACAGATCATAAATCACAAAGTACAACGAATTAGAGGTTTTCCTTTGGACACAAGATACGTGGGGATCTGATATTCGACCTGTAAAAGTTTCAGATCTGAAAACTTTTCCAAAATGGATTTATAGCGAAAGTTCTACAATGACTGGTTTTTTCTATATCAAGCCCTAGTATCATGCCTTCTTTCAGGCTAGCTCTGATAGCATGTTAAATTTTCAGAATTTACTTCAATATGATATAGGATCTTAACTGAGAGAACAATATGTACAACAAATCTATAGCATATCAATCATGGACACAATAATGCAAGCACACAAGAGACACAGAGTTGGCGAAAACCATAAAGGTGAAAAACCCCAATAACTTCCTCAAAGATAGATAGAGCAATGATACAACCAGAATACAAGAGATAGTCTTCTCCTAGCAGTAGACCCTCCTCCTCCACAAGTGCGCCACTCTCCCAAGTGTGAGTGAGAGAATAGAATGTGTAAAATGAGAGAGACACACTCTCTATTTATACACTAACTTGACTTGACCTTTACTCAACTAGGTCGGCCTCAACTTAACCACTTAACATAATGCTGACTGGGCCGACCCCCACTAGGGTTGTCTAATAACCCTTTGACCCACATGGCCGACCCCTAATAGGGTGGTCTAATAACCCTTTGACCCACATGACTTATACAGGGCCAACCCCAACAAGGTGGTCTAATAACCCATCAAGTATAAGTTACGACACTTACAATATAAATGATGACACTTCCGTATAGAGGAATAATAACATCTCTATAGGAATACAAACACTTCTGTATAGAGGAATAATACCATCTCTATAGGAGTACAAAATACATATATGAAATACATGGGTGAAATACATTCCGAAGTTACATATACATCAACAGATGAGGCTAAGGCCTTACATAAGAAGATTACAAGCAATTTCGACAGGTATGACTTATCCAGGTATGTTTCAAGATTTGTTCATGATTAATTCTATGGTATGTTTGTCTTCATATTATTACGGTTAGTACAATATTGTTTAAATTTAGACTTGTCGTATCACCTTAATAAAATTATGAATGCATGATAGAAGATATTCATTGATTATGGTGTTGACACTTATGATTGTACTAATGCATTATCGTGGTGTATGAGGTTTATGTTGTCCACTAACATGAAAGGTACACCAAGAAAGACAAATCATGTTCTAGTTCAAGAACATATGATCATGGTGACATGAAGACAAAGATTCATCCATTGTTATGGATCACATAGAAGATCCATTTACAAGGTATGTATAACTTGGTTCTATAATGGTAACCTATAAGATATTCAAGTTACTAGCACAAGTCATTGAAGAAGAACAAGAAGACATCATGTGAGTATGTTAGACATAACTAGCTAACATACTAATCCAGGTATGTTTTTCCTATATCAAGTTAGAATCCTACCTTGTGATAGGATCTCTTATATAAGTATACATGGCATGATTGATAATGATTATTCATGAGTTTGAGTAATCATGGGTGTAGGCATATTATGTTTCTTACTTTAATTTATGATATGACTAGCCATAAGAGTCGTTGAATACTAATGCTTATTATTTCTGTTTGAAATGATCATGACTATACATGTTTAATATTATTGTATTTTGATAGTATTAAGATTAGACTAATGAATGTGTGATTATGTATGAGACCTCGAGGATAACACAATGATGATACTAATAAGCATGCATAGTGATTAAGGATGGATATAAGTTCAAGGACAGGTAATTAAGGGAGAAAACTCCAGTTGTTCCTGCAAGGGATCAAAGATCAAGAGGGAGCACACTCTAGTTGTTCCTACAAGAAAGCAAAAATCAAGAGGGAGTACACTCCAGTTGTTCTTGCAAGGAAGAAAAGATAAAGAAGGAGCACACTTCAGTAGTTTCTACAAGGATGCATATATTCAGAGGGAGTTGACCACTTCTCACAATCCACATCAGAATGAAGTTGCAAAAAAGAATCAAAGACTGAGAGGGAGTCAACCCAACAAACAAACAAAGATAAGTATTTGAATTATCATTCCTTGCATATTTTATTGTTTAAATAATACTATGCAATAATACTCATGTTCCTAGAATTAGGTGTGTATTATGCATTTTAGAATAGTTGCATTGATGAACAGTATACTACTAATATACATGGGTAAGTGGCATATGGAACTGTACAACATTCCATTGCTACTTATCTAGAATGAAACCTCTTTGCTGACATGTTGGGAGTTGTGCACACTCTTAACAATTTTCTGGTAGAGATTGGAAGGCATCTAGAAAGTTACGGGATATGGATAAATGTTGTATTGAAGCATTGGCTAAGATAATTGCATGACTGTATGACATATTTCTTTATGTGTAAGAATTTGTTCTGAAAACTATGAGATGTTTTCTAGTCATGCAATTTAACTTGTTGTGTAGGAAAGATCATATATCATCACCTACAAAAGAAGGACTACAACATTTGTTCAGCAACAATGTTGTCTATTGAAAATATTGAAGATATTGAAGTTCCTAGGATCTGGGAAGAATACCATGATCGAGGAGTACCAGTCAATCATGAATATGTTTGGGATGCAGTCCCAAGACCTGAAGGAGAGTCTGTAGTGACTTCCAAGAGGATCTACAAGATCAAGCATGATGTAGTTGGTAGCATAGAGACTTTTGCTCCTGTAGCCAGATACACTTCCATTAGATCCGTACTTGCTCTGGCTGCAGTGATGAAATGGAAGATACACCAGATGGATTTCAAGACAGCTTTCTTGAATGGTGTAGTTGAAGATGAAGTGTATGTGGAGCAGCCACTTGGTTCTGAGTCACATGATAGGGAATCATATATGTGTAGAACTTGGTATGGTAGGATAGAAAACTTTCTATCTAGTTTGGGCTTTACCAAGAGTAAAGTGGATTCCAACCTTTACTACAAGGTTGAGGAAGGCAATCTAGTGATACTACTTTTGTATATGGCTGACCTGTTTATTGATTGCCGACATGTAGTGGAAGCATGCTTCCGAGTTCAAGATGAAGAACTTGGGTATGATGCACTACTTTCTTGGTATGGAGGTGTGGCAAAGTGCAGTTGGAATCTTCCTTGGACAAGGGAAGTATGCAGTAGAGATCTTGAAGAGGTTTGGGATAATGGACTGCAAGGCCATGGCCACACCTATGGCATCGAACCTGAAGCTTATGTGTGATGCTTCATTTGAACTGGTTGATATCACTATGTATGGTCAAATGATTGGGTCCTTGATGTACCTGATGAACACGAGACCAGATATTTGCTTTGCGGTGAACACATTGAGCCAGTTCCTGACGGATCCAAGAGTTGTTCACTTGGTTGTTGTAAAGCATATTCTGAGGTACCTGAAGGGTACAGTTGATTATGGGTTCAAGTATGATGCAAATCAAAAGAACCTGCAGGGTTATGTTGATTCAGATTGGGTAGGTAGTGTTGCAGATAGGAAGAGCACTTCTGGGTGCTGCTTTAGTATGGGATCAGGTGTGATCTCTTGGTTTAGCAGGAAGCAGTCCTGCGTAGCACTGAGTACAACCGAAGCAGAGTATGTTGTATCTTGTTCGGCTAGTTGTGAGGAAGTATGCCTTCGGAAGCTACTGTCTGAGTTATTTGATCTACCGCTGGAGGCTACTGGTATATTTTGTGACAACCAGAGTTATGTGAAGCTGTCTGAGAACCCAGTGTTCAATGACAGGTCAAAACACATAGAGATCAAATATAACTATATCAGGGATATGGTGCAGAGAGGAGTAGTGAAGCTCCTGTATGTTGCGATGGATGAGCAGATTGCAGATGTGTTGACGAAGCCACTAGCCAGAGTAAAGTTCGAGTACTTCAAAGAGAGGTTTGGTGTTCTTCAGATCGACGACACTTCAAGGAAGAAGTGATGGAGACATTTGCTGTAACTATTCCAAGCATGTTGGAAGGAGGATCCTTCGCATGGCTGTGGATGTAAGAGCTGGATGATGAGCATCAGGATGATGTTCTAGTTTCTGCTCTATATGATCTGTTGGATCATTTATGTATGTATGTATGCATCATGTTGGATGCTGGATATGATCAGTTGGATCATTTATATATGTATGCATCATGTTGGATGCTGGATATGATCAGCTGGATAATTTATGTATGTATGTATGTACGCATCATGTTGGATGCTAGTGGATACATTGTGTGGATCATGTATATTTGTATGATCAGGTAGATCATGTATGTTGATGGATACATTGTGTGGATCATGTATCTTTGTATGATCAGGTATATCATGTATGCTGATGGATACATTGTGTGGATCATGTATCTATGTATGTATCAGATAGATACATTGTATATGTTGATATGTATCAAGTAGATACTTGGTATGCATCAGGTGGATGCATTGTATGATCAGGATGATCATGGATGATGAGATTCTCCAGTTGACATGCATCAGGACGATGCAGTGATGATGATCAGGATGATCATGTGTACATCATGATGATGTATGGAGAGTATCAGGTTGATACTCTGTGGCCATGGACAGGTTGTGCAGATGAACATGTCTGGGAGATCCTATACGTTGGAGTTGTGTACCCGTAACATCCTGGGAAGGTCTTTAGAGACATTGCTCTGGGAGGACATATAATAGCGCCCTGGGAGATCCTTCAGGTTAGAGTTGTGTACCCGTAACATCATGGGATGCTCTTTCAAGGTTTTTTCCTATGGTATGTAATTTGCTCCTAGGAGATCTGGACAGGATGAAAAAGGCCTCAGATGCTTCAGCGAGGTTTTTCCATGACCATAGGTAATTTGATCCTAGGAGATCTGGACAGGATGAAAAAGGCCTCATATGCTTCAGCCAGGTTTTGTGGTGGACCACATGTAATGTGCTCCTGGGAGATCCGACAGGTAGAGTTGTGTGCTTGTAACAGCCTACGATGCTTCAGCTAGGTTTTGTGGTGAGATCACATGTAATGTGCTCCTAGGAGATCCGACAGGTAGAGCTGTGTGCTCGTAATAGCCTGGGATGGTTCACCTAGGTTTTGTGATGGGTCACATGTAATGTGATCCTGGGAGATCCGATAGGTAGAGCTGTGTGCTCGTAATAGCCTGGGATGATGCAGCCAGGTTTTGTGATGCACATAATAAGTCCTGAGGATTCCACAGTATGGCCAGTGATGATGAAGACTTGCAGGTGGTGGGCCTACATCCAGTATGAAAAAGGACTAGCTCTGTGGAACTTCCTATGATGAGTAGATTCAGAGATTGACTGAAATAGTAGAAGCAGTGACGATGACGACAACTCGATGACAATTATCCAGTGACGATGATCTAGAGAAGAAGACTTGTGCTAGAAGACCTGTGTCGAGAAATACCTTCTTAGTTAAGAGGGGGTGTTGATGTATTTGTAACTTCGGAATGTATTTCATATATGTATATTGTACTCCTATAGAGATGGTATTATTCCTCTATATGGAAGTGTTTGTATTCCTATAGAGATGTTATTATTCCTCTATACGGAAGTGTAGTCATTTATATTGTAAGTGTCGTAACTTATACTTCATGGGTTATTAGACCACCTTGTTGGGGTTGGCCCTATATAAGTCATGTGGGTCGAAGGGTTATTAGACCACCCTATTGGGTGTCGACCCAGTTAGAATTATGTTATGTGGTTAAGTTAAGGCCGACCTAGTAAAAGTTATTAGGCAAGTCAAGTCAAGTATAAATAGAGTGCGGGAGGCACTCTATTTCATCATTCTATTCACACACACTCTTTGGAGAGTGGATCACTTGTGGAGGAGGAGAAGCTGCTGCTAGGAGAAGACTATTTCTTGTACTTTGGTTGTATCATTGCTCTATCTATCTATGAGGAAGTTATTGGGGTTTTTCACCTTTATGGTTTTCCCCAAGTAAACTTTGTGTCTCTTGTGTGCTTGCATTATTGTGTCCATGATTGAGATGTGTAGATATGCTATACAAGTTGTTCTCTCAGTTAAGATCCTAGATCAGATTGAAGTAAATTCTGAAAAATTAACATGAGTGAGCAGAGAGATCGTCCAGGTAAGGTTCCACAATGTCCTTAATGTCATGGAAGGCATACGACATAGCCCGCTGAAACATGGTGCCAGCATTTTTAAGGCCAAACGGGAGTTTGCAGTATGCAAACGTTCCCCACGGGCAGATGAAATCTGTCTTGTGTTGGTCGGTGGGGTTGATCTCAATCAGGATGTAACCAGAAAAGACATCCATAAATGAGAAGATGATGCTTTTGACACAATTGTCGATGATATGGTCGATGAAGGGGGTCGAGTAGTTGTCTTTTGGACAAGCCCAGTTAAGGTCCCGATAATTGACACAGACGTGAATGGTACCCTGCTTTTTGTTCACAGGGACGACGTTTGAGACCCAATCCGTCAATGGGACAGGATAAATAAAACCATCCTTTAAGAGCTTTTCAATCTCTGCCTTGATTGCTACCGTCTTCCGGCGGTGTACCAGTCGCAATTTTTGGCATACAGGTTTGACGTCGGGATAGGTTTTTATCTCATGAGAAACAATTGCGGGGTCTATCCCAGGCATCTCCTCATAGGACCAAGCAAATATGTCTCGAAATTGTTTGAATAAGGCTGTGCAGCAGCTATTTCTTCAGGGGAACACTTCTGGCTTATGTGAATGTGTTCCACTATACCAGGTTTCACCAAGATGTCTACCGGGGTGGTTGGCTCAATGTTGGCCAAGTTTCCCTCCATGTCTGTAAGACATGTAAGGATGGGGGAATGAGGGAATGGGTAGATGTCTGGTGAGAAGAGGGTGTGGATGTTGTTCTCTATGTACTCCAAAGGAGGAAGAAAAGATGACCTATGGTGGAGATCATCCCACGGATCGTCGTCAACATTCATAACTTCCATGATGGAATCGTCTGAATGAAAAGTCCGAAGTAAGAAATTAGGTAGAGATGACGTCCGTTGTAGAGAACATGATGGAGAGGCCATGGTTAAATGGTCCTTCGGTGCTAATTGGATAGCCTCGTAAATAGGTTCAGTGGGTGAAAGAGGCATTATATCTCCAAGCGGGTGTGTTGTGGCTTCATCCGGTACAAGCCAAGTATCGGTAGAGTGAGATGAAATCTTTGTGGCGATCATGTTCACCATAGCGACATGATTAGGGGGTCCGTCGCCAGAAAAATGCCCATGAGAGATGAATCTTTCAAAAGGCCAACCCCTATACTCTCATACTATTTTGACATTTGTCCAATGGAACGAACATGGTCACCAGGATGAGTAGTCATGTCTGGTGCGCAAAAATCTAATTGATCAATAGTAACAATTTGTCCTTGGTGGGGGAATTGTACTATGCGGAAGACTGAAGAGGCTACCACCTGCATGGCGTAAAACCAATTGCGACCAAGCAAGAGATTATAATCTATTGGGTCCAAGACCACTTCCACATTAACGGTTACGGTATTTCCGCCCAAATCAACTACAACAGCTTGTAAGAGCCCATGAGGTTGAAAGCCACGCTGTTAGGAACCCATGTCAACCCTTCTATTTACTTTGTTAGTATATTGATGTTGGAAGCATATGCTTTGTAAGTCGTCCTGTAGTATTTGTTGATCCATAGTTTGTATTATTGTTGTTGGACGCATATGCTTTGTAAGTCGTCCCATAGTAATTATTGATCCATATTTTGTATTGGCTCATGGTTTGTATTGACACATGGTATGGACCCATGGTATTGGCTCCTAGACTTAGTATATAAGTTTGTGTTGAGACCAATGAAGGTACGTTGAAGTTATTTGTATTGAACTTGCTCAAAGGAGGTTGCCCCCTCGAAGTGGCCTACGATCAATATAAAAGTGATTCTGAGTTCTGTTATTTCTGCTATTTCATGTGTTTTCATTAATTAACTATTGCAGGTTCTTCACATCTGGTATCAGAGCACTTTCTTGGGCTCGTTGGGTGGAATTTCTGCCAATTTTTTTTTTCCCATCTGTTGCAAGTTTGGATTTGGGAATAATCCCTATCCACTTAACTGTGGGAAGCACTTTGGCATAAGCCCTAAAACTCATTGTGAGGAGTACCACAAGAACCCCAAAGTAGCTGGCCCATTGAGAGGACCTGCCAGCGAAAAGGGAAATGACCCCTACCTAATTGACTAGTTCCCACCCGTGAGGTAAACCAAGAGCTGTCGTTTGTGGAAAAGCGGTTATTAGTTTTACCTGAGTTGTGGAGTGAGGGGTACTACCCCAATACGCAAGCCGTTAGACAACATTGGTGGTTGAGTGAAAACCCTGAACTATTAGGAAGCCGAACATACCTGGGGTCCATATCTATGTTCAGCCGCACTGTTGCCGATCACTTCTGCATTATTTCAAATCCATTCCGAGCCATTTCAGATCTAGTCATTTCAGATCCATTCTTAAATCCGTTCCAGATCCATTTGTTTCATATCTATTCTGAAAGATGTTTCAGATCCAGCCATTTCAGATCCATTTGGCGCCGTTTAAGATCTATCTATTTTCAATCCCTTATTTTAACTCTGTTTCCCTTGAAACTTCCTAGACACCCCTGCAATCCCATTCTGCATATTTCATTCTTGAGGACCGTATCCCCAATTCTACTTCCCAAAGCCAAAAATCTCACATTTGTCTATTTTTAGGGTTTTCCATAACTTCTTCAATTTTCACCCACTCGCCTCCAGATTTTTCCACCGTGTTCATTCCCTATTTTTGCTTCTTTGTCCCTCTTTGACCAATTTTCTCATTCTTTCACCCTTCTTCTGAAATCCCCATTTTTTGCTTCCCTGTCCATCAGAAAGTGTCTAAAACCTAGTCAAACCCCAATTACCCATCCGAATTTTTCCCATATCCAAATTTCCCTTTACTAAATAAGCTTTTGTTTGTGTTTTTCTATCCATTCCCACAAAAAAAACTCCTAGTTATGGTTGTCAACTGCGTAGGAGCAAACACCATGGAGGAAGCACTTGCAGCCATCCAAACCAAACTCCAAGATCTGGATGAAAAATTTCTCAGCCTCCATTTTCAGCATTCAGCCATGAACAATAACCGACAGCAAGAATCTTCTGCAGCCAATGGGTTCTCTTCTTCCAGCTATTTTCGTGGTCCGAAGCTTGAATTTCCTTACTTCAATGGTACTGATCTGATTGGATGGATCTATCGTGCAGAACAATATTTCAATCTACATAATACTTTTGATGTCCAAAAAGTTCCACTTGCATCCTTTCATTTGGAACAGGAAGCCCTTCAATGGTACCATTGGTACATCAAGGCTCATGACGAGCCAAAATGGATAGATTTTTGCCAACTCCTTTTGCAACGATTTGGTCCTAGGGCTTTTGATGACTTCACCGAAGCACTCTGTTAACACCCAAAAAGTGCTCACTAGCTCATTCCCTTATTCACATGACCCATTTGTCCACTTTTCCACCATTTGAGCCTCTAAAGCCATCAAAAGGTCACCAAAAATACCATCATACACCTTTTTCCCTTCAAAATATATATTTTTCCTCAAAAAACACAAAAAACCCTCAAAAAGGGTCTAGAATTCCCAAAAAATATTAAAAGGGAATAAAAATATTCAAAAAAGGAAAAAAGAGGGAAAAAGAGACCTAAACCATGTTGGCCAATACCATTGGTTTCCTTAAAACCATAATGGTATTCCTCATCACCAAAAACTATAAAAAGATGATAGGGGCTCCTCACTTTCCATCCACATTTCATCCTATCCTTCTGCCGCCAAATTCCCATTGAGAGCCATTGCCTCCCATTTTGAGTTTGAAGACCCCCATTTCAACATCTTAGAGAAGAGACCATTGGAGCTTGGAGCACCTCAACCTTGGAGTTGCTCAACACCAAACATCCTCACCTTTGAGGTAATACAAAAAATCTATTATTTTTTACTCTTGTTCTTCCATAGATCTCTTGTTATTGATTTAGTTCTTGTTTATTTACACATGCTTATGTTAATGTTAGATTAAATTTATAATTTCTTTTGCTTTTATTCAAAGACTGCTATTACAAGTTAATAGGTGCATCCTTGCAAATGCTTGGTTGAAAAACCAAGCAACAGTTTTTTGGTGACTCCACTAGCTTTCGAGCTTTAAATTTTTTCTTTAGATCTTAGTTTTTTACTTGTTTTTACCATTCCAATTAGTAGATCTACCATACTAGACAGCATATTCATTGATACCCTGGCTATTGGCCCTTTCTGTAGCCTTTAACAGACCGAAATTTCACTTTTCGGTTTCATTTTCGGCGACATTTTTTCCGTTTTTCGCATCGCGACTTTTCGCCCGACAGTCGCGCGGCTCATCGCAGCCTTTTTCCTGGCTACGCGCCGCGGCTTCATGGACTTTTTCTGTGCTGCACATCGCGGCTTCGCGGCCTTTTTCCACACTGCACATCTCGGCTTTGCAACATTTTTCCGCGCTGCACATCGCGGCTTCACGGCTTTTTTCCACGCTGCACATCGCGGCTTTGCGGCTCAAACCCGCGATGCCCATCGCGGGTTTTTCCCTAAAACTCGTGATGCTATTATTTTTCATTCGGCCCAATTTTTAGAAAATATTTTGTTGCATTTTTTGCCCATTTAGCCTATTTTATAGCATTCTTTTTTCTGCATTATTACAACAATAGTGAATCATTTTCTATTACATATGCTCCATTAAAATCTTTTTAAAAATTTTCAGTAAGTGAAAGAAAGGTTTTTAGCACTTTGTTTAGATCATAGATTTCATTTCTTAGCAAATTTTGAACCATCTTTCAGATTTGCTCAATAGCTTTGTCCAAGCAAGCACTTACAAATCCATTTATTTCTTACAATATTTGCTTTCCTTTAAAAATTATTTCGAAAATCCATAGTTTTTGAAGTATTTTTGTTGAAAGCATTTACATTTCAGAAAAAGCCTTTTATTTTTTGCAAATTGGAATCATCTTGTTTTTTCATTTGTAATCAATCGCCCAAGCGAGGCAAATTCATTTTCAGTTAAATAATCACACTTGCACACAATCTGCCACATTTTTAATTAAGTGAGCTTTAAAATCTACTTAAACTCAACCAACACTTTAACCCCACTTGGGGAGCACTTAAAAAATCTTGTAGCTAGGTAGGGTTGGGGGGATAGGTGTTCCAATAACACCCCTCAATTATTTACATCTTAGACATAGTGGTTGTCTTTTAGGGTCCCAAAAATTCCTTATTATTTGTTGACACGGTTATACACCAATTTATTGGGAAAGCCTCTCCCTTAGGAGGGTTGAAGTAGCCAGACGGGTTCCGGAAGCCTGAGTGGAATACTGCTATCCATTCAGTAACTGAAGGATACCTTTCGCAGTTCTCAGTGTACTACCCGTATGGGAGTACAACGGTGATAGAACCAAATTGCAGATTCACCCAACCGAACGTGTCATGAATGGGGTATCCTAGTGACCAATTTTTAGGATTGTCTACCCGGTGTCCCTCCCGGTAGGGGGATATCTAGCCTTTGATTCCACTACCCATATTGTTTGACTTGGATTTCATCACCTTGCAGAGGATATGTTTAGATGATTCATAATACCACTTTTAGTTAGGCGTTTGCATGCTTTACTACCCCCCTTGGTTTAGTAAGCACCACTTTTTGCTAGGAACTGTTTGATTTTTGGTATTCTGACCACTTTTCTTGATTCCTCCACTTATTATAGCACAACTGTTATAATAAGTGCTTTTGAGGTTAGTTGTTGGACTGAGAGCCATTATTTTTTCATACTCCCCTCCTGCACACATCGTGGCATTAGGGTCTTGAGTTTTTTATATCACCACCATCCATTAGCATTTTTATACATATCTCACCATTGAGAACTTAAGACGATCCCGCCGTTTTCAGGGTGAACCCCCTCAGTTTGGTACACTTAACTCTACACGTCATAGACGTAGAGCATTGTCCCTTGACTCCACACGTCATCGGCATAGAATCCAGTCATCCAATTCTGACACGCCTCATTTCACATCTGATTCTGAGGCTGAATCCGAACACCCTACTGAGACATCAACAACCAACCACATGGCTGGATCACAATATGACCCCCTTTTCACCAGTGCTATTGGAGCTACATCAACAAACCCCACCACCACTGTGACAACCACGGTAGCCACACCCCCTCTAGGCATGCCTAACATAGTGGCCACACCCCCTCTAGGCATGCCCAACATAGGTCCAACGCCTATTTTAGGTATGCCCAACATGGGCATCACCCCCCCCCCCCCCCCCCCCCCCCCCCGATCATTACCACTACCTAGATCCTAGTGATTACTAGAACCATTCCTAACCCATTTGCAACCCATGTTGCACTTGGGAGCGACAGCCCCTCCCACACCACAACGGCTGGAGGTAACATCCCTTTCACACCTAGCATACCCTTAGGGGGCACTTGACCACTCCATAATGCTACCATTAACAGTTATGCCCCAGTGACCATGCCACACCCATCTACCAGTCTGCCATACATGGCTAGTCTATACTTACAAGACCTGGCAAGGTTAACCAATGACCCTATTAGACACAACCGTACCTCGCCATCCATTCCCACCAAGCTTCCCTCAGATATCCCAAAATTTGAAGGCAAAGCTGGGGAAGATCCCCAGACCACATCATGTTGTTTCACCTATGGTGTTCCTCTAACTCCATAGTAGATGATTCCATTAGACTGAGACTTTTACAAAGAACCTTCACTGGCTCTGCAGCCAAGTGGTACATTGAGCAGCCACATGGGACCCACAACACATTTATGTCCCTCGCCTCAATGTTCCTCCAATTCTTTCAACTACCTGTACGCTATGATGTAGGAGTAGAAATACTTTTGTCTTGTAGACAGAACACCACTACACACATCACCGATCATATCCATGAGTGGCGTAAGCGCCGTAGCATCTGCAAAATAAAACTTGACGATCGAATATTTTTGGACTGGTTCCTCAAATCACTCCTCCCCCTAATAGCCAAAGATGTAGCTTCTGAACGAACTCAGTTATAAGAAGAAGCTATCTTAAAAGCTCAGCAATTCGACCTCATATATGCCCAGTCTAGATATCTATACACTATTTTACCTAACGCCCCACCCGGCGATCCATCTTGCCATGATGCACCGAGGGCATCCCATGCTGCCGACAGTATTATCGGCCAAGTAACAGCACAAAACAAACCTTTTACTATGACGAGTACAAACAACACCCCAGACCTTTCTAGGGCTTCATCTAATTCTGGAGCTACAACTTCGTATGCTCCAGTAATACACACCCATCACATTCATGGACCTTCGTGTCCACCACAATGTTATGGGAAAGTACCATCAGCTTATGCGCCAACTCCATATTATAACCAACATGCCCACCAGACTCCGGTCCAGCCACAAGCCCAAGTTGCTTATTATCCTCAATAGGCAGCACCTCTTGCTCCAACACTTCCAGCAGCTCACAATTACCCACAACCGCAACAAGCAACAGGTCCACCTCATAACCCACCTGCTTACTACCCACCGTAACTTGCTCTTGAGCCTGCACGACCTCAAAACCCACCTACTACCCAAGGGCATGTGTACGCACAACAAAACCAACCTCCAAACCATAACAACCAGCATAACCAAGGAGGTCAACAAAACTGCGGAAGAGAACGTAACCGCGGAAACAACTAGCAACATAACCAAGGTGCACCACCACCTAATCCTCCAAGCAACAACAACACTGCTCCCCCCAACCAAAATCCTGGTCGTCCACCAAAACAAGCTAAAAATAATAACTTGAGAACAAACCATCCATGTTCCATATGTGGAGTCTACGACCATTACACACATAATTGTCCCCATTTAGATCGAGCGCGTCAACTCTGGACTGACGACACCCAATGACAAGGACATGCTGCACAGCCAGCACCTCCTCCTCAGCAACAACCCATGATATTGCAAAATCCTTTACCAAACCAAGGCACAATAAACACTCGTCCAAATGATCACCCTCAAGGATCCGCTGCAACACAGCAGCAAATAACTTACGCGGCAGCTGACTACCAGCATGCAGAGTCCAACACTCACCATTTGCTTATGATGTCATCAAATTATGTCAATCTTCAAACCCATCAAAATCAATACGGATCTGCCTCGGAGACCACACCTACCGACCCATCGTCGAGTACTCTCCCAACCGATAAACCACTTCGCATACCCACTATGCCCATGGACGAGGGCCCCAAAGCACCTCATTTCCCTTTGAGACAGATTAATAATAACCCGAACGCTCGTGCAGCTTCCAACTATAACATTGTAGAGGATTTAGCTCAGTCCCCCACTGCTTTGTCCGCTCTCGAAATCTTAAAAACTGTCCTGCACAGAGAAAATTGTTGTTATCTTCCATTGGTGCCATAGATCCTAACAACTCTAACATGATGGCTTTCAACTTAGAACAAGCTGAACCTCGCATGCCTTCATCTCTAGCTTTTCAAGTTTTCGACTCCATTCGCAACCTTGTCGTTCATCGATGCATAATCGATGAAGGGGCCTCCACCTGCATTATGTCCACTTTCGTATGGAAGAAAATTGGATCCCCAACATTACAATTGTCAGCTACCGTATTGCGAGCTTACGACGGCCGTGCAGCTCAAACTCAAGGTTTGCTAGTGAACGTACCCATACAACTTGGGGGCAAACTGATTCTCATAGATATAGAGGTCATTAATGCCCAACTTGATTACAATCTCCTTCTGGGACGAAGCTACATGTATAAAATGAAAGCTGACACTTCTTCAGTTTTCCGCATCATGATGTTCCCCCATGAAGGACGCGTAGTCAAAATAGACCAAATTACATACTATGATCCCAATGCCCCCGCGGTGCCAGAAAATGTTCTTCCCATGATTGAACAACCCATTCTTAGTGCACCAACATCCTTCGTCTCATCAGTCGGACCCGGGATTTATTCGGATACTCCCATGACCAACACTTTCTCGTCAATCCCACCTCCTCCCCAGGTAACTAAAGTATCTGATTTGTGCACCTTATCGGACAATGAACAACAACATCCTCAACAATCTCAACCACCGCCACAAGCACCCATAGTGCCTATTCATATCGGAACAACACCGATTCATACAATCCTGTTCTTCTTCCCGTTTTCAGGAGTTGTCAGCACGCCAGTAATGGCTACACTTAACCTTCCAAGTTTAGCATTAGGAATACCTGTATGGTACTTACCTACCCCAACCCCCCCACCGACTCCAACCATTGTCCTATTACCGGTACAACCTATGAATATGTCGAACCATCCACCACTTGGCATACCAAACCCCCAAAATTGCCCACCACCTGGTGGTTCGAACCCCCAAAACCGATCAACTCCAACAGGGGGCACTACATTGACATCTAGTTATGTCCCCCCTCAATCCCGCAACACTGGGTGTAGAGGTCCACCAACCTACAACACTGTACCCACAAATCGCACCCCCTAGTGACGCCCAAATTAGCTAAGAATCCCCCAACCCGTATGCTCCTTAAGTGCTCCTTGTGCAACGATATTGGCCACGCTACTCACCTATGTCCACAACTACCAGCACTTCAAGAATATATGAATATGTTGGATGATGAAACCAACGTTCCAGTCATCAAATTAGAATTACCACCTCAACCTCATCATAAATCATTGTGCACAAACCACCCTTGTGCAATATGCAGAATCTATAGCCATTATTCACATCACTGCCCCGATCTCCAAGATTACAGAGAAACACTATACGAGATGAATAATGATGACCTTGAGATATCCCCACCATTTATTGAGGAAATATTTCCCCTAGAATATTCCCATTCAGAAGAAATCAATACTGTATATATGATTTCAACTACGTATAAACCCGAGCCAATTAATTTATGGTCCCACTACTTTCATACTGATGAGGAGATTCTAGAAACACTCACCGCATCGGACTACCCTTGGGATGATATGCACCATCGCTCATACTTCCTCCCTGAGGCGTCTACGTCCACCATGGCAAACCAACTATCTATTGAATCCAAGGACTTCTTACCAACTAAGGTCGATTGGTTCAAAGATCCAATACCAGCCCCAGAAGCCTTCGAGGAAGGTAACATGGCTAACATTTCGCCCGTTATAAAAATCGACATCTCCACCACCCCCGGCAAACCTAAGCTTATCTCTTTGGGTGCTTCATGCACTAAAAAAGAAACACAAGCTTATAAGAAACTCTTCCAATAATTTCAAGATGTCTTCGCCTAGTCTTTTACCGAGATGCCTGGTCTTGATCCTACCATTGTGGAACATCACATAGACACTTGGCCCAACATATCACCGGTCTTCCAGAAACAACGTCCCATTCACCCATCCAAGCTTCCTGGCATCAAAGCAGAAATTGAGAACCTTCGAGCAGCAGGTTTCATATACCCTATTGCATACACCACCTGGGTTTCAAACCAAGTACCAGTCAATAAGAAAGTCGGCACCATCCACGTCTATACTGACTTCCATGACCTTAACCTAGCTTGTCCCAAAGACAACTTCCCCACACCATTTATAAACCAACTAATCGATGAGTGTGCGGGACATGAGGTACTTTCTTTTATGGACGGTTTCTCTGGGTACAACCAAATCAAAATCCGTAAAGAAGATCAATACAAGACCGCTTTCACCACCCCATGGGGCACCTTCGCTTATCGCGTCATGCCTTTTGGTCTCAAGAATTCCGGAGCCACTTTCCAATGAGCCATGACTTATTGCTTTCATGATCTGCATAAAATAATTAAAGTTTATCTAGATGACCTCACCACCCAATCTAAGAAACGATCTGACAACCTAGAAGATCTTCAACAGGTTTTCTTGCGTTGTCGCAAATACAAAATCTGCTTGAACCTGCTTAAATGTGTATTTTGCATTACAGCAGGCCGCCTACTGGGATTTGTCATTTTAGAAAAAGGGATCACCGTTGACCCTTTAAAAGTTCAAGCCATAGTGGACCTCCCCTCAGCACGTACACTAAGATAGCTGCAAAGCCTCCAGGGGAAATCCAACTTCCTTCGTCGTTTTATCTTGGACTATGCCACCACAGTACATGGTTTCCTCCGTCTACTGCATCTTCATACCCCCTTTGTATGGGACAACCAAGCAAAAGGATCCTTCACGGATCTAAAGAAAGCACTTACAAGCGCCCCTTTGATCTCTCCACCAGATTTCACAAAAGACTTTACCCTTTACATTTCGGTGTCAGATCACACCGTCTATGGAGTTCTCATCCAAGAAGACTCCGCTCACCAAGAGCATGTCATCTACTATGTGAGCCAGACCTTGTCAGGCCCACCCCTCCGCTACCCACATGAAGAGAAGATGGCCCTCGCCGTCATCTTTTTAGTACAAAAGATATGACATTACATTCTCCTCAGCCACACTACGGTTGTAGCCAATTCCAATCCAATGGTCTATATCTTGAATCATCACCTTCTACAAGGCCGTGTTGCCAAATGGGTGATTATCTTACAAGAATATGACCTAACTTTTAAAACCCCAAAGAGCACCAAAGCATTAGCACCCACTCAAATCATTACAGACTTACCATCATCGTCGTCATCACCAATTATCCATACTCATCTAATTGATGAACATTCATTCATCATCTCGTCGGACGACCCTTGGTATGGCGACATTCTGGTATACCTCCGCACATAGAAGTTTCAACCCAACATCGACCGTGACGGATGCCGTCGCATCCATCACCATGCCCCCCGTTATCTCCTCTTGGGTGATTTCCTCTATCGACGTGGCGTCGACACAATCTTACGATGATGCCTTTCCCAAGACAAAGCAGAACAAGTCCTCAACGACTGTCATAGCGGTGCCTACGGCGGCCATTTTTCAGGAATGGCCACCACCCAAAAGGTAATCCACGCAGGTTAGTTTTGGCCATCATTATTCACTGATTGTATCACAATAGTCAAACACTGCCAAAACTGCCAGCTCTTGGCCCCAAACGCAAGAACCCCCCTCACCCCCCTTCATCCGGTCATCACCACTGGACCATTTTGCAAATGGGCCATCGACTTATTGGATTGCAATCCCACATCAGCCGGCGGTCACAAACACATTATTGTGGCTGTTGATTACTTTACCAAATGGGCAGAAGCCATGCCTACTTACAATTGTAAAGCTGACACTGCAGCCCGTTTTTTCCTCAACCATGTTATTGCTTGTTTCGGAGTACCAAAACACCTCGTCTCAGACCATGGCTCTCACTTCGAATAAACCGTTTGGAGAGAATTTTCCACACTCCTTAAGTATGAACACCATTTATCATCTGCTTACTACCCCCAAGGGAACAACCAAGTCGAAGTTGTTAACAAAATTTTGAAGAGTATCCTCCAACGCATCGTCGACAAACATAAATCCAATTGGCATCACATGATTTTTCCCACATTATGGGCTTATCGCACGTCGACCAAGACCGACACCGGCTTTACCCCATTCCATTTAGTTCATGGTGTGGAATCTGTCCTCCCCATTGAATGCCAGATACCAACATTACAAATTTCCGTCAAACTTCTCCCTGATACATCACTAATTGAAGAATGCTTATTTTAGAGCAGGCCGACGAAGATCGCGGTGCATCTCTCCAAATAATCGAAGCCGTAAAGAACAGATCTAAACTTCATTACGATAAACATGTTCACCCACGAGCATTTAGTGAAGGAAACCTCGTCCTTGCCTATCATCAAGCTCATGACAAAATGGGAAAAGGAAAGTTTGTGTCCATGTGGCAAGGCCCATATATTATACACACCTGCTTCAGACAGGGGGCATATATTCTGACCGACTCAGAAGGAAACCCCCTATGCAACCCCCGTAATGGGTTGTACCTCAAGCGATTTTACCCATAGAAAATCTGATGGACACCACAGTCCACAATTGTATAGTCTTATTTTCTTTTTCACGAAAAATACAAAAACCTAAAAATTTGTTTTTCCTGCATGACCACAGATGGATCCTGTTCCACTTTGCTATGTTGGCTTCGCTGATGGTGCAAGCCGTTGGTCTCCAAATCTCGCCTCTGCAGCTTGGGTAATATATTCCCCTTCACATGAGTTGATCCACATCAACGGAGTGTGCATAGGTATCTCAACAAACAACCAAGCTGAGTATGACGCCGTGACCAGACTCCTGTCCACTTCTCTCCAAATGAGCATAAGTCACCTTAGCGTTTTCTTGGAATCCCAGCTCCTTGTTTCCCAGCTCAACAATGATTACAAGGTACGCGATCCCTGTCTATTCAGAAAATTCTTGCGCACTAAACAAATGATTCGACATTTTGAGTCCATTTCATTCACACATGTCCCAAGGAATCTCAACAGTGTAGCAGACCATATGGAAAACAACATTATTGATTGGCACACTAATCAAACCATGTAGAAAAAACAAAATTTGCACCCATGTGCATAACATGTGCATAACATGTGCCTCCACAGACATACAAACATAAACATACACCAGATATATAGGACATGCCTCCATGGGTTACACAAAATATATATGACAAAGCCTCCACGGGCATATACAAGAAATTAAAATGTTGCATCCACGTGCATAACATGTGCCTCCACGGGCATACAAAAATCAAACATGCCTCCATGGGCAAACAAATAGACAAGATGTGCATCCACGTGCATACACGACTATACACCAAACCATATATATATATATATATATATATATATATATATAATCATAGAGTCACAATGTCATAGGTGCCCTCAGCACCCAATATACAAAAATACATAGCCATACAAAAAAGGTACATCCCCATATGCTCATCAGCATTTGGGGGCAAATACAAGATCAACTAGTCATTGTGATCCCCAGGATCCTCTGGATCCTCCTTAGCTAGCTCCTCCGAATCCTCCTGATCACGATCCCTCCTCTCCGCCATCACAACTATTGCTCTAAGCAGGATAGAACGCCACTCACGAGGAGCATCAAAACAACGCTCGATAGTGGCCCAATCCAAGTTCCTCCACCCCTCCTCTGGCGCTCCTGCTAGAATCACGTCCAAAGTCTCTCGTACGCCCTCCAGGGAATCATCTCGAGGGTGCACAACCCCTCGCGCAACGTGGAGGTGATACCGCTACAGGTGGAGGAACGACCACCATCACCCGTCCCCTATGGCCTACATGATCAGGTGGTGGCCTCAGACCAATATCTGCACAATCACACAAGTGAACCAAGTCAATATCATATAAATATCTCTACCTATACTCATAATAAAAATCATCTAAAGACATGATATAGTAGAAAACCAAAAACAAAGACATACCATCTAAACCCCAGGCCTTCCCCTAAGCCTGAGGCATCTCTGGATCTCCTCGGGAATCCATGCCAGCATATGAATAATCATCAATCAGCAGGGTGATCTGCTCCCACTGCTCATACATATCCGTCGAAAAGAAACACCGGATACCACCACCACCACGAGGCATCATGTGCCCCCACCGCACCATCCGCGACTCACTAACCAACCCATCCCGAACCGACACACGCGGCTGCAAGGTTGGTACTCGCTCAAAGAAAAAACAACAGAGGAAGGAGGGATAGCAAAAATCCCCCCCATCCCAACTGACCTTGTCTAGTTCTCGCCGGAAACAGGCCAGAAACATCTGACCCCAGGCAAAGTAGGTCCCTCTCAACACAGAATCTACCATCATCATTTTCCCCCCAGACAAATGATGTGGCGCCGCGGCACCCAACACACGCAGAACACAAGCCCCAACCGCTCTCATCTCCCACTCCCGCAGAGATGTCAGACTCAATGCATTGCTCTGCGCAATAGCTCCCGGCACACAGAATCTCTCCAAGAGATCCTCAATATCCAACCCAGCCGGGATCCTCGGCTGGAGCTCCCCTACCTCCCCTAAGCGAGGCAACCCAGTAAGGAAATAAACATCAGAAAGGATGATCTCTAACCTCTCACCCCCCACAATGAATGCAGCCTCTGTTGGAACCCAGAAACCCACCAATTTGTTCAGCAACTCTTCGACTGAATGCATTGGTGGAATCTGAGCGAACTTTAGAAGCCCACTTGCAGCCAAGGAATCCCGGACACCCTAGTCTGTCTGAATCCGCTCCATCAAGTCCTCATCCATCTCTCGCTCCTGCCATGATACTAGCGGCCTCCTCAACATCCTGCCAAAAGCAAAGGAAATTCTTTTAGAAACAAAACAAAATTTCAAAAAATTCCATCACGGCTTTCAGGCCTTCAACCACGACGATCATCGCAGCTTTTCCATCAAAAGCTGCGATGATCATCGTGGGTATCAGCCGTGCACCCGCGATGAACATCGCGGGTATCGGCCCCACAATCACGATCAACATCGCGACTGTTGGCCCCAAACCCGCAATGAACATCGCGGAAAAGGACTTGAAATCCACGATATTCCACGTTGGAATGCCAAAGTGGAATTTCACGGTTTTTTGAGGGCCCGCCGCCAACTAGAAAGCAAATAAATTGAAAGGCTAAGGTGAATAGGATTACCTGAAACTTGCGAAACAAAAATCCAACGATCGAATCTCCCACAAATCAAGAAAGAGCTTTGACCTCATTCAATTGCTCTGTGAAACTCGCACGTAACAATGACACATGTCACTTTGGGCCCACACCCTATTTATAGAGATTTGACCATTTTTCCAACAGCGATTTCGGTATCATACGACGTTCGTTTATCAAACCGTTGGAATCAACATAGCGAGAACTTCATGATAGCCCTCTCCTTTTCCCGATTCCACCAGGTCCATTTTTTGGGCTTTTTTCCCATGCCCCTCGTCGCCTTGATTTGCGTGCCACATCGACCGTCATCCATTTTTGACAAGTGTTATATCGCCAGATTCAGTTTTCTGCACTCGTGACAATGCTTGAGATCATTTCTCGCTCTCACACCCATATTTTTTGGGCACTTTTCCATGCCCCCTCGCTGCCTCAGTTTGCATGCCACATCGGCTATCGTCTGTTTTTGACAAGTTTTATATCGCCGGATTCAATTTTCTGCGCTCGTGATGATGCTTGAGACCATTTCTCGCTCTCACCCCCATAATTTTTGGGCATTTTTTCAAAATGCCACTTATCGCCTTGGTTTGCATGCCACATCGGCCGTTGCCCGTTTTTCACGATCTTTATGTCGCCGGATTTAGCTTTCCGTGCTAGTCACAATGCTTGAGATCATTCCTCACTCTCACAAATACCTTTTTGTTCGGTATAAATTTATCCCTTTTCCGGGCCGAGCAATTCTTTTACGAAAAAGGCACTTAGGGAGTTTCTGTTAAGCTCTTTTCTGACTCCTAAAAAAATGAAAAGATCACCGAGCAACCTTGCTTCCTTTCATGCTCACTAAAAGCATTTGAAAGAGCGTCTACCTGGTATAAGTTTACCCCTTTTCTGGACCTTGTAGACTAATTACAAAAAATGAATACTCTAGTCACACCGGCTAGAAGAGTTCTCCATTTGCATTATTTTATGCTTTTTCGGGCTTTGGAGACTAACTTATGAAAAAGAACACCTATGGAGTCTACTTACCGCTTTCAGACTCTCAAAAAATGAAAGCAACCATGAGCAATCACCATCTTGGGATCATATAAATCCATAGGATGGTACTACACCACCACCGTAGACTCTTCTTATTGTTTTCAGACTCCTTAAAAATGAAAACACTTACGAGCATGAACAGTCCCGGGCTCACATAAATCCACAGGATAGTACCATTTCAGAGCACACTTTTATCCCTTCTTGGAGCTCATTAAAACTACGAAGAAGGACCCAATGGTGCTTCTCCACGCCACAACAGATCATGTCTACTCATATGGCAGCTTCCCCATTTTGGTCGCCTTTGTTCAGAGTATTCTGCAGTATGTCACCCTGAGAGTCCCCCTACAACATCCATCAGCTTGTCCCCCCAGAGTCACTCCAATCTACAATACATACCCTTCAGTCCCTAAAGCTATGATCCCCACACCTACAAGTCAGTTTCCTACACTTCTAGGTCAACCATGTAATCATGCTCTAAACAAAGGAGGTTTGAGTCCACCCACTCTATAACCCCAGTTATTTCCCACCCACATAATATGTCAGTCCTACCATCAGTACTATCACACTTCGGTTGTACACCTCGCACTCCTATCAAGGAAACATCATTGCCTCGATAGTTGTTGGTCTCCCTCTGTCGACGCCAACCAAATTTATTCCAGAGGATAGACCTAGAGGTCCCTATGCCTTGGACTCATCACCATTTATGATGAGTGCCTATGAATCATTTCGAAAGGAGTCCTCAGTCCCTCTCCAAATGATTGTTTCTCACATGCTCGACTTCAACACCTTGATCGCATCGTTGAGACAAGTATAGGGAATCGGTCCTTTTAGTTATTTGTTGAAGACCCCAGATATCATCTGACTCCACCACATATGAGAGTCTAATTAAGGATACAACTAGTTACATATTCCTATGGATATTTGGGTTGCACTTGGCCACAATTTTCAGATGTTGGACACCTTCAGTTTCAGTAGTTCATCAACCCTTCTGATACCTTATTTAGAACGGTTGTTGCCCTTTTTTTCAATGTATCAGTTATTCATATTAGTCATGATATGACCATGAGTATGTCCCAACATTGTGTCCCCTCTGGACCATTATGATGTACCAACATATTTTTATGTATTTCTTTAGGCCCCCCTTCGTGGGCCTAATTGTTATGTATATGTCTTGATACGAGCATGGGTATGCCCACCTCGTCCATAATCACAGATTATTCCTCATTCATTTTGAGGTCATGTATTTTTTCAGTTTTTGTAGCTTCCAAGGGTTCGTTGCTCTAGTCTCCAACCGGTCTCTTCTCTTCTCCAAACCCTAGGAAAAAAGACAAAAGAACTATGTTGTCTATCGGCCATACGATGAGCTCCTGCCCTCACACATCAGGGGGCAATCTGTTAACACCCAAAAAGTGCTCACTAGCTCATTCCCTTATTCACATGACCCATTTGTCCACTTTTCCACCATTTGAGCCTCTAAAGCCATCAAAAGGTCACCAAAAAGACCATAATACACCTCTTTCCCCTCAAAATATATATTTTTCCTCCAAAAACACAAAAAACCCTCAAAAAGGGTCCAGAATTCCCAAAAAATATTAAAAGGGAATAAAAATATTCAAAATATTCAAAAAAGAAAAAAAGAGGGAAAAAGAGACCTAAACCATGTTGGCCAATACCATTGGTTTCCTTAAAACCATAATGGTATTCCCCATCACCAAAAACTATAAAAATGTGATAGGGGCTCCTCACTTTCCATCCACATTTCATCCTATCCTTATGCTGCCAAATTCCCATTGAGAGCCATTGCCTCCAATTTTGAGTTTGAAGACCCCCATTTCAGCATCTTGGAGAAGAGACCATTGGAGCTTGGAGCACCTCAACCTTGGAGCTGCTCAACACCAAACATCCTCACCTTTGAGGTAATACAAAAAATCTATTATTTTTTACTCTTGTTCTTCCATAGATCTTTTGTTATTGATTTAGTTCTTGTTTATTTACACATGCATATGTTAATGTTAGATTAAATTTATAATTGTTTTTTCTTTTATTTGAAGACTGCTATTACAAGTTAATAGGTGCATCCTTGCACATGCTTGGTTGAAAAACCAAGAAACACACTCACTAAACTTTGTCAAAGTGGCACTATGAGAGAGTATCAGATAAAATTTGAGAAACTAGCCAATCACACAGAAGGATTGTCTGATGAATTCTACAGGAGTTGTTTTATTAGTGGTCTTAAGGATGAAATCTGCTCAGAGGTTAAAATGTTCTGTCCCAACACAATGATGGAAGTCCTAGGGTTGGCTAAGTTGGAAGAAGACAATATTACAGCCCAACAACGCTCCAAACCCACTTTTGTTCCCTTCCGAAATATGGGTTCTCAACGACCTTCCATCCCGCCAGCTCCTCGACCAACTCCTATCAAGCATTTGTCTGAAATAGAGATGCAGGCACGCAGAGAAAAAGGGTTTTGTTATAATTGTGATGAGAAATTCACCCAGGGACATAGATGTGTTCAATAAAATCTCTATCTCTTGGATATGGATTCTCTGCCTGCCTCTAAAGTTGGTGAAGAAGCTCCAGATACAATGGATGATCAGGTCGACATTCAGGAACCGCCTATTGACCCCCCCTCTCAGGATGAACAACCAGAGATCTCTCTCCATGATTTATCTGGCATCACCACTCCCCAAACAATGCGGGTCAGGGGTTACTTCAAGAAGCTTCCTTTTACAATACTCATTGATTCTAGTAGCACTCATAACTTCATTGACCCTCGGATCGCCAAACAAGCTGATTGTTTTGTCCATCCTTGCTCCAACTTTGAAGTCATGGTTGCCAATGGGGGAACCTTACCTTGTAAGGGGAAGTGTCACAATGTGCTTATCTCTCTGGAAGATTATAACCTGTGCTCTGACATGTTTTCCTTGTCCCTAGGCGGATGTGATGTGGTTTTGGGCATTCAATGGTTATGCACACTTGGCCCCATCTTATGGGATTTTGCTGAACTTTGGATGCAGTTTTCAGTCAATGGGAAACAACACAAATTTAAGGGCTTACAACACAGGTCTCTCTGTATCATCAGTTCACATCGCCTGAAAAAGATCCTTAAGAATAATTCACATGGTGTCATCGCTCAACTCCATTCCATTAAGATACACCCATCAATGGTCTCCTCTACTTCCTTGGATAGATATGCAGGCGTCTTTGCTGAACCAGTGGGATTGTCGCCTTCAAGAGACCTTTCCGGTAAGAATTTAGCCGCATCTACATCTCAGCAAGAAATGATGTCTATTTTGCATGCAGTACAAAAGTGGAAGCCATACCTATTAGGGAATTATTTCTGCATCAAGACTGATCTCCAGAGTCTGGAAAATTTCTTGGAACAATGGGTCTCCTCCCCAGCACACCTGAAATGGGTTATCCAACTCATGGGTTATGCCTATGCGATCACTTACAAGAAGGGTAAGGAAAATACGGTGGCAGATGCTCCTTGTCGCACATTTGATGACCCAGTTTCTCTCACAGCTATTTATCTGCTTGTTCCAAATTGGTTGCAATTTGTTCACCAGGGCTATCTCTTCTATGAACTCCATGCTTCTTCATCGGCAGGGCACTCTGTGTTCCTCAAAACCTATGACCAGGAACAATGTAACTTCTTTTGGTAGGGACTACAAATGAAAATTCAACAGATGGTGGTTGACTGTGATACTTACCAGGTCAACATGGGTGAAACAACACTCCTTTCGGGACTGCTCGACACCTGGACCATCCCTACACAGATTTGGACCACTATTTCTATGGATTTCCTAGAAGCGCTCCAGTGGTACAATACCACATCTAAAAGGACACCATATGAAGCCATCTCTGTATAGGCACCTCCAGTTCTTCTTCCATACACGCTCAGCAGCTCCCCAGTTCAAGCAATTGACTCGGTTCTTCGAAAGCACGATCAGATTCTTCACATTCTATAGGACAATCTTCACATGGCAAGAATTCGCCTGAAACAACAAGCCGATCAACACCATTCTGAGCGCACTTTTCACGTAGCTGATATGGTTCTTCTTCATCTGCAGTCTTCCAAGCAATCCTCCCTGAAACTCAATAGGCATCAGTGGCCCGGAATGTAACCCGAGGATGCTACAGGGGAACCACTCCTTCAGATTCTGCATCAATTTCCACATCTAAAGCTTTGAGGACAAAGCCTTTTCTAAGGGAGAGGGGATGTTAGGAACCCATGTCAACGCTTCTATTTACTTTGTTAGTATATTGTTGTTGGACGAATGTGTTTTGTAAGTTGTCCTGTAGTATTTGTTGATACATAGTTTGTATTATTGTTGTTGGATGCATATGCTTTGTAAGTCGTCCCGTAGTAATTATTGATCCATATTTTGTATTGGCCCATGGTTTGTATTGACACATGGTATTGACCCATGTTATTGGCGCCTAGACTTAGTATATAAGTTTTTGTTGAGACCAATGAAGGTACAGTGAAGTTATTTGTATTGAGCTTGCTCAAAGGAGGTTGCCCCCTCGAAGTGGCCTGTGATCAATATAAAAGTGATTCTGAGTTCTGTTATTTCTACTATTTCGTGTGTTTTCATTAATTAATTATTGCAGGTTCTTCACACACTCCCATCAAATGCTTTCAACGTGGTGGGAGAAAGATTCAATTCAGGGGAGCCAATGGCTCTCCAACAGGCGATCGACATGACAGAAGTGGAGGCGCCTTTGTCTAAAAGGGTATGATGGACAATCTTCCTAGTAATGTTCGTAGAAACTTGGAATGCGAGCTGGTGGGAGAGCCTCGGCTTGAAGTGGTCAAGCCGGACCATGATGGTATTCGAGGAATCGGGGTCGACTGCACCGATGGCTGCAAGGAGAGTTTTTGCGTTGATTAGGACAATTCTGCAAGACTTCCAGGGTAGACATGGAACAAGGAGCTTGTGCCTAGTCTTCTACGATATTGTAATTTTGTGCCGCCCAAGCATTAGGATTGAAAACAACTTTTCGAATCGTACTCTTGGGTGGTCACAATATTGAGTCTAAAGATGGCTTCTCAATGGTGAGAGAAGTTGAGGGTACAGTGACATCAGTTAAGGAGTCGGAAGATTTTTCAACATTACTGCCAGTGGGTTCCTTCGAAGGGACCGATTCATAAGATCATGAGCGAGTGTTCAAATTGATCGTCTCGTTACGCACCATGAGAACATGCGCGGTATTGGATGGTTCCCCCTGGGCTGGGGGGGGTTGAGCAATCATCTACTGGTTCTGAGTAGGAAACGGATCATTGAGGACTACGAGAGTTGGCTTACCCCTAAGAAAATTTTTCACTTTGTCTCTATGGGGACATTCTTTGGAGAAGTGATCATCTCCACACAGTAAACAAGGATACTTTAGCTTTCATTTTTGCTTGGCATCATCAGGAGTGCTCTTCTGTTCCTACTGGGCAGAAGATATTTTGGGTTTCCCCTTGTTCTTCTTTTTGCTGCTAGACTTCTAAGATGAAGCTGATTGGACAGAATTCACCTCTTCAGTTAGAGCAGGAGTGGTGGATTTGGTGGTGTTGTGGCCAACCTGAGTCGGTAATGGGGAGGACCCGTGAAGGTTGGATGATCCAACAGTGCTAGAAGCAGGCTGGTTGTTAAGGGATCCAATGATTCCGTCAGTTTGGAGTCCCTTATGTGGTTTCACAGGGTCATTAACGTCACAGGGTGCGTCAGGCAGAATATCAAACAAAGTGCTAGATTGAGTGTAGACTAGGTCTAGTACATGGGGACTTGCGATGGCTTGTTCTTCAGTGACAGCACCTCGCATGGAAGCATCTCTTGCTATGGTAGGGATGAGGGATTTTGTAAACCATTCTGCTAGGAGCTGATCTGGAATAGGAGCTTTAATGAGACGTCGTCTCCTTTGCCACTCGTGGATATGATCAGAAATATGAGTGGCGGTATTCTAACGGAGCGAGGTTAAAATCTCGGTACTAGTTTCATACCGTATGGGCAGCTGGAAATGTGTCAAAAAGTTCATGGAAAGAGAACCAAAATCAGGAAAAGAGTGGGGTGGCAACTCAACATACCACTTCGCAGCCGAACTGGTGAGAGTCCTTTGAAATAATCTAAGACGAATTGAATCATCCATTAAGGAATTAGATGAACACCACAAGTGGTATGTCATCACGTGGTTTTTAGGGTCTTCACCCGGCTTGCCGTCAAATTTGGGGATATCAAACAGAAGTTTCATCGAAATTGGTGGCCAGTTAGATCCGTGGTAAATAGGATTGTTGGTTAAACGGGATAGGTCAGGTAGGTCCAAAGTAGCCAGGAAGGGTAGCTGCGGGTTAGGCTATGTGTATTGATAATATGGATAAGGTGTGTATGGACCAAACTGACTGTAAGGTGTACCAGGAGGAAACTGGCCGTAGGGAGGTGTGCTTCCCGGACCGTAAGGGGGTCTGTTACCATAAGTTGGTCGATTCCAGTAAGGTGGGGGTCCACCTCTGCCACCAGGAGGGGCTGGAGGTCCGTCGCCACCACCGGGAGGAGGTGGGGGTCCATAATCGTAGTAAGGCAACCCACCACCACCTCCGCCTAGAGGGAGTGGTGGAACACCTCCACCACCAGAAGGATGGGGGCCCCCACCACCTCCGCCGCTAGGAGGATGAGGGTCTCCACCACCACCGCCACCACCATAGTAATTAGGTCCTCCACCGTCTCCGCCTGGAGGAGGTGGTGGACCACCTCCACCACCTGAAGAAAAATATCCTCCTCCACCATAATAGGGTGGTCCCCTGCTGCCTTCGCCTGGAGGGGGTTGTGGACCATTCCCACCACCGCCGAAGGGGTGAGGGATGTTGTTGGTAAGATGAGGTGGGCCTCCACCAAGGTTAGGTGGGGGCCTGTCACCTCCAGAAGGAGGTAGGGGAGGACCAATCAAGGGTGGTGGTACTTGAGGGATAGTTGGTTGGGGTCCATGATGCAACACAAGATGTTTCCCCCATAGAGTGTGTGGATTCCCGGAATAAGATATCCCGTATGGTGTATTTATGGGATTAGATTGACCTAGCGTAGGGTTAACAAAACCTGGATACGCTTGAATCCATGAGGGTTGAGTTACATGGAATGGGCCCCCAACATGAGATAATCCCATGATGGATGGTATAGTGGGTTGGGAAGGTCCAACGGAAGGTCCGTTGGGGATTCCACCACCTATGTTCTTGTTAGGAAATGGGGGTTTCCCCCTAGCCACAATAGGTTGACCACTATTCAGAGGTTGAACCAACGTAGGTTGTTGACTAGCTACCGTAGTAATAACATTACCAATAAGATAATCTAGGGGAATGGAATATCCTCCCTTTGAATTTTGAGGTGGGGGAGGAACTGGTAAAGTAACTGTGGTAGTAACAGGTGTGTTGGACTTTTTTCCTTCCATCGGTTGGTTCACTTGAGGTGCAGGACTAGAATCTTGTGAGGGTTGACCAGTCTTATTAATGGTCTCGTGGTTGTGGAGGGATGTTTCAAGTGATCCAAAAGATATCGGATGATCTAGGATGGGTCGGTAAGGGGGTAACGATGGGTCCTGAACCCTTCGTTGGAGACTTGACTGCCGAAACTCTTCAGCCATGGAATGAAAGTGAGCTAATTGGCCACGAAAGTAGGCTAAAGGGTTGTCTAGAGTAGTCCCACTGGGTGGGGATGAGATGGAAAAATGAGTCACTGGGTGGTCTATAGAAGATGTCCAGTAAACTGCTGAAGGACCAACAACTGCTATAGTGTCATCCTAGGGTCAATTTATCCATTTTAACGATCCAGGTTCTCCTGGGATGATGGGAGAAAGGTCTGGTGAAGCAGGGATTTGTGCTCCTTCATCCTGTGGGGGATGACAGGTAGGTGAATCCAGAGGAGTTCGTGGAAACAAAAGTCCTCCAAAATTCAGAGTGGGGTTTTCCACTTCAGTAACTACGACCGTGTTACGCTGATCCATTCTTACCCTCGAAATAACCTCCGGATTAAGGGGATATTTGGGTGATAAGTTTAAGATCCTATGGGATCTTCTCTAGGGAAAATCCGCCAAAGCATTAGGAAAATCAGCCGAGAAGGATGAAACAATGTTTCTCATGAGGGTATGCTAAAAGAAAACTAGTCCAGAAAAACCTACTCAAACTAAGGCAACAAGCAGACTTATGTGACAGAGTGGATTCAAAAGTATGGAACCTCACAAGATTATCAAGGCATCGCAAACCGCGATATATTGCAGGTTCCAACAATATGACACGACAAGGAGGATTGGGACCGTACCCTTGCCTACATACCCGATTACCTGGACAATATGTGCATGCTAATCTCCCCGAGTGTTGTTCTCAGTGTATTTCTTTGCCAAGATGGCCAAATGGTTGACTCAGTTGGTTTCAGGAATCCTATTGGTGTCTCCCGATATACGCAAGGTACGTGGGAGCTCAAATCCATAGTGGTGCTGTCTAATGCGCAACCGTTCGGCAAGAGACCTTCTGATATACTACCGAGTACATGATACACCCTTTGATATACACCAAGTACGGATTATGGTACTTGGTGGGTACATGAAGGAGCTCGATATACCGATAAGTACGTGGAAGACTACAATGCCCCCGGGATACAGTGCTGGCAAATAATGACAGCTACCACGCTTAACGACATCGGAACACATCTCTAACTTATACACAAGTTGCTAAAAATTTTACCTAGTTCTACCGTTAATTTTATCTTGGATGGTTAGGTGAATGCATGAGGTGAGTACATAATCGGAAGCATAATGCAAGTCCTAGCTCCATGCATGAAATATTCTTTTCTTTCAATGAATTCTAGCTATGGGAAGGAGCAATTTTTTTCCAATAGTATTGCCAAAACAAACTCAATGCAACCTAATTCCCAATTCAAACAAATTTGACAATGAGAACATTCTTTTCCTTTTTCAACGAAACACAAAAAATCACAACACTACTATCCAAATCAAAACATTTTTCCTTTTCTTTTTCTTTTCAAAGCAAAAACAACACTAGGTAATGAAAAGAGAGGATTCTGAAATGGAATATGCAAGTTTTTCAATTTCACTTTCAATGGTCTAAAAGCAACAAAAATTAAAAATGCATCTATCTTTCCTTAGCATGGAATCAATTTTGCAAAAATCGAAGCATACTTTGAGTCTTTAAAAAAAATGAGCGATTCATAGTTCGGGAAAAACACAATTGATCATACATTCATTCAATTTTTTCCAAAACATAAACGGAAATGTTCCACTGCACAACAATTTTCTTCAATAATGCTCAAGAAATGATGGTAAAGAAGCACTTTTTAACTTTTCAATGGATGCATCACAGAATGAACTTGATAACAACTGAGCTTTAAGATCTAAATGACTGAAAAGAAAACACTACTTGCAGCACTCAGTACACTCAGAAAACTCAAGAAAAGACAAGCACACGATGAAGTTGAAAGACACACTTAACTCAAAATCAAGCAGCAGCAAGCAAACCAAGCTAGCAAAGCTCAAATAATGATGAAAACGAGGTCTGGAAGCTGATATGATGTAATGACCAGATCAGGGATGGAAGGAAGGGAATGAAGGGTGAGCGGATGAAGGTGGAGGAGACAAGAGTATCCACCACTCCTGGTCTTCAAACTTGTCCAAAATGGAACCCAAAATCAATCCAAACAAAACCAAACACTCAGCACACAAATCCTATGTGGGATCCCTAGCTGGATCTTGCAGCACAGAGGGAGTTCATACGGCAAACCAAAGTCCAGACTGTCAAATGGAAAGGAGATGCCTGGATGCCAAATTTTGACAAATCAGCGCACTCTGTGCTTATACACAGTGTGACGTTGCAACTCACCAATGCGGGAAGTGCAATGACGTCGCAGTTTACCAATGACAGGGATGTGACGAGTGACTAACAGGTAAAGAAGAGAGACCAAAAATGACACGGTATCGCTCTGTTCCAATTGCCCAGGTGCTACAGGCGAAGTCTAAATTAAAAAATGAATCATATTTCTCAACAAGGAACCATGGAATGGTTTGGGAATGAGTCGCACAAAATCAAGTGAAGCAGATCAGAGTCTTCAATACGAAGATCTGATAGTGAAATCAACTTCAAGAAGTAAATGTAAAAAATGAAAAGGCTTGTGTCAAGCAATCAACTGAAAATGACTCTAAGATGAACAACTATTGAATAAGACTGTATTTTCCCCAGTATGGTCGCCAGATTTGTTATCAGACAATCTACCAAAGACGGATCTAAGGCGGGATCTCCCTAACTCAAAGTGAGTCTAGAACAAATGAGACAGGCTACTAATGCATTTCCTAGATCTACTTAACGATCGAGTATTAGGTGTCTTACCTTTCACTTCGCAATCCTTTCTCTCGAATGCTACTCCACGTCTCACGGTCGTCAGATCTAAGCTGCAAGACCTGTCAAGACAAGAAACAAGAGAAACAAGTAAAATGCATCTATACAATAAGAGATCTAAGTAAACATCTAAGCAGGTAAACTACTCAATATCATTACACACATGAACAATATTGGTGGAAAGCATTTGTATTACTGTAAAAAGAGGGAAGTACATAATAGAGATATAGAACTAAAACCAAGGGTTAATGCTGTAGCCCTTCTTCGACAAAGCTAATAGCCATATCCTTCCAAGGAGGTATGAGTTCTCCAATAGGTGAGTGGAGATGTTCCAAGGGTGATTTCACCAGCAAGTAGATACCATAGAATTCCTCCCCTTGGGATGGGAGTGGGCTTCATTTATATAGGACTAAGTGGATAGCATATAGATAGGGTAGGTTGGGATATGATGGGAGAGGCTTAAGGGATCTCTCCAAAGTATTAGGAACCGAGTGCCAGCTCCTCCAAGAGGTCAGGGGTAGGGTCCCAAGTCAGCAAGCTTCGAGAAGGACCTCGAAGAAGCTATTTTTTCCATCTAACTGACTTCTTCGCACCCTGTAATGGGGCAAGGTGTGATGTCGCATGTTGCTAATGTGCAGCCTGCAACGACCTCTCAAAACCTAGCACAATTGGGTACAAATCCTCCCTAATTGATTACTTAATCAAGATATCTTCAGGGGTGTATACACTGAATCTTATGATGAGTAGATTTTGGGTGTAACAGCAGTGATGAAATGGAAGATACACCAGATGGATGTCAAGAGAGATTTCTTGAATGGTGTAGTCGAAGAGGAAGTGTATGTGGAGTAACCACTTGGTTTTGAGACACATGACAGGGATTCATATGAATGCAGATTGAATAAATCCTTGTATGGCTTGAAGGAAGCACGTAAGACATGGTACGGCAGGATACACAGCTTCCTGTCCAATTTGAACTTTACCAAGAGTAAAGCGGAGTCCAACCTTTACTACAAGGTTTAGGAAGGAAATCTAGTGATACTCCTATTGAGTATGTGGATGACCTGTTTTTGATAGGAGAGGATAGATTGATTGCCGATACGAAGAGGAAGCTTGCTGCCAAGTTCGAGATGAAGGACTTGGGTATGATGCATTACTTTCTAGGTATGGAGGTGTGGCAGAGTGCAAATGGAATCTTCATTGGAAAAGGGAAGTATGCAGTAGAGATCATGAAGCAGTTCGGGATGATGGACTACAAGGCCATGGCCACACCTATGGCATTGAACCTGAAGCTATTAACTGATGCTTCGTCAGAGTCGGTCTATGTCACAGTGTATCATCAGATGATTGGGTCCTTGATGTACATGACGAACATGAGAGCAGATATTTGCTTTGTGGTGAAAACCTTGAGCCAGTTTCTGATAGATCCTAGACATGTTCACCTGATTGTTGTAAAGCATATTCTGAGTTACCTGAAGGGTACAATTGATTATGGGCTCAAGTATGATGCGAATCAAAAGTTTAACCTGGAGGGTTATGTTGATTCAGATTGGGTAGACAGTTCTGCAAATAGGAAGGGCACTTCGGGGTGCTGCTTCAGTATGGGATCAGGTGTGATCTCTTGGTTTAGCAGGAAGCAATCCTGCATAGCACTGAGTATAGCCAAAGAAGAGTATGTTGCATCTTGTTCGGCTAGTTGTGAGGCGGTATGGCTTAGGAAGCTACTGTATGATTTATTTGATCTCTAGTTGGATGCTACCTGTATCTATTGTGACAACCATAGTTGTGTGAATTTGTTAGAGAACCTAGTGTTCCATGACAGGTCGAAGCACATCGAGATCAAATATCACTACATCAGGGATATGGTGCAGAAAGGAGCAGTGAAGCTCCAGTATGTTGCGACAGATGATCAGATTGCAGATGTGTTGACCAAACCACTAGCCAGAGTGAAGTGTCATCATTTGTATTCATAAGTGTCGCAAGTGTTGCAAGTGTCACAACTTATATTTGATGGGTTATTAGACCACCAGTGTAGGGTCGGCCCTAGTTGAGTTATGTGGTTGGGCTATTAGACCTGCTTGGGAGGTCGGCCCTATTAGTTTATTGGTAGGTCAAGTCAGTGTATAAATAGAGAGTGAGTGTGTCTCATTCTATTCATTCACTCACTCATCCAACTCGCATTAGTTGAGAGAGGAGTGCGCATAAGTGGAGGAGGAGTAGCTGCTAGAGTTATCTATCTTGGGTTTGATCATTGTGATATTGTATTGTGACTTATTCTCTCTCTGAGGAAGTTGCAGGGTTTTTCACCTTCTTGGTTTTCCCCGAGGAAACCATGTGTCTCTTGTGTTTGTGATTGTTATGATGTGCTTGTTATTCTCTTAGTAGGATCCTAGATAATGTTTGAATGCATTTATCGAAAAATTAACAAGATCACAATAAGAGAGGTCATTTCTATTCCTTCTCAACAAACAACAATATGGAATCCCTAAGAAATTTCTAGTGCCACATTCTCCCTTCGATCCTTTTCCAACACAAAGAACTAAAATAAACATAGTATTAAGGAAGGATTTAAGGAGTCATTGGGTTAACATTATACAATCTATATCTTCCGAGATAACAATGACATAAGTAACTTTGATGAAGGAACGATCAAAATAACAATGATATAAGTAACATTGAGAAAGGAATGGTTGCTCTTTCTTGGAATGGTCCATATTTTGATGAACCACAATGGAGTACCTCTTGAGAAAATAGTGACTTCCCCTTATATCGTATGATCGGTTTCTTTCTACCCCAAATAACAACTAAAAATAGCATTTATGAGGAAATAACGATTACTCTTTCTCTGATCAATTCCTTCTCAACTTGCCACATCAAAGGTCTTCTTGAGGAAGGATCATTTTTTTCTTATCAAGTCGTTACCTTCCCAACAAATAATGATCTATTGAGCAATGAAGAAGGAACAATCGCTCTTTCTTGTGTCCTTGAAGAAGAGCAGTAGTTTATTCTCTTATTGATCTTTTTCTATTCGGCCAAAAAAATAACCACTTGTGAAAGTGGATATTAGTGATTCTTTGATTGGCCTATTTTAGTCAAACCTACACATGGATCCCCTTTAGAAAGATTTCATTGATCCTTGTTTGGTTTTTCACTTCCATTCTAATCCTAATTGGTAAATCCTTTACAAGAACAATGGTTCAATTTATGTTTTTGATCAATCAAATGATTTTAAGAAGGAGAAAACGTTCGTTCTCCACCGACCATTGGCATCAACATTTTGATGATTATATCTAATAGATAAAAACATATTGAGAAATACAAAATTTGTATACAAATTGTTATATTAACAAGAAAGTGTTCACTATACTCTAGGTAAAATATGTCTAGGTATGTTTCCCTTAATCAATTTAAATAAATTCCATTTCTTCAATTTTTAATAGAGCACAACCTCGGTGAATTCATTGGTTCATGGTATTTGAGATGGATGAGCCATTTATTTTGCACCTAGATTTATATCTCTTCAGTTGTGATGATGACATATTGGAGACTCAAGCTAAAATATTGACATATTTAGATTCCATTTCTAAGGAATTATTATGTGTTCAAGTTGAAGTGATTGATCCAAATAAGTGTTTCCTTATACAATTTGATCTTCTAGTTTCTATGTTTCCCCAAATTTTAATGAAAAGTGGTTTAGAAGTGGGCCTAGTTTCATGTGCAAATCAATGATACGTTTTCCATCATATGATCACTGTAATCAGTCTAGAATAAGTACCACAACATTTTTGAAAAAATGTATTATCTCAATATTGAAGACAAGAATGATGGCAAGGATGAGTTCATATGTATTGCATTACATGAATATGACAAATTTTAATCATGAAAAAATTATTTTGTACCTTAGAAGATCTTTTATCAATGATATTGAGAAAAATGTGAAAATCTTCTTTCAAGGTCTCAAATCAAGTCCTTTGAAAGTGATGTTGCAGAAATCCAGTAAGAGATTCGACAACTCCAAGATAGTTAAAAAGAACAAACCAAGTATTTCTTATTCAATGAGAAATATTTTCTATTTATATAACTAAATTTGCTCTAGTGCTTTCAAATATGCAATTTAGCAGGGTTGATGAAGAGGTCATGGACAAGATGGTTTTATCCCTTGTGACAACTTTTACAACAACAATGAGAGAGGCTATTCTATTTCCTTTCGATATTGTAACCATGGATCCCTATTCTCCTAGAATTGAAGAAGAAATCAAATTGCCTACATTGAACTTCTATATCTTGGATGGACAAAATACGATTTCAATGCAGAAAAGAAACATTCAAAATGATAAATATAAGGCATTTCATTCAAGATATCATCACTGGAATGCTCATCTTTTATACAAAAAGTTCCTCTTAACATTGTTACAATGTTATGAAAACACCAAAATTTGTAAACCAAGGAATTTGTTGACTTTCTCTTCATTGATCAAGTCATGAAAGCAAGGGATAAGTGGATATACAATGTCTATCCCACCCATGAAAGGGAAAAATTTCCACCGAGGAGTGGCAGGTATAAATTTTGTCTTCTTAAAACTTACTACCCACAATTGTTAACTATGTTATGTGATTGCTAATATCTTCTTACTTTTCGATTTTAAATGTTCATACAATTTTAAAAATGAATGTATGTATATATTCGTTATTTCAACCAAGGAAAACCTTAAAGACAAGATTAATCTTATTCTAATCTCTTCTATCTTATGGAAAAAATGGTTTCTGTATTTGAACTTTACAAAAGTGGTTCCTTTCTATGCTCGCCTAAGAGCATCGATGAAGAGGAGTTCATTCAAAATAAAATAAAGCAACATGGATCTAAATTTTTAGACCATTGTGGAAAAAATTATAATCAATGGATCAGTTTGGTCGAGCACATCATTGGAAAGAAATGTTGGTACAGAGACCTTGTTTCAATATTGCAAGTAGATCAAGGATGAGAGATCTATGAGGCATATGAATTGTGAATATTTTAAATTTCATGATACTAATATTGATCATTCTCATGGAGTCAGTGAATAAAATGTTGTTGAGAAATATAATATTGCTAAAAATTATTTGCAACAATGTGTAATATTTTAGGTTTGGATAAGAAAGCAAAATCTCTTGTAAAGAAGAGAAAGAAAGAAGAAGAGGAGAATGATATCAAATTACCAAAGAATGTTGAGAATATCCTGAACTTATATATCAAGATAGAGGGAATTGGTATGAATATTGACTCTAACAAAGATGGATCACAATTTATTTGTTGATGTTGTTATCCAATGTCATTGGTCAAAACACCAAGGACCATTGACTTTTTTAGTTTTTCAATCAATTCTAAACTTGTTATTGTAGATATGTGTAATTATGTTTCTTCTTGGATAGAAGCATATATGGTTTCCTTATTGTACTACTTAGAAACAAATAAAGAGACATGTACTTGTATTTTTAGAGTTGATAGGAAAGATTCATGTATGGTAGCTAAATAATTCACTTAATTCTTCATGAAATAAATTTAAAAAAAAATAGTACAGGAGTATCCTACCAAGGGTGTTTATAGTGATTTCTCAAAGGATTCCAATATAGGATTCTCTGTTATACAACATTGTTGGAGAATTGGATTGGAAGGGAAAAATGGGTCTACTCTTCATATGAAGATGGATTGGAAGGGTGAGAAACTTCCATTTATTGATTTACCTTTGTTAATGGATTCGAATGTTAATTCGAGAAACCATGTTTTTTCAAAAGAAAGGATACAAGAGTTCTAGGATCACATGGTTTCCAAATTTATCTCTTCCGATGGTGCAATTATTTCATTATATGCTAGAAGTAGAGTTCTTTGTTCTTTTTCCAAGTCACAAAATACATTAATTATTTATATCGTGGAGGCATTACATCAAGAACTGTTTTTGAACATTTTTTTATCAAGAATTGCCTATAAAACAAGGTATTTATATTGATGTTTTGAAATATCTTATTTCATTATATTTTGGTTTTAAGGTTTACTTTTGTTCACTAACTTTTTCAAATTTCTTATCTACTAGATATAAGTATAGTGTTATGTAAAAATATATATATAACATCATAGTAATAAGATAATAAATAATATTAATATTAATTGTTAATAATAAAACACTTATAAGTCAAGAGTCATGTTTTATAAAAGCCAATCAAATGTAAATTCTAAAACCACCAATCATTTATCAATATACTATTCTTATCAAAATGTGGGATTCGAAGTATCTTTGGGCATTCTAGAACATTTACGGAGGTTAATAAGTTTTTACACTTCAAGTGGTATCAGAGTTACATTGTGAAAAAGAAATAAAAAGAAGAAAGAAGATGTATCAGAGTTACATTGTGAAAAAGAAATAAAAAGAAGAAAGAAAGATTAAAAAAGAGGAAAGTAAAAAAATAAAAGTTAAAGAAAACAAGAACATGGATTTTAAAACTAGAACAGTTTTATAAAACCAATATAAACCAATATATGGTTTGTTTTCCGTTTTGAACATTTATATTAGAAGTGATATAATAATAAAAAGGAATATATATTATTAATAAAAATTTATTAATAATATTACTATCATTATTAAAAATAAAATTTGAAGTATTAAATATAATAATTAGTTATTATATTTAAATACTTTTATCCTTAAGTGAGAAAAAAAAGACTATAGATAATAATAATAATAATAATATATTATTATAATAGTTAATTAAATAATTATTTCAAAAAAAAATTATTATTATTATTTTTAATAATAATAATTACTTAATAATTATTTAATAATTGTCATTACAATTATTAATTAATACAAAAAAATCAAGTCAAAGAAGGACTTCAAAAAAAGGGGAACACATCAAAGGATTACTACACATTTTGTATATTCCTCAGTTATCAAAGGGAAGGAGACAAAATCAAAGAAGACAAGAAGTCAAGATCTAGTGAAGACTATCTATCGCCGAGGAAGTCAGTCAAAGGAAGACTTGACGAAAAAGTCAATTTCAAAAGAAGGCTCGTCAAAGAAGCAAAAGACATTTTCACAAACGATGGCACCTACATATTAAAAAATGAAGTCACAGTTACAAGTAGCATTGGACGAGTTAGAGAAATCTAAAGTGACCAATAACAATCTTTAATTCAAAATTATAAAGCAGGAAATGTGAAATCATTTAGCAGAACAGGAGAATCATACATTAAAAAATCAAAATCTAGAGCTCAAGAACAGGTTATTAGATAAGAATAAGGAAATTTCACATATAAGAAGTCACAATCAAAACCTGGAAGACAGAATTAGATAATCCAAAAATCTTGAAATATCACCTTATAGAAGCGATAATGAATTCGAATAATACATAAAGCGCTTAAAAAATCTCATCATGGATAAAGATATTGAATTAACACAAACCCAGAGAAAGCTATAAAATTAAGAATCAAAGATATGTCGATATCAACAACAGAAGGAAAAACTCCAGCAACAGTATGCCGACATTAAGAAGACACATAAGTTGGATATTAAAAAAATAAAAAATGCATTATCAGGCAATACCGAGGAACTAATTCGACTACGAAATCATAATAAAACATTAATTACAAAGATTAAAAGTTGAAACATAGTCAGAAGAAGGAAAACTCCAATGAAGACCTCGAAGGAAGAATACTAGAAAAGCAAGAAGAAAACCAAAGCTTAAGAAATATTAATCAAAATCCAAAAGAACAAATCAAGAAGTTAAAAGAGGACAAAAAGTCGCAAGACGAAAAGTTAGAGGAGATTCAGAGTGCACAAATCCTGAAGGAAGCATCCAAACTCTCCAGAAAACAAAGTCAAGTTGAGGAAATAAATCGAGTCATCGTCACAGTTCAAAAAGAAGTCAATCCAGAAGAAAAACATACAACACGAACTCCTTATCGACACCCCAATTATAAACATCATTTTGACCAACGATAGGGTCAAAATGAACATAAAAAAGGAAGCTATGATGTCAGATACGAACAGAAAAAAGGAAGATTTATCCAGCAAGGCGACCAACAGTTAGCTCCAATGAAAGTAAATCTTGGATGAATCACTTCCGAGGAAATGCGAAATTTTAGTTCAAGGATTTGAAATTTATATCCCCATGTTTCATCAAATTTTGGAGTTACAAGTTCAAAGAGACATAAGAAGATGTTACGAACAAAAATAATTGATAAGTCCTTCACTAAACAAAGCTTTGAGGACAAAGATTGCCTTAAGGGGAAGGCATGGTTATGTAAAAATATATATATAACATCGTAGTAATAAGATAACAATTAATATTAATATTATTAATATTAATTGTTAATAATAAAACACTTATAAGTCCGAGAGTCACGTTTTCTATGAAAATGTGCATTGGGATTATAAAATCCAATCAAATGTAAATTTTAAAAACACCAATCATTTATCAATATACTATTCCTATAAAAATCTGGGATTTGAAGTATCTGTGGGCATTCTAGAACATTTACGAATGTTAAGAATATTTTACACTTCATATAGAGGACTCTCAGGATTCCTCTAATAAATAAAAAATTGATGAAGATGATGAGGGTGATGGAGAATCCACAAAGAATTACCGTATAGATGGACAACCAAAGGCTAGGCAATAATAAGGTCATTATCTATCTTTCAATCAATTGTTTTCTAATGTTTGATGATTATAATCTATTTTTAAAAGTTATAATAAAAAATGTTATTTGCTAATATGAAGGTCAAGGAGTTTTAATTGTTTTTCAACCTATAGAGTCCCCAAAGACAAAGAAATAATCAAAGAGCTCCGTGGAGATTATCAAACCAAACATGGATTTGGAATCCTTACAGAATATCAAACCAATAATGGTTTTTGGAACATAATATAGTAGCTCCAACATTGTTGGCCGCCAATCAACTATTATCCAATCATTAACATGGTGGAGAAAATGATTCTTTCCTATCCTTTTGGTAAAACAAATTTATTATGGGTTGTATGACACAATTTATTTTATGTGAACTTCTTATAAAAAATAATTATTGATATTTGAAATGGAAGGTTTTTTATTTTATCTGAAAGCCTCCCAAAAACGAAAAAGGGTGAATGAAATCACTAATGAATACTGTGAATTTTAGTTCAAGGGAAAATTATATAAATTGCAATAAAATGCATATGATTTTTGGAAGCATGTCTTTCCAAATTCGATGTTGGAATTTGGTCATCTAAATGTGGAGTCAATTAAGCGAAACCCTTGTTTATGAAATTTATTAGGACAAAGAAAAAATAAATTCAGGACCAAATTTTTTTTTTTGGTTTGGAGAGATGTACCAGAGATAATGAAGGAAATATGCACAAAAGAATGGATAAAGTGTGGGAAGATTTCCCAGTGAGATCTTCAAAAAGTAATACATCAATGCTTGTTTTGGAGGGTGATGATGAGCGAGTACATCCATTTGAAAATTGTATTTTGGAGAAGCCCTACAATATATATTCCTCTAAGGAACAGAGTGAAATGATACATTGAATCAAGGAAGAATTAAGTAAAATAGATCAATCAATTGATATCAAAACCTTCATTGCCTCATACAAGATCAAGACACAATTAATGTAACCTATGATTATTTTAAATAAAAATTAATTTCTTATATTGTTGGATGATGTTTGTATTTCCTTTGAATGTAATATCTGTATTTAAAAATTATTTTACGTTGCATGTTTGTGATCAATAACTTTCTTAAATTGATGAACAATATATTATCCTTTCGGTTATATATCTTGTTACGGGTTTTTGTATGCGGTCCAACGATCAACACAAAAGAAATTATTGGTATTAGGAGTATAGGTATTTCTCTTTGGAGTTCGAATGTTTTCCAAAAGAGAAGCATATTTCAAACAACCTTAGTTTGTTCATAACTGTTACCATCATTATGCACGGATGCCATCCCTAATATTATCAATGTTGCAAGGGAACATTTTGACATCGCTATGTGGTTTTCTTCATTGTACCACATGGAAATTAAAAAAATCATTGCTAGATTTGAATGGTTGAAGAATGAGGACTTAGTATTTATTTGCAGTTGGGAGCAATGTAAACATACTATGTATAGTTCTTCAATGTACACATATAATATTGGTGAAGTACTGCATAGATACAAAAGTCGTTGAAGTATGTATTTATCCAATATGGATATATATATAGAAAATCAAACATTTTGTTTATAGATGAAAGACGATATCATTAGGAAGATAATATCAAGGATGTGTGCTTGAAAATGCCATCAAGTTGGACTTATAAACACAATGTTTTGTTCTATGTTGAATAATTTGGGACCTCACTTGAATATGGGGCATTGGTTAAAAAAATAAACTTTAGATGACATTAGTGAGACACCAATTGATTTAGTGAGAGAAAAATTGCTAGTACTTTTGAATCACTAGTACAAAATGAGAAATTAGTGACTACATAACTAAAAACATTAATCACCACAGTTTTTTCAAGTGATTTACTACCAAATTTGAACAATTTTTAGTGACCCAACTAAAAACGACTAACTTAAATGACTATTTTATTCACACAAATAAAAATGACTATCGCAATAGACAAATTCATTCAAGGAATAGAATATGACTAGCTACAAGAATATGAATTAGTCATTTATGTTAGTCATTTTTAATTGTGTCACTTCAACAATGGAAAATTGCAATTTTGAGAATGAATTGTTACAAGTTATAAAATTTTAACATTGCAAATGGATTCAAAGACCCCCTATATAGGGGGTCTTTGAATCCATCCGCAGTGTTAAAGTCCCTCTGCATTGTTAAAATTTTAACACTTTGGATGGATTGCAATTTTCCATTGTTGAAGTGACACATTTAAAAATTACTAACATAAATGACTAATTCGTATAATCCATCTGTAGTGTTAAAATTTAGTAAATTGTAACATTGTAGATGGATTCTTGTCACTTGGGGTCTCTCATGAACTAATCCTAATTAACATAACCCATAAGTTTGTGCAGGCTAAGTATAAGAACATGTTGACCATATTGCTACGTCCATTTTGTATCCTTGGGATTAAGAAAACACGACCTAGACCACCCAAATTAGACCGGTACTAAAGTATAAAGCATTCTTTGGGGAGGCTATGGATATGTTTCATAACATATTAATACCAGACCAATTAAAGACTGAGAATTGACCTAGATAAAAAAACCTCTACTATGCCGAACCACATCCATAAATCCTTGAAGGTAAATAGTAGTGACAAAATACGCTTGCTATTTGGAGCACTCTATCCACAAATCTACAAAACACATATATAAATATATTACATACTATATAGTTACAAAACATAACATATATAAATTATAAAACATATAATATAATATAACACAAAACCATATAAAATAAACAAAATATATAATATAAATACCCCACACACAACACATAACAATATAAAATAAACCATATATATAACCATATCATATACAATAACCATAAAATTATGGTATACAATGATAATGCAACATGTACACTAATAATGATAATTGGAATTTAGGGAAAGCTGGAGGTCTATGTCAGCTAATTGCTTTTCAAGTTGGTATCGAGAAGAAGATTTGGAGGAAGAACGGGAAAACATATACAGGGAAAATTCAAACTCGGGCATACTACACCCCCCTAAATTTGCCTCAGAAGAGGAATAAGACTCTGAGGAAGACAAACTTTCAGTGGAAAATTTAGCTAGAGTAGGAGGTTCAGAGTCAGAACTTGAATCATCGGAAGAGGAATCATCAGGGAGATAGACAATTTCACCGGAAGGAGCAGAAGATTGTATAGAAACCTCAAGCAGATCCCACCATTTGGGATCAAGACCTTTGCATAATGCTGCAAGCCAAGGCCGATATTTTCTCTCAGGACACTTTGCAGCCCAAGGATTAGATTTGCCACATATAAAGCAGACATTTTTCTTACATTTTTCAGACCGGCGTCTGACATACCGCTTAGACTGATATTTCTTGTGTTTGGATTTATGACGGTAAGACTTATCATACTTATACTTATGCTTGGACTTGTGGCTATAAGGTCTATCTGGGTGGTACCCGGGGCTTAAAAGAATAAAACCATTTTTTCTTTTTCTTGCATTTGCAAGATTCTTGGCCGAAATGGCCTCTGTTATGAGCACCGCACCCCCAATCAGGCATACTAGCAACATCTTTGCAGAAAGAAGCAAAGTACATTTGCTGGTGTCGTTTGAAATCTTTACTTACCCGTTTTTCTAAACAATGGTCTTGCCATGTTTCCATAATGTGTGCATACAATTGGGCAAGTGACAGAGTACGAAGTTCTACCTTTTTATCTTTCAATGCTTGTTCCACTGCATCTAGAACATGACCTGGGTAGCTTCGCAAATAATGCTTCAAATAAGCAGGATTTCCTAACTTTCCTGAGGAAATTAGCAGTTTTTGCATATAACAAAAGTATTCTTCACTTTTACTTAAATCACATAACCTTGTATACATGAAAAGTGAAGTAAGATGGTCATAGTCTTCACCATCTTCAGGACCATAAAATTCCCTACCCAAGGCACTGAGAATCTGTTCATCTGCATCATCAGCAGCTAGCATTTCATTTCTTGTTTCTTGTGACAACCATCGCCACCAATCATATGCGAGACCTGAAAGGCCTGCAACTAACTGAGTGCCTAACATTTGACCAGTAAGATTATTGTCCTGTTGTTTTTTATAAAGAATCCATTGACCTAACATCTGTATGGCATTTTTAATATCTTGCTTGGAATGGCATTGAATGTTCAGTATAGGTTGCTCAGGCATCTAGGATATTAGATCATTCATTGCATTGATTCCAACGTGAAACACTTTGGCTGGAGCACTGGCAGGTCTTGTGACATCTGCCATGTGAGTATCAAAATGGGGAGGAGGAAGTCTTCTGTTGTTGGAAGACTCATCATCTAATGCATTTAAATTAACCAGATACTTTGGATCCAATATAGGTTTAAAACCTTTGAACTCTGTGATCCATTCCTCAATATCATCACGAATTGCATCACTCTCTCCAAAGTCAAATTCAGGTTTCTCTTGTATACTAAACTGACCTAAGGAGTGACTTTTATTGTGCCCTTTAAATGCTAACTTCAGCACATGGTCTGGGACCACATACTGTTTCCTTTGAAGATTCTCTATTTTTTGCCAGAGATCTTCCAGGGCACGAAGTCTTCTCTCAAGTTTCTGAGAAGCTTCTTCTATTGCAATTCTGATCTATGTAGAATCATGCAGTAGATGATCAAGCAGTTCCAACTTTGTTTCCACTTCAGTGATATGCTCCTTTTGTTCAACACAATGAGTTTTTAAAACTAGAATATCTCTAGCCACATCATCAATATTCCTTGCAATGTGGATTTGTTGCAAATTCCCCCAATTTGCTAACTTTATTTCATCAGAAACATTCTGGTCTTGGCTGGAAGATTTACAAGGCAAGAATTCTCTCTTGGTTTGGCCATCTGCAGTATATTGTCTAAAACCAGACTCAGGTAGGTTTCTACCTGGGATAAAGGATCGTTGGCCAGTATTTATGACTTCCATGCCAGATCCTTCTCTAGGAAGGGACATCATTCCTAAGGAAGGAAGGACTGAAAACATTCCTAGTGAGGGCAGATTTTTCTGTTTCTGTTGATGCTGGAGTTTCTGTTTAATTTTTTGACATGCTTGACAAGAAGTATGATGGCCTCTATGTTTAAAATCATACAAACCAGAATATGAAGTTTGTAGAGAGGAAGAAGGGGTATTGACAAGAGAAGAGTCAGAGTCACGGCTAACTTGGTTTGACAAAGCTTGAAGGCATGCATTATTGTAGGATGAAATGGAAGTAGATTTGATAATCGGAGGAGTAAACCTCTGAGCGGGTTTTTCATCAGGAACTCGGAAGGAGCTCGAGGCTTCATCAAAGACTAGGGGCTGAGAACTGAAAGTAGAAGCAACCCTATCTTGATTTCTAAGTTTTTGTACTTCATTTCCCACTGTTGTGGATAATTTATGCCGGTCCAATTAAAAGTAATTGGAGTAGCATTTTTTTATTTCTCCTTTTCCACCACGCTTGTTTCTGCAGAACTCTGATGGACATGAGTATGAAGCTGGGGAAGAGTATCATTACCAAATCGAACACAAACACCGCCTTTTAACTGGATAATCTTTGAACCAGTTTCCATGTCAAAGCCTTTAGGAAGAATATAGGCTTTAAGAAGATCATATATATAAGGATCTTTCAGATTGACAGAGAATTTAGGATAGATAGTCCCGAAGGCAGGACCACCATGAAGAGGAGCAGTAAAACCTCCGATAACAGCATCGAAAAACTTCTTATGACGAGTATCTACAATACAGAAAAGAGAAGAAACAACCAAATGAGGTCTAACTAAAGGACCAAGTCCTAACTTAATAGCACCGAAATGGGCATATGCATATCCCTGATTCTTAGCCCAATCTATTTGACATTTATCCAGGAGATTAATATGGATAGGCTCTTGTTTATCAGTAAAAGAGACATCAATACTTGAGACACGGATGTGTGTGGAAGCAGTGAGGTTCCACCATGGTAGTCTGTATACTTCTCTTGGAAGTATCTATGGTAATTTCCAATTCTCTGAAGGATTATGATCAGAGATAGTAATGTAGGAGGAATCTGATGATGAAGGATTGAAAGAGGATTTCCTGCGCTCTGCAAGGCTGACTTCAGTGTCATTAGAAGATTCACATTCCAAGTTTGTCAGCTCAACAATGTCCATTGAAGGGTCCATCCTATTAAAGAGAGTGAGTGCTGACTCTTAATTAGTCTCCGACAACTATGTAGACTTACTCCCCTATCCCTACAGGGCTTACTGCTACTCTGACTTCGAACGACTCTTACACTCTCAGTGACCCAACAATCCACTCAGCAGTCATTTCCACCGCCTACAAAACACTATTGTAGAATGTGTATAATCAACTTAAGAAACCGAACAATGATGTCGCAATAGATTTAACAAACATTTAAAACATACATCAGATTATAAGTGAAAAGATATACCAGAAAATAAATGCACTTGTCTGGCTCTGATACCAATACGCCCAAGATCTCTTTTGTTCTTCAGCAACAATTCCACAACATCAAATGATTTTATTGATATTTAAGCTTACAAAATATAGACACACAGATCGGCTTCGGAGGGCGAAGCTCATCACTGCAAACACAAACTCAGTGCCTAGGCACAATGTCTCTGGCCCTTTTACTTTTCAGAACATCACAGAGCGATGAACTTACTCAGAGGCTTCCTGGGGATTCTAAGATATGCCCACTAACACTTTACAGACTCAAACAGACCAATTTTTATAGAGGTGAACCTTGGCTTTCTGATGTTGTGTTATACCTTTCGGCAACCAACAGAGCATAATACCTCAGCTTTGAACACCTATGACTCACAAAGCTCCAACCACTGGAACGCTCGGCTCTAGACCTCTACTTGCAGAGCGGACTACTTGCTCATGCAGACCTCTAGACTCGAATGAATGAAATGGGAGGAGAGGCCCTCCTTATATAACATCTTAGCCAGTTAACCAGTCACACAAAACTGGCACAAGGCAGTCAAAAGCAGAGATTCTGGGTAGTGGTTGGACACACCACTATTATCTCGTCCCATGAGAGGCAGCACCATAAGGGGACCCGAAAGACAAACATGACCCAGACGTCACCAAAAGTAAAAGCACTCAGGAGATAGCATCCCGACAAAGTACAAAGTGGGGCTATTATACCGGCCCACTACGGCTTCCATTATTTGACGGAAAGCAAAAGAATAATTACAATATTACATCAGTCGTTGCCGGAACGGCAGATGAAAAATAGTTCAGGGTTTCCCGGAGGACCAACCGGCTATCCGCCACATGGACAGTCAAAGCCGTCTTCTGCATATATGCATTCTTCCAGCTCATGAACTTCCAGCAAGGCATCCACATCCTGCGAATCATCTGGAATAGGACTTTCATCTGTAAAGACTGGAGGAGGATATAACTAAGTGCTAAAACATTTCTCTATGTCGGAACCATGTAATACATCACTGGTTTCTCCAATAAATTCACTCTCAAATAGTGATTCCACACAGAGATCTAATGGGAGAGTTTGCCTGTGGATTTTGCATCTATTCTATTACCTCGAACATCTCTCTTGATGAACTTTCTAGTTACATGGACAGTGTGCTCAAGAGGAGAGATACGACCACCCTGATGTTTTAAAAGAAATTTGAACCAGAGATTGTTCTAGTCTACAACTTGCATATCGGCCTGCATGTGTAGAATAAAATTTGCTCGCCGATTCGTCCAATCAACTCTGGGACGGTATTTATCTAACAAAACTTCAGTCCATCCAGACCAAGACTTATTTCTCATGTTTCCTGGGTCTGCACATATTACAATAGACTTTTGTTCCCGATAGAACTGAAGAATCAAATTAAAACTGGTCCATGTAAGATTTCCTTCACCAATGTCCACGTACCAAACTGGACCATCTTTTTCATCATTACAGTCTACCCAAAGTTCATGACAATGCCTTAACTTTTCCTGGGCTTGACTGAGACCACGGAATGCTGAGCGCTCCCATCTTTCCATGATATGAAGCTTACATGGGCTGGATTGGATCTGCTTTATCAGTGTTAAGCTGAGATATTTCTCTCCTTCATGGCTGTCGGCATAATCCAACTATTGTCTCCTATCGCTTGGAGAGAGGCTATCATCGCATGGTTTCATGAATAGAGCATTTCTGGGTTCAAACCTGATATGCTCAAGTTCTTCAACGGGACTTTTTCCTTTATCAGCTGCATGGCTTGATCCAAGAGAGAACATGTTTAGACCTGCTTTTTCTTCAGGCTGCAACACTTCACGAGTCAACATGTCAGCCAAACAATTAAGATAACCTGGTTTATACACAATGTCATAATCAAAATTTGATAACGAGATAAACCATTTTAGTATCCTGCTGCTATTTTCTGCCATAAGATTCTCATTTTTAAATATTCCAGGCATAATCTTCAAGTCTGTTCTAATGATAAATCTAACTGGCTTTAAGAACAAAATAAAATGTTGGACTGTCTTTTTAACAGCTAGGATTTCCTTGTGGCTGCTTGGATAGTTCAGTTCAGCTGCTTTGAACGAACCAGATCCATAACCACATATATTTTCTCTGCCATCAATTTCTTCAAGCAACACACCACCCCATGTGGTAGATGAAGCATCAGCTTCAATGATGAGTTTACCAGTGCCTTGTGGCAGATGAAGGGCTGGTAATGATTTTACTTTGGCCTTGATTTTTTGGACCGCCAAAGTCATCTCTTCAGACCAAGATACAAGATTCTTTTTCAGTCTCTGCTGCAGACAGTGGATGTCTGTAGCTTGTCCACAATAGAATGGTCTGACATAATTCAAAATACCAAGAAACCTTTGGAGCTAAGTTTTATCAAGAATTTTGTCAGGGAAATGCTCAAAAGAACTAAGCACATGTTTCTGCAAAACAACCTGACCTTTGTGAATATGGAAACCAAGAAAATCCATTTTTGTCTTACCAATTTCCATCTTACTTTCTGATAAAACTAAACCATGTTTAAACACAAGATCGTAAAATTTTTGTAAGTGCTTCAAGTGATCTTGCAGGTTTCTGGAACATATCAAGATGTCATCAATAAACATGACCAACCATGGAATATCTCGAAATATATCTTCCATCCATTTTTGGAATTCAGATGGAGCATTGTTCACACCGAAAGGCATAACCTTCCACTGATGTTGGCCATGAGGGACCACAAATGCAGTTTTGAAGCGATCCTTCGCTTCAATGCCTATTTGGTAAAAACCAGATTTAAGATCAAATTTACTGAATATAGTGCATCGAGTAATCTTTTGTAGTAAACTGGCTTTATCAGGCAGAGGATACCTGACTTTCTACAGACCTGCATTCAGGGGCTTATAATTGACGACCAAGCGGAGCTTACCTCTTTTCTGCTCAGAGTGCTTGTTAACAACAAATGCTCTACATGCCCATGGGCTTTTAGAAGGTTCTATTAAACCTTTATCGAGCAATTCTTTTATTGCCTTGGAGCAGAATTCCCTTTCTGAAGGTGTCATGATTCTTGCAGAGGCTTTCATAGGTTTGATCTTTTGCAGAGGATCAAACGACAGAGAGACAAAATATTTCCCTCGGGTCCAAAAAGCATTTGGACTCTCAGAGCAGCAGTCTTTCACAAGTTTTTCCTTAATGGTAGCCAGAGCTTTATCAGCATGACTTACTGCATATGCTATGCAACGATCCATTTTATTTAAATCAGCAGACTTACTGGACTTGACCGACTGTACTGACAAAGGTTTACATTTCAAGAATGGATTAAAACTCAAAGGGATACAGACTTGACGACCAGAGACTGTACAAAAAAACAACAACTTATTTACATCAATTGAAAAAGGGCCGACCTTCTGAAGAAATTCAGAACCTAAGACACAGTCTTCTTTCAAAACATCTAATCTAAAAAGAGATAACGAATTTAAAACCCCTGAAATATTTACACGGAAATCTTTAACTTTACTAGACAAAGAGACTAGAGATCCTTCAATTGCAGAACCAAATTCATGACTCTTTTCCCAATAGAATGAAGGAATTGCATTCCCTTTAGCAAGATTAAATTGACAACCAGAATCTATGAGACAATGTACAGGGTAAGCTTTAAATTCAGGAGGACAAAACTGTAATGAAATAAAAAGCTTGGGACCGGACAAGGCACCCAAAAGACTCGGAACTTGCGATTGTGGAGAAGAGGGAGAATGAGGAGGAGTGGAGGAAGGGGACTCTTCTTTTTGTTCAGGATTCAAGCAGGCTTGTTCTATGTGCTTTGACAATTCTTCATCAGAGGATTGATCTGTCTCAGTAACCAAAACGGAGATAATGCTTTTCAAACTTTCTATTTCTTTAACAAGCAGTTTCACTTTATCCTGTTTTTCTTTTAGCTGTAACCTCAACAATTTTTCTTTGTCTTTCCTGTGTGACTGTCTATCCTCGTGGCCATTAGGATAATCCCTATAGATTTCTGCAGGGTTGTAACTCGTAGACTGAACTTTTTCTTTTTGTTTATCAGGTTTTTCTATGAGAACTTGGAGCCTGGCTTTCTATTGCCTTAGCTCAGTTCTTTCAGAGTGCCTATAGACAGGTATTAGGGAAAGCTGGAGGTCTATGTCAGCTAATTGCTTTTCAAGTTGGTACCGGGAAGAAGATTTGGAGGAATAACGGGAAAACATATACAGGGAAAAGTCAAATTATGACCATAACACCCTCCAGCTCGAACCTAAACTATAGACAGAACTAAACTAAAACATACGACTGACCTCTTGAGCTCATTCATGGAGCATTATCATGAATTTTGCATGAATATTTATTCCTCGAATTACCCATATAACTAGTCAAGGAGTCTGTTGGTGTCAAATAACAAGTCCATGTAGACCATTGGCGCCAAATATTTTCCATTGGCAGGAAGAGAGGAGGGTTTGGTGGGTTCCGAGAGGAAAATATTTGTGAATTGGATGTTCATTGGATCAATTGGTTATGGAACTAAAATTGATTCTTGATCTCGATCCGAGACTGAATTTTGCTCCATTTAATGTGCAATTGGGCATTCTGTTATAGCAGGATATGCACTGCTATAGGCGCCGGATCTGCAACCAACTCTGCTTACGAAGGAAATACCTTGAAAATATTCAACAGACCCTCAAATAGATACTTATATGAGGGTGCAACAACACTATTCCAAATAAAACCATATCGATATGACCCAATAGTTTAAGGAATTTTTGAGCATTTATTAGGATACCATTGATACCAGTTGAGGAAATTGTGATGCCCATTAACCATTGTTGAGGGAGGGCTTATAATTTGGGGATTTATCTTTTAGTGCTTTATTTTTTAGTTCGGGTTACAAATTTTACAGCTTTAGATTCAAAATCTCATTCTTCCCTTATAGAATCATAAGTTAGTTTCTTGGTTTTATGTGGAAATTTAGCTTTTGCATATTAATCTGGTTTAGCATCCTATATCTTGATTCTTTATTGTGAATGGTAAAAAGTATCTAGCATCTTGCATTTTGATTATTTATTGTGAATGTTCAAATTTGTCTAGATCCTGGTGCATTATGCACATCCATAGGTATTTCTTCCTCTCGAACACGTTCAAGAATTTAGAGTGATTATGACCAAAGTCAAGCATTGGCACCAGCCATTGGGCCAGTTTTGACCTTCTCATATTATTTGTAAAAAACCTTGGCAACAATCTCGTCCATAAGCATGCCGAATTTCCCCTCCAATCTGTTAGTGACCTCCTTGATCAGGTCCTTGCTCTAATGAATGCCCTGCTAGCAATCCATCTTGGATTCCTTTTCTTCCATATATTATACAAGATCCTCTTGTATTTCATCATTATACTTTTATTCTTCAAGGTGAACGACCAAATCTGTAAAGGATTGGTGAACTCCTTGAAGCAATAGCATAAATGTTCCAATGAGTTCAAAATTTCCCATTGCCTTGAGCTTCTCAACTGTCATCCACTTGAATTACTTCTCTACCTGTCTCTTAAGTGCATGTGTAGAACCATTCATCTTGAAGACAAATCCTAGCCTTGTTAAGGTTAGGGTATCCTAGCTCTTCCTCCAACTACTTTTACTTTTGTCTCGCTTGAATGTCTTCTTCTTTATGCAAAATATTTCCAAAACATTATGAAAAGATTTATATTTATCCGTTTTATGTCAGCATATCGGAAGCCACCATTTAATTTCCTATTTAGTACCTTTCCCTAAATTATTGTAATAAAAAATATTTTTCTCTTAAGGAAGCCCTTATGATTATTGTTTTGTAAAAATTGACGGCCATTGCCACAAAGAAATCAAATTCGACGAATCCACTTATAGAGGCTTACGTTGTTGACTTATATGGAGTTTTTCATTTAGCATGTTTTGTTTTATGTTATGAATTGTATGGTAATGAGAGTCCAATTTTTTTATTATTTTTAAATTTGAGTAGGATAAGGTCACACAATTGGCTCGCAATTTGCTACAACCATTATGGATGGATAGTCTTTGTCTAGAGAAATATCATTTTCATACCTGGGGTATCATCATGTTTGCTGGGGTTTCATATTCATTCAGTTCTCATTTTGGTGATTAACCTTTGATTCTCCTTATTCATTTCTACAACATTTTAACTAGTTTTTTTCCCTTTAATCGTTTTTCTTTCTTTCCATCTTGTTGGCTTTTGTTGACTATTTATATATATACATTTTGTCTCTCTCAATGTATCTCTAAATTCTCAATTTAGGTTAATTCCATGTTAGAAAACTTTTAAGTTCTAATGCATGCTTTGTTTCATATTTGCATGAAAGACAAATTGTAAGCACTCGCCGAGATGTTTTTGGTCAAAACCTTTAGGTTGCAAATGGTAAGTGCATTTTTCACCTTGAGTTTTTGAGCAATTCATGATCACTTCTCTTAGAATTGTAAGGTGCGATCTAGCTTTAAGCCATGCAAAATCAATATTGTACCAAAATGCATCTTAGAGTTACATTGTATAAGTTTATTAAAGATGTTCTAGAACATGTAAGAGTATTTTCCAACCATAAGCACACCAAATATGGGCATGATTTAGATGCTCTATTTCCCAAGACAACCATATAGTTGTTGGCTCATCCAAGAATGGAGAACCCCATAAACATGATTTCTAATCCACCAAACAATTTGACTGTAAGATATTAGGGCTATGATTCAAATGGTTGTGTTTTTCAACAATCCCTTAGAAGTGGCTTGTAAAAAATACAAAGAAAAATTCTAAGTAAATAAATGAATAAATAGAAGACTAATTTTACTTGAAATTTGCACAAATTAAGCTTAATATTTCCATATTTCACATAAAAATAGCCTTGACATAGATCAGATGTCAAACCAAATTTGCCGATCTAAATAATAACCCTTCATGTCTCATAAATAATCTAAATAATAACTCTTCATGTCTCATAAATAAGCATATATTCTGTAATGAAGAAAAGGTGATGAAAACAAGGAACCTTACATAGTGAATACTGGAGAGGCAAAGCAAAGTGTGAAGAATCATTGCTTTGGGAACCATTCGAATTTTTTTTAGTACAACTTAGGGTCAACTATGGTGTACCTTATCATTATCTCTATGTTATTGCTACATGTGATGTAAATCTGATAGCACATTAGCAAGGCCATTCCATTAGAAACTCAGAAGAAAATGTTAAAAATAGATTTAGTAATACTGGTCTACTTGAAATTTGAATATATTTTATGTTTTAGTGGAGGAAAAGCTAAAACCTGATGTTTTCTTTTCGAGATCCTATTTACAAAAATTACCTTCACTTTATATCAATTTCCATTCCACAAATCTTCCATGCACATGTAATTTGGTTTTTAAATGTCATCAATTACTAAATTCAAAGTCCATGTAGATTTCTCTTATTCCAAGAACAATAGATGGACATCTTTACATGAAGATGTGATGTAAGGCTTTAATTTTTACAAAGAAACATTTACTTCTTAACATTGATTTTGAGATTCTCTTTTCAAATATTTCTACTGGAAAATATCTAGAGTTTATAATCTAAACCTGTTAATCAGCAAACAATATATCGTCAGGGAATTCATTGTTCTCATTACGATTTAGTTCTGGAAAAGGCTTATCCCTACAGACTTCATGCACTTCATCTATCCCGTATCTTTTTGTAAATGTTGATTGTTCACTTGGTGTCACCATACCATGAGCAAAGGCAAGTAGGGTTGTACAAGCAATCATAGCTCCATTATCAATGCAATACAACACATTAGTTGCAAAAAGTATTCCACCTCTTTCTGAACACATTATCCACACCATTTCTTGAAGCCTCTCATTACATCCAACAACGTCAACAATAAGAACATCTTTCTTGTCACATGTGACATGGCCTTTTCTGTAATTTCAACCAGCATTGCAAAAAGAGTCTCCTGCACATAATAATATAAAGGATGCCAAAATAGATCATTGTTTAACTTAACAGTATCTTATTTCCTAATTGATTCATCCACATTAATTTTCATGGCTTTCATTTCAATAGAAAATGGATAAGAAAAATATAATCATCAAACCTGTACAGAGAAACACAAATCTGTAGGTGTGCACTCATTGGTCTCGATATTTTGTGTTGTTGTTGCTTCTATGTATCTTAGGATTCCAGTGAAGGACACATCCATGCCTTTCACAACATATGGTATCCCAATGAACTGAATATGCTTCTTAGATAGCTGTACAAGTGCATCAACAGACAACCACAATGAGGAAACCTTTTCCATTTTATGCATACCATGTCTTCTTGGCCTATGCTTCATCTTGTTGACCTATGCTTCATTCTTATTGAAAAAACGAACAATATCATAGAAACCTATGAAATACATTAAAACTGAAGAGGTCACGCTTTCTTTAAATGGCTAATGTCAAATATTTCAAGTAGATTCTATATATTTAATAAATGTGTCACACAGTACACCAGGGAGAAAATCAAGGTAAAGGAGGAAGAAAATAAGTGTCAGGAGTCCAGAACACCCTCCGTCTAGAACTATTTACAGTATCTATTGATTGATTTGCATTTAAAAGGGATGGGAAATGTAGACCCAAAGGCATGGATCATGACCATTTGCCGCAGGTAATCTATTTATCATTTACAATATGTGATAAAAAATGACTTTTCGTAGATAGTTTAGATGGCTATGCAATGGAATTAGTAATTGAATAACACCAAAGAAAGAAAAGATAAGCAACTAATTCCATTGCCAGTGTTTCTTATGGTAAAACGAAGCTTGCTAAGGTTTATAACAGAATTTTGCATACCCAGTTTAGCTTTTTAACATTCACACCCATTTTTCCAGTTCTTCTGGGATAGGCATGATTCAACTCACACACATGTTAAAAATTCCATAAACAAAGCCAACACATATGTAGTGAAAAAAACATCAATAGTGATGAATACATATAAATCCAGCTTTCAATCTAATGGAGACTCTAGGTCAAGAACAAGTCACTATAAAGTATAATGGAAATATCTCATTCAATAAACTGAGAACTGAGATGGGTATCGTTAATATTGAATAATAGATATTGGGATATCATTATTAACTTGTTACGTATGTACTATGCTTTGTGGATAACAATATTATGCAACTTTGTGAATTACCCTCATCAGCTTCTCACTCTAATTGATTATAATAGCAGCTATATGATTGCTTTCTACACCATACTCCTTTTTGTATAGATGGATTTTTATCTACGTCAATTAAGATTGAGTCTATACTAAAACATCCAAAAAGCATTCACCATTATTGCAGAATTATATGTACATGATAGTTCAGAATTTATTTACATCACCTCGATAGCATTTTAAGTTCTTATTTGTATGAAAACATGTTTTATATATTATAGGTTGGTGGTCTAAAAGATATACCTTCACAACCCAAAAATTTTCAACAAACCCATTTGGGGTAAATAGCCTCTTCCATGCATTTGCAGATCTTGGGTAAATATTAAGACGGATTTCCAAAAAATATATTTTACTTGAACGATGTTACTACATCCTTGTAGACTATTTTCAACTTTTGTTGAACATTTACAATATTTTTGACGTGTTAAACACACAACAGTGAAATCAATGTAGCACATAACCTACAAAATGGTGACTTTCAAGGTCTTATAGGCATTGTTATCAAACACAACAAGTGACACAATCACAACCTATGAACACTTCTACTTATAGAGGGAACCTAAATACTAGGAGGACCCACTCTTCAACATGATCTCCATCTCTATATTATCTCAATGATATTACAAGGACAGACTATGGTACTCTCCATGATCACTCATATCAATCATGGTTACAAAAACCTAGCAAGCCTCATCAACTCAGCCATGCCAATAATGTTGAACCACCATAAAAATGACCAACATCAACCCTAACAAAATAATGGAAACCCTTGGCCATTGTAACAACTACTTCATGACCTCTATGTATCCCTATATAGACAAGAGGGACACCTCCAACTAACTAAATCCACTATTTCACTTGAGATGTTTCCGCTTATTTCACATTAATTTCTCATCACAACTTGACATGGCCAACCTTGATCATAGAAATTCCCATTATTCTTATTTCAATGTCCAAGATAACTTATTAATCCATTATATTGAATACAAAGTCATGAGATGTGTCAATGGGTTTGAGTATCATAGATAGGATATGGATAACTAATTTTTGTTGGTGTTACAATTTTAGAGAGTTGTAGGGACTTCTTATATTATAGAAATGATCTTTGTTCCTTTTTATATTATGGTTCATATGGCATATTTGAAGTGTTGATTCAAAGATTGAGATTGATTTTAGATTTTATTTTGATAGGTGTTCCATAGGAGAGGACACTGCTTGGAATAGTTCAAATCTTGACTCCTGGAAAGGTTTCAAATTCTCAACGAGTTTCACTAGTAGAAGATCCACCTAAACCTAAAAGTGATACACAATTAGTTCATTTTGTCACGATGAAAGAACCTGAAGCTACTCCATCCCCTGAGTTGAATGTATTATCCAAATTGGATATTGAACAATAAGAGGAGGATCCTCTGGTAGATTTGCTCCATCCACCGTGAACAACTAAATGCTTAGAGGAGGTGTAGGAAAGTTTAGTATGTTTTCTCTTTGAATTTTTAGTGAGTTATATGTTGAACTTAATTTCAGTGTGACATAAATTCATCAATAAATAAAATATGCATTAATTCCCATTTTGTTTTTAAGTGATCTTTCATTTTCCATTTCAAATTTCTTCTTATTCTAATTGGTGTTCACTAGATTTTGCTTGAATGTAGAATAAGACTAGCATAGATCCATCTTAAACCCGTATCTATCAAGCACCGAGAGGGATCCGATTTCTTGAGGTGTATTTCTTTTTTTTAAATTTAAACTCAAGAAATTTAATCTCTCTTGATTGATCCGGGTTTAAGTTTTAATTTTTATTTTATAAACAAACATCTATTTTTTAATTACTTTTCATAATATTTTATTTTATGAGCCGACATGATTTTTTTTTAAATACTTTCCACAATTTTACTTTTTTTTTGCATTTTAATTAATGGCCAACAATACATTTTACTTTTTTATTTTTCATTACATTTTACTTTTTTACTTTTCATTACATTTTACTTTTTTACTTTTCATTAAATACTTTCCATTACATTTTACTTTTTTTACATTTTAATTAATGGCCGACAATAATAAAGACAAACGTTTATAGCCTAGGATTTAATTCAAATGAAAATACACGTCCATGTATTATATAGTCTAGGATTTAATTCAAACGAAAATACATGTCCTTTTATTAATCGCCCACATAATATTAAATTTTTATTATTATTATGTTAAACACAAACTTTATTTATTATGGCCAACTATAAGGACAAACATGGACAAACGTTATAGGATCTCCCCCATAATGGGTTGTAGAGCACCTCATTTCACTCAGTGCAATCACCAAATATATTGATTTGAAAAGTGTTGTAAGAAGTTTCAACAAAGAATTGCACAATTCTAAGGGATATTGTAATCCATATTTTTTGCACCGTGTTGTTAAGTACGAGGGGATAGATCAAATTGGTAGCTACTTCATAAAGGAAATATTTGATTGACATGGATATGATCCGAGTGACTATTATGATGCTTTAGGTAGACCACTTTTCCTATCCATTTGAATCTTGGTATATTCAAGATGTTGTTATTTGGTATTATTTGTCAATAAGCTCAGTTGGATCAGGAATAGCATTATTTAATGTGTTGTATCACTCTACAAATTGTAAATGAAAATAGAATGACCCAATGGTTGCACTGCACATAACATATTTCCTTTATCCTAGGTGCATTTTTTTAGGAGTAACTATTAAGCATTATCTCTTTTCCATGGCCATAACCATTGAACATGTTAGTTATTGTTAGTCTATACTGAAATTATAAACAATGTGTTATAACAAGCCTCCAATTTGTCAATGGATTTCCTCACCCTCTATATCACAAGAACTTACTTCATATCACAACTTTTGGCCCAAACATGTAGCCTTTGTTTATAAATTAGCCTCTAATGACAAATATTTTATTCTACACTTCTAGGCATCTTCTAGATGTTTTTTTGGACATGATTACCATTTTTTTTAATGGCTTCTAGAATTGGGGACATGACATGTCACTAGGATGGGATTGAGAGAGTTCAGAATCTCTTGTTATAGTGTATGTTTCATTGCAAGTAGATAGTTGATCAGGGCATCATCCATGGTGAATTGGCATCCCATCCTCTATGTCTCAAGATAATTTTTCATATTTGTATTTTTTCTCCATAATATTTTCACTCTTGGTTGCATAGAGCCAAGGAGAGAGAGACTAATCTATGTGGTCCTTTGCTTGTCAGAGGAGATTATTGTCACTAGAATTGGCCAATGTAGAGGTTTGTTTTCAAAGGATTCTTTGTTGCTTTAGAAAATTGATAACTCTATTGAGCACCTCCCCCAATTTTGATACTCTTTGAAGGCTATTGGTCATCTCCTACCTCATATGCAAGAGTTTAATCAGGTTTTCAAAGAAGATATATACTATACATTCACTTGGATTGCCCCCTCCTTCCCAAGGGTCTCATATTGAATATGACTTTCTACCTAGACTAATTTCATTCAACATAGGGATTGACTTATTGTTCTATCAAAATATTCTTGATGAAATTGGAAGCATGAATTTCGGATTCCACTTTATCAGTGTTTGGGTTTTTCTTACCAATTCTAGGTGGAGTCTAAGAATCACATCTTGTGCCCTAAGAAGATTTGTCAGTTATGTTAGAACACTTCATATTTAAGGGTCCACTTTGTTACAAGATTTGAATGTATTTTCATTGCTTGTTACATAAATCTTGTGGGTTCCTAACTTCTTTCTTTTGATATTCAAAGCACAGATATTTATGCCACTAAAAAATTTTAGGTACATGAATTTACCATTAAATAAAACTCAGTAGTAAGTAATATTTAAAAACGATATTTATTGAGGAACTTAGTACTTTTAATGTAATTGGTAGCAGTTTCTTAATTTTTGACACTTGGTACTATTGAGCATGTACTTATGTCACCATCATAGAACTTGGTGTGTGGTGGAAGGGAGAGTCTCTAATATAGTCATCTATTTTATTTGCATGATAGGAGAGTCTTGAATCATTCTCAGTGGTTGGTAGCATTCTATATTATATGTGAAATCTATTGTGGAGAGCAGTCATTTGTGAACCCATTTATTTCTGTCCTTATTGATGTAAGTACCATTTTCTTCTAATGTGGAGATTTATGGATACAATGAGAGATGAAAGCAAGCTTTAAATGTAGATTCATACTAAGCAAGCTATCTTAAAACAAGGCTTCAAAACTTGGAATCTCCTATGTTTATCAATATAGGATTGTAATTGAACTTGTTATTTAGTGCTAGGGTTTGCAAACGATCTAATACATGAGTCACTTCTGAACTTGATATGAACCATAGGACTGTTGATAAAATTATATGTTAATTAATTTCTAATATTTAAATTGTCAACCCGAAACTCGTAAGCTTTGAGGTACTAGCACTGTATGTGTAGGGACAAAGTTAACCTAATCTAGTCTAACCTAGCCTAATGCTCACAAACACACAAAGAAAATGAACTATGAACTATGAATGTAAATTTATATTCCTATCTCAAATTGCAAGTTGCGCTAATCTACAAACTAATTACTAATTACACTTTAAAAAACTAATTTTATAAATCCAAATACAAACTAATTTAAAAGCATCTACATTTGTAAGCATCTAAGTTTCTAAAACTTAAAAACTAAAGCACTACTAATTTACCAAATGAACAACCTACTTTATTAATCCAAGCATCAAGAATGAACTACAAACTAAAGAAACCAAAGTAATTAATTAAAAATAAATTACAAACTAAATTAATATACATTAACTAAATTAAATTACAAGTTTATGTAAATTTCAAATTGAAGAAATTACAAAATAAAGAAACAAACTAAATTACAAACTACAAATTAAATTACAAGCTACAAGTTAAATTGCAAACTAAATTATGAACTACAAATTTGAAACTAAATTACAACTGTATTAAAAATGCCACAAACCAAATTGCAAACCCAATTCCAAAGTCTATTTAAACACTCCATGAACAATGTATTCAATATTTATATATGTAAGGATTTACATAAATTCATTCAAGCACACCATCAATGCATATATGTAAAACATGTTTGAAGTAGATATTGTGCCATGTAACCAAGGATGAAAATCAATGGAACTTAATGAGATGTAAAAACACTTGGTTAATGAATCGATCGAAGCACCAAATGAATCGCAAAAGAGTCATGGAAGGGCCGAACTCAATCCATATAGACACAACATTTGTGAAATAATTTTATGCCATTCAGACCTGCATTCAGATATGCATTCGAACGTGCATTCACACTTGCATTCGAACCTACATTCAGGAAATTAATTTGTAATAACATAAAAACGGAATTGCAAATAAAATAAAGCAATGATTTGATTCAGAACATTTATCAAAATAGATAGAGATAGATAGATCCACACTGTTGAACAGAATGAGATCTAAGTTAAATATTATGAAATCTAAACCCTGCAACAAACAATTAATTCAAACTATGTAAAATCTGAAAACAAAATTGTAAGTGAATTAATTCAAATGGTATAAAACCTAAAACGAAATTGAAAAGGAAGGAAAAAAAGAAATACGATCCACAGGATGGCCAGCTCGAGGATTCCACATACAAGCTACATAAAAATTATGTACACAATCTGGTTTCCGGAAACCAATTCTTCATTAAAAAATAGACTGGACTACAAAATGATCAGCTTAATTACAAAATCAGATCTTCACTATCTCATCATTGTCATTCTCAGCCATATGCATCTCTATTTATACAGGAAAATAATGAGCTCACGGATAGAATCAAATTCCGAAGCTCTTGCGAGTTCAACAAATTATTAAATTCAGAAAACTGTCCATAACCCTAATTCCAGAAAACTCACGTCTCTTCGGACACATTTTTCTTTATGTCTGTTAATCTATTCGAAAAACTGTCTGGGGTTACAGGTAAATGAGCCCATTTGGGAGGTGGGTTTTAAGCCATTTCTCCATATTCGTTACGGTTTGCTCACAATATGCTCCCGAAATATGCCTCCTAAAATGATGACGGGAATGCGATTGGGAGTCCATCTTTGCAACTATAACTATCTCAAAATTGATGTTGGGTGCTAGGTTCAGATCATGGCTGGGTTCTATTGGTTGCATCATGTGATTCTCCACCTTTTCATCCTCATGCTGCGTGTTCATTTTCACGACCTGCATAAACATGGAAGAACCGTTAATTAGACCAAAAACATAGTATGAAATGGTATCAAATGTTATATTCACTTAGCATAGTCAACATGATATTTTATTGGTTTTCAACAAGTGATTTTGTGTTAAAAGGAAAAATATATATAGGAAATTTAAGTAACCAACATCATATTCAAAAGAATTAAAGGGACGTGGCCATATGGACATGTAATTTTGTAAATATAAAATTTAAATAATTAATAAAGTACTAAAATCCATATTCCACTTTTTAATGAGTATTATATGTGTTTTGTTTCATTTGTATATGAGTGGTTTTGAAACATTTATTTATAAATGGTTTAAATTTTAAACAATATTTTAATATTGAATTCCTTTATTTGTTTAAATTTAAATCAATGTTTAAAACTCATAATCACTTCGTGGTTTATCCATATTCAAGTATCACAGAACCAACGAGAAGTAGAAGACAAAGGTAAGTCAGTACATCATGGAATAGCCAGCAAATAAATAAGAAACATGCTCCAAAACATAATCAAACCAAGTGCGGAACTCAGTACCAGATGAAGGGTCAGATGAAGGGTCGGATGGAGTACCGAAATACTTATCATTTGCACAATATTGCATTTAATACATAAAAAATAATCAATTAGGCTTCTTTTACGTTTGATAGGTTAATTTGATGAAATAAAGTAAAGGATAGCTTCATTAAGCATAGATATATTAAATTATGGGTGCATGAGCTAGGAAAGTAGCAAAAATGAAGTCATGAAAATGGACAATTTTCAGAGCCGAACACTCCCCTAGATCGAAGGTATGGCATGTCCTCGTGCCATGAATAATTTCGAGAGTGGTTTGTATGCTTCTTATGCAAAACACTCTAGATCAACATTAGTCAACAAGCAATTCTAAGAATCCATCGCCATTACTCTAAAGAAAACTAAACATTTTTTAGAAAAAGAAAAAAAAAAATTCTAAGTGATAAGAATGATACTTATAGATTTCAAAATTAAAAATATTTCATACATGCTTGCTAAGACCTTATAAGTTGTGTAGGAAATTTCCCGAATGTTCCTAGTTAGAAAACATGAGGTTATATAGATGGTTTGAAAAGACTTATAGGAAATAAGTCATCCTTGAATCAAAGACTTATTGTCATCCAAGGAATAAGGATAAATTTCTTATTTTGAGTTCATTAATTTCTCTCCCCCCAGACCAAAGATATGGCACGTCCTCGGGCCATCAATAATTTTGAGACTCGGTTGTTTTATTTTATATGCCAACACTTCGGATCAACAACACTTATAAAGAAATTCCAGGAAGCCATCTTTATTATTCTAATATAAATTAAGATTAGAAATATCCCATGCATACAATTTCATCAATAACAGTTCTAATGAAGACCATATATGTTATAATAGGGGATTTTCCTTTATAAGGATATAGACAACCTAGAATGTATGTAAAGCCCATAGGAAACAAGTCATCCCTGTTTAACTTTCAAAGACTTATTGTCATTCAAGTAATATTGATAAAATTCGCATTTGAGTTCATTAGATTCCTAAACTTATGGGTCCCACTTCTAGGATAGTGACATCCTAGATATAGTATGAATTAGATGATAGGGTCTTAAGTGAAACTTACAGACATTCTCAAATGACAAATAAATAAACAATTGGCTTAATCATGTATATATGCGCTCGCGGTCTTTATTTGATTGAACTATGTGCATAACAATGTGTTTATCATATCTCTTTTACTCGGCATAGCCCCACTGCCAGTGAGCCTGTTCAGTACCCTAACGGGGTTACCTTGGCACCATACAAGCATGGCCCCGCTGCCAGCAAGCCTGTTCAGTACCCCGACGGGTTTGCTTGTATTCACTGAACTTCCTCATTTATGATTTTACTCGGAATGGACCCACTTCCAGCAGGCTTGTTCAGTACCTCAGTGGCTTTTCCTCATAATTATAATTATTGCAAAAAGTATGTGGAAGCCGGTTGGTACTAGAGTATATTAATTCTGCTAAGCGCATTACTCAAAATTTAAATTTAACCCATGAGGAACATTATTTATAATAGCCTTAAATATAATTCATGTCAAAAGAGAATTACTTAAAGTTGTTCTCTAGTCCCTAATTCAATCTTCTTCATATAAGTTTCAGTAGTGTTTCTACACAAGTAGGAATGTCACTTACTCTCCTGCTACTATTTGATAAAGATGCTTAAATAACAAGCTTTGATAATGAATCTAGGATGTACAAGTGACCTATAGGTATTAGATAGACCTTGAAATTATAAGAAATCCCCATGATATTTAAAGTTGGTCTTAAGCAATATGCATGTATGAAAATAAAGAAGGATTTTGAATTATTTTGGTTTAAGTCATTAGCATTATCTTCTTCTTAATTCTTTTATTGGAAAAATAAAACAAAAAACAAAGTTGCATCAATCTTTAATCTAAACATGCAACTTTTTTATTTATATACATATTTTCCTATTCTACCTAAGAAGAAAGACAGTATTTATATTCAAGTATATGAACTCTTCCAATGAAACCAAGTGCGAAGCAATATGAAAATTATACCTTTATCCACATATGAAAAAGTTAAAGTAATGATTACCTGGATGTGGAGAACCAACCGACTTACTTGCTTTTGCAACAAAAGGTGTTGAAGGAGGGAATGGTGTTGTGGTATGGTTACCTCTTGGAACCAGCTTTCAATGTATTCCTGGTACTCACCTTCCTTCATCATATCATACATATCATCTTCTCCTAGTTGAGTGGTTGTTTGAGAACAGTATGGATATGTTTCCATGTATGTCGATAACTCTTCAATTTCAGGTCGCTCTCCTTCAAATATAATCCCCAATGTGTCATCTACTTTTGTGGTTTCACAAAGAAAATCCTTTTGTAGCTCTCGAGAACTTGGTTCGTCTGTCGTATCAGGAGAGGTTAACAAGCTCTTAATTGACGTCAAAAATTTTCTTTCCTGAAAAGAAGATATCCCAGCTGCTACAAGGATTTGAGAGAGTTATATCATACTAATAGTCACCTTCGAATCCATGTCTTTGGTTGGTAGGTCTTGCTTCACACAAGGATTAGTGGTTGGGGTTCTTACTGCACCCCAAAAAAAAAAAAAATTATGTGTCTTTGAAAGACTATCTACTACTAAAACAAATTTACAAATTAAACATACCAACTTTTATGAAATGAAACACCTGCATGAAATTAGCTTGCTGGAAGCAAACACACTCGAACGTATAGAAAGAAAATCACACTTTCATAAGAGTAAATTGCAGGAAAGTAAACTACCTAAATTTGCAGAGAAAAAACACAAGTACATGAAATTAAACTATGGAAAAGTAAACTTTCTACGCTTGCAGAAAGAAAAGTACACTTAACTATGGGAAAGTAAACTATCTACACTTGCAGAAAGAAATGTACACCTAACTATGAGAAAGTAAACTATCTACGTTTGCGGAAAGTACACCTAACTATGGGAAAGTAAACTATCTACGTTTGCGGAAATAAAGGTACACCTAACTATGGGAAAGTAAACTATCTACATTTGCGGAAAGAAAAGTACACTTAACTATGAGAAAGTAAATATCTACTTTTGCGGAAAGAAAAGTACACTTAACGAAAATAAATCAAACTTTGCATAAAGTAAACACACTTGTGCGAAAGAAAGAACAACAAGGCTTTGGGGCACCCCACTATATTGGATGCGGAGGCTCTTACCTCTCGTCTTACCATTCTCCCCTCCCCCTTGTTGTATAATGTAAAAGCAGCCTATCTACCTAGACTCCAACCCCTTTAGCACCTCCCCTGCAATGGCGTCAAAATGTTGGTAAAATTATATGTTAATTAATTTCCAATATTTAAATTCTCAACCCGGGGCTCATAAGCTTTTAGGTACTAGCACTGTATGTGCAGGGTCAAAGGTTAACCTAATCTAGTCTAACCTAGCCTAATGCTGACAAACACACAAAGAAAATGAACTATGAACTATGAATGTAAATTTATATTCCTATCTCAAATTGCAAGTTGCGCTAATCTACAAACTAATTACTAATTACAATTTAATAAAATAATTTTATAAATCCAATTACAAACTAATTTAAAAGCAACTACATTCATCAGCACCTAAGTTTCTAAAACTTAAAAAATTAAGCACTACTAATTTACCAAATGAAGAACCTACTTTATTAATCCAAGCATCAAGAATGAACTACAAACTAAAAAACCAAACTAATTAATTAAAAATAAATTAAAAACGAAACTAATATAAATTAACTAAATTAAATTACAAGTTTACGTAAATTTCAAATTGAAGAAATTACAAATAAAGAAACAAACTAAATTACAAACTACAAATTAAATTACAAGCTACAAGTTAAATTGCAAACTAAATTATGAACTACAAATTTGAAACTAAATTACAACTATATTAAAAATGCCACAAACCAAATTGCAAACCGAATTCCAAAGTCTATTTAAACACCATGAACGATGTATTCAAGATTTATAAATGTAAGGCTTTACATAAATTCATTCAAGCACACCATCAATGCATATACGTAGAGCATGTTTGAAGTAGATATTGCGCCATGTAACCAAGGATGAAAATCAATGGAACTTAATGAGATGTAAAAAAACTTGGTTATTGAATCGATCGAAGCACCAAATGAATTGCAAAGGATTCATGGAAGGACTGAACTCAATCCATATAGACAAAGCATTTCTGAAATAATTTTATACCATTCAGACCTGCATTCATATCTGCATTCGAACCTGCATTGAGACCTGCATTGAGACCTACATTTGAACCTGCATTCAGACCTACGTTCATGGAATTAATTTGTAATAACATAAAAATGGAATTGCAAATAAAAGCAAGCAACGATTTGATTTAGAACATTTATCAAAATAGACAGAGATTGTTAAAATAGATCTAAACTGTTGAATGGAATGAGATCTAAATTAAATATTATGAAATTTAAAACCTGCAATAAACAATTAATTCAAACTATGTAAAATCTGAAAACGAAATTGTAAGCTGTGAATTAATTCAAATGGTATAAAACCTAAAAATGAAATTGCAAAGGAAGGAAAAAAAGAAATATGATCCACAGGATGGCCAGCCCTAGGATTCCACACACAAACTACATAAAAATTGCGTACACGATCTGGTTTCCAGAAACCAATTCTTCATTAAAAAAGAGACTAAACTACAAAATGATCAGCTTAATTACAAAATCAAATCTTCACTATCTGATCATTGTCATTCTCATCCATATGCATCTCTATTTATACAGGAAAACAATGAGCTCATGGATAGAATCAAATTCCGAAGCTCTTGCGAGTTCAACAAATTATTAAATTGAGAAAATCGTCCATAACCTTAATTCTGAAAAACTCACGTCTTTTCAAACACATTTTTCTCCCTGTTTGTTAAACCATTCGGAAAACTATCCATTGTTAGGGGTAAATGAACCCATTTGGGAAGTGGTTTTTAAACCGAACCGTTTCTCCAGATTCTTTACGTTTTGCTCACAATATGCTCCCAAAACATGCCTCTTGAAATGATGACGGGAATGCGATTGGCAGTCCGTCTTTGCAATTGTAACTACTTCAGAATTGAGGCTCGATTTTTTGTCAAATTGATGGTTGGGTGCTAGGTTCAGATCATGGCTGGGTTCTATTGGTTGCATCACGTGATTCTTGTTGAATATTGTAACTTCTAAGAATATTATATTTGTATATTATTTATTCCGGAGATGTTCCATACCTCCGATGTGATTATACTATGAATCCGGAGATGTTTATTCCTCCAAATTGGTTGTGGTAACTAGGGTCATTAGACCCACCATGTGGGGGTCGGCCCAGTCAGTTATAATAGGGTATTTAACCTAATGGTTAAATACGAGCCTACATGTACTTGTGTAAAATACATGTCAGTGTAGTGTATAAATAGAGGAGGTATGTTCCTCATTTGACACTCACTCACTTGAGGATAGCGCATTTGTGGAGGAGAGGTCTGCTATTGTGGAGGAGGAGATCATGTCTCAGGGTTTCATCTTTGTATATTGTTGGTCATCTATATTGAGGAAGCTTTACTGGGTTTTCTACCCCATGAGGGTTTCCCAGGATAAATCTGTGTCTCTTGTGTTTATGCTATGCTTGTTGTTTCTTCAGTGATCCTATATATGCTATTATTGTGAAATGGAATGTAATGCTGCTATTTTCTGTCTTAGCATATTAAATCTTAACATGGTATGAGAGCTAACCTGAAGGAAGGCAATGTATGGAACTTACGACACTTGCTTCTCTTGCGACAATTTGAAGGTCGTAGATAAAATCCCCAGGTACCTTGTGTCCAAAGGGAAGCCTCAGATTCGTTGCACTTTATGAGTTATGATCAGTACAAGTTAGGGTTTCTGCCTCTTCCAGATCTCAGTCAAAATCAGGTGACCTTGGCAAAATGGTCATAACTTGGGCTAGGAAGCTCCAAATGAAATTTCGTAAAAAGTGATAGGTAGTACACAGACTGTAGTACACAGACTGTACTATCTCAAAAAACGTTTTCAGTGGCCGAAGGTGAACCAATGACATGTGGCACGCCGTACAAGTTCGCTCTCCTATTTTATCCCATAAACAGGTCACCTTGCGACACTTGGCATAACTCTCTCTCAGAGAGTCCAATTGAGGTCAGACCTGTCAGGATGAAAAGATGACAGGGCGAGCTATCTCAGGAAAAATTTCAAAGGCCGAAGTTCAAACAGTGACACGTGGCACGCCGTACAAGTTTGCTCTCCTGGTTTATCCCATAAACAGGTCACGTTGTGACACTTGGCATAACTCTCTCTCAGAAAATCCAATTGAGGTCAGACCTGTCAGGATGAAAAGATGACAGGTCCGGCTACTGCAAAAAACGTTTTCAGACCCTGTGGAGCAGAAATTTCAGAGTTATAGCAGAAACAATCAGGTGCATATTTCTGTCAAAACAGAATTATTTTTGGAGCACCTTTATTCATGGCTTCCAGAATTTAGGGTTTTGGAGTGTAGGGCCCCTCATTTAGGGTCCCCTTGAAATGAACCTGAAACTTTAACAACTTCATACAAACAAATTAGCCATCATAGTTATTGGAAAAAATAAATAAATAAATAAAAGCGTGAATAACTTAACAAAAATAAGCAAAACCTTAACCTGTCAACCCGATCCAGTTAGTCCATTGTCGCCTTCTTCTTCCGTAGGATCCCTCCAGCAAAGCTCGTATAACCATAGGCGAAGCAACCGTTAGCTTCGCCACCCAACCATAGGCTCATGCTTTCAGTCGCATGGCCTCCCCCGAGCTTTGGGTCGTAGAGCTCACACAAGTATTTCAGAAATTCAGCTTGGGCTTCCCTTCCCACCAGGATTTCTAAGCCAAACCCTTAGATAGCAGCAATTCTTTGAGGCATTCGAAAATTACGACAATCGTCCAAATTATGGGCCCCTTACCCATTCCTTAAGCCTTCCTTATAAAGGGAAATCTCGTGCGACACATGTCGCTTCATGCATAAATAAATATTTTTAATTATTTATTTAATTAAAACACTCACCCATCCAAGTGTCAGTTTCTCTGGGAAGTGCACCTACATCCCTAAGTTTGCTCTAGTTTGTCCCCCAGATATTTTAATCAACTCCTAGCTTTTAGTTGACTAGGTGTCTAATCTATTTTGCTCCTAAATAATAATTTCTATTATTTTAAATGCTTAACAAAATAACTATTCATGTGCAAATGTCTAAGCTATTGTTATGCATTTGCTAAGTAATAATCTAGAGTTATTCTCCTAAGTTTTTATGCAGTTTAATTTAAAAATCAAACTCACTAGGATCACGGTGCCGCGTTGTTGGGCTCCTGGTTCCTTAATTTTTTTTTTAATCCCCTGACATGGAACCACTCCGTCGGGTCCAATCATCCATGGTTTCCATTCCTTGGCATGGTACCACCTCGTTGGGTCCTTGCGTCCATTCTTTCCGTTCTCGACAGGGTACCTCATCGTTGGGCCCTTCTGCCACCATCTTTCCATTTTGACTTGCGGGAACTCTTGTAGGGATTTTAGGAATCGTTACCATCCATCCTCCGTCTACATGCTATCTAGGGACTAATGGCGCTGAGGAGTGAGTCCGTTCTCACTGCGCGCCCCTCAACTTGTACGTGACCAGCTCCGTCGTGGCCCACCTCGTACGCCCTCACGCATTCCTCTTGAGCAAGCGGATCAATGCTTATCTGCTCATGCGTGGTATTCTTGTCGGAAGTCGACATCGTCGTCGCTTCCCCTGTGTGTGATTTACCCGTACTCTACGACCCTCCATGTTCCTTTGTGTGTCCGTTGGTGAACCGTCTCACTTGTTTCTACACACACTTCTCACAACAAATTATCAGTAGCACTGTTCTCAACAATCATCATCTGGTTTCTAACTCTAGCATTGTTAAACATTTATGATTTATTCAAACTGGTCATTCATCTTATCAAATATACATTTCGTCGCCAAATACATAATCACCATACAGCTAGTCGTTAAGCATTATTCATGTGTACAATTTTCATATCAAAGTTAATCGTTAAACAACATGAAATCATCCATTCACAATAACTACCCAAATGCACATATATCAATCAATTGTAATCATAAATATAGTCAAAATAAAATCATAGGGTTATTTTATTAATGTTTCAAACAGTCGGGTGACTCAGTAGGTGCCCTCAATGTCTACAGTAGTCTAGGGGCACTACATACACCCCTACTTATTTAGAACTTCGTCCCGAAGTTCAGGATAAAAATGGAAAGTTATGACACATCTCAGTTGCGTCCTCCCAAATCGTAGAGCTAGGACTGTAACTGTCCTACTGCACTTTGACTTGATCAAACAGGGCTAATCATTAAGCAAGATGTAATCAATCAATTATCCCACTCCACATGTATTCCTTAATTCATTTATCAATTATTGTCGTCATTCCCATCTTCAGGTTTTCCTCAATCAGTTAAGACATAACAAGGCTCAAGAGACCATTATATCGAAGTTTTTCAGCCAGGTCACTCGACAGGTGCCCTTAAGGTCCACAGTCATTCTAGGGGCATTACATACACCCCCTCCTAAATAGAACTTCGTCTTGAAGTTAATTTTTTTTTTGTTCTTATACTTTCGACGCTAGGCGTTATCTTTTTTTTTTTTTTTTATTCTCATCCCCATGTCATTGTATTCTAGTTTTCTCCAATAATCATGGCTATAAGCACAAGTGGTTAAAGTCATTAGCTCCAATATCATCTAGTATGGTTACAATACACCCTCAGGAACTTAATCATAACTTCGTATCATATCAATCCGATAATACATTCCATAATTGTCAGTTCCAACTAGATTTTCTATATCTCTTATTCATTCACGAAGGTCCATGATGTCCAAATTTTCAACAAGCTCCATTGCATCAAAAGCCACCCAATAATTTATAAACATAACAAATCCAAACAAGGATTCAAATCTATTTGGTTATCCTCCTGAGAAGGTAAACATCGTAAAATATTCGGTAAGATATAATCACGGTTTTAACAAATCAGGAGAGACCCTCAAATTGTCCCAATCCAAATTCCATAAGACCACTTCCGAATCCCAAAATGTCGGTTCTCAATTCGATAGGATTCCTAGGGTCGGAACTTAACTATTTAGTCGAACATATTAAAATCTATATGTTAGTCTCTTCATAAGTATCATCATTCGAGTTTAATGAGATTGTCACACCCTTACCTCATTTCATCATTCATGTCATCGTAAGACCACTTTTTTTTTTTTTAGTTTCATCAATTCGTACAATGTGTGTTTTCTTAACCCCATCGAGTTTCATCTCGAGGGCTAGTTGTCGTTGAGGTCAGCTCGTCATACCGATCACAGTGATATCTCATTTTCAAATTTTTAAGTTTGTTCCGCTCCCTCAACAATCTCTTAAAGTATCGTCAATCTAAGTATCTTGGTATCTTGTTAGTCAAAATTTATCGATTTTTTTTTCATCATAAAGTAAATTCACCACATATATATCCATCTACTTGTCTACTCATCATGGCTATGTAGGAAAGTTTTAAATATCTCCGGTCTTTGTTCCTTTCTCTAGTTATCGATACAATCTCTAATCGACCATTTCCTTTCTTAGTTGGCATATTTTAGGCTCTTTATAATTGTTACTATTTCACTTGTTGTATATGTATTCAACAACAATGGCCAAGATCACCCATATTTCTTTCATGTAACCCAACCAACATTAGTTGATCTTAGTTAGCATCATGATTACATTTTAGCTAAGAGATCAATCTTTCCTAGTCACTTTCTTCCTTCTCTATAATTACGTATAACTATCATATGTTTAAAACAATCTCTGAATTTCAAAATGAGAATTAACCCTTCCGAATTCTATTCTTCAATACATACCTTATCCATTCCTAAACTAATCTTACATGCAACCTCGCTCTTTTCATAATCCAAGTTCAATTAAATACTGGAGTGTCATTTACATAGTATAGCTAAATGTATAATCTCAAATTTTATAAACAAATTTATGTAAGGTTTTCTCCTCTTCCTAACTCAAGTACAACTAAGATTCTATAATTCAATATAAGTATAACTTCTCTCTTTTCACAATCCAAAGCATGATTACAACTAGTAGTGCATACCTGCAAATCCATCGCCTTCATTTAAGAGAATAAGCATTTTTAACCAATCGATAAAATTCTTGACGCAAAACCCCTCATCAAAGTATATGAACCCTGAATATCATTCAAACTTTTATTCTAGAAAATTTAGTGAAGAATAATTCTAACCTTTTCCAGAAGCTGGAAATATTCTTACCGAGGATGAAGAAGTAAAAACCGAAACCCTGACTTTTCTATGTCGAACTTTATGCATCACCAATGAACCCAAATGTAGGGTTTCTTCTCATGAGCAAGTGAAAAAAAAAAAATTGCACTAACATCCTTCGTATCAAGTGTAGGTCATGAACTTAGCTTGGAAGACAATTGTCACAGTTAGTATCCAATCTTTTTATAGAACCATAATTAGCATAACAATCATAGCTCATGATTTAGTTACTTTAATCCATAAATTCAAACAAATCATTTAATACACATATCATCTTCTCTTCCTTAGCTTACTAAAATCCATCTAAAGAATCATTCAGGTTTTCCATCTATAAGATTCATAATCACCTCACGACATGGTTTTGAATTTAAAGCTTGGTGTTTTCCTCAAAAGTGAATCCTAGAACAAAATCAAGCAATACTTTGAAATTCCTATCTAATCCATTCCCCTGCCACAATTCCCAATGATTCTCACTTTTCATAGGTAATATGGGTGAAAAAATGAAGATGGGTGTCTATTTTGGGGGGTCTCGTGAGAAAATAATTCTGTTTTTTTCATGTCTTCCAACTTCGGGCGAACAAAAGTGATATTTTTATTTAAAATTTCACTTTGCCGTAAAAAGAAAACTTTTGTAGAATTATGTTAGCTTTCTACTCATAATTTTTTCAATTTTTTTTATTAAGATTTGATATGTCGATCTCGCAAATGTTTGACAGTGTGTTCTTATAAAATGAAAAGACTACAAAAGAGTTATGATTTGTTGCACCACTAAAATCGTTGTTAGACTTGTGTTTTGCAAAAACTGAAAATGCTACGACAATCTACACACAATGTACTAACGCGTGACTATAAGTTTGCATCCAATGGACCTCTATACTAATTATTATATTTTTTTAAAGTCGATCCATGGGGAAACTCAGTCGATTTTCAACAACCTTTTTGTTGCACCACTTTTCTCTCAACCCGCTATAAAATCAAAAAATCTAAGACCACCCTTTTGAAGTAGACACGTCAATGAATCGACCCACATTTTCTTCGATTTTTTTGGTGTTGTATTTACAAAGTTATGTATTTTTCTTTTCGCTGTTTTTTTAAAGAGCTGAATCATAACTCGACACATGTTACAAATATAAAACTTAAAAAATATCAGTTCTTATCTATATACAACAAAATTTATACCCTCGTAAAGTAGATTCAATAATGAATCTACTGGTATGAAGTCCGACATTCGTTTTGTTGTGTAAGAGGTGGTTTTCTCCTTCCGAAAATGGAGAAACCTGAAAATTTTGCAGAGATCTGAATCGGTCATGTTTCAGAGATTATTCGGCCGAATTAATTATTCGGCCGAATAATTATTCGGCCGAATAATTATTCGGCCGAATAACTGTTTTCCGTAACGGCGCCGTAACTTATAGCGAAGGTTATTCGGCCGAATAACTAAACGGAAAAAAAATTTCGTCGGCCGGAAAAAAAATAAAAATAAAAATTTATACTCATATAAATAAACATAAAGTTAATTCATTATTTTCGCATGTTTGAACTTCGCATTTTTTTGTCAAACTAATTTCGGAAGGAGGATATAATTTTTGCAAAAGGAGGTTTTTACAAGGTATGTTTCTTCTTCTTCTCTACAAAAGGCACATTGAAGGAGTTTTTTTTTCTAAGGCATATTTACAAGAAGTTTTTCCAAACTATCTCTTTTCTTGTTGCATTTTTACAAAGAAGACATTTTTTGCAAAATGAGGTTTTTACAAGCTATGTTTCTTCTTCTTCTTTACAAAAGGCACATTGAAGGAGTTTTTTTTTCCAAGGCATATTTGCAAGGGGTTTTTCCAAACTATCTTTTTTCTTATTGCATTTTTACAAAGAAGACATTTTTTGCAAAAGAAGGTTTTTACAAACTATGTCTTCTTCTTTTTTACAAAAGGCACATTGAAGGAGTTTTTCCAACATATCTCTTTTTTATTGCATTTTTACAAAGAAGACATTTTTTGCAAAAGGAGGTTTTTACAAGGTATGTTTCTTCTTTTTTCCAAAGGCACATTGAAGAAATTTTTTTTCTAAGGCATATAAATGCAAGAAGTTTTTTCCAAATATTTATTTTCTTGTTGTATATTTGCAAAGAAAACATTTTTTTGAAAAAAAGATTTTTACAAAGTATGTTTCTTCTTCTTTTTTCCAAAACACATTGAAAGTGTTTTTTTTAAGGGATATTTGCAAGGAGTTTTTTCAAAATATTTCTTTTCTTAGACATGTTTGCAAGGATGTTTTTTTTTCAAAGTAGCTTTGCACTTTTTATTTAATTGAAAGAGGTTTTTTTCAAATAGTTGTTTTCAGTTCATGTTTTTATAAATTCCGTAAATGTTTTTAAATCTTAATTTATTTGTTTTTACTATAAAGTAACATGATTCTTTAATTTATCGTCTATAGATTAAACAACCATGGGCAATAAGAGAAATCGTAAAAGAAAAGCTGATCGTAAACGTGATGATGATGATAATAGAGAGAAACAAAAACTCAGATATATTGCCAAAAAACAAAGGGTTGCTGAAACGGAAGAGAGAACTATTGAAGATATAAATACAGATTTACATGACAATGTTGAAGAAATGGAAATTGAAAATAGAGTACAAGAAGAACAAATTGAAGTTGAAAAGAACATTGTAGAAGATGTAAATAGTGATTTACATGCTAATGTCGATGAAATCAATATTGAAGATCAAGTTCAAAATCCAGAAATTGAACCTGGTATGTATATATCATATATTTTCCAAATTCATTTTTTTATAATGAATTTTATTTTTTGATATATGTTAAATTTAATTTAATTTGATGTATAGGTACTTTTACTATTGATGATGAAATGTTAGAAGACATTGATTGCGACAAATATGGAGAAAAACTACCAGTACATGTTGCACGATATCGTGCTACAAAATTTTATGATGAAGTTCTCAAAGATTACTCAATAGCAGGACAAGCACAAATTTTGAGATGTTTATTAGTGTCCAAGAAATTAGAAGGTGCTACATCGTTATTGGGTATTCACAAAGTAACAAAAGAGTCGAAATTGAAACAAAATGTGATGGAAAATATAGGCGATGCAATAAAAAAATTTGGAAAATCCAGGAAGAAAGATATCAGTGCTGCACGTAAAGCAATTCATACAGCAATTCTTTCAGCTAGTACTAAACAAAAGCGTTTGACAACAGAACTAGCAAAAGCAGTTGGAACATCAAGAAAAACATTATACAAACATAGCAAATTCAGAATGCAAATAGATGAAAATAATGAACTTGCTTGTTGGGCAATTATTTGTAGACAACCTTACAAAGATAGATTAGGAGCAGGGGTTAAAGATATTGTACGAGAATATTGGTTGGAACATGCTCGAGTTTCACCAAATGCAAGAGATGTGATACGCAAAAGAATATCACGAAATGTATATGAAAGCCAACCAAAACATATAATGGACATGACACAAGTACAATTGTTCAATAAATTCAAGGAAGATCATCGTGGAATTAATATATCAATCACTACATTTGTGCAACAAAAACCATGGTATGTTCGACCTATAACTATACGTGATACATGTTGTTGCCGTTATCATGTGCAATTTCAGTTATATTATGACACGTTTCTTGAATTTGGTAAAATGTTTTGGACAAATTCACCACCTCCGCCGACGATACGTGAATTCATATCTCAAATTTTATGTGAGAGAAATCACGATGAAGTATTTTATTCAAAGAAATGTGTCAATGGAAAACATTGTCATCATTGTGGAAATTTGGTGTTATTCCACAATAAATACCCTATCGATAATGATCAATCGTTGTCAAATGTAAATGTTGATTGGAAGAGATACGAATACATCAACTATACTACAAGTTCTAGTGATTCACGTTCCAAAAGAATTGATTTGCTAGAAGACAAGATATGCGTCACAGATTTTCTCAAAAAATTTGAAAACGAAATTTATAAATACACCCAACATTCACATAGAGCACGATGGCAAGATCTTCAATTCAAACAGTCTCGTGAAATTTTTCCACCCGGAACAATTTTGTCGGTGGTTGATTTTGCTGAAAACTATACATTTGCTGCACAAAACGAAATACAGAGTGAATACTATCACTCTGACCAAGTTTCGATATTTGTCCATGTTGTATATAGACATTCTCAACAGGATATCGATGGCATTGAAAGCACATGTGACAATCGAGATGTGATTAAAGAATATCACTTCTATATCAGCGATGATCGTACACACGACACACATTTTGTCCAACATTGTATAGAAAATATTTTCTATGACTCACTGAAAAAACGCGAAGTCAAATTCAAAGAGCATTGGATATGGTCTGATGGATGTGCGGGTCAATTTAAATCTTCACGATCATTTTTTTGGTTATGTCGACTTCATAAAGCGCTGAACATCAAACATCGCTGGAATTTCTTTGAAACTGGGCATGGAAAAGGTGAGCATGATGGTGCAGGAGCATGCGTGAAAAGAGCACTTCGAAGATGGCAAATGAACTATTCTTCAGCACGGTTTCATTCAGCTGCAGAGGTTGTCCAATGGTGTCAATTAAATCTAAGCCATGATTATAATCAACAATCAAAAGACGTGCGCAGGTATGTCCACTATTTTTTTAATTTATATTATTTCTTAAAATTAAAAAAAATGTATATACTAACATTTAAGTACACATGTACACTATTTATTGTGTAGGTTTTTTTGGCTTGTTGGGGTCCAAGATATAAATAGATCAATACCATATGACGCTAGCACCATACATGGAACTAGAGATCTTCACTCTATTCAAACAAAATCATTTCACAACGTGTTTGCATTTGACAGTAGAAAGCAATCATGCTTTTGTCATATTTGCATTGAAAATGTCGAATCTACAGAAGTTTGTGAAAACATAACAAACAACTACGTAAAAGTTTGGAGACACACAGAGATTAATCCAAAAGGAAAAATGCCACTGGCAAGTGTTGAAGAATTAGAATCAGAAGAAATAGCAATATCGTCTGATGGCGATAGAATTTCAGATCTCGTAAGAGAAGGTAATAAACTTGTTTTTGACTTTTTAATCAATTGTTCATTCTAATCCTTCGCCATAAGTGGTCAATTCAATTCATTTAAATACGCTAACACCAATCATAACTTGCACAGGAGATGTTTTCGCTGTGATTGCACCTATAGACAACAACGAAAATGTCAAATATTATTTGATGCGATGCACCGAAGGAAAAATGAAATTATTGGAGGACTACAACGACAACGGATTTACATACGAAAGAGGATCCATCATTTTAAAAGGCTACTTTTTTCAGCAGACGCATATGACTAAAAATTATGTATACTTTCAGGATTATGAGCCTGATGTTATATGTTGTCAATATAGTCATTTAGTATGTGCATCTCGAATAAAATTGATACAAGTTCCATCAAAAAAACAATTGAAAACCAAAAAATGGAAACTATCCATATGTGACCATGAACGGATAGTTGAAGATGGTATTCCATTACGATGTTTTTAACTATATATCAAAAATAAATTGATCTATATTTTTGTCCATGTCAATTGTTGTGTGCAATATATTTTTTGTCCAATTATCAAAATTGTTGTGCCCAATATATTTTTTCATTGAGATTTTATGAATATTTTCTTGAATGACAACTAAGCTTAAATGGTTGTACTTTAACATGCTTAAAAATGAATTCAAATATAATTTAAAAATTCAAAAGTACTTTATTCGGGTCCCCATATGTCTATTAGACCACTAAGGGATGAGATAACGGATGTGGCTATGCCCACTCCGCCCCGAATTTTTACTTTTGGTTGATTAATACTAACGAAAAAATACAAAAAGACCTATTAAATTTTGTAGTATATTAATCCATCGAACATGTTTCTTTAATACATACTTCACCATAAATATGATCTTAAATAGATGTCTTAAAATTGTAACCAAGTTCTCCGTCCCAAATCTTTAATTTAAAATATCGCTTGTGCAAATTCACATAACTGAAATCATGGCAAATGGAGATAACGATCATTTGATTTTTAATCACAAGCAAGGATTCCAGGATTGTGAAGCTTATGCTAAATTAGAGAAATGATTATTTACAACAAATCAATGAAAATTCATCAAATTGTTGTTTAAAATCATTGCTCTAATTTAGCACAAACTTCACAATCCTGGAATCTTCGCTTATGATTAAAAAACAAAAAACCATTACCCCCATTTGCCATGATTTCAGCCTTCATCAAATGTACCTGAACATTGAAAATAAAAATTAAATTAATTAAAAATCCATTAATTTTTCCCAACATTAATTCTTACCATAACATTCATTTTCAACATTGAATATTTCCTAACTTAGATTATCATTTTAAAAACATTTCCAACACCTCCAATTCATTCCTACCCTTGGGTTGCACCTATCAAGACATTTTAAACATTCATGCAAAACATATTATAATAACACTTATTCTCAACATAACAAATTGAAAACATTCATTCTTCCATAACACCTCCCATTCATTCTTTCCCAACATTTCTTTTTCTCTAACACCTCCCATTCATTTTTTTCCAACATTGATTCTTACCATCACATTCATTCTCAACATTCAACATTTCCCAACTTGAAATAACATTTCAAACATTCCTAACACTTCCCATTTTCTAACTTCATAACATTCATTGTCATCATTTCAAACACTTCCCATTTTCTAACTTCATAACATTTCAAACATTCATGCAAAACATATTATAAATATTATCAAAACTCATGCAAAACATATTCTAAACATTTACCAAATGAGAAATAATGGACATGTACTCATGTATATAATCCAAAAAAGAGTTGATGAACTTGTGAATTCAATGTCCATATATATATAATCAAAAAATAAATACCCTCCATGTTCAAAACAACACCAATATATAGATATCAACAAAAACTATAAAGTCTGAACCACTATCCATCTCGACCAATATCTTTCCACTATTTTCCACTAGGACCTTCCCTGGGACTCAACTCCACCTACAACACACAAAAAAACAAATTATAAATTTAGATCATAAATTATTTAAACAATTTTAAACTAAATTCAAAATATTAAGATATTAAACTCATCTACAAAACAATTCAATTATTAAAAAAATCGTACATCAAATTCTTTGGATGCATATCCACCACTTTTTTCCCCTAGAGACTTTCCTTTGGCTCCAAAAGATCTAAAAGAGCCAAGCTGCAACATGTACAAAAACAATTTTCAAATAAATCAAAAAAATATATTTAAACATTAAACTTATGTCAAAATTCATTTCTAGTTCGACAAAATTACCTCAGTGCCAATATCGGCATTCATTAAAGACCCCACATCTTCGCCCCCAATTTCCAAGTGGTCTCTTTCCTAAAATTTAAATTTTGTTAGTAAATAAAACATAGTAGATACAAATAATAAATTAAGCAAATTAACTTAAAACCAAAACAAAAAAATTAAAATCATTAGCTCACAAGAGATGGTAAACCATCTAAAAAGTTGGAATCTAATGAAACCTGCATAGATAAGTCAAATTAACAATAAGATACATTGATATTTATTAAAATTCAAGTAATCAAAAAAAATATCATGTTCAATCATAAATATTATAATTAAAATACCTCTCCTGAGCGCTCTTCATTTTGACTAGGATGCTCTTGATTTTGACTACTGGAGACTCGAAAATTATTTGCATTTAACATTCTCGTAAACTACAAACAAAATACATTTGCTTAATATACTTATTCCCATGTAGCAAAATATTCAATTCAAAATGATTAATAAAAAATCAAATAGATTATCATAGCATAATCAACAAACCTCTCCCATGCTCGATGTGTCATTAGATAACACATCTGAAGCTATATCTCGACAAGACTTAGCATAAGCCCTGAGATCATCAATGCTCAATGCATCTACCTCGTCATTCGTCTTGTAGACAAAACTCTGACGAAGAATAGCGCGAGCCTTCTCTCGCCCCAAACCAACTTCTACTCCTGCAAGAGCTGAAGCTAAACCATCACCTACTGATTCCCTTCCAATTGTCCCTAGTTGAGATGTTGTCTCCATCTCTGATCTTAAAGCCACAACCCTTGGTGGACGAGGTATCTCAGGTGGAGGTTGTATAGTGGCAGGGTCTCTAAGAGCACCTTTTCGATTATATATTCTACCCTTTCCAGCTCCATAAAAGTCAGAGGGAACATCAGTATAGTTAGGCTTCATACCTAGAAAAAACTCCGCATAAAAAAATCTAGCAAAATAATTAGGAACCTCATCGTTCCAAGGCAATCGACCATAAGCTGCAAGAAATCGATCATATATGAAATGTGCAATTTGAGGATGCTTGAAATATTGCACTTTCAACATTTTTCGCTTAAGGCCTTCTTTGAAATTGAACATTGAATTGGCTTGTTCTCTACTGACTCTCTCCTTCACAACCTCCCACTTATCTGGACCCATAACTTGCTCCTTTCGCATCCGCATCAAATGAACAAAACTATTTGTAGTTGGTCCAAGTTCATCGTATGCATCAATGAATTTTTGCAAAGATGCCAAAACAACCTCTAGACTTTGTCGACTCTCTGGAGGGAGATCCAAAGAACAAAGATCATTGTTCAACCTGTCATAGTGGGATTTACAACTTTCAAGAATAGTTTGTTGCACAACACCTCGCCATGGAAGCTCATCAGGTAAATCAGACGGATACGTTGATATGGGTGTACACCCCTCAGCTAGTGGAACATATGTTGTCCTAGCTCTAGGAGGAACTTCAGGACCCTGCTCTCCACCCACACCTATTCCATCATCTATATTCCTATCTTGATCTTCCCCTCGCTCCATCGAATTACGCACATCTTCTGAACATCGCTCTGCTTCAAATATAGCCGTAGTCAAAAATTAACTTTTTCCATAAATTCAACACACAAAAAATACAAATTATACATTATTAAACATTAATGTTCATACCAACAGAACGTTGGGATCGACGCTCTCCCACAGAAGACAAAGGAGAATCATTTGTACCCCCTCGAACTTGTTGGTGATCAAACGATTGGGACCCATGCAATAAACCTGAACCCTGCGGTGAATTCGACAACCTTCGACTACCAATTGGAACACCAATTCCTGAAGATTGTGATGACCTCCTACGCTTTCCCTTCGCAGACTCTCTTTCCATTTGATATAACTTCTAAATTTACACAAACATTAACATATTGAAAATGTACATAACTACCACTACAAGCATCAAGCCAATATTTGATTAAAAACTCCAACAAAATTTAAGTCCCCCTCCTAACTCTAATTAATTAACTAAAATTCCTTACCCTACCTAATATTGCAACATAAAGAACATATCTAATAATCATTTCATTATAAAACACAATTAATTGAAATAGTATAATAACCTTAAAAACTTTTAATCCAACAAATATGTTTGAATTATATATGTCAACAAACAAACATCTCACTAAACATATATATGTATTCTTATTAAAAGAATTCTAACTTATATTTATGATAATACAATTTACACACATTGAAGTTGTACATGTTAACTCTACAAACTCAAAACATATCTATTAAAAATCTGCATACAAAATGCAGAGCTTCCTCAAATAGTAGAACATAAATATACCCTTATTAAGAAACTTCTAGTTAAGATCTTTGATAAAACAATTTACAAACATTGATGTTGTACATGTTCATTCTACAAAATTAAAAACATCTCTTAAGATCTGCGTAAAAAATGTAGAGCCACCTAAAATATTATAACTTACTTTCTTTTGTAAGTTACTCTCCTAACTCTAAGAACAATATTGCAGCATAAACATGACATCAATAATCATCCCATATTGTAATAGTTCAATCACCTTCCTAATTTTTAAACTATCACTTATGTTTTCATTCTATATCTCGATAAACAAACATTCCTTAATTTTTATAAAAAAAATAGTTAATAACTTACAATATTGAATATTTAAGTGACTTTCTAAGTTAACTCTGCTCATGAACAAAGTTCATGAACAGAGTTCATGAACTCAATTGATATTCTTGTACCTGACTTAACATCGTCACACCACATGTTGATCATTTATAAAGTTGTTTAATTTCATGCATATCATAGCATATCATGAACAGAACTCTGTTCATGAACAGAACTCTGTTCATGAACAGAACTCTGTTCATGAACAGAGTTCTGTTCATGAACAGAACTCTGTTCATGAACAGAACTTCTATGATAGCAAATGAACATTCATGGTTGATGGAGTAGTAGTAAGTTCATAGTTTTCATGATATTATACAGATACCCAATTCCAAGTAGGAGGTTGAGATTCATTGTTGAATGCATGTCATTAGATTGAATCGAAAGGACTGCCTACTTGGAATGCATGTCATTATCATTGTGAAAGGGTAATGATTCCTCCTAGAGGTTGAGATTCATTGTTGTATTAGCTAGTACTATTATATTAATCATATTCTTAGAACTGCCCCATAAAAAAAACCAAAAGATGAGGGTTGAAGACATAATGTAATCCTAAAGGTGAAGTGCAAGCACTCATAAGCATGAATAATCATGTAGTTCTAATACCCTTATCTGAAATCACATATAAAGCCTAATCAAAGCATTATACTATTCTTAGTAAAGCTAACCAAGCTTTAATAATTGTAAAGCTATCCTTATATTTTCTCTGCATCTTAGGATTAAACTGCAATCACTATAACAGTTCACATCTAACCTATAAATAATGGTATTCTGTTCATGAACAGAACTCTGTTCATGAACAGAGTTCACGAACAGAACTCTGTTCATGAACAGAGTTCACGAACAGAACTCTGTTCATGAACAGAGTTCACGAACAGAACTCTGTTCATGAACAGAGTTCACGAACAGAACTCTGTTAATGAACTGTTCATGAACAGAGTTCATGAACATAAAACTGATTCTCTAAAATAAAAATTGCATTTAAAACATTTAACCTTCCATTTAAGACCCATTACAGATTTTTTTAATTTTAAGACTGCCAACAACATAAAAACAAATTTAACATAACGATGCATACCTGTATAAAAAAATGCAGTGAAGAATCGTCGATCCCAACGCCACCTCTATTCACCCCAGCAACGCTCAAAACAACACCTATTTCCTTCACAAACAACAACTAACGTAATCAGATAAGCCATGTAACATACACAAACTAAATCATTACTTCATAAGCAAAACGAAAAATCATTACGTCATAAGCAAAACGAAAACACACCTTCAACCGTTCAGCTAAAACAGCAGCACCGTCAAAGCAGCAACCCACCAGTACACACCTGCCAACGACAACAGACCAACCGACACGGTACCTCCAACGAGCAGCAGCTGACGCAAATCATACCCCGACGAAACGTTAAAGCCCACGATCAACAGCAAAACTAACAACAACCCAACGAATACGCTGCTTAGAACAAACAGAGCCGAGGAGCGACAGGGGAAATAGAGCAGACGCGACTCGCCGAGAAAGAGCGAGCAGTGGAACGCAAGCAGCGCGGAGAGCAGCGGGGTGGCGAGCAGCGGGGTGGCGAGCAGCGGGGTGGGGCGTCGGCAGGGTGGCAAATGTCTACTGCGGGCCCATGCGGGGTCCAAAGAAATCCAACAGGGAATGCCAAATGGCAGCCGATGCTGTCTTTTTATGCAGAAAATTTATTCGGCCGAATAATTATTCGGCCGAATAATTATTCGGCCGAATAATTATTCGGCCGAAAACTTGTTCGGCCGAATAATTACTCGGCCGAATAATTATTCGGCCGAATAAACTATTGCCCGAAATTTTTTTCCGTCCGGCAACCGTTTGCACAAATTTCAAGAGTCTCCGTTAAACGGGACGGAGAACTGTTTGTGGTTATTCGGCCGAATAACCTTAAAATTATTCGGCCGAATAATGTAAGTTATTCGGCCGAATAATTATTTTTATTCGGCCGAATAATATTTTTATTCGGCCGAATAACTTCCGCTAAGACGATTTTGCACTGATTTCTCACGAAAGTGTTACCCACCTTCACGTTTTCACCCATATACTACTTAAAGCATATGTAACTTAATTATAAGACACATCGGTGCAAATATAATTCTAATATAAGTACCATGGAGATTCTAACCATATGAATCCTTAAAAGCAAGGCAATTCTCAAGTAATCTTAAACCCAAGTAATCCTTTAAAAATCACATAATCTAACTTGTAGTTCAATACAATCAAACATTATTGAAGTATGAGCTTTCTAGTACCTATAAAGTAAGAGCACTCTAAATATAATTATCATATCATCAAGAAAATGGAATAGAGATTATCATATCATATCGTAGTTCTTTTCACATTGCATTAACTCACCCATACATATATATATTGACATAATAATACTAATGAATTCTTTTATAAACTAACAAGACTTCATTATATATATATATATATATATATTTCTTTTCATACTCAACCGTATTATATATTTTAACATAATAATACTAAAGATTTCTTTATAAACAACAAGACTTAATTATACTTTTCTATATGTATTACATATGATTCGGGTGAAATTCCTTACATAACTTTAATACCTTAATGTCCATAATTTCATCATCTTTCAACTAAATAAAACTACCATGTCATCAAGAGTATGGAATAGAGGTTATATGCATTCTAGTTAACTCTGATCCAACTTATTTTTCTAGTGTATTCCAGAAATGTTATGATCTTTTCGTAAGGTAGTTAAGTTAATAACAAACTATGTTCTTTCTTCATAAACATTCGATAAGACTTAAGAGATTATCGTCTACCCATTTTCTAAGTCATTGTATCGGTATAAAATAAATGTCATAAATTAAAATTAAAATGAAGTGAATTATTTCAACTAAAACAATCAATAGTTGTTATATACATTACATTCGTATGAGAGAGTGAGCATTTCCATAGTATCGGAGATCAATCAATGAACATAATACAACATCACTTAACGTTTGAAAGGAAAAATATTACATACCAACTTTCTTCTCATACCATTTAAATCCAGTACTCTATTCACATATAAACAGGGAGAACTTGACGTTACCAAATGAGCAACATCAATTGTAAATTGTTAAGTGCAGCGGTGGTAAGGATCCAACTGCCAGCTATTATGTTTCGGTGGATGGCCAACAGCGTGTGGAATTTAATAAAAAGAAAATAATAATAATAATAGAGGTAAATGGGTTCCAGCCCATAGATCTGAGCGTTCTCACTTAAAACTTAGTTAAGAGACAGAGGTTTTTAATGATTCACAAAACACAAGATCAAGATTCGACCCAGAAACTTACAATCTTATTTAACTGTAAGATTTACGAATTTGGTGGCCTACACATAGATTTTGTAATCTGGAAACGCCAATCGCAATGGATCAATGCAAATATTTAAGAGCAATTGTAATTTAATTGATTTGACTTGGAAATGCCCCAAAGAAATGGATCAATGCAAACATCATTTAAATTCATTTCATAATCTGGAAACGCCAATCGCAATGGATCAAAGCAGACATTTAAGAGAAATATCTCAATCATATTATGAGATCGGAAACACCGATTAAATTTGAGTAAATGCACAGGGGATTTTTAAAGATTGACTTACAGTCAATACTTCTGGATATGAAATCGAAGACGCCGATCAAATTTGAGTAAATGCACAAGGAATTTTTAAAGGTTGAATTACAGTCAATAGTATGAATTCAGGAAGATGCCCTTCTAAACTTGCAATAGCTACACAGAAATTAAAGTCGAGTTACAATTCACGACACGAATTCAGTCTCAAAGATCTGCACTGAAATTCGCCAAAAATACATCCAATTGCAATTAATGAGATAATGATCACAACAGGGTTTTAAACCACAATTTGTCGATCTGATCTTATACTCACTTTTAAGATGCAGATCTGGAATCTAGATCACAATCAGAGGATAATAAACTTGAATGGGACAATACCGTGTCCACTAAGGCGCAGGACCATTGGATGGATTTTAGGCCAAAGGGACGGAGAAAGAGAAAGTTAAACTCAGAAAGGTAAGGCGCAGAAGTAGATCACGTTTTGGCCTCCTGAATGGTGCAAACTCAGTCAAGAAAAGGACCCATAATCACCTCTGGAATGATGAGAACACAGTCAGAAGTTTATAGTTTCAAACAAGATCAATTACGGGTTCAATCAAGATCGAATTACAGTTTCATTCAAGGAACATTCTATAGTTTCATAACAAGGATCTATTTTCAGCTTCAATACACAGATCAATTACGGTCAAGACTACAGTTCTTAACAAAGATCAATTTACTAGCCACACCGTAACCTATGGAGATGCTAGCGAATATATTTCGGAATGGATGCACTGATTTTTATTTAAGGGTTTTGATTACAATTCGTTTTGCAAATCCAGAATCAACGTCAATCAACTCAGGACTGGATGCACACAGAGTATTCAATCACTACTCTTTTTACGAACGCTAGGATCAAAGCTAGTTATTTTACAATTGAATATGCAGAGACATATAGATATGGAATTGTATATTTAAATATTCAATAGGATACGTAGAGTAAGCTAATTCTGGGAATGTCAATAGACAATCAAGGAGACACACAAATAAATATAAGATCAAATATGAATTGATTAAAGAATTCAGGAAATACCCAAGGTATTGGATAAACATAGATTTTACAGGAATTTACAAATCAATTCTGGATTTGTCAGGACTTGGAAACATAGAGATTTTAGGTCAGTACAAATCGTTCAGGAATTCTGAAAATGGCCAAGAATTTGACACACAGAAAACTTTTTTCTACAGAGCAATTACCAATCTTTTAAGAGATCGGAAGATGCCACATCAAAATGGATAAACGCAGAGGTAAAATAATGTGGGTTCAATTATTCGAATATGAACTGGATTATTGCAAAATCAATAAAAGTAGATCTCCGTCGATATGGAAGAAAAAAAGAGATTTTTATTTTAATGGACCGGCTTTCAAATACACCCTAGATCTGGAAATCCCATTTCATAATGAAACCCAGAGTATTAGAATGGATTGGTTTACAGGGATGCCCTAAATCTGGAGACGTCAATTAAAATTGGAACTCAGAGATCTTTAATAGGTTGGTTCTTCAAAAAGATTCGAGTATAAACTGGAAGTCAAGTTCAAATTCTAGTACGAAGATCTTTGTTGAATTCAACGGTTCAAGTAAAACTGGAGGTTACAGGTACAATTTATAGTACATCGGTCATGGATTTCAAGAATTCAACACGATTTCTTTAAAAGGAAAATAAATTGGAGATCGAATTATCAATTCAGGAAGACGCCAATTCTTTCGAAGCACAAGATTTGAAAGAGGTAAATTCATTTCGTAAATTCAATTCTGAAATCGTTGCCCTAGGAATTCAATTTGCAGAGAAGAAAAAAAAACAATGCAGAATATTACTACCCTATCTATCGAATTCATTGAGATATAAAGAAGTCATGACAAAATTTTAAGATTTTAAAACAATAAGATAATCCTGAAATCGAATTCAAGGAATGTAAATGCTGGGTATTTACGGATTGCATCCTTGCATAGATAGACTTCAATAATATCAAGATTTTAAAAGTTTAAACAACAATGAATCTTAAAACGTTAATCAAGATTGGGGTTAATTGTAGAGACTTTTCGAAGCTCAAAATGGGATCTAAGATATTCATCCAATTTGAAATCAACGCAGAGAAACCACAATCATTACTTCTCAACTACATAACACTACCAATAATATCTGAGTTCGCAAATCTGAGAATGAAACCTTTAAAGGAATAATTACAGAGTATTCCTACCCGTCGTTGAATTTGCTGAGATGTAAAGAAATTATGACCAAGTTTACGAATTAAACAATAATCGAGATCCTGGAATCGAGTCTCATTAATACGAACAGAGTTTTACCCTCTGGGATCAAAAATAAAATACAGACAGAGTTTTAAATCTCAGGAGATGGATCGACTTCAAACAATCAATTCTGGGATCGAAAATAAAATACAGATAGAGTTTTAAATCTGAGGAGATAGATCGACCTCAAACAATCAATTCTGGAATTGAAAATAAAATACATACAGAGTTTTACCCTCAGGAGATAGATCGACTTCAACAATCAATTCTGGAATCGAAAATAAAATACAGACAAAGTTTTAAATCTCAGGAGATAGCTCCACTTCAACAATCAATTCTGGGATCGAAAATAAAATGCAGACAGAGTTTTAAATCTCAGGAGATAGATCGACTTCAACAATCAATTCTGGAGAAGCTGAATAATAATAATAATAAAAAACTATAGAGATTCGGATCTTTTATCCCCACGGCTTCACAAGGGATTTAAAGATGAATAAATAATGAAAACAGAGTTAAGATATCATAGGAGTTCAGATCGACGCTACTACACGATTTGCGAAATAAATTGATAACGAAAATGGAGTTAAAGATAACAGGAATTAGATTGGGTTTCTACTTTCGTTCGTAATTACTCCCCATGTTCATAAAATTCAGAAATACATATGCATAAAAGAAAGAAAAAACTGACTTTATAATTTACAGAACCAAATTGATTCCCAAAACATTACTCATATATCATCCTCACATATAAACAAAATAACTAAACAACATAATACTTTGCTGAACCTGATTTCTGGGTGTCGAACTTGAAACCGTTGAGTAGTGGCTGAATTAGCTGTCCGAAGCAGTCCAATGCAGATGAAGATACCGACACCCCTCTATAGAAATATGAGACTAGTTCCCTCAAGGCTCGACTGGCTCTGATACCAAATGTAGGGCCCCTCATTTAGGGTCCCCTTGAAATGAACCTGAAACTTTAACAACTTCATACAAACAAATTAGCCATCATAGTTATTGGAAAAAATAAATAAATAAATAAAAGCGTGAATAACTTAACAAAAATAAGCAAAACCTTAACCTGTCAACCCGATCCAGTTAGTCCATTGTCGCCTTCTTCTTCCGTAGGATCCCTCCAGCAAAGCTCGTATAACCATAGGCGAAGCAACCGTTAGCTTCGCCACCCAACCATAGGCTCATGCTTTCAGTCGCATGGCCTCTCCCGAGCTTTGGGTCGTAGAGCTCACACAAGTATTTCAGAAATTCAGCTTGGGCTTCCCTTCCCACCAGGATTTCTAAGCCAAACCCTTAGATAGCAGCAAGTCTTTGAGGCATTCGAAAATTACGACAATCGTCCAAATTATGGGCCCCTTACCCATTCCTTAAGCCTTCCTTATAAAGGGAAATCTCGTGCGACACATGTCGCTTCATGCATAAATAAATATTTTAATTATTTATTTAATTAAAACACTCACCCATCCAAGTGTCAGTTTCTCTGGGAAGTGCACCTACATCCCTAAGTTTGCTCTAGTTTGTCCCCCAGATATTTTAATCAACTCCTAGCTTTTAGTTGACTAGGTGTCTAATCTATTTTGCTCCTAAATAATAATTTCTATTATTTTAAATGCTTAACAAAATAACTATTCATGTGCAAATGTCTAAGCTATTGTTATGCATTTGCTAAGTAATAATCTAGAGTTATTCTCCTAAGTTTTTATGCAGTTTAATTTAACAATCAAACTCACTAGGATCACGGTGCCGCGTCGTTGGGCTCCTGGTTCCTTAATTTTTTTTTTTATCCCCTGACATGGCACCACTCCGTCGGGTCCAATCATCCATGGTTTCCATTCCTTGGCATGGTACCACCTCGTTGGGTCCGTGCGTCCATTCTTTCCGTTCTCGACAGGGTACCTCATCGTTGGGCCCTTCTGCCACCATCTTTCCATTTTGACTTGCGGGAACTCTTGTAGGGATTTTAGGAATCGTTACCATCCATCCTCCGTCTACATGCTATCTAGGGACTAATGGCGCTGAGGAGTGAGTCCGTTCTCACTGCGCGCCCCTCAACTCGTACGTGACCAGCTCCGTCGTGGCCCACCTCGTACGCCCTCATGCATTCCTCTTGAGCAAGCGGATCAATGCTTATCTGCTCATGCGTGGTATTCTTGTCGGAAGTCGACATAGTCGTCGCTTCCCCTGTGTGTGATTTACCCATACTCTACGACCCTCCATGTTCCTTTGTGTGTCCGTTGGTGAACCGTCTCACTTGTTTCTACACACACTTCTCACAACAAATTATCAGTAGCACTGTTCTCAACAATCATCATCTGGTTTCTAACTCTAGCATTGTTAAACATTTATGATTTATTCAAACTGCTCATTCATCTTATCAAATATACATTTCGTCACCAAATACATAATCACCATACAGCTAGTCGTTAAGCATTATTCATGTGTACAATTTTCATATCAAAGTTAATCGTTAAACAACATGAAATCATCCATTCACAATAACTACCCAAATGCACATATATCAATCAATCGTAATCATAAATATAGTCAAAATAAAATCATAGGGTTATTTTATTAATGTTTCAAACAGTCGGGTGACTCAGTAGGTGCCCTCAATGTCTACAGTAGTCTAGGGCACTACATGGAGAAAGTTAGAATTTTTGGAATCGGAGTCCACGGCTGGAAGCTCCTCAGAAAAATAAGAGTTTAGAGCCTTGGATCGAACCTTTTGATTGGACAGAAGGGTGGGCTTCATCAAACCCTAGTTCGGGTTCCTGTCTAGAAGATCCAGAAGTTTCGAAGGCAATTTTGAGGGGTCAAATTTTGGAGATTTCAAAATTGAAGAATGCTAGGTTGATCACCTCAGCAAGACACATTCTTCCATCCATTCAGAAGTGTGAAAGTCAAAGATTGAATTTTTAAGGTTTCTCTAGCAAACCCTAATCAAGCTCCAGATCAAGTTTCAAGGGGAGTTGAGGCTAAGGCTTCACATAAGAAGACTACAAAAAAAAAGTCTTGACAGGTATGACTTAAGGAGGTTCAGGTATGCCTTGAAATCTGATTCTTGATTAAAGTTTATAATGTGTTTGTCTTCATGTTATTTATTAGTACAATCTTGATTAATGTTATTAATTGTCTTATCACCCTAGTAACAATATGAATGCATGTGAATGATCAAATACATTCATTGATTAGGGCTATATGATTGTACTTATGCATTATGGTGTTGTGTGAGGTTGATGTTGTCTGCTAACAAGACACACGTACATCACAAAAGACAAATCAAGTTCCATGACCATGACAACATGAAGACAAAGACTCACGAGGTATGTATGACTTTGTTATATCATGTTTAACCTACGAGACATGCAGGTTCTAGCTCAGGATCTCTAAATCATTGCAGAGATTGTTTAGGTATGTTGTACATAACTAAGCAGGTATACTAATCCAGGTATGTTTTCCTGTGTCATGTTAGAATCTTACCTTGTGTAAGTATACTTGGTATGATTGGTTAGTAATCAAGGGTTTATGCATGTTATGTCTCTTATCTTGGTTGATGATTTAACTAACTAGATCAATCAAGAATATGCATGAGTAAAAGAAGACTTCCTTGAAACCCTGAATACTAATGATCATGACTGTACATATTCAAGATTATTTAGAATTAGAATGTTTTGATAATATTGAGAATATACTAATGAATGTATGTTTGTGTATGAGATCATGAGGATGACTCTAGTGTACACTTGAGCATGCACAGTGGTACAGAATGAATAGAAGTTCAGAAGACATACAGAAGATCAAGCGGGAGGCAACCACACAAACATAAAAGATAAGTATTTGGGTTGTTATTAGAAATAGTAAATGATATTGCTTGTATGCATATTTGTATTCCTAGAATATATCATGCTGAGTATAAACATTCATAAAGCATTAAACAGTATACTACTAATATGCATATGATTGGTAAATTGGACAAACATTCCATTGTTGCTTGTCTAGAATGAAACCTCTTTGCTGACATGCTGAGAGCTGTGCACACTCTCGATAGTATGTTCTAGTAGAGATGGAAGGAATCTAGATAGCCACTGTATGCATACAGGATATGGGAAAGTGTTGTGCCAAAGTATTGGTCAAAATAGTTGCATAACTATGTAAATGATATATGTATGCATAATAGGTTATCATGTCAATATGATTTGATGATTATGAAGTATTACTAATCATGTACTTAATTTTGATTTGTAGGAAAGATCATGATGAATGACGAACTCTGAACAAGCGATGGATGTTCAACAAAAGATTTACAAATCAAACACACTATAGAAAGCTTGTGGTTAAGAGATTCTCTTAGAAAGAGGAAGAGAATCATGATGAGATGTTTTGCTCCAAGGGACTAGATAAGACCATTCTCTTAATAATGTAATCAGGTTCTGTATGGGTTCCCAGGATTGGTAGTCAATTGATGAGCTTAATGATCATCATGAGTGATGTGGATCTCAACCTTTGCTACAAGGTTGAATATGGGTTCTATACACATATGACATGGATGCAAGAAGGAACTCACCATAGAGTTCGAATGATTTTGAGGCTCATTTTAGTAGACCCAGATAGATATGCAGAAGATCACTCAATGCTGAGTGTGAATAATGGACATTTGACAGCTTCATGACAAAGCTTGGGCTTTACCAAAAGTAAAGCTGTTCCTAACCTTTACCTTAAGGTTGTGGATGATGAACCTATCATACCATTATTGTATGACAATGATCTCTTTCTGACAAGGAATGAGAAATAGGTCATGAAAATGGTTGCAGAAATGAAAATGAAAGATCTCGGATTAATGCACTACTTCTTAGGTCTAGAAGTATGGCAAGATCCAAAAGGAATCTTTTAAATCAAGGTAAGTATGCTGTGAAGTTTCTAAAAAGATTTGATATGTTGGAGTATAAAGCCATGGCCACTCCCATGGACTCCAACTTGAAGTTGTTAGTTAATGACTCATCGTATTTAGTGGACCTAACCCTACATAGACAAATCATTGGGTCATTGATGTATTTAACAAATACTAGGCCAGATATATGCTTTGCTGTAAATACCCTAAGTCAGTATCTAGTAGAACCTAGAAAGGTGCACTTAATAGCTACAAAGCATGTAGTGAGGTACCTAAAAGGTACATTAGATTTTTGGTCTATATTATCTTGGAGGTCATGAACTCCGTTTACATGGTTACTCAGATTCTGATTGGGCAGGAAGTGCCTCAGACAGAAAGAGTACATTAGGTGGATGTTATAGTCTTGAATCTGCCATGATCTCATGGTTCAGCAAGGAACAATCTACTGTGGCTCTCAGTACTGCTGAAGCAGAATATATATATAGTTGTCTACTCTGCCAGCTATGAAGCAGTATGGCTTCAGAAGCTTTTATATGGAGTGTTTGACTTAGAAATGAATTCCACTATGATTATGTGTGACATTCAAAACTGCATCAAGATAAAAAATCTTGTATTCCACGATAAGTAAAAAAAAACACATAGAGATCCGATACTTCTATATACGAGATATGGTGCAGAGAGGAGCTATCAAGCTCGAGTATATAAGCACTGAGGATCAGATTGCTGATATCTTGACTAAACCTCTGTCTTGAGTAAAGTTTGAATACTTCCGAGACAAGCTTGGTATAGTCCAGAAGGACCCTCCTCGAAAGGGGGAGTAGCATAGTATCTGATAACAAGTCTATCTCATCAATGATGAGGTTACCTTTTTACTGCACCTAGCTACTTAGAATTATTTAGATTTAGGAATCTTATATTTTTTCTTTTGATGATAGATGTATACATGCTTTGATGTTAGATATACATGCTTTTGATGATAGATGTATACATGCTTTTGATGATAGATGTTATGCATGTTTTGATGATGAGGATACATGTTTTGTTATACATGTTTTGATGATGAGGATACATGTTTTGTTATACATGTTTTGATGATGAGGTTACATGATGCCTTGATGTATTGATACGTGTTTTTACTTGTATGGATGAAGATACTTGTACCCATAGTGATGTGGGGATTGGATCATCCCTGGACTTCAGTCCTAAAGAGAGCCGTAGACGTATGTCTTCGAGAATGAAGTCCTTGGTGGACTTGAGGGGATTGGATCATCCCTGGACTTCAGTCCTAAAGAGAGACATAGACGTATGTCTTCGAGAATGAAGTCCTTGGTGGACTTGAGGGGATTGGATCATCCCTGGACTTCAGTCCTAAAGAGAGCCGTAGACGTATGTCTTCGAGAATGAAATCCTTGGTGGACTTGAGGGGATTGGATCATCCCTGGACTTCAGTCGTAAAGAGAGCCGTAGATGTATGTCTTCGAGAATGAAGTCCTTGGTGGACTTGAGGGGATTGGATCATCCATGGACTTCAGTCCTAAAGAGAGTCGTAGACGTATGTCTTCGAGAATGAAGTTCTTGGTGGACTTGAGGGGATTGGATCATCCTTGGACTTCAGTCCTAAAGAGAGCCGTAGACGTATGTCTTCGAGAATGAAGTCCTTGATGGACTTGAGGGGATTGGATCATCCCTGGACTTCAGTCCTAAAGAGAGTCGTAGACGTATGTCTTCGAGAATGAAGTCCTTGGTGGACTTGAGGGGATTGGATCATCCCTGGACTTCAGTTCTAAAGAGAGCCGTAGACATGATGTCTCCGAGAAAAAAATCCTGAATGAACAGGTAAGGGGATTGGATCGTCCTCGGACTTTAGTCCTTTGAATTGAGCCGTAGACATGATGTCTCCAAGAACTAAATCCTGAATGAATAGGTAAGGGGATTGGATCGTCCTCGGACTATGGTCCTTTGAATTGAGCCGTAGACATGAGGTCTCCGAGAATTGAATGATAGGACTGGATCGTCCCTGGACTTTGGTTCAAAAGGTACATGATAGGACTAGATCGTCCCTGGACTTCGGTTCAAAAGGTACATGATAGGACTGGATCATCCCTGGACATCGGTTCAAAAGGTACATGATAGGACTGGATCGTCCCTGGACCTCGGTTCAAAATGAACGTGACAAATCCTAGAATTGTTCTAGGTTACATCCAGCATGAAACAGGGCTGGCTCTGTAGATGTGATACATCCAGCATGAAACAGGGCTGGCTCTCTATATGTGATACATCCAGCATGAAACAGGGCTGGCTCTGTAGATGTGATACATCCAGCATGAAACAGGGCTGGCTCTGTAGATGTGATACATCCAGCATGAAACAGGGCTGGCTCTGTAGATGTGATACATCCAGCATGAAACAGGGCTAGCTCTGTAGATGTAACACATCCAGTATGAAAGAGGACTGGCTCTGTGGCGGTAAATCCTAGATCTGATCTAGGTCACATCCAGTATGAAAAAGGACTGGCACTATGGTTGGGATTAGATCGTCCCTAGACATGAGACTTGTCTTAAAGAGATAAGGATTGATCATCCTGGAACTTGATCTGGATTGTATCATCCATGGACCTATGTCCTAAAGAGAGCAGGATTGATCATCCTGTAATATGATCGTGTGATGATGATTATGATGACGATGCTGATGATCGTGTGATGACGATGTTGATGATCGTGTGATGATGATGCTGATGACGATGCTGTTGATCGTATGATGACGATGCTGATATTCGTATGATGATGATGTTGATGATCGTGTGATGACGATGATGATGATCGTGTGATGACGATGCTGATGATCATGTGATGACGATGCTGACGATCATGAGGATTCAGATATTGATGTTGCTGTAGCTGTTTGAGTACTGCAGAAGATAAAGACCCAGTACTGAAGATGTTGATGTTCCAGTATTGAAGATGTTCCAGTAACTGGTTGAGTTACTGATGATGTTGAGAAAGCTTCCAATGATTTATAGATGTATCATTTATGATGTATGACTCGTTGCTCCTGTGGTTGTTGTTATAATATCCTTCTCGTTAAGGGGGAGTGTTGAATATTGTAACTTCTAAGAATATTATATTTGTATATTATTTATTCCGGAGATGTTCCATACCTCCGATGTGATTATACTATGAATCCGGAGATGTTTATTCCTCCGAATTGGTTGTGGTAACTAGGGTTATTAGACCCACCATGTGGGGGTCGGCCCAGTCAGTTATAATAGGGTATTTAACCTAATGGTTAAATACGAGCCTACATGTACTTGTGTAAAATACATGTCAGTGTAGTGTATAAATAGAGGAGGTATGTTCCTCATTTGACACTCACTCACTTGACGATAGCGCATTTGTGGAGGAGAGGTCTGCTATTGTGGAGGAGGAGATCATGTCTCAGGGTTTCATCTTTGTATATTGCTGGTCATCTATATTGAGGAAGCTTTACTGGGTTTTCTACCCCATGAGGGTTTCCCAGGATAAATCTGTGTCTCTTGTGTTTATGCTATGCTTGTTGTTTCTTCAGTGATCCTATATATGCTATTATTGTGAAATGGAATGTAATGCTGCTATTTTCTGTCTTAGCATATTAAATCTTAACAATTCTCCACTTTTTCATCCTCATGCTGCATGTTCATCTTAACGACCTACATAAAAATGGAAGAACCGTTAATTAGACAAAAACAAAGTATGAAATGGTATCAAATGTTATATTCACTTGGCATAGTCAACGTGATATTTTATTGGTTTTAAACAAGTGATTTTGTGTTTAAAAGGAATAATATATATATATAGGAATTTTAAGTAACCAACATCATATTCAAAAGAATTAAAGGGACGTGGCCATATGGACATGTAACTTTGTAAATATATAATTTAAATAATTAATAAAGTACTAAAGTTCATATTCCAGTTTTTAATGAGTATTATATGTGTTTTAGTTCATTTGTATATGAGTGGTTTTGAAACATTTATTTATAAATGATTTAAGGTTTAAACAATATTTTAATATTGAATTCCTTTATTTGTTTAAATTTAAATCAACGTTTGAAACTCATAATCACTTCGTGGTTTATCCATATGCAGGTATCACAGAACCAATGAGAAGTAGAAGACAAAGGTAAGTCAGTTCATCATGGAATAGCCAGCGAATAAATAAGAAACATGCTCCAAAACATAATCAAACCAAGTGCAAAACTCAGTACCGGCTGAAGGGTTGGATGGAGTACCAAAATACTTATCATTTGCACAATATTTCATTTAATACATAAAAAATAATCAATTAGGCTTCTTTTATGTTTGATAGTTTAAATTGATAAAATAAAGAAAAGGATAGCTTCATTAAACATAGATATATTAAATTATGGGTGCATGAGCTAGGAAAGTAGCGAAAATGGATTCATGAAAATGGACAATTTTCAGAGCCCAACAAGGACTCGCATTTGATAATTAAGTGGAATATGTTGATGACTTCCTTCAATATATGCATATTTAGTTTTTAAGAAAATGTATTTAATGTATGCATGTATTTGTTTCCATATGGAAGCATGATTGAAGTCGAATGTTCTTATGAAATTCTTCTTTGACATTAAGGTTAAGACATTGAGAATTTTGTGTATTGTTTGCTTCATCATTTGCTGCGTCGTTTTCTTTTAGAAAACTTTGTGGTAAGTTATTGGCCAACCGGGATGATAAGATATTGTAAGGTTGTAGAAAACATTAAAATTAGGTTCCATCTTCATTATAATACTCTTATAATAATGCTTTTACCCGGTTAGTATTCTGATTCAGTATTTATCCTTTTATGTCCCCTTGGGTTTGTTGGACATTAAGTGCTCTTTGTTTTAGTCTATGACAAACTAAGAAAAACAGAAGTGATTTATGTTTTAGGTTGACTGTATCGTAGGTTGAAGGGATCCTCATTTTAGTTTGATTGTATTGTATCTTCTGAACTATATTTTTTTGTATAGTTGGTCAATGAGGTTCTTGTGTCTAGCTGCCTACCTAGAATGTTTGAGCAACACAAAAAAAATTTTCTTTCAGAAACATGGTTTGGAGTGAAAGGATTTCATAGTGCCTTATTAATGATGAATAATAAAATACCTCAAGCTAATGGCATCCAAATGCAATCACTCACAGGTTGTTATCATATTAGGGAGTCATGGTGCAAAAGTAGAAATAAAACATATAATATGGTGTCGTTATATTCAGACTTAAACAAGAGATTGGTAGGTGGTTTCTTACATCTTTTGTAGGGATCATATAGAGAAATGTTACTTAAATATATGCAACCTGGATATGGTTGCAGAGGAGAAATTTTGATTTATCTGTGGGTGTGAGTACAATGAATATCATGAAGAAATGGTGTGTTTCCTTTGGTAGCAATGGAAGGATCTTAGAGCTTGTTGGATGCATATTTTGTTGTTAATGTTATCGAAATAGTCTCTTCTCTAATGGATATGATCTAGAAGGGGTTCATTGTAGAACAATACCTACTGAAAGGGAACATTTATAATTCATTTGAAGATCCATCCTTACACTTGCAATGGAGGCTTAGTTGTTGCACATCGTAGTGTTTTTTATGATTCTTTAGCAACTTATAGGTTTTGAAATAGACATGAAGGAACTTCTTGTAAGGTTTGTGGTGGTAATGGAATACTAACCTACGTATGGATATGTGTGTTGACACATAGACCAGAACAGGTGAAGCAGAAGATGAGTTTTCAAAACTCATAGACCCAAATATGAACTCAAGGAAGAAGGTGACAACTACAAATTCAAAAGGTAGGGCATTTAAGTGCGATTGTAGGGGGTTTCCTAGCAATGAATCAATGGGTAAGATGTGCTATCCTTTGGATAGTGTGAAAGAAGATAGTGGTGGGCAAGTTGTATCGACTTCTGAGAAGGATGATATGCCAGTATCTAAATCTAAAAAGGTGCTTATTTTTATTTTCCTTTTGTCCATTTTTAATATCTTGAAATGGGTTAGACTTATGTATCCTAAAGTAAATGATATCTTCAACTTGATTAGGTGGTACAGAAAGTACTGAATCATTGGTTTAATGATGTTGTTACAAGTGTCCTGATAAATAAATTGAATTTGATTTGATTTGCTCTTCCTCTCCACCAAGATCACCATCTCTAGAAAATGCAAATCCTAAAACATTTTGTAGTGAAGTTTCTTCTCTAGAAATATCCCATGCCAACTTGAATGGTCATGGAGAGAAACATATTCTGGATAGCATTGATATCACAGAGGATTTTCCTCAACATGATCTTGGGGGCACAAATTAAAATGAATTTCAATCTATTGAGATTTTCATTAAAGGAAATTATATTCCTGAGAAATATTTTAGCAGTGCAAATTGTTTAGGAATTACAATTTCAACAGAAACTGCTTGTATAAGTGATATTGGGATCAGTGTCAATGGCCTAGAAGAAAGAAGGGCCAGAGCACCATTCCATCTATCAAAAAGTGCAAACTCAACATCACTAGGTAACCTTTCAAGGTCTGCAAACATTGATTCCAATTCTAATTGAGAACACCAAGTAAATTTTAGAGCTCCATAAACTTTGATTCAATAGTATGCGTTTAAATAGCCATTTATGTATTTAAAGGTTCCAAATACAAACAAAATGTATATCAATCCCTAGTTTTGAATAAATAGGACACATTTATGCATTTATTTCATTCGGTTTTGTGAGAATTTATTTCATTTTCAGTTGAATGAATTTAGTGTCCAAAGGTGTGGTTTTCAAGAATTTATTTTAGTTGGTGTGCTTTGCAAATTTTTTATTTTAGTTGTGTGATTTGCAAAATATTTTCTCCCTACATCAGAAAGAGAAACAAGGCCAACCATAGTAAAAACTGAGAGAGCCCAAAACTAGTGAAAGGAAATGTTGCTGCAAGATTTCTTGGAAGAATCTGAAGCTATATCAATCACCCAGTTTTCTAAACAACCTTACAAAAAAAAATCAAGAATTATAAAAGGAGAAAGCATCAGAATTTACGACTAAACAACTACCAATAAGAAACATAAAACTAAAATTGTTTGTCTATTGAATTTTATAAACAACAAGTGAATTTTATAAAAACTGAACAACTACAAGTGAATTTTATAAATTCTGGTTTTTTGAAATGGAGATGTTTGTCTATTAATATAGGATGAGCATATGCACTCAGGTGAAGCTCTGGAAGCATTCATCGCTTCCCTAAACAAAGACATTGTGCGAACATCAACTTCAGGTTCATTCCTGGCTTTAACTCAAGTGTCAGAGTTGCATGGGGGCAATAGTAAGTTTTCTGACTGCAAATCTGTGTTTTTATTCCCACATTGGCAGCAATTGTGATACAATGGTGATTTATGAGGCAGTACATTGTGGACATGAAGCAGTACCCAAATCAACTTAAAATTGATCTACATGTTCTCACAAATTCAATAGTCAATTTGGCTAATTTTAGGTAATTTCATTGTATACTTAAGTTTTGAATCTTGAACTTGTTGCATGTGATTCATTCTTGACACAATATTTCAAACTTGAATGATATATGGAGTGTATATAGATCGCATCATTGGTGACAAGACCTAGAATTGTGCTTCCATAGTACCAAAGATTTGTCTCAATACAAAGTGATACATAGACATATCACCTCCATGTAATTCCTACAAGGGATAGAACAATTCCTTACAAAATGAGGCAAACATTGTTCCTAGAGAAATATGTAATGTTAAAGCATTGCATGTCCTTGCTATAATCTTTAAAGATTCGTAATTCAAGAAATTTTAACTATTTCTTTTTGTATCATGATATCTTACAAGTAATTATATGTGAACAACTTTAAATGTGCAATCCCAATTATACATTATCGATGATTGTTGTTAATGTATTAGCTCTCCTATTCATATCAACTCAAGATCAACTACTTTAGTTTCCTCTATCTGATACAAAACGGCGTAGAGGACTATTTCCTCCAATCATGTAACTCTTGAAGATGGAATAATGCCTTACAAAATTAGTGGAGAAGACTTGTTAAATGGATTTTGGGACAAATTGAAGTCATAGTTTGAGATCTAGTAAAAAAGAGTTCAGATAATTCCTAGATAAATTTGCAGCATTAAAGGCATTGAATGCCTCGGCAAATTGCATGTGTAGGAGTGGGTCATGGTCCCATTAACCCTCTTATTCAACGGGTAGCTTAAGCACCACCACCTATATTGGAAGAAGAGAGAGAACTAAACTTCTAACTAAAATGTTAAGAAAACTACATATTTAGCCTAAAGAAGAAATAGAGGTTCCTATAGGTGGCTTAGATTGTAAAGAGAAACTTTTACAATCCAACTAATTCCATATGAGTGTGTATTCACTTGCAATCCATTTATTCATCCTCATTCACTATGGTGGTTGCATCTTCTTCTTTTTGGGAGGAATTTATTTGTTGAATCTCCTTGGTTTCTTATTCCTATGAATCTATAGGTGGGGAATTTGGTTGGCCATTCCTTTGATGGATGGATCTTCCACATATTGGCTCCCTTAGATCGAGATCAAGAGAGTTTGTGATGGTAACTAGGGAGAGATTTACTTTGAACTGCATTTAAAGCCTCATTCCTAAAACTTGTCTATACATAGAATATGATGATTCAAGTAGAATTATGGAAATTCCAGTCTTCACCAATTATAAGCCAGCCATAAATAACTATGTTTTTAATACTTCTTAAAAAAAAATTGAAAATTTTGAAAAGCTGAAGTAAAAAAGCATGCAATATTTCAGAATAAAATGATAGAACAAAGTCAACAATAATTTGAGGGGTAGAGGACCATATATGGGCTATCTAACTAAAATTATTAGTGAATGCGAGATAATGGAATCAATAAACAATAGTGGCTCATTAAGCAGTACTACTGTCACATAAAGGAAAATCTATGTCATCATCGTCCTCTTATACTACCTTACCAATTTTTCTAGGTGAAACCAAGGTTAAATCAAATAACCTTGAAGATAATTTTCCATACTAAGAGATGAAGGGTTTCCAAAGAACTTAATTTATGAAGGAAGGTATGTTCTGGCAACTACAACAGCACCCTGAATGAGATAGTTGGTTTCAAATTCTCCGAAATGTCAAATTACAGATAATTTTCAATCTATTTGTAATCCTCAGTTTGATATGATTGGGCATGTTGCATTGAATTCCATCGGTGATGGAAGGGATACTTTGAATTCTCAGGAAGTAAAAAAAGGCATGATAAATCATGTTTTACTTTTACTTGTTACAACATCCAATACCTAGCCTTGACAAGAACAAAATTTGGTTAGAAGTGACACAGTCTAGATTGCTTGATAAAGCCTGTTTTACTTTTACCTGTTACCACATCCAATACCTATCCTTGATAGGCACAAAATTTGGTTAGAAGCGACATAGTCTAGATTGCTTGAAATGGTCTTTAGAAATAGCACACTCATGCATGGGGCGTCCTTAAAATAGGATGATGGTTTGAGGTCCATTTGCAATCTTCAGGTAATGAAATATGAAAATATTACACATGATGGTCATGCTCACAGTGTTTCTATAAAAGAAAGTGATGCATAAAAATCTGGGTGTAGTTTTGTTGGTAAAAATGTTGCAGTCATTGTGGTAAACTCTTCTTTATGCAATTATCAAGCTGGATCGAGATCTTTCCAGGAACATCAAATAACAAGTAGTCAAGATCATGCTAAGAAGGAATTAAATGATTTAGCCAATTTACTGCCTGGAAAAAGGCCAGCATTACATCAAAGAGATTCTAATCCCTCTACAAATACCCCATTGTTTATGCATTCTTCAGTTTCATCAATAGGGTGATGTATAAAATGAAATGATGCAACAATGCAAGCATGGATAAAATCTCAAAACGCATGCCTAACAGATGCATATGCTACTTCTAGAGTTAGGTTGCAGGATGCACCAAATCCTCATATGGAGAAGCATGAGTCTCAAGCAAAGGAATTTTCTTCCCTTGCTCATTGTGTACCACAAGTGTAGAGCCCCTCCTTTAGGGTCCCCCTGAACTGAACCTGAAACATTAACAACTTCATACAAACAAATTATCTATCATAGTTACTAGAAAAATAAAATAAAAAGCGTGAATAACTTAACAAAAATAAACAAAACCTTAACCTGTCCACCCGATCCAGTTGGTCCATTGTTGTCCGCGTCTTCCATAGGATCCCTCCAAAAAATATTGTATAACCATTGGTGAAGAAACCGTTAGCTTCGCCACCCAACTATAGGCTCATGCTTCCAGTCGCATGGCCTCCCCCGAGCTTTGGGTCGTAAATTTCACACACAATAATCAAGAAACTTAGCTTGGGATTCCCCCCACCGAAATTTCCAGCCAAAGCTTCAATAGTAGCAAGTCATAAACTAATCCAATATTACGATATCCATCTAGGATCTGGGTCCTTTACCCATTCCCAATGCCTTCCTTTTAAAGGAAAATTCCATGCAACACATGTCACTTCATGCATAAATATATATTTTATTAAATTTCTAATTTAATATTACTCACCCATCCATGTGTCAATTTCTCTAGGAGATGCACCAACATTCCTAAGTTTGCTCATGTTTGTCCCCAAGATATTTCACTTAACTCCTAGATTTGTGGTGTAGGTGGAGTTGACTAGGTGTCCATGCCTAGGATTCCATTTTGCTCCTAAATAAATATTTTTAATATTTTTAAATACTCAAAAATATTCTTTCATGTGCAAATGCATAAATAACCATATCTAATATTTTAAATGCCAAAATATTATTTTATGTGCAAATGCATAAATAACAATTTCTAATGTTAAAAGTACTAAAAATGCATTTTCCTAAGTAAATGCTCTAGGTGAAATTTACACATTTTTAGGCCATTAAGTTAACAATCATTTTTACTAGGATCCCGGTGCCACGCCGTTGGGCCTCCCCATTCCTTAATTCATTTCCCTGACATGTTACCACTCCGTTGGGCCCAGTCATCAATCGTTTCCATTTCTCAGCAAGGTACCACATCATCGGGTCCTTGCGTCCACTATTTCCGTTCTCTGCAGGGTACCGCATCATCGGGCCCTTCTATCGCAATCCTTTTGTTTTGACTTGCGGGAACTTCATGTAGGGATTTCAGGATTTGTTATGTAACATCCCATAAAATACTAAAATTTAAAAATTTTAATCTAGCAATAATCATTGAAATTGGTAATGCGGAATAATTAATTAGTTAAATATCTTAACAAGAAAAGTTAACAATAATGACATGTCGAAATCATCACACATAAAGCATGATATTAATTGAATTGCTAATACGGAATTTAATAGATACTAGAATTTTATCGCAAAATATTTTATGTTCGCAACATCAATAAATGCAGTCTTCAATATGTCTAAGTTTTCAAATTACTTATATACTGTACCTAGATTTATGTTATTATGATGTTATTGTTGACATACTGACAGTTTGCTTTAAATGATGATGAAGGGGTCCAACGAGGTACCCTGAGGCTTACTTAGCTATGTCAGCTAAATCTTGTGAACCTATTCTTCTTGCGCAGATTTGCAGGTAAGGGTAATTATATAAATCAATCAATCGTCAAAGTTTGGTGAAAAACTCTAAGTAAGTCTTAGCTACAGGGATAGATCTTTTTCTAGCCTGGATAAATGGTTTTGATCATAAATATATTTTTACAACTGGCATAATATGTGAAAGTATTGTCTTTGAGAAGAACTTTATATTTTCAATCCCAAGGAGTACTTAGGATAATTGGACAGTTATGATAATATTAAAAAAAACAACTATAGAAGAAATGAAATTCCTAAAGCATGAACAATGTATTAGCATTGCTATTTTGCTACCTTTATTATTATTATTTTTGTGATTTCCATATAGAGACTACATCTATATGGATTGACTATACATTTATCTAATAATATAACAAACTATATCCTAAACAATTGTTGTGATGCGCAATAATGGAATTCTAACTAAATCTATGAAATGCCTCATACATCAACATAGGAAATAAACATATATTGAATATATATATATATAAACCGAATCTTTTCAATATCAAAACTTATGACAAAGGTGTAAAGTGATCGTTGTAACCCTATGTTTCATTGATGACAGGTGAAATGATGGGGTGTTAAAGTTGGGTTACAGTTCAGATTGCACCGTTCCAAATACTGGCTTAACATTTAAGTCGGTTGTCTAAGCATTGAATATAGTAATACCTGGATGCCTTCGTGGATGAGAAACACATGAAGGTTCCTATCCTTTAATCTTGATCTGTCGAAGTGTAGCATGCATGAACTGATAGTATTTCTAGTTGGCAAAGTCGGAATAATGTTCCTCCTCTGAGCTGGATGCAGTGTTGTCCCTTGGTATACTGCATTCGCATCGTCGTGATTGTAATATTAATGAGGTAATTAATGTGTTGGTTACACGCTCTTCAAAGTGTCTAGATGATAGCAATTCTCCACTGTTGATCTGAAGATCCTAGAGATTGTAATGAAAACCCTAACCTCACTTCACAACAGCGTTGGAACATGTCCTTCAACATTCATTTTGCTAGGTAATGGTCTTGGGGAGAGGCCGACAGGCCGAGAATTTTTAGGGTTTGATAGTTGGAGGTTCACTGAGTTCGAACCTATGACCGGTGTACATTCATCTGCAATTGACAGTCATGTTAAGAAGCCGAGCTCAAGTAGTGAAAGCCGCGGTAGTTAAATGTTAAAGGGTTGAGTCTGCAACTTGTTTCACTGTGTGAGTTTGAGAGATAATTATCCAAGGTCTTTATTGAAGCGATGACACCAGTTTCGATTCTCAGAATGTGGTAAACTTTGTTATTTCTCAGAACTGGAACTTTCTTCCTCCAAGCTGGATGGTGGCTTTGTCAACCTTGTTGCAGGAGAGTCTCCTCGATGCGAAGGTAAAGAATTCTTCTCACCCATGTATTGGTTTAAAAAGCCTTCAAACGTAAAATGGTAACTTGTTTAACCATTGCAGTTGTTGTGATAGGTTGGCCTTCGTCGGGGAACCATTCTCTTGAAGATGATGGAGGAGCTCTGCTTGTCCACCGGTAAGCCTCGGTGGTTTCCTTACCTCGTTGGTCATCCTATTAAGTTGAGGTCCACAAAAGGGGTTTTGACACAGTTCTAAGTATTGGATTTCTGGCATGGTTTTGTCCAAGAACTTTGTGGACAGTATTAATATGTGCCCAGCTACTATGGTGTTGGATTAGTGTGTTTGATGCAGCATCTACTGTAAATGTTAGTGGAAAAGTATCTTATTTTTGGTGTTGTAAACCCTAAGGGGATAAACCCTCATCATTTGAATGCTACTTAAAATTTTAAGAATTCAAGGTTTACTGTGTATGTTTGGAATCCCAAATCATCGATGAAGAATTAATAACAATGTGTTTTTTATGACAAATGTTATGTTACTATAAACGGTTCTATGAAATGATGTAATACCCCAATTTCGACCCTTAGGAAATATTGGCTCTAATGTAAATATTGTAAACGCACGATGTATGTTTCCCTAGCGTGGAGCTCAAGGCCAAGGCCCCGCTAGTTTATGCTCGGATTTTATTTAAATTAGACACGCTTGATATTTTGTTACCCACGTGCTATTAAGCCATGGGATATTGTAAATTGATGTAAATATTTAACATTGAAATAAAATACCAAAAAACTGGCTATGGAGGCAACGAATGAGAAGGGGACATGTGTATCCACTAGGGAGTGGTGAGGGGGCTATGGGACTAAACCTTAGGCTGCCATTTGTCATTATGAGAACCCATTGACTTCCCTAGGTGACATTAATGCCTGTTGTAAGAAGGTGGTTGAGATTTTCATCCCATGGCTTCAATGGAGCATGGGCAGCCCTGAAATTCGTATGGGTGGGCATGGGCTCTGATTGCTTGGGCAAGAAGTCACTCAACCTCATGGGAGGTTGCTTCATTCTCACCCCATTCCATTGTGAAACTATCTAGCATCATTCCCATCCAAAAACGAGTGCCAGCAGTGAGGAAAAACCAGAAATCGCGACCTTGAGAGAACCCAGTTTTTGAAAGACCAAAAACGTCCAGATTTGGCATGGGACAGGGAAATCCAATGGGGGATCCATTAGCATGAACCTTGGGGCGAATTTGGGAGCATTAGCTACCCCGAAATCAATGGGAAAACCCAGTTTTTGCAGCTCAGAAAACGAGTGACGGATTTGAGTATTTGGTGAGCAGAACAGAGAGAAATCAAGTTGGGATTGACTATGCAGAGGTTGGGTGTGCTTGATAAACCCAGTGAAGGCTAGGATCTCAAGGATCAGCAGCTGGACCTTTCTATGCCCATCCCCAAGAGCACTGGAGGGAAGAGTTCCTGAGGGACTGTGTAGCAGAGAAAGGGATCTTCCTTGTGTTGGATGTGGTAGGTAATGTGGGTGCCTGACTGTTGAGCTCACTTGAGAAGCCGGTAGCTCTGTGGTTGAGCTCACTGGCTTAGCATTACCCTCCTCTATCTGCTTGGATGCTTGACTGAAGCCATGGCTATGAGTGAACCCAGCTAGTCCTCCTTAGTGGATACACAGCCCAGCTCGGGGGTGACCTCTCAGCTAAAAGAACACAAGCTGGACAGAGGTCTATGGTTGGGAGGAACGTTGCTCTTCCATAGCCAGTCGTTTGGACCGTTACAATTCAAGATGAGTAATCTGTGATTTAATTTATATACAGTATGTGTTTTGCAATGCATTCATGATTAATGGAACGAAAGGCGTCATGTTTATGCAATATGATAATTAATGACTGTTGTTTATCTGTTGAATGCGTGAGGAAACTATGGGTATATGTGAAGTTTAATTCCGCTGTGTAGTTATTGAGTTTATGTCTGCACCCATAAGTTTTAAATTGCATGCGTTATGAGTTAACTTATTTGGGGCTAAGCCTGCCATACGCTGTGTGTTGATTAACGTTTCCCCTCCTTGCATTTGATGATGGAAGGGGGCGTTACAAATGAATAAATGGACTGTTCGATTTTTTGTTTTGAAAACAGTAGAACTAAAGTTTTTACTAGGAAATAGGGTAATGTTCAAGGGATTCGAACCTTGGTTTTTACACTGTGTTTTTAAAACAACGTGTTGAATGATAAGAGTTAATGTTTCAGTGTTTTGGATGTTTGGCCGAGAGTCAAACTAAAGTTTTGCTTCTGTAATAGAATTCGATAAGGAATGAACCTATGGTTTCAGTTATTATTTTTGGAAATAAAAGAAAATGCATAGAGTTTGATCAAGAAAATAAATAGGATATTGAAAGTGTTTTTCTGAATAACCAAAGGAGATTGTAATTACATATTTGAAGTGAATACTAAACATTGCAGAAGTCAGATCAATTTCAATTCTGACAAATAGAAAACTAGATTCGTTTTACTAATAGAATGCTTGGATTCTAACTAAGATGTAAACTTCGAAAAATAAAAACTTAGTTAGTAGTTTTTTTTAAAGGAAATATAAGGTATAATGATTGCAATAAAATTTTGATATGAAAATAGATATCCATTTATTATTTAAAATAAATAAATCTAAGTTCAAGAGTTTTTGCAGCTGCTGTAATTCTTGAAAATGTTATTACTTGGAAATCATAAAATGTTTAATTTGATTGTATTTACTTGCTATCTTAAATGAATAGAGATAAGAGAATATATAGAACTGTCAACAGCATACTGTGTTTTTCTTTCAATCATTATTTACATGGATTCTATACTGCAATTTATGCTATACTAAAATGTTTTACTTTGTTAAAACATAGGACAGAATTTTAAACAGAACACTTACTGTAATCATTTATCAAATCAATGGCAATCTGCCTATCTCTCATCTAACATTAATTTGCTTCTCTATACTAGAGTACTATGCAAAGAACAGCATGGGGAAAAATATAGAGATGGTTATCTAATTAGATCTTTAACAAAGATTTATCATTCAGAATTAAACACAGATCAGAAAAATAAAATAAATTCTTTTACAAAACAGAGTTTGAAAATTCTACTAAACAGAAACATTGAACTGTAAACAAAATAGGAATAGCAAAACCTGGTTAACTGTAGGAAAACAAATAGCCCAAGGAGCCTGTTCCACCCAACCAATTCCTGAAGACAGCCAAGTTACTTGCCTTAGGACCCCCGAGCCTGTTCACTGAACCACTAGGAGGAAGAAACTTAGAAGCTTAGGACCTCAACTTGCAGTAGAAATAGTTATCTAGTCTTAAAGACATAGCAGTCAAAGGGACCTGCACCAGCACCTTTGGTTCTCCTTCTCAGAATAATTTTGCAGACTTACAGTTGCACTCTCACATAGCCTCCCTATTCGAATCTCTTAGTGATCACCTGATGCACTTGAGGAAATATTTCTGCAGAAAATATTGTAAGAGATACCTACTCAATTCGAATTTGCCTTATGTAGGTTACCTAGGCCTTTTAGTGGTTAACTGGTCATTTAATGAGATTCCTACTCACTCCCACCACCTGGGGGATAATGCCACATTTTTAGGGGTAGTTGTCCCATAAGCAACAGCTAGTGGTGAAGTGCAATTGTTGTCGTCTATCCCATGCCTTCTAACAGCTTCCATTCCTCCTCTTGGGTCAATGAACACTAATTTAACAGCTCCCTTGGGTGTTTGTCTCCTACTTTAATTTATTAAATAATAATAATCAATAATTACATTCATCCTTGACCAAACTTGGTCATAATTACAAAACTTTGTAATTAAAATTTAACATAAAGTATTTTTCCAGCAAAATAATATTTTTCAGAATTTTGGGTAGGTGACATGTTACCTTCTATCCTTTGTCTACACGCTATTAGGGACTAATGGTGGTGAGGAGTAAGTTTGTTCTCACTGCGCGCCCCCCAACTCGTACGTGACCAGCTCCGTCGTGGCACACCTCGTACGCCCTCACGCTTTCCTCTTGAGTAAGCAGATCGGTTCTTATCTCCTCATGCATGGTATTCCGTCGGAAGTCGACATCGTCATCGCTCTCCCCGTGTGTGATTTGTCTATACTCTACGACCCTTCAATTACTTTGTGTGTCCGTCGGTGAACCATTTCACCTATCACTACACACATTTCTCACAAACATATATTAGTAGTGTTGTCCTCAATTATCATAATTTGATTCATCAATCTGCTACTTCGTTAAGCATTTATATTTTACTCATAACATTACTCATTCATCTACTCAGAAATGCATCTCATCAATATTTACTTTCTTGTTTCTCATTACATAATCACTCATACAGCTAGTCGTTAAGCATCATTCACATTACTATTTTCCATAATCAAAGTTACTCGTTAAACAACATGTAATCATTCATTTACATCAACTATCGAGATACACATATATCATTATTTATTGATTCATAATCAATCATAATCATGAACACACTCATAAAAAAATCAAAGGGTCATTTTATTAATGTTTCAATCAGTCAGGTCACTCAACAGGTGCCCTCAAGGTCTACAGTCATCTAGGGGCACTACATACACCCCCTCTTAAATAGAACTTTGTCCCGAAGTTAATTTTTGTTCTAGTACTATCGACGCTAGTCTTTATCTAAATTTCTATTCTCATCTTCTGGTCATTCTATTCTATATTTCTCCAACAATCATGGCTATAAGGACAAGTGGTTCAAGTCATTAGTTCCTATATCATCTAATATGGTTACAATACACCCTCAGGAACTTAGTCATAACTTCATCTCATATCAATCCGATAATACATTCTATAATTGTCAGTCCCAACAGGATTTCCTATATCTCTTATTCATTCATGGAGGTCTACGATGTCCAAATTATCAACAAGCTTGCCGAGCAAGGATTCAAATCTATTTGGTTATCCTCCCTTCAAGATGAGAAGGTAAACATCATAAAATATTTGGTAAGCTATAATCACGATTTTTAACAAATCAGGAGAGAGCCTCAAATAGTCCAAAAAACAAATTCCATATGACTACTTCCAAATCCCTAAATGTTAGTTCTCAACTCGATAAGATTCCTAGTGTCAGAACTTAGCGGCTTAGTCGAACATATTAAAATTTATCTATAAGTCTTTTCATCAGTATGGTCATGTCTAGCTTAATGATCTTATCACGTCCTTGCCTCATTTCATCATTTCCATTGTCACAGGACTACTTCGACAGACTCATCAAGTCGTATTACGTGTGTTTTCTCAACCTCATCGAGTTCTATCTTGGGCTACTCGTATTTTCTTCAAGGGTTGACTATGTCTTCAGGTTAGCTGCATTATGTTCAGCTCATTGTGTTGATCATCTCCATACATCATTTTACTAACATCGTATTGGTTTGGTCCCTTTCGGTGTACTTTCCAGTTTTCATCTTATGTGTCTATGTAGTCTCACCGAGTCTTATCATCAGAACTAGTCGTCTCTTGATTAAGTTTCACATCATCAGATGGTTAGCATCATTGTCCTCAACTCATGAAGCTAATTACCTCCATACTTTTCCCTACAAAGGTCTTCATCATTTGTCCCTTTGGTGGGTTTTCCCAGTTAAGAATTCTCTATTCACTATGTCATGGTTACATCAAAATTGTACTTCTTCATTCTTTTAGGGACCCCCCATATTTACATGGTTTTCTCAACAAAACGTTGTTAATCAACAGTCCTTGCTAAGTCTTGTTTCAATCATTAGAGATCATATAGTACGAATCTCTATCTACACATTTTTTATTAATATATCCACATAAATTATTATTGGAATGACGAATGCAACATTCTTAATACGGTATATACAGGTATATGTATAATCATAAATAATCAGAATTCTCATATACCCATATCGTTTATAACTCACTCTCACACATATAGATAATTGTGTGCAACCAATTTTTTTATTTTTTTATTTTTAACTAGCATCCATTTGCCTCATTCCCTTTGAACAATAATGCATCATATACTTATAATTCCATAAACCACAATCACTTGGTGTGTGTGCATATATATATATATATATATATATAATTCTTTGACAACAATCCAAATAAAAAAATATTATATAGCAATTCTTTAGGCAGCCATATTCCTCATGTATATATACACATTTTCTATTGATAACCATCATTGGGTCCTTGCATCCACTCTTTCCATTCTCGGCAGGGTACCGCATCGTCAGGCCCTTCTGCCGCCATCCTTTCGTTTTGAATTGCGGGAACTTCATGTAGGGATTTCAGGAGCCGTTACGTTCTATCCTCCGTCTACATGCTATTAGGGACTAATGGCATTGAGGAGTGATTCCATTCTCACTATGCACCCCTCAACTCGTACGTGACCATCTCCATTGTGGCCCACCTCGTACGCCCTCATGCTTTCCTCTTGATCAAGCGGATCAGTGCTTATCTGCTCATGCATGGTATTCCATCGGAAGTCGACATCATCGTCGCTCTCCCCGTGTGTGATTTATCCATACTCTATGACCCTTCAGTTCCTTTGTGTGTCCGTCGGCGAACCGTTTCACCTGTCACTACACACATTTCTCACAAACATATATTAGTAGTACTATCCTCAATTATCATAATTTGATTCATCAATCTGCTACTTCGTTAAGCATTTATATTTTACTCATAACATTACTCATTCATCTACTCAGAAATGCATCTCGTCAGTATTTACTTTCTTTGTTCTCATTACATAATCACTCATACAGCTAGTTGTTAAGCATCATTCACATGTACATTTTCCATAATCAAAGTTAATCGTTAAACAACATGTAATCATTCATTTACATCAACTATCTAGATACACATATATCATTATTTATTGATTCACAATCAATCATAATCATGAACACACTCCTAATAAAATCAAAAGGGACATTTTATTAATGTTTCAATCAGTCGGGTCACTCAATAGGTTCCCTCAAGGTCTAAAGTTGTCTAGGGGCACTACAACAAGAAATACCCTTGGATACATCCCTTCAGGAACTATCATATTTTAACCTATTTCATCCTCAAAACTCTATGAATGTATCTAGAAATACAATAGTTTTAGGTCCAGTGGTTGAATCCTAGCTGGGTCAAAACATAGTGAACTCTTGTCAAGTACAAAATCCCATGGGAGTTGAATTGTCAAAGTCCAATAATCACTCGTGGAGAGGTTTACCTTCACAATTTATTCATGAGCAATATTTTTTACCCTCTCCACCACCTAACTTGAATGTGAGATTTCAGAAGTCAAACTCTCCAGCTCAACAATCCTCTACAATGTTGGTTGATTCCCAAAAACCTAATTTATCTCTCCAACTTTGATTGATGTATCTTGCTTATTGGATTTATACATTGTAAGAATGTTAAATATTGACCCAGAATTCATCAAATGCTTGTCAAAGTATGAATTTGTACTAAAGCAAAACTAAATGGCATAGGAAATGGTTTTTTTTTTTAAATCACCCATTATGTTGTAAAGGAGTTGTACAAATTTGTACCAATTTTATAGGCCCATGAGGGATTTCCGTGTCCTATTAATATTCTATTGATGAACTAGAACTTTAGCCAAACATTTAGTTTTATCTTGAAAATATTTCACATTATTGTTGCAGCTCTTTCTAATCAGAATAATTTCATATGTCATTTTTTTTCTGGAAAGTGGAAAGAGTCAGGAGTTTCCAAGGGGGAAATTGGTTAGGAATAATGTCGACAAATAATCATGGTTCTCTTTTACTATAAGGATAAAGAGTGCCATTTTTATAAACATGGCAAAGTTATCAATGAATACTACATTTCATGATATTTTGCATGATTTATGCCCTCAAAAATTCTTCCTTGAAAATCAATATGACAATTCACTTATTCTTAAATGCATGATTTATGCCCTCAAGAATTCTTCCTTCAAACTCAGTAGGACAGTTCACTCAAGTTCTTAAACACATCAGAGCTAGATGTTGTGCCAACTTTATTGTGCATGCATTTTGTGGCCAAATATCCAATTTTGTGTAGGATAATATGAGATGTGTCCTCAGTTTACTATTGGGATAGGTACAGTTCATGAGACATTATTTTGTCAATGTGATTGCATTATAATATATCCCTTCCATTAATTTCATTTATGCCTTGTATTGACATGCTTGAAATACTATTTTACCTTCATTTGAATAATGGAACCAACAATTGATCAAATTAGTTCGTTTGAAGTGTCTAGCATGTATAACAATCCAAGCAACAATAATCCCCAACTGGAAGGACCCAACTTGATGGACAGAATCTGTTGTGTAGCATGGGATGAGCAATTGAGAGTTAACCAGGTGAGCTAGCTCAAGTGGTTAAGTGAGATTCATACATAAAATATTTTTAGGTTCGATCCCCTAGGATGGATTCCTTTATTGTGTGCCTCACTTGATGTCTCCACTAGGCCAGCGGCTGTAATCAGTGCCAATGTGTTTATATTGGGTATTATCTTCAAAATGCATTAATGTTCCCAAGGGTTCTAGTACGATTTTTATTTGGAACAAAAAAGAACAATCTATAGTAATTAAAATTCATGGGTGCATGTGAGATCAAGAGTTTGTATGTGAGTTCACATGAGATTGGGTGTTGGTATTAAAGAACTCATAGGTTTTTTATTTTATGAAGTTTTTCTAAAGTATATAAATAATATCTCTCACACCATGACATTGAATATGCTATAAGTCATGCCTATTCTGGAAGTTGGGTTTACTCATCAAAATATTAGATAGACACATGATTAACAGTGACTAAAATGCATTGGGGATGCACCTATTTTTTTTGTTACAATATTAAGTTGGGGAGATTCTAAGAGGCACAAAAATAATATTTATATATAAGGTAGATCTACTAAGGTATTTACACACACTTCTAAATCACTAGAGTTTTAATACAAACTTAAGAGTATAACCTTGTCTTCTAAACTATCTACCTCTCTCCAAGCGAGTCTTCTAAGGCCAATTATTAGCCTCTATTTTGCACACATCAGTTTTGGTATCAGAACCTCATATTTTTTATAGGATTCTTATAGGAGACAACCTATGAAATAATTTCACATCTATGGGATTTATTATGTCCAACGTTTATTTAGGTTGCCACATTTGAGAAAAAGTAGGCCCAACCACATTGTAACAGTGATGTAGTAGAAATTTTATAGGAATATGTCTGTAAATTTGATCTTGGTTGAGGAAATTAGCTGACATCTATGCTTGTTGCAAGAGCTGACAATAATGGTTCCAGTCAACATTAGTGTGTTTATTTCTGTAGCAGTCAACATAGTTGTTACAACTAACATCGTTTTAGGTAAATATATTTTTATTCTAGAAGTAAATAATTTATTAATGAAAATAAATACATGATGTTATCTCCCCAATAAACATAGATTAGTCATGGCATCTAGGTGATAGGAAGTATTTAAATTTTTTATCTTGTTTGAATATGTCTGAGTTCTAGTCTGACAATTTTCAGAAAGTAACGAAGTTTGAGTTAACATTTTTACGCTGGCTCTCCTTCCGAAGGCAAATTTTAGGTTTCGGTAGCTTAGGCGGGCTGGTGTTGGTTCATTAGCTACCGAAAACCCTTTTTTCGGCAGCTTACGGTGTGATAAATAGAACGCTCCAACCACCGAAAGGGAGAAATTACCACATTAAGTGGAGGGACGGTTTTCGGTGGCTTGGGAGAACATGACGACGTTCATTAGCCACCGAAAGTTAGGCACTTTCCGTAATTCGCAGGGCAAGTTCGAAACTTTCCATAGTTGTCGAAAGGCAAAGTTATGCTCGCAGTTCATGAAGCTATTTCGGGGGTTTGGGTGAACACGACGGTGTTCATTATCCACCGAAAGTCAGGCATACTTTCTGCAGCTTGCCATCAAAAGGGTTGGATTATCTACAGCCGCCGAAAGCAAAAAGGCGTTGGCGAAAGTCGTGTTCCGGCGGCATACCAGGTTTAAGGGTGGATTATCGGTTGCCGAAGGGAGAGTTACGTCGACCGACGGCCACATCAAATTGGGGGTTTGGGGTCATGATACAGGGAACCCATCATGGTGTAGCCACCTAAAGGGTCAATTTAGCGAAAATAGGACTTACCCCGAGGGAAGGCCGGACGCCACCGCCATAACTCTAACCAGACGGACCTCATTTCCATCCACATAACAGCTTTTCTAAACATCCGTTCCTTTGGCACAATCATGTCTCACTAATCATCATTCCACCCTCATGATTTCCCACTTTTTCATACCCTCGAAGTCAGCTCCCGAAAATCCACACCATCTGTTAGTTTTCGCCCTCACCACATCGACCGAGCTCTTTCGTTTCCTCCCTATTTCCCATCTCTTCCCCAGTCCAGATTTGAGTAGCAGGCGCTAGCGAGCAGGTTACCGATGCCGAAAGGAGGGGGAGTAGTCCTGAAAAAGGGATTGAGCGACATCTGCTACCTGGAAGCTCACCTCGAGGTATGCCAATTTTTCAAGAATGTGGGCTGTTACAATTTCTGCAAAAAGCTACAGGGTTCTCATCAACAGGTGGCAGAAGCATTTGCCCTCACATATGATGGAGAAAGGGTGGTGATAGGCCAGGAAGAATTCCAGGTGGACGAGGCCCTTATAGCCCAGGTGATAGAATTTCCAACGACCGGGGAGAGCTGGTTCAAGACCACTGTCAAGAAGGATTTCAAGTTTCAATCACACCTGAAACCGGAACATAGGAACCAGGTTTGGAAAAAAGACATTCCTATGTCATATCTGGAGGATAACTGGCAGCTGTTATTGAAGTCCATCCTGGTCTATATAACCTGTGAGGGCAGGTATAACAGGGTGCTAATTTATCATTTTAGATTACTGGATCATTTCACGGGCAAGAGCCCTTTAAATCTCCCTTTCTACCTCCACAAGAGCCTCACCAAAATGGCGCATCAATTAAAGGCTCAACCCACCAAAATCACAGGGAGGTTGTTCCACCATGGTCTGATTAAACTTTTGGTCTCCGAGTTATTGCAGAGGAAAGGCATGAAATGGACCTTCTTTCTCTTCTAGAGTGGGCTCGAAACAGAATTACAGCCAGAGGAGGGAAAGAAATTTTCCACCCTCGGAAGTGGAAAATGAAGGAGGAGAGCCATTCCCCTAAATTCAATCAAACCCCTTTCCTCAGTCCCACCGACGAAGAAAGCCAGAAGGAATCTGGCATTTGAAGACAAGGCTGAGGATGAGGGGGTTGTTTCAGAAGAGACTTCCTCAAGCAGTACGAATATTTTAAACCTCCCATACATTGATTCTAAGGAGGAGGAGTTGCAGGGAGCTAGAGCAGAAATTGAGGAGGAGAAAACAGAACGGAAACCCCAGGAAGCAACCCCAGCCATGATGGAGCAGGAGAATGATTATGTCAATTTGCCTCCATTTGCCTCTGTGGAAGAGCAAGGTTTTGGCTGTGTAAATTTATCCTCCCCTACACCTGTGGAGGAACAAAGTCAGTAGGTGGCCGGCGGACCAACCCAAAATGCAAATATTTCTGCCTCACAGAAAATCAACCGGCTCCTCCAGCAGGCTTATGAACGCGAGTTACTTCAGAGGGTCATTAAAGAGAAGAATGAAAAGCTGATAGAGAGGTATAACGAGCTTTATGCATCTTTTCATGGATTGACCAAGAAACACGGCAAAATGAGAGGAAAAAACATTCGAATGATCAGAGAAAACATCAAGCTGAGGAGGAAGATTGAGTCCCTCGGGGGTAGCGAAGAAATTCAGAGGGCTCAGCCCAAGGTCCTTTCAGACTTCGACACTCTGGCAGCAGCTGCAAGCCAATTCGCTGACCCTCCGGTTCTTGCCTAGGTGGACGAGAAATCCAGGTAGCAGGGGCACAGGAACACAGTTTTGATAAATTTTGCAGGAGGAGTAATATGTTGTTTTCGGCAGCTTGGGCGAACACGGGAGCTGTTCATTAACTGCCGAATCCCGATTCGGAAGTTTACTGCTTATAAGCGGAGTCCTCCCGAATACCGAAAAGAAATAAAGGATGCCTAGCACCCAGAAGCGATTCGGTGGTTTAGCGAAGCATGAATCAAGTTCATTAACCACCGAACGCCAAGCTTTCGGCTACTTATCACCTTCAGGCTCAGTTTTGGTAACGACCGAAAGCACAGAAAACGCAGAGGTCCGCCTGTTGGCACCAAAACCCCTTTTTGTCATCCCAAGCATCTTTAAGGCATTTTCCAGGGAATCCACACGTGCTCAATTGCATCATGATCACCTCTGGTCCCAAACTGAAGGCGCCAACAAGCTGAACGGTGGAATATTTCTGTCTATTTTTAGAAAAGACGCTTACATGTTTTTTTGCAGATAGCAGTTTTAAACTCGCCCTCAAACCCCCAGAGGCTCATTTCAGCTGTCAAATGAAGGTGCAATTAGCAAGAGGCAATTATTTCAATCATGATACGATGTCACACTTTCAGTAACTATTTTAGTTGTTATTTTTAGCATATTCGATTCAGCTTTGGGATCTGAAAAAACTTTGTAATGGCTATAAAGCCGAGGAATGAAGTAGAATAGGGGTTCGACTTTGGAGAGACTAATCGACTTTTGTATTCTCAGACTTCTGTGACCTTCTAGATAATACAAGCTTCTTTTATTATTGGTTGTCAGATTTCTTCTTCTCATGTTTCTGCACTAATTGTGAATGATCTATTTCCTGTATGTTCACTTTTATTTCTAGATAGTTGTTATCCTGTCATTGTTTTAAAGGATTGAACATATATGTTATTATTTTGTTGTGCTTAGCCATTGATATACATCCTTTTGTGTATGAATATACTGAATTCAATAAGGATTCACCCTCTTTATTTTAAATCAACCCTCTGAACAGCCTTAGTCAAAGCCTTGTCTGTCTGAGCATCCTCATGCATGTTGTGAGCGTGTAAATTTTGATTCCTGTCATCCAACTTGATCCAAAATAAACCCCTTCTTTCAAAACAAGTTTAATTTACCAGGCATCTCTGAAATACAACCTAGGAGAGCTTCCTGGAGTAATAACAAATTAGCGCCATTGCCAAGGAAAGATTATTGAAGAAACAGCTTCCCTGGGAGACGACACAGTTCCAGCTTTAATGATAGACAAAGCCTGGGCACTTTTTCGGTTGTGATCATCTATCTGGCAACTCCTTTGAAATGAAGTGGCTTCGAGAAGACCAAGTACCAGATCGAATCCTCAAAGGCCACCAGTAACACCTGTTTCAGATCCCGAACAGATTATAAGGAGAGGAAGGACTACGCAGAGGCATATTTCCAGATCCATAAGAAGAACCACATCGGGCCTTACTAGAGGTATTTCTTCTGTCTCATCCGATGAAACTCCTTTTGAATCTCCATTTTCTGAAACAGATAATCCACAAGGAACTATAAGTAGAGAAGAATATTTATGCGCCCAAGTATCCTCATCCGTTGCTGCTACCCAAGTCCCTAGCCCTGATCCTCTTACACGAGCTGACCTAGGAAAAGAAATCCTAGAATCCGTCAAAGAGGAAGGTTGTTCCTCCTACCTGCAGCCCACATTGACTAAACCAGACGAGAAGTTCCCCTTTGTTTACAACAACGTACTTGCCATAGAAAACATTTTTCAGGACCTTTTAGACCAACATGAGCAAAGGCTGTCCTCTTTACTTGCACAGTCATGTAAGTAGACTGATTGCCCAGAACAGCGATCAATCTGTTTCACCCCAATTTTTGGCGATGCTACTGAAACAAAACCTCCACTTTCATGGTTTCCTATACCTCCTAAGCTACCATCTACACTCAAATTTCTTTCTTCCATCCCTACAGTACCCACACCCAAAATGGTTGTCCCTCTAACCAAAATGGAGAAGATCCTCCTTGCTAGGTATGCCCCCCTAAATTTGCCTAATCCCCTTTCTGCTATGCCTACCGGAGATTATCAAAAATATATGCCAAAATTCACTGGGGAGGGAGATTTTACAGCCGAGGATCACTTGGAGGCATTTTATAACTATGCCAAGAACATCAATATCAAGCATGAAGATGTATGGACTAGAGTGTTTGTGCAAAGTTTAGATGGTCAGGCAAGAAAGTGGTTTAAAGAACTGCCCGCTGGATCAATAGATGACATCGAGGCACTGGATGAACTGTTTCTGAAACATTGGGGGGAAAGAAGAGACCACCTTTATTATCTCACAGAATTTGATAACTTGAAGAGAGAAAGTGGTGAGTCTATGGTAGCTTTTACGAAGAGGTTTAACAAAATGTTTAGCAAAATCCCTGCTGAAATTAAGCCTACAGATACCTCTGCCAAGATCACTTACGCCAATGCTTTTGACCCCGATTTTTTCCTTCATCTCCGGGAGAGAAGAGCTGCCTCTTTACTGCTCATGCAAGATGCTGCACTCGAAGTGCATTCAAATATGGTTGCGTCCAAAATCCTCAAAGGGAAGATTGATAAGAAAAGGCAGACCCCAGATTCCTCCTCCTCGTCAAAAACTAAGCTGGAAAAAATGGCCAAAATGCTAGACAGCTTGACCTCTGAAATGTCCAAACTGAAAGTGCAAGGCTAGCCATCCACGAGAGGTAAAGGTCCACATGATTTTTTCCTTAAGAACACAAACTCTCCCCCTTACAGAAGAAATGGCCCACCGGTTCAAACCCTTCAGAGAGACAGGAATCCTATTGAAGAACAAAGAATCAGAGCTCCCTTCCAACATGCAGTATTAGAAGAGGAACATGAACTTATTCAGGGAGGAGCAGAAGAAGAAGATGATGCCAACTGCATGGAGGATAAGGTTGACCTCACCTTCTTGACACAGTCTGATTATGAGGAATCCCTCATGACTGAACAAATCACTGAGGAATCATTGTATCAGGCCGATGATCAGAGGAGCTATGATTTGAGGTCCATGACTGTTGCTAAGAAGCCTTTAAACCTTGCTCCTGCAAGGAAGATTCCTGCCTCCACGAAGCAGCCCGTTGCTCCTACAAAATAGTCTATCACTCCTTCATAAGAGTAGCCTGTGGCTCCCACAAAATAGGTTATAGCTCTTGCAAAACAACAGCAAAGAATATCTCAGCCAGCTGCCCCAGACCCTGTCCAACTTACAGCTCCAGCCCAAGAGACAAGGACCCCTGACAAGTTGCCCTATTCCTTCAATATTGAAACTGAGATCCAGAAAATAAAAATCCCTTTTCCCCTAATCGGGCTAATGAAAAACGATTCCTTCAAGTCATCCATACTAAAGTCCCTCCAGCCAAAAGCATCCATGGATGTTGACTTTGTGAACCTCCAAGATGATAAGCCTATAGTAACCCTAGGTCCCATGGTTGAAGAACAGGACGGGTCCTACCCACCCTTTTACATATCCTTAAACATCCATGACAAAATCCTTCACAATTGCTTACTCGACTCGGGAGCCTCCCACAACCTCATGCCCAAAGTTGTGATGGATGAAATTGGTCTTAGCATCACAAAACCCTACCATGATCTCTTCTCTTTTGATTCCAGAAAATTTAAATACCTAGGCCTCATAAAGGATCTCATCATAAACTTAACTCAGCTGCCTTCAAAGAGCATTGTAATGGACGTAGTGGTTTCTGACATCCCACAGAAATTTGGTATCCTTCTGTCCCGATCATGGAGCAAACAATTAGGGGGGACCCTACAGATGGACCTAACTTATGCCACCATTCCTATGTTTGGAGGCGAATCTAAAAGGCTCTATAGGGAAAACCGGTTGGCTTATGTTATCAGCAATGAGAAGAATTCCGTGAACCATCCCATCTATGCTGTAGATACAGATTTCGGAGCATGTATCCTGCAAATAGATGATGAATAGCCAACCCCTTTGCAACTCACCAAGCCCACTGGTCAGCAACCTGATGAGGTAACCACTGCTGTGTGGAGCATGTTTTTTGATGGTGCCAGCTCCTAGGCTTCAGCAGGTGTAGGTGTAGTCTTGATCTCTCCTCTGAAGGATGTTACTCATCTGTCTTATAAATTGGAATTCAAAGCCACAAATAATATAACAGAATATGAGGCTTTGTTGTTAGGAGTCAAGGCTACCAAGGAAATGGGAATCATGTGCCTGAAGATTTTTGGGGACGCAGAGCTCATCATACAGCAGGTGAATGGGAACTATCAGGAAAAGAACGTCATGATAAAGTCATACAGAGATGAGGTATGGAAACTCAAGGATTCCTTCATGTTTTTTGAGATTTCTTATATCCCGCGAGCCATGAACCACCTGGACGATTCCCTTGTTGTCTCTGCCAGCACATTCCTTCCTCCCATGCCTCCCAAGTTGAAATATGATATCCAAGTCAGGTATAGACCATCCCTACCCGATAACGTGAAATTTTGGAAAGTTTTTGAGAATGATGATAAGCTCAGTAGATTCCTCCAGGTTGTTGACGAATTTTCTGATATGCACATTGACCAAGAGAACCTGAATGTAGAAGAGTCTTAGAAATCCAAATTGAAGGGCAAAATAGGCCATCATGACATTGTCCAACTGCCAGGAAATCATATACCTAGGGGCCTGGTACCTCTTGAAAGGATTTTTGACCATAATGACATCCCCTTTAAACCCGTGAATGAGGAGAAAGACCCAGCTATCCATGAGCAAAACATAGGCAGCCAAGATCACCCCAAATTCATAAATCTGTCCACGAAATTGACAGCTGATCAGCAGTCAGATTACTGCAGCCTGGTAAAGAATTTTGCAGATGTCCTAGCTTGGGAATACAGTGACCTGAAGACCTATGATGAAGACACCATTCAGCACAGAATTCCATTGGAAAAGGGCATTACCCCTTTCAAATAGAATCTACGGCCTATCAACCCTCTCCTATTACCTGTGATCGAGAGGGAAATAAAATAACTCCTTGATGCCAAGATCATAATCCCGCTGAGGTATTCTAGATGGGTAGCAAATTTGGTCATAGTAAGGAAGAAGAATGGTGAAGTCAGGCTGTGTGTCAACTTCAGGAACCTAAGCAAGGGCTCCCAAAAAGATAACTACCCTCTACCTAAGATGGAACACTTACTGCAGAGAGTGTCGGGAGCTAGGGTCATGTCTTTTCTCAATGGCTTCTCAGGCTATAATCAAATTTTTGTGCACCCAGACGATCAGGAGAAGACAGCCTTTACCACTCCCTAGGGTACCTTCATGTACGCCAAGATGCCGTTTGGATTGATGAACGCCAGGGCCACTTTTTAGACGACCATGGATATCGAATTTGTGGGGATTAAGGATAAATTTGTCCTCATATACCTCGATGATATCACAATATACTCAAACAGCCACGAGGAGCATTTGCAGCACCTAAGAGAGGTCTTCCTAAAATGCAGACAATTTGGAATTTCTTTGAATCCCAAGAAGTCAAAGTTTGGTCTTGGGGAGGGAAAGCTCCTGGGCCCCATAATTTCAGCACAGGGAGTAGGGATTGATCCAGTTCGGGTCGAAGCGATTCGGAAGTTGTCTATACCAAGATCGAAAAAGGATATCCAATCTTTCCTTGGTAAGATAAATTTCGTCAGGAGATTTATTCCGAATTTTTCTGAGTTGGTAAAGCACATAACCTCTATGCTGAAAAAGGGAGGTGAAACCAAATGGACTGAACAGGCAAGACATTCTTTCAAAGCCATCAAACAGGCCATCACAGAGGCTCCCACTCTGGTTAGCCCAGATTACACCAAGGTATTTTATATTTTCTCTTTTGCCTCCCATGATACAGTGGCGGCGGTCTTGCTACAGAAAGACGATGAAGGGCTTTATCATCCGATCGCCTTCTTTAGTAAAACATTGAGGGATACTGAGCTGAAGTACGATCCCATAGAGAAACATGCCTATTCTCTAGTAAAATCATTAAAGGCATTCCGAATTTATATCCTGCACGCGAAGATTATAGCTTATGTCCCTTCAACTTCTGTGAAGGATGTTCTAACTCAGCTTGACATTGACGGCAAGAGGGCCAAATGGATCGCCAAGCTGATCACATTTGACATAGAGGTGAAGCCCACCAGGTTGATAAAGGGTCAAGGTCTGGCCAAACTGATGGCTGAAGAGAATTGCAAACTGTTATACATTAACCTTGTCGGAACAAATTCTGAAAATTTGCCAATAGAGGCAGCTGCAGCAGGACAGCGTGACAGTCAGTAGGTAGTTGAAAATATGCTCTCATGCGAGTGGTATTCGGGTGTCATTCATTTCCTGCAGAATTTAGAAGTTCCACCCAGACTCAGCACAACTCAGGCACGATCTCTCAAACTTAAATATGCAAAATTCTGGAAATATCCTGCTGGAGTTCTGTTAAGATGTTTGGATAAATAAGAATCAGGGCAAGTCATGCATCATTTCCATTCAAGCATATGTGGGGGGCATCACTACTGGAAAACCAATGCCCATGAGATTCTGAGGGCTGGGTACTATTGGCCTTGTCTATTTTCTGACGTATACACTTTTTTGAAAACTTGTGACAAATGCCAAAGATTCACGGGAAAACAGCAGCTGAAATCCCTCCCCTTGAAGCCTATTGTGGTAAACGGTCCTTTCCAGCAATGGGGCCTTGACTTCATAGGGGAGATCAATCCTTCATCTAGCGGTCAGCACAGATGGATCTTGGTAGCCACTGACTACTTCACCAAATGGATAGATGCAATTCCCACCAGGAATGCCAACCACCAGGTTATCATCAAATTCCTGTATGAAAACATCATCACCAGATTCGGCTGCCCAAAAAGGCTGGTAACTGATAATGCACCTTCTTTCAAAGATAAAGAGTTAGTCCATATGTGTGAATCAATGGGCATTCAGTTAGTTCACTCCACTCCCTACTATCCTCAAGGCAATGGTCTCGTCGAGTCTTCCAATAAAAGTCTAGTTAGAATCATCAAAAAACTATTGGAGGAAAATCAAAGGAGTTGGGATTCAAAGCTGAAATTTTCTCTTTAGGATGATAGGGTGACGAACAAGAAATCCATAGGGACCTCTCCTTTCAGTTTCGTTTATGGCACTGATGCCATTTTCCCAATTCAATTAATCCTTCCAGTGACTAAATTCATCCAGGAGGAACAGGATGAACCGAATGCTATGGTAAGAAGAATGTTGGATTTGGTTGAACTGCAATAGACCAGAGAACAAATAGTGGAAAGGTCAAAAGCTCATCAGGAAAAGATAAAAGGTACTTTTGACAAGAAGGCCAAGATGGACACTTTTCAGGTGGGGGATTGGGTATTGAAATGGGATGCCCCCAGGAAGGACAAAGGCAAGCATGGAAAGTTTGATTCTCTCTGGACAGGTCCTTACGTGATAACTCAGGAAAAGTAGAACAATACCTTCAACCTGCAAAGCCTGGAAGGTCAAGAGATGTTTGGTGGCCCGGTAAATGGGCGTTTTCTGAAACTTTATTTCCTCCGAGGCTTCACAGCCTGGTCATTGTAAATACCATTCTGTTTTCAGTTTGTTTTTGTTTTGTTTGCAAATAACTCCATTCCCAATGGAACACTAGAAGTTAGGGTTAGAGTTTTGTGTGTTCTTTTTGTTTTTTTTAGGAAGGGCGTTTGGTGGTTCTTGGAGCCTCGCTGGGAGGCCTCCATCCCCAAGTAGGAGCCAGATGTTATCTCCCCAATAAACATAGATTAGTCATGGCATCTAGGTGATAGGAAGTCTTTAAATTTTTTATCTTGTTTGCATATGTCTGAGTTCTAGTCCGACAGTTTTAAGAAGGTAACGAAGTTTGAGTTAACATTTTTATGCTGGCTCTCCTTCCGAAGGCAAATTTCAGGTTTCGGTAGCTTAGGCGGGCCTAGTGTTGGTCCATTAGCTACCGAAAACCCTGTTTTTGGCAGCTTACGGTGTGATAAACAGAATGCTCCAACCACCGAGAGGGAGAAATTACCACGTGAAGTGGAGGGACAGTTTTCGGTGGCTTAGGCGAACATGACGACGTTCATTAGCCACCGAAAGTTAGGCACTTTCTGCAGTTCGCAGGGCAAGTTTGAAACTTTCCATAGCTGCCGAAAGGCAAAGTTATGCTCGTAGTTCATGAAGCCGTTTCGGGGGTTTGGGCGAACACGACGGTGTTCATTATCCACCAAAAGGCAGGCATACTTTCTGCAGCTTGCCATCAAATGGGATGGATTATCTACAGCCGCTGAAAGTAAAAAGGCATTGGCGAAAGTCGTGTTCTGGCGGCATACCAGGTTTAAGGGTGGATTATCGGCTGTCGAAGGGAGAGTTACATCGACCGGTGGCCACGTCAAATCGGCGGTTTGGGGTCATCATACAGGGAACCCATCATGGCATAGTCGCTGAAAGGGTCAATTCAGCGAAAACAACACTTACCCCGAGGGAAATCCACACGCCACTGCCATAACTCTGACCAGACAGACCTCGTCTCCATCCACATAACAGCTTTTCTAAAAATTGACTCCTCTGGCATAATCATGTCTCAGTAGTCATCATTCCACCCTCATGATTGCCCACCTTTTCATACCCTCAGAGTCAGCTCCTGAAAAGCCACACCATCTGTTCGTTTTCTCCCTCACCACATCGACTGAGCTCTTTCGTTTCCTCCCTGTTTCCCATCTCTTCCCCAGTCCAGATTTGAGCAGCAAGTTACCAATGTTGAAAGGAGGGGGAGCAGTCCTGAGAAAGGAATTGAGCGATATCTACTACCTGGAAGCTCACACCGAGGTATGCCAATTTTTCAAGAATGTGGGCAGTTACAATTTCTGCAAAAAGCTAGAGGGTTCTCATCAACAGGTGGCAGAAGCATTTTCCCTCACATATGATGGAGAAAGGGCGGTGATAGTCCAGGAAGAATTCCAGGTGGACGAGGCCCTTATAGCCGAAGTGACAAAATTTCCAACGATCGGGGAGAACTGGTTCAAGACCACTGTCAAGAAGGATTTCGAGTTTCAATCATACCTGAAACCAGAACATAGGAACCAGGTTTGGAAAAAATACATTCCTATGTCATATCTGGAGGATAACTGGCAATTGTTATTGAAGTCCATCCTGGCCTATATAACCTGTGAGGGAAGGTATAACAGGGTGCTAATTTAACATTTTAGATTACTGGATCTTTTCACGGGCAAGAGCCCTTTAAATCTCCCTTTCTACCTCCACAAGAGCCTCACCAAAATGGGGCATCAAGTAAAGGCTTAGCCCACCAAAATTGCAGGGAGGTTGTTCCACCATGGTCTGATTAAACTTTTAGTCTCCGAGTTATTGCAAAGGAAAGGCATGAAATGGACCTTCTTTCTCTTCTAGAGTGGGCTCGAAACAGAATTACAGCCGGAGCAGGGAAAGAAATCTTCCACTCCCAGAAGTGGAAAACGAAGGAGGGCCATTCCCCTAAATTCAATCAAACCCCTTTCCTCAGTCCCACCGATGAAGAAAGCCAGAAGGAAGCTGGCATTTGAAGACAAGGCTGAGGATGAGGGGGTTGTTTCAGAAGAGACTCCCTCAAGGAGTATGAATATTTTAAACCTCCCATACACCGATTCTGAGGAGGAGGAGTTGCAGGGAGCTGGAGCAGAAACTGAGGAGGAGAAAACATAACGGAAACCCCAGGAAGCAGCACCAGCCATGATGGAGCAGGAGAATGATTATGTCAATTTGCCTCCATTTGCCTCTGTGGAAGAGCAAGGTTTTGGCTGTGTAAATTTATCCTCCCCTACACCTGTGGAGGAACAAAGTCAGCAGGTGGCCAACGGACCAAAATCAACTGGCTCCTCCAGCAAGCTTATGAATGCGAGTTACTTCATAGGTTCATTAAAGAGAAGAATGAAAGGCTGACAGAGAGGTATAATGAGCTTTATGTATCTTTTCATGGATTGACCAAGAAACATGGCAAAATGAGAGGTAGAAACATTCGGCTGATCAGAGAAAACATCAAGCTGAGGAGGAAGATTGAGTCCCTGGGCGGTAACGAAGAAGTTCAGAGGGCTCAGCCCAAGGTCCTTTCAGACCTCGACCCTCTGGCAGCAGCTGCAATCGAATTCGCTGACCCTCCAGTTCTTTCCCAGGTGGAAGAGAAATCCAGGTAGCAGGGGGACAGGAACACAGTTTTGATAAATTTTGCAGGACGAGTAATATGTTGTTTTCAGCAGCTTGGGTGAACATGGGAGCTATTCATTAGCTGCCTAATCCCGATTCGGCGGTTTACTGCGTATAAGCGGAGTCCTCCCAGATACCAAAATGAAATAAAGGATGCCTAGCACCTAGAAGCGATTCGGCAGTTTAGGTGACGCATGAATCAAGTTCATTAACCACCGAACGCCAAGCTTTCGGCTACTTATCACCTTCAGGCTCAGTTTTGGTAACGACCGAAAGCACAGAAAACGCAGAGGTCCGCCTGTTGGCACCAAAACCCCTTTTTGTCATCCCGAGCATCTTTAAGGTGTTTTCTAGGGAATCCACACGTGCTCAATTGCATCATGATCACCTCTGGTCCCAGACTGAAGGTGCCAGCAAGCTGAATGGTGGAATATTTCTGTCTATTTTTAGAAAAGTTGCCTACAGGTTTTTTTGCAGATAGCAGTTTTAAACTCGCCCTCAAACCCCCAGAGGGTCATTTTCAGCTATCAAACAAAGGTGGAATTAGCAAGAGGCAGTTATTTCAATCATGATACGCTATCACACTTTCAGTAACTATTTTAGTTGTTATTTTTAGCATATTCGATCCAGCTTTGGGATCTGAAAAAACTTTGTAATGGCTATAAAGCCGAGGAATGAAGTAGAATAGGGGTTCGACTTTGGCGAGACTAATCGACTTTTGTATTCTCAGACTTTTGTGACCTTCTAGATAATACAAGCTTCTTTTATTATTGGCTGTCAGATTTCTTCTTCTCATGTTTCTGCACTGATTGTGAATGATCTATTTCCTGTATGTTCACTTTTATTTCTAGATAGTTGTTATCCTATTACTGTTATAAAGTATTGAACATATATGTTATTATTTTGTTGTGCTTAGCCATTGATATACGTCCTTCTGTGTATGAATCTGCTGAATGCAATAAGGATTCACCCTCTTTATTTTAAATCAACCCTCTGAACAGCCGTAGTCAAATTCTTGTCTGTTTGAGCGTCCTCATGCATGTTGTGAGCGTGTAAATTATGATTCCTGTCATCCAACTTGATCCAAAATGAATCCCTTCTTTCAAAACAAGTTTAATTTACCAGGCATCTCTGAAATACAACCTAGGAGAGCTTCCTGGAATGATAACACATGTAAAACCATAAAAAGGGATGGCTACATTCTGTTTAGTATAAATTTGACAAGCCTTTGAAATTTGGTGGGTGAGTATTTTGTCAAAAAATTCTATTGCAGGGTAAATCAAACCCATGGCCTGGCATATATAATAGTGCAAAGGATTTAATTAGAAATGTGCTTAATAGAAAACCAAAAAATCGATCGACAAATCATGAAGTGATTTGTGAGTACTTTCTTCTCTAACATGATAGGATTAATTTATTTAATAGTGTTTTGGAACTGCAAGTGTAGATCCTTCATATGCGAGAGATGGACCATTTATAATCCTTTTTTAACGTGGAGGAAATTTTGAGCCATAGAGATATGGTTTAACAAAGTAGAATTTGTCTTTGATATCCACAAATTGTGTCTATTTTTCTAATGATGGAATATACACCATGAAACAGGTGACCTTGGATTCGGGATGATGGGCTTGCTCTTGGAAAACCTCTTGATTCGGAATCGCTCTCTTAGTTGAATCAATTATCTACAATGAACAAGATTAAGAAGATGGATCTACGTGTAAGTTAATGTTGTTGATTAATTTATGATTTTTGAAGTAATTTTCTTCTTCATGACATTTACACTTTCAGAAACCTCTCTTTCTATTTCTCAAAGCAGCTACTTTAAATGTCATTCAGGGCATATTAGGGGCTTACCATAAGTTCTTTGAGGGAAGTAAGTTTTCATCCCCATGGAACCAAAATCTAGAGTTGGCTTGGCTAGCAACATGAATAGGTGACTTTAAAGCTTAAGATAGCTTATGTTATGGTGAATAAGGGTGCATCAAGAATATTTTTTCTAGTGTTTTAGATATTTTTCTCTTGTTTCTGTAAGTTCCACTTGTTATATCTAAATCTAAACTTTATGAGAACTCTTCATATTTATTACATTGTTTCTATTACTTTCGACATGAGGGGAATCAGGTAGCTCTTCATGGTGTTTTCCATGATTTGGTTGGTAAGGTGGAGAGCATCTTTTACCTATCTCTATATCATCTGGAATTGGAAAATGCGTATGTGTTTTTTAAATATTAGGAAAGGAAACAAGAAGCAAGGAAACTAGGGGTATGTGATAGATTTTAAAATTTTCATAAAAAATAACCTAGAATAAAACAAAGTCACTGGCATGAATGGGACATGAAAACTAATATTATAGAAAAACATGTTTATTTTTTCAAGGAAAAAAAATATTCTTATTCAAGTAGAATAAAAGATACAATCCTTAGGTGCTTGAGGAAAAATCCAAAAAGTCCCCATTTATAGGGTACATCATCCTCAAGATTTTTCTATGACCAACAATGCAAAAAGGAGAACTTACATATATATTCTACACTGTATCAACAGTCCAAGATATCCAACATATAACATTTAAACCTCAAAAAAAATCTAAATCCAAATGACCAAAGGAGGACTAAATTAAAACCTTTAGTCCTATTACAGAACCCCTACCTTGTTCTTGATGATGAAGGAGAAGAGCCTGCAACACATATGGTAGCCCTTCAAGATGAAGATTTCATGCTTTAATGTAGAAGTATGGATGTCTAGAAATAATATTTTTCAATGTTAGTTAGAGATCCATAAACTTTGAGGATGAAATATTTTTTTTTAATTTGAGAAAGGCTACTCACTTTTTAGACAGTTCTATATACCAATGTGAACAACTCGTGAAATGCTAGCAGATATGTGATACATCTTATTATTGTATTTTTCTCGTGAAATTAAGACTTTGAGGAAATCCAATGCACTACTTACATGTGGATTGAGACCCAAATAGTAAGTATTGAAGGCTATAATAAGATTCCCTCCTGCTTTAGACTCCCATGAATTGACTTTCTGTAAACACAATATCAATTTTCATTGAATAGTTTGTTTAATTTCCATCAATGAGTGAAGTTGCAATGCTTGAATTCATTGAATATCCATTTTCTTGCAGTTAGTATGCATTTCCAATGGAGCTCTACTATTCAAGCAATCTTTCATGAATACATGGTTTGGTTGATTTCCCTCGTGACCTAAAGTTACAATGTCTAATTGTACTTAATTTTGTTGTTAAATATTATTATTCCTTTGCAATTAATGTGCATTTCCAATGGAGCTCTAATTTTCAGGGAGTCTTTGAAGAAGAGGAGGATAAGGATGATCATGTAAGATTTATGATGTGTATCTAACTCTCTTTGTTCTTGATCTATGCAGGATATAGGTTTCAATCAAATTTGAAGAATTTTTTTATATTGGGTCTCTTATATACATTTCAGGCTTGTTTATTTTTTAATATTCATTCACTATCTATGATTTGGGATACACTGTAAGCATATTTCAAGGATGATCCAGAACTCTGTGTTTACCCGAATCTAAAATACTTCGGAAATTAGTTATGGAAGGTATGTGATAGATCATTTTTCCTATGTTCATTCATTTACATAAACTATTTTCATATAATAAATGTTCATTGGTTGCAATTACAAGTTAAATCAGGAACATTATTCAATAACATTTTAGTGTGTGATGATCCTGAATATGCAAAGAAGTTGGCAAATGAGACATGAGGAAAACACACTGATGTAAGTTGTTTCTTGGAAACTATATTATTTAGTTCTTTACATTATTTTTCTAGGTCTGAAGGTCAGCACACTTTTAATATGTGAAAATTGCATTTCATCAAACTTAAATGAAGCTTTTGAAGCGAAACCGAAAAAGGAAGATGAGGTTAGTATATTGTGTACTTAAATTATGAATATTTAGAAAGATAAGGTGGATCAAAATGTTTTGCAATGAATTGTAATATATTTTATCTTGGAATTTTTTCTGAATGTTGCATAAGATGTTTTCTTACACTGTAGAAGGTGAAATGTTTCTTCCTTGTAGTCAAAACCTTGAATCATTTACTCAACTACTATTATAGTTCAGTTGATTTCATTGCACTGATTCTTTCCTTTAAACATACTCAGGAGGAAGCTAAGGATTCTGAGGATGCCAAGACAACTGTAAGTTTTGAAACCATTTTCTTGAATTTCAATTATCAAGCCACCATATGTGGAGTTACCTTTATAAGAAAACTATGTTGATTGTGTGGGTCACAAGTAGAAATGTTAAGCTGGTTTTTGATGTTTCTATTAGAGTGTAACATGAATCGTTGTTTCATGTATTTTTTCTAACAAGATTAGAATGAAGAGTTGGAAGAAGAGGAGGATAAGGATGATCATGTAATATTTGTGATGTGTATCTCACTCTCTTTGTTCTTGATCTATGCAGGATGTAGGTTTCAATCAAATTTGAAGGAGTTTGCTATATTGGGTCTCTAATATACATTTCAAGCTCATTTATTTTTTCATATTCATTCACTATCTGTGATTTAGGATACACTGTAAGCATGTTTCAGGGATGATCTAGAGCTCTATGTTTTCGCCAATCTAAAATACGTAGGAATTGAGTTATGGAAGGTATGTGATACATCAGTTTTCCTTGTGTTCAGTTATTTACATAAACAATTTGCATATAATAAATGTTACTTGGTTGGAATTACAGGTTAAATCAGGAACATTATTTGATAATATTTTAGTGTGTGATGATCCTGAATATGCAAAGAGGTTGGTAGAGGAGACATGGGAAAACACAATGATGTAATTTGTTTCTTGGAAACTATATTAATTAGTTATTTACTTTATTTTCTAGGTCTGAAGGTCATCACACTTTTAATATGTGAAAATTGCATTTCATTAGGCTAAAAAGGAATCTTTTGAAGCGAAATAGCTATTGTGTACTTAAATTGTGAATATTTAGAAAGAGAAGGTGGATCAACATGTTTTGCAATGAACTGTAATATATTTTATCTTGGTATTTTTCATGTATGTTGCATAAGATGTTTTCTTACATTGTAGAAGGTGAAATCTTTCTTCCTCGTAGTAAAAAACTTGATTTCCCCTTGTGCACTATTGAATCATTTAATCAACTACTAGTATAGTTTAGTTGATTTCATTGCATTGATCGTTGCCTTTAAACATACGTAGGAGGAAGCTAAGGATTCTGATGATGACAAGACAATTGTAAGTTTTGAAACCATTTTCTTGAAATTCAATTATCAAGGCATCATATGTGGAGTTACCTTTATAAGAAAACTATGTTGACTGTATGGGTCACAAGTAGAAATGTCGAGTTGGTTTTTGATGTTTCTATTAAAGTGTAACATGAATTGTTGTTTCATATATTTTTTCTAACAGGATGAGAATGAAGACCTAGAAGAAGATGAGGATAAGGATGATCATGGAATATTTATGATGTTTATCTGACTCTATTTGTTCTTGATCTATTAAGGATGCAGATTTTAATCAAATTTGAAAGAGTTTTCTATACTGGGTCTCTGATATACATTGATTTTTTCTTTCAGGATGAATTGTAGCCGATATAAATTAGCTCGAAGTCAGTTTTGGTAAAGGTGATAACAACAATTCAAATGCCTTTACTAGCTTAGAAAGAAATTATAGCATGATGCTCAATTGTATTTGATGTCCAAAATAATTTGGAATAGACTAACAATGGGAAAAGTTGATTTATATAAAGTGTCTTTTAGAAAGGGATGAATCAACTTTTTTTAGTACTTGTTCAAATAAATTTGTTAACTTGCAAAGGAAACATGTATTTTTTGAGAAATTTTCATTATAAATCAATTTGGGAAGTAATTGATATATCTTTATTTTCTAATGTTGTCATTTTGAAAAAGGAATTTGTAAACATTTTGCAATTTCATTGTTTATTCATGTTTGTTCCATGCGATTGTTTGAAACATCTCTTATTGGAAAATCTACAATTAGGAAAGGATGATGATGCTATGCCAAAAGGATGCCCAACTATGATATTCAATTTTGAATAGAAGCCTTCTATTTGTTACTGTAAGCATTGTCCTTTTATAAGCTAAATGTGCATTCTTTTTTAGTAATTTTTTATTGTTGTATTGGGAATGAACAGTTTTCATGCAGCTTCTTCTTGGCAAAGTTTTGGTACTGTTAGTATAAGTGTGTTTTGAAACATTATTTAATTCAATATTAATTGATATCTCGCCTTTTAAGTTCATAGGTGTTTTGCATACTTCTTTATTTCAATATTAACCTATACCTTGTCTCTTCACCTTTGCAGTGTCAAATTTTCAGAGGATGAAAAATATCAAGTCTCAAATCATAGAGTCAGAAGATGGAATCTACATAGGAATATGCAAGGACTTCAAGGAAAATAGAGGACACATGTTGGGTAGCAAGATGTGCGAGATGTAGTGGGTGTTGGTTAAATGACAATAAGATAATTATTGGATTTCTATGGGCATTGCCAAGGTTTCACTTAGTGGCCATTGTAATATTTTGAAAATTCATCGATGTAGATGATTTTCATGTAAAGTATGGAGACGGTTTTTTCATGGACTAGTATTAGTCCATCAGTGGATATTCAGTTGGAAATTCAATATATTGTAATACTTGATAGTTTTCACATAATTAAATTTACATGGATGAAATTATATATGTGTGTACTTGATATTATTTAGTGTTGTAATTAACTAATGTGATTTTGTATGATTCACATGTGTATTCAAATTTGATTAGCATGAATATTATAATGAACACAAATAAAAAGAATAAATTACTAAATTAGTCATTTATATTGATTAATAATGAAATCAAATAAAATAATATAAAACTACTAAATTAGTCATTTATACAATGAATATGAAACTACTAAATAGAGATAAATGACTACTACAAATGATAGATTTGTGCCTAATGATTAAAATTCGCATATAAACGACTATTAGTAGCTAATTTCTAGTATCTTATAGTTCGACTAACTTAGTCATATTTATTTTAGTCATTAATATTTGTCTTATTTAGTAGTATATTTGGTCATTGATTTAGTCATTAATTGTGGCAATTAATGACTAAGTCAATGACCAAATATATGACTAAATAAGGAAACTATTAATTACCAAAATAAATACTATATGTGAATTTTAGTCACTATTTTTTCATTTTGTAATAGTGAATAAATTTTGTATGTTTTGACAACTTTACATTGTAAAAACAATTTCGTATTTTTTTACAGTTCTCATATTTATGGTGTTAATTCATGAATGGATGTATCATGTATGTGATGATGTGTTTCACAATTTGCATATCATACAAGTATACATATTAACCTTGTTATGTACAAATAGAAAAATTGAAATGTACAGTCAAAATATTGATTGGATTGTATGATGTATTTTGTGTTTGCATATAGAGGATTAGTAGGTAAACAATTTATTATATTCGATTTCAATGGAGTTTTGTTACATGCAATACATAGAATTTCATTACAAAAGAACTTGATATTGACAAGATATCTAGACATCGAAACAAGAACAAAGATTTATTTTATACATCCATGATTTATAGAATTGTTGAAAAGTGATTTAGTATATTTAAAGTCGGTATATGGGAATCCACACAACAAAAAATGTTGATGGGTTTTTGCCATTATTATTCCAAAGAACATGATGGAAAAGGGAACAATTTAGAGTTATATTAACACAAGATGAATGTTGTCCGATACGAAGAGAGGGTTATGGTGGTTTTTGGAATCCTTATGTATATCTCAAACCTTTAAAAAACGTTTGGTAGTTTTTTATCAATGGTTATGATGCTATAAACACAGTGATTGTATATTACTCGAAACAAAAACATGTTTGTAATGAGGAAGGGAACTGTTTTATAACATAAAGTTATTCTTGCCATGATGTCAGTGAAACATTCTTAAGTTAGATCGATTGTGGCCGTGTTTGCTGCACCTGAATGGTATTAGCCATGTGAGGCCTATTGTAAAAAGTATGGAACTAGTTTGTTAAATAATCTAGTTAATTTTTTTTTCACAAATAAATTCTTTGGATTTTTGTATATTCAATTGTGTGATTATAGTACTTGTAAAGTGTCAAATTTGATTTTCAAAAGTGCAAAATTAAAACTTCAAACAGCCAAAATTTGTTTTCAAAATTGCAAATTTAAGTATTGAAAGTGTCAAAAATAGTCTTTCTAAAGTGAAAAATCAGGTTTTAAAAGTGCCATTATCGAATTGGAAAAGTGCAAAAACCAGTTTCAAAAGTGGCAATATCAAAGGAAAAAGTACACTTTTGGAATGTGGAGTTGACACTTTTGGAATTAGATTTTCACTTTAAAAATCTTGATTTTGGGGTTTAGAAATAATTTTTGACCCATCGAATATTGGACTAGAATAAATCCAAATTTAAAGAAATAGGCATTATTTCTACACTTTTCTTGTAGTTGCATTGAATCTCAAGAACCAAATTTGGAGACCCATAGAAGAAAATATGGAAAGAACTAATTTTTTTTTATCAAGTGTTGATATCCCATATAACTGTGAGTAACCTAAAACCTTTGGATCTCTCATCTAATGATCTAGTCATTTTCTATAAAAATTTGGAGTTGTTAATTTTTAAGCTTTTAACTTTCTATAGACTTGGAATTTTTAGCAGAAAGTGCTATCTCATGAACTAAGCATTTTTGGGAAAAATTCCTATAAGAAAATTTGTTTATCTTGTTGAGTAGGTAAAATGTCAAGTTCGTAATTTGTTCTGGTTTTGCAATTTCAGGTCACTTTTGCCTCCTTGAATTTTTCCAAACTTGTAGTTGTGCATCCCAAATAGTGGATTTTGGCCTTCTTCGACACCTCTGCTCCATACCCTTTGGGACTTGACCAAAATACACTTGGGTTATTTGTGTGTCTAGACAATGATTGCACCATTGCAATTTCATCACCAACAGGGCCCTCGCCCAATCACTAGGTGGTCTTCAAAAACATTTATTTCCCTTTTTTAGAAAATATGGAGTAGAAAAAGTCTACACTCCTATTTGGAATTTTTATATTACTCTTTGTTGTGGAAAAAATGTGTGACCATTCGTCTAATTCTATCGAAAAATGCTCTTTTTATTGCCAAATTAAGTTTTGGGTTTTGGCGTTATTTATTATTTTTGACAATGTGGTAGCCGGTGCTAACATCATGAAACATGTCTATTAATGTGGTATTGGAGTCCTGTGTGTCATCCCTTGGCATTTCCATGTCATACTCCATCATCCTCCATGTCACCGTCCTTTGTCTTGGTATCCCCCTTTTTCCTTTTTCTTCCTTGCACAGTCCTTGAGAATGACATGACTAGCAAGGTCCCACATGGACACATGGAAGCTTGTTGCTCATTTTGGAAGAGAAGGAATCCATTAACCTTCATGCACTTTCCCTCCCAAAATAATCATCCACTATTGATCATGGATGTTTCCTCACCGTTCTATATTTTGGAAGCAAGGGAATTCCTTAAACACCGAGCATTTTCCATCCCAAAATTATAATCCACCATAGATCATGGATGATCCACCACCGTCTGATTGTTCAGAATCAAGGGCACCCCTTAACTATCGAGCACTTTCCATCCTTAAATGATCCTCCACCATTAATCTATGATATCTCTCCACTATCTGGTCAAGTCAATGATTACTTTTGGAAAACACTTACCACCTTTTTAAAACCACTTCTGAGCTTTGAAACTATTTACCGCCTTGATTATACCACCCCGTTTAATTTCCTGTGTAATGGGGTCCATTAGAAGCATGGTATATTATGCTTCATTTCAGGGGTAATAGAACCCATTATACATCGAGCAAATTACAACCTGAAATGAATGTGGATCGTAAATCATGAGTGATATGCCACCCTTAGATATTTCAGGAGAAAGGGAACCCCTTAGCCCTCAATTAATTTTTCTCTCAAAATTTATTCCAATTGTAGATCTGCACCATTCCTCAACCATCATATTTGGAAAGAAACCACGTTGGAGATCTCCTTCCTAGTTTCAAATACCACCATTTGGAATTTTGAAACTACCAAACCGCCTAGAAAACCACCTTCTGAAAGTTACCATTATGTCAAATTTGTTCCCCTTGCACATTGGCTCGACAAAACTTTTCTAACTCAATATTTTGATACTCTCCACCTTGAAATCATCTAAACTTGGAATTCTTATGAATATGGGTGGCTAATAGGTGATTTCACCTCCAATAATAGTAATTTCAACCACAAATCAACCCCGCAACTTGGTTATTACATTAATGCCTCCATTTTTCACAAAACTAGACTTTTTAACTACCATAATTTGACAACCAAAACTATAGTTACATTCATGCTATAAATTTACATCTCACACACTTGTATTCCTTGACAATTAATACATAGATGACCTATACATTGCAATTTTTCCAAATTTTTCCCATTGAGGTATTTTGTTGAACATATAGTCTACAAACTATATTTAAGTCAAGTGTTGGACATGTAACTATTGTTCCTATGAACAACTATTTCTTCCTAACATCTGCAGTGTTGCAATTTGGAGCTCTAGTACCACACTATAACATAACTAGCCACTTCTATAACACTGTTGAGGTGATGGGGTACTTGAATTTTCTTATAAATCTCTAAACTATGAATGATTATTCCAAATTCCATGGATTTGCTATGCAATTATTTAAAGAGGAAGTAATTTGATATTCATAATTCATCTAAATTATACATTCTACAGTAAGCATGCATTCCTTTCATGAATTTATATATAAAATTACCAATAAATCTGTGCACACATAGATTTCCATCAGTAAAAAATTAAAGAAATCCATAATAGAACTATAACCACGTAATTCAAAGAACATTTGGTACTCATATTTAAGGAAAATTTCCTCGAATAAGTTGCAAGCAAATCACATCATTCGCAGTCGTTGACACTTTATCAAGCCTTCTCTTTCTTTAACAGAAGCCACCCTCCAACTGGTGCTACTATCCCCAAGGGATGAATTCACAATTACTTTATCCAAACACAATCATACTACCCAAAGGTACATGAAATCCCTCCATAGATGTCCCTAACCCTCTAATCATTCCCCATCATCTTGCACAACGCAAGGGATGGGATCCCCTTCTCTGCTTTGCAGTCCCTCAGGCTATACCTATACCCTTCTAGTGCTCTTGCATAAGCTGACCAAGAAGTATTTGTGTCAGGCCCCAGGTAGTTCAGCTACAAGTTAGGTCTCTCCCACATTGGCACCAAATCCATTCACATCAGTTTATAAGGGTTTTTTGTGAGAAAACATAGAATTCCAATTTTCCTCTCTGTAACAGCAATAAACCAATCTTCTCATGGAGAGAATCCAAAACTAATTGAATGATCAATGAATAATTCCTAACAATATCTATGCATGATTTTTTCTTGACAAATGGATTCCCCAAAATTGGCCACTTTTTCTCTCTATATCCCATAGTAAGATAATTAATCCCATGCTTAATTAAAGTGACACTTAGACTATGGTTACAGAACTTTAGGTTAAAAATATTATTGAAAGCTAAGGCAACAATTAAATTCAAATAAGTTATTCACCCCTTATTCCCTGTCACTTCCCCCACTTGTGGAATCATAGCACCCCATCTCTTCTTCATCCTTCTTAACTTGCAGCTATTAGTGATTTTTATACTAACAAATCTGTACAAATTTTACAATATCCATGGTCTCCTTGACCATATACGTATGGTTAAGAATGGTGTAGGTGGAGGATTTCCCGTACCAGGGTTAGGGGGTGGCTGCAAGAATGGTGTCCATGGAATATGGGTTCCACCTTGATGAAGAGGTGGAGGTTGAAGAGATGGGCTCCATGGAGTTGTTGCAGCCGAAGGGTAGGGGAAGCCGGAATTCAAGTTGAGGGGAATTTGAGGTTTCCCCCAAGCTGGGTTCTAGTTTCCAAACAATGAGTACCCCTTGCTCTGTGGGATTTGAGATCCCCAAGAAGGAAGCATGCCTGACGAGGGATTTTGAAGATGAGGCCCGGTTGGAATACCAGCATAAGGTTGTCCACTTCCAGGTGTGTTATACATATCAAACTGAGCATATGCTGCTGGTTGGGAGGGTTGTTGAATGGTGCCAGTGGGGGCGTTAACGAGTGGGAATCCTCCAAGTGAAGGGCCTTGTTGAGCCAGTGGGACAAATGGAGGTGTTGGTTGACTCGTCCCGCTTTGAATGGTACCGAGGGGTTTCCCTCCAGCAGGTGGATTGGATGGTCCTATGGGAGGGGGTTGGTGACTAGGAGCAGCGTTCCCAACAAAGGGTTGTCCTCCTGTATGCTGGGTTGATGGCCCGCTAGGAGGGGGTTGGTTGTTGGGATTAGTGGTTCCAATAGTTGGTTGTCCACCTCCTGAAATGGTGTAGATGGTGGCCGGAGGTGAACCTCCAGTCAATATGGATGATCCAGCGGTATGACTTGATGTTCTTCCAACACTAGAAAGGTGAGATAGTGTCGATTAGCCAACGGTGCCAAAGGTGTCGATTTGTGGAGGGGTTATTCCATATGTTACAAGCGGGGAAGGAGAAAATATTGGGTTATCCCTCATAGAATGTGCGCCAAACATACTTGACGGTAGTAAATGTGGGGAATTTAACCGAGGGGTGTCGAGAGTTTCGTCCATAGAGTCTTGAACAGTAGGAGGACTATCGAGGACTGGGTCTGGGTTTGTATCCTGGAAAGGGTTTTCGGGGTCCAGAGGGAAATGAGTTATAGTGATATCTGAAGGTCCGGAACCATCTGCATAGGAGTGATCAAACTCTGTGCTAAACGAAACGTTGGGAGCCCGATAATCGGGAGGACGGGTAGCAGGGGGATATCTAGAAGCCATCGAGAGCATTTGCTCTATATCACGTTTAAACTGTGCCGACACTAAAGGGGAGTTAGCTAGACTAACCATACTAGATTGGATTGAGGCCATGATCTCGTGTCCCAAAGGGAGATTGGGGAGGGATACAGTACGAGGTATGTTGCTGGAAGAACCAGTTTCTTGTGGATGAACACTGGATGGCGCAGTGATAGCAGGTGGAGGTTTCGCCTGGGAAGCGAGAAAGTCATAGTCAGGTTCAAAAGGTGTATCAGTAAGTTGGGTTTCTTCAATAATTTCAACGTATCCGCCCGGGACTGTAATCAATTCGGGTATATCCTGGTCGGATCCTTAGGTGGTGCCAACAGATCCTTCCAGAACATCGTAGAAATTTCTGGTGGAAGGGTAGTGCTGACATCGGGGAGGATGATGGCCTCCGGTCTAGTATCTTAGGTAGTGCTATTTTCAGCCGTTACAGTGTTATCCACTGTGACAGGTAGATATCGAAGTGACAGTCGGAATCTTAGGTGTGTGACTGGTTGCAGAAACTGCAAAGGGTTCTGAGACCATATTGTGAGTAACAGTTATAGGCGGAACTGAATATGTAGTGAGGATCGACGGTGGAACATTCCTGCGGCCGGGAGGGATGGGAATACGTGATGCAAGTGGACCAGAGGTCCATGGTGGTGGTGGTGGGATTCATCCCTGTACTCTTCATGATCTTCGTGGTTCGGACATACTGGTAGGAATACAAATTCCGGGGGCAGTCTCGTAAAAAAGAACTCAAAAACCCTAATGCAGCTGAGTGTGCAAAAGGGGAGCTAGAAAAATCAAGGCTCTCAGGCCAAAAAGCAAGCTCTAAAAACTATACTGAGACCGGTGTCGCAGTAAACGAGCTGAGAATAACAATGGCCAAAATGCCAACAAGCAATCACTAAAAGAAAAAATGACCCTCTGTGAAGATGAGATAACAAGCAAAACCTCCTAACTAAGAGCTGGAGACCTCAACAAGTTGTATCCTTCGCAAGGTGATGAAATCCAAGTCGAACAATACAATGTGAGAGACCAATAAGAGAAGGATGTCCCTCTACCAAAAGGGATCCTGGGTAAAAGAGCCCTGGTAGAAAAGTCACTAAGCTACCTCGTTCATGACACATTGGAAAAGGTTTTCAGTGCTTCTTCCTTATCACCCTTGTATCACCAGTATGGTGGCCGAAGAATACAAGGAAGGCAATGATCGATGTTTCCTTAGGGCTAAGTGGAGTGCGGCATTCCATAGAGTCCGTCCGGTTCTTGATCTCGTGGCGGTTTAACCCCTGAAACAACAAGAAGCCCCTCCACAAACTGGTGTATTACCGTGTCAACAAATACTAGAGGATGTTGGTACCCTAGAGGACAACGACTATGTCTTAGATGATAATGACAAGGGGGAATTATTTGGATGCCTATCCCCGGTGTCCTACCTAACTAACAAATTCTTTTTCTCCTCAAGCGAGGTTATGGTGTGTTTAGTTAGGGGGTGTAAATTTTAGTGGTTGTATTACTCAATCGGGTAAATGGACGTGAAACTTGGTGATGTTGTGATGACCCAAACCATGCAAATGAGAATGAATCAAAATGAGCCTTTTATTTGATGAAATCTAGCTACAGAAAAGAGAGAGTTCTTCAATCACCATGCATGAAATTTTCAAAAACAAACTTTTGTTTTTCTTTTTCTAAGTAAGCCAAACTGAAATGAACACTACTTTCAAATATAACTGATTTACAACTACAATGCTTCAAGATGAGAAGTTATGTGGCAAATGCAAATAGATTATTCACTCCTAAACGTGCGAGAGAAGAACTAGATCTTTTTAATTTCAGGAAAGACAATGTTCTTAAAAGATGAATTCCAATATTGATTTTATAACATAAATGGACAAGATAGCACTTGTAAGAATAGTGTGGTCTTCAAAAATATATAATCAAAGGAAAGAAAACAGTGACCAAAAACTTGATTATAATGAAAGGATCAAGATAATGCAAAAAGGTAGGGGGGAGATCTATGTGTAGATTATGCCACTAACTTGACAAATTTAAACTCAAACCAACAATGTAAATAGACCAAAAGACTTGCAACTGGATGATGGTGACAGTAGAAGTAGACAAGCAGTAATTGGGGATGAGGTTGTAAATATGATGATAATGGCCAACCAAGAACCCAAGGTTGGGATTTGTCTACAAAGCTTACACAATCAAGTGGAAACACTATGGCTAGGCAAGTTGCAGGATGTGTATGAGCAATAGGAAAACCAAAACAAGGCAGAGAAGGTCTAAATGACCTATGAAAATCAAACAGTATAAGCAAAAACCAAGAAAAATGCAGACACTACCGCATGGTCTCTACTAGCTAAGATGCAGTACTGGTACACTACCGCGCTCTAAGGAGTGTTAGGGGCATGGTAATACCGCTCTGGAGGGAGTTATATGGGGGCAGTACTGCTGCAAAGGGTGCAAAAAAGTGCAACTTTTGAGAAAATTTTTGAATTTTCTAGGGGTGCTGCAGGCCCAGAGGACTCACTGATCACAAAGGGAGAAAAGCTGTATAGAGAAGGGGTCACTAGAGGTCAAAGAGACCAAAATCCAGTACTGGTTTGAAAAGAAATACAAATCACAATCAAGGATGGCTGAAAGTGAAATGAATCAAACAAATGGGGTTCAAACCAGTAGAGTCACCAGTTTTTGTTGTAGATATTTCTCCCTACGGATAGGTAGAAACTCTCTTAGGTTAAAGTAGACTCGATTGACTTTAAATTAAGACAAAAAAGATAACAAATGCTACCTTGAATTCCTACATTCAAACAAATGCTTCAAGATTATACTGCTGAAAGAGATAGAAGAGATTTAATCTGACCTTTGATTTAGTTGCTTGTCCTAGTTGTTCCTCCGATCCTCAAGTCCTCGCGAATGAACCTGTTGGGATGAATCAAAGTAAAAGCACATACAATCCTTCTAGAAACTTGAAATACATGTCATAATCTAAACCTATAATAGAAACAAATCATGTAATTGAAACAACATCAACACACACAATTTGGGAAACAAGACAAGTTATATTTTTATTGCAAACTTGAAGTTACTTACAACAGTTGCTTGATATCCAAGCCAACTCCCAGCTCCAAGTGCTTTCTCCTCTAGCTATCTCCACAAAGATCTAAGACCATAGGTTTGATATCTCAAAGAGTCCTCCCATTTGCTCATGGAAGGCCCTTCTCTTATAGTGTGTAGGAGGATTAACCAACAAGAGAGAAGAATGGATCTTAGGAGTGTTTAGTGGATCAGGTCCACTAATCAGAGAAGGTGTTAGGATCGAATCATAGGTGTCAATCCCAAAAGAATCTCTCGAAACTTAGGATCCCACAGTCCATGGAAAAAGGCTAAAAAGAGACTACCACGCCCCTAATCCTGAGCATAGGGTGGTAGTACCGCGCCCAAGGCAAGGAGCATAACACGGTAGTACGGACTACCGCGCCCCTGTATGTGTGCAGGGAGAGGTAGTGATGAAAGATAAGGTCTCAGTTAGGCTGCTAGATGACATGACAGGTTTATCTTTAGTGGTCAATCATTACTTTTCTCTTCTGGGTGTTTTTTAAGCAATAGGGGAAGTGTCGTCAAATGATTTTATTGTGAAGATGTGACACCGTGAAATATTGAGGTATAACAATGTAGAACAATTGGAATGTACAAAAAGACCAAGTCATTGATTGAGTATAATCAACTCATGTGAATGGCATACATTGGTCATGTTCTTATCATATGAAGGCACTACCTTATCTAAGGAGGTTCACTATTGTCTATTTCCCTGAAAGTCCATAATATGAGTAAATAAGGGATTCGAGTAGAGCTCATGGTGAGAACATTGTGGGAATCTAGTTCATGGATTGAAATCTCCAATAGTGGAATATGGTGAGTCTTTCATCCATGTAAATCATTTGAAAGGGGATTTTTATAATATAATGTACATAGTATGTCTTGGTTGTTCCTATTTGATAATGAGGGAGTCATCATGGGTGAATCATACCATGCAAAAATTCCTTAGCAAACTTACGTGATTACACCTATAGGCCTTAAGTTAATGGATTTAAATTGCCATTGTCTGTCCTCTTCAAATTGAGCATATATGATTTTTTCATTGACCAATGCAAGTGGAAATTTTCTTATTTCCTTTGACTACTTGAACCCAAGAATTTGGAATAGGTTCTACTTTAGTGGATAGGTATTTCTTCTCTTCTTTGTTGATTATTAGATCAATATGGAGAATAGAAAGTTCACCTAAATTGTTTAAGTTATTATTTAATGGATTCAAGCTATCAAGTGGTTTTACTTTTTAAAAGTTCACTTTCAAAGTTTTGATATGAGAGGATTGTTCATATATCTTTCTTTGTTGTTCAAGAATGAGGCTTTATATTGCTTGCTCATAATTTTGGATAAAGAAAATATTTTCTTTCAAGATCCCAAATTGCTCTCCAATACTGCTAATCTATCAATGGAGGAGTTCTTCTTGCTTTTTCATAAATTCAAGTTGAAATCTCTTTGATTTTTTGGGTAAGTCATTTTGTAAACCAATTGATGTGCAAAGATACTAAGATTTATGCAAAGTTTAAGTGATTTCTCAATTCTAGTATGCATTACCTCTAAATTATGTGTTATTGATCAAGTAATTTAGCAACATTCATCATGGGCACACCTATCTTTGTGTTGCACTATTATTTTGGGCATTACCCATGTAGTGCTACTCAAGAATGATTTAAAATATGAGAAATTTCCCATCTTTGCATTGAATTTTTTTTAAGGGAGCCTTGACCAAGATGGATCATGTCGATCATCATGGAGAGAGCTTTCCTAAGGACAAACAAAATAATTTAACTTCTTTATCTATGGCATGTCACCAAAACATGGAACAAAGTTGTTGTAAGAATGAAGAAAGCGAGTTGTCTTCTCTATTTGTGTGATATAACCCATGGAAGGCATATATGGGGGTAAATATATGTAAATGTGTATGTACTTGACATCAAGGATTAAGACCAAAAATAATTCAATTTGGATCATCATCAACGGTAGAAAGATAGTACAAATTTAAGGAAATCCTATTACTTGATTTCATGATGTGTAAAACCCTTAACTACAAATATTTGAGGACAAAGATTTTTGAAGGAGGGTACTATGACCTAACAAAAGGGGGGCATATATGAGAGTAAATGTATATGATATGACCTCAAGAAGAGCCTTATATGAGGGTAAATATATGAAAATGTATATGTAATATGGTCAACCTAATAATGGACCACATGTGTAATGAGTTAGAATATGTATATATAGAAGACATGTATTATTTATTGAATGAACATGTGAATTGGATATATGAATGTATTGGGGTATTTGGATGAGTTTCCCATATTCTTTAAGGATTTATTCTATAACTAATCTCTCTTATCTATCTTGGATTTGTGCTCGACATTTACATTTGTTATACATCGTGTGTACTCTGGTATATTATGCTATCTTAAGCATTTCAACCATAACATTGCAACAAATTAAATACCAAATTATTTAAAAATAGAATCATAATTTATGAATTATTCATAGACAAATTCATAATATTGAAATAGTCAAAGTCATACATTTAAGCAAAATCAATGTTTTATCTTAAAATCCTAATGCTTACTTATTGTTTAAAATTTTACATTGCAATTTAAAATAGAAAAATATTACTATAGGTATAACTAAATGTAGATCTACCAATAAGGCTAGTATAAGATAATTTTCACCAATACTTAGGGGACTTGTTCATATTACAGTATTCCATTTGGACTAAAAATGTTGGAGCCACTTTTCAATGTGCCTTGTCCTATGTGTTCTGATATTTGGTTCACACATTTTGGCTTACCTCGATAACTTCATAGCTCATTCGAGTAAATGGTCAAAACACTTGGAATATATCTATACCATATTATTGTGGTATTGACAATAAAAATTGAAATAGATTATTATTAGCCTAGATCCATATTAACTTTGCATCTCTTAAAATGATTTACAATATTGTGCTTATATATAGTGTGTGGATGAGAGTGATTAAAGCATGATTGAATCATTATTTGGTTATATTGTTTCCACCTACATGTATCCTTGAATTCTAGTTTGAAGCATTTTAACCACACACATTTTTTAAAGTTGAAATGCATGGAGCATTGAATTCAGTAATGTGGTGTTAAGCCCTAAATGTGGGCACACTTCCCCCTATATTGTGGTGCATTACATTAATTGATGTCGTATTTGGTCCATTAGTTGTAATTGTCATTAGTATGGTTATATTAATTATGTCAACTTGGGTCAGTGAGTTGTAATTGTACCTCTTAATCTCCTATATATAGGAAGGAGATCTTTTCATTCGAGCATATTATCTTGTTGTGTCTTGTCTTGTGTACTTAGTACATTGTATAAGGAGGTTCCCCCCTTGAAGAGGATTTCTATTTATCTATTTTATTCATTAAAGGCATGGAGTACTCTTTCTAGTCTATTTATGCTCTTTTCATGCTCTTTTTGGAAATTTGTTGCTTAACATTTGGTATTAGAGCTTGGACACTTTCAAAACAAGTCATATTGGTATTTTCCCTATATATATATATTTTAGGGTTCCAGACAGTGAAACTTGGAACCCGTCTAGAAAATAGGTTGAGATACCTCTGGTAAAATTACCGATCCTGAATCATTACAGGTTCGAAGGTATACCCTCGGGAAGTTAGGGTTTCTGACTAGCCCAAAAGCTAGTCTCAAATAGGTGTTCTAGGGAAAATTGCTATATATGGATCATGCGAGATCCAAATTGAGTGAGACCAGTTGCATAAGAAAGAAGACGAAATGGAGTATAAGTAGTATCATATTCAAAATTATATTCAAAAAATTGGACATGTGGTAGGTCGTACACTCTTGCTCTTCTGAAAATACCAAAATTAACAAGTGTTGGGAAAATTATCACTTTTTTTGGCACATCCAAATTCAACAAGAATTGCGGCATTGGAGAGAGAACATATCAAGCTACCAGAGGCCGATATTTAGAATCGGAGGGGCCGAGAGTTTAGGGTTACCTCAGTTGAAAGGTCGGCTAGCAAATCAAGGTTGGAAAAAGGTACATCATTTTAAATTTGAATAACTTTTAGTAGAAGGATCTATTTAAGGTGAACCAAAGGTGTGATGTCTATTCATACTATTCAAAATTCCGCCAAATGGTAGTGGAAAAAATCACACTCCACTCAAACCACCAGAGGATTCATCCTTGACCTACGATCAAAGTGAAGACATATCTTTTAGGGTGTCCAAGTTGGAAGATATGATGAAAGGGACTGTGAGAATGGTTGATTTAGTTAGCTAGGAAAATAATATGGTTAGTAAAGAGGATGTCAAGGGGATGGCTATAAAATAGGATCTATAATATTTGAAGATACTACTAAACGATATAATACTTAGCCTTCCTACACAATCGTCTACTCAAGAAAAGGATAAGGAGGAAAAGGGGGACTTTTTCCAGTCATGTATTAAGAAAATTGAAAAAGAGTTAGAGAATAAGAGGTTTGAGTCCCCAAAATCTAATTATCTACTCCATTGTCATGGGTTCAACTCAAGTACAAAGAACTAATTCATTCCCAATATTGACTTGAGAAATTGTGATGGAAATGATCCAATAACATGGATATTCTAGTTGGAGCAATTCTTTGATCTACACCAATTGCCAACTTTGAAAAAGGTAACTATTGCATCATTATATTTAGAGCCTGATCAATTTGTATGGTACCAATCTATTTGTGACCATAAAAAAGGACTCTATTATCTCTTGGTCTATATTCACGGAAGAATTGATTGCACATTACAATGATATTAATAGCAACACTTTCTTTAGTCAGTTGATAAATCTCAAACATAAAGGTCTAGTTATAGATCACATCAGGCAATTTTAGAAGTTAAGTCTTAGAGTGGAGAATATTTCAAAAGATAATTTGTTGGATCTCTTTATGGACACTTTAAAGGATAATATTCAACATGAAATACTTATCCCTGAACCTAAATAATTGGATAATGCTTTTAGTTTGGCAAGGAAAATTGAATGTAAAAATATGGTGATGACTTCTAGAAGGACCACCTCCAACACATATAGAGAGAATAATGTTCCTTCTTCTAACACACCTCAAAGGTTGACACCTCAACAAATGGATGAAAGAAGAGGAAAAGGTCTATAATTTAATTGTAACAAAAACTATAGTAAGGGACATAAGTGTGGCGAGAAGAAATTAGTCTACATAGATTGTGAAGAGGAAGAAGACAAAGAACAAGAACCTTCTTAAGCTAAAAAAATACAAGAGATTACTTCCGAAGATATTAATCCCACCATATACTATCATGCATTGGATGGAATTAAGACTCCTCAAACTATCAAGATCGAAGGATATCTCAAAAAGAAAAAGGTAACAGTGTTGATTGATTTTGGTAGTACTCATAATTTCATTCACTGTAAATTAGTCAAAGTTCTCAATTGCTTTGTATATCAAGCACTAGAGTTTCAAGTAATGATAGCAAATGGAGGAACTATCAATTGCTCAAGGAAATTCCATATTATCAATCTTACTATGGGGAATATGTATTGAATAGTCCAATGATTGTAATTACAATGGGTAGTGCTAATGTTTTCTTAGTAGTTCAATGGTTACAATCATTGGGAACCGTGGATTTTAATTTTCAGAAGATTTTCATGAATTTTTTATGGGAAGGAAAGGAATATGAGTTAAATGGTATCACGGGGAAACCAAGCAAGGTGATAATCTCTAATGGTATGACAAAATTTTTGGAAAAGGGACATCAAGGTGTAATTGCATAATTATGCTCATTAGATGTTCAGACATCTAAGACTCCTATTTACCCAGATCTCCAAAGGGTCATTAATAAGAATTCCAAGGTATTTGAAGATATTCCAAAAGGTATTCCATCTATTCGAGATTTTGATCATGCTATTCACTTAATTACAATAAGTGTTCCTCTTAACATCAGACCTTATAGATATCCACGTGGCCAGAAGAGTGAAATTGAGTATATGGTTGAAGACAAAATACAATACAAGATGCTTTAAATGAAAAGGTATCCTTCATATATATAGGAGACAAATAGGTACAATTACAACTAATGGACCCAAGTTGACATCAATAATATAATAATACTAATGACAGTTACCATACTAATGGACCCAAGCCGACATCAATAATATGACAATACTAATGTAATGTGCCACAATATAGGGGGTAATGTGCCACCATTTAGGGCTTAACATGCCCCTCCCCTTCACACAAGTGTTTTCCTCAATGATTGGTTAGTTATGGAGGATTTTGTATGAAGGGTTAATATTCCCATGTTGAATCTTCTATTTGATAAGTTCTTCCACTTGATGAGGTACTTAATAATAACCTGATTTTGTAGTTGTTTGGTCTTTGTTTCAGTGATTTGTTTAGGTTCCAATATGAATTTTCCTTCTTCATCAAGCTTCAGGAAGATAGTTTGAATTGGGATCTTGTCTCCTATTACCTTCTTTAAGAAAGAAACATGGAAAACTAGGTGTACCCTTGAAGATGAAGGGAGCTCCAATTTGTAAGCCATACTACCAATATTTTGCAAAAATTTATAAGGACTGTAGTACTTGTGTGCTAATTTATTGTTCTTATTTATTTTCGTGAGGGAAATCTATTTGTAAGGTTATAGCCTCAAAAATACCCAATCCCCTTCTTTAAAACTCCTTTCACTGTGATGTTGATATGATTGTTGTTTCATCCTATTTTTCATATAACCAAGTTGCCCTTAAATATATGGAGAGCTTCTTGCTGGCGCTCGAGGTGATCCTCCACAGCTTGAACTTTAGATTTTGATTTCAAGGGATATGTGATAGATGGAGGTTGGTACCCATAAAGTATCATAAATGAGGACATTTTTGATGATGTATGGAAGGAATTATTGTACCACCATTCTTCCAAAGATAACCATTTCAACCACTGTGTTGGTTTATTAGATGCAAAGAAGTGAAGATAGACTTCCAATAATTTGTTCACTATCTCATTTTTCCCATCAAATTGAGGGTGATAAGATGAACTGTAAACCAACCAGATACCCAAACAAGAAAATAATTTAGTCCAAAATTTTCTAGTGAAAATTGGTTCTCTATCACTTACAATAATCGTTGGGTTCCCATGTAGCTTTTGAACCATTTCCATGAATGTTGTGGCTACTGTACTTGTGTTAAAAGGGTGAGAGAGTGCACACAAGTGTGCATACTTTGTGAGTCTATCAACAAACACCATAATAACATTCTTCCCTTCTGACTTGGGTAGAACTGTGATAAAATCCATTGAGACATCATCCTAACGTTGACAAGGTATGTCTAATGGTTGTAAAATACCTAGGGTTTGAACTGTTTCAACCTTATTTTGTTATCAAACCAAACATTATGTCACAAACCTTTGAACATAATATTTAATAACTTCCCCAAAAAATTCCTTCTTGACCCTATGGTAAATGTTTAGGAATCCTGAGTGCCCTAATATAGGAGAGGTATGTAATTCCAAAAGGGCCTTTTGTTTGAGTTGGGATTTCTTACATATATATAAGCAATCCTTATATCATAGTGAATCATTTCTCCACACAAAAGTATATGATACACTGAGGTCCTTTTGTAGCTTTTGAATGATCGTCCACACTAATAGATCATGCTTACATCTTCCCTTGCTTCTACTATCCAATCAGGTTGTATAATAGAAATAGCACAAAGTAATGCCTCAACATCCTCATCTTTTCTTGAGAGTGAATCTACCACCATATTTTGTTTCCCCTTTTTATAGAATATATTTCAAAGTCATATCCCAATATCTTGGTTACCCATTTTTGTTGCTCTTCTGAGGATAGTCTTTGTTCCAAGAAGTACTTAAGGCTCATAATCTATTTTGACCTTGAAGCTGCTAAATAGTAGGTAAGGATGCCATTGCTTAAGTGAATATAGTATTTCCATCATTTGCTTCTCATAAATGGGTTTGTGTAAGTTCTTTCCCCTAATTGGCCTACTTTCAAAATCTAGGGGCCTTCCTAATTCTTGCATTATAACAACATCAATGCCATTTCTTGAAGAATCACATTTCACAATAAAATGTTTTTGTGAGTTTGTTGTGGTCAATACAAGAGATTTTCACATTACCTTTTTAAGTTTTCAAAATATTGAGTTTCCTCCGGAGTCCAGGATAATGAATCCTTCTTCAATAATACTGTCATAGTTGCTGCTATTCTTCCATAGTTCCGAACAAACTTGCGATAGTACCCTGTCAAAACTAAAATTCTCTAAGATTATTCAAGGTTTTGGGAATTTTCCAGTCCATCATGGCTTTAATTTTGTTAGGATCTACCTTGACAACTTCATGAGATATATGACCCAAATAATCTACCTACTTTACCCCAAAGAAACATTTGGAAGGTTTTGCATATCGTTGTTGTTCCTTTAGTTGTTGTAGTACCCTGTCAAAATGTTGAACATGTTATTCCCAATACTTGCTATAGATTATTATATCATCAAAAAGTACTAACATAAATTTTCTAAGGAAGGGATTTAAAATGGAATTCATCAAGCCTTGAAATGTGGAAGGTGCATTTGTAAGGCCAAAAAGCATGGCCAAAAATTCATAATGGCCTTCATGAGTTCTGAATGTTTTTTTTGGGATGTCTTCTTTCTTCATTCTAATCTGATGATACCCTGTACAAAGATCCAAATTTGTGAAGTAAACTGCTTCATTTAGTTCATCTAACAATTCATTAATGACAAGAATGGGAAACACATATTTAATCACGAGCTTGTTGAGTTCTCTATAATATGGATACATACACCATGATCTCTCCTTCTTGTGTACCATTACCACTAGTGCAGAGTAAGAACTTTGGCCAGGCCTAATTATGCCAACCTCTAACATTTCTTCAACCATATAATCAATTTCACTCTTCTAGCCATAGGGGTATCTATAAGGTCTGATGTTAGGAGGGACACTTCTTGGAATGAAGTTAATAACATCATCATAATATCAGGTAGGTGGAATATCTTCAAATACCTTGGAAGTCTTATGATCACCCTTTAGAGATAAAGGGGAATAAGAGGCTTATATGTTTGAACCTCTATTGAGCATAATTGTGCAATTACTCCCTAATGTACATTTTTCAACAATTGTTTCATTCCATTACAGCTTATCACCTTGCTTGGTTTCCCTATGATGCCCCTTAATTCAAATTTTTTTCCTTCCCAAGAAAATTTCATGAAAAGTTCTTGAAAATTAAAATTCATTGTTCCCAATGATTGTAACCATTGGAACCCTAAGACAACATCAACACCACCCATTGGAATATAAATTATTGGAATATTCAATACATCTTTCCCCATATTAAGAGTGTTCTTATGACATTTCCTCGATAAATTGATAGTTCCTCGATCTGCAATCATTACTTGAAACTCTGGTGTTGGATATATAAAATAATTGGGAGCAATGGCTAATTTACAACGAATGAAATTATGAGTGATACCAGAATCAATCAACACTATTAACTTTTTCTTTCTGATATATCCTTCAATATTGATAGTTTGAGGAGTGCTCATTCCAGTCAATGCATGACAATATATGGTGGGAATGATCTTTTCAAGAGTAATCTCTTCTATTTTTTTTTATCTTGAGATGGTTCCTGTTCTTTTTCTTCTTCTTCTTCACAATCTATTTAGAATAATTTCTTCTCACTGCACTTGTGTCCCTTGCTATACTTTCCATCTCAATTAAAGCATAGACCTTTTGTTATTCTTTCATACAATTATTGAGGTGTCAACCTTGTAGGTTGAGGTGGGTTAGAGGAAGGAACATTAATCTCTCTATAGGTGTTAGAGGTGGTCCTTTTAGTATTCATCACCATATTTTTACTTTCAAGCTTGCCAACATGAAATGCTTCTCTAAGGATGTTGGTTTGAATAGATACCACATGTTGAACATTATCTTTAAAGGTTCCAATAAAGAGACCCAACAATTTATCACATGGTATGTCATTCACTCTGAGACTCAACTTTTGAAATTGTTGAATGTGCTCGATTACTGAACCCTTTTGCCTTAGATTTATCAATTGGGTAAAGAAGTAATTTCTCTTAACATCATGATGATATGATATCATTTCTTCTGTAAAAATGGACCAAGATATAACATAGTTCTTTCTGCATTCACAAATCCATTGGTACCACACAAACTGTTGTGGTTCTAAATATAAATATGCAATAGTTATCTTTTGTAGATTTGGCACCTGGTGTATTTCAAAGAATTTCTCCTTCTGGAATATACACGTTATGGGGTTATGTACATCATACTTCCTCATGTCTATCTTGGGGAGTTGAATACCTTTTGGGGACCATCCCTGATTACTTCCATTATTAGAATCAAATCCTCTTGGAGTATGCTTATTAATGGAAGGTTGCTCAACATGGACAATATCTCTACCTTCCTCAATTTCTTGGGACACATCATCACCTTTAGGGAGATTTTCCTTTAAATTTGGTATGAGCATAGTAATACTTTACATATTTTACTCAATCTTATTATCCACATGTACCATAATATTATTCTCTAGATTAACTAAATAAATCATTCTCATAGTACCTTTAATTGAATATTCCAATCTGGACACTTGAAAAGATAGGTCTTCACTTTCATCGAAATTCATGGATGAATCCTCTATTGGTTTGAGTGGAGTGGTGTGGCCTCTTCCACCACCTTTTGGTTCCATATGGAAAAATAGATATCTATGATTTTTATCACACCTTTGATATCAATACAAATAGATCCTTCTATTATAAATTATTCAAATTTGAAATGGCGTACCTTTTTAAAACCATGATTTGGGGACTGTTTTGTTGTCTAACCTTCCACCTGAAGGGACTCAAAAATTTCAGCTCCTCTGAGTCTGAATTTTCAGCCTATGGTATCTTGATATGTCCTCTTTCCAATTTTGTAGGTTTTTTTGAATTCTGATGTGCCAAGAGGAAATGGCTAAAACTTTCCCACAATATGCTGATTTTGAATTTTTCCATCGAGCAAACTTGTACGACTTGCAACATGTCCAATTTTTCCAATATGAATATGAAATTTATACAACCAATACTAATGTCCGTCTTCTATCATATGGAACAAGTATAATTCAATTTGGATCTCGCATTTTCCTGATATAACAGTTTTTCCAAGGACACCTTTTTTAGACTAGTTTTTTTGCTAGTAAAAAACCCTAACTTCCATGGAGTATATGCTAAAAAGTATAGCGAACTAAGAGCTGAAATTTTTTCCATAGGTACTTCGGTTTTTATATATATCCCCTTCAATTTTCATGGTTTGAAACTTTGTAGAAAAAAATTTATAGCGAAAATTCCAAGATGACTAGTTTTGGAAGTGTCCAAGCTCTAATACCAAATGTTATGCAACCAATTCCACAAATGAGCATAAATAGACAAGAGAGAGTAATCCATGCCTTATTCATTAAGAAACAAGATGAATATAAATTCTCTTCAAGGGGGAAACCTCTTTATACAATTTATTGAATACATAAGACAAGACAAGATGCTTCAAATGAGAAGGTATTCTTAATTTATATAGAAGACAAAGAGGTACAATTAAAACTAATTGACCTAAGCTGACTTCAATAATATAATAATACTAATGACAATTACCACTATTGGACCCATGCCGACATCAATAATATGACATACTAATGTAATGTGCCACAATATAGGGGGTAATGTGCCACCATTTAGGGCTTAACGATCTCTTGAGTGTTTTACTCTCCAAGGTCCTTAGATTCCCCCAAATTAATGACATCCTCTTCTGATTCCCATTATCCCCAATTTTTGTAGTACATCACCACTACATTGGCATTAAATGTAGGAAAAGGGGATGGCATGTAAATTTTGATGATCCTTAACCTTAAAAATTGAATCACAAAAGATATATAAAAAGTGCTTCACACTTTATTAATATCAAAAGTTCCCTTAATGTAGAGAAACACCATACACTAATCTTGTTATGGTAGGAATCCACACGTGTTCACTTGTCTCTTAAGGTTTGGTGTCCTCTCAATGAGCTAAGCTCCAAATAGAATATTCTTCCAAAAATATCATTTGAAAGAATTCATCCTTACTTATATCTAACATGACAATCCCTAATCATAACAACCTCCTAACTACCTATTGGACCTTCTTCAATGAGGCCCCACTACATTTATTTAATATTAAATACCATAGTGGGCCTTGTTTAATAATAACAAACATAGTGGACTTAGTTCACCTTACATTGAATGCCATCCATTATTTTTCTCTAATGGGACCTTCAACTCCCCACTACACCCCAATGGAGGATCCCAACACTCCACGCTAGTTAGAAAATCATTTCCCTCAATGCAAGTTGTGAGGAGGTACAACCATAAGCTAGGGTCCCATGGACGAGTGTTGACTGCAATGTTGGAGTAAGCTAGGGGATCAAAGTCCCATGCACAAGTGTTATCCACCATGATGAATTTTTCCAAGAATATCACTCGAGTGAAGAATCTCCACCATAAACATGGGTCCTATGTACGAGTGTTGATCACAATGTTGAATTAGCTTATATTTAATGTGTAAGTACTAACTCCAATATTGAACTGATCCAAGGAGCTCATCCATAAACTAGGTTCCCATGTGCAAGTTCACATGTTGACTCTTCTTTGAAGATACTTGATCTCAATACTTGGTAGAGAATGGTGCTCCCTAACAAAATCATATGGATCCTAATATAAATATGTAGCCATATCCAAAAAATCATCCACAAAGTTTCAAAAGGTAGGATGCAGATCTAGAAGGCACACTAATACCCGACAATTGGCATGTTGAAAACTAGTAGTCATAACCCTCTCTTGGATTCCTACAACAATGTTCTCTACATAAGGTAGAGTATATTCATCAAATAGAAGATGCAGGTATTTATTTTCCCAAAAATTACAACCGTCTATATACCAATCCTCACAATCATCCTCTAAATCATACCAAGCATATATTCCTTGGTTATACTCTTCATTGGTGAAAGGATAAATTTTTTCAATGATACATATAAATTTACAAAAATGTATTGATAGTGTTATCCATCATATCTTTTACATACCTACCAATTCTATTAATTAGATCCTACAAGATTCCATTATCTTCCTCCAATGTCATGTTCCTCATCATTGTAATTCTTCAATTTCATTAGGGTTTAAGGACAAAAATGTACAATGGTTGTAGCAAAGTGGATTTTAACAAAACCATAACATATAGTATATCAAATCAAATCTCCAAAAACCCTCTATCCTGTGGATTTGGTATGCTTGCAATCTAAGCAACTCGTGAAACTATATCTACTCTAGAATCCTCATGACCATCACATAAAAAACCTAAAATAGATTATGTTAATTAATCAACGATATCTTCACTTTCCAAAATCCAATTTGGACGATTTGTTTTATGAACTTGGGTTTCTTTCCATGAGGAACTTAGATTTGTAATTGGTTTCTCCAAATTATGCTCAGAAAGCTACATAAGTTCATTTGAATTCCATGACCTTGTTTTTCTCATTGAAGACCTATAAAATAGAATATATTTTTTTCTCTTTTGCGTCCCAAGAAATATTTTTTATAGCAATTTTTATTATCATTAACCCCATAAATTGAAAAAAATGATATACCATAAATGCTCCGCACTTTACTACTATCAAAACCATTAAGGTAGGGAAGTACCTCATAATGATCCTTTTGTGGAAGGAATCCACTCCTATTCACTTGCCTCTTAAGGTTTGGAAACCTCTCCATGAGCTAAGATCCAAAATACAATATTATTCCACACATCCCATAAGGAGGAATCCATCCTTACTTATAGATAACAAGAGAATTCTAATCATGACAACCTATAACCAGTATCCTCATTCTTTATTCATAGAGTCATTTCATGATTTGCAGTACACTTGTAAGGAGGGTATAAGGTGAGTTTCTTGGTGGAATTTCCATGGGATATAGTCACGTCTCTAGACCTACAACCAATATAGGCATCAGTGGTGGCCAACCATGGTCTACCTATATTTAATGGATAGCCCCCAAGGTTGGACTTTCACAGCTACAAAACCATAAAGTCCATTGGGTACTCCCAAGAGTCTACAAACATCATCACATTCTCTAATATTCCCTTAGGTTTAACAATAGATCAGTTGGTTGGTTGAAGAATTGTAGGAGTATGGTGTAGGTTAGATAATTTAATATTTTCCATGGTTACTTTCATCATGACATTTATGGAAGCACCCAAATCAATCAAGGTATTTACAATGAGGATCTTGTTTATGGGTATATCAACTATGCAGATTCTTGCAGGATCGATGTACTTATTCATGAATAGCTTTCTCAGCATTAGATCAACTAGTTATCCAATTACCTAAACAATCTATGGGTCTCCCTTTTTCCAACCAAGCTTGTTTAGGAAAAGTTATTTAAAATATTTGGAATAAATCAAGACATTTTAATTGCATAAAACAATTTAATATTCACACATTCATTCCTTTGTTCTCTTAGTAAATTAAATTCATGTTGTGTAGGGGGTCTGTCTAAACTTAACCTCGCAGTAAACAGAGGAAGTTGTGAAACCTTCGTTGATTATGGTTGTTCTAAAATTCTTGGGGAAGTGGTTTGTGGTGTTATGGAAGGATGATAAACATAATCGTCTTCTATACGATTTTGATCTTCCTCATCATCAAGTTTTGAAATATTGAGAGGAGTTTTATTATTAATGGTTTTCCCCAATCATAAGTGGATGTATTGGAAATCCACATGAGATGTTAGGTATGTTGGGTAATCTAGTAACTCAACGTTGTGAAAGTGAGATGAGCTACTTTATTTTTTGGGTTACCAGTGAGATGAGAAGCAAGTTGAGTTCTTCGTGAGGGCTATTTGTAGACAACTATGATTGCTATTACTGAGGCAATTTTATTTGTTATTGTAAGAATTATGACTATCAGGGAAATCGTGGAGCTAGTTGTTGTTGATTTCCAAATCAAGGACTTCACCAACCTTACTTCCATAGGTGGTTTTGGTTTAGTTGGGGTGCCCATAGCCACCAAGGAATAGAAGGATACCAAATTTGAGTGGGGTGCTATAAATTTTGCTGATTAGACAAAATGCATTATAAGTAGAAGAAGGGTATTTATAAATACTTGGTGGTCCTATTTTCCATGGTCACTTTTGTGTAACAAAACATATTTGTTTAGTCTCCTCATTAGAATCCTAATAAATTGATTCATTTCACTTCTTATTAGCTTGCAATGTATCCAATTATGAGCTTAGGGAGTTGAGAATGTTAGTCTTGAAGTCCTCTAACAGGTTTCCAATCTCAACTCATGTGACTCCTCCCCCAAATGATTTTGTAATTCTAGCAATGATATCTCTAGGATCACTTCCATGACTCAAATTTAAATTTAAATAGTGTTCGCATAAATCACAATGACTAGAAAACTTTGAAATTGAATCAAATTCATAAACCAAATTTTGAAATAAAGATTTTTTGTGGCTACGAATTTGGAATTGGGCTACAACATTCTCAAAAACTACAATGCATTAATTAATAAATAGCAATATCAATGCGAAATTAAAATGCATATATATACACACATGCACGCAAAAACACATAGAAAACGAGATGAGAAGAAAAAAATATCTACAACACATAAAAGAAATAACACATATTCTTGTAGGAGTGAGCCCTAAATCCATAGAACAGAGTGTTTTGTTGGTTACAATACACTAAATAACCCTAATTTAATCACTCATAGGATTCATGTTGATATCTAGAAGAATGGAAATTTATATTAAAGAAGAAATATGGAACATAGTCTTAATATATATACCATGAATTATTCAGCCTCCTCATAGAGGTATGAAGCTCTCCTTTTATATAGAGTTCTTGACCGATTTAATTATAAAGGATTTATAATGAACATGCTATTAAAATAGAGTTACAAATTCAGATAGAAGAAAAAATATTGATTTGCGAGAATATAACCATAATTGGAAGGACTTGGAATTAGATATGATGATATTTGGTTGCATAACCATTTTTATAAATAAGAGTCGAGACTTGGTTATGCACAAATCAACAACTAGAAAGATATGCTCCCTTAATTTCCTTGTGTTTGAGTTCTTTCCTTGTCATTTTAACATTGTGAGATCCTGTAGCACTATGTAGCATGTTTATCTATAGCACACATATCTATATCAAAATTGGATCTACAACATATCCAACAAATTTTTCATTCCATATATAAATACAAACTCACATGTCCCCTATTTTTATTATGAATTCAATGAAATACTAGGGAATGCAAGTAAAGAGTACCTTGAGACTAAGTTATAGTTCTAGAAATTAAAAAAAATAGAAGATTAAAAGAGAGGCAAAAGGTGTCATTAATAGTGAAAAGAAGATGGGAAAAATATGTTAAAATTAGGTTCCATCACTCTCCTTCAAACAATCTTGTGAATGTCATAAATTTCATAAAGAGTGCAACACTTAGGGCGGGTATGGTTACCCAAATTGTCCATTATCCATAAAGACCATATGTAACACCCCTTGGCCCAGGTTAGAGCTGATATTGTATTTTGAAAAATTTGCTATGAAGTATGTACATAGCGAGATATTATATTTTAATAAAAATACTAGTTGGTTGTATGAGGAGCGATACGCTGAAGAGGGGATCCAAATATTAACCAAGGGTTGTAAGGGGGTAAGGTGACTTAGGTACCCTGTTCCCTAAACCTTTGTTCTAAAACCTTATGATGAACCCAAAACCCATACCCCTAAGCCTTATCCTTAGTGGGAGGATTAATTATTATTAATTATTAATTAATCTAATGATTTAATGACTAATCATGATTAAGGATGGGGAGGCAACTTGTGACTTTGGGACAACCACGTGGGAACCCATAGGGGACACAAGGTTGCATCAATGATCCAGGCGGACATGGGGCATGTTGATGCTAACCATGACCTAGGTGGTGGGATGCTAGTCTAGCAGGAAGGAGTCCAGAGAAGGCAGAGAGGAAAATGAACGCAAGGAGCATGGGGGGAAAGTGTCTGCAGGTGCAAGAGAAGTGGGGAAAAATCCGAATGAGAATGGAGAGGGGCAGTGAAGTGTATCACTGTGAGTGGAGTTCTAAGAGAGAGATCCTGGGTGGTGAGTCTGGAGAATACATGCAGAACACAGAAGAAGAATGCACACAGAGCACGAGGAGGTGTCTTCTAAGTGCAAGAGAAGTATCTACTGAGTAAAGAAAAATAGAAAGAGATTTCCTGTGAGGAACCAAAACCGAAATGCAGAGAGAGAACCTAAACATTGTTATACTGAGATAACCTGAATTCACTATGAATGCCTTGGTCGAATTAACCAGTGAATTGGAAATGAAGCATGAGACCCCAGAGGGATTCCCAACACTGGCAGTGAAGTGAATCGCTGTGCGTTTTGGGAAGGAACTCAGGTGGGTCAATTGAAGAATTGACAAGGAATTAGTTCCCCAATTGTTGTTTGTTGAACCCTGAATATATATTTTACCTCTGTTATTTCCAACTGAGACTCTGAGAGTGAGTTGGGTAGAAATTGGTGAGATACCTCTAGTTAATGTCTGGATCTCGGCTCGGGGGTGAACTTGGGAGCTGAAATAGTACAGGATGGACAAGTTCTAAGGTTGGGTGGAGCATGGTTGACATGAAGCCAGTCGCCACACTCATGTGTATTTCAGATAAGTATCTGTGTATGAATTCTAATATTCATGTGTTTAATTATGCTTAATATGTTCAATTTGTGGAATGCATGTATAATTAAATGTAGGCCATGAATTGCTATGTTAAACTTGTTAGAAGGTTGTTTTAGCTTGTTTCCTTGGAGAGGTTGTTGTTGGTTATATAATTTGCAATGGAACCATGTTTCCTGTAGGATGACAGAATTTGTAATTTCCTGTGGAATTCCTGAATTCCTATTCCTGAAGAAATTCAATTTGATATATATTATTTGCATTAGAGTTGTATTTCATGTTGAATGACTGGAATGGTATTTCTATGTTGAAATAATTCATGGTATTTATGTGTTCAAATAATTGTCTATTTAGATTTGTGTCTTTCAAATGTTTGTTTTTAAATTATCCTTAGCTTGCTATGGGATTTTTAGTTTTCAACGAGAATTAGGAAAAGATAGAATTAAACTCTGATATGTTTTTGGGTGCAGATGGCATGCTTCTGACTGTTTTTGTTTGAATGATGTTTATGGGCCTAATAATGAGAATTATGAAGCTGTTAATTAGCTGCTCAAAAGGAAATTTTATTTTATTTTTTTATAGTTTGTAAATTGTGTGTATGTGTAATGAAGGTATGTTACAAATTGGTATCAGAGCACCGGTTGCAGCTCTCGGGCCTCTGGAATTGAAATTATTTTCCTAAAGAGATATTCGAATATATGTTGTAATCAATTTTTAGACTAATAATTATTGAAAAATTTCAGATTGCTAGCATTATAAAGGAATATTTAGTCATTTGAATTGCAGACTGTCAGTAAAGATAGGAAATCATAATTAAAGAAATGGAAGAGAATCCCAAATTCTCTAATTTTGTTGAAGAAATCAGCGATGAAGTACATGGAAATGCATCCATTGGTCACTTAAGTGGGACATGGACCTTGGATATTGTGCAAATCCTGAAGGAATTGTAGGCTAGAAACCAAAGAGTTTTGCAAAGCTTGAAACAATGGAACCAAATTAATCAACATTAATGCAGAATTTGGTTCAACTAAACAATTAGATACATCAAGTGACTTCCAATGTGGGAAGAGGGAAAAATTCCTTAAACCCTATCTTGCCTTGTATTTACATTTTCTGAATCTATGTGCAGAAATTAGGGCATAGAAATGTTAAAAGTGCAAGAGCTCATGTAGATGAAATGAATATGGACTAAAGGACACATTAATAGACACTACATAGTGCATGAGAATGTGTAGTGCATGTGTGTGAGATTGCATGTTCGTAAAATAGTGAGTTCTACATATGCAATAAGCCACTAATGATAATTGTTGTGATTGATAATCACCATTGTTGTTGGTACTGGATATAGGACCAAAGACAATTGAAGCATGGCTGAAGATGCTGTTGATGATATTGCCCGTGAAAAAAACAATCTTACAAAGAAATGCTGGAGCAAGAAATCTGTGATCAAGAGGTCGGTGGAAGGACTGTGTAGTCCTTAGTAAGAAACCAACTGATCAGGTAACAATAGTGGGTTGATGGAAGCCTTTCAGGTAATGTTCATTATGTTAATATTATTAAGTGTTGAGAAAGGATGGGTAAGAATCCTTTATTCATGTTTTAGTCATCATAAAATGATATGCATATAATAGTGAATGTATTTGTGTGAATGACATTCCACATGGCATGTTATCATGTGTCTATTTAAGAATTTCGAATGCATTCATATGAAAGTAGATTATGCAATGTGTATAATGGTTATGGGTTGATAACCAAGCAAGTAAGGACTTATGGTCATCTTGTGGTAATGCTTTAGTGCTACACAAACCACCCATTATTTCCCTATTGGTGTTAAATTAGGATGAAACCTCTTGCCAATGACCATGGAGTGAGCAAACTAAGGATTTGTTGTTGAATTGGGAAAGAGGGCATCAAATAGACAACCAAATAATTGGGGAAGATGACTGGCATGGTGTTAGAGCATTGGCCAGAATTTCCAACTCACCATTGTAGGAAACCTATGTAGGCACATGGATGTTCGTGATCAATATGGTAGTGCGTTGGGTGCATTTAGTAAATGTACATTAAAAATATCTTGCAAATCTTGCGATTAAGCATTGCGTAAACGCATATAAAATTTGGTGTAAAAGTTGTCAATGTGCATACATGTGTGCGGTTGCACATGTTGTGATGAATTGCGTGAATGCATATAAATATGTTAAGGCATATAGTTGATGAGGTTGCACGATTAGCTTAAAGAGTTTTGTTTAGGCATGGATATGTGTAGAATTCATGCGTGTAAAATATGTTGAACATGTGTATGATATTGATATCTGATATGTTGAACATGTGTTGATGACTGCAATCTGTTGAACATTGTAACGTACCCTTCCATCATCAAATGCAGGGAAGGAAAACATTAACAACACACCGGGATTTTGGCAGACTTAGCCCCAATATTTCAATTACTTCAAAAAATTCATGACAATTAAAAACTTATGTGTGCAGATTCGAGCTTCAATATAAGCACAGCGGAATTAAAACACATTTGCACACACACCAACATCAATGCTTCAACACATCTAGCACAAACAGAAGATGATTCCATATGCAGGGATTCAATCCCATTCTTATGCTATGCACAGACTTCATTTCAATTTCAAGCTCATGAATAAATAACATTAAGATTTAGCACTTTGCAGAACTCAGAATGTATATAAATTAATTCACAAGAATACTTATCTTTTAACACAAATGTCCAACGACTAACTACGTGAGAGCAACGTTCCACCCAACCATAGATCTCTAACCAGCCTATATTCTTTCAGCTGAGAGATCACACCCGAGCTGGGCTGTGTATCCACTAAGGAAGAACTAGCTGGGCTCACTCACAACCATGGTTTCGGTCATCAGCTATGCTAAGCCAACACACCGTTGCGTTTATCAAGCATTCAAGAAGATAGAGGAGGGTAACGCTAAGCTAGTGAGCTCAACCACAGAGCTACATGCATCTCAAGTGAACTCAATAGTCAGGCACCCACATTACCTACCACATCCAACACAAGGAAGATCCCCTTCTCTATTACATAGTCCCTCAGGAAACTCTTCCCTCCAGTGCTCTTAAGGATGGGCATAGAAAGGTCCAGCTGCTAATCCTTGAGATCCTAGCCTTCACTGGGTTTATCAAGCACACCCAACCTCTGCACAGTCATTTCCTACTTGATTTCTCACCATTCTGCTCACCAAATAACTCAAATCCGTCACTGGTTTTCTGGGCTGCAAAAACTGGGTATTCCTATGGATTTCGGGATAGCTAATGCTCCCAAATTCACCCCAAGGTTCATACCAGTGGATCCCCCATTGGAATTCACTGTCCAACGCCAAATCTGGGCATTTTTGGCTCTTCTAAACGTGGGTTCTCTCAAGGTCGCGATTTCTGGTTTTTCTCCCTGCTGGCAATTCGTTTTTGGATGGGAAATGGTGCTGGTAAGATTCACAATGGAATGGGGATGAGGAAGAAGCAACTCCCATGAGGTAGAGTGGCTTGTGGTACAAGAAAACAGAGCCCATACTCTGCCATACGAATTTATGGCCTGCCCATGCTCCATCAAAGCCATGGACTGAATTCTTCACCCATTTTCTTACAATAGCATTAAATGTCAGCAAGGAAGTCAAACGGGTTCACAAGGTGACATATGGCAGCCTATGGTTCAGTCCCATATCCCCCTCACCACTCCCTAGTGGATACACGTGGCCCCTTCTCATTCATTGCCTCCATAGCCAGTCTTGGAATTTTATATTGCATGATGTTTATTTACATCCTATTACAATTTCCATGGCTTAAGAGCACACGGGCATCAAATATCAATGCTTGCCCTTTAAATCAAAATTCAGGCTTTCACTAGCGGGGCCTTGGCCTTGAGCTCCACGCTAGGAAAACATACATCACATGTACACATTATTTACATTAAATGCTAATACATCCTAGGAGTCAGAATGGGGTATTACAATACCCTCCCCCTTAGAATAACACCATCCTCAGTGTTCCAAGACTTAGGCATACATATACAATTTACACATGTCCAAAACTTCAAAAACTTTGCAGATCTGCCCTGCATTCTGTTCTTTACTTTGAACTTTCAGGACCAAGTTCTTTGATTTTCACGAGCTACTCCTGCTGATTCGGATCTTCCAGCTCATCCATAAGTCTGAAAACTTTATGGCTGCTACCCTCTTGAGGTTCTCTTGTTGGGCAGTTGCAGAGGCAATGATCCCCTCCACATTTCCAACACTTCACTAGTTGCTTCATCTTTACCTGCTCAATTTCCTTTGAGTCTTCCCACCTGGAACGTTTCTTAATCGGGCGATTGGATGAATGCTTCTTCATTGATCCACTTTTCTTTCGCTTGCTGATTTCCCTCATAATGCTCTTTACCTCTTTCTGCAGACGAATAGAGTCCTGCAAGACCTTGTGGTTCATCTCGTTCTTGTGCTTTTGCATCTTGAGCATCTCTCCAAGATTTTCTTGGGTCTTGGCAATTGTTTGAAGAAGACTTCCAGCCAATTCTAATAGCCCTTGGTCTGCTGCCATGGCCAATGGAAACAACTGACCACACTTTGCTCACTAGCAACACTTGCCTGCATCGGCTGCAACCAATTGATTCAATTTCCACCTATGAAATTCATCATTACAATTCCCGTTAGGCCAAGTATAGCCCAAACATTTAAAAATCAGTCAATGGTTTTTCCCTAGTTGACATGGATAGTCCATGCTTTACTCATGAGACTTCCACACTTTTTATGCTTGCCCAACTTACACATGAATTCCTTCATGTTCATCCATTCACAGGAAATTCATCAATTAGCATTCACAATTCACTTTAATTAAATAAACACACTTTTACTTTCAATCATGCATGCATTCAACAATTTTCTAATTTTATAAATGCATCAATAAAAAGGAAAGAGAGAGAGCAGTAAGAGTTTTCTCCTCTTAGTCTTGTTCCATTCTGGAACCTACACCACCACTGTGGTTTTCATGCTCCTGTCTTCTTTCACTTCACGTGAATGCTCGACCTGCCCTTCTTGGCTATGACACGTAGTGTCTTTGGTCTATTCCAGATCTCTCAACCATGGAGTTCCTCCACTTGGTTGGTCTAACTCTTGGCTGCTAGGACTCACACAGTTCCACTAGCCCCATCTTTCATTCTGCTCATGCTGAGCTCTTTAGGGTGGTTACATGTCCACTCGCATCCTTGAGATGCTTTCATAGTCATTGCTTCTAGCAATACCTACACTCAAACAGTGAATTAATTCACATGTTTAGTTTATTTTCATAGGAAATCATAACCAAATCATATACACATGTATATTCATAAGCAAGAAATTACAAGATAACCAAATACTTATCTACACTAGATGTCTTCACTTTATTCCATAGGGTCTTTCTTTGCTTTACAAGCTTTGGAATCGCCTATGGATTTGGGTGTTTGGCCAGCGCGTAGGCTACCCCTCAACATCAAATAGTCTTGTATGTTTGTCCAGCACGCAGGCTGCTCCACAACATCAAATAACCTTGTATGTTTGGCCAACACGCAGGCTGCTCCAAATCATCAACAATCTTGCATGTTTGGCCAGCACGCAGGCTGCTCCAAATCATCAATAATCTTGCATGTTTGGCCATCACGCAGGCTGCTCCAAATCATCAATAATCTTGCATGTTTGGCCAGCACGCAGGCTGCTCCAAATCATCAATAATCTTGCCCAACCAGCCACTCTCTGGATTTTACCAAGCAATTTATAGTTCTTTCAGGGTCCTTGCTTCTTGTATGACCAAGGTTTCCAAAAGAAACAGTAGTGCATCAGCTTAACTGTTACAAGACTTATACTTGTAATCTTCATTATTCTAAACAAGAAATAAATGAAATTGAATACTTATCTGTGTTGTGCATTTCTTCTCTGGTCCACAGGGTCCTGCTTTTACTTTATCAGCCTTGGGATCCTCCTACGGACTAGGATGTTTGGCCAGCACGCAGGCTGCTCCAAATCATCAAATAATTAATGCCCTACCAATACACCTTCATGCCGACTGGGTTTACCAAGCATTTGGTGGTGCCCAACCAGTCCCATACCTAGTTGGCCCTCTCCATTGCTGAGCCAGCACGTATGTCTGGGTCATCGGCCAATGGAAGGTAACTGCACCACCGACCATTACAGGTCAAGGCTCCACTACTCTGCCTTAGGCTTGCATCAGTCTTTCACATGTATCACAATCCCTCAATGCACATAACAATTCTTCACCCACACAAAGGTGGCACTTCTTCTCTTGTGTAAGCCGATGGTTCCATTTAGGAATTCTTTAGGTGACTTTCTTAACTGCAGGCTATCATGGCCCCATGATACCCACTCACCCTACACAAGGGTTACCACTGCTCATACAGTCCTCTTGAGTATTCTTTTCTTCACTTTTCCCTTTAATGTGCAGCACTGAATTTCATATGTATAATCTATCAACACAAAATGGATAGCAAGCTCATTAGTGTTGCTGCTCTAGAGCTGTAAACATATTTCATAACATTCACTATCCAACCTTGAAACACCAAGAATGCGTCCATTCCCTTAAGGCGTAGTCAATATTGGCATCCCTAACATAACTCAGCACCAGAAAGGTGTGCACTCCTTACTGATGTGAACTATGAAGGTCCTAATCATACTTCAAGCAGTCTGCCATAATGGAAATAAAATCAAAATATGCTCTGCATATTAACTCTAATAAATAGACATGCATGTATGTATATATATATATATATATATATATATATATATATATATATCATTCAGGGTTTATGGAACACTTATCCATTTTGCAGATGTTATTTCTCTTCTTTAATGAGGAATGGAGGCTCCTTCTCTGAGTTGACAGTCCCTTGGTTTGCCATCCCAATTCCTTTTGATGTTACCTAACCTTCATATGTCTTACTGACATAATCTTCACCATCCCACTCATATTGTTTACCAATCATGTAGTGCAGATGAGACATTAATAATGTCTTATGGCATTTCACCTAAAACCCATTTTCAAATCATGGAATCCCTTCCCATGAAGTTTGGCTTCTGCAAGACCTCTCTATTGGTCTTACTGCAATGTGTCTCCCTGGAACACTTATTAAACAGCCAAACAGTCAGCAACATTTAGCAATACAATTCAAATCCGATTGTTCCATAACTAATCCATGGCACTAATAATTAAATTCAGTATGAATTTGCAACTCTGTCTACTACAGAAATTGGTTTTCTTCTACATGAGGCTATCCTCATATTGTTTGGCTCCTGTAAGTGACACCACTCTACCCGTTATGGTCTTATGCCCACTGCCATACATGAGCATCCACTTACAGCGTGTCCTCCTGACACATTTTCATATAAGCCAAACAGTCATTAGCAATTATTAGCAAAATTTCAAATCCGAAGCATTTACAAATCTGAGATTTACAATTGTTCTTACTAACAGAACTTAGAGCTCTCAACCATGAGATTCCTTCTCATAAGCTCTAGATCAAATTTTCAAATCCGTTTCTCACAGAAATTTGATTTGCAATTGTGATATTATTCTCATGAGAATGTTTTCATATTTGTTTCATGCATATAATGTTTCATTATCATTATTTCATAGTCATATCATTCATACAACTCTGTCCTTCCACAGAGCACTCTAGCAGCCCATCGATCACGATTGGGCTCTTCATGCACTTACTATTCTGCATTCATAACAGCCCATGAAATGATCCTAGAATTATCATCAATGCATCATTTCATTCATTATTTATTTTGCAATAACATATGCATCATCCCTATGCATTCATACAATGCATCACAAGATTTATAAAATCTCTTAATGCACATCTACTCAATGCTACCTTGCATTGTTTCATGAGTACTATGCATTCAAGCATATTATGATCGAAACATGACTATCTCATATAACTTCTTTACCATAATCAGGACCACCAGTCCTCACTTGCTTTGGTTATTAAGCACATAACCAACATACACATAGCATGATATAAATTCATATGAATGCATTGAGACTTCTAAACAGTCATAGGGTGTAAGGATCATTTCCTTCACTTACCCACACCTCACCAAGCTTGGTAGGTTAACAGTCCCAATCGGTATTCAATATCACATGCAAACTAACTCAACATAGCTCAAACATAGTTGAAGAGATCTTACCAAATCCTCTTTCAACATTCATGCAATTTGGCACCAATAATCATTACCTGCATGGTTACCATTAACATCGCCTGATGTTACCTGATCAGTTGGCCTCTTACCAAGGCTGCTCAGTCCATTTTCCAACTTTATGATCATAGATTTGTTGCACCATCCTTTCTGCATAAGGTTGTTGGCTTCATGCAACAATATCCCAGCACATTTAGCCATGCTCTTTGTTATCTTTGGTCCTACAACCAATACCAACATCAATAGTGATTATCAACCACAATATTCTCCATTAGTGGTTCATTGCATATGCAGACTTCATTATTCTACCAATATGCAATATCCCATTTATGCACAATCATTTCCATATGCACTAGGCAATGCTTGTTAAGATGCCATCTAGTGCATATACATCTATGTAATCCCTTACATTTTTAACATTTTTATGCCATATGACAATTTCATAATTATAAGTATGATAACAAACAGGGGTTTAAGGAATTATTCCCTTTTCGACCCCTCATTGTAACATGGAATTCCTCTTCCATATCATGCAATTGTAGAAATTGCCCATATTGACAACAAAATTTGTTTATCAAAACAACCGCTAGCACTCTTCTGCACTAAATATCTATGATATATGTAGACCTCATTCAAACTCTGGTCATGCATCCTTGTTCCCTGCTGGACAAGATTTCCAATGCCTGTCTTCATGCTCCATTCTGACATCGGGTGCGGGAACTGCATCTCTTCAAAAATGACAACTTTCACTCCAATTCTGCACATTTTACACAGTTGAATTTTGGTCCAGAATGCCAACTTTGGCCACCTATGGAAGAAAATCTATGAAGAATCATGTTGGCCTCCTATTTTGACTGTTCAGCACAATATTTTCTAGTTTAAGTCTCATGAAACCAAGTAATCATCAGCTTTATTTAGTGTTGTTTTATGAATGGTTATGCCTTTTGAAGAGCAACATTGCTAGGAGCTTTGGTAAGTGACTTTTTAATTGTTTATTTATTATTTTGCTTTGTTTTATGTATATAATGGAACCTTTAGTTTTCATGGGTCAATTAATGAGTCTTTATTTCTTTTATGCAGGAGTCTTTTGGTTATTTGGCCCAACGCTTGTCCCGGCGCTTCAAAGAAGATCTATGTTGGCTGAACCAGAGATTTGGGGGATTTTATTGCTCAGGATAACATCTTGTTTGATTTCCAATCGCTTCCAGGATGCAGGTGCAGTTATCCAGTGCTATTCTGAGGATGTCATTTGCTCAAAATGACATTTCCGTCCTTGATCAGGACCCTGATTTCGGGCTCAATTTCTGAACAAACGGTTGGGAATTTTTCAAAACGGTTCGAAACCCACTTCACAAATGGCCCCATTTACCCCTACCCGCGGGCAGTTTTCAGAATTTCTGAACGAATGTGGAGAAATCCCTTCCGGAACAGACATGGTTTTGCCAGATTTGGTGTTGGCCGTTTTCTGGGTAGTTGCTCGAATTTCTGAATTGTGGGATGGATCTTGTTCATCTGTTCATGTATAAATAAGCTTGAGATGGAGATTAATAATAGATGGGCGCTCTGCATAAGAGCTGGACAGAGATTGGTAATAGATTAACGCCCTGTAGTGGAGAAATGTAGTAACGCCCTGTAGTGGAGTTATGTAGAGGAGATTTGTAATTAATACAAGCTCTGCATCAGAGATGAATAGAGCCGAATGGGGGAAATCGTAATCAGTTGTAATGCTCCTGTTTCTTATTAATTAAAAAGCTGTTCGTTCATTTTATTTCTAGTATTATGAGTTTGTTGTAAGTTAGTAATTTCTTCAGAATGCGTTGATTAAAAGAATCAATCTGTTGACAACGAAGGCAGGGCCCCCTTCGATGGAAACAGACCCATATGAATTGTATTTACTTTAGATTTGAACGCTATCCTCTAGCAGAGATTTATTATCAGCATTTCATTTCGTTTACAGAAGCAACATTTCATTAGTAGCATTTCATTTAATCTCAGAACAGGAATAGTAGCAGTTTCATTCGTTTGCAACAGAGGATTTAGATTCAAGTGCAAATGTTATCTTTCAGCCATCGATTCCAGTTTTCAGTTTATCTATTTCATACTGCAGAAGTAATAGTTCGGAACTAGTTTCATTCGACTGCAATAGAGGGTTTTTCATTTCATTATAAAGTAGAGTTTGCTGAGTTATGTGGAGTGATAAGTAGCAGAAACATAATCGTTTGCAGTCATCAATGTTCAGTGGATCTTTTATATGCATATGGTCATTTTTAATTAGTGCAGAACACTTTTATGAAATTAGTGCAGAATAGATAGAGTATAGAACAGAGTGCAGAACAGATAGAGTACAGAACAGAGTGCAGAACAGAGTAGATTACAGTAGCTTCTTTTCAGCAAATTCCTTTCATGTTCAGAAAGTATTTTCGCATTCTTTTAACTCCCTCTTCAACCCTGCATTTCCTGTGCTGGTTCCTCTAAGTCTACCTTCCCGGGTTGACAATTAGATGTTGATTAATATGTTATATATTTAGCTCAACATTTTGGCGCCGTTGCCGGGGAGGTACTAAAAAGGATTGGAGAGTGGATGTAGGTGTGCTTTTATTTTTAGCCAGATCAGATTTGATTTTATTAGTGTGCAAGTGGTTTCTTTCAAGATTACATTCAGTAGCAGAGAATTTTTCATTTCAGTAGATTTTATTCAACAACAGCAGAGTCTTCATTTCAGTAGTGTTAGATTTGATTCAGCAGTTGATTTCATCAGTATGAGAGGGTGTGTATTTGATTCAGTAGAAGCAGTTTTCCTTTCGGCAAGGGTGCATTTCATTTTATTTCAAGCTAGTGTGGGTTTCAGAATTATTATCAGTTGGTGTGACTTTCAAAGTTTTTAGAAAACCCCCTACAAGAAAAGAAAAAAAAATCACACAAAAAAAAATTGACTAATGGATCCAAGATTGAATGAACGAAAGAAGAGACTGTTGCAGGAGCTTTCGTGCATCTTGCAGGAACTTGAAGAGATCTCTGCAGCTCAAGAGATGGACGAGGAATCAGTTGATTCAGTGGTTCTGATGGAACACCTTTGCCAACCTGCAGAGAACAATGAACAGTTAGACCATCCAGCTGAGAAAGAACATGGTATGCATAATCATATTGACCATTGGTTTCAATCTGTTTTACAGCCTTCAGATAATCTTCTTCTTCAGCAATTCTTGGACATCAAGCAACCGGTGTTGCTTGCTCAGCATGCCTTGGTAATTATGCATCTATATATTCTATCAAAGGGCATGAATTTATTGATGATTCTGCTAATACGGTGGCTACATTGGTTATTTGCCTATACTTAAAGAAATGTTTCATTTCTTTAAGTAGGTAGGTAGGGTAGTGAATAAAAGATAGCACCTTTAGATAGTTTAAGTTTTCTGCAAATAAAAAGAGCATCAACTCGAATAAGAAATGATTGAAGATTTTCTATCTAAGTGATGAATGGATGAGTTGCTAGACTATGCTCAGAGTACAGGGGCTCTTCTCAGCAGTTCCTATTAATCAAGATGGACAATTTTTGGGACTGTTAACATTCTATTACCATGTCAGTGTTACAGAGGTGAATTCGTTTGCATGAGGACATGCAAAAGGCTTGGCATGGGGGAAGGATGCAGATATTCTTGTCAGTAAGGCTCAAGATGTTTTGAAAGCATAAGGGAAGTCTTTCCGTTACTACCCCTATTTCAGCCTTTGATTATTTTTGCAAAGCATTTTTAAGACTGTGTTAATTTGGATTAATTTATGAGTTTCACTGGTTGATTGGAATGCCTGTATCAAGTAAATAAGATGTGTGCTGCTAGGTTTTTCAGACTTGTCCTCTTTATTCATATGAGTACTTTTCCACCTGGCATTGTCCCCATCAGTGATTTAAGCTTCCAAAAGTGGTTTTTACTTATGAACTTATGGGTTACTAGGACCATTTGACTTGGTTTCACACTAGATGGAATGAGGAAATTGTTTTTAATAATGACAGCTATGGCATTGAGTTATTCTTCTGTCAGGAACCATTTTGGAAAAAGGTCTCCAGGACTGAGCAGTCTGTTGGTTATTATCTATTGGCTTCTATAATATCAAATACATATACTTATATATACATTTTTGTGCAGCCACTTTATGCCTTTCACTTTATACAGTTGCAAAGGTTAGTTGTTCATTTGGGCAAATCTTTACAGGCATGTACAAAGAACACTCTTCCAATTTTGATACCATCCCACTCCTAGATGGTTTTCAGAGCTGCTCCCCCACTCATCTATGCTTGAGCAAATCATAAACTTTATCTTTAAGATGAAATTGGGACAAGGGCCTCTGATAGAAAATGGGTGTAAGAGGTTAACCCGTCGGGATACTGAACAGGTCCGCTGGCAGCGGGTACCGACCTGTGGTATAAACAGGCAAACCCATCAGGGTGCTGAATAGGCCTGTTGGCAATGGGGCATCTTCCTGGGGAAGAAACTTCTTGGATGTTACAGTTACCCCACCGGAGTACTGAACGGGCTCGCTGGCAGTGGGTTCTGACTCTAATATCTCCTTTAAAAGCCTCATCTATACTTGTCTGTATGAACAATGTACCTATGTAAAGGTAAAAGAGAGGTCATAAGGGTGGTTAAATAAAATTTAAATAAACTGTTTAAAAAAATCAGCTGATAGCCAGTTGATAATCATCTCCAGCTGCTCTGAATTTTGGTTACCTGATTCCTATGAAAAAAAGGGGGTTTATGCCTGATATTTTCTGAGTCCTGAACATAGCTGTGAAATTCAGTACTGTTTTTTTGCACTACTCAAACTGTCCTGTGTGAAGCTGAGTCAAAGTGGACCAATACCCCATTAGCTTCTTTTAGTACTCCACTTGTCTTGTGTTTTAAGGCACATGTCCTGGTGGAAAAAGTTCTATATGAATGACGAGAATGAAGTCTGTGTTCATGATTGAAGTGTGGAATATAGAAGTAAGATTGGTTGCTTGTGAATTGCAGTTATTTTTGTTTCTTGTGCTGTTAATAAAATTGATTTCATAACTCAGCTCAGTTTCCTGTGTGAATAGGTGAAGCAGCAACCTTGAACTGAGGTAATTGTGCCACAAGATTGTTGGGGTAAAACAAATTTTCAACCAGTTTTACTTCCTTTTGCAACTCACACAAGTGGTATATTTTCAAAGACATTTATTTGCTTTAATATCACTATCATGCTGGCAATGAATTGCTCCCTATAGAATTTCAGTTGAAGACCTTTCATATTGCTGCACAATTGAGCCTGAATTTAGATGAAGCTCAGGAGAAGGGGTTGATGCAATTAATGGGCTTGATGAAATTAAACAAGATGCTGTCCATGAACTGATTTAATACAGAATCAGAGGACTGGATGCCATGACAAATTGTTGAAGAAGAAATTTTTTGAAGAAGGTGATAGGCTCTATTGTTTGACTCACGATTCAAACACTTTAAAGCTGAGGACACAACCACTGAATAATGGTAACTGTGCAAGGAGCCTGCTGATAAAACAAAAATTTTCAGGCTGTTATTTAATTTTCTAAGCAGTTATTTGATTTTTTTTAGGTAGATTTAATTGTCTTTTCAACTCACGAAAGTTGGAAAGACAGTTGTTTGTCCTTATTGATAATATTACTGCTATGCTGGTGATTATCACTCCTTCAACATATGCTGGTAATTATTGTTTGTCCGTATCAGCCTGGAAGTACCTCTGTATTTTAAATTGCTGAAGTGTCGGATTGAGTGCCGGATGGGGTGTCGGAATAAAAATTGAAAAATTGGCATGTTCAATGGTCAGGGTAATGAACGTAATGAACGTTGCATGATTGGGTAAGTCCTAATTGTTATATATTAAGGATTATTATTATTACCAATTGCTTTTGCCTTTAATACAAGGATCGTTGGGGTTTATTTAGTTGAGATTCCACCATTTCTTCATAAATTATTTTATGGCATTTGATAATATTTTATTTCCATATTATTAATTTGACATTTTTAATAAAACTTATGCCATTGATATATTTCAATTTGGGTTCGTAACTCGCCATGCGGTGAAGGTGAATTAAACGTGTGATAAAATGGGCATAATTCATTGCAACGTGGGCAGCATGTACTACAGCATGTGCCAGCGAAAGAAAGATTGATGCAGTTCTCCCTTGTCTTCGAATTGACTGTCTGATCTCTGTTAGTTGTTGTCATTTCTTTTCCTGTTTTTCACGATGCTTATTCTAGCTGAGTTAAAGAAAAAGGATTGGGTATGGGAGCAATTTGTATATGAGCTGTCCAATTCTCATCTTAAATCATCCCTGGGGAATGAACCATGTGAGCCTTGTATTCCTGATTTAGTGGATAAAGCCTCCTTTGTAAATATTTTTGAACATCAAGTCAGCCATCCTCAGGAACCAGCTGTTAAGAGTTATAAGAAGGTTGGCCCATCCCATACTAAGAAGTCTCCAGTATCTAAGGGGCAGCGTGTCAACTCTCAGTCTGGGGGAGAAAAGGGTCGTAAAAATTTGTTTGATTCACCCAATCGAAGTTTTGCCCGTAGCATGACTGTTAAAGAAAAAAAAAAAAAAGGGAATCCAAAGGTAAGAGCCTGTCCATGTTGAATTGTCCTCATCCACTTCTTCTTCTACCCATGATAAATCTGATTCTCATAGCTCTCATCATCATTCTTCAATGCCTAGTCCTGTCAGTGAACCTTTGCTGGCAGCATCACCTTCAAAATCTAGTTTAAAATCTGCTAAAGCATCACCTTCCAAATCAGGTCCAAAGTTTGCTAAATATCATAGGTCGGATGCTTCAGCTCAGGGAATTGATTACTTCAGGCAGAGAAATTTTAAGTTGACAAAGAAATTACAGGAGTATGTTAGGCACTTCAGCCTCAGTTTCTAGAGTTTGAGCCAAGGCTTGATCATCTATTATGAGTTTCAAATTTTATTTGTCTGAAACTTTCTTGCATAGGGTCATGCAAGATCTTCAGTCTGGGGGAGATGTTGGCCTCCTATTTTGACTGTTCCGCACAATATTTTCTAGTTTAAGTCTCATGAAACCAAGTAATCATCAGCTTTATTTAGTGTTGTTTTATGAATGGTTATGCCTTTTGAAGAGCAACATTGCTAGGAGCTTTGGTAAGTGACTTTTTAATTGTTTATTTATTATTTTGCTTTGTTTTATGTATATAATGGAACCTTTAGTTTTCATGGGTCAATTAATGAGTCTTTATTTCTTTTATGCAGGAGTCTTTTGGTTATTTGGCCCAACGCTTGTCCCGGCGCTTCAAAGAAGATCTATGTTGGCTGAACCAGAGATTTGGGGGATTTTATTGCTCAGGATAACATCTTGTTTGATTTCCAATCGCTTCCAGGACGCAGGTGCAGTTATCCAGTGCTATTCTGAGGATGTCATTTGCTCAAAATGACATTTCCGTCCTTGATCAGGACCCTGATTTCGGGCTCAATTTCTGAACAAACGGTTGGGAATTTTTCAAAACGGTTCGAAACCCACTTCACAAATGGCCCCATTTACCCCTAACGGCGGGCAGTTTTCAGAATTTCTGAACGAATGTGGAGAAATCCCTTCCGGAACAGACGTGGTTTTTCCAGATTTGGTGTTGGCCGTTTTATGGGTAGTTGCTCGAATTTCTGAATTGTGGGATGGATCTTGTTCATCTGTTCATGTATAAATAAGCTTGAGATGGAGATTAATAATAGATGGGCGCTCTGCATAAGAGTTGGACAGAGATTGGTAATAGATTAACGCCCTGTAGTGGAGAAATGTAGTAACGCCCTGTAGTGGAGTTATGTAGAGGAGATTTGTAATTAATACAAGCTCTGCATCAGAGATGAATAGAGCCGAATGGGGGAAATCGTAATCAGTTGTAATGCTCCTGTTTCTTATTAATTAAAAAGTTGTTCGTTCATTTTATTTCTAGTATTATGAGTTTGTTGTAAGTTAGTAATTTCTTCAGAATGCGTTGATTAAAAGAATCAATCTGTTGACAACGAAGGCAGGGCCCCCTTCGATGGAAACAGACCCATATGAATTGTATTTACTTTAGATTTGAACGCTATCCTCTAGCAGAGATTTATTATCAGCATTTCATTTCGTTTACAGAAGCAACATTTCATTAGTAGCATTTCATTTAATCTCAGAACAGGAATAGTAGCAGTTTCATTCGTTTGCAACAGAGGATTTAGATTCAAGTGCAAATGTTATCTTTCAGCCATCGATTCCAGTTTTCAGTTTATCTATTTCATACTGCAGAAGTAATAGTTCGGAACTAGTTTCATTCGACTGCAATAGAGGTTTTTTCATTTCATTATAAAGTAGAGTTTGCTGAGTTATGTGGAGTGATAAGTAGCAGAAACATAATCGTTTGCAGTCATCAATGTTCAGTGGATCTTTTATATGCATATGGTCATTTTTAATTAGTGCAGAACACTTTTATGAAATTAGTGCAGAATAGATAGAGTATAGAACAGAGTGCAGAACAGATAGAGTACAGAACAAAGTGCAGAACAGAGTAGATTACAGTAGCTTCTTTTCAGCAAATTCCTTTCATGTTCAGAAAGTATTTTCGCATTCTTTTAACTCCCTCTTCAACCCTGCATTTCCTGTGCTGGTTCCTCTAAGTCTACCTTCCCGGGTTGACAATTAGATGTTGATTAATATGTTATATATTTAGCTCAACAAATTACAAAAACGTTTATATCGGGCGAAGTTAGTCCATATAACAAGGAACACTTAGCAATTCACGGATTTCAATTCCGATGCACCATTCATCTTTAATAAAATTCTAGTTTTAACGACTTTTCCTTTTTAACTCCCTTTGCAACCTGTGCTCCACCTGTGCGCCACCTACGCACAACCTGTGCGCAACCTGCACGCAATCCGCGCACTATCCGCGCGCAACCTGCACTCAATCTGCACGCAACCTATGCACAATTTGTGTGCGACCTACGCGCAATCTGCGCGCAACCCGTACGCGACCTGCGCGCAATCCACGCGCAACCCGCAAGCAATCTGCGCGTGACCTGCGCGCAATCCGCGCGCAACCCGCATGCAATCTGCTCGCAACCTGCACGCAATCTGCGTGCAACCTACGCGCATCCTGTGCGCAACCTGCGCGCAATCTGCTTGCAATCCGCACGCAATATGCACGCAATCTGCGCGCAATTCGCGCGCAACCCGCACGCAATTTGCGCGCAATCTGTGCGCAACCCACACGCAATCTGCATGCAATCCGTGCCCAACCTACACACAATCTACGTGCAATCCGCGCGAACCCGCACGCAATCTGCACGCAATCCGCGCGCAATCTGTGCGCAACCTGCACGCAATCTGCGTGCTTGCGGGGGTCATATCTCCCTCGTCCCTTAACCAAATAAGGCAAGTTTGGTACCGTTGGAAAGATCTTGGAGAGCTCTATGCAGCTGGGTGATCTTCTTCTGCATTTGAGGAATCTGTCCCTGTCATTTTCCCAAATCAAAATTCCACCCCCAACTTCCCAATTCCACATCAAAACCATTATGTCTCTTGCCTGCAACTACAACTTTTCACAACAGCTAGAAAATTTTCTGGAATGTGCCCCTTTCGTTCCCTTATAGAGGTGAATTACTATAGATCAAACTTGCATAAAAACAGTAAGAGAATGGAAAGAACTTGCATCTCTAAGAAGGGATTTTCTTTTCATTTCACATTCAACAATCCAACCAATGGATTCACAATTAATCTCCAAGCATCCAACAAGCACAGGTAAGGAAACTCATGAGCATAAGGGCGTAATTTGCAGGCTTTCCTCACTTCAGAAAACCATCAATTGGCCACACAATGTGGATTCATTGTAATTAACAATCATCATTAAGACATGGGGCTGTAACAACTAACTGTTCATGTTTTTACTCAAGAAATTAACAAACAGAACTCATTTCCAGCCATGCTCAACATTCAAGTTCATGCATTCAAAGCATCATGGACATTCAAGGAACATGGATTCATCATTAATCAGGGTCTCAAGCACATGATGCATCATCTCCTATGCACAGCAATTAACAACAACAACAACAAAACAATATAAAATGGCAAAGGTTGCCCCTCCTTTCTCTATTTCATAGAACGCAATCAATGCAAGCAGCTTGCAAAAATCCCCAAACAGTCATGGAAATGATTTCCCATTCCAACAAATAGAAGACATGCGATCTTGAGGTTTCTTTAATGCATTTTAGTTCCAAATACAAAATGCATGTACACACAATGATTTATATCTCTGTGAAGGGCCCAACAGCCGTAGTGTTGAACCTAGAGCTCTGATACCACTCTGTAATGTCCCCTTCCATCATCAAATGCAGGGAAGGAAAACATTAACAACACACCGGGCTTTTGGCAGACTTAGCCCCAATATTTCAATTACTTCAAAAAATTCATGACAATTAAAAACTTCTGTGTGTAGATTCGAGCTTCAATATAAGCACAGTGGAATTAAAACACATTTGCACTCACACCAATAGCAATGCTTCAACACATATAGCACAAACAGAAGATGATTCCATATGTAGGGATTCAATCCCATTCTTATGCTATGCACAAACTTCATTTCAATTTCAACCTCATGAATAAATAACATTCAGATTTAGCACTTTGCAGAACTCAGAATGTATATAAATTAATTCACAAGAATACTTATCTTTTAACACAAATGTCCAACTACTAGCTACGTGAGAGTAACGTTCCACCCAACCATAGATCTCTATCCATCCTATATTCTTTCATCTGAGAGATCACCCCCGAGCTGGGCTGTGTATCCACTAAGGAAGAACTAGCTGGGCTCACTCACAGCCATGGTTTCGGTCATCAGCTATGCGAAGCCAACACACCGTTGCGTTTATCAAGAATTCAAGAAGATAGAGGAGGATAACGCTAAGCTAGTGAGCTCAACAACAGAGCTACAGCCATCTCAAGTGAACTCAACAGTCAGGCACCCACATTACCTACCACATCCAACACAAGGAAGATCCCCTTCTCTGTTACACAGTCCCTCAGGCAACTCTTCCCTCCAGTGCTCTTTAGGATGGGCATAGAAAGGTCCAGCTGCTAATCCTTGAGATCCTAGCCTTCACTGGGTTTATCAAGCACACCCAACCTCTGCACAGTCATTTCCTACTTGATTTCTCACCATTCTGCTCACCAAATAACTCAAATCCGTCACTGATTTTCTGGGCTGCAAAAACTGGGTATTCCTATGGATTTCGGGATAGCTAATGCTCCCAAATTCGCCCCAAGGTTCATACCAGTGGATCCCCCATTGGATTTCACTGTCCAACTCCAAATTTGGGCGTTTTTGGCTCTTCCAAACGTGGGTTCTCTCAAGGTCATGATTTCTGGTTTTTCTCCCTGCTGGCAATTCGTTTTTGGATGGGAAATGGTGCTGGTAAGTTTCACAATGGAATAAGGATGAGGAAGAAGGAACTCCCATGAGGTAGAGTGGCTTGTGGTACAAGAAAACAGAGCCCATACTCTGCCATACGAATTTCTGTCCTGCCCATGCTCCATCAAAGCCATGGACTGAATTCTTCACCCATTTTCTTACAATAGCATTAAATGTCAGCAAGGAAGTCAAACGGGTTCACAAGGTGACATATGGCAGCCTATGGTTCAGTCCCATAGCCCCCTCACCACTCCCTAGTGGATACACGTGGCCCCTTCTCATTCGTTGTCTCCATAGCCAGCCTTGGAATTTTATATTGCATGATGTTTATTTACATCCTATTACAATTTCCATGGCTTAAGAGCACACGGGCATCAAATATCAATGCTTGCCCTTTAAATCAAAATTCAGGCTTTCACTAGCGAGGCCTTGGCCTTGAACTCCACGCTAGGAAAACATACATCACATGTACACATTATTTACATTAAATGCTAATACATCCTAAGAGTCAGAATGGGGTATTACAAACATGTGTATGATATTGATATATGATGACTGCATATTTATTAAAGATGGACCATGGATAATGAGGTTGTTAATCTATTATGTGTTAGGGAAGATATTGATCATATTACTGAAGAGGATAGACTATCCTTGGGAGAAAAATGTCAAGGGTTGGTGGTAGCATCATGTTAGCTTCACAAGTTAACTACTGATCAGGTAAAATTAGAGTAAGCGACGGAATTTATGCAAGTATGCTTATGTTTGTATGAGATGAGAAAGGAACTAGTGAGAATTCCTTCAATTATATTGGATATCATGCGATTGATATGTTTAATTGTTGAGTGCATTATGTGATTAGTTGATACCCAAGAAAGGGGTATTAAAGGTAATAAGACCTTAAATTCAAAAGGTTGATAAATATTTTAAGCCATGAAATCTAGTTAAATGATAACTTAATGTGGGTGATTATAATTATGAAAATCACTTTAATGACTATTGCAATAAAAATGTTATGTGCATGAAAGACTCAAAGTGTTTGACTAGTTTGAGTTCAGATTTCAGGTACATTTATTTGGACATGGCAAGGTGGGTAAGTCCATGAAGAATGATCAAGAGTCAAACCTCAGGAGAATGATCTCATAGTTGTAAACTTAGTTATGCACATAACAGATTGTCCATTTCAGACTTGTAAATTTCAGATTTGAAACGTACTGATGATTGCTAATCACGGTTGGCTAGTATAGAACTATGTCAGGAGGACATGTGTAAGTAGGTGTCCATGTTATGGAAACAAGCATAAAACCCAATGGGCATAGTGGTGTCACTTGCAAAACCCCAACAGTATGAGGATGCCTCATCTGCACTACATGGTGGAAATCCACATGACTGAAATGGTAAAATTTATGCCAAATAGGGCATATGTGTAACATGAAAGAGATTGGGGTGGAAAACCGAGGGACTGAAAACTCAGAGAAGGGAGCCCCACTCCTCGCAAAGGAAGAGAAATTACATCTTCAGAAAGAAATAAGTGTTATGTAACCCTAGCCGAGATATAGACATGTCTAGTTACTAGAGTTAATATGTAGAGCTTGTTTTATTTTATTTACATTATTTCAGGTTGCTTGAAGTAAGAGTAGGATCTGCATAGTTCACATCAGTGAGGATGTTATACCTCAAATTGCCACACCATGTGTAAGTGAGAATATACATGTTTCACCACCATGGAAAACATGATGTTTATGCCTCCTAAGGGTGTTAGGACCCTTCATTCTAATGTTGGTACCTTCCCTAGTCACACTTGGAAGAAAATCCAACAAGCAAGGGGTCGAAACCCACATTAACCACCTCAAAAATTAAGTCTTATGGAACTACCACGCCCTGCATGCCTATGGGGGAGCAGTAGTGTAAAACTACTGCGGTCTGCATGCCTATGGGGGAGCGGTACTACTGTGCTTTGCTTAGTTATAGGGGAGCGGTAGTTTTGGTTTAGGTTTATCCCTTTTATTTTGGATCTTGGATCTCATGGAGATTTTCTTGGGATGAGGTACCCCTTCGAATCCCATCTCACTTTCCCTCCTTAGCATGATTTAGATATTTGATCCACATATTATTCACTTAGATCCATAATATCCTCTTAGTGGTTGGCCTCCCAAATCCTACTTAAAGAGAGCCATCCATGAGCTAGGGGGGTGATCTTGGAAACACTAAACCTATGATCCTATGAGTCTTGCAAGGGTGATGTTGGAGAGCTTCGAAGGAGGTTCTACTACTTTGGACATCAAGGTATAACATTGTAATTAGCTTCTTTTGGCTTTCTTATCATTAATATAACTTAGCCTATTCCTCTCATTTTCATGTCTTTAATGATGAATGCATGAAATTGTCTCTATTTATATAGTTAGATCTTTGTTTATACATATATTGCGTTGGAGAAGGTGTTGTGTTTCCTTTCTGAACAGGTTCATAAGTCCATAATCAAAGGCTGGAGCTGTAGCAACTTAGGAGCAGCAGGACAACCATCAAAGTAAGGTATGCCATCTACTTGCTTTGTATTTCCATAGCTTGTTAGCTGATGTGTGAGCTAGATCTAGGAGGACTATAGTGTCTATTTGTTTCATCTTTGTCTTGGGTAGGCAACTAGGGGCCTTTTCTAATCTCCAGTGGAGTCGCCAGTTTCTGTTGTAATAAAATCTTGTCTCTAAGAGTCCTCCCCTTTGCTCATGGAATGCCTCTCTCTTATAGTGTGTGGTAGGGTTAACCAACAAGAGACAAGGGTGGATCTTGGGAGAGTTTATTGGATCAGGCATACTAATCACAGAAAGTGAGTTAGGATCGAATCAGGGACACCAATCCTCAAAAAATCTCTCGAAAATCAAAATCCCACAAGCCATGGCAAAAAGGCTAGAAAAGGTGTACCGCGCCTCCAGAACAGAGCATAACGCGGTAGTACCGCATGGCAAAGAAAGAGAATAGCACGGTAGCGTGGAATACCGTGCTCCTAAGATGGAGCAAGGCATAGTAGTGAGGGTAAATGAAGTCTCAGCTAGGTTGATTCTTGTCAGGGTAGGTTTGCCTTCAAGGATCACTCATCATTTTTCTCTTCTGGGTGTTCTAAGCAGTAGGGGAAGTGTCGTCAACTCTTTTTGTGGTGAAGATGCGACACTGTGAAATATGGAGGTATAACAGATGCCCCCTAAAGTGTGAGTTCAGAAGGGATTGATGGCCGAAAGACTTTACAAATACCGTGCAGAGATAGCATCGAGGAGAGCAACAAGGAGCTGAAACAGAAACAAGATGTTAGATATACCACCGAGGTGGGCATCCCCATGCTTGGAAACAATTGACTCAAAGCATGGCTGCCGACCAATACATTGCAGATCCATGAGTACTGAGATGATATAGACTGTGGAAAAATCATGGCTACTATGAACAAGCGTAGATCCATGAGACAGTAATGACACAACCACGACCAATACAAAAAGTGGATCTGTGTGACAATACAAAGGATATCTCCATCGCAACCTGGACGCAATCAAGACACAAAGGTGCGCCCCGGGTCTTCTACCCAATCGCAAATGACACGAATCTAGCCATGTGATTACAAAGTGTTGAAGTCAAACATGGTAAAAACCATTTGATTACCGGTCAATGATGTGAACCGTTAACAAATGCGAGGGAAATCACCAATGATGACGATGATCCCCAAGGTATCTGAAGTACATCTCAACGAAATGCGAATAGATGAGTTGATGTCGAGAATTTGAGAGATCGTTCGATCAGAGGTCAGTGATGTAAACCTGTTGTCGAACACGAGGAAACCTGCCATTGAGGTATGCAGGTACCAAGGTACTAATGGTTGATCCCTGAGTCTAATTCCCAGATAGTGATTTTGTGTCGACGGGAATAGACTTGTCGAAGGTGGGCCATAATGATTCCCACATCATCGACACGAAATCAGAACGAAAGATAGTATAAGATGATGAAACAATGGAGTATGTACTGACACAACGGAGGCCTGACACAATGGATGACTCTGAACAATGCAACCCTTTGAACATATAACGGCATGTAACAGGACTTGACAGCAAGGATTATTGATAGCAGAGGATAGACACCGAACAAGTAGGCTCGTGGCCATAGAGACGACTCATGATGATGACCATAACTCAGTGAAGATACCCAAAATAGACAAGAGACAGACGCATGCCATGTTCAAAGGTAACGACTGACCAAGCTGCCAAAACAAACTTGACTTGTTCTCGATATTCCCCCGACATGATAGACGAGTACCTCTTTGTTGTTTTTCAAGCTTGAAGAGGATAACAGATGCTCGGTATAGCTCATCTCATAGATGAGTCCAATCTCACATGTTTTACGAACCTGAGAAAGGAGGGGTTCGTCCCAAAATGGGTCCTTCGATGTTAAATTTTAACGAGTCTAAGGAAGGAAAACTCGGTATTTTTTCACATTTAGAGAGCCTGAAAAACTTTAAAGGAGGCTCCATAGTGTACTTTTTCATAAATTTAGTCCCTCGATCCCGAAAAAGTGTAAAACAATTCCCGAGAGAACTCTCCCAGCCAAACATTGACTGAGGTATACCTTTCTCGTAAATAGTCTAGACGGGCCGAAAAAAGGGATAACCTATCACCGAATAGATGACCTTTCAAATACTTTTACAAGTGTGAAAGAGTCAAGATCACTTGGCAATCTTTTCAATTTTAGGGAGTCTGAAAAGAGCTTAACTATGGACTCCAATGGTCTTTTTCGTAATTTTTAATTATTCTGGTCCGAAAAGAGAATAAAATACAACCAGGATAATACTTTCCTCATCATTTTAACGAGCATGAGTAAAGTTGACCAAGCTCGACACCATTTACTTAAATTTGACAAGCACGACATGGGTGTGAAAGCGCTTGGAATCTTTTTCAAGTTTTAATCTAGAGCACGAAAAAGATAAAGTAGGCTCAAAATGAAGGTCAAACAATAAATGAACGCTAGTGTGAATATATTGTCTTTAAAGGAGATCCTGTCTTTAAAGGAGATACTCATCAAACATGATGGGGATTGGGGAGGAATAAGTTAAGTTTCTTTTAGAAAGATTCATGGCATCTTGTGTCGCCCTTGAACATGGCACCTTTTTGCGTCTCGTCATACAGTTGGGTAATCTACTTATCTCTGAGTCATGCCAATTCTATGAGTTGTCCCGCTCCTTCAAATCATCTGAAGAATGCCTCAGTCATCGTTGCATTATGTCTTGGTCTCTGCCTCATTGAGTCAATGCTGCTGAGTCATTATTGTCATGCCATTCATGTTCAAGGGAAGTTTACCCTAGTCATACTCTGCAATATTGTTAGCCTTTACATCCCTGTGTCAGTCTATACTCATCTGATTCATTACTTCATATCACTTTCCTATGTCGGTTTCGTGTCGATGATGTGGGATCCATTATGGCCCTCCTTTGACGAGTCTATTCCTGTCGAATTCAACTCATTATCCAGGAATTAGTCTTAGAAACCAACCTTAGTACCTTGGTACCTGCATGCCTCAATGGCAGGTTTCCTCGTATTTGATAGTAGGTTTTCATCATTGACCTCTGATCAAATGATCTCACGGATGTTCGACATCAACTCATCTATTCACATTTCTTCGAGATGTACTATGATACCTTGGGAGTCATTTTCATCATTGGTGATTTCCCTCGCACTTGTTAATAGTTTCAATCATTGACCGATAATCAAGTAGTTTCTACCATGTTTGACTTCAACACCTTGTAATCACATGGTTAGATTCGTATCGATTTGGGATCGAGTAGAAGACCCTGGATAGTTCTAAAGTCTTTTTAGCACATCCAGGTTGTGATGGAGATTTTTTTGGGTAGGTTCCCACATATATATTATGTTGGTGACCTCATTGATGTACTGTCACACAAATCCACTCTTGTATTGGTCGTGGCTGTGTCATTGTCTTTTCATGGATCTACGCTTGTAGTCTAGTAGCCATGATTTGTCTCCAGTCAGTGTTAAGTCAGTATTATCATGGATTTGCAATGTATTGGTCGGTAGCCATGCTTTCAGTCAGTTTTTCTGAGCATGGGTATGCCCACCTCGAGGTCGTTAGACATATTGTTGATATTTTCTTCCAGCTCTTCTCCAACTCTCCTTCAGATATCCTTGCAAACTTATTATTTGTAAAGTGTTTCGGTCATCAGATTCCTTCTGACCTCACACTTTAGGGGGCATCTGTTATACCTCAAATTGCCACACCATGTGTAAGTGAGAATATACATGTTTCACCACCATGGAAAACATGATGTTTATTTATGCCTCCTAAGGGTGTTAGGACCCTTCATTCTAATGTTGGTACCTTCCCTAGTCAAACTTGGAAGAAAATCCAACAAGCAAGGGGTCGAAACCCACATTAACCACCTCCAAAAATTAAGTCTTCTAGAACTACCGTGCCCTGCATGCCTATGGGGGAGTGGTAGTGTCAAACTACCGCGGTTTGCATGCCTATGGGGGAGTGGTACTACCGCGCTTTGCTTAGTTATAGGGGAGCGGTAGTTTTGGTTTAGGCTTATCCCTTTTATTTTGGATCTTGGATCTCATGGAGATTTTCTTGGGATGAGGTACCCCTTCGAATCCCATATCACTTTCCCTCCTTGGCATGATTTAGATCTTTGATCCACATATTATTCACTTAGATCCATAATCTCCTCTTAGTGGTTGGCCTCCCAAATCCTACTTAAAGAGAGCCATCCATGAGCTAGGGGGGTGATCTTGGAAAAAATAAACCTATGATCCTATGAGTCTTGCAAGGGTGATGTTGGAGAGCTTGGAAGGAGGTTCTACTACTTTGGACATCAAGGTATAACATTGTAATCAGCTTCTTTTGGCTTTCTTATCATTAATATAACTTAGCCTATTCCTCTCATTTTCATGTCTTTAATGATGAATGCATGAAATTGTCTCTATTTATATAGTTAGATCTTTGTTTATAAATATATTGCGTTGGAGAAGGTGTTGTGTTTCCTTTGTGAACAGGTTCATAAGTCCATAATCAAAGGCTGGAGCTGTAGCAACTTAGGAGCAGCAGGACAACCATCAAAGTAAGGTATGCCATCTACTTGCTTTGTATTTCCATAGCTTGTTAGCTGATGTGTGAGCTAGATCTAGGAGGACTATAGTGTCTATTTGTTTCATCTCTGTCTTGGGTAGGCAACTAGGGGCCTTTTCTAATCCCAAGGGGATATCTACCTATCCGTAGGGAGATTTTCTTACAACAGAGGGGTTCACACCTTTCTAGTGTTGATTTATATTAGGGTTATCAATATTGAATATGCCTAAGGGAATGGATGCATTCTTGGTATTTCAATATTTTGTAGTGAATGTTATGAAATATGTTTACCACTGTAGAAAATCAATACTAATGAACTAGCTTGTTCATTTTGTGTTTCATTTTGAACATATATAGTTTGATGCGACACACTCATGGAGCACATGGAAGACATATATGTGTGGAGAAGAATCTCTAGAGCACATGGACTACTCATCATGTGTTGAGCATAATCTATGGAGCACATGGATGACATATATGTGTTGAGCAGAATCTCTGGAGCACATGGAATACTCATCATGTGTTGAGCATAAGCTCTAGAGCACATAGATGACATATATGTGTTGAGCAGAAGCTCTGGAGCACATGGAATACTCATCATGTGTTGATCATAAACTCTGGAGCACATCGATGACATATATGTGTTGAGTAGAAGCTCTGGAATACATGGACTACTCATTATGTGTTGAGCATAAGCTCTGAATAGCACTAGAGTGATTCTACTTAAAAAGGTTCCCTGGATGAGAGGCCCGAGACAAACATCATACACTAAGTGTCATAGCCAAGAAAGCGCAATTCAAGTACTCACATTGAAGTGAAAGAGGCTAAGGAGCATGGAACCACAGCGTTGGTGTGAATCGGGATTAGAACAAGACTAAGAGGGGGAAAATCTTACTCTCCTTTTTCCTTTTTAATTGATACAACACAGAAAACAAAAAATTGATTGAATGGATGTTTTGGCTGAGAAATGAATGTGGTTGATTGCTTGAGATACTTGTGAAGGATGAATTAGTTGTTCAGGTACACAGGGTACTCCCAAAAGACCGAACACCTAGAGAAACCACTTCACACAAACAGATCACAGATCAATACACCGATGTTTTGATGTGGTTTAAACCCTCGTGAGGGAAACACTTCACGGCCCTGGCCAAATAGCTTCTACGGGACAATTTATTATGAAAGAAAGAAAGTTACAAATGAGCTTCTCATAATCGATCAACTTTCCAACGAACCTCCATGCTCTTTAAATAGAGATCATGGACCAATCGGGTGTTAAGCCACGGATCAAGGATAGGTATGATCTAAGAGAAGTTGAGCCGTTGGATCACTCTATGTCGGGAATATATTGTGACCGTCAGATTAAGTATTTACAAATGCATACTAATGCATACTAAAGAAACACACTTTTCCTAACGGATATATTACACAAGTTGATCTTAACTAACTCCTAAGTGTCTAAATATCCTAACATCCCCCCTTAAGAACAACTTGGATAGGATTGAAGGATTTACAAAAGTGACACTATTAGGAGAAGGTAGGAGGAATTAGAGCCTATCCCCCCTTAATGACAAGTTCTTGAACTCCTAACATAGATCTAAGTTTAGAAAATTTCGCTTCTGTAAGAGACTTGGTGAAGATGTCTGCAAGTTGATCATCTGTAGGACAAAAGAGTACTTCAAGAACACGATCATGAACAAGATTTCTGATGAAGTGCATATGAAGCTCAATGTGTTTGCTGTGTTGATGTAGGACTGGATCTTTGGCAAGCTTGATGGCACTTTGATTGTCGCACCAAACTGGAGTAGGATGCTGCTGTTCGAATCCAAGCTCTGAAAAGATCTGTCGAAGCCATAAAGCTTCCAGACTGGCATTAACTGCGGCTCGATATTCTGCCTCTACTAAAGAAAGAGCAAGAGCTTGTTTTTTCTTACAAGCCCAAGTAATAGGTCCAAATCCCAGATTGAAAACATAACCTGCAGTATACTTTCGATCATCAGGATCGCCGGCCCAATCTGAATCAGTGAAACCAACCAACAAAGGTTTCCCCCCTGTACTGTAATGAATCCCGAACTGAATTGTGCCTCGAATATATCGAAGTATTCTTTTAGCTGCTTTCCAGTGGCTTTCATGAGGTGTTTTCATATAACGGGCAACACGACCAACGGCAAAGGAAAGGTCAGGATGGGAATGAGTCAAGTATAAGAGACTACCAACAAGCTAACGATACAAGGTGGCATCTACTTCAGGTGAAGGACAAATGGCAGAAAGTTTGACTCTGGACTGGAAGGGAGAAGGGGCTAGTGTACAATATTCCATTTGAAAGCAACGAAGAAGGTCACAAGCATACTTAGACTGAGAAAGACAGATTCCTTCTTTGGTTTGTAGGACTTGGAGACCAAGAAAATAATGCAAATGTTCTAAGTCTGACATTTCAAAATTTTGCTTAAGACTGGATTTCACATGGGTTATAAGCTTAGGGTCACTACCAGTAAGAATAAGGTCATCAACATATAGAACAAGTATGATGAGATGGTTTCCTACTTTCTTGGTATAGACATTGGGGTCAGAATGGAATCTAGAAAAACCAGTGTCAAGGAGAAAGCTATCCATTTTGGCATACCAAACTCTAGGAGCTTGCTTAAGGACATATAAGGATTTCTTAAGGCGACAGACAAGGCTAGATTTATTCTGAACATATCCAAGAGGTTGTTCCATGTAAATTTCCTCCTGTAAATCACCATGTAAGAAGGCAAACTTGAAATCCATTTGATGGACTTCCCAATTGTGTAAGGATGCAAGGGAAAGAACAAGGCGGATGGAGTTCATTTTTGCGACAGGACCAAAGGTTTAATTGTAGTCAATCCCTTCAACTTGGGAAAAACCTTTGGCAACTAACATTGCCTTAAGTCTTTTAACACTTCCATCTGATTCATACTTAGTTCTGTAGACCCATTTATATCTGACAAGTTTTCTTCCTTTTGGAAGAGGTACAAGATCCCAAGTATCGTTCGCCATTAAGGAATGATATTCTTCATCCATAGCTGCATCCCAATCTGGATTTTCTGAAGCTTCTGCAAAGGTTTATGGATCATGATTCTCGAAAACTTGAGCCAAAAGAGAAGAGGCTCGCTGAAACTGAGAACGTGTTCGACGTTGATCTCTAGGATCACCGACAAGATCACTAGCTGCTTCACATGTTGAACAGACCCATCGAGGAAGCACTTGTGCTGGTGCAACTGGAGGAACATGAGCAGGTGGAGGTGGATTTTCATCCTCACTATCATCATCAGAAACTGGAGTTGGAAACCTGTCAAGGAAGTTGGAAGAAGAAGAAGAAGGCACAATCGCCGAATCAGGCTCGCAGGCCAAAGATGGCACAATTGCCGAGTTAGGCTCGTAGGCCAAGAGATTTTCATCAAATTTAACATCTCTTCTAATAATTACATCATGAGAATGTGTTTGAAGAAGTCTATAACCTTTTACATCTTCAAAATATCCAATAAATATGCACTTTTCACTTTTAGGTTGCAATGCTTTCCATTTTTCATCCGGAATGTGAGCCCATGCTTCACTACCAAACACACGGAAGTGACTTACATCAGGTTTAGTTTTACTCCATGCTTCTTCCAGTGTGATAATGCTTTAGTGGGGGTGCGATTAACTATGTAATTTGCACAATTAATGGCTTTAGCCCAAAATTGAAGACTTAGTCCCTTAGATTGGATCATACAATTAGCCATTTCTTTTAAAGTGCGGTTCTTCCACTCAGATACACCATTTTGTTGTGGTGTATATGGAACAGTGTGTTGTTGTCGGATGCCTTTTTCAGTGCAGAAAGTAGTGAACTTTTTGTTAACATATTCTCCTCCATTTTCAGATCTTAACTTAATAATTTGATGACCAGATTGTTTTTCAATAAGGGCCTTGTAGGCCAAGAACATGTTAAATACTTCGCTCTTAAGTTTTAGGAAATAAACCCAAGTGCGTCTGGTCTAATCATCAATGAAAGTTAAGAAATATTTGAAACCAGAAAAGGAAGCAGATGGAAGAGGACCACACAAGTCACTATGCACAAGATCCAAGGGAACCGAGGCGTGCCAAGAGGCACGTTTGTCAAAACTATCTCGATGATGTTTTCCGAGTACACAACCAGAACAAACACCATCCCTGCAAGATACCATCGAAAGACCTATCACCATATTGTCTTTACATAGTTGTTGCAATGAGCGATAATTTAAGTGACCAAATCGCTCATGCCAAAGTTTGCTCAAGTTATCACTATGAGCAACAAAAACTGAAGGAAAAGGTGATGACCCAAAGTTGTTAAACTTGTACAACCTGGTAATATCATCAACAATTTCGGTAGCTAGGACCTATTGAGGATATTTAAAATCCTTGATTACAACTTGGTGAGGTGTAAACGTCACAATTTTACCTTCACCAAAATGAGTGATCTGATAGACTGATAACAAATTGCAGGAAATTCTTGGAACACATAGTACATCACTGAAATGACCATTATCTATTGGAACTATTCCAACTCCTACAACACTTAAAGATCTATCATCACCAACAAATATTTGTTTGGTGTTACATTCATGCATAGTAGAAAAGATGGCTTGATCCTTATCCATATGATAAGATGCTCTAGAATCAATGATCCATTCATTTGAAGTACAAGAAGAAGATGCATTATAAGAATAACCAGGAGCACAAAGTGCATGTCCATGAGAGGTAGATTCTGAAGGCGAATCTAGGCTGATGTGGTGCTTCTTCATTGTTGCTTCCAAAGCTGCCATCTTCTTAAAACACTTAGATTCATCATGATTATCTTTCCCGCAATAGTTGCAATGATGCTCAGTCTTCTTGCCTTTTGGCTTGGATCCTTTGTCATTTTTCAAAGAAGGAGCTGTCTAAGAGGGTTTGGAACCCTTGTTTGACTTATTATTGCGAAAATTTTGTTTCTTGGGAGGCTTGGACTTTTCTTTCTGTTGGGACAATAAGGCTTTCCCAGATGTATCTGCATTGTTGATTATTCCAAGATGGATGAGTTTATCTTGCTCTCTAATCAAGGAATCACAAAGGGATTCAAGACTAGGCTCTTGATAGCTAGCTGCATTCAAGGAATATTTCATGGAGTAAAATGTAGATACAAAAACAGAATATGCAAGTCCAAGTTTTGAAAGAATATGATAGATGCATTGTTTGTCTTCCCTCTTAATCTTACATTCTGCACATAAGAGTTTAAGAGTTTTGTACTTAGATAAATAATCTTAAATGCATGAAAAATCACTTGGATTTAAATAAATCAACTCATTTTCGAGTTGATGACCTCGAATTTCATTATGTTTACCAAACACAGATTCCAACTTGTCTCAAGCAGCATCAGGTTCATCAATTCCAGATATGTGGAATTGCAAATCAGTAGAGATTGACATCCCAATCAATCCACGAGCTTCGTCACATCTATTTTCCCATTTTATTTTATTATCATTATCAGTGGGTTCTATTTCTTTCATTGAGGTAATTCTGAAAAGTCCCCTACTTCATAGAACATCCTCCATACGAGATTTCCATGAGAAATAGTTGGAATTGGTAAGTAGAATATCACAAGGGGCAGCCATATTTGTAAATTAATGACTATAAAAATAGAAACCAATAGTATGGATGCGAAGAGCTCGAAAAAATAGGTAGTTTAAAAAAAAACAGCACTGAAAATTGACTTCGGATGATGAAGTTATGCTTGAACAAAGAGACTGTTGAAGATGTCCCAAATAGTGACGTGGTAGATAGAGAATGTCCAGCAAAAAAAGAACCCCCCCCTTCCCAAGATGAACCTTTTGACAATCACTTTACAAGAAAGTTGCTTAAGTGAATCACTTTTGTAAAATAAGTGATTTCACTTTTACAATGATATTGCTTTTAAATAGTGCAGCAATAAAAAAGAACTTAAGTGACTCACTTCTTATTTTATTTTTTTATTATTTAAGTGAGATGCACTTTTACAATAAAGTAATTTGAAAATAGAAATTACATGAACTTTGCCTTTTAAAAGTAAATTTCTAAGACTTGAACTCAAGACCTATTCAGGAATAAAGCAACTTTGAACCAAGTGAGCTAGATTAAAAGGTATGTAAAATATGGGAATGATGAAAGTTTTTTTTTTTTTTTACTTTTCTTGCTCGGTTTCCATGCTTGCCTTTTTTCCTGCAAATCACACCACAAACCGGAACAAAAAAAATTTTCCACACTTGTGGAGTTCGACCTCGTTAGCTTGCCCAGAAAGTCTACATTTCTCTCTGTTTCTGATTTGCCAAGATCACACAAGGTGCACAACAAAGAGCATACGCAGCCGAGAAAAACCCTTTCCCTTTTTGTTTCTGATTTGTCGAGATCACGCAAGGTGCACGGAAAAGAGCATACGCAGACATGGAAAGCAACAATCCGAAACTAAAAAAAAAACTAATAGTAAAAACTGATAAAATATGAGTTTTTTTTTTCTTTTAAAACAGAAAATAAAAAAAATGCATCACTATAACATTATACCTTCAAATCTGATAAAATACACATTTCTGAAGCAACCGGGAACCGTTTTCGATCAAACGAAAACTATTTCGCAATGGAAACGGTGCTCTGGACATAATGGAACACCTCCCATAGCCTAGAAATGCATAGAAATACCAGAACCAGAAACCCTTTCAAGTTTCGGCAACAACAGTTCAAGATCTAGATAATAACCGGAAGCGGCTCTTCATAAAAGCTCTGATAACATGTTTGGGTACATAGGGTACTCCCAAAAGACCGAACACCTAGAGAAACCACTTCACACAAACAGATCACAGATCGATACACCAATTTTTTGACGTGGTTTATACCCTCGTGAGGGAAACACTCCATGGCCCTGGCCAAATAGATTCTACGGGAAAATTTATTATGAAAAGAAAGAAAGTTACAAATGAGCTTCTCATAATCAATCAACTTTCCAATGACCCTCCATGCTCTTTAAATAGAGATCATGGACCAATTGGATGTTAAGCCACGGATCAAGGGTAGGTATGATCTAAGAGAAGTTGAGCCGTCGGATCACTCTATGTTGGGAACATATCATGACCGTCGGATTAAGTATTTACAAATGCATACTAATACATACTAAAGAAACACACGTTTCCTAATGGATATATTACAGAAGTTGATCTTAACTAACTCCTAAGTGTCTAAATATCCTAACATTAGTTAATTCCTTGTGAAATGATGAACATGCATGATTTCATGTGCATGTTGGGAAAGCATGTAAAGTGTGAAAATCTCATGGATATAGCATGTACTTTTCCCTGTCACTTGGGAAATTAATTGGTTGATTTTAATGTTATGTTATGCTGGTCCTAACAGAATTACAATGATGTATTTCACAGTTGAGGAATTGAAGTTAATTTATTGTAGCTGTTACAAAGCAAGTAATGCTTGTGAGTAGCGTGAGAGCCAATTGTGTACAGTGACCATGGCAACAGACCAAAGGCTGTTGGATTTGGATGAAAACCTTCTGCAAACAATTGCCAAGACCTAAGAAAATATTGGGGAGATTCTCAAGCTATAGAGGCATTAGAATGGGATGAACCAAAAGTCCTTGCAGGATGCTATTTGTCTGCAAAGAGAGGTAAAAATCATTCTAGAAACAATCAGCAGTGGAAAGGAAAGTGGATCAATGAAGAAGCATTCGCCCAATCATCCCATTACAGTCCCAAGGAATCTACTTGGGAAATGGAAGATAAAATGCGGGAAGAGTATCCGCATTTGTTTTGAAAATGTGTATATATTAAAACATTACTGCAATTAATCTTTTTATATATTTTGATACAATGTTAATCATCGAGGATGATGAATACTCTAAGGGGAGGGGAATTGTAACACCCCCTGGCCCAAGTTAGAGCTGATATTGTATTTTGAAATTTTTTCTATGAAGTATGTACATAGCGAGATATTTTTAAAATACCAGTTGGCTGCATGAGGAGCGATACGCTGAAGAGGGGATCCAAATATTAACCAAGGGCTATGAGGGGGTAAGGTTACTTAGGTGCCTTGTTCCCTGAACCTTTGTTCTAAAACCTTATGATAAACAAAAAACCCATACCCCTCAGCCTTATTCTTAGTGGGGGGATTACTTATTATTAATTATTAATTAATCTAATGATTTAATGACTAATCATGGTTAAGGATAGGGAGGCAACGTGTTCCTCTGGCACAACCACGTGGGAAACCATAGGGGACACGAGGTTGCATCAGTGATCCAGGAAGACGTGGGGCATGCTGATGCTAACCTACGGCCTGGGTGGTGGGACGTCAGTCTAGCAGGAAGGAGTCTAGAGAAGGCATAGAGGAAAATGCACGCAGGGAGCACGAGGGGAAAGTGTCTGCGAGCGCAAGAGAAGTGGGGAAAAATATGAACAAGAAAGGAGAGGGACATTGAAGTGTATGTTAGTTTTCAGCATTTAATTGAATATGATCTAGGATCTTAACTGAGATAACAACATGTACATCATATCAAACACAAGAGACAAGAGACACAAAGCATTTCACCGGGGAAAACCAATAAGGTGAAAAACCCCGCAACTTCCTCAGAGATAGAATGAGCACCAATACAAGGATCACAAAGATCAAACACCAAGATATAGATGAATTCAGCAGCTACTCCTCCTCCACATGTGCGCACTCCTCTCTCTCAACTATGGGAGTTGGATGAGTGAGTGAATGAATAGAATGAGAGAGACACACTCTCTATTTATACAATTACTTGACTTACCTTTTACTGTAACTGGGATGACTTCCTAAGGAATCCTAATAACCCATCCACATGTCACTGGGCCGACCCCACTAGGATGGTCTAATAACCCTTTGACCCACACTGGGATGACCCCTCTATGGTGGTCTATTAACCCATCAAATATAAGTTACGACACTTACAATATAGCTTGTGACACTTGCAAATACAAATGACAACACTTCCAACCAAAGGAATAATACATATCCATTGGGGATACAATAAAGTACAAATGTAATACATACAATATACAATTGAATATCTTTCGAAGTTACAAATACATCAATACTCCCTCTTAACTAGGAATGTATTCTCTTGACACGGGTCATCAATACACATAGGAAAAAGTCTTCAATTCTAGAGCTGGATCATCATCAATGGATCACAGAGCATCATTGTCACTGCAGTTGTACTTGTCATCTCGATCACCAGTGCTATTTCGCAAGTCTTCTCATCATAGGAAGTTCTACAAAGCCATCCCTTTTTCATGTTGGTTGTAGGCCTAGCCTTCTGTAGGTCTTTATCATATCTGGCCATCCTGTGTAATCCTTAGGGATGATTACGTGCATCAACAAAACCTCGAAAGAGTATCCCAGGAATTTTACGAGCTTACTGCTCAACCTATCAGATCTCCCAGGATATTTTACATGTGACCTTCACAAAAGCTTAAAAGAGTGTCTTGCGACCTGCAAGATCTCTAAAGAGCATTCCAGGATCTTTTCTGTGCCTAGCACAACCTGTCTGGATCTCCAGGACTGATTACATGTGAACTCACAAAACCTTAAAAGAGTGTCGTGCAACTTTCAAGATATCTAAATAGCATCCCAGGATCTTTTATGTTCCTAGCACAACCTGTTCGGATCTCCAGGACTAATTACATGCGATTCTTGCAAAACCTTAAAAGAGTGTCTTGCAACTTGCAAGATCTCTAAAGAGCATCCCAGGATATTTTACGTGCCTAGCACAACCTGTCCAGATCTCCAGGACTGATTACATGCACCTACACAACCTGTCCAGGGCTGTAACATCCCTAAATTTCACTAAAATAATTTTTTTTTTGAAGTAGCATTAACTACTAAGAATGCTAATTGCGAAAATAAATGTTCATTAACTACTTAACTAAAAACACTGTATCACAGTTGACAAATTGTAATTCTTAAACATAATCAGTCGATAGTTATTTTAATATAGAATATAATTCTATAGGCAATACTCAAATTCTAATGAGATACGAATACTGACAGCTATGTTTGAATGTTGATGAAGGGTTTCCTATGGGGTGCCCTGAGGTTTACTTAGCTCGATAGCTAAAGCATTGTACCTGTTTCTTCGCAAATTTCGCAGGTAAGGTATTAAGTCAAATCAAGATCTTCAAGTAGTTTAATTATTGTTTCTGTTAACTGTCATTGCAATTGGATAGCGAAAGTATTCTATGTACAAGACAGATGTTAAAGGTATGGACAATCAGTTTGTTCTTTCAGCTTAAAATCTTATATTAAATGTTTATATCAATTGCGGAAATCACTGTTATCTCTACCTAATCTGATATACGGATATTTTCACATTTAAATGTTTTGCGTCGAGAAACATAGGTCATAATTTTATATCGATACCTGCAAGGGTTAGATAATCATTATATTTCAAAGTACTAGTATTATTGTAAAACCATTTCGACATGAGACTTCCATATTTGAATGATAATTCTAATGTGAGATGGTGAAATGATGTAACTCTAAAATGATTCTATGATGTACTATTTAAGATTTTTAGGAAAGATCATAACATTTCTTATGGGCATTGCAATGGTCTTAAGCCTATGCATTGAGACCTCTTTCTATATAATTTTTGACCTAATGTCAAGTGGAATCATAAGCAACCTATACTTATTGACTATGCCTTTGTGAAATATTGTTTTCTTCAATTAGTATCACTATTAATTATTATTAGCATCTCTTCAATCTTGATATATTTAACAATGTATGTCATAATGATATTATGCATGGAAATACAAAAATAATATGTTGACAAGTGTTATTAATATTGGACTTAGATATTTGGTGCAAGGCAGGTCTAGTCGGACCCTCTTGCTTAACAATAACATGCAACGACACACAGGTTCTCACACGGACTAGATGTGAACTGAATTCTAGAAGATGGCTTCTATTAAACTGAACCAAATTAGAATGTTTAACTACAAAGCAAATGAACTAGTCGGCCTTAGCCTGTTACAATGTACAAAACAAAACTTTGTCCCTCAATGTGTTTCTCGAATGCGTTCGATCTTCCTCCCTCTCACAGCCTCTGCTGAATGAAAGCGCTCGATGAGAAATGGGTGAATGATTTCCCCGATCCTTCGATGATCAATCTGTCGATCTCTTCCTCTGTGACATACAAAAATAATATGTTGACAAGTGTATATTAATATTGGACTTAGATATTTGGTGCAAGGAAGGTATGGTCAGACCCTCTTGCTTAGCAATAACATTCAACAACACATAGGTGCTCACACAGACTGGCTGTGAACTGAATGCCAGAAGCTAGCTTCTATTAAACTTAATCAAATTACAATGTTTAACTACAAAGAAAATGAACTAGTCGGCCTTAGCCTGTTACAATGTACAGAACAAAACTCTGTCCCTCAGTGTGTTTCTCGACTGCGTGTGGTCTTCCTTCCTCTCATGGCCTCTGTTGAATGAAAGCGTCCGATGAGAAATGGATGAACGATCTCCCTGATCCTCCGATGATCAATCTTCCGATCTCTTCCTCTATGACTTTGCACTGCTCTTCTACTCTTCTCTGCTCTTCCCGAGGTCCACTCCGATCCCCGAGACGTCCTTCCTTTGTCCGCCAAATTCCCCCTGATCCTGCAAACCTACAGTGTTTAGCGCCCCTAGACGTTCTGCACAACATCCTCCTGGGGTGACATCTGACGTGACCCCAACCACCTTCATAACTACTCATAACTTCCTCAACAAACTCCAACGGTTGTTGCCTTGAATCCTACATTTCTGACTTTGCTACAATAGTCTGTCCCATCACTGTCCTCGACCATACTGTGCTTCGTCACCTTCGACCTTACTTGTCGTCTTTACTTAGCTTCTACGGATGTCATTCTGCCCAGTCCTCCACGCTTGGATTTCGTTGTAATCTATCGGTGTCGTTGTTCGACAACATGTCGACCTTCAACACCTTCGCTTTTGTTCTTTGTCGTCTGTGGACATCAGACTTGTCAAATATCGTCCTTTATCTTTCCCACCGCATATTAGCAAATTCCTGCTCGACTTCTTGGCTTCTCCTGCCAACTCTTTCGCACCAGTGGTCGTAAAAAATCCCCATGGTCGACTTATCCTATCGATCAACTTCGACTGTTTCTCTTAGGCCATGATGATCCTGCATCAAAATTCCCAGGTGAAAAATAACTTGACTACTCCATCAGTCTCCTGAATTATTCTTCGGAAATCCATGTTGCCTCCTTCAGTTCATGATCTCTCCATCAGACCAAATATTCCTTCTTTCGCAAACTTCGCATGCGTTGAACTTCGCATTCTTTCAACACTTCGGTGATTTATTCCTTGTCGTGTCGATCTGGAATTTTCACTGTTCAATCGATATCTGACACTTCCACGATGTTTCTTGTTGAACCTTCTTGAAACTTGTACAAATCTGAGACATTGAACGTGGGTGAAATTCTCAAGTCCTTTGGCAGTTCAAACACATAAGCATTGTTCAAAATATTCTTCAGAATATTACATGGTCCAATCTTATTCAGCTCCAACTTGTTATACGTTCCTGCTGAGAATGTCTCTTTCCTCAAGTGCGCATAGAATAAGTCTCCTTCGTTGAATGACTATATCCTCTTCTTCCTGTTGGCTCTCAATTTGTATGTTGTGTTTTTCTTTTCAATGCGCTTGCGTACATCTTCAAGCACTTCCTTCATATGTTCCGCAAATGATTATACATCTGCACTCTTCCTTATTTTTGACGGTATCTCGACCAAATCTACCACTTCATGTGGGATTCGTCCTTGAACAATCTGGAATGGGCTAATACCTGTTGACCGATTCACAAAGTTGTTGTATGCGAATTTTGCTTGTGCCAACACGTTCTCCAACTGCTTGGGTCGTTCGGCCATCAAACATCTTAGAAGGTTTCCTAAAATTATGTTTACCACTATTTGATGGACAATCCAATCGAGCGGACGCGAGCCGGATCTCCCTAGTTCAAGTGAATCTAGAACAAATAGAACAAAATACAAAACTCATTTCCTAGATCTAGTTACAGATCGAGTACTTAGATATCATACCTTTTAGATCGCAGATCCTTTTCCTTGTTGTTGCTCCAAGTCTCGCGGTCGTCAGATCTCCAGCTGCAAGACCTGTCAAGACAATATGGAAACGATACAAGCAGTACAATATATCTAAACAATAACTGATCTAAACTAACAGTTGAGGAAGAAATTTCTAAACATCATCAACGAGACAACATTCATGGAAAGAGATTATATTAACTGTATTAAAAAGTGGGAATACATAAAAAGGATGAAGCTACAACCAAAGCCTCAATGTCGCATCCTCCATCCAACATGTCCAAGCCAAGCCTCCAAGGTGGTACAAGCTTCCCAATCACCAATATGGATTCTACCAGCATAAGGATACCATATACCTTCCTCCCTTCCCATGGAGAGAGTGGGTGTTTATATAGGGCTAAAGAGATAGGGTATGTTGAGGATTAGGGGGAGATGGTTAAGGGATCCTCCCATTAGGTTAGGAACCAAAATTCCACTTCACCTAGAGCCTAGGGATAGGCCTCCACCTCAATAAACGTCTAGAGAGACCTCGAGACTCCCCAAAATATCCTTTAACCAACCTTGTCGCACCCTGGTAGAGGACACAGAGCGACCGAGGGGGTCGTCTCACTTTGTATGATGACAACCTGAGACAGTGTCTCACCCTAGCTGACCAAGAACTGGGACGTCATACCCTAGTTAAAGGAGAAGTGCGACGGCCTACTCAAAGAGGTCAACTAGGTAGGGAAATTTCTCAGTTGGATGTGTTTTATCCCATAATGAGGTTAGGGGTAAGAGCAAAGAGTTTACACAATGGTCAAGATGACAACATTATCACAATGGTCATGGCGACACTTGCGACACTTGCACAAGGGTGATGACATTTTGGTGTAACAAACGCCTTGGTCTATCCATCTGCCTGCGGATGATATGCCAAGATAAACTGCAACTTCATGTCCAGTTTCTTCCATAGGGTTCTCCAGAAATGACCCTCAAACTTGGTATCTTTGTCCGATGTTATACTCTTCGGTAACCCATGCAATGTGACTATCTCCTTGAATAATAGTATAGCAATGCATGTGGCATCACTTGTCTTCCAACACAGAATAAAGTGTGCCATCTTCGAGAATCTGTCGACTACAACGAACATTGAGTCGCTTCCTTGCTGCATCTTTGGCAATCTTAGCACAAAATCAATGCTCAGGTGCTCCCATGGGTTATTCAACAATGGTAATGGTGCATACAGCCCCGTATTCTAACTTCTTCCCTTTGCCAACTGGAAAAATTGACACTATCGTACCCACTTTCCGACATCTATCATCATTCCTAGCCAATAATATTTTTCTTCAACCAATGCCTTGGTCTTTTCGATGCCAAAATGACCTACTAATCGTCCATTGTGTAGTTCTCGGATTAGGTTCTCTCTTACGGATCCTCTGGGAATACACAAATTTTGTCCCTTGAATAAGTATCCCTCTTGGATAAAATAATCCAAGTATGGAGTCATGTCGACACACCATGTTTCGCGACAAGCCTTCCATGCTTTCGCAAAATCCTCATCGGTCTCATACTCTGTCTTCACCGACTCTATTCCTATTTCCTGAACTATCACCATGTTCAATAATGTAACTCTTCGACTTAGCACATTGGAAACCTTATTCAACTCGCTCGATTTATGTCGCAACATGAAGGTATATCCCTGTAAGAATTTGACCCACTTCATGTGCCGCTGATTTAACTTCGACTGAGTATTCAAGTACCTCAGTGCTAGTTGATCTATGTACAACACAAATTCCTTGGGAATCAAATAATGGCTCCAGTTTTTCAATGCATGGACAATAGCATAGAACTCCTGTTCATAGACCGAATATTTCCGCTTTGCTTCATCCAACTTCTCACTGAAGAATGCAATTGGTCAGCCCTCCTAGCTCAAAACTGCTCCAATTTCCATTCCACATGCATCACAATCGACTTGGAAAACTTTGTCGAAATCTGGGAACGCTAACACTAGGCTCTACGTCACGTTCTGCTTCAACTTGTCGAAAGCTTTCTGGGCAGCTTCTATCCACTTGAACTCCCCTTTCTTCAATCACTCTATCAATGGTGCATATATCTGACTAAATCCTCTGATGAACTTCATGTAGAAACTAGCAAGTCCATGGAAACTCTGCACTCCTGTCGTGCTTGTCAATTTTGGCTACTCCAATATAGCCTTCACCTTCTCTGGGTCCATCACTAACCCTTTACCTGAGCTTACAAATACAAACTACACTAGTTCTTCCTTCATATAGAAACATTTATGCAGGTTAATCATCTGCTTTTCTTCCTGCAGCTTCCGCAATACTTGTCAAATGTGTTCCAAATGTTTGACCTTGGTTCGACTGAATATTAAGATGTCGTCAAGGTACACTACAATGAAATTTCCCAATAATGGTTTCAATACTTCATTCATCAAGCACATGAACGTACTAGGTGCATTAGTCAATACAAAGGGCATGACTAACCACTCATACAATCCTTCCTTCGTCTTGAAGGTTGTTTTCCATTCATCTCCTTCTTTGATCTTGATCTAGTGATAACCACTCTTCAGGTCGATCTTGGTGAAGTATCTCTCTCCACTCAAACAATCCATCAAGTTATCCATCCTTGGAAATGGAAACCTGTACTTGATCGTGATCTTGTTGATAGCTCTGGAGTTTGTACACATCCTCCATTCTCCACCCTTCTTCGGTGGTAGTACAGCTAGTACTGCACACGGGCTCAGAATCTCTCTAATCAATCCTCTGTCCAACAACTCCTGGACTTGTCGATTGATTTCTTGATCCTATGTCGGAGTCATTCTATGTGGTGCCTTGTTTGGAAAACTCAATCCTAGATTCAAGTCGATCTGATGGGATATGCTTCTCAGCAGTGGCAATCCCGTCGGTGCTTCGTCGACTACTATGCTCTGAAATCCATCAAGCATCTCTTCGAATTCGAACGAAATCTTCTCCATTGTCGACCTCTCGACACATGCTCCTTTCGGAATTATGGAGAAACATCCCGATTGTTTCTATTCCTCTGCAATGAATTCCTTTGCTAAACACATCAACACTCACTTCTCCCAATAGTTACTTTCACCCTACTTGTAGTCAACTTGGTCCTCTTGCTTTGGCTTGAGCGTCCTTCGTGTGCCACTTTTCGACACTATGACTTTGTTGGCTCGACCATCATAGATCATCTTCCGATTATATTTCCATGGTATCCCTAACAATAGATTACATGTGTCCATTGGTATTATGTCACACAGTGCACTATCTTCAAGTTTCCCAGCCTTAAAGTTTATCAGGCACTGTCTGGTTACCTTCACATGGTGAACCTTCTATAACTAGGATATCTTTTATGGGTGTGGGTGTTCTCGACATCTCAAACCCAACTTGTCGATGACCTTTGTCGACACAAGATTCGTTGTGTTTCCACCATCGACTATGGTCTTGCAATACATGTCGCCGATCAACACTCTTGTTTGAAAGATATCCTTTCATTATGACAGCTCCTTTTCGTCGCATCGGTCATCCTGAACCAATGTTCTTCTAGTCGTCATAGTTCAACCTTTTCTTCTACAATCTTCACTGTTGTCAGATGTCGAATCTGTCTTCTCTTTGACTTGCTTGTCTCTCCAACGTCTGGGTTTCGACTCCTCTGCAGTGTGTAGGTTCTCCAGGAATTCATATGCCTTATGTCTGAATTGTAACATACCCATTACTTGAAACATTTTATGTTTGAGAAAAATATTATCTTAACTTTTATTGTAAAGTTTTATATTTGGCCAAGTGGCCAAGGATGATTGTAATTGCACAATGTTATTATTTAAATAAAATAAAATAGGATACACCCACCCAAAGAGACTATTGAAAGAGTGTTTACTGACCCAGTAAGTGGAATGGAATCTGGGGTAGAAGGCAATGGACAAGTGGCAGCATCAGGAACTCAGTAACTAGTTGTTGTTATGGGACAACTCCCTTGAATTGTGGTCAAAGTTCCCTGAAAGATGGGACTGGAGCTTAAGGCTCTTTTATTTGGAAACTGACCACTAAAAGACCTAGGAATCGTTTTAAGCCATCGAATTTGAGCAGAGGCTCACACTTTTTCTGACGAGAAAATTTACCTTGTGGTTTTGTTGTATGCACACAAGAGATTCGATGAGGGGAAGCTATGTTTTGAGTTGGATTTTAAGTCTGTTTCACTTCTACTAAATGCAAAGGTTCATTTTGAGGTGTATGCAAGTCTCCATTGATTGCTGGAAGTACAACCTGAGTGCCTTGCTTCTACACAGAGTCTTCTACCTAGTGGTTTAGTAAACAGGCTCAGGGGTCCAAAGGAGAAAGTGATAATGGCTACTTCTTCTGGAGAAGGTTGGGAGAAATGGGCCTCTTTGGGTGTTTGTCCACCCTATCTACATTATCAGGTTCTACTTGTTATTTCATTTCCTATTAGTTATAATTAATTGTTTTCTATAACTGTTGATTTAGGATTATTAGCTAAATATTGTTAGTATCATCATTCAGATGTAAATGATTGATTTTTTGAACTGTATATTATTCTATAAATAGTTGAAGAAGTTTTATGACAGAGATAGAGTAAACTACTTCCCTGTATTTTTCCACACACTGTTTTTGTGCCATACTCTAGTACAGGGAAGAGTGTTTAAAATAGATCTGAATATTGATGCACTATAAGTAGATTCGAATTAAAGATTGAATGAATGCACTATCTTCAATTTCTTTCATTTAAATAAGTTTCTATTTTTCTGCTAAATAGTATCCACTCCATAAATAGCATAAACAAGAGAGAGTTCTGTAATATTTCTTAGATAGTTTCATTTCACAACAGTAAATATATAAAAGATTGCTTTAGGGATGAAAGACCTCGAACAAAGCTTTCATCCTTTTATAAAACATCCAAAATAAACATAGGAAATTAATATAAAGGAGCAACTCAGTTTTCAGTTTTCAATACAAATTATTTCAGTATCAAACTATTATTTTTTTTACACAAGACCCTATTAAGGTCAAACATATAGTTCAAGTCTTCATCATAATTACTGTATATCGAAAACCAAACATATTTTATCATACAGTATTATTATATACAACTGTATATCAACTATCAATTGAAAACTAAACTGACGAATGACTCAGGCTGCAAAACCTTGTGCTATTTTCATCTTTTCCTTTTCATTCTTTAAACTAGGCAGGAACAATTTAAAAACCAAGTTCGAAAACCTTTAGCCTGCAAATAAATCCTAAGTTCGTATTTGGTTTAGGGTAGGGTTTCACAAACCCTGTTTTCCTTGTACAAACATGATCAACACACAAAAAATTCTCGATAGGGTTTCAAAACAAGGATCACGACCTTTGATAATAAAACATTTTACAAAAATTTACATTACATTAGTTCACCCACAGTGACGAGCGTTGCTACAAAAATGTAAATATTTTAGCAACCATTTATTCAAGCTTCAATACCAGTCACTAGGTATTCTTTCAAATACTATTTTAACCTTTTCAAAACATCGACAAATTTTGTTTTGGTTACCAAATAGTCTATCAAAATAACACTACCGAGAGCTTTCTTCTCTTTTAAAAACTTAAATACTTCAGTTAATCAATACACAAACTGATAGCAATTATCCCTTTAAAAATGCAGTATCCCTAAAGTAAACAACACGAGGTCTAATGCCCAAAACACCAACTGTATTTTATAAACAAAGTCGGGCTTCTAAAACCCTACAGAGTTACCTTTACATTTCATCAAGTACTGAGGGTGAAACCCCTCAAGTAAAACTATAACTCTTTATCCGTTATAAACACGGTAAAACATTGAAGAGCCCACATAGAGGCAGGTCGAGGATTCTATCCTCCCTACTTTTTCCATACGTCTTAAAAGAAGATTACAATACCGGTAAGACCAAGCTAAAACGAAAACTGATTATTCGGCTAAAACCAGATAAGGATCGGCATTCTTGCCAGAATGCACCTATAGGTAATCACCAAGGCTTACCATTTTTCAAGCCCATCTTCGACCTTGTTTCAAACATAGGAAGCCAAGCTGAGGAGTACCTTCCATATAAACACATAGCGTGGTTAAAATATAGAATACGAAGTTCAAAACCTAATTTATATACAGTTACAACATTATCAACTCTTGTGGAAGAGCAAGAAAGAAGTTACGTCTTACATGCTAGAGTTAAACTTTGCTTCTGAACCGAACACTCTTGCATCCTACGAGAACTAGAGCCAAACACACCACTAGAAAACTCAGCAAAGGAAAGAATCGGCTCATAGAGCTCACTTTGAAAGAAATACAAGTCACAGGTCGAGGTATCGAACCTTGGGGAGGTGCTCCCAAAACACTTCTGCAAACCCTAAGAACCCGCGGGCCTGTCGGCCTCTCCAACACCCCACTCCCAACAAAATGAATGCTCAAGACTACACCTTCATTGAGGTAAGTCCAAAGATGGTTAGGGTTAGCATCACAAGCAAGGAAACCACGTGAAGACCTGCCACAAGGATGCCATTAGACATTCCACCACTCACACTTTTAATGCACTTTATTTTCCATAGCTACCACCTTATGTAATCATTCCATTGCAATCATGCAGCAATGTTAATGTTTCGATCTACTACATGGTTAAACCTTACAACTTTGATATGGTTTGGTCACGTATCAAAGGTCAAACCTTTCTTTATCCACTGTCTATTATATATAGTAGGATGTGGAGCCCTTTTAATCAAACCCTTGCATATAGTATAAAGACCATAGAGCATGCATCAACAATATGACATAGCTAAGGTTACAATACTCTTAGGATTATAAAGATCCATTGTATAAATTAATTTAATAAAGGGTAGATGCACATAGAGTATAGTTTGTAACTATCGGCACTTTCAATGTTGCCATATTAACACTAGTACATAGGTTTGTGCATATAGTGCATAACACCATAGGTTTAGAAGTATAGTGTTAGCACAAAATCTTAGGTTGTGATTCTTTCATACATGATTGCATGGTATAGATCATAATTATAGAAGTTTAATGCCTTTAGCCTTGAAGTCCAAGCTAAATACTTTCTATTATGACTTAGTACAATACAAGTGTAATACAGATAACATAAATGCTGAGAATGGAATATAACTGTTATGAAATCATATAAACAACTTTATACAAAATATAATTGAAGAACAAAACCGGAATAGGTCTCACCCTGGAATATTTTTCAAGTTATTATATTTCTCTGTTTAAACATTGAAGGCTAACTGATGTTAAATAGGACCTCCTTATACACTTCGGAAACAGTATCGCTCTTACCTGCGATTTGCAATAGAAGTTCCAAATGCTTTAGCTAAATAGCTAAGTAAGTCTCAGGGTGTCCATAGGACCCCTTCGTCATCAATAAGAAAAGTAAATAGTTAGCACTTATAATGAATTCAGTATCAAGTCAAATCTTAAAGTAACGACATCTACACAAGTAACCATATTTGATCTAAGATGCATAAACATCCAACAGTATCATAATATAAACAAAAACACTTTTCACGTACTTTGTAATACAACTTGCACACATAATTGACGTAACATGTTATTACATTGTGTCATCTAGATCAACAAACAAACATTTATTATACTTCTGCGTAGTAAATATAGAACTTAATGCTAATCTGAAAATTTTTAAGTTTTTGTGATTTTTGAGATGTTACGTGTGGTATCAGAGCACGAGTTCAAACTCTAGGCCTGAAATAGGCTCACGCGCGCAAAACAGACAATGAAAACAGGAAACTTCATTACCAACTTTTATTTAAATTTGTTTCTGTACAGAACAACTTGACATTTAATTTGCAGGTATGGACATACCGAAAGAATCCGCAGAGGACAGATCTTCTCATAATGAACGTAATAATAACGAACATGAAAATATTAATGAAGAAATCTACGTAGAACTGAATGATCAATCATCTAAATTATTACGTACGGTTAAGGACTTAAAAACTGAAATAAGAAATGTTAAGGAAGAGAACGAAAGAATATTAAGAGTGCAAGAAGAATTGAACCATATTTTACTAGTCAAGTACCATCAAGATGAAAAAGATAAGAGAACAGAAGCAAAAACTGAATCTGGAACAATGTCCTACAAACACAAATAATAAAATTAAGTACTATAAAACTGAAAGTAACCCTTCTTATTTTGAATATGATGATAAAACTTATCACAGAAAATATGATTCTGATCAAGATAGTAGTGACAGTGACTGTGGTCCTAAGAAAAAGCGTAAACATTATGAACAAATTTCATGGGAATTTAAAAAGATAAAACCCCCAACTTTTAATGGCGAAAATGAAAAGGGAGAGGTAGCTGAAGCATGGCTATCCGGTATGAAGAAGTATTTTAAGATTTATGATTACTCATCTCAGTTAAAAGCTAAAATGACCATATACAATCTGACCAAAAGGGAAGACATTTGGTGGAAGGATATCAAAAGAGTTAAAAGCATTAAAGACAAGAATGTAAAATGGAGTACATTTAAGAAACTGTTTAGGAAAAAAAAATTATCTGAACAGTATTACGAAGATAAATCAAATGAATTTTATGATTTAAAGATGGGTTCTATGACTATGAAGGAGTTATGTAGCAAATTTCTCATCTTGTTAAGGTATGTACCTTACCTAGATGAAGAAAACCTAAAATACAAAGGTTTCTAAGCTGCTTACCCTTCAACATAAAAGACAGAATTGAATACGATAATCCTTCAACTCTTGAAGAAGCCATGAGAAAGGCTAATTTCTATTTTGAACAGAATAAGAAAAGAGAAGGTGTATTGAGTTGGAGGAATAATAAAACGAGTAATTATGAGCATAAGAAGAAAACTTTTAATTTCAAGAATTCTGGAAATAATAAAAATTTCAATAACATAAATTTTTAGAATAATAATAATTAGAGAGGTAATGCACCACAGAATTTCACAGCTGTAAGGAACGTACCTAATAATAATAATAATACCAGAAATGTAGAACAAGGACCACCTTTAAAGTGTTATGACTGCAATGGACCATGTATCAGAGAAAACTTCCCACTCAGAAGAAAGACAGTCAACAACATTCACACCATGCAAACGGAGCCAACAGTTGGTGATGTAGCAAGAGAAATGCCTGGAATAAATGCAGCACTGGAAAATCGACAAGCAGACCATCAAACTTCTATGGTCAAGATCGAAGGTATGATACAAAACAAATCTATTTCCATTTTAATAGATCCAGGTGCAAGTTTGAGTTATATATCACCTGATTTAGTGAAAAGTTGCGAGTTAAAAGTAGAAAATTTTGATAAATCGTGGTTAGTTTAGTTAGCAATAGGCACCAAAAGAAAAGTTACAGAGTTTGTCAAAAGTTATGATTTACTTATGAGTCAATTGAAGATGCAAGTTAAATTGAATGTTTTGCCATTAGGGTCATGTGATGTATTAATTGGCATAGACTGGCTTGAACAACATAGAGTAATACTTAACTATTATGAAAAATCTTTTACTTGTTTGAATAATGAAGGAAATACAAAAATAGTAAAATGAATACCTAGGAAAACATTTGTTAGACAAATTTATGCTTTACAAGTTAAGAAAGTTGTAAGAAAGGGTTGTAAAATGTTTGTTGTAAATGTGATTAATGACGAATATTCATCTAAAGAAGATAAGATAAAACTAGAAGACATACCTATTCTTAAGGACTTTTCTGATGTATTCTCGGAAGAAATTTCAGGACTACCTCTGAAAAGGGAGCTTGATTTCACCATTGAGGTAGTACCGGGTGCAATACCAAACTCAAAGGTTCCTTACAGAATGAGTATTCTGGAATTAAATGAACTAAAATCTCAGTTGAAAGAATTAATAGATAAGAACTACATAAGGCCAAGTGTGTCTCCTTGGGGAGCACCGGTTATCTTTGTTAAAAAAAAGGACGAAACTTTACGATTGTGCATAGATTACCGTTAACTTAATAAAATGACTATTAAAAATTGATATCCCTTGCCCCGCATTGACGATCTATTTGATCAGGTACGTCGAGCAGAGATATTCACTAAGATTGACTTGAGGTCTGGATACCATCAAGTTAGAATAAATGATGAAGACATTTTTAAAACTGCTTTTAGAACCCGTTATGGGCACTACGAGTTCGTAGTTATTCCTTTTTGGGATAACTAATGCACCGGCAGTATTCATGTGTTTAATGAATAATGTTCTGCATAAATACCTAGATAAGTTTGTAATTGTGTTCATTGATGATATTCTAATTTATTCAAAAACTAAATAAGAACACGACGAACACTTAAGAATAATTCTGCAAGTTTTAAGAGAACATCACCTTTATGCTAAGTTCAATAAATGTGACTTTTATAAAGATAAAATACAATACTTAGGTCTCATAATATATAAAGACGGAATTTATGTCGACCCAGATAAAATAAGAGAAATTAACGAGTGGTCTATCCCTAAAGACGTAACTGATGTACGGTCATTTATGGGGATAACAGGTTACTACAGAAAGTTTATTGAAGGATTCTCCAGAATTGCGAATCCAATAACTGCTTTGCAGAAGAAGGGAAAGAAATTCGTCTAGGATAAAAAATGCGAAGAAAGTTTTAAGAAGTTAAAAGAGTTATTAACAATAGCACCTATATTAAATATTGTTGATCCTAATAAAGACTTTGTTGTATGCACTGATGCGTGCAATGATAGACTTGGTGGGGTCTTGACTCAAGAAGGTCATGTTATTGCTTATGAGTCTAGGAAGTTAAAAATCCACGAAAAGAACTAAGCAACTTATGATCTAGAGCTGGCAGCCATGATACATGCACTAAAAATGTGGCGCCATCACTTGATTGAAAGAAATTTTTCACTAATGACAGATAATAAAGGCTTAAAATACTTGTTGGATCAAACAAATCTTAACGCAAGACAAGATAGGTGGCTAACTTTCCTTAGCAAATAGATTTCGAGATTCAACATATTAAGGGTAATGAAACAAAGTTGCTGATGCCTTGAGCAGAAACGCCAAATAAAAATTTTTGGCAGCAATCAGCACATTTAAAACAGATCTGGAAAATCAGATTGAGGAAGGAATTAAGCAAGATGAAAATTATCAGAAGTTACATGATAAAGTTGCTGAAAATTTATCTGAAAATTTAATAACAGATTACAGCATTAATGAAAAAGGTTTAATGACTTATAAAAACAGAATTTATGTACCTAATGTGTCAACAGTTAAACTGTTGATTTTGGATGAAGTTCATAAAAGTCCTTATTCGGGACACCCTGGTTATCAGAAAATGTTAACTATGCTAAGAAAGGACTACTTTTGGCCCAGCATGAAGAATGAGGTGGATGAATACATAGCTAGGTGTTTTGAATGTCAGACAATTAAGGTTGAGCATCAACACCCAGCGGGCCTATTGCAGCCATTACCAATTCTGAAATGGAAGTGGGAAATTATAAATATTGATTTCATAACTGGTTTACCTAAGAATCAGAAACAGAATGAATCAATAATGGTGGTTGTGGATAAACTTAGTAAATCTGCTCATTTTATTCCGGTTAAGACTACTTTTAAAGCTGCTAACATTACAGATGTGTTTATGAAGCAAATCTTTCGCTTACATGGAATTCCAAATGTAATTATTCCTGATCAAAATTCCAAGTTTGCTGGAAATTTCTGGACAACATTGTTTAAAGGTCTAAATACTAAGTTGAATTTAAGCACTTCTTTTCATCCACAAACTGACGGGCACGCATAAGGGGTTAATCATATTTTAGAAGACATGTTAAGAATGTATGTTAAAGATCAGCCAACTAAATGGGAAGAGTATTTGCATTTAGCTGAATTTGCTTACAATAATCATTATCAAGTTTCTGCTAGACTTAGTCCATTTGAAATTTTATATGGAAGGAAATGTAGTACTCCTATTTCTTGGGATAATCTTGTTGACAAATTAATGTTAGGACCACATTTGTTAAGAGATATGGAACTAACCGTGAAATAGGTACAAGGAAATTTAAAAATTGCACAAGATAGACAAAAACGTTATGCAGATCTGAAACGAACTAAAAGAGAATTTCAGTTTGGAGATCATGTCTTTGTAAAGGTAAAACCCAAGAAAAGTTCTTTTAAGCTTGGGATTTGTGCGAAACTAACACCAAGGTACTGTGGGCCCTTCGAAGTCCTATCAAGGATTGGACCAGTTGCATATCAGTTGGCTCTACCATCTAACTTAAGAATACATAATGTTTTTCACATTTCTGTTTTAAAGAAGTATGTGCACGATGTTACTCATGTGCCGAATTGGAATGATATACAAGTGGAGCTTGAAGGAGATTTTCAGGTGGAACCAGACTGTATCCTCGACAGGAGGGAAATTATGCTCTGGAATCGTACCATAGGGCAAGTAAAGGTGCAATGGAAGCACCTTATCCCTGATGAAGCTACCTCGGAATTGGAAAGTAATATGCAGGCAGCATACCCAATTATGTTCCAAGAAGGTTCTGAGGAAGAATAAGCAACATCGAGGACGATGTTGAGCTTAAGTGGGGGTGTTTGTAACATACCCATTACTTGAAACATTTTATGTTTGAGAAAAACATTATCTTAACTTTTATTGTAAAGTTTTATATTTGGCCAAGTGGCCAAGGATTACTGTAGTTGCACAATGTTATTATTTAACTAAAATAAAATAGGAGACACTCACCCAAAGAGACTATTGAAAGAGTGCTTACTAACCCACTAGGTGGATGGAATCAGGGGTAGAAGGAAATGGACAAGTGGCAGCATCAGGAACTCAATAACTAGTTGTTGTTATGGGAAAACTCCCTTGAATTGTGGTCAAAGTTCCCTGAAAGATGGGACTGGAGCTTGAGGCTCATTTATTTGGAAACTGTACACTAAAAGACCTAGGCATCTTTTTAAGCCATCGAATTTGAGAAAAGGCTCCCACTTTTTCTGACGAGAAAATTTACCTTGCGATTCTGTTGTATGCACACAAGAGATTCGATGAGGGGAAGCTATGTTTTGAGTTGGATTGTAAGTCTTTTTCACTTCTGCTGAGTGCAGAGGTTCATTTTGAGGTGTATGCAAGTCTCCATTGATTGCTGGAAGTACAACCTGAGTGCCTTGCTTCTACACAGAGTCTTCTACCTAGTGTTTCAGTAAACAGGCTCAGGGGTCCAAAGGAGCAAGTGATATTGGCTGCTTCTTCTGGAGAAGGTTGGGAGGAACAGGCCTCTTTGGGTGTTTGTCGACCCTATCTACATTATCAGGTTCTACTTGTTATTTCATTTCCTAGTAGTTATAATTAATTGTTTTCTATAACTGTTGATTTAGGATTATTAGCTGAATATTATTACTATCATCATTCAAATGTAAATGATTGATTTTCTGAAATTTATATTATTCTGTAAATAGTTGAAGAAGTTTTATGACAGAGATAGAGTAAATTGCTTCCCTGTATTTTTCCACACACTGTTTTTGTGTCGGGCGTTGCTACAAAACATAAATATTTTAGCAACCATTGATTCAAGCTTCAATCCCAGTCACTAGCTATTCTTTCAAATACTATTTTAACCTTTGTAAAACATCGACGAATGTTGTTTTGGTTACCAAATAGTCTATCAAAATAACACTACCGAGAGCTTTCTTATCTTTTAAAAACTTAAAGACTTCAGTTAATCAATACACAAACCGATAGCAATTAGCCCTTTAAAAACGTAGTATCCCTAAAGTAAACAACATGAGGTCTAATGCCCAAAACACCAACTGTATTTTATAAACAAATTCGGGCTTCTAAAACCCTACAGAGTTACCTTTACATTTCATCAAGTACCGAGGGTGAAACCCCTCGAGCAAAACTGTAACTCTTCATCCGTTATAAACACAATAAAACATTGAAGAGCCCACACAGAGGTAGTTCGAGGATTCTATCCTCCCTACGTTTTCCATACAGCTTAAAAGAAGATTACAACACTGGTAAAACCAAGCTAAAACCAAAACCAATTATTCGGCTAAAACCAAACAAGGACCGACATTCTTGATAGGATGCACCTACAGGTAATCATCGAGGCTTAGCAGTTTTCAACACCATCTTCCACCTTGTTTCAAACATAGGAAGCCAAGCCGAGGAGCACCTGCCATATAAACACATAGAGTTGTTAAAATATAGAATACGAAGTTCAAAACCTAATTTCAATACAGTTACAACATTATCAACTTTCGTGGAAGAGCAAGAAAGAAGTTACGACTTACATGCTAGAGTTAAACTTTGCTTCTGAACCGAACACTCCTGCATCTGACGATAACCAGAGCCAAACACACCACTAGCAAACTCAGCAAAGGAAAGACTCGGCTCGTAGAGCTCACTGTGAAAGAAATACAAGTCATAGGTTGAGGTGTCGAACCCTGGGGAGGTGCCCCCAAAACATTTATGCAAACCCTAAGAACCCGCAGGCCTGTTGGCCTCTCCAACACCCCACTCCCAGCAAAATGAATGCTCAGGACTACGCCTTCTTTGAGCTAAGTCCAAAGACAGTTAGGGTTAGCATCACAACCCAGGAAACCATGTGAAGACCCGCCATGGGTATTCCATTAGACATTCCACCACTCACACTTTTAATGCACTTTATTTTCCATAGCTACCACTTTACGTAAGCCTGCCATCGCAATCATGCATCAATGTTAATGTTTCGATCTATTACATGGTTAAACCTTACAACTTTGATATGGTTTGGTCACGTATCAAAGGTCAAACCTTTCTTTATCCACTATCCATTATATATAGTAGGATGTGGAGCCCTTTTAATCAAACCCTTGCATATAGTATAAATACCATAGAGCACACATCAACAATATGACATAGCTAAGGTTACACTACTCTTAGGATTATAAAGATCCATTGTATAAATCAATTTAATAAATGGTAGATGCACATAGAGTATAGTTTGTAACTATCGGCACTTTCAACGTTGCCATATTAACACTAGTACATAGGTTTGTGCATATAGTGCATAACACCATATGTTTAGAAGTATAGTGTTAGCACAAAATCTTAGGTTGTGATTCTTTTCATACATAATTGCATGGTATAGATCATAATTATAGAAGTTTAATGGATTTATCCTTGAAGGCCAAGCTAAATACTTTCTATTATGACTTAGTACAATACAAGTGTAATACAAATAACATAAATGCTGAGAATGGAATATAACTATTAGGAAATCATATAAACAACTTTATATGGAATATAACAAAAGAACAAAACCGAAGAGGTCTCACGCTGGAATATTTTTCAAGTTATTCTATTTCTTTGTTTAAACATTGAAGGCTAACTGACATTAAATAGGACCTCCTTATACACTTCAGAAACAGTGTCGCTCTTACCTGCAATCTGCGACAGAAGTTCCAAATGCTTTAGCTAAATAGCTAAGTAAGCCTCGGGATATCCATAGGACCCCTTCATCATAAATAAGAAAAGTAAACAGTCAGCACTTATAATGAATTCAGTATCAATTCAAATCTTAAAGTAACAACATCTACACAAGTAACCATTTTTTATCTAAGATGCATAAACATCGAACAGTATCATAATATAAACAAAAACACTTTTCACATACTTTGTAATACAACTTGCACACATAATCGATGTAACATGTTATTACATCATGTCATCTAGATCAACAAACAAACATTTATTATCCTTCTGCATAGTAAATATAGCACTTAATGCTACTCTGAAAATTTTTAAATTTTTGTGATTTTTGGAATGTTACCCTCGACACTTATAATAGACTACAGCTAGTCTGTCATCTCTTTTCTTTTCTATCGGACCAGTTAGACCATACGCACCTCGACCATGGGTCTCTTGACTGTCCCATCGGTTTCCCTGCATTTTCTCTCTAGTCGTTGCCCCGTCCGCACGTCGGTTATCTTTGACGGCTTCACCGTTGGTTCCACTACTTTGGCCTTTCATGGAAACAATATTCCCACCTCGACCATTCATCCTTCCTCTGGTCGACGTGGTTCTTCTCTGTAGTTTCTCTTCTCCCTTCAGAGCTAACTAGTAGGATTCATTGACCACTCTGAACCTCGAGAAGCTCAACTCGTCATGTATAGCATACTTCAAGCTGTTCATATATCTCGCGACAGCTTCTTCTCCTTCATTGGTTTGTCCTGAACGAATCGACAGTCGATAGAACTCTTCTGTGTACTCCTTCATGGTCATCTATCTCTGTCGAAAGTTCTACAACTTCTGGAACAAGGAAATCACATAGTCGTTAGGAAATAAATTCCCCTTCAGCTTGGAAACCATCCTGTCCCAAGACTATCTTTTCCTTTCCTTTCTTGACTCTGTCATCCTGTACATTGTCCCGCCACAATGAGGCGTGCCCCTTTAACCTCAGAAATGCAGTTTTAACCCTTTTACGATCCTCTATCTGTTCTATGTCGAAGTATTTCTCCATTTCTCTGAACCAATCTATCAAGTCTTGTGGATCCATACTTCTTGAGTAGGTAGGTACATCCATCTTCGTCTTACCCCTCATCCCTGTCAGTAGCTTGATGAATATATCTTATGGTTCTTCGTTGGCTGCTTCCCGGTATTCCACTTCTTTGACTTCCTCGTCGTTTTGGTCAAGTGCATCAGGAATGCATCCACACCTTTGGCTCTCTTTGATCGCTGAGACCTCATTGGTCAAACTTCTCATTGTTCGCATGCACTCGTCGAACATTTCAAGATCAACTGTGACTGTTGCGCCACGCACTCTTCGTCATACACCTCGGACATTAACGCATCTTTGATCCATTTCAACCGCATTTGAAATATTCCCTTGTCCAATCGTAACCGGAATTTCACAGCTCGTGCATAGCTCTACCCAACCGCAGTTGGATTTGTCTACGCACTTGCAGGCTCTTCGGATTCAACTGCTCTATCGGATTCTGCTATGGGCTCTAATACCAACTGGCGCAAGGTAGTTCTGGTTGGACCCTCTTGCTTAACAATAACACGCAATAACACACAAGTGCTCACACAGATTGGATATGAACTGAATGCCATAAGATGTCTTCTATTAAACTGAATCAAATTACAATGTTTAACTTCAAAGCAAATGAACTAGTCGTCCATATCCTATTACAATGTACAGAACAAAACTATGTCCCTCAGTGTGGTTCTCCACTGTGTGCGATCTTCCTCCCTCTCATGGCCTCTACTGAATGAAAGTGCTTGATGAGCAATGGATTGACGATCTCCCTGATCCTTCGATGATCGATCTGTCGATCTCTTCCTCTGTGCCTTCGCACTGCTCTTATATTTTTCTCTACTCTTCCCGAGGTCCACTCTGATACCCAAGACATCCTTCCTCTGTCCCCCGAATTTTCTCTGAACCTACAGACCTACAGTTTTCAGTGCCCCTGGATTTGCAGTACAACCTCCTCCTGTGGTGACATATGGCGTGATCCCAACCACCTTCATAACTGCTCATAACTTCTTCAACAACCTCCACCGGCCAGGGAAATTTTTAGGGGTGAAATTTCACCAATTGGCTATTTTTCGGGCATTTTTTCAAAAAGTAAATTCGCTATTTGGTCATTTTTAGTCTCTAATGTCGCCTATATTTACATAAAATATGTTTTTTTTATCATAATATTCACCAAAATTTACAAGTTTTAGGATTAAATTGTATGTTTCAAATTTAATATTCACCTACCTATCTATATATATGTTTTTTCCAATCTGAGATAATCGCCTAGAATACTATACTTAAGTATACTATTATAATCCTTAAAAAATACCCTGCCAACGACTGTTGCCTTGAGTCCTGTATCTTTGACTTTGCTACAGTAGTCGGTCCCATCACTGTCCTCCACCATACTGTACTTTGTCACCTTCAACCTTACTTGTCGTCTTTACTTAGCTTCTACGGCTGCCAGTTTGCCCCGCCCTCCACGCTTGGCTTTCGCCGCAATCCGTAGGTGTCGTTGTTCAACAACATGTCGACCTTTGACGCCTCTGCTTATGTTCGTTGTCGTCTATCGAAATCATACTTGTCGACTCTCGACCTTTCTCCTGTCCACCGCATATCAACAGCTTCCTACTCGACTTCTTAGCTTCGCCTACCAACTCTTTCACACCAGTGGTCGTCGGCAACCCCCCTGGTCGACTTCTCCTATCGATCAACTTCGATTGTTTCTCCTAGGCTCCGATTCTCTTGCGTCAATATTATATACACATTAATAAAAGCATTTGAAATATCGAAATCTAAATACACATTGTATAAATTTGATATTAATACTTTTGGAATCGAAATTCACACATTTGGAAATGGAATTCACACCTTTGTATTTCAAAATTCAAACTTACATGGAAAAAAACATAGTTTTGGAATTGAAAATCACTTTTTTTTTGGTTTGAAAGTGATCCAAATACACACTCTTGAAAATTAATAATGCCACTTTCATAACCCAACAATTTTACACTTTAGAAATGACGATATTGACATTTTCATAGTTGTAATTCAAAGTATTTTAGTCTAGATTTTGCATCATTAATCCCTATCTAATGAAATAGGGGTTATTTTTTAAGGATGCACTTTTATTGGAAGGGATTGAGATAGAGAAAGAAAGCTTTTTTCCTCGTAACGTTTATGATTTCTATCATGTAAGCAATTGTTGGTAAGATTGAACTAATAGAATGCCCATGTTTATCGTTTTGGATAAATTGATGAGTGTTCCTTCACCATTGTCAATGAATAGAGAGCATGCACTAAAATTGCATAAGAATATGCTAGTAGAAGGCTTGGCCAAATCAACTTTTTCGTGGAGAGAACAATGTAGAATTGGCAAGTTAAGAGGTATATTGTTAATAGAATACTTTGAAAGATTTTGAATTGTGTTATTATCAAGATGCACCATTTCCTCTTTCCTTACAAAAAAAAATTGGTATTCTTAGAGTCGATATATTCTTAATAAAACACTTTCAAATATTTTGGATTGTGTTCTTATCAAGATGCAGCATTACCTCTTCCCTCACAAAATAAATGGTACTCTTAAAGTCTTTTTTTCATGAATTTGGATTCTAAAAAAAGATGACATTTAAAGATGGTTTCATGAAGTTGTATTCTAAAAAAAATGCCATTTAAATATGTTTATAACACATGCAGCCTATACGATCATTATTAACAATTAAATTAACCCTTTTGGGTTATTTGTGTTTATACCCATGGCTTCAAGTTTTACAAGAGTTAGAGAAAATTAAAGGTATTCTTGATAGTAATCTTTTTAGAGTTCTCTTCACCATTAGGGGAATTTTGAAGTAAAAATTGAGCCTCAAAACATAAAATGTACTATCAAAATCACCATTTAAAGAACCAATCACATTCTAGAGGATGACGTTATCTACAATAGTTGAGGTGGCATTGGTTGAGTTAAAGATGTTTATTTGTCCAATTTTAAATAATGAATGAAAACCCATAGTTAACCATATCAATGTTGTAAGTAAAGTACTCAAGAGTACTCTTATATTAATTTTGAATATAATATAAATGTACTAAAATACCTTAAAGTACTTAGAAAAAAAATACTCTTTATGTTTCAATATAAAATAAATAAATTGCAAATACCAAAAAAATGAATGCCGTATTCAAAATCAGAACTATAAAATTATTTTTCAATATATAATATATATCTTAAGATCCAAATGACTCTCATCTCAAAGTAGGTAGGTGAAGCATATAAATATAGAATGTTTCCCAATTTTAAAATCCAAATAAAACATTTAATAGAAAAACCCTCTCATCTCAAAATCGGTAGGTGAAGCATATAAATATAAAATGTTTCTCAATCTTAAGATCCAAATAACATATATAAAAGATATGGCTCGCTTATGAATTATTGGAACTCTTAGATTGTTTTTTTCTTTACTACATACCTAAGAAGATGAATAATGTGGGGTTATGTTTATGCCACTCTCAGTTACCAAAATGTACGAGGTCTTCTTCAATTAAGTAGATTTGGAAGACTTCTTTAAAAAAACACTTCTTCAATTAAGTATATTTGGAAGAATTCTTTAGATCTATCTAAATAGACAAATATATTTCTCTTATGCTTTTACCTAACTCACTAAGTAGGGAATTATATCATTTTGATAACTACATAGATAATAAAGAGAATATACAACTCCTTAAGAGGCCATCACGATGTCACATACATGCACATCCTTTGAGGGGTGAGGGTTGGTGGTGGGCACGGGAAATTTTAAGCATCCATAATTTTCTTAAAGTGTAAAATCCTTCATTAACCTTATTATTCCTTAAATTTCAAACTATAAAATGTTGGGCAATATTTTTTTAAAAATATTCAAACTTATAATGATTTTATATAGTTTTTCTACAATTTTGGCAATGTTTAGAGTAAAATATTTGTATGCTCTGAATTTGGGTGAATCATTTTAGAAAATTTACCCATGGACTGTATTTTGCCCCTAAATGTTTCCTTGAACGTGCGGTGACAAGGGTGTGCTTGGTGTACATCCAAGACAACATGTACCACAGGTTCAATGACTCCATTAATTTAAGTAAAACCTAAACTAAAATAGTGATGAAACTTTGGGGAAAAAAAGGGTGGAAGATAGCCATAAAACTTGTATATCTTATAACAAGAGGCTATTATTAATAAGGATTTAGTCATCAAGAGAAAAAATGCTAGAAAAACCAAAGCATGTAGAAGAATTGGAATGTGTAAAAATACCAAGTCATTAATTGAGTATAATCAACTCATGTGAATGGCCTACATTGGTCAAGTTCTTATCATATGAAGGCACTACCTTATCTTAGGAGGTTCACTATTGTCTATTTCCTTGAAATTCCATAATATGAGTAAATAAGGGATTCAAGTAGAGCTCATGGTGAGAACATTGTGGGAATCTAGTTCATGGATTGAAATCTCCAATAGTGGAATATGGCGAGTCTTTCATCCATGTAAATCATTCGAAAGGGGATTTTTATAATATAATGTACATAGTATGTCTTGGTTGTTCCTAATTGATAATGAGGGAGTCATTATGGGTGAATCATACCCACTTTAAAAGGATTTGATTTTGTTTCAAAATACCATGCAAAAAATTCCTTAGCAAACTTACGTGATTACACCTCTAGGCCTTAAGTTAAGGGATTTAAATCGCCATTGTTTGTCCTCTTCAAATTGAGCATATATGAATTTTTCATTGACCAATGCAGGTGGAATTTTTCTTCTTTCCTTTGACTACTTGAATCCAAGAATTTGGAATAGGTTCTACTTTAGTGGATAGGTATTTCTTCTCTTCTTTGTTGATTATTAGATCAATATGGAGAATAGAAAGTTCACCTAAATTGTTTAAGTTAGTATTTAATGGATTCAAGCTATCAAGTGGTTTTACTTTTTAAAAGTTCACTTTCAAAGTTTTGATATGAGAGGATTGTTCATATATCTTTCTTTGTTGTTCAAGAATGAGGCTTTATATTGCTTGCTCATAATTTTGGATAAAGAAAATATTTTCTTTCAAGATCCCAACTTGCTCTCCAATACTGCTAATCTATCATTGGAGGAGTTCTTCTTGCTTTTTCATAAATTCATGTTGAAATCTCTTTGATTTTTTGGGTAAGTCATTTTGTAAACCAATTGATGTGCAAAGATACTAATATTTATGCAAAGTTTAAGTGATTTCTCAATTCTAGTATGCATTACCTCTAAATTATGTGTTATTGATCAAGTAATTTAGCAACATTCATCATGGGCACACCTATCTTTGTGTTGCTATATTATTTTGGGCATTACCCATGTAGTGCTACTCAAGAATGATTTAAAATATGATAAATTTCCCATCTTTGCATTGAATTTTCTTTAAGGGAGTCTTGACCAAGATGGATCATGTCGATCATCATGGAGAGAGATTTCCTAAGGACAAACAAAATAATTTATCTTCTTTATCGATGGCATGTCACCAAAACATGGAACAAAGTTGTTGTAAGAATGAAGAAAGCGAGTTGTCTTCTCTATTTGTGTGATATAACCCATGGAAGGCATATATGGGGGTAAATATATGTAAATGTGTATGTACTTGATATCAAGGATTAAGACCAAAAATAATTCAATTTGGATCATCATCAACGGTAGAAAGATAGTACAAATTTAAGGAAATCCTATTACTTGATTTCATGATGTGTAAAACCTTTAACTACAAATATTTGAGGACAAAGATTTCTGAAGGAGGGTACTATGATCTAACACAAGGGGGGCATATATGAGAGTAAATGTATATGATATGACATCAAGAAGAGCCTTATATGAGGGTAAATATATGAAAATGTATATGTAATATGGTCAACCTAATATTGGACCACATGTGTAATGAGTTAGAATATGTATATATAGAAGACATGTATTATTTATTGAATGAACATGTGAATTGGATATATGAATGTATTGGGGTATTTGGATGAGTTTCCCATATTCTTTAAGGATTTATTCTATAACTAATCTCTCTTATCTATCTTGGAGTTGTGCTCGACATTTACATTTGTTATACATCGTGTGCACTCTGGTATATTATGCTATCTTAAGCATTTCAACCATAACATTGCAACAAATTAAAAACCAAATTATTTAAAAATAGAATCATAATTTATGAATTATTCATAGACAAATTCATAATATTGAAGTAGTCAAAGTCATACGGTTAAGCAAAATCAATGTTTTATCTTAAAATCCTAATGCTTACTTATTGTTTAAAATTTTACATTGCAATTTAAAATAGAAAAATATTACTATAGGTATATTACTATATGTATAACTAAATGTAGATCTACTAGTAAGGCTAGTATAAGATAATTTTCACCACTACTTAGGGGACTTTTTCATATTACAGTATTCCATTTGGACAAAAAATGTTGGAGCCACTTTTCAATGTGCCTTGTCCTATGTGTTCTGATATTTGGTTCACACATTTTGGCTTACCTTGATAACCTCATAGCTCATTCGAGTAAATGGTCAAAATACTTGGAATATATCTATACCATATTATTGTGCTATTGACAATAAAAATTAAAATAGATTATTATTAGCCTAGATCCATCTTAACTTTGCATCTCTTAAAATTATTTACAATATTGTGCTTATATATAGTGTGTGGATGAGAGTGATTAAAGCATGATTGAATGATTATTTGGTTATATTGTTTCCACCTCCACGTATCCTTGAATTCTAGTTTGAAGCATTTTAACCACACACTTTTTTTAAAGTTGAAATGCATGGAGCATTGAATTCAGTAATGTGGTGTTAAGCCCTAAATGTGGGCACACTTCCCCCTATATTGTGGTGCATTACATTAATTGATGTCGTATTTAAGGAAGAAAAAAGTGATTTTTCTCTCAATTTTTAACTGAGATCAGGTTATCAACTTGCTAATGAATGTTTCTTGGGACCTTTTGCGGGTGTTTGCATCTTGTTTGAAGCAAAATGGTCAGCTGGAAAGAAAGGGAGCATGAGGCTGATGATCTGTTGGCTGAAAATGACCAAGAGACTTTAACTGCATTGCGGGAATGTGGGTTATTGAGATTTTTCAAAACCAAAGGTATCCGCAAGCAAGAAAAACTTCTCACTCACATTATACAAATGTGGGACCCTGACATTCAAGCCTTTCGAGTTGGGGAGCATACCCTTGAGATTGAGCTCAAGGACATTCATTTTCTTATGGTCTCTCAAAGAGAGGGGCTTGGGTGAACTTGACAGGGTTCAAGGCCTCGGAAGCGAGCACTGATGCCTTGATTGCTCACTATTGTCGTCAAGGTTCTGGGAAGAAGAGCGGGAAAGTGGTCATCAAGGACGTTGTGGAACTTCCACTAAAAACTGTGTTGTTTACCATCACACGTGTGGTAGGTAGTACAAGTCCTCATCAGGCATCCCGTACACAAATGAATCTTGTTGTGGAGTGTATGGCACCAACACTGTTCAACTGGTGTGAAGGGATGTTATCTAACCTCAAAGATGTCGTGACCAAGTGTAAAAACGGAGAGAACCACCAATTCAGGTATGGGAGCATTTTGGTCACCTTCTTCTTGGAGAGGGTGCCACTGTTGCGTCCGCAGCTGACCATGCCCGTCCATCCACCCACCGAGCCATAGATGGGTCGATGGAGTAAGTATGCAGGACGGCTCGGGGGGCCACAACATTTAGCCTTTGGTGAGGACTTCTTTTCATGGCTCGAGGAGCAGATCGTGATGATCGAGGACTGCCCCTATGCAGGGGTGGACTTCCGCAAGGATATAGACTTGGCACTACCTGAGGATGAGGATTGGGATAACTCAGGTATGACCTTCATTAATGTATCTTTTTTTTTTTTTTTTTTTTGAATATATAATTTTTAATTGTTTTTTAGAATGTGTGAAAAAGACTTAATGTGTATGCATGTGTATGTCGCAGATCGAGGACCAAGGAGACCTGCAGGCTATTCATCGTTACGCTGAGGCGGTATCGAGCACCGAGTTGTTTTGGAGGAGGAAGAAGAGGAAGAGGAAGCGGAAGAGATGGGAGGGGTCCAATATATAGAGCGGAACCTACAGGGTTTGACCCTCGGAGTCCGTGCTATGAGGATGGATGATGTTCCTCTGCATCTTCAGCGGCATACCATGGGTGTGCCTCGACGTATTGGCCTACTCCTCCGTAGGGTGGCTAGAGCTATAGTTTGCTACCATCAGCAGCGTGAGGAATCTGAGGAGGATTGTGATAGATCTTTTTAGATCTCCTTAGATACTAGTATTTTACTTTTTTGCGGCATGTACACAATATGTAGGCTTGAGAGCCAAATTTTTTGTATGGGATTGGATCCCAAATTTTTTCTTTTGGACACTGTAATGTCCCCATTTTGACCCCCTTTGTATTAAATCGTAAATGATGTAAATATTGTAATTTAATCATGGTGAGGAGCTCAAGGCCAAGGCACCACCATTGATTTAACGTTTCATGTATCGGAAATTAAAAATAGATGCCTATGGTTCTTGTGCTAGATAGGCACAATGTAAATAAGACATCATGTAAATACGAATTTTAATGAAAATACCCACAACTAGCTATGCAATGCAACAAAGAGATGGGGCATGATTCTACAAGGAATAGGGAGGGAAATTATTCAAACCCTTGAGCCAATGGTGTTAATACATGTGTCAATAAGAAAACCCATAAACCCTCAACTACCCATTTTGGGTTATGGACCCAATCATTTAATTCTTCCAAGAGTTGGTTGAGGCAATTAATGCCTTGGGAATGAAGAGGTATGGCAGCCAATTTTGTGCATGGGAAAGCCATCAACCTGGGAATTCATGTTTTTTCTTCTTGGGCAAGAAAACACCCACGAAATGGTTCCCAAAGCCATTCTGAACCCATAGTCTTTTCTCTCTCACGCAGTCTGAACTACTGGGCCTTTTCCCATCACGTTTTCCACCATTTTTCCTGCATTTTCCATGCCTGGGAACTCGTTTTTGCATTGGACAGCAGCTGGGAGAGAAGGGCCACGATTTGGGACTGTTATGAAGGCCGTTTTTGCCCTAGAATGTCCATGGACGTTTTTCTAAAAATGGATTTGGCTTCCCAGGGTTGTTCCCCATCTTCTAGTTTCGTTTTTGGGTTTCCCACGTTTTTTCTGAAGCTAATGAAAACCCCATCTTTGGGTATCTCACTGTAAAAACGTTTTATCATGCCCAATAAGTGTGGTTCTGCTGTTATGTGCATCCCGGTTTTGATTTGAACCTGTGAGCAAGAAACTTGGACTGGTAGTGGACAGAATTGGCTTGATAAACCTAGTGGAGGGAGTAACCTCTCAAGAAGATCAAGAGGGCTTTGGCTACTTTTCTATGCACACCCTGAGAGCACTAGAAAGGAAGGTATGGCTTGAGGGACTGTGTGGCAGTGAAGAGAATACTTCCTTGTGTTGGGTGTGTAGGCATTGTGAGTGCCAAGCTGAATAGATCTTGTAGAGGTATCCATAGCTCTGTGGTTGAGCTCACTAGCTTATCAATTCTTCCTTTCCATTTCCTAGCAGCCTGATAAACCCAATTGTAGATTGGCTTGGCTCATCTTGGTGTATGCTTGTCTATGTGTGAGTCTACTGTTCCCTGGTCCCTTGTAGAGATCATGCCCAACTCGGGGGTGGAAGTTGCATCAAGAGGTTGATAAACACAACTGGCCTATGGTTGGGTGGAATGTTGCAGTTGCATAGCTAGTTGCTTGGGACTACTTTGTTAAGATAAGTATTCTCTTGTGTTAACTCTGCAATTATTATTTGATGAATATCTTGAATGTATGATGGATGCGTTATTGATATTATTCCGCTGTGTTTTTCTTATAATCATACATCCCATATGACTTTTATATTATGTGAATGCTTAGTTAAAAGTTGATGGGGCTAGATGCCCGGATTTAGTATCACGATCCTCTCTATCATGCTGGTATAATAGGAGGGGACGTTACAGACACAAACTTTATGTATTCAGAAAAACACTTTTTATATGTGATGATATATACATATGGACCTACTCTTATGATTTACCTATTTACAATGACTTGCATGTTTATTTTATGATGTATTCTTCATGTGTGGGCAAGATACCAATCCAAAATGTAGTTAGCTAATGAGTCAGCCACGTAATTGAATTCTCTTGGTATGTGTTGATATGAAATATAATTGAAAGATCGTTCCAAGAGGCGTACCCTTTGAAATAAGCGAAGTAAAATAGGATCGTAGACAGTGTAGATACAGTTCAGATGGGACACCACGAGTTGGGAGTCTAGAAAGACTGACAAGGATTCAATTCCAAGGGAAGCAACCTTGGTTAAGAGCCGAATGACTGCATGGTACTCTGCAATATTGTTGGTTGCGGGGCCCAAGCAAGTGCCTCCTGAAGATATCAACTCGCCAGTGGGAGAATAAATTACCCATGCTGCGGAAGCAAGGTTCCGGGTGTGTCGACTCGCACCGTCGGCAAATCCATAGTAGGCAGTCATCTGCGCATAGAAGTACAAGTCCAGGTAAATAGGGATACATAAGATCCATGCATACATACATAAAAGAGAAATGAAAACAAACTAAGTACATTATGTACAAAAAGTGTCTCGTGCACGATGAACCTATGCGTAGAAGCGTTTTAGGTACAGCCCATTGTAGGGTCGCACCAGCGGTGTGTCGTCACAGTCGACGAGTTCATAGGCTCCTTTCTCCAAAACACGTTTGACAACAAAGGGGCCATACCACATAGACTCTAGCTTTCCTTTTCCAAGTTTATCATGCATCTGGTCGTATGTGAGTACGAGGTCACCTTCGTTGAAAACCTGAGGTTGAACGAATTTGTCATACTGTGCTTTGACACACTTTTTATGGGCTTCATTGGCTAAAGCAGTGTCTCGGCGGGTTTCATCTAGCTTAGCTAGGTATAGAAACCGTTCTTCTTCGGAGGTAGTATTGGGAAGTAGCTCTATGGCTATTTTGAGTGACAGGATTTCACATTCGATTGGTAAGATGGCTTCCAGGCCATACACCAGTTGGAATGGTGTGAATCCGGTAGCACTTTTTACTGAGGTTCGGTATGCCCACAATGCCAAAAAAAGTGTTGAGTGCCAATTGGACTTATGGGTACCCACAATGCGCTAAATCATACGTTTTAGAACTTTGTTAATGGCTTCGACTTGGCCATTAGCCTGTGGGTAGTACAGGGTTGAGTTTTCATGACGAAAACCCAACTTGGCACTCAATTCTTCGATCATATGGTTCCTGAAGTGGGAGCCATGATCGGTCACGATGGATTGTGGGACTCCAAACCTAGCTATGATGTGGTTGAATATGAATTGTGCTGCTGTTTTACCGTCTTCAGCATAAGTAGGCATCGCTTCAACCCATTTTCTGAAACAGTCCACAACTACTATGACATAGCTATGCCACCCGGCTGAAGTGGGCTTGCAGTGTGTGAAATCTATACCCCATTTGGAAAAGGGGCCGAGGGAAATGACAGGATGAAGTGGAGCAGGATGCGAGCGTGTCTTACTGTGAGAGAATTGACAGGGTGGACATTTCTTAACCGTATCAATGGAGTCTTTGAAAATCGAGGGCCAGAAATATCCCGCTCGTAGTATCTTTTGGGTTGTAGCCATCCTAGAGAGATGACCACCACATGCTCCAGCATGGCAGTCATTAAGAACGTGTTCGGCCTCGTCTAAAGTCAAACAACGTCGAAGAATGGTATCAACACCACGACGGTAAAGGGTATCATTTATTATAAGGTAGTACTTGGCATGATGTCGGACACGTTGACATTCATCGCGGTTGAGGTCGAAGCGAAAACGTTGGGTTTGGAGATATAGTAGAATATCCCCGTACCATGGGTCGGACATGCTGATGAGGAACAACGATTCATCGGGAAGAGAATCGATGAGCTCAGGTTGCTCAGTAGCACGAGGTGGATTACAAATCAACTTGGCAAAGACCAAAGAATTCTGGATTTGGCTTTGGCAAATTCCATGTCAAACTCTTGTAGGATGACAATCCAACGGGAATATTTTCCCCCAAGTACTTGACGTGTGAGGATATAGTACATTGGATTGAAATCCGCTATGACAGTGGTCTGGCGGAGTAGAATGTAATGACGAAACCTCTCGACAGCGAAGACTGTTGCCAAAGCCAGCTTTTCAACATGTGAGTATTGAGTTTCAGAGTCAAGGAGACTCTTGCTAAGATAATATACCACATGTTCTATGCCGTTGGTGTCTTGTTGGACTAACACCATGCCAATGGTGGAAATCGAAGCTGCGAGATATAGAATGTAATCCCGTGTGTAGTTGGGGGGTTGAATCACAGGATATTTAGTTAAGGCTGCATTCAGATTATTAAAGGAGCATTGGGCTTCGTCATCCCAAAAGAAGGGGGTTTTATTCTTTAGAAGCCTCATATAGCCTTTTGTTATCTCGGCGAAATTGCAAATAAAACGGCGTAGAAAGTTTGCGTGCCCTTACAAACTTTGAAGTTCTGGTATGTTCGTGGAGGAAGGCAGGGCTAGAATAGCTTCTACCTTCGCGGGGTCCAATCGTATACCACTTTTGGAGATTATGAATCCCAAAAGTTTTTCGGCTTCAACGCAAAAGACGCATTTGTGTGGATTCAAACGAATATTGTAGCGATGGCACCTAGCAAAGATGGCGCCTAAGTGATTAGGATGATCTTCCCAAGTCTGAGAATGAGTGGGAAGGTCATCAAGATACGGTTCTGCAATATGTTTGATATCGTGAAATGCATACGACATCGCCCGTTGGAAAGTTGCCCCGGCATTTTTCAGGCCAAAAGGCAGCTTTCGATATGCAAAGATTCCCCATGGGCAAATAAAGGATGTTTTATGTTGGTCCGCTGGGAGTATCTCGATCTGATTATAGCCGAAAAAGCCATCCATAAATGAAAAGATGACACTCCCGGTGTAGTTATTGATGATCTGGTTGATGAACGGAGTTGGGTAGTTGTCCTTTGGACAAGCTTTGTTCAAGTCACGGTAATTGACACAAACTCTAATCGTACCCTGTTTCTTGGCTACGGGAACGATATTAGATACCCATTCTGTTAGTGGGACAGGATAGATAAAACCAGTATGCAAAAGTTTTTCGACTTCTACTTTGATAGCAGCTGCTTTACGGGGATGGACGGGTCGGAGTTTCTGTCGAATAGGTCAAGCACTAGGAAAAGTTGGGATCTCGTGGACCATGATAGAAGGATCTATTCCTGGCATCTCTTCATAACTCCAAGCAAAAACGTCACGGAATGTTTTAAAGAAGGCACCATAGAACTCCATTTCGATGGGAGTGCATGTCTTGCCGATATGAATGTTTTCCACGACACTAGGCTTCACTGAAATGTCGATGGGAGTGGTCGCCATGAGATTGGCCAAGTTTCCTTTGGAAAATATTTCATCAAATGAAGTGGGAAACTCGATTTGAACCATTCCAAGTGAAGTGCTGGGTTTGGTATCTAGCTCAATCGCATGGATAGTGGAGAAAGAAGAACGATGATGGAAGTTTCCCCAGGGTGGTTCATCACTGCACATAACCTCCATAATTGATTCGTCAGTAGGAAAAATCAATGTGAGAGGATCGATGAGTGGTGGGGATGAACTGGCCTCAAACGAGAGTTGTTCCACTGTGTGATGAATAGTAGGATTGACCCAATCAGTGGTTGACTGGATCACCTCATATGCTACGAGGTTCCTATTTAATGGCATGGATTTGCCATAGTTTTCAATCTCAGTCGGGCTCGGTATCACCCAAGAGTCATTGAATGAAGTGATACCTAATGATATCATGTTGACGGGATGTACGGGGGATCCGAGCTCCGGGAACACTCCGATAAGGGAGGAATCCTTCATAAGACCAACGCCAACGTCTTGGAAATGGTACCGAGGTTGATCCAATAATGGGACGGTGTTGGCGGAGTTCGAATGAGAGTCTAGGATACAGTAATCTATTTGATCTATGGTGACAATCTTCCCTTCATGAGGAAATTGTATGATTCGAAAGACAGTAGATGTTATGGTGGTCATGGCATAAAATCAGTTCTGACCAAGTAGAAGATTATAATCTAATGGCGCATCCACGACTTCGATGTGTATAGATACTGTTTTTTCCCCCAGTTCAACACCGATTGCAGGAATGAGTCCATAGGGTTGAAAACCGTGTCCGTCAAATGCTCTGAGAGTAGTGGGAGAAGTCGTGACTTCGAGTGAGCCTAAGGCTCTCCAACAATTCAAAGACATAATCGATGTGGAAGCACCCTCATCTAAGATAGTGCGATGTATGTTATTTCTACGGATCTTTGTATGAACCTAGAAGGCTAACTGATGGGAAAGCCAAGGTTTGACATACTCCAAGTTAAACATGATGGTGTTTGAAGTATCCGGGTCTACTGCCCCCAGTATTGAAAGTAAGGTTCTGCGCTGCGTAGGGCAGTGTTGAAGAACCTCGAGAGTCGACATCGCAAAAGGTGCTTGAGCTAGATCCTCAACAATGTTGTAATTTTGGGCAGCTCGCGCATTAGGATTGAATGTCGCCTTTCGGATAGTGCCTTGGCTGGGCGGAGCACTGTGTCTGTAAGCGATCTCTCAATGTGGAGATGGCCGTTAGGGGGAGGTGTGAGAGAAGGATCTTCGACGAGAGACTTGTCTTGGGCTGTCTCTAACAGTTTGTTTGAACTTGGGGGGTTTTCGTACGTCTTCGAACGAGTGGTTATATGAATCTCTTCATTACTCGTCATCAGGATTTCGCGATTTGCAAACGTCTCTCTGTGAGGTGGGTTGTTCAGGTTTCCCCCTTGTGGGGAGTCGTGGGCAACCATCTGCTGTTGCTATTGAGGGAAAGGGTCGGTTAATACTGCCGGGCGGGAGGATCCTTTAACGGATTTATTGACTTCATCTTTGTAGGGACAATCACGTGTATAATGATCGTCTTGGAAAATGAGGCAGGGAAACTTAGCCTTCCGACGTGGTTTCGGGTCGTTATGGGTGGGTTGTGGCTTGGGATTCTCCTGCTGGTTAGATGTTTTCTTGGATTTTCCACGATTGTTCTTCTTCTTTCCTCTGGATGGTTGTGACGTAGATTGAACTGCGTTCACCTTGGAGGAAATAGCAAGGGAAGTAGAAGCTTTTGGAATAGCCTGGGGTGGAGCGGAGGAAGTAGGAGCTTGTTTCCCCATCGGTTTGATGGTAGGCTGGGCCTTGATTGAACCGATAATACCATCTATGGGGGGTTCAATGGCAGGCTTAGTTGGATCAGTAGTAATGCGGGTGGCATGGGGAAGAAGCTCGTGTAAAGTGTCGGATTGGGTATATAACAAATCCATGTACTGAGCAGAAGATATGGCTTGTTCCACCGTAACGGGCCTGCGCATAGCAATGTCCCTGGCTATGGGAGGCAAAAAAGACTTTGTGAACCAATCAGCGAGTAACTGGTCCGGAATGGGTGCCTTGATTAACCTATGGCGTCGACGCCATTCGTGGATATGGTCCGAGATGTGCGTAGAAGTGGTTTGACACAACGAGGTTAACAGTTCTGTTCTAGTCTCATACCGGATGGGGAGCTGGAAATGGGTCAGAAACTGCATAGCCAAGGTATTAAAATCATGAAAGGAGTGTTGTGGCAGCTCAATGTACCATTTTGTTTCCGTGCTAGTAAGCGTGCGCTGGAAGAGCTATAGCCAAATGGAGTCGCCCATCAATGAGTTGGATGAACACCAGAGATGGAAGGTCATCACGTGGTTCTTGGGGTCTTCCTCGGGCTTGGCATCGAACTTAGGAATGTCCGATGGAAGTTTGGCTGGGATAGGTGGCCAGTGAGGTTCATGCCATATAGGATCATTAATAAGCGTCGACAAATCAGGTAAATCTAGCATGGCCAAGAAAGGAAGTTGACGGTTGGGCTGCGGGTATGAGTAGTAGCTGTACAGCGCAGGGATGCCTGAGGGGCCCTACACAACATATTGTTGCATGTTGTACCCATACATGTTTCCCGCAAGGTACTGCTGGAAGTTCTGGGGGTAGTAGGTCATCTGGTTAACCGATTGTGTGTTGGAATTCATTGCTTGACTGGGAATCACAGTGGTAACCAGTTGTTGGACGTTCTGCTGAGTGGAGATGGTGGGTATTGTACCCTGGGGTTGTTGTGTCCAAGGAATGTTTGCATCTCCTTGTTGGGGAATGGTTCCCTAGGGTTGTTGGGTCCCAGGATTGTTACCACTACTTTTAGTAGGTGGAGGATTTCGCATACCAGGGTTAGGGGGTGGCTCCAAGAATGGTGTCCATGGAATATGGGTTCCACCTTGATGAAGAGGTGGAGGTTGAAGAGATGGGTTCCATGGAGTTGTTGCAGCTGAAGGGTAGGGGAAGCCAGAATTCAAGTTGGGGGGAATTTGAGGTTTCCCCCCAGCTGGGTTCCAGTTTCCAAACAATGAGTACCCCCTACTCTGTGGGATTTCAGATCCCCAAGAAGGAAGCATGCCTGACGAGGGATGTTGAAGATGAGGCCCGGTTGGAATACCGGCATAAGGTTGTCCACTTCCAGGTGTGTTAGACATACCGAACTGAGCATATGCTGTTGGTTGGGAGGGTTGTTGAATGGTGCCAGTGGGGGCGTTAACGAGTGGGAATCCTCCAAGTGAAGGGCCTTGTTGAGCCAGTGCGACAGATGGAGGTGTTGGTTGAATCGTCTCGCTTTGACTGGTACCGAGGGGTTGCCATCCAGCAGGTGGATTGGATGGTCCTATGGGAGGGGGTTGGTGACTAGGAGCAGCGTTCCCAACAAAGGGTTGTCCTCCTATATGCTGGGTTGATGGCCCGCTAGGAGGGGGTTGGTTGTTGGGATTAGTGGTTCCAATAGTCGGTTGTCCACCTCTTGAAATGGTGTAGACAGTGGCCGAAGGTGAACCTCCAGTCAGTATGGATGATCCAACAGTATGACTTGATGTTCTTCCGACACTAGAAAGGTGAGATAGTGTCGATTGGCCAACGACGCCAAAGGTGCCGATTTGTGGAGGGGGTCTTCCATATGTTACAAGCGGGGACGGAGAAATTACTAGGTTATCCCTCATGGAATGTGCGCCAAACATACTTGACGGTAGTAAATGTGGGGAATTTAACTGAGGGGTGTCGGGAGTTTCGTCCATAGAGTCTTAAACAGTAGGAGGACCATCGAGGACTGGGTCCAGGTTTGTATCCTGGAAAGGGTTTTCGGGGTCCGGAGGGAAATGAGGTATAGTGATATTTGAAGGTCCGGAACCATCTGCATAGGAGTAATGAAACTCTGTGCTAGACGGAACGTTGGGAGCCTGATAATCTGGAGGATAGGTAGTAGGGGGATATCTAGAAGCCGTTGAGAGCATTTGCTCTGTATCACGTTTAAACTGTGCCAACGCTAAAGGGGAGTTAGCTAGACTAACCATACTAGATTGGATTGAGGCCATGATCTTGTGTCCCGAAGGGAGATTCGGGAGGGATACAGTACGAGGTATGTTGCTGGAAGAACCGGTTTCTTGTGGATGAACACTGGATGGCACAGTGATAGCAGGTGGAGGTTCCGTCTAGGAAGCGAGAAAGTCATAGTCAGGTTCAAAAGGTGTATCAGGAAGTTGGGTTTCTTCAATAATTTCGACGTATCCACCTGGGACTGTAATCAATTTGGATATATCTTGGTCGGATCCTTCGGTGGTGCCAACAGATCCTTCCAGAACATCGTAGAAAGTATCTGGTGGAAGGGTAGTGCTGACATCGGGGAGGATGATGGCCTCCGGTCTAGTATGTTGGGTAGTGCTATTTTCAGCCGCTGCAGTGTTATCCACTGTGACAGGTAGATCTGGAATAATAGTGGGTGAAGTGACAGTTGGAATCTTAGGTGTGTGACTGGTTGCAGAAATTACAAAGGGTCCTGAGACCGTATTGTGAGTAACATTTACAGGCAGAACTAAAGATGTAGTGCGGATTGGCAGTGGAATGTTCCCACGGCTGGGAGGGACGGGAATACGTGATGCAAGTGGACCAGAGGTCCGTGGTGGTGGTGGTGGGCTTCATCCCTGTACTCTTTGTGATCTCTGTGGTTCAGACATACTGGTAGGAATACAAATTCCGGGGGCAGTCTCGGAAAAAAGAACTCAAAAACCCTAATGTAGATGAGTGTGCAAAAGGGGAGCTAGAAAAAACAAGGCTCTCAGGCCAAAAAGCAAGCTCTAAAAAATATACTGAGACCGGTGTTGCAGTAAGCGAGCTGAGAATAACAATGGCCAAAATGCCAACAAGCAATCACTAAAAGAAAAAATGACCCTCTATGAAGATGAGATAACAAGCAAAACCTCCTAACTAAGAGTTGGAGACCTCAACAAGTTGTATCCTTTGCAAGGTGATGAAATCCAAGTCGAACAATACAATGTGAGAGACTAATAAGAGAAGGATGTCCCTCTACCGAAAGGGATCCTGGGTAAAAGAGCCCTAGTACAAAAGTCACTAAGCTACCTCGTTCATGACACGTTGGAAAAGGTTTTCGGTGCTTCTTCCTTATCACCCTTATATCACCAGTATGGTGGCTAGAGAATACAAGGAAGGCAATGATCGATGTTTCCTTAGGGCTAAATGGAGTGCGGCATTCCATAGAGTCCGTCCGGTTCTCGATCTCGCGGCAGTTTAACCCCTGAAACAACAAGAAGCCCCTCCACAAACTGGTGTATGACCGTGTCAACAAATACTAGAGGATTTTGGTACCCTAGAGGATAACAACTATGTCTTAGATGATAATGACAAGGGGGAATTATTTGGATGCCTCAACAAATTATTTTTCTCCTCAAGCGAGGTTATGGTGTGTTTAGTTAGGGGGTGTAAATTTTAGTGGTTGTATTACTCAATCGGGTAAATGGACGTGAAACTTGGTGATGTTGTGACGACCCAAACCATGCAAATGAGAATGAATCAAAATGAGCCTTTTATTCGATGAAATCTAGCTACAGAAAAGAGAGAGTTCTTCGATCACCATGCGTGAAATTTTCAAAAACAATGAAAAACCACATCAAAAACAAACTTTTGTTTTTCTTTTTCTAAGTAAGCCAAACTGAAATGAACAGTACTTTCAAATATAACTGATTTACAACTACAATGCTTCAAGATGAGAACTTATGTGGCAAATGCAAATAGATTATTCACTCCTAAACGTGCGAGAGAAGAACTAGATCTTTTCAATTTCAGGAAAGACAATGTTCTTAAAAGATGAATTCCAATATTGATTTTATAACATAAATGGACAAGATAGCACTTGTAAGAACAGTGTGGTCTTAAAAAATATTATAATCAAAGGAAAGAAAATAGTGACCAAAAACTTGATTATAAAGAAAGGATCAAGATAATGCAAAAGGTAGGGGGGAGATCTATGTGTAGATTATGCCACTAACTTAACAAATTTAAACTCAAACCAACAATGTAAATAGACCAAAAGACTTGCAACTGGATGATGGTGATAGTAGAAGTAGACAAGCAGTAATTGGGGATGAGGTTGTAAATATGATGATAATGGCCATCCAAGAACCCAAGGTTGGGATTTGTCTACAAAGCTTACACAATCAAGTGGAAACATTGTGGCTAGGCAAGTTGCAGGATGTGTATAAGCAACAGGAAAACCAAAACAATGCAGAGAAGGTCTAAATGACCTATGAAAATCAAACAGTATAAGCAAAAACCAAGAAAAATGCAGACACTACCGCGTGGTCTCTACTAGCTAAGACGCGGTACTGGTACACTACCGCGCTCTAAGGAGTGTTAGGGGCACGGTAATACCGCTCTGGAGGGAGTTATATGGGGGTAGTACTGCTGCAAAGGGTGCAAAAAAGTGCAACTTTTGAGAAAATTTTTGAATTTTCCAGGGGTGTTGCAGGCCCATAGGACTCACTGATCACAAAGGGAGAAAAGCTGTATAGAGAAGGAGTGAATAGAGGTCAAAGAGACCAAAATCCAGTAGTAGTTTGAAAAGAAATACAAATCACAATCAAGGATGGCTGAAAGTGAAATGAATCAAACAAATGGGGTTCAAACCAACAGAGTCGCCAGTTTTTGTTGTAGATATTTCTCCCTACAGATAGGTAGAAACTCTCTTAGGTTAAAGTAGATTCGATTGACTTTAAATTAAGACAAAAAGATAACAAATACTACCTTGAATTCCTAGATTCAAACAAATGCTTCAAGATTATATTGTTGAAAGAGATAGAAGAGATTTAATCTGACCTTTGATTTAGTTGCTTGTCCTAGTTGTTCCTCCTATCCTCAAGTCCTCGCGAATGAACCTGTTGGGATGAATCAAAGTAAAAGCACATACAATCCTTCTAGAAACTTGAAATATATGTCAGAATCTAAACCTATAATAGAAACAAATCATGTAATTGAAACAACATCAACACACACAATTTGGAAAACAAGATAAGTTATATTTTTATTGCAAACTTGAAGTTACTTACAACAGTTGCTTGATGTCCAAGCCAACTCCCAACTCCAAGTGCTTTCTCCTCTAGCTATCTCCACAAAGATCTAAGACCATAGGTTTGATATCTCAAAGAGTCCTCCCCTTTGCTCATGGAAGGCCCTTCTCTTATAGTGTGTAGGAGGATTAACCAACAAGAGAGAAGAATGGATCTTAGGAGTGTTTAGTGGATTAGGTCCACTAATCAGAGAAGGTGTTAGGATGGAATCATAGCTGTCAATCCCAAAAGAATCTCTTGAAATTTAGGATCCCACAGTCCATGGCAAAAGGCTAAAAAGAGACTACCTCACCCCTAAGCCTGAGCATAGGGCGGTAGTACCGCGCCCAAGGCAAGGAGCATAACACGGTAGTACGGACTACCGCACGCCTGTATGTGTGCAGGGAGTGGTAGTGATGAAAGATAGGTCTCAGTTAGGTTGCTAGATGAGTTTATCTTTAGTGTTCAATCATTACTTTTCTCTTCTGGGTGTTTTTTAAGCAATAGGGGAAGTGTCGTCAAATGTTTTTATTGTGAAGATGTGACATGGTGAAATATTGAGGTATAACAATGTAGAACAATTGGAATGTGCAAAAATACCAAGTCATTGATTGAGTATAATCAACTCATGTGAATGGCCTACTTTGGTCAATTTCTTATCATATGAAGGCACTACCTTATCTAAGGAGGTTCACTATTGTCTATTTCCCTAAAAGTCCATAATATGAGTAAATAAGGGATTCGAGTAGAGCTCATGGTGAGAACATTGCGGGAATCTAGTTCATGGATTGAAATCTCCAAAAGTGCGATATGGCGAGTCTTTCATCCATGTAAATCATTTGAAAGGGGATTTTTATAATATAATGTACATAGTATGTCTTAATTGTTCCTAATTGATAATGAGGGAGTCATCATGGGTGAATCATACCCACTTTAAAAGGATTTGATTTTGTTTCAAAATACCATGCAAAAATTCCTTAGCAAACTTACGTGATTACACCTCTAGGCCTTAAGTTAACGGATTTAAATTGCCAATGTTTGTCCTCTTCATATTGAGCATATATGAATTTTTCATTGACCAATGCAGGTGGAAGTTTTCTTATTTCCTTTGACTACTTGAACCCAAGAATTTGGAATAGGTTCTACTTTAGTGGATAGGTATTTCTTCTCTTCTTTGTTGATTATTAGATTAATATGGAGAATAGAAAGTTCACCTAAATTGTTTAAGTTATTATTTAATGGATTCAAGCTATCAAGTGGTTTTACTTTTTAAAAGTTCACTTTCAAAGTTTTGATATGAGAGGATTGTTCATATATCTTTCTTTGTTGTTCAAGAATGAGGCTTTATATTGCTTGCTCATAATTTTGGATAAAGAAAATATTTTCTTTCAAGATCCCAAATTGCTCTCCAATACTGCTAATCTATCAATGGAGGAGTTCTTCTTGCTTTTTCATAAATTCAAGTAGAAATCTCTTTGATTTTTTGGGTAAGTCATTTTGTAAACCAATTGATGTGCAAAGATACTAAGATTTATGCAAAGTTTAAGTGATTTCTCAATTCTAGTATGCATTACCTCTAAATTATGTGTTGTTGATTAAGTAATTTAGCAACATTCATCATGGGCACACCTATCTTTGTGTTGGACTATTATTTTGGGCATTACCCATGTAGTGCTACTCAAGAATGATTTAAAATATGAGAAATTTCCCATCTTTGCATTGAATTTTTTTTAAGGGAGTCTTGACCAAGATGGATCATGTCGATCATCATGGAGAGAGCTTTCCTAAGGACAAACAAAATAATTTAACTTCTTTATCTATGGCATGTCACCAAAATATGGAACAAAGTTGTTGTAAGAATGAAGAAAGCGATTTGTCTTCTCTATTTGTGTGATATAACCCATGGAAGGCATATATGGGGGTAAATATATGTAAATGTGTATGTACTTGATATCAAGGATTAAGACCAAAAATAATTCAATTTGGATCATCATCAACGGTAGAAAGATAGTACAAATTTAAGGAAATCCTTTTACTTGATTTCATGATGTGTAAAACCTTTCACTACAAATATTTGAGGACAAAGATTTTTGAAGGAGGGTACTATGATCTAACACAAGGGGGGCATATATGAGAGTAAATGTATATGATATGACCTCAAGAAGAGCCTCATATGAGGGTAAATATATGAAAATGTATATGTAATATGGTCAACCTAATGATGGACCACATGTGTAATGAGTTAGAATATGTATATATAGAAGACATGTATTATTTATTGATTGAACATGTGAAATTGATATATGAATGTATTGGGGTATTTGGATGAGTTTCCCATATTCTTTAAGGATTTATTCTATAACTAATCTCTCTTATCTATCTTGGATTTGTGCTCGACATTTACATTTGTTATGCATCGTGTGTACTTTGGTATATTATGCTATCTTAAGCATTTCAACCATAACATTGCAACAAATTAAATACCAAATTATTTAAAAATAGAATCATAATTTATGAATTATTCATAGACAAATTCATAATATTGAAATAGTCAAAGTCATACATTTAAGCAAAATCAATGTTTTATCTTAAAATCCCAATGCTTACTTATTGTTTAAAATTTTACATTGCAATTTAAAATAGAAAATATTACTATAGGTATAACTAAATGTAGATCTACCAATAAGGCTAGTATAAGAGAATTTTCACCACTACTTAGGGGACTTTTTCATATTACAGTATTCCATTTGGACTAAAAATGTTGGAGCCACTTTTCAATGTGCCTTGTCATATGTGTTCTGATATTTGGTTCACACATTTTGGCTTACCTCGATAACTTCATAGCTCATTCGAGTAAATGGTCAAAACACTTGGAATATATCTATATCATATTATTGTGGTATTGACAATAAAAATTGAAATAGATTATTATTAGCCTAGATCCATCTTAACTTTGCATCTCTTAAAATGATTTACAATATTGTGCTTATATATAGTGTGTGGATGAGAGTGATTAAAGCATGATTGAATGATAATTTGGTTATATTGTTTCCACCTACATGTATCCTTGAATTCTAGTTTGAAGCATTTTAACCACACACCTTTTTTAAAGTTGAAATGCATGGAGCATTGAATTCAGTAATGTGGTGTTAAGCCCTAAATGTGGGCACACTTCCCCCTATATTGTGGTGCATTACATTAATTGATGTCGTATTTGGTCCATTATTTGTAATTGTCATTAGTATGGTTATATTAATTATGTCAACTTGGGTCAGTGTGTTGTAATTGTACCTCTTAATCTCCTATATATAGGAAGGAGATCTTTTCATTTGAGCATATTATCTTGTCATGTCTTGTCTTGTGTACTTAGTACATTGTATAAGGAGGTTCCCCCCTTAAAGAGGATTTCTATTTATCTATTTTATTCATTAAAGGCATGGAGTACTCTTTCTAGTCTATTTATGCTCTTTTCATGCTCTTTTTGGAAATTTGTTGCTTAACATTTGGTATCAGAGCTTGGACACTTCCAAAACAAGTCATATTGGTATTTTCCCTATATATATATTTTAGGGTTCCAGATAGTGAAACTTGGAACCCATCTAGAAAATAGGTTGAGATACCTCTGGTAAAATTTTCCGATCATGAATCATTACAGGTTCGAAGGTATACCCTCGGGAAGTTAGGGTTTCTAACTAGCCCAAAAGCTAGTCTCAAACAGGTGTTCTAGGGAAAATTGTTATATACGGATGATGCAAGATCCAAATTGAGTGAGACCAGTTGCATAAGAAAGAAGATGGAACGTAGTATATGTGGTATCATATTCAAAATTATATTAAAAAAATTGGAGATGTGGCAGGTCATACACTCTTGCTCTTCTGAAAATACCAAAATTAACAAGTGTTCGGAAAATAATCACTTTTTTTGGCACATCCAAATTCGACAAGAATTGCGGCATTGGAGAGAGAACATATCAAGCTACCAGAGGCCAATATTTAGAATCGGAGGGGCCGAGAGTTTAGGGTTACCTCAGTTGAAAGGTCGGCTAGCAAATCAAGGTTGGAAAAAGGTACATCATTTTAAATTTGAATAAATTTTAGTAGAAGGATCTATTTAAGGTGAACCAAAGGTGTGATATCTATTCATACTATTCAAAATTCCACCAAATGGTAGTGGAAAAAATCACACTCCACTCAAACCACCAGAGGATTCATCCTTGACCTACGATCAAAGTGAAGAAATATCTTTTAGGGTGTACAAGTTGGAAGATATGATGAAAGGGACTGTGAGAATGGTTGATTTAGTTAACTTGGAAAATAATATGGTTAGTACAGAGGATGACAAGGGGATGGCTATAAAATAGGATCTATAATATTTGAAGATACTACTAAATGATATAATACTTAGCCTTCCTACACAATCGTCTACTCAAGAAAAGGATAAGGAGGAAAAGGGGGACATTTTCCAGTCATGTATTGAGAAAATTGAAAAAGAGTTAGAGAATAAGAGGTTTGAGTCCCCAAAATCTAATTATCTACTCCATTGTCATGGGTTCAACTCAAGTACAAAGAACTAATTCATTCCCAAGATTGACATGAGAAATTGTGATGGAAATGATCCAATAACATGGATATTCTAGTTGGAGCAATTCTTTGATCTACACCAAGTGCCAACTTTGAAAAAGGTAACTATTGCATCATTATATTTAGAGCCTGATCAATTTGTATGGTAACAATGTATTTGTGACCATAAAAAAGGACTTTATTATCTCTTGGTCTATATTCATAGAAGAATTGATTGCACATTACAATGATATTAATAGCAACACTTTCTTTAGTCAGTTGATAAATCTCAAACATAAAGGTCTAGTTATAGATCACATCAAGCAATTTTAGAAGTTAAGTCTTCGAGTGGAGAATGTTTCAGAAGATAATTTGTTGGATCTCTTTATGGACACTTTAAAGGATAATATTCAACATGAAATACTTATCCTTGAACCTAAATAATTGTATAATGCTTTTAGTTTGGCAAGAAAAATTGAATGTAAAAATATGGCGATGACTTCTAGAAGGACCACCTCCAACACATATAGAGAGAATAATGTTCCTTCTTCTAACACACCTCAAAGGTTGGCACCTCAACAAATGGATGAAAGAAGAGGAAAAGTTCTATAATTTAATTGTGACAAAAACTATAGTAAGGGACATAAGTGTGGCGAGAAGAAATTAGTCTACATAGATTGTGAAGAGGAAGAAGACAAAGAACAAGAACCTTCTTAAGCTAAAAAAATACAAGAGATTTCTTCCGAAGATATTAATCCCACCATATCCTGTCATGCATTGGATGGAATTAAGACTCCTCAAACTCTCAAGATCGAAGGATATCTCAAAAAGAAAAAGGTAACAGTGTTGATTGATTCTGGTAGTACTCATAATTTCATTCACTGTAAATTAGTCAAAGTTCTGAATTGCTTTGTATATCAAGCAGTAGAGTTTCAAGTAATGATTGCAAATGGAGGAACTATCAATTGCTCAAGGAAATTCCATAATATCAATCTTACTATGGGTAATATGTATTGAATAGTCCAATGATTGTAATTACAATGGGTAGTGTTGATGTTTTCTTAGTAGTTCAATGGTTACAATCATTGGGAACCGTGGATTTTAATTTTTAGAATATTTTCATGAATTTTTTATGGGAAGGAAAGGAATATGAATTAAATGGTATCATGGGGAAACCAAGCAAGGTGATAATCTCTAATGGTATGACAAAATTGTTGGAAAAGGGACATCAAGGTGTAATTGCATAATTATGTTCATTAGATGTTCAGACATCTAAGACTCCTATTTACCCATATCTCCAAAGGGTCATTAATAAGAAGTCCAAGGTATATGAAGATATTCCAAAAGGTATTCCACCTGTTCGAGATTTTGATCATGCTATTCACTTAATTACAAGAAGTGTTCCTCTTAACATCAGACCTTATAGATATCCCCGTGGCCAAAAGAGTGAAATTGAGTATATGGTTGAAGACAAAATACAATACAAGATGCTTTAAATGAAAAGGTATCCTTCATATATATAGGAGACAAATAGGTAAAATTACAACTAATGGACCCAAGCTGACATCAATAATATAATAATACTAATGACAGTTACCAGACTAATGGACCCAAGCCGACATCAATAATATGGCAATGCTAATGTAATGTGCCACAATATAGGGGGTAATGTGCCACCATTTAGGGCTTAACATGCCCCTCCCCTTCACACAAGTGTTGTCCTCAATGATTGGCTAGTTACGGAGGATTTTGTATGAAGGGTTAATATTCCCATGTTGAATCTTCTATTTGATAAGTTCTTCCACTTGATGAGGTACTTAATAATAACCTGATTTTGTAGTTGTTTGGTCTTTGTTTCAGTGATTTGTTTAGGTTCCAATATGAATTTTCCTTCTTCATCAAGCTTCAGCAAGATAGTTTGAATTGGGATCTTGTCTCCTATTACCTTCTTTAAGAAAGAAACATGGAAAACTAGGTGTACCCTTGAAGATGAAGGGAGCTCCAATTTGTAAGCCATACTGCCAATATTTTGCAAAAATTTATACGGACCGTAGTACTTGTGTGCTAATTTATTGTTCTTATTTATTTTCTTGAGGGACATCTATTTGGAAGCTTATAGCCTCAAAAATACCCAATCCCCTTCTTTAAAACTCCTTTCACTGTGATGTTGATATGATTGTTGTTTCATCCTATTTTTCATATAACCAAGCTTCCCTTAAATATATGGAGAGCTTCTTGCTGGCGCTCGAGGTGATCCTCCACAGCTTGAACTTAAGATTTTGACTTCAAGGGATATGTGATAGATGGAGGTTGGTACCCATAAAGTATCATAAATGAGGACATTTTTTATGACGTATGGAAGGAAATATTGTACCACCATTCTTCCAAAGATAACAATTTCAACCACTGTGTTGGTTGATTAGATGCAAAGAAATGAAGATTTACTTCCAAGAATTTGTTCACTGTCTCATTTTTCCCATCGGATTGAGGATGATAAGATGAACTGTAAACCAACTGGCTACCCAAACAAGAAAATAATTTAGTCCAAAATTTTCTAGTGAAAATTGGATCTCTATCACTTACAATAATCTTCGGGTTCCCATGTAGCTTTTGAACCATTTCCATGAATGTTGTGGCTACTGTACTTGTGTTAAAAGGGTGAGAGAGTGCACACAAGTGTGCATACTTTGTGAGTCTATCAACAAACACCATAATAACATTCTTCCCTTCTGACTTGGGTAGAACTGTGATAAAATTGTTAATATTTAATATGCTAAGACTGAAAATAGCAGTATTACATTCCATTTCACAATAATAGCATATACAGGATCACTGAAGAAACAAAAAGCATAGCATAAACACAAGAGACACAGATTTATCCTGGGAAACCCTCATGGGGTAGAAAACCCAGTAAAGCTTCCTCAATATAGATGACCAGCAATACACAAAGATGCAAACCAAAGATATGATCTCCTCCTCCACCATAGCAGACCTCTCCTCCACAAGTGCTCCTTTCTCAAGTGAGTGTGTGTGTCAAATGAGGAACACACCTCCTCTATTTATACACTACACTGACATGTATTTTACATAGGTACACGTAGGCTCGTATTTAACCAATGGGTTAAATACCCCACTACAACTGACTGGGCCGACCCCTCTAGGGTGGTCTAATAACCCTTTGACCCACATAACATATACAGGGCCGACCCCCACTAGGGAAGTCTAATAACCTGAGTTACCACATTCCGACGGAGGAATAAACATCTCCGGATATACAATAAGATCTTCACGGAGGAATGAAACATCTCCGGAATAATAAAGTACAAATATAATATTCTTTGAAGTTACAATATCTCAACACTCCCCCTTAACGAGAAGGATATTATAACAACATCTGCACGAGCAAGGAGTCATCAACATCATACATGATACATCTATAAATCATTGGAAGCTTTCTCAACATCATCAGTAACTCAAGCAGTTACTGGAACATCTTCAATACTGGAACATCGACATCTTCAGTATTGAGTCTTTATCTTCTGTAGCACTTGAATAGCTGCAACAATATCATCATCTGGATCCTCACGATTATCATCATCACACGATCATCAACATCATCATCTCACGATCATCAGCATCGTCAGCACACGATCATCAGCATCGTCATATCACGATCATCAGCATCGTCATCTCACGATCATCAGCATTGTCATCACACGATCATCAGCATCGTCATCACACGATCATCAGCATCGTCATCACACGATCATCAGCATCGTCATCTCACGATCATCAGCATCGTCATCTCACGATCATCAGCATCGTCATCACACGATCATCAGCATCGTCATCTAGATCATCATGATCAGCAGCATCGTCATCTAGATCATCACGATCAGCAGCATCGTCATCTAGATCATCATGATCAATAACATCGTCATCTAGATCATCACGATCAACAACATCATCAATACAAGTATAAATATCATTAATACAAGTATCCTCATCAATACAAGTATACACATCATCAATACAAGTATCCTCATCAATACAAGTATACACATCATCAATACAAGTATCCTCATCAATACAAGTATACACATCATCAATACAAGTATCCTCATCAATACAAGTATACACATCATCAATACAAGTATACACAATAGCATCATACTCTGCAACACACAAGATCCAATTACGGGATGATCAATCCCTCTCACTTTAGGACATAGGTCCAAGGATGATACAATCCTGATCCGCTTACGGGATGATCAGTCCCTCTCAGTTTAAGACAACTCTCATGTCCATGGATGATGCAATCCAGATCAACTTACAGGATGATCAATCCTTATCACTTTAAGACACCTCACCATGTCTAGGGACGAGGCAATCCCAATCTATTTACTGGATGATTAGTCCTTATCACTTAAGACATCTCACCATGTCTAGGGACGAGGCAATCCCAATCTATTTACAGGATGATTAGTCCTTATCACTTTAATACATCTCACCATGTCTAGGGACGAGGCAATCCCAATCTATTTACAGGATGATTAGTCCTTATCAGTTTAAGACATCTCACCATGTCTAGGGATGAGGCAATCCCAATCTATTTACAGGATGATTAGTCCACTCAATCTCATTTAGGACTATCCTTCCTTTCAAAATTACCGGATTTACTGTCCAAGGATGATTTAATCCTTTCAATTCATTTAGGACTATCCTTCCTTTCGGAATTACTGGATTTACTGTCCAAGGATGATTTAATCCACTCAATTTATTTAGGACTATCCTTCCTTTCGGAATTACTGGATTTATTGTCCAAGGATGATTTAATCCACTCAATTCATTTAGGACTATCCTTCCTTTCGGAATTAGTGGATTTACTGTCCAAGGATGATTTAATCCACTCAATTCATTTAGGACTATCCTTCCTTTCGGAATTAGTGGATTTACTGTCCTAGGATGATTTAATCCACTCAATTCATTTAGGACTATCCTTCCTTTCGGAATTACTGGATTTATTGTCCAAGGATGATTTAATCCACTCAATTCATTTAGGACTATCCTTCCTTTCGGAATTACTGGATTTACTGTCCAAGGATGATTTAATCCACAACCGTACATTTAGGACCAACGTCCAAGGATGACTTAATCCTCAACCGTACATTTAGGACCTACGCCCAAGGATGACTTAATCCTCAACCGTACATTTAGGACCTACGTCCAAGGATGACTTAATCCTCAACCGTACATTTAGGACCTACGTCCAAGGATGACTTAATCCTCAACCGTACATTTAGGACCACGTCCAAGGATGACTTAATCCTCAACCGTACATTTAGGACCTACGTCCAAGGATGACTTAATCCTCCACCATACATTTAGGACCACGTCCAAGGATGACTTAATCCTCAACCGTACATTTAGGACCTACGTCCAAGGATGACTTAATCCTCAACCGTACATTTAGGACCTACGTCCAAGGATGACTTAATCCTCAACCGTACATTTAGGACCTACGTCCAAGGATGACTTAATCCTCAACCGTACATTTAGGACTACGTCCAAGGATGACTTAATCCTCAACCGTCCACCAAGGACTTCATTCTCGAAGACATACGTCTACGGCTCTTCTTTAGGACTGAAGTCCAGGGATGATCCAATCCCCTCACATGTTCACCAAAAACTTCATTCTCGAAGACATACATCTACGGCTCTTCTTTAGGACTGAAGTCCAGGGATGATCCAATCCCCTCACATGTTCACCAAGAACTTCATTCTCGAAGACATACGTCTACGGCTCTCTTGAGGATGATGCAATCCTATCATGTCCACCAAGGACTTCATTCTCAAAGACATACGTCTACGGCTCTTCTTTAGGACTGAAGTCCAAGAATGATCCAATCCCCTCACATGTTCACCAAGAACTTCATTCTCGAAGACATACGTCTACGGCTCTCTTGAGGATGATGCAATCCTATCATGTCCACCAAGGACTTCATTCTCGAAGACATACATCTACGGCTCTCTTTAGAACATATGTTCAAAGATGATGCAATCCCCTTGTCACCTTTGACCCTATCTAAGGACCATCCAGCAACCTCTTTGTCGGCATCACTAATATAGGTATCCTCATTATCGACCTCACTGTCGATGCAGGCAATCTCATCATGAGTTATCACATCACTCCCCCTTTCAAGGAGGGTCCTTCTAAACTATATTAAGTTTGTCTCAGAAAACTTTACTTGAGGTAGAGGTTTGGTTAGTACATTGGATCGGTAGAGGTTTGGTTAGTACATTGTTACAAATTCAAACTTTTGGTTCCTTTCTGCACCATATCGTCTGTGTATAGAAAAAATATTCAACCTTGTAGCAAAGGTTGAGATCCTCATCACCCATGGTGATCATTAAGCTCATCAATTGATTATCGATCCTGGGTACCCATACATAACCTGATTCACACTTCTTCTTTAATTACACCATTAAGAGAATGGTCTTATCTAGCCACTTGGAGCAAACATCTTATCATGATTCTCTTCCTCTTTCTAAGAGAATTTTCTAGCCACAAGCCTTCTATAGTGTGTTTGATTTGTAAATCCTTTTGTTTGAACATCCATCGCTTGTTCAGTGTTCATCATTCATCATGATCTTTCCTACAAATAAAAATTAAGTACATGATTAGTAATACTTCATAATCATCAAATCATATTGACATGATAACCTATTATGCATACAGATATCATTTACATAGTTATGTAACTATTTTGACCAATACTTTGGCATAACACTTTCCCATATCCTGTATGCATACAGTGGCTATCTAGATGCCTTCCATCTCTACCAGAACATACTATTGAGAGTGTGCACAGCTCTCAGCATGTCAGCAAAGAGGTTTCATTCTAGACAAGCAACAATGGAATGTTTGTCCAACTTACCAATCATATGCATATTAGTAGTATACTGTTCAATGCTCTATGAATGTTTACACTCAGCATGATATATTCTAGGAATACAAATATGCATACAAGCAATATCATTTACTATTTCAAATAACATCTCAAATACTTATCTTTCATGTTTGTGTGGTTGCCTCCCGCTTGATCTTCTATATGTCTTTTGAACTTCTATTCATTCTGTACCACTGTGCATGCTCAAGTGTGCACTAGTGTCATCCTCATACACAGACATACATTCATTAGTATATTCTCAATATTATCAAAACATTCTAGTTCTAAATAATCTTTGAAAATGTATAGTCATGATTATAGATAATATTCAAGGTTTCAAGGAAGTCTTCTTTTACTTCTGCATATTCTTGTTTGATCATAGTACTCTTCTGGTTAATTAGATCATCAAGATAAGAGACATAATATGCATAAACCCTTGATTACTAACTTTATGAATAAGCATAACCAATCATACCAAGTATACTTATATAAGGGATCCTAAGGTAAGATTCTAACTTGTCATAGGAAAACATACCTGGATTAGTATATCTGCTTAGCTATGTACAACATACCTAAACAATCTCTTCAATGATTTAGAGATCCTGAGCTAGAACCTGCATGTCTCATAGGTTAAGCATAATATAACAAAGTCATACATACCTCGTAAGTAGAACAAAGATTATGGATGAGTCTTTGTCTTCATGTTGTCATGTTTTAAGGAGCTTGATTTGTCTTTTGTGATGTACCTATATCTTGTTAGAAAACGACATCAACCTCATACAACACCATAATGCATTAGTACAATCATATAGCCCTAATCAATGAATGTCTTCGATCATTCACATGCATTCATACTATTACTAGGGTGATAAGACAATTCTAACATTAATCAAGATTGTACTAATAAATAACATGAAGACAAACACATTATGAACTTAATCAAGAATCAGATTTCAAGACATACCTGAACCTCAAGTCATACCTGTCGAGACTTCTTGTAGTCTTCTTATGTAAGGCCTTAGCCTCAACTCCCCCTGAAACTTGATCTAGAGCTTGATTGGGGTTTGCTAGAGAAACCCTAAAAATTCAATCTTTGACTTTCACACTTCCGAATGAATGGAAGGATGTGTCTTGCTGAGCTGATCAAACTAGCATACTTCAATTTTGAAATCTCCAAAAATTGACCCCTCAAAATTGCCTTTCAAACTTCTAGATCTTCTTGACAGGATCCCGAACTAGGGTTTGATGAAGCCCACCCTTTTGCTCAATAAAAAGGTTTGATCCAAGGCTCTAAACTCTTATTTTTCTGAGGAGCTTCCAGCCGTGGATTCCGATTCCAAAAATTCTAACTTTCTCCGAAACCCTAAATTCCGGAAGCCATGAATAAAGGTGCTCCAAAAATAATTTTGTTTTGACAGAAATATGCACCTGATTGTTTCTGCTATAACTCTGAAATTTTTTCTCCACAGGGTCTGAAAACGTTTTCTGTAGTAGCCTGACCTGTCATCTTTCCATCCTGACAGGTCTGACCTCAATTGGATTTTCTAAGAGAGAATTATGCTAAGTGTTGCAACGTGACCTGTTTATGGGATAAAACAGGAGAGCGAACTTGTATGGCATGCCACGTGTCACTGTTTGACCTTTGGCCTCTGAAAAATTTTCCTGAGATATCTCGCCTTGTTATCTTTCTATCCTGATAGGTCTGACCTCAATTGGACTCTCTGAGAGAGAGTTATGCCAAGTGTCACAACGTGACCTGTTTATGGGATAAAACAGGAGAGCGAACTTGTATGGAGTGCCACGTGTCACCGGTTCACCTTCAGCCTCTGAAAATTTTTCCTGAGATAGTACAGTCTGTGTACTACCTGTCACGTTTTACGAAATTTCATTTGGAGCTTCCTAGCCCAAGTTATGACCTTTTTTTCCAAGGTTACCTGATTTTGACTGAGATCTAGAAGAGGCAGAAACCCTAACTTGTACTGATCATAACTCATAAAGTACAACGAATCTGAGGGTTCCCTTTGGACACAAGGTACCTGGGGATGTTATCTTCGACCTGTAAACTTTTCAGACCTTGAAACTTCGCATAAATGGATTTATAGCGAAAGTTCCACGATGACTGGTTTTTGCTATGTAAAACCCTAACCTTCAAATTGTCGTAAGTAAAGCAAGTGTCGTAAGTGCCATACCTTGCCTTCCTTCAGGTTAGCTCTGATACCATGTTAATATTTAATATGCTAAGACTGAAAATAGAATTATTACATTCCATTTCACAATAATAGCATATACAGGATCACTGAAGAAACAACAAGCATAGCATAAACACAAGAGACACAGATTTATCCTGGGAAACCCTCATGGGGTAGAAAACCCAGTAAAGCTTCCTCAATATAGATGACCAGCAATACACAAAGATGCAAACCAAAGATATGATCTCCTCCTCCACCATAGCAGACCTCTCCTCCACAAGTGCTCCTTTCTCAAGTGAGTGTGTGTGTCAAATGAGGAACACACCTCCTCTATTTATACACTACACTGACATGTATTTTACACAGGTACACGTAGGCTCGTATTTAACCAATGGGTTAAATACCCCACTACAACTGACTGGGCCGACCCCTCTAGGGTGGTCTAATAACCCTTTGACCCACATAACATATACAGGGCCGACCCCCACTAGGGAAGTCTAATAACCCGAGTTACCACATTCCGACGGAGGAATAAACATCTCCGGATATACAATAAGATCTTCACGGAGGAATGAAACATCTCCGGAATAATAAAGTACAAATATAATATTCTTTGAAGTTACAATATCTCAACAAAAATCCATTGAGACATCATCCTAGCATTGACAAGGTATGTCTAATGGTTGTTGTTAACACCTAAAAAGTGCTCACTAGCTCATTTCCTTATTCACATGACCCATATGTCCACTTTTTCCACCATCTGAGCCTCTAAAGCCAACAAAAGGTCACCAAAAGACCTTAGTACACCCCTTTTCCCACTCAAAAAGATTATTTTTCCTAAAAAAGCATTAAAACCCTAAAAAAGGGTCCAAAATTCCCAAAATATTAAAAAGGGAATAAAAATATTAATTTTATTCAAAAAAAGGAAAAAGGAGGGAAAAGTACCTAAACCATGTTGGTCAATACCATTGGTTTCCACAAAACCACAATGGTATTCCCCACCACCAAAACCTATAAAAAGGTGGTAGGGGCTCCTCATTTAACATCCATCCATCTTCCTATCCTCATGCTGCCAAAATCTCCCTTGAGCTTTTGGCCATTGTAGCTACCTTGGAGAAAGGACCCTTTGGAGATTGGAGTTGCTCACCATTGGAGCTACTCAACAGCTTCATCACTTGGAGGTATTATTATTGCAAGCACTTGCTTGCCCCCATTTTCAATACAAATTTATTTTCTCTATTTCTTGTTCTTGTTTTTCAATTCAAAAGTTTACTATGATATGCACATGCTAGTTTAGTTTTAGTTTTAGATTTAGTTTATTGTTTTTGCTTAATATTGAAACTGCTGCTACTAGTTAGCAGGTGCCCATAGCACTAAGCTTGGTTGCAAAACCAAGCCAACAGTTGTAAAATACCTAGGGTCTGAATTGTTTCAACCTTATTTTGTTATCAAACCAAACATTATGTCACAAACCTTTGAACATAATATTTAAGAACTTCCCCAAAAAATTCCTTCTTGACCCTATGGTAAATGTTTACGAATCCTAAGTGCCCTAATATAGGAGAGGTGTGTAATTCCAAAAGGGCCTTTTGTTTGAGTTGGGATTTCTTACATATATATAAGCAATCCTTATATCATAGTGAATCATCTCTCCACACAAAAGTATATGATACACTGAGGTCCTTTTGTAGCTTTTGAATGATCGTCCACACTAATAGATCATGCTTCCATCTTCCCTTGCTTCTACTATCCAATCATGTTGTATAATAGAAATAGCACAAAGTAATGCCTCAACATCCTCATCTTTTCTTGAGAGTGAATCTACCACCATATTTTGTTTCCCCTTTTTATAGAATATATTTCAAAGTCATATCCCAATATCTTGGTTAGCCATTTTTGTTGCTCTTCTGAGGATAGTCTTTGTTCCAAGAAGTACTTAAGGCTCATAATCTATTTTGACCTTGGAGTTGCTAAATAGTAGGTAAGGATGCCATTGCTTAAGTGAATATAGTATTTCCATCATTTGCTTCTCATAAATGGGTTTGTGTAAGTTCTTTCCCCTAATTGGCCTACTTTCAAAATCTAGGGGCCTTCCTAATTCTTGCATTATAACAACATCAATTCCATTTCTTGAGGAATCACATTTCACAATAAAATGTTTATGTGAGTTTGGTGTGGTCAATACAAGGGATTTGCACATTACCTTTTTAAGTTTTCAAAATATTGAGTTTCCTCTGGAGTCCACGATAATGAATCCTTCTTCAATAATACTGTCATAGTTGCTGCTATTCTTGCATAGTTCCGAACAAACTTGCGATAGTACCCTGTCAAACCTAAAATTCTCTAAGATTCTTCAAGGTTTTGGGAATTGTCCAATCCATCATGGCTTTAATTTTGTTAGGATCTACCTTGACAACTTCATGATATACAATATGACCCAAATAATCTACCTACTTTACCCCAAAGAAACATTTGGAAGGTTTTGCATATAGTTGTTGTTCCTTTAGTTGCTGTAGTACCCTGTCAAAATGTTGAACATGTTATTCCCAAGACTTGCTATAGATTATTATATCATCAAAAAGTACTAACATAAATTTTCTAAGGAAGGGATTTTAAATGGAATTCATCAAGCCTTGAAATGTGGAAGGTGCATTTGTAAGGCCAAAAAGCATGGCCAAAAATTCATAATGGCCTTCATGAGTTCTGAATGTTTTTTTGGGATGTCTTCTTTCTTCATTCTAATCTGATGATACCCTGTACAAAGATCCAAATTGGTGAAGTAAACTGCTCCATTTAGTTCATCTAACAATTCATTAATGATAGGAATGGGAAACGCATATTTAATCGCGAGCTTGTTGAGTTCTCTATAATATGGATACATACACCATGATCTCTCCTTCTTGTGTACCATTACCACTAGTGCAGAGTAAGAACTTTGGCCAGGCCTAATTATGCCAACCTCTAACATTTCTTCAACCATATAATCAATTTCACTCTTCTAGCCATAGGGATATCTATAAGGTCTGATGTTAGGAGGGACACTTCTTGGAATCAAGTGAATATCATCATCATAATATCAGGTAGGTGGAATATCTTCAAATACCTTGGAATTATTATCGATGACCCTTCAGAGATATAGGGGAATAAGAGGCTTAGATGTTTGAACCTCTATTGAGCATAATTGTGCAATTACTCCCTGATGTCCATTTTTCAACAATTGTTTCATTCCATTACAGCTTATCACCTTGCTTGGCTTCCCTATGATGCCCCTTAATTCAAATTTTTTTCCTTCCCAAGAAAATTTCATGAAAAGTTCTTGAAAATTAAAATTCATTGTTCCCAATGATTGTAACCATTGGAACCCTAAGACAACATCAACACCACCCACTGGAATATAAATTATTGGACTATTCAATACATCTTCCCCCATAATAAGAGTGATCTTATGACATTTCCTCGATAAATTGATAGCTCCTCCATCCGCAATCATTACTTGAAACTCTGGTGTTGGATATATAAAATAAATGGGAGCATTGGCTAATTTACAGCGAATGAAATTATGAGTGATACCAGAATCAATCAACACTATTACCTTTTTTTTTCTGATATATCCTTCATTATTGATAGTTTGAGGAGTGCTAATTCCAATCAATGCATGACAATATATGGTGGGAATGATCTTTTCGAGAGTAATCTCTTCTATTTTTTTTATCTTGAGATGGTTCCTATTCTTTTTCTTCTTCTTCTTCACAATCTATTTAGAATAATTTATTCTCACTGCACTTGTGTCCCTTGCTATACTTTCCATCTCAATTAAAGCATAGACCTTTTGTTATTCTTTCATACAATTATTGAGGTGTCAACCTTGTAGGTTGAGGTGGGTTAGAGGAAGGAACATTAATCTCTCTATAGGTGTTAGAGGTGGTCCTTTTAGTATTCATCACCATATTTTTACTTTCAAGCTTGCCAACATGAAATGCTTCTCTAAGGATGTTTGTTTGAATAGATGTACCACATGTTGAATGTTATCTTTAAAGGTTCCAATAAAGAGATCCAACAATTTATCACATGTTATGTTATTCACTCTGAGACTCAACTTTTGAAATTGTTGAATGTGCTCGATTACTGAACCCTTTTGCCTTAGATTTATCAATTGGGTAAAGAAGTAATTTCTCTTAACATCATGATGATATGATATCATTTCTTCTATAAAAATGGACCAAGATATAACATAGTTCTTTTTGTATTCACAAATCCATTGGTACCACACAAACTGTTGTGGTTCTAAATATAAATATGCAATAGTTATCTTTTGTAGATTTGGCACCTGGTGTATTTCAAAGAATTTCTCCTTCTGGAATATACACGTTATGGGGTTATGTACATCATACTTCCTCATGTCTATCTTGGGGAGTTGAATACCCTTTGGGGACCATCCCTGATTACTTCCATTATTAGAATCAAATCCTCTTGGAGTATGCTTATTAATGGAAGGTTGCTCAACATGGACAATATCTCTACCTTACTCAATTTCTTGGGACACATCATCACCTTTAGGGATATTTTCCTCTAAATTTGGTATGAGCATGGTAATACTTTACATATTTTCCTCAATCTTATTATCCACATGTACCATAATATTATTCTCTAGATTAACTAAATAAATCATTCTCATAGTACCTTTAATTAAATATTCCAATCTAGACACTTGAAAAGATAGGTCTTCACTTTCATCGAAATTCATGGATGAATCCTCTATTGGTTTGAGTGGAGTGGTGTGGCCTCTTCCACCACCTTTTGTTTCCATATGGAAAAATAGATATCTATGATTTTTATCACACCTTAGATATCAATACAAATAGATCCTTCTATTAGAAATTATTCAAATTTGAAATGGCGTACCTTTTTAAAACCCTGATTTGGGGATTGTTTTGTTGTCCAACCTTCCACCTGAAGGGACTCTAAAATTTCAGCTCCTCTGAGTCTGAATTTTCAGCCTATGGTATCTTGATATGTCCTCTTTCCAATTTTGTAGGTTTTTTTGAATTCTGATGTGCCAAGAGGAAATGGCTAAAACTTTCCCACAATATGCTGATTTTGAATTTTTCCATGGAGCGAACTTGTACGACTTGCAACATGTCCAATTTTTCCAATATGAATATGAAATTTATACAACCAATACTAATGTCCGTCTTCTATCATATGGAACAAGTATAATTCAATTTGGATCTCGCATGTTCCTGATATAACAGTTTTTCCAAGGACACCTTTTTTAGACTAGTTTTTTTGCTAGTAAAAAACCCTAACTTCCATGGAGTATATGCTAAAAGGTATAGCGAACTAAGAGACGAAATTTTTTCCATAGGTACTTCGGTTTTTATATATATCCCCTTCAATTTTCATGGTTTGAAACTTTGTAGAAAAAAATTTATAGCGAAAATTCCAAGATGACTAGTTTTGGAAGTGTCCAAGCTCTAATACCAAATGTTATGCAACCAATTCCACAAAAGAGCATAAATAGACAAGAGAGAGTAATCCATGCCTTAATAATGAAGAAACAAGATGAATATAAATTCTCTTCAAGGGGGAAACCTCTTTATACAATTTATTGAATACATAAGACAAGACAATATGCTTCAAATGAGAAGGTATTCTTAATTTATATAGAAGACAAAGAGGTAAAATTACAACTAATTGACCCAAGCTGACTTCAATAATATAATAATACTAATGACAATTACCACTACTGGACCCAAGCCGACATCAATAATATGACATACTAATGTAATGTGCCACAATATAGGGGGTAATGTGTCACCATTTAGGGGTTAACGATCTCTTCAGTGTTTTACTCTCCAAGGTCCTTAGATTCCCCCAAATTAATGACATCCTCTTCTGATTCCCATTATCCCCAATTTTTGTAGTACATCACCACTACATTGGCATTAAATGTAGGAAAAGGGGATGGCATGTAAATTTTGATGATCCTTAACCCTAAAAATTGAATCACAAAAGATATATAAAAAATGCTTCACACTTTATTAACATCAAAAGTTCCCTTAATGTAGAGAAACACCATACACTAATCCTGTTATGGAAGGAATCCACACGTGTTCACTTGTCTCTTAAGGTTTGGTGTCCTCTCAATGAGCTAAGCCCCAAATACAATATTCTTCCAAAAATATCATTTGAAAGAATTCATCCTTACTTTTATCTAACACGACAATCCCTAATCATAACAACCTCCTGACTACCTATTGGAGCTTCTTCAATGAGGCCCCACTACATTTATTTAATATTAAATACCATAGTGGGCCTTGTTTAATAATATAAAACATAGTGGACGTAGTCCACCTTACATTGAATGCCATCCATTATTTTTCTCTAATGGTACCTTCAACTCCCCACTACACCCCAATGGAGGATCCCAACACTCCACGCTAGTTAGAAAATCATTTCCCTCAATGCAAGTTGTGAGGAGGTACAACCATAAGCTAGGGTCCCATGGACGAGTGTTGACTGCAATGTTGGAGTAATCTAGGGGATCAAAGTCCCATGCACAAGTGTTATCCACCATGATGAATTATTCCAAGAATATCACTTGAGTCAAGAATCTCCACCATAAACATGGGTCCTATGTACGAATGTTGATCATAATGTTGAATTAGCTTATATTTAATGTGTAAGTACTAACTCCAATATTGAACCGTTCCAAGGAGCTCATCCATAAACTAGGTTCCCATGTGCAAGTTCACATGTTGACTCTTCATTGAAGATACTTGAGCTCAATACTTGGTAGAGAATGGTGCTCCCTAACAAAATCATATGGATCCTAATATAAATATGTAGCCATATCCAAAAAATCATCCACAAAGTTTCAAAAGGTAGGATGCAAATCTAGAAGGCACACTAATACAAGAGAATAGGCATGTTGAAAACTAGTAGTCATAACCCTCTCTTGGATTCCTACAACAATGTTCTCTACATAAGGTGGAGTAGAGTCATCAAATAGAAGATGCAGGTATTTATTTTCGCAAAAATTACAATCGTCTATATACCAATACTCACAATCATCCTCTAAATCATACCAAGCATATATTCCTTGGTTATACTCTTCATTGGTGAAAGGATAAATTTTGTCAATGATACATATAAATTTACAAAAATGTATTCATAATGTTATCCATCATATCTTTTACATACCTACCAATTCTATTAATTAGATCCTACAAGATTCCATTATCTTCCTCCAATGTCATGTTCCTCATCATTGTAATTCTTCAATTTCATTAGGGTTTAAGGACAAAAATGTACAATGGTTGTAGCAGAGTGGATTTTAACAAAACCATAACATATAGTCTATCAAATCAAATCTCCAAAAACCCCTATCCTGTGGATTTGGTATGCTTGCAATATAAGCAACTCGTGAAACTATATCTACTCTAGAATCCTCACGACCATCACATAAAAACCCTAAAATAGATTATGTTAATTAATCAATGATATCTTCACTTTCCAAAATCCAATTTGGACGATTTGTTTTATGAACTTGGGTTTTTTTCCATGAGGAACTTAGATTTGTAAGTGGTTTCTCCAAATTATGCTCAGAAAGCTACATGAGTTTATTTGAATTCCATGACCTTGTTTTTCTCATTGAAGACCTATAAAATAGAATATATTTTTTTCTCTTTTGTGTCCCAAGAAATATTTTTTATAGCAATTTTTACTATCATTAACCCCATAAATTGAAAAAAATGATATACCATAAATGCTCCACACTTTACTACTATCAAAACCCTTAAGGTAGGGAAGTACCTCATAATGATCCTTTTGTGGAAGGAATCCACTCCTATTCACTTGCCTCTTAAGGTTTGGAAACCTCTCCATGAGCTAAGATCCAAAATACAATATTATTCCACACATACCATAAGGAGGAATCCATCCTTACTTATAGATAACAAGACAATTCTAATCATGACAACCTATAACCAGTATCCTCATTATTTATTCATAGAGTCATTTCATGATTTGCAGTACACTTGTAAGGAGGGTATAAGGTGAGTTTCTTGGTGGAATTTCCATGGGATATAGTCACGTCTCTAGACCTACAACCAATATAGGAATTAGTGGTGGCCAACCATGGTCTACCTATATTTAATGGATAGCCCCCAAGGTTGGACTTTCACAGCTACAAAACCATAAAGTCCATTGGGTACTCCCAAGAGTCTACAAACACCATCACATTCTCTAATATTCCCTTAGGTTTAACGATAGATCAGTTGGCTGGCTGAAGAATTGTAGGAGTATGGCGTAGGTCAGATAATTTAATATTTTCCATGGATGCTTTCATCATGACATTTATGGAAGCACCCAAATAAATCAAGGTATTTACAATGAGGATCTTGTTTATGTGTATATCAACTATGCGGATTCTTGCAGGATTGATGTACTTATTCATGAATAGCTTTCTGAGCATTAGATCAACTCGTTATCCAATTACCTAAACAATCTATGGGTCTCCCTTTTTCCAGCCAAGCTTGTTTAGGAAAAGTTCTTTAAAATATTTGGAATAAATCAAGACATTTTAATTGCGTAGAACAATTTAATATTCACACATGAATTCCTTTGTTCTCTTAGGAAATTAAATTCATGTTGTGTAGGGGGTCTATCTAAACTTAACCTCGTAGTAAACAGAGGATGTTGTGAAACCTTCGTTGATTATCGTTGTTTAGAAATTCTTGGGGAAGTGGGTTGTGGTGTTATGGAAGGATGATAAACATAATCGTCTTCTATATGATTTTGATCTTCCTCATCATCAAGTTTTGAAATATTGAGAGGAGTTTTATTATTAATGGTTTTCCCCAATCATAAGTGGATGTATTGGAAATCCACATGAGATGTTAGGTATGTTGGGTAATCTAGTAACTCAACGTTGTGAAAGTGAGATGAGCTACTTTATTTTTTGGGTTACCTATGAGATGAGAAGCAAGTTGAGTTCTTCGTGAGGGCTATTTGTAGACAACTATGATTTCTATTACTGAGGCAATTTTATTTGTTATTGTAAGAATTATGACTATCGGGGAAATCGTGGAGCTAGTTGTTGTTGATTTCCAAATCAAGGACTTCACCAACCTTACTTCCATAGGTGGTTTTGGTTTAGTTGGGGTGCCCATAGCCACCAAGGAATAGAAGGATACCAAATTTGGGTGGGGTGCTATAAATTTTGTTGATTAGACAAAATGCATTATAAGTATAAGAAGGGTATTTATAAATACTTGGTGGTACTATTTTCCATGGTCACTTTTGTGTAACAAAACATATTTGTTTAGTCTCCTCATTAGAATCCTAATAAATTGATTCATTTCACTTCTTATTAGTTTGCAATGTATCCAATTATGAGCTTAGGGAGTTGAGAATGTTAGTCTTGAATTCCTCTAACAGGTTTCCAATCTCAACTCATGTGACTCCTCCCCCAAATGATTTTGTAATTCTAGCAATGATATCTCTAGGATCACTTCCATGATTCAAATTTAAATTTAAATAGTGTTTGCATAAATCACAATGACTAGAAAACTTTGAAATTGAATCAAATTCATAAACCAAATTTTGAAATAAATATTTTTTGTGGCTACGAATTTGGAATTGGGCTACAACATTCTCAAAAACTACAATGCATTAATTACTAAATAGCAATATCAATGCGAAATTAAAATGCATATATATACACACATGCACGCAAAAACACATAGAAAACGAAGTGAGAAGAAAAAAATATCTACAACACATAAAAGAAATAACACATATTCTTGTTGGAGTGAGCCCTAAATCCATAGAACATAGTGTTTTGTTGGTTACAATAGACTAAATAACCCTAATTTAATCACTCATAGGATTCATGTTGATATCTAGAAGAATGTAAATTTATATTAAAGAAGAAATATGGAACATAGTCTTAGTATATATACCATGAATTATTCAGCCTCCTCATAGAGGTATGAAGCTCTCCTTTTATATAGAGTTCTTGACCATTTTAATTATAAAGGATTTATAATGAACATGCTATTAAAATAGAGTTACAAATTCAGATAGAAGAAAAAATATTGATTTGTGAGAATATAACCATAATTGGAAGGACTTGGAATTAGATATGATGATATTTGGTTGCATAACCATTTTTATAAATAAGAGTCGAGACTTGGTTATGCACAAATCAACAACAATTACTAGAAAGATATGCTCCCTTAATTTCCTTGTGTTTGAGTTCTTTCCTTGTCATTTTAACATTGTGAGATCCTGTAGCACTATGTAGCATGTTTATCTATAGCACACATATCTATATCAAAATTGGATCTACAACATATCCAACAAATTTTTCATTCCAAATATAAATACAAACTCACATGTCCCCTATTTTTATTATGAATTCAATGAAATACTAGGGAATGCAAGTAAAGAGTACCTTGAGACTAAGTTATAGTTCTAGAAATTAAAAAAAATAGAAGATTAAAAGAGAGGCAAAAGGTGTCATTAATAGTGAAAAGAAGATGGAAAAAATATGTTAAAATTAGGTTCCATCACTCTCTTTCAAACAATCTTGTGAATGTCATAAATTTCATAAAGAGTGCAACACTTAGGGCGGGTATGGTTACCCAAATTGTCCATTATCCATAACGACCAGATGTAACACCCCCTGGCCCAGGTTAGAGCTGATATTGTATTTTGAAAAATTTGCTATGAAGTATGTACATAGCGAGATATTATATTTTAATAAAAATACCAGTTGGTTGTATGAGGAGCGATACATTGAAGAGGGGATCCAGATATTAACCAAGGGTTGTGAGGGGGTAAGGTGACTTAGGTACCCTGTTCCCTAAACCTTTGTTCTAAAACCTTATGATGAACCCAAAACCCATACCCCTAAGCCTTATCCTTAGTCGGGGGATTAATTATTAATTAATCTAATGATTTAATCACTAATCATGATTAAGGATGGGGAGGCAACTTGTGACTCTGGGACAACCACGTGGGAACCCATAGGGGACACAATGTTGCATCAGTGATCCAAGCGGACATGGGGCATGCTGATGCTAACCACGACCTAGGTGGTGGGATGCTATTCTAGCAGGAAGGAGTCCAGAGAAGGCACAGAGGAAAATGCACGCAGGGAGCATGGGGGGAAAGTGTCTGCAGGTGCAAGAGAAGTCTGGGAAAATCCGAACGAGAATGGAAAGGGGCAGTGAAGTGTATCACCGTGAGTGGAGTTCTGAGAGAGAGAGCCTGGGTGGTGAGGCTGGAGAATACATGCAAAACACAGAAGAAGAATGCACACAGAGCACGAGGAGGTGTCTTCTAAGTGCAATAGAAGTATCTACTAAGTAAAGAAAAATAGAAAGAGATTTCCTATGAGGAACCAAAACTGAAGTGCAGAGAGAGAACCTGAACATTGTTATACTGAGATAACTTGAATTCACTATGAATGCCTTGGTCGAATTAACCAGTGAATTGGAAATGAAGCATGAGACCCCAGAGGGATTCCCAACACTGGCAGTGAAGTGAATCGCTGTGTGTTTTGGGAAGGAACTCAGGTGGGTCAATTGAAGAATTGACAAGGAATTGGTTCCCCAATTGCTATTTGTTGAACCCTAAATATATCTTTTACCTCTGTTATTTCCACCTAAGACTTTGACAGTGAGTTGGGGAGAAATTGGTGAGATACCTCTAGTTAATGTCTAGATCTCGGCTCGGGGGTGAACTTGGGAGATAGAATAGTACGGGCTGGACAAGTTCTAAGGCTGGGTGGAGAGTGGCTCACATGCAGCCAGTCACCACACTCATGTGTATTTCAGATAAGTATATGTGTATGAATTCTAATATTCATGTGTTTAATTATGCTTAATATGTTCAATTTGTGGAATGAATGTATAATTAAATGTAAGCCATGAATTGCTATGCTAAACCTATTAGAAGGTTGCTTTACGTTGTTTCCCTGGAGAGGTTGTTGTTGGTATGTAATTTGCAATGGAACCATGTTTCCTGTAAGATGACTGATTTCGTAATTTCCCGTGGAATGCCTGAATTCCTATTCCTGAAGAAATTCAATTTGATATATATTATTTGCATTAGAGTTGTATTTCATGTTGAATGACTGGGATGGTATTTCTCTGTTGAAATAATTCATGGTATTTATGTGTTCAAATAATTGTCTATTTAGATTTTTGTCTTTCAAATGTTTGTTTTTAAATTATCCTTACCCTGCTATGGGATTTTTAGGTTTCAACGAGAATTAGGAAAAGATAGAATTAAAATCTGATATGTTTCTGGGTGCGGATGGCATGCTTCTGACTGTTTTTGTTTGAATTATGTTTATGGGCCTAATAATGAGAATTATGAAGCTGTTAATTAGCTGCTCAAAAGGAAATTTTTTTTTTTGTTTTTACAGTTTGTAAATTGTGTGTATGTGTAACGAGGGTACGTTACAAATTGGTATCAGAGCACCGGTTGCAGATCTCGGGCCTCTGGAATTGAAATTATTTTCCTAAAGAGATATTCGAATGTATGTTGTAATCAATTTTTAGACTAATAATTATTGAAAATTTTCAGATTGCTAGCATTATAAAGGAATATTTAGTCATTTGAATTGCAAACTGTCAGTAAAGACAGGCAATCATAATTAAAGAAATGGAAGAGAATCCCAAATTCTCTAATTTTGTTGAAGAAATCGGCGATGAAGTACATGGAAATGCATCCATTGGTCACTTAAGTGGGACATGGACCTTGGATAATGTGCAAATCCTGAAGGAATTGCAGGTTGGAAACCAAAGAGTTTTGCAAAGCTTGAAACAACAGAACCAAATTAATCAACATTAATGCAGAATTTGGTTCAGCTGCAAAATAAGATACATCAAGTGACTTCCAATGTGGGAAGAGGGAAAAACTCCTTAAACCCTATCTTGCCTTGTATTTACATTTTCTGAATCTATGTGCAGAAATTAGGGCATAGAAATGTTAAAAGTGCAAGAGATCATGTAGATGAAATGAATATGCACTAAAGGGCACATTAATAGACACTACATAGTGCATGAGAATGTGTAGTGCATGTGTGTGAGATTGCATGTTCGTAAAATAGTGAGTTCTACATATGCAATAAGCCACTAATGATAATTGTTGTGATTGATAATCACCATTGTTGTTTGTATTGGATATAGGACCAAAGACAATTGAAGCATGGCTAAACATGCTGTTGATGATATTTCCCGTGAAAAAAACAATCTTACGAAGAAATGCTGGAGCAAGAAATCTGTGATCAAGAGGTCGGTGGAAGGACTGTGTAGTCCTTAGTAAGAAACCAACTGATCAGGTAACAATAGTGGGTTGATGGAAGCCTTGCAGGTAATGTTCATTATGTTAATATTATTAAGTGTTGAGAAAGGATGGGTAAGAATCCTTTATTCATGTTTTAGTCATCATAAAATGATATGCATATAATAGTGAATGTATTTGTGTGAATGACATTCCACATGGCATGTTATCATGTGTCTGTTTAAGAATTTCGAATGCATTCATATGAAAGTAGATTATGCAATGTGTATAATGGTTATGGGTTGATAACCAAGCAAGTAAGGACTTATGGTCATGTTGTGGTAATGCTTTAGTGCTACACAAACCACCCATTAATTCCCTATTGGTGTTAAATTAGGATGAAACCTCTTTCCAATGACCATGGAGTGAGCAAACTCAGGATTTGTTGTTGAATTGGGAAAGAGGGCATCAAATAGACAACCAAATAATTGGGGAAGATGACTGGCATGGTGTTGGAGCATTCGCCAAAATTTCCAACTCACCATTGTAGGAAACCTATGTAGGCACATGGATGTTCGTGATCAATGTTGTAGTGCATTGGGTGCATTTAGTAAATGTACATTAAAAAGATATTGCAAATCTTGTGATTAAGCATTGCGTAAATGCATATACAATTTGGTGTAAAAGTTGTCAATGTGCATACATTTGTGTGGTTTCACATGTTGTGATGAATTGTGTGAATGCATATAAATATGTTTAGGCATATAGCTGTTGAGGTTGCACGATTAGCTTAAAGAGTTTTGTTTAGGCATGGATATGTGTAGAATTCATGCATGTAAAATATGTTGAACATGTGTATAATATTGATATCTGATATGTTGAACATGTGTTGATGACTGCAATCTGTTGAACATGTGTATGATATTGATATATGATGACTTCATATTTATTAAAGATGGACCATGGATAATCAGGTTGTTAATCTATTATGTGTTAGGGAAGATATTGATCATATTACTGAAGAGGATAGACTATCCTTGGGAGAAAAATGTCAAGGGTTGGTGGTAGCATCATGTTAGCTTCACAAGTTACCTACTGATCAGGTAAAATTAGAGTAAGCAGCGGAATTCATGCAAGTATGCTTGTGTCTGTATGAGTTGAGAAAGGAACTGGTGAGAATTCCTTCAATTATATTTGATATCATGCGGTTGATATGTTTAATTGTTGAGTGCATTATGTGATTAGTTGATACCCAAGAAAGGGGTAGTAAAGGTAATAAGACCTTAAATTCAAAAGGTTGATAAATATTTTAAGCCATGAAATCTAGTTAAATGATAACTTAATGTGGGTGATTATAATTATGAAAATCGCTTTAATGACTATTGCAATAAAAATGTTATGTGCATGAAAGACTCAAAGTGTTTGACTGGTTTGAGTTCAGATTTCAGGTAAATTGATTTGCACATGGCAAGGTGGGTAAGTCCATGAAGAATGATCAAGAGTCAAACCTCAGGAGAATGATCTCATAGTTGTAAACTTAGTTATGCACATAACAGATTGTCCATTTCAGACTTGTAAATTTCAGATTTGAAAGCTACTGATGATTGCTAATCACGGTTGGCTAGTATAGAACTATGTCAGGAGGACATGTGTAAGTAGGTGTCCATGTTATGGAAACAAGCATAAAACCCAGTGGGCATAGTGGTGTCACTTGTAAAACCCAAACAGTATGAGGATGCCTCATCTGCACTACATGGTGGAAATCCTTGTGAGTGAAATGGTAAAATTTATGCCAAATAGGGCATATGTGTAACGTGAAAGCGATTGGGGTGGAAAACCAAGGGACTGAAAACTCAGAGAAGGGAGCCCCACTCCTCGCAAAGGAAGAGAAATTACATCTTCAAAAAGACATAAGTGTTCTGTAACCCTAGCCGAGATATAGACATGTCTAGTTACTAGAGTTAATATGTAGAGCATGGTTTATTTTATTTACATTATTTTAGGCTACTTGAAGTAAGAGTAGGATCTGCATAGTTCACATCAGTGAGGGATGCACACCTTTCTAGTGTTGATTTATGTTAGGGTTATCAATATTGAATATACCTAAGGGAATGGATGCATTCTTCGTATTTCAATATTTGGTAGTGAATGTTATGAAATATGTTTACCACTGTAGAAAATCAATACTAATGAACTAGCTTGTTCATTTTGTGTGTCATTTTGAACATATACAGTTTGATGCGACACACTCATGGAGCACATGGATGACATATATGTGTGGAGAAGAATCTATGGAGCACATGGACTACTCATCATGTGTTGAGCATGATCTATGGAGCACATGGATGGCATATATGTGTTCAGCAGAATCTCTGGAGCACATGGAATACTCATCATGTGTTGAGCATAAGCTCTGGACCACATGGATGACATATATGTGTTGAGCAGAAGCTCTGAAGCACATGGAATATTCATCAAGTGTTGATCATAAGCTCTGGAGCACATGGATGATGTATATGTGTTGAGCAGAAGCTCTGGAACACATGGACTACTCATTATGTGTTGAGCATAAGCTCTGAATAGCACTAGAGTGATTCTACTTAAAAAGGTTCCCTGGATTAGAGGCCCGAGACAAACATCATACACTAAGTGTCATAGCCAAGAAAGTGCAATTCAAGTACTCACATTGAAGCGAAAGAGGCTAAGGAGCATGGAACCACAACGTTGGTGTGAATCAGGATTAGAACAAGACTAAGAGGGGGAAAATATTACTCTCCTTTTTCCTTTTTAATTGATACATTACAGAAAACAAAAAATTGATTGAATGGATGTTTTGGCTGAGAAATGAATGTAGTTGATTGCTTGAGATACTTGTGAAGGCTGAATTAGTTGTTCGGGTACACAGGGTACTCCCAAAAGATCGAACACCTAGAGCAACCACTTCACACAAATAGATCACAGATCGATACACCGATGTTTTGACGTGGTTTAAACCCTCGTGAGGGAAACACTCCATGGCCCTGGACAAATAGCTTCTACGGGACAATTTATTATGAAAGAAAGAAAGTTACAAATGAGCTTCTCATAATCGATCAAATTTCCAATGAACCTCCATGCTCTCTAAATAGAGATCATGGACCAATCGGGTGTTATGCCACGGATCAAGGGTAGGTATGATCTAAGAGAAGTTGAGCCGTCGGATCACTCTATGTCGGGAACATATCGTGACCGTCGGATTAAGTATTTACAAATGCATAATAATGCATACTAAAGAAACACACTTTTCCTAATGGATATATTACACAAGTTGATCTTAACTAACTCCTAAGTGTCTAAATATCCTAACATCCCCCCTTAAGGACAACTTGGGATAGGATTGAATGATTTACAAAAGTTACACTATTAGGAGAAGGAAGGAGGCATTAGAGCCTATCCCCCCTTAATGACAAGTTCTTGAACTCCTAACATAGATCGAAGTTTAGAAAACTTTGCTTCTGTAAGAGACTTGGTGAAGATGTCTGCAACTTAATCATCTGTAGGACAAAAGAGTACTTCAAGAACACGATCATGAACAAGATTTCTGATGAAGTGCATATGAAGCTCAATGTGTTTGCTGCATTGATGTAGGACTGGATCTTTGGAAAGCTTGATGGCACTTTGATTGTCGCACCAAAGTGGAGTAGGTTGCTGTTGTTCGAATCCAAACTCTGAAAAGAGCTGTCGAAGTGATAAAGCTTCCTGACTGGCATTAATTGCGGCTCAATATTCTGCCTCTACTGAAGAAAGAGCAAGAGCTTGTTGTTTCTTACAAGCCCAAGTAATAGGTCCAAATCCCAGATTGAAAACATAACCTGTAGTAGACTTTCGATCATCAGGATCGTCGGCCCAATCTGAATCAGTGAAACCAACCAACAAAGGTTTCCCCCCTGTACTGTAATGAATCCCAAACTGAATTGTGCCTCGAATATATCGAAGTATTCTTTTAGCTGCTTTCCAGTGGCTTTCATGAGGTGTTTGCATATAACGGGCAACACGACCAACGGCAAAGGAAAGGTCAGGACGGGAATGAGTCAAGTATAAGAGACTACCAACAAGGTGACGATACAAGGTGGCATCTACTTCAGGTGAAGTACAAATGGCAGAATGTTTGACTCTGGACTGGAAGGGAGAAGGGGCTGGTGTACAATATTCCATGTGAAAGCGACGAAGAAGATCACAAGCATACTTAGACTGAGAAAGAAAGATTCCTTCTTTGGTTTGCAGGACTTGGAGACCAAGAAAATAATGCAAATGTCCTAAGTCTGACATTTCAAAATTTTGCTTAAGACTGGATTTCACATGGATTATAAGCTTAGGGTCACTACCAGGAAGAATAAGGTCATCAACATATAGAACAAGTATGATGAGATGGTTTCCTACTTTCTTGGTATAGACATTGGGGTCAGAATGGGATCTAGAAAAACCATTGTCAAGGAGAAAGCTATCCATTTTGGCATACCAAGCTCTAGGAGCTTGCTTAAGGCCATATAAGGATTTCTTAAGGTGACAGACAAGGCTAGATTTATTCTGAACATATCCAAGAGGTTGTTCCATGTAAATTTCCTCCTGTAAATCACCATGTAAGAAGGCAGACTTGACATCCATTTGATCGACTTCCCAGTTGTGTAAGGATGCAAGGCAAAGAACAAGGCGGATGGAGTTCATTTTTGCGACAGGAGCAAAGGTTTAATTGTAGTCAATCCCTTCAACTTGGGAAACACCTTTGGAAACTAACATTGCCTTAAGTCTTTTAACACTTCCATCTGATGCATACTTAGTTCTGTAGACCCATTTACATCTGACAAGTTTTCTTCCTTTTGGAAGAGGTACAAGATCCCAAGTATCGTTTTCCATTAAGGAACGATATTCTTCATCCATAGTTGCATCCCAATCTGGATTTCCTGAAGTTTCTGCAAAGGTTTCTTGATCATGATTCTTGAAAACTTGAGCCAAAAGAGAAGAGGCTCGCTGAAAATCAGAACGTGTTCGACGTTGATCTCTAGGATCACCGGCAAGATCACTAGTTGCTTCACATGTTGAACAGACCCATCGAGGAAGCACTTGTGCTGGTGCAACTAGAAGAACATGAGCAGGCAGAGGTGGATTTTCATCCTCACTATAATCATCAGAAATTGGAGTTGGAAACCTGTCAAGGAAGTTGGAAGAAGAAGAAGAAGAAGGCACAATCGTCGAATCAGGCTCGCAGGCCAAAGATGGCACAATCGTTGAGTTAGGCTTGCAGGCCAAGATATTTTCATCAAATTTAACATCTCTTCTAATGATTACATCATGAGAATGTGTTTGAAGAAGTCTATAACCTTTTACATCTTCAAAATATCCAACAAATATGCACTTTTCACTTTTAGGTTGCAATGCTTTTTGTTTTTCATCCGGAATGTGAGCCCATGCTTCACTACCAAACACACGGAAGTGACTTACATCAAGTTTAGTTTTACTCCATGCTTCTTCCGGTGTGATAATGCTTTAGCGGGGGTGCGATTAACTATGTAATTTGCACAATTAATGGCTTCAACCCAAAATTGAAGACTTAGTCCCTTAGATTGGATCATACAATTAGCCATTTATTTTAAAGTGCGGTTCTTCCGCTCAGCTACACCATTTTGTTGTGGTGTATATGGAATAGTGTGTTGTTGTCGGATGCCTTGTTCAGTGTAGAAAGTAGTGAAATTTTTGTTAACATATTCTCCTCCATTGTCAGATCTTTAATTAATAATTTGATGACTAGATTGTTTTTCAATAAGGGCCTTGTAAGCCAAGAACATGTTAAATACTTCGCTCTTAAGTTTTAGGAAATAAACCCAAGTGCATCTGGTCTAATCACTAATGAAAGTTAAGAGATATTTGAAACTAGAAAATGAAGCAGATGGAAGAGGACCACACAAGTCACTATGCACAAGATCCAAGGGAATTGAGGCATGTCAAGAGGCACGTTTGTCAAAACTGTCCCGATGATGTTTTCCGAGTACACAACCAGAACAAACACCATCCCTGTAAGATACCATCGGAAGACCTGTCACCATATTGTCTTTACATAGTTGTTGCAATGAGCGATAATTTAAGTGACCAAATCACTCATGCCAAAGTTTTCTCAAGTTATCACTATGAGCAACAAAAACTGAAGGAAAAGGTGATGACCCAAAGTTGTTAAACTTGTACAACCTGGTAATATCATCAACAATTTCGGTAGCTAGGACCTATTGAGGATCTTTAAAATCCTTGATTACAACTTGGTGAGGTGTAAACATCACAATTTTACCTTCACCAGAATGAGTGATCTGATAGACTGATAACAAATTGCAGGAAATTCTTGGAACACATAGTACATCACTGAAATGACCATTATCTACTGGAACTGTTCCAACTCCTACAACACTTAGAGATCTATCATCACCAACAAATATTTGTTTGGTGTTACATTCATACATAGTAGAAAAGATGGCTTGATCCTTAGCCATATGATAAAATGCTCCAGAATCAATGAGCCATTCATTTGAAGTAGAAGAAGACGATGCATTATAAGAATAACCAGAAGCACAAAGTGCATGTCCATGAGAGGTAGATTCTGAAGGCGAATCTAGGCTGATGTGGTGCTTCTTTATTGCTGCTTCCAAGGCTTCCATCTTCTTGAAACACTTAGATTCATCATGATTATATTTCCCGCAATAGTTGCAATGACGCTCAGTCTTCTTACCTTTTGGCTTGGATCCTTTGTCATTTTTCAAACAAGGAGCTGTCTGAGAGGGTTTGGGATCCTTGTTTGACTTATTATTGCAAAAATTTTGTTTCTTGGGAGGCTTGGACTTTTTGTTCTGTTGGGACAATAAGGCTTTCCCAGATCTATCTGTATTGTTGATTATTCCAGGATGGATGAGTTTATCTTGCTCTCTAATCAAGGAATCGCAAAAGGATTCAAGACTAGGCTCTTGATAGCTAGCTGCATTCAAGGATTCTTTCATGGAGTAAAATGTAGATACAAAAACAGAATATGTAGGTCCAAGTTTTGAAAGAATATGATAGATGCATTGTTTGTCTTCCCTCTTAATCTTACATTCTGCACATAAGAGTTTAAGAGTTTTGTACTTAGATAAATAATCTTGAATGCATGAAAAATCACTTGGATTTAAAGAAATCAACTCATTTTCGAGTTGATGACCTCGAATTTCATTGTGTTTACCAAACACAGATTCCAACTTGTCTCAAGCAACATCAGGTTCATCAATTCTAGATATGTGGAATCGCAAATCAGTAGAGATTGACATCCCAATCAATCCACGAGCTTCGTCACATCTATTTTTCCGTTTTATTTTCTTATCATCATCAGTGGGTTCTGTTTCTTTCCTTGAGGTAATTCTGAAAAGTCCCCTACTTCGTAGAACATCCTCCATACGAGATTTCCATGAGAAATAGTTGGAACTGGTAAGTAGAATATCACAAGGGGCATCCATATTTGTAAATTAATGACTATAAAAGTAGAAACCAATAGTTTGGATGCGAAGAGCTCGAAAAAATAGGCGGTTTAAAAAAAATGGCACTGAAAACTGACTTCGGATGATGAAGTTATGCTTGAACAAAGAAACTGTTGAAGATGTCCCAAATAGTGACGTGGCAGATAGAGAATGTCTAGCAAAAAAAGAACCCCCCCTTCCCAAGATGACCCTTTTGACAATCACTTTACAAGAAAGTTGCTTAAGTGAATCACTTTTGTAAAATAAGTGATTTCACTTTTACAATGATATTGCTTTTAAATAGTGTAGCAATAAAAAAGAACTTAAGTGACTCACTTTTTATTTTATTTTTTTATTATTTAAGTGAGATGCACTTTTACAATAAAGTAACTTGAAAATAGAAATTGCATGCACTTTGCCTTTTAAAAGTAGCTTTCTAAGACTTGAACTCAAGACCTATTAAGGAATAAAGCAACTTTGAACCAAGTGAGCTAGATTAAAAGGTATGTAAAATATGGGAATGATGAAAGTTTTTTTTTTTTTTTTTTTACTTTTCTTGCTCGGTTTTCGTGCTTGCCTTTTTTCTTGCAAATCACACCACAAACCGAAAAAAAAAAAATTTCGACACTTGTGGAGTTAGACCTCGTTAGCTTGCCCAGAAAGTCTACGTTTTCTCTCTATTTCTGATTTGCCAAGATCACACAAGGTGCACGACAAAGAGCATATGCAGCCGAGAAAAACCCTTTCCCTTCTGTTTCTGATTTGTCGAGATCGTGCAAGGTGCACGACAAAGAGAATACGCAGACACGGAAAGCAACAATCCGAAACTAAAAAAAATCTAATAGTAAAAACTGATAAAATATGAGATTTGTTTTTTGTTTTAAAACAGAAAATAAAAAAATGCGTCACTGTAACATAATACATTCAGATCTGATAAAATACACGTTTCTGAAGCAACCGGGAATCGTTTTCAATCAAACGAAAACTATTTACCAATGGAAACGGCGCTTCGGACACAATGGAACACATCCCATAGCCTAGAAATGCACAGAAATACCAGAACCAGAAACCCTTTCAAGTTTTGGCAATAACAATTCAAGATCTAGATAATAACCGGAAGCGGCTCTTCATAAAAGATCTGATAACATGTTCAGGTACATAGCATACTCCCAAAAGACCGAACACTAAGAGAAACCACTTCACACAAACATATCACAAATCGATACACCAATGTTTTGACGTGGTTTAAACCCTCGTGAGGGAAACACTCCACGGCCCTAGCCAAATAGCTTCTACAGGACAATTTATTATGAAAAGAAAGAAAGTTACAAATGAGCTTCTCATAATCAATCAACTTTCCAATGACCATCCATGCTCTTTAAATAGAGATCATGGACCAATTGGGTGTTAAGGCACGGATCAAGGGTAGGTATGATCTAAGAGAAGTTGAGCTATCGGATCACTTTATGTCGGGAACATATCATGACCGTCAGATTAAGTATTTACAAATGCATACTAATGCATACTAAAGAAACACACGTTTCCTAACGGATATATTACAGAAGTTGATCTTAACTAACTCCTAAGTGTCTAAATATCCTAACATTAGTTAATTCCTTGTGAAATGATGAACATGCATGATTTCATGTGCATGTTGGGAAAGCATGTAAAGTGTGAAAATCTCATGGATATAGCATGTACTTTCCCCTGTCACTTGGGAAATTAATTGGTTGATTTTAATGTTATGTTATGCTGGTCCTAACAGAATTACAATGATGTATTTCACAGTTGAGGAATTGAAGTTAATTTATTGTAGTTGTTACAAAGCAAGTAATGCTTGTGAGTAGCGTGAGAGCCAATTGTGTACAGTGACCATGGCAACAGACCAAAGGCTGTTGGATTTGGATGAAAACCTTCTGCAAACAATTGCCAAGACCTAAGAAAATATTGGGGAGATTCTCAAGCTACAGAGGCATTAGAATGAGATGAACCAAAAGTCCTTGCAGGATGCTATTGTTTGCAAAGAGAGGTAAAAATCATTCTAGGAACAATCAGCAGTGGAAAGGAAAGTGGATCAATGAAGAAGCATTTTCCCAATCATCCCATTACAGTCCCAAGGAATCTACTTGGGAAATGGAAGATAAAATGCGGGAAGAGTATGCACATTTGTTTTGAAAATGTGTATATATTAAAACATTACTGCAATTAATCTTTTTATATATTTTGATACAATGTTAATCATCGAGGACGATGAATACTCTAAGGGGAGGGGAATTGTAACACCCCCTGGCCCAAGTTAGAGCTGATATTGTATTTTGAAATTTTTTCTATGAAGTATGTACATAGCGAGATATTTTTAAAATACCAGTTGGCTGCATGAGGAGCGATACGCTGAAGAGGGGATCCAAATATTAACCAAGGGTTATGAGGGGGTAAGGTTACTTAGGTGCCTTGTTCCCTAAACCTTTGTTCTAAAACCTTATGATAAACAAAAAACCCATACCCCTAATCCTTATTCTTAGTGGGGGGATTAATTATTATTAATTATTAATTAATCTAATGATTTAATGACTAATCATGGTTAAGGATAGGGAGGCAACATGTGCCTCTGGCACAACCACGTGGGAAACCACAGGGGACACGAGGTTGCATCAGTGATCTAGGAAGACGTGGGGCATGCTGATGCTAACCTACGGCCTGGGTGGTGGGATGTCAGTCTAGCAGGAAGGAGTCCAGAGAAGGAACAGAGGAAAATGCACACAGGGAGCACGAGGGGAAAGTGTCTGCTAACGCAAGAGAAGTGGGGAAAAATATGAACAGGAAAGGAGAGGGACATTGAAGTGTATGTTAGTTTTCAGCATTTAATTGAATATGATCTAGGATCTTAACTCAGAGAAAAACATGTACATCATATCAAACACAAGAGACAAGAGACACAAAGCATTTCACTGGGGAAAACCAATAAGGTGAAAACCCGCAACTTCCTCAGATATAGAATGAGCACCAATACAAAGATCACAAAGATCAAACCCCAAGAGATAGATGAATTTAGTAGCTACTCCTCCTCCACATGTGCGCACTCCTCTCTCTCAACTATGGGAGTTGGATGAGTGAGTGAATGAATAAAATGAGAGAGACACACTCTCTATTTATACAATTACTTGACTTACCTTTTACTCTAACTAGGTCGACTTCCTAAGGAATCCTAATAACCCATCCATATGTCACTGGGCCGACCCCACTAGGGTGGTCTAATAACCCTTTGACCCACACTAGGCTGACCCCTCTATCAAATATAAGTTACGACACTTACAATATAGCTTGTGACACTTGCAAATACAAATGACGACACTTCCAACCAAAGGAATAATACATATCCGTTGGGGATACAATAAAGTACAAATGTAATACATACAATATACAAGTGAATATCTTCCGAAGTTACAAATACATCAATACTCCCTCTTAACTAGGAATGTATTCTCTTGACACAGGTCATCAATACACGTAGGAAAAAGTCTTCAATTCTGGAGCTGGATCATCATCACTGGATCACAGAGCATCATTGTCACTTCTGTTGTACTTGTCATCTCGATCACTAGTGCTATTTCTCAAGTCTTCTAGTCATAGGAATTTCTACAAAGCTAGCCCTTTTTATGCTGATTGTAGGCCTAGCCTTCTGTAGGTCTTCATCATATCTAGCCATCCTGTGTAATCCTTAGGGTTGATTACGTGCATCAACAAAACCTCAAAAGAGCATCCCAGGAATTTTACAAGCTTACTACTCAACCTATCGGATCTCCCAGGATCTTTTACATGTGACCTTCACAAAAGCTTAAAAGAGTGTCTTGCGACCTGCAAGATTTTTAAAGAGCATCCCAGGATCTTTTATGTGCCTAGCACAACCTGTATGGATCTCCAGGACTGATTACATGTGAACTCGCAAAACCTTAAAAGAGTGTCGTGCAACTTGTAAGATATCGAAATAGCATCCCAAGATCTTTTACGTGCCTGGCACATCCTGTTCGGATCTCCAGGACTAATTACATGCGATTCTTGCAAAACCTTAAAAGAGTGTCTTGCAACCTGCAAGATCTCTAAAGAGCATCCCAAGATATTTTACGTGCCTAGCACAACCTGTCCGGATCTCCAGGACTGATTACATGCACCTGTACAACCTGTCCAGGGCTGTAACATCCCTAAATTTCAATAAAATAAATTTTTTTTTTTGAAGTAGCATTAACTACTAAGAATGCTAATTGCAGAAATAAATGTTCGTTAACTACTTAACTAAAAACAGTGTATCACAGTTGACAAATTGTAATTCTTAAACATAATCAGTCGATAGTTCTTTTAAGATAGAATATAATTCTATAGGAAATACTCAAATTCTAATGAGATACGAATACTAACAGCTATGTTTGAATGTTGATGAAGGGGTTCCTACGAGGTGCCCTGAGGTTTACTTAGCTCGATAGCTAAAGCATTGTACCTGTTTCTTCGCAAATTTCGCAGGTAAGGTATTAAGTCAAATCAAGATCTTCAAGTAGTTTAATTATTGTTTTTGTTAGTCGTCATTGCAATAGGATAGCGAAATTATTCTCTGTACAAGACAGGTGTTAAAGGTATGGACAATCAGTTTGTTCTTTCAGCTTAAAATGTTATATTAAATGTTTATATCAATTGCGGAAATCACTGTTATCTCTACCTGATCTGATATACGGATATTTTCACATTTAAATGTTTTGCATCGAGAAACATAGGTCATAATTTTATATCGATACCTGCAAGGGTTAGATAATCATTATATTTCAAAGTACTAGTATTATTGTAAAACCATTCGACATGAGACTTCCATATTTGAATGATAATTCTAATGTGAGATGGTGAAATGATGTAACTCTAAAATGATTCTATGATGTACTATTTAATATTTTTAGGAAAGATCATAACATTTCTTATGGGCATTGCAATGGTCTTAAGCCTATGCATTGAGACCTCTTTCTATATAATTTTTGACCTAATGTCAAGTGGAATCATAAGCAACCTATACTTATTGACTATGCCTTTGTGAAATATTGTTTTCTTCAATTAGTATCACTATTAATTATTAAATGGTTGTATTGACAAAGTGCGGGTTAGAAATGACCAAAGAAATACAATGCCTTTTGCAATGGATCCTAATTCTAAAGCGCTTACCAAGATTGCACATACTATATGTTTCACATACGTAATCACCAAAGGTTATTTATATTAATGTTTTGCCTTAAGTGTTTACCATACATTACTTATAAAGTAAACACCATGCGACCTATGCTTCATAGAATGACTATATGCATTATGAACTATGCGATGGTGTTGATATCATTAACCATTGATATTATATATAACCTAGCTATGACCACTATGCAAACCTGGAGTATGAAATATGGTACCATGTCAATCGCACCAATAATGAATATTGACAGTTCTTTTAATGCTCTGCAGTTCCTCGGTGAATGTTCACAGCGTTTCTGAGCTTGAGCATTTAGTGAATTCATCTCCTCCTTTGGTGGAATGTCTCGGTGCTGTCTATGTGGTAGATCCCATGTGAAGTTTTGTGTGGAAAGTTTGATGTTTTTCCGAGCTGTGCGATAATAACTTGATGACTTCCTCCAAGTTGGATCCTGCGATGGTTGAGAAATAAATGAAGCTTTAAATGAAAATGATGTATGAACTTTGTGTCACCTAGCTGGCTTGATCGCATCCATTGCATTTGATCTACCTCGATTTTAGTTCCAAACCCTAACTGCTCATACTATTTCTCCTTTGGTAACGTTCCTTTGCATTCATTTGGAGAAATTGGCTTGGGGAGAGGCCGACAGGCCGCGTAGTTGTAGGGTTTGATGCCAGGTTTCTTGGAGATTCCATCCCTTGGTTTCGATGGTGTGATCTCTGGTTAAAACTATTGATGGTTTTAGGTTTAGCAAGGAGTTTGATAGTTGATCACCTGTAGCATTCTTTGTATAACCTGAAATAAGTTTTCTCAAGATTTTTCTATTGGGTTTAGGGTTTGGTTTTGAACTAGTGGTCTTTGAATGAGGGGTGATGGTGTTGTTATTTTTTCAGAATTTACTTCAATCTGATCTAGGATCTTAACTGAGAGAACAACATGTACATCATATCTACAGCATACCAATCATGGACACAATAATGCAAGCACACAAGAGACATATAGTTTACTTGGGGAAAACCATAAAGGTGAAAAACCCCAATAAATTCCTCAGAGATAGATAGAGCAATGATACAACCCAAGCATAAGAGATAGACATCTCCTAGCAGCAGCTTCTCCTTCTCCACAAGTGCGCCACTCTCCAAAGAGTGTGTGTGAGAATAGAATGATCAAATAGAGTGCCTCCTGCACTCTATTTATACTTGACATGACTTGCCTAATAACCTTTACTAGGTCGGCCTCAACTTAACCACATAACACAAAGCTGACTGGGCCGGCACCCAATAGGGTGGTCTAATAACCCTTTGACCCACATGGCCGACACCCAATAGGGTGGTCTAATAACCCTTCGACCCACATGACTTATATAGGGCCAACCCCAACAAGGTGGTCTAATAACCCATCAAGTATAAGTTACGACACTTACAATATAAATGATGACACTTCCATATAGAGGAATAATAAAATCTCTATAGGAATACAAACACTTCCGTATAGAGGAATAATACCATCTCTATAGGAGTACAATATACATATATGAAATACATTCCGAAGTTACATATACATCAACACTCCCTCTTAAATAGGAAGGTATTTCTTGACACAGGTCTTCTAGCACAAGTCGTCTCTAGATCATCATCACTGGATAATTGTCATCGAGTCATCATCATTGTCACTGCTGCTGCTATCTCAATCAATCTTTGAATCTACTCGTCAAAGGAAGTTCTACAGAGCCAGTGCTGTTTCATAATGGATGTAGTCCCACCACTTGCAGGTCTTCATCATCACTAGCCATACTGTTGAATCCTCAAGACTTATTACGTGTGTCACAAAACCTCGAAAGAGCATCCCAGGACTGATTACGAGCACATAGCTCAACCTATCGGATCTCCCAGGAACTTTTACATGCTATTGCACAACCTGTCCACGACCACAGAGTATCACGAAGCACAACCTAGATGCACACACACAGCACTTACACTCACCGGCATGGGAGGACCAACCTACCACCATCCGTGAAAGGCTCACAACACTTACATCAACGACCATGCGAGGACCAACCTACCGCCATGTCGGTATGGAACAACACATATATTGCATCCATGGGAGAACACATCTACAACCATGCTTAAATGGCCCCAACACTTATATCGCAACCATGGGAGAACACATCTACAACCATGCTCGAATGGCCCCAACGCTTATATCGCAGCCATGGGAGAACACATCTACATCAATATAAGTGGCTACTTTTTCTCTCTATATCCCATATTAAGATAATTAATCCCATGCTTAATTAAAGTGACACTTAGACTATGGTTACAGAACTTTGGGTTAAAAATATTATTGAAAGCTAAGGCATCAATTAAAGTCAACTAGGGTCTTCACCCCTTATTCCCTGTCACTTCCCCCACTTGTGGAATCATAGCAACCCATATCTTCTTCATCCTTCTTAACTTGCAGCTATTAGTGATTTTTATACTAACAAATATGTACAAATTTTACAATATCCATGGTCTCCTTGACCATATACGTATGGCATTTAGACTTTGTTTCATTAATACAAATTCACATCTTAGGGGGGGGGAACAAGGTGTTAGAATAGATGAGAAGGGCCTTGCAAAAATTAATGCATAACAATAATAAATAGGGCATAATGTTGAGAGTGAGAGTGATGTTTTTGAATGAGACTTTGTTTGAGTCATGTTTCCTTAAATATTTATTAAAATGTACAATTCTAGTATTCAATGATTGTTATCGTTTGTTTTTTATTTTATTGCGTCTCTTCAATCTTGATATATTTAAAAATATATGGCATAATGATATTATGCATGGAAATACAAAAATAATATGTTGACAGGTGTTATTAATATTGGACTTAGATATTTGTTGCAAGGCAAGTCTAGTCGGACCCTCTTGCTTAACAATAACATGCAATGACACATAGGTTCTCACACGGACTAGATGTTAACTGAATTCCAGAAGATGGCTTCTATTAAACTGAACCAAATTACAATGTTTAACTACAAAGCAAATGAACTAGTCGGCCTTAGCCTGTTACAATGTACAGAAAAAAAACTATGTTCCTCAATGTGTTTCTTGAATGCATTCGATCTTCCTCCCTCTCACGGCCTCTGCTGAATGAAAGCGCTCGATGAGAAATATGTGAATGATTTCTCCGATCCTTCGATGATCAATCTGTCTATCTCTTACTCTGTGACATACAAAAATAATATGTTGACAAGTGTATATTAATATTGGACTTAGATATTTGGTGCAAGGCAGGTATGGTCAGACCCTCTTGCTTAACAATAACATGCAACAACACACAGGTGCTCACACAGACTGGCTGTGAACTGAATGCCAGAAGCTAGCTTCTATTAAACTTAATCAAATTACAATGTTTAACTACAAAGAAAATGAACTAGTCGGCCTTAGCCTGTTACAATGTACAGAACAAAACTCTGTCCCTCAGTGTGTTTCTCAACTGCGTGTGGTCTTCCTCCCTCTCATGGCCTCCGCTGAATGAAAGCGCTCGATGAGAAATGGATGAACGATCTCCCTGATCCTCCGATGATCAATCTTCCGATCTCTTCCTCTGTGACTTTGCACTGCTCTTCTACTCTTCTCTGCTCTTCCCGAGGTACACTTTGATCCCCGAGACGTCCTTCCTTTGTCCGCCGAATTCTCCCTGATCCTGCAAACCTACAGTGTTTAGCGCCCCTAGACGTTCTGCAGAACATCCTCCTGTGGTGACATCTGACGTGACCCCAACCACCTTCATAACTGCTCATAACTTCCTCAACAAACTCCAATGGTTGTTGCCTTGAATCCTACATCTCTGACTTTGCTACAATAGTCTGTCCCATCACTGTCCTCGACCATACTGTGCTTTGTCACCTTCGACCTTACTTGTCATCTTTACTTATCTTCTACGGATGTCAGTCTGCCCAGTCCTCCATGCCTGGATTTCATTGTAATCTGTCGGTGTCATTGTTCGACAACATGTGGACCTTCAATGCCTTCGCTTTTGTTCTTTGTCGTCTGTCGACATCAGACTTGTCGAATCTCGTCCTTTATCTTTCCCACCGCATATCAACAACTTCCTGCTCGTCTTCTTGGCTTCTCCTGCCAACTCTTTCACACCAGTGGTTGTAAACAATCCCCATGGTCGACTTCTCCTATCGATCAACTTCGACTGTTTCTCTTAGGCCATGATGATCCTGCATCAAAATCCCCAGGTGAGAAATAACTTGACTGCTCCATCAGTCTCCTGACTTATTCTTCAGAAATCCATGTTGCCTCCTTCAATTCATGATCTCTCCATCAGACCAAATATTCCTTCTTTCACGAACTTTGCGTGCGTTCAACTTCGCATTCTTTCAACACTTCAGTGATTTATTCCTTGTCGTGTTGATCTGGAATTTTAACTGTTCAGTCGATAGCTGACACTTCCGCGATGTTGCTTGTTGAACCTTCTTGAAACTTGTACAGATTTGAGACATTGAACGTGGGTGAAATTCTCAAGTCCTTCGACAGTTCAAACACATAAGCATTGTCCCAAAATATTCTTCAGAATATTACATGGTCCAATCTTATTCAGCTCCAACTTGTTATACGTTCCTGCTGAGAACGTCTCTTTCCTCAAGTACACATAGACTAAGTCTCCTTCGTTGAACGACTGTATCCTCTTCTTCCTGTTGGCTCTCAATTTGTATGTTGTGTTTTTCTTTCCAATGTGCTTGCGTACATCTTCATGCACTTGCTTCATATGTTCCGCAAATTATTATGCATCTGCACTCTTCCTTATTTTTGTCGGTATCTCGACCAAATCTACCACTTCATGTGGGATTCGTCCTTCAACAATCTAGAATGGGATAATACCTTTCGACCGATTCACAGAGTTGTTGTATGCAAATTTTGCTTGCGCCAACATGTTCTCCAACTGCTTGGGTCTTTTGGCCATCAAACATCTTAGAAGGTTTCCTAAAATTCTAATTACCACTGTTTGACGGACAATCCACTCGAGCGGACGCGAGCCAGATCCCCCTAGTTCAAGTGAATCTAGAACAAATAGAACAGAATACAAAACTCATTTCCTATATCTAGTTATAGATCGAGTACTTAGATATCATACCTTTCAGATCGCGGATCCTTCTCCTTGTTGTTGCTCCAAGTCTCGCGGTCATCAGATCTCCAGCTGCAAGACCTGTCAAGACAATATGGAAACGATACAAGCAGTACAAGATATCTAAACAATAACTGATCTAAACTAACAGTTGAGGAAGAAATTTCTAAACATCATCAACGAGACAACATTCATGGAAAGAGATTATATTAACGGTATTAAAAAGTGGAAATACATAAAAAGGATGAAGCTACAACCAAAGCCTCAATGTCGCATCCTCCATCCAACATGTCCAAGCCAAGCCTTCAAGGTGGTACAAGCTTCCCAATCACCAATATGGATTCTACCAACATAAGAATACCATATACCTTCCTCCCTTCCCATGGAGAGAGTGGGTGTTTATATAGGGCTAAAGAGATAGGGTATGTTGAGGATTAGGGGGAGATGGTTAAGGGATCCTCCCATTAGGTTAGGAACCGAAATTCCACCTCATCTAGAGCCTAGGGATAGGCCTCCACCTCAATAAACTTCTAGAGAGACCTTGAGACTCCCCAAAATATCCTTTAACCAAACTCATCGCACCCTGGTAGAGGACACAGCGTGACAGAGGGGGTTGTTGCACTTTGTATGAGGACAAACTGCGACAGTGTCTCACCCTAGCTGACCAAGAACTGGGACGTCGTACCCTAGTTGAAGGAGAAGTGCGACAACCTACTCAAAGAGGTCAACTAGGTAGGGAAATTTCTCAGTTGGATGTGTTTTATCCCAGAATGAGGTTAGGGGTAAGAGCAAAGAGTTTTACACAATGGTCAAGATGACAACATTATCACAACGGTCATGGTGACACTTGCACAAGGGTGACGACATTTTGGTGTAACAACCACCTTGGTCTGTCCATCTGTCTGCGGATGATATGCCGAGATAAACTGCAACTTCATGTCCAGTTTCTTCCATAGGGTTCTCCAGAAATGACCCATAAACTTGGTATCTTTGTCCGATGTTATACTCTTCGGTAACCCATGCAATATGACTATCTCCTTGAATAATAGTATAGAAATGCATGTGGCATCACTTGTCTTCCGACACAGAATAAAGTGTGCCATCTTCGAGAATCTGTCGACTACAACGAACATTGAGTCGCTTCCTTGTTGCATCTTCGGCAATCTTAGCACAAAATCAATGCTCAGGTGCTCCCATGGGTTATTCAACACTGGTAATGGTGCATACAGCCCCGTATTCTTACTTCTTCCCTTTGCCAACTGGAAAAATTGGCACTATCGTACCCACTTTCCGACATCTATTGTCATTCCTAGCCAATAATATTTTTCTTCAACCAACGCCTTGGTCTTTTCGATGCCAAAATGACCTGCTAATCCTCCATTGTGTAGTTCTCGGATTAGGTTCTCTCTTAGGGATCCTCTGGGAATACACAAATTTTGTCCCTTGAATAGGTATCCCTCTTGGATAAAATAATCCAAGTATGGAGTCATGTCGACACACCATGTTTTGCGACAAGTCTTCCATGCTTTCGCAAAATCCTCGTCGGTCTCATACTCTGTCTTCACCGACTCTATTCCTATTTCTTGAACTATTTCCATGTTCAATAATGTAACTCTTCGACTTAGCATGTCGGAAACCTTGTTCAACTTGCTCGATTTATGTCCCAACATGAAGGTATATCCCTGCAAGAATTCGACCCACTTCATGTGCCGCTGATTTAACTTCGACTGAGTATTCAAGTACCTGAGTGCTAGTTGATCTATGTACAACACAAATTCCTTGTGCATCAAATAATGGATCCAGTTTTTCAATGCTTGGACAATAGCATAGAACTCCTGTTTGTAGACCGAATATTTCCGCTTTGCTTCATCCAACTTCTCGCTGAAGAATGCAATTGGTCATCCCTCCTAGCTCAAAACTGCTCCAATTTCCATTCCACTTGCATCACAATCGACTTGGAAAACTTCGTCGAAATCTGGGAACGCTAACACTAGGCTCTCCGTCACGTTCTGCTTCAACTTGTCGAAAGCTTTCTGGGCATCTTCTATCCACTTGAACTCCCCTTTCTTCATGCACTCTATCAATGGTGCACATATCTGACTAAATCCTCTAATGAACTTCATGTAGAAACTAGCAAGTCCATGGAAACTCTGCACTCCTATCGTGCTTGTCAATTTTGGCTACTCCAATATAGCCTTCACCTTCTCTGGGTCCATCACTAACCCTTTACCCGAGCTTACAAATCCAAACTACACCAGTTCTTCCTTCATATAGAAACATTTATGCAAGTTAACCATCAGCTTTTCTTCCTGCAGCTTCCGCAATACTTGTCAAATGTGTTGCAAATGTTTGACCTTGGTTCGACTGAATATCAAGATGTCATCAAGGTACACTACGATGAAATTTCCCAATAATGGTTTCAATACTTCATTCATCAAGCACATGAACGTACTAGGTGCATTAGTCAATACAAAGGGCATGACTAACCACTGATACAATCCTTCCTTCGTCTTGAAGGTTGTTTTCCATTCATCTCCTTCTTTGACCTGATCTAGTGATAACCACTCTTCAGGTCGATCTTGGTGAAGTATCTCGCTCCACTCAAACAATCCATCAAGTTATCCATCCTTGGAAATGGAAACCTGTACTTGATTGTGATCTTGTTGATAGCTCTGGAGTCTGTACACATCCTCCATTCTCCACCCTTCTTCGGTGGTAGTACAGCTGGTACTGCACACGGGCTCAGATTCTCTCTAATCAATCCTCTGTCCAACAACTCCTGGAGTTGTCGATTGATTTCTTGACCCTATGTCAGAGTCATTCTATGTGGTGCCTTGTTTGGAAAACTTGATCCTGGAATCAAGTCGATCTGATGGGATATGCTTCTCATCAGTGGCAATCCCGTTGGTGCTTCGTTGACTACTATGCTCTGAAACCCGTCAAGCATCTCTTCGAATTCGAACGAAATATTCTCCATTGTCAACCTCTCGACACATGCTCCTTTCGGAATGATGGTGAAACATCCCGATTTTTTCTCTTCCTCTGTGATGAATTCCTTTGCTGAACACATCAACACTCACTTCTCCCAATAGGTACTTTCACCCTGCTTGCAGTTAGCTTGGTCCTCTTGCATTGGCTTGAGCGTCCTTCGTGTGCCACTTTTCGACACTGTGACTTTGTTGGCTTGACCATCATAGATCATCTTCCGATTATATTTCCATGGTCTCCCTAACAGCAGATTACATGTTTCCATTGGTATTACATCGCACAGTGCACTATCTTCAAGTTTCCCAGCCTTAAAGTTTATCAGGCACTGTCTGGTTACCTTCACATGGTGAACCTTCTATAACTAGGATATCTTGTATGGGTGTGGGTGTTCTCGACATCTCAAACCCAACTTGTCGATGACCTTTGTCGACACAAGATTCGTTGTGTTTCCACCATCGACTATGGTCTTGCAATACATGTCACCGATCAACACTCTTGTTTGAAAGATAGCCTTTCATTATGATGGCTCCTTTTCGTCGCGTCGGTCGTCCTGAACCAACATTCTTCTAGTCGTCATAGTTCAACCTTTTCTTCTACCATCTACACTGTTGTCGGATGTCGAATCTGTCTTCTCATCGACTTGATCGTCTCTCCAATGTCTGGGTTTCGACTCATCTGTAGTGTGTAGGTTCTCCAGCAATTCATATGCCTTGTGTCTGAATTGTAACATACCCATTACTTGAAACATTTTATGTTTGAGAAAAAAATTATCTTAACTTTTATTGTAAAGTTTTATATTTGGCCAAATGGCCAAGGATGATTGTAATTGCACAATGTTATTGTTTAAATAAAATAAAATAGGAGACACCCACCCAAAGAGACTGTTGAAAGAGTGTTTACTGACCCAATAAGTGGAATGGAATATGGGTTAGAAGGCAATGGACAAGTGGTAGCATCAGGAACTCAGTAGCTAGTTGTTGTTATGGGACAACTCCCTTGAATTGTGGTCAAAGTTCTCTGAAAGATGGGACTGGAGCTTGAGGCTCTTTTATTTGGAAACTGACCACTAAAAGACCTAGGAATCTTTTTAAGCCATCGAATTTGAGCAGAGGCTCACACTTTTTCTGACGAGAAAATTTACCTTGTGGTTCTACTGTATGCACACAAGAGATTCAATGAGGGGAAGCTATGTTTTGAGTTGGATTGTAAGTCTGTTTCACTTCTGCTGAGTGCAAAGGTTCATTTTGAGGTGTATGCAAGTCTCCATTGATTGTTGGAAGTACAACCTGAGTGCCTTGCTTCTACACAGAGTCTTCTACCTAGTGGTTTAGTAAACAGGCTCGGGGGTCCAAAGGAGAAAGTGATATTGGCTACTTCTTCTGGCGAAGGTTGGGAGGAACAGGCCTCTTTGGGTGTTTGTGCACCCTATCTACATTATAAGGTTCTACTTGTTATTTCATTTCCTAGTAGTTATAATTAATTGTTTTCTATAACTGTTGATTTAGGATTATTAGCTGAATATTGTTAGTATCATCATTCAGATGTAAATGATGGATTTTCTGAACTGCATATTATTCTATAAATAGTTGAAGAAGTTTTATGACAGAGATAGAGTAAAATGCTTCCCTGTATTTTTCCACGCACTATTTTTGTGCCATACTCTAGTACAGGGAAGAGTGTTTAAAATAGATCTGAATATTGATGCACTATAAGTAGATTCGAATTAAAGATTGAATGAATGCAATATCTTCAATTTCTTTCATTTAAATAAGTTTCTATTTTTTTGCTAAATAGTATCCACTCCATAAACAGCATAAACAAGACAAAGTTCTGTAATATTTCTTAGATAGTTTCATTTCACAACAGTAAATATATAAAAGATTGCTTTAGGGCTGAAAGACCTCGAACAAAGCTTTCATCCTTTTATAAAACATCCAAAATAAACATAGGAAATTAATATAAAGGAGCAACTCAGTTTTCAGTTTTCAATACAAATTATTTCAGTATCAAACTATTATTTTTTTTACACAAGACCCTATTAAGGTCAAACATATAGTTCAAGTCTTCATTATAATTACTGTATATCGAAAACCAAACATATTTTATCATACAGTATTATGATATACAACTGTATATCAACTATCAATTGAAAACTAAACTAACGAATGACTCGGGCTTCAAAACCTTGTGCTATTTTCATCTTTTCCTTTTCATTCTTTAAACTGGGCAGGAACAATTTAAAAACCAAGTTCGAAAACCTTTAGTTTGCAAATAAATCCTAAGTTTGTATTTGGTTTAGGGTAGGGTTTCACAAACCCTGTTTTCCTTGTACAAACATGATCAAAACACAAAAAATTCTCGATAGGGTTTCAAAACAAGGCTCATGGCCTTTGATAATAAAACATTTTACAAAAATTTACATTACATTATTTCACCCACAGTGACGAGCGTTGCTACAAAAACGTAAATATTTTAGCAACCATTGATTCAAGCTTCAATCCGAGTCACTAGCTATTCTTTCAAATACTATTTTAACCTTTTTAAAACATCGACGAATGTTGTTTTGGTTACCAAATAGTCTATCAAAATAACACTACCGAGAGCTTTCTTCTCTTTTAAAAACTTAAAGACTTCAGTTAATCAATACATAAACCAATAGCAATTATCCCTTTAAAAACGCAGTATCCCTAAAGTAAACAACACGAGGTCTAATGCTCAAAACACCAACTGTATTTTATAAACAAAGTTGGGCTTCTAAAACCCTAGAGAGTTACCTTTACATTTCATCAAGTACTAAGGGTAAAACCCCTCGAGTAAAACTGTAACTCTTTATCCGTTATAAACATGGTAAAACATTGCAGAGCCCACACAGAGGCAGGTCGAGGATTCTATCCTCCCTACTTTTTCCATATGGCTTAAAAGAAGATTACAATGCTGGTAAGACCAAGCTAAAACCAAAACTGATTATTCGGCTAAAACCAGACAAGGATCGGCATTCTTGCCAGGATGCACCTATAGGTAATCACCGAGGCTTACCAGTTTTCAAGCCCATCTTCGACCTTGTTTCAAACATAGGAAGCCAAGCTGAAAAGCACCTGCCATATAAACACATAGCATGGTTAAAATATAGAATACGAAGTTCAAAACCTAATTTATATACAGTTACAACATTATCAACTTTTGTGGAAGAGCAAGAAAGGAGTTACGACTTACATGCTAGAGTTAAACTTTGCTTCTGAACTGAACACTCTTGCATCCGACGAGAACCAGAGCCAAACACACCACTAGAAAACTCAGCAAAGGAAAGACTCGGCTCATAGAGCTCACTTTGAAAGAAATACAAGTCACAGGTCGAGGTATCGAACCCTGGGGAGGTGCTCCCAAAACACTTCTGCAAACTCTAAGAACCCGCGGGCCTATCAGCCTCTCCAACACCCCACTCCCAACAAAATGAATGCTCAAGACTACACCTTCATTGAGGTAAGTCCAAAGACGGTTAGGGTTAGCATCACAACCAAGGAAACCACATGAAGACCTGCCACAGGGATGCCATTAGACATTCCACCACTCAAACTTTTAATGCACTTTATTTTCCATAGCTACCACCTTACGTAATCCTGCCATCGCAATCATGCAACAATGTTAATGTTTCGATCTACTACATGGTTAAACCTTACAACTTTGATATGGTTTGGTCACGTATCAAAGGTCAAACCTTTCTTTATCCACTATCTATTATATATAGTAGGATGTGGAGCCCTTTTAATCAAACCTTTGCATATAGTATAAAGACCATAGAGCATGCATCAACAATATGACATAGCTAAGGTTACAATACTCTTAGGATTATAAAGATCCATTGTATAAATTAATTTAATAAAGGGTAGATGCACATAGAGTATAGTTTGTAACTATCGGCACTTTCAACGTTGCCATATTAACACTAGTACATAGGTTTGTGCATATAGTGCATAACACCATAGGTTTAGAAGTATAGTGTTAGCACAAAATCTTAGGTTATGATTCTTTTCATACATGATTGCATGGTATAGATCATAATTATACAAGTTTAATGCCTTTAGCCTTGAAGGCCAAGCTAAATACTTTCTATTATGACTTAGTACAATACAAGTGTAATACAGATAACATAAATGGTAAGAATGGAATATAACTGTTATGAAATCATATAAAAAACTTTATACAGAATATAATTGAAGAACAAAACCAAAATAGGTCTCACCCTGGAATATTTTTCGAGTTATTATATTTCTCTGTTTAAACATTGAAGGCTAACTAATGTTAAATAGGACCTCCTTATACACTTCAGAAACAGTATCGCTCTTACCTGCGATCTGCAATAGAAGTTCCAAATGCTTTAGCTAAATAGCTAAGTAAGTCTCAAGGTGTCCATAGGACCCCTTCGTCATCAATAAAAAAAGTAAATAGTTAGCACTTATAATGAATTCAGTATCAAGTCAAATCTTAAAGTAACAACATCTACACAAGTAACCAAATTTGATCTAAGATTCATAAACATCCAACAGTATCATAATATAAACAAAAACACTTTTCACGTACTTTGTAATACAACTTGCACACATAATTGACGTAACATGTTATTACATTGTGTCATCTAGATCAACAAACAAACATTTATTATACTTCCGCATAGTAAATATAGCACTTAATTCTGCTTTGAAAATTTTTAAGTTTTTGTGATTTTTGGGATGTTACGTGTGGTATCAGAGCGCGAGTTCAAACTCTAGGCCTTAAATAGGCTCACGTGCACAAAACAGACAATGAAAATAGAAAACTTCATTACCAACTTTTATTTAAATTTGTTTCTGTACAGAACAGCTTGACATTTAATTTGCAGGTATGGACATACCGGAAGAATCCGTAGAGGACAGATCTCCTCATAATGAACGTAATAATAACAAACATGAAAATATTAATGAAGAAATCTACGTAGAACTGAATGATCAATCATCTAAATTATTACGTACGGTTAAGGACTTAAAAACTGAAATAAGAAATGTTAAGGAAGAGAACGAAAGAATATTAAGAGCGCAAGAAGAATTGAACCAGATTTTACTGGACAAGTACCATCAAGATGAAAAAGATAAGAGAACAGAAGCAAAAACTAAATCTGGAACAGTCCTACAAACACAAATAAGAAAATGAAGTACTATAAAACCGAAAGTAACCCTTCTTCTTTTGAATCTGATGATAAAACTTATCGCAGAAAATATGATTCTGATCAAGATAACAGTGACAGTGACTGTGGTCCTAAGAAGAAGCGTAAACATTATGAACAAATTTCATGGGAATTTAAAAAGATAAAAAGCCCCAACTTTTAATGGCGAAAATGAAAAGGGAGAGGCAGCTGAAGCATGGCTATCCGATATGAAGAAGTATTTTAAGATTTATGATTACTCATCTCAGTTAAAAGCTAAAATGGCCATATACAATCTGACCAGAAGGGAAGACATTTGGTGGCAGGATATCAAAAGAGTTAAAAGCGTTAAAGACAATAATATAAAATGGAGTACATTTAAGAAACTGTTTAGGAAAAAACATTTATCTAAACAATATTACGAAGATAAATCAAATGAGTTTTATGATTTAAAGATGGGTTCTATGACTATGAAGGAGTTATGTAGCAAATTTCTCATCTTGTTAAGGTATGTACCTTACCTAGATGAAGAAAACCTAAAATACAAAGGTTTCTAAGCTGCTTACCCTTCAACATAAAAGACAAAATTGAATACGATAATCCTTCAACTCTTGAAGAAGCCATGAGGAAGGCTAATTTCTGTCTTGAACAGAATAAGAAAAGAGAAGGTGTGTCGAGTTGGAGGAATAATAAAACGAGTAATTATGAGCATAAGAAGAAAACTTTTAATTTCAAGAATTCTAGAAATAATAAAAATTTCAATAACATAAATTTTTAGAATAATAATAATTAGAGAGGTAATGCACCACAGAATTTCACAACTGCAAGGAACGTGCCTAATAATAATAATAATACCAGAAATGTGGAACAAGGACTGCCTTTAAAGTGTTATGACGGCAATGGACCATGTACCAGAGAAAACTTCCCACTCAGAAGAAAGACAGTCAACAACATTCACACCATGCAAGCGGAGCCAACAGTTGGTGATGTAGCAATAGAAATGCCCTGAATAAATGCAGCACTGGAAAATCGAGAAGCAGACCATCAAACTTCTATGGTCGAGATCAAAGGTATGATACAAAGCAAATCTATTTCCATTTTAATAGATCCAGGTGCAAGTTTGAGTTACATATCACCTGATTTAGTGAAAAGTTGCAAGTTAAAAGTAGAAAATTATTGATAAATCGTGGTTAGTTCAGTTAGCAACAGGAACCAAAAGAAAAGTTACAGAGTTTGTCAAAAGTTGTGATTTACTTATGAGTCAATTGAAGATGCAAGTTAAATTGAATGTTTTGCCATTAGGGTCATGTGATGTATTAATTGGCATAGACTAGCTTGAACACCATAGAGTAATACTTAACTATTATGAAAAGTATTTTACTTGTTTGAATAATGAAGGAAATACAGAAAAAGTAAAATGAATACCTAGGAAAATATCTGTTAGACAAATTTCTGCTTTACAAGTTAAGAAAGTTGTAAGAAAGGGTTGTAAAATGTTTGTTGTAAATGTGATTAATGATGAATATTCATCTAAAGAAGATAAGATAAAACTGGAAAACATACCTATTCTTAAGGACTTTTCTGATGTATTCCTGGAAGAAATTCCAGGACTACCTCCGAAAAGGGAGCTTGATTTCACCATTGAGGTAGTACCGGGTGTAGTACCAAACTCAAAGGCTCCTTACAGAATGAGTATTCTGGAATTAAATAAACTAAAATCTCAGTTGAAAGAATTAATAGATAAGAACTACATAAGGCCAAGTGTGTCTCCTTGGGGAGCACCGGTTATCTTTGTTAAAAAAAAGGACAGAACTTTGTGATTGTGCATAGATTACCATTAACTTAATAAAATGACTATTAAAAATCGATATCCCTTGCCCTGCATTGACGATCTATTTGATCAGGTACGCCGAGAAGAGATATTCACTAAGATTGACTTGAGGTCTGGATACCATCAAGTTAGAATAAATGATGAAGACATTTTTAAAACTGCTTTCAGAACCCGTTATGGGCACTACGAGTTCGTAGTTATTCCTTTTGGGCTAACTAATGCACCGACAGTCTTCATGTGTTTAATGAATAATGTTCTGCATAAATACCTAGATAAGTTTGTAATTGTGTTCATTGATGATATTCTAATTTATTCATAAACTAAAGAAGAACACGACGAACACTTAAGAATAATTCTGCAAGTTTTAAGAGAACACTAGCTTTATGCTAAGTTCAGTAAATGTGACTTTTATAAAGATAAAATATAGTACTTAGGTCACATAATATATAAAGACAGAATTTATGTCAACCCAGATAAAATAAGAGCAATTAACGAGTGGTCTATCCCTAAAGACGTAACTGATGTACGGTCATTTATGGGGATAACAGGTTACTACAGAAAGTTTATTGAAGGATTCTCCAGAATTGCGAATCCAATAACTGCTTTGCAGAAGAAGGGAAATAAATTCGTCTAGGATAAAAAATGCGAAGAAAGTTTTAAGAAGTTAAAAGAGTTATTAACAACAGCACCTATATTAAAAATTGTTGATCCTAATAAAGACTTTGTTGTATGCACTGATGCGTGCAACGATAGACTTGGTGGGTTCTTGACTCAAGAAGGTCATGTTATTGCTTATGAGTCTAGGAAGTTAAAAATCCACGAAAAGAACTAAGCAACTTATGATCTAGAGCTGGCAGTCCTGATACATGCACTAAAAATGTGGCGCCATCACTTGATTGGAAGAAATTTTTCACTAATGACAGATAATAAAGGCTTAAAATACTTGTTGGATCAAACAAATCTTAACGCAAGGCAAGATAGGTGGCTAACTTTCCTTAGCGAATATATTTCGAGATTCAACATATTAAGGGTAAGGAAACAAAGTTGATGATGCCTTGAGCAGAAATGCCAAATAAAAAGTTTTGGCAGCAATCAGCACATTTAAAACAGATCTGGAAAATCAGATTGAGGAAGGAATTAAGCAAGATGAAAATTATCGGGAGTTACATGATAAAGTTGCTGAAAATTTATCTGAAAATTTAATAATGGATTACAGCATTAATGAAAAAGGTTTAATGACTTATAAAAACAGAATTTATGTACCTAATGTGTCAACAGTTAAACTGTTGATTTTGGATGAAGTTCATAAAAGTCCTTATTCGGGACACCCTGGTTACCAAAAAATGATAACTATGCTAAGAAAGGATTACTTTTGGCCCAGCATGAAGAATGAGGTGGATGAATACATAGCTAGGTGTTTTGAATGTCAGACAATTAAGGTTGAGCATCAACACCCAGCGGGCCTATTGCAGCCATTACCAATTCTGAAATGGAAGTGGGAAATTATAAGTATTGATTTTATAACTGGTTTACCTAATAATCGAAAATAGAATGACTCAATAATGGTGGTTGTGGATAAGCTTAGTAAATCTGCTTACATGGAATTCCAAAGGTAATTATTCCTGATCAAAATTCCAAGTTTGCTGGAAATTTCTGGACAGCATTGTTTAAAGGTCTAAATACTAAGTTGAATTTAAGCACTTCTTTTCATCCACAAACTGACGGGCACGCTGAAAGGGTTAATCATATTTTAGAAGACATGTTAAGAATGTATGTTAAAGATCAGCCAACTAAATGGGAAGAGTATTTGCATTTAGCTGAATTTGCTTACAATAATCATTATCAAGCTTCTGCTAGACTTAGTCCATTTGAAATTTTATATGGAAGGAAATGTAGTACTCCTATTTCTTGGGATAATCTTGTTGAAAAATTAATGTTAGGACCACATTTTATAAGAGAGATGGAACTAACCATGAAACAGGTACAAGGCAATTTAAAAATTGCACAAGATAGACAAAAACGTTATGCAAATCTGAAACGAACTGAAAGAGAATTTCAGGTTGGAGATCATGTCTTTGTAAAGGTAAAACCCAAGAAAATTTCTTTTAAGCTTGGGATTTCTGCTAAACTAACACCAAGGTACTGTGGGCCCTTCGAAGTCCTATCAAGGATTGGACCAGTTGCATATCAGTTGGCTCTACCATCTAACTTAAGAATACATAATGTTTTTCACATTTCTGTTTTAAAGAAGTATGTGTACGATGTTACTCATGTGCCGAATTGGAATGATATACAACTGGAGCCTGAAGGAGATTTTCAGGTGGAGCCGAACTGTATCCTCGACAAGAGGGAAATTATGCTCTGGAATCGTACCATAGGGAAGGTAAAGGTGCATTGGAAGCACTTTATCCCTGATGAAGCTACCTGGGAATTGGAAAGTAATATGCAGGTAGCATACCCAATTCTGTTCCAAGAAGGCTCTGAGGAAGAATAAGCAACATCGAGGACGATGTTGAGCTTAAGTGGGGGTGTTTGTAACATACCCATTACTTGAAACATTTTATGTTTGAGAAAAACATTATCTTAACTTTTATTGTAAAGTTTTATTTTTGGCCAAGTGGCCAAGGATGATTGTAATTGCACAATGTTATTATTTAAATAAAATAAAATAGGAGACACTCACCCAAAGAGACTATTGAAAGAGTGTTTACTAACCCACTAAGTGGAATGGAATATGGGGTAGAAGGCAATGGACAAGTGGTAGCATCAGGAACTCAGTAACTAGTTGTTGTTATGGGACAACTCTCTTGAATTGTGGTCAAAGTTCCCTGAAAGATGGGACTGGAGCTTGAGGCTCATTTATTTGGAAATTGTACACTAAAATACCTAGGCATCTTTTTAAGCCATCGAATTTGAGCAAAGGCTCACACTTTTTCTGATGAGAAAATTTACCTTGCGGTTTTGTTGTATGCACACAAGAGATTCGATGAGGGGAAGCTATGTTTTGAGTTGGATTGTAAGTCTGTTTCACTTCTGCTGAGTGCAGAGGTTCATTTTGAGGTGTATGCAAGTCTCCATTGATTGCTGGAAGTACAACCTGAGTGCCTTTCTTCTACACAGAGTCTTCGACCTAGTGGTTCAGTAAACAGGCTCGAGGGTCCAAAGGAGCAAGTGATATTGGCTGCTTCTTCTGGAGAAGGTTGGGAGGAACAGGCCTATTTGGGTGTTTGTCCACCCTATCCACATTATCAGGTTCTACTTGTTATTTCATTTCCTAGTAGTTATAATTAATTGTTTTCTATAATTGTTGATTTATGATTATTAGCTAAATATTATTAGTATCATCATTCAAATGTAAATGATTGATTTTCTGAACTTTATATTATTCTGTAAATAGTTGAAGAAGTTTTATGACAGAGATAGAGTAAATTGCTTCCCTGTATTTTTCCACACACTGTTTTTGTGCCGTACTCTAGTACAGGGAAGAGTGTTTAAAATAAATCTGAATATTGATGCACTGTAAGTAGATTCGAATTAAAGATTGAATGCATGCACTGTCTACAATTTCTTTCATTTAAATAAGTTTCTATTTTTCTGTTAAATAGTATCCACTCCATAAACAACATAAACAAGACAGAGTTCTGTAATATTTCTTAGGTAGTTTCATTTCACAACAGTAAATATACAAAAGATTTCTTTAGGGCGGAAAGACCTCGAACAAAGCTTTCATCCTTTTATAAAACATCATAAATAAACATAGGAAATTAATATAAAGGAACAACTTAGTTTTCAGTTTTCAATACAAATTATTTCAGTATCAAACTATTATTTTTTTACACAAGACCCTATTAAGGTCAAACATATATCTCAAGTCTTCATTATAATTACTGTAAATCGAAAACCAAACATATTTTATCATACAATATTAATATATACAACTGTATATCAACTATCAATTGAAAACTAAATTGACGAATGACTCAGGCTTCAAAACCTTGTGCTATTTTCATCTTTTCCTTTTCATTCTTTAAACCAGGAAGGAACAATTTAAAAACCAAGTTCGAAAACCTTTAGCCTGCAAATAAATCCTAAGTTCGTATTTGGCTTAGGGTAGGGTTTTGCAAACCCAGTTTTCCTTGTACAAACATGATCAAAACACATAAAACATTCTCGATAGAGTTTCAAAACAAGGCTCACAGCCTTTGATAATAAAACATTTTACAAAACTTTACATTACATTATTTCACCCACAGTGACGGGCATTGCTACAAAACATAAATATTTTAGCAACCATTGATTCAAGCTTCAATCCCAGTCACTAGCTAATATTTCAAATACTATTTTAACCTTTGTAAAACATCGATGAATGTTGTTTTGGTTACCAAATAGTCTATCAAAATAACACTGTCGAGAGCTTTCTTCTCTTTTAAAAACTTAAATACTTCAGTTAATCAATACACAAACCGATAGCAATTATCCCTTTAAAAATTCAGTATCCCTAAAGTAAACAACACGAGGTCTAATGCCCAAAACACCAACTATATTTTATAAACAAATTCGGGCTTCTAAAACCCTACAGAGTTACTTTTACATTTCATCAAGTACCGAGGGTGAAACCCCTCGAGCAAAACTGTAACTCTTCATCCATTATAAACATAATAAAACATTGAAGAGCCCACACAGAGGCAGGTCGAGGATTCTATCCTCCCTACTTTTTCCATATAGCTTAAAAGAAGATTACAACACTAGTAAAACCAAGCTAAAACCAAAACCGATTATTCGGCTAAAACCAGACAAGGACCGACATTCTTGATAGGATGCACCTATAGGTAATCACCGAGGCTTAGCAGTTTTCAAGACCATCTTCCACCTTGTTTCAAACATAGGAAGCCAAGCCGAGGAGCACCTACCATATAAACACATAGAGTTGTTAAAATATAGAATACGAAGTTCAAAACCTAATTTACATACAGTTACAACATTATCAACTTTCATGGAAGAGCAAGAAAGAAGTTACGACTTACATGCTAGAGTTAAACTTTGCTTCTGAAACGAACACTCTTGCATCCGACGATAACCAGAGCCAAACACACCACTAGCAAACTTAGCAAAGGAAAGACTCGACTCGTAGAGCTCACTGTGAAAGAAATACAAGTCATAGGTTGAGGTGTTGAACCCTGGGGAGGTGCCCCGAAAACGTTTCTGCAAACCTTAAGAACCCGCAGGCTTGTTGGCCTCTCCAACATCCCACTCCCAACAAAATGAATGCTCAGGACTACGCCTTCTTCGAGGTAAGTCCAAATACAGTTAGGGTTAGCATCACAACCCAGGAAACCATGTGAAGACTTTCCATGGGGATGCCATTAGACATTCCACAACTCACACTTTTAATGCACTTTATTTTCCATAGCTACCACTTTACATAAGCCTGCCATCGCAATCATGCAGCAATGTTAATGTTTCGATCTATTACATGGTTAAACCTTACAACTTTGATATGGTTTGGTCACGTATCAAAGGTCAAACCTTTCTTTATCCACTATCTATTATATATAGTAGGATGTGGAGCCCTTTTAATCAAACCCTTGCATATAGTATAAATACCATAGAGCACGCATCAACAATATGACATAGCTAAGGTTACACTAGTCTTAGGATTATAAAGATCCATTGTATAAATTAATTTAATAAATGGTAGATGCACATAGAGTATAGTTTGTAACTATCGACACTTTCAACGTTGCCATATTAACACTAGTACATAGGTTTGTGCATATAGTGCATAACACCATATGTTTAGAAGTATAGTGTTAGCACAAAATCTTAGGTTGTGATTCTTTTCATACATAATTGCATGGTATAGATCATAATTATAGAAGCTTAATGCCTTTAGCCTTGAAGGCCAAGCTAAATACTTTCTATTATGACTTAGTACAATACAAGTGTAATACAAATAACATAAATGCTGAGAATGGAATATAACTGTTAGGAAATCATATAAACAACTTTATACGGAATATAACAGAAGAACAAAACCGAATAGGTCTCACCCTGGAATACTTTTCAAGTTATTCTATTTCTTTGTTTAAACATTGAAGGCTAACTGACATTAAATAGGACCTCCTTATACACTTCGGAAACAGTGTCGCTCTTACCTGCAATCTGCGACAGAAGTTCCAAATGCTTTAGATAAATAGCCAAGTAAGCCTCGGGATGTCCATAGGACCCCTTCATCATCAATAAGAAAAGTAAACAGTCAGCACTTATAATGAATTTAGTATCTATTCAAATCTTAAAGTAACAACATCTACACAAGTAACCATTTTTTATCTAAGATGCATAAACATCGAACAGTATCATAATATAAACAAAAACACTTTTCACGTACTTTCTAATACAACTTGCACATGTAATCAACGTAACATGTTATTACATCATGTCGTCTAGATCAACAAACAAACATTTATTATCCTTCTGCATAGTAAATATAGCACTTAATGCTACTCTGAAAATTTTTAAATTTTTGTGATTTTTGGAATGTTACCCTTGGCACTTATAACAGACTACAGCTAGTCTATCAGCTCTTTTCTTTTCTATCAGACCAGTTAGACGATACGCACCTCGACCATGGGTCTCTTGACCGTCCCGCCGGTTTCCCTGCATTTTCTCTCTAGTCGTTGTCCCGTCCGCACGTCGGTTATCTTCGACGGCTTCACCCTTGGTTCCACTACTTTGGCATTTCATGGAAAAAATCTTCGCACCTCGACCATTCGTCCTTCCTCTGGTCGACGTGGTTCTTCTCTGTAGTTTCTCTTCTCCCTTCAGAGCTAACTGGTAGGATTCACCGACCACTCTGAACCTCGAGAATCTCAACTCGTCATGTATAGCATACTTCAAGCCGTTCATATATCTCGCGACAGCCTCTTCTCCTTCGTCGGTTTGTCCTGACCGAATCGACAGTCGATAGAACTCTTTTGTGTACTCCTTCATGGTCATCTCTCTCTATCGAAAGTTCTACAACTTCCGGAACAAGGAAATCACATAGTCGTTAGGAAATAAATTCCCCTTCAGCTTGGCAACCATCCTGTCCCAAGACGATCTTTTCCTTTCCTTTCTTGACTCTGTCAGCCTGTACATTGTCCCGCCACAATGAGGCGTGCCCCTTTAACCTCAGAAATGCAGTTTTAACCCTTTTACGATCCTCTATCTGTTCTATGTCGAAGTATTTCTCCCTTTCTTTGAACCAGTCTATCAAGTCTTCTGGATCCATACTTCTTGAGTAGGTAGGTACATCCATCTTCGTCTTACCCCTCATCTCTGTCAGTAGCTTGATGAATATATCTTATGGTTCTTCGTTGGTTGCTTCTCGGTATTCCACTTCTTTGACTTCCTCGTCGTTTTGGTCAAGTGCATCAGGAATGCATCCACGCCTTTGGCTCTCTTTGATCGCTGAGACCTCATTGGTCAAACTTCTCATTGTTCGCATGCACTCGTCGAACATTTCAAGATCAACTGTGACTGCTATGCCACGCGCTCTTCGTCATACACCTCAGACATTAACGCATGTTTGATCCATTTCAATCGCATTCAAAATATTCCCTTGTCCAATCGCAACCGAACTTTCACAACTCATGCACAGCTCTACCCAACTGCACCTGGAGTTGTCTATGCACTTGCAGGCTTTCCGGCTCTCCGGATTCAACTGCTCAATCGGATTCTGCTATGGGCTCTGATACCAACTGGCACAAGGTAGTTCTAGTTGGACCCTCTTGCTTAACAATAACACGCAATAACACACAAGTGCTCACACAGATTGGATGTGAACTGAATGCCATAAGATGTCTTCTATTAAACTGAATCAAATTACAATGTTTAACTTCAAAGCAAATGAACTAGTCGTCCATATCCTATTACAATGTACAGAACAAAACTATGTCCCTCAGTGTGTTTCTCGACTGTGTGCGATCTTCCTCCCTCTCATGGCCTCTACTGAATGAAAGTGCTTGATGAGCAATGGATTGATGATCTCCCTAATCCTTCGATGATCGATCTGTCGATCTCTTCCTCTGTGCCTTCGCACTGCTCTTATATTTTTCTCTACACTTCCCGAGGTCCACTCTAATACCCGAGACATCCTTCCTCTGTCCCCCGAATTTTCCCTGAACCTACAGACCTACAGTTTTCAGTGCCCCTGGATTTGCTGTACAACCTCCTCCTGTGGTGACATCTGGCGTGATCCCAACCACCTTCATAACTGCTCATAACTTCTTCAACAACCTCCAACAGCCAGGGAAATTTTTAGGGGTGAAATTTCGCCAATTGGCTATTTTTCGGGCATTTTTTTCAAAAAGTAAATTCGCTATTTGGTCATTTTTAGTCTCTAATATCGCCTATATTTACATAAAATATGTTTTTTTATCATAATATTCACCAAAATTTACAAGTTTTAGGATTAAATTGTATGTTTCAAATTTAATATTCGCCTACCTATCTATATATATGTTTTTTCCAATTCGTTGTCGTCTGTCGAAATCATACTTGTCGACTCTCGACCTTTCTCCTGCCCACCGCATATCGACAGCTTCCTACTCGACTTCTCAGCTTCGCCTGCCAACTCTTTCGCACCAGTCGTCGTCGGCAACCCCCCTGGTCGACTTCTCCTATCGATCAACTTTGATTGTTTCTCCTAGGCTCCAATGCTCTTGCGTCAATATTATATACACATTAATAAAAGCATTTGAAATATCGAAATCTAAATACACATTGTATCAATTTGATATTAATACTTTTGGAATCGAAATTCACACATTTGGAAATGGAATTCACACCTTTGTATTTCAAAATTCAAACTTACATGGAAAAAAACATAGTTTTGGAATTGAAAATCACTTTTTTTTTTGTTTGAAAGTGATCCAAATACACACTTTTGAAAATTAATAATGCCACTTTCATAACCCAACAATTTTACACTTTAAATACAACTAAGCAGATATAAAAGAGCTAGGGTTTTCCCGTGAGCGCGCTGCTGCGGGTTTCTGCTGAAGATGTGTCCCTCTGGAGGAGGTTCGCCTCCTCCCCTCCCGTTGTCCGTTGAGGAAGCTGCATTCGCCCGACTGGTTAACGAGTATGGGAAGAAGGCTGAGTCTACCCCACCGTCGAAATTTGTCAAAAAATTAGATACTATTCCTGAAATTGAACTGCCACCAGAGAAGCCCATTCATCTGGCTGTCTCCCTCGCTGATAGGGCTCTTATTGGGTAGTTTACAGGTTTGTGGCCATCTCCTCGCTCCACGGAAACTTGGATCCAAAATAACTGGAGTCCACTGATCTCTCAAAGTGTCACAAGCTATGCGGTTGGAAGAGGGTATTTCCTATTCGATTTTATCTCGAAAGATGATAGGGACCTGATTTTCAGAAGCGGCCCATATTTTATGGGTCCTCAGGGCCTGTACCTGAACCGATGGACCCCATATTTTGACCCAGCTCTGGATGTGCCCAAAGCAGTTCCAGTCTGGGTGCGACTACCGAACCTTCCTATGCACTGCTGGAGCGAAGAAACCCTAAGAACTATTGGAAACGGTCTCGGCAAATATATCGATAAAGCCGATCCAAAGGGTAAATACTCCTTTGCTCATATATGTGTGTAAGTTGATCTAGAGGTGGGTCTTCCTGAAGCCGTAAAACTCTCAATCAAAGGGTGGAAGCATTTCCAGCAACTTGACTATGAACAACTACCATTCAAGTGCAGACATTGCCATGAATATGGCCATTTCCAGAGGAACTATCCAAAAATCCAAAAATCTGAAACAGAGAAGAACTCTAAAGAAGATTGGCAGCAAGCCAAGAAGCAAAAAGCTAACCCTAGAAGAAAAGGACCCAAGGGGATCCCCTTGGCTGACCCTACGAAGGAACCCATCGCCGCAACCCCGGAGTCATCAAAAGCCCAAGAAAGCAACCCAAAATCTAGATCTGGAAATAGCTTCGCCATCCTTGGAGATCAGGAACCTCCGGTAAAACCAAGCGAACATGGGGAAATATCTCCCACGACTTCCTCCTTCTTGGCCAAAAACAAGGAAACCAGAACAGTAGAAACCCTGAATGTGGAAATAGAAGTAACAAATCCACCAAAGGCAGACGTGCAGAAAGATCCAGCAACTGATGAAGGCACAGAAGAAGAGGATACAGATGAAGATGACCCGAAATCAATAAAGCCTGCTAAAAAGGACCGTCGAGGAAGGAAAACAGATAGGGAAAGAAGGGAAGCCGCCACATATAGGGACCGGTTAGCAGGAGTTCAATCCACTCTGGAAAAACATCTCAACCCTAGAAATACCAGGCAGCAAGGAAATGCCTCAAAAGGGGCAACCATCGCATCCAAAGGTAAGTAATGCAGATTGTCTCCTGGAATTGTAGGGGGTTAGGAAGCAAATCGAAACTGTTATCAATGAAAGATTTAATCAAAATATCGAATCCCTATATCCTCCTGATCCAGGAGACAAAAATGGATGAGCAGGCCTATCTTCAGGCTGCTCCCTCCTTCTGGTTTCATGTAGAATGTATTGTTGTCAGTTCAAGAGGAGCATCTGGAGGCATAGCAACACTCTGGGATCCGTCTAAGGTTGGAATTATAAGTCATGCTAAATCACCTCACTGGATTTTCACTGAATTTCTGTTTAAAGAAGCAAATCTTCGCCTAAGCATCTTTAACGTCTATGCTCCCATGGCTGTCTCTGAGAAGCAAACTTGCTGGACTAGTCTGAATGGACATATGATCGCCTCACATTTGGATAATTTTGTTATAGCGGGGGATCTGAACCTTACCCTCTCCTCTGTTGAAAAAAGAGGAGGTAATATAGTTAGAGATCCCGCCAGGGAATGGGTGGAAGACATTATCTCGGAATGGGATCTGGAAGACATCAAACCCACCAAAGGGAATTTCACTTGGACGAACAAAAGGATCGGACCGGGCCACATAGCCGCGAGACTAGATAGGTTCCTAGTCCAGCAGTCTCTTCATATTCATGGATTTTACCTATCTTCCTCCATTTTCTCCTTTTCTGCTTCGGACCATAAGCCTATCTCTCTCTCATTTTCCAAAGATCAGAATCTAGGCCCCATTCCCTTCAGGTTTAATCCCGCCTGGATCCCTATGGAAGGCTTTTCGGAGATTGTGGCAGCAGCCTGGAAAACTAATATCAGAGGATCTCCCTTCTTCGTTTGGGAAGCAAAGCTGAGGATTGTGAAAAAGGCCCTTAAAGATTGGGCAAAACTTCTCAAGTCCCCTAAGAAGCAATGGATGGAAGCAGAGAAATCCCTGGAGGACCACCTCATCAGTAATGAAGGGAGCCTCTCTCAAGCCTCCCTGGATAAAGAAATCTCTCTTCACAACAAGCTCCATGAAGCCTGTAGGCTTGAAGAAAATTATTGGAAAATAAAATCTAGAAATACGTGGCTTCAGGAAGGGGACAAAAATACAAAGTTCTTCCACAAGCAAGCAGAGATAAGAAAACACTTCAAAATGGTAACTAAGATCGACCATTTGGGGAAGCAGATATTCGAGTTTGATGAAATTAAAAAAGAAGCTCATGAACACTTTCAGTATATGTACACGGAAACTTCTCCAGGGAAGGATTTCAATCAATCTGAATCCCTAAATAATATCCCACTCCTGGTGTCTGACCATCTGAACCTTTAGCTCCTACGACCTATCTCCCTTGAAGAAATCAAATCAGTTGTTGATTGCATGAGTCCTGATAAGGCCCCTGGACCGGATGGATTCACTGCAAGATTTCTCACTTCTTGTTGGCCCATCATCCACTCTGATCTGTTCCGGATGGTCAAGAAATCCCAGTCCTGCCTCAAATTAGGAGGAGGAACCAACTCTTCCTTTCTCGCCCTCATTCCCAAAGAAAAAGGAGCCACAACCTACTCTCGCTTCCGTCCTATCTCCCTCTGCAACATTGGTTATAAGGTAATCACCAAAGTCATTGCAAATAGACTGAAAGCTGTTCTTCCTCTTATTATCCCAGAGAATCAAGGAGTTTTTATCAAAGGCAGGCAAATCTTTGATAACATCATCTTAGTCCAAGAAGCCATCCATTCAAGTGTGACAAGGAAAGAAAAAGGTATGGTTATTAAATTGGATTTAACTAATGCCTTCGACAGAGTTCGCCATGGCTTTCTGTTTCAGGTGATGACCAGGTTCGGGTTTGCGCCTGGGTTGATCTCTTGGATCAAAGCCTGTATTAGCACCCCTTGGATTGCACCCCTGGTTAATGGGAGAGCTGCTGATTTCTTCCAAGATTCTAGGGGTCTCCGGAAAGGATGTCCTCTGTCCCCTCTCCTCTATGCCATCCAAGCGGCTTCTCTCAGCTATCTTTTGGATTATTATAGAGTTCATGAAGACCTCCTGGGGCTAAAAATTGTGTGTGGGGTTAAAGAAGTTAATCACACCCAATTTGAAGATGACACTCTCCTCATGAGCGGAGCGATCCCAACCACAGCTAGGAAGTTCAAAGATGTGCTTGATATTTACCAAGATGTTTCTGAAAGCAAAATCAACTACATCAAGAGCCAAATTTACAGTTGGAATTGCTCTCCAATCGAGCTGCAAATTATATCCCGTATCCTACAGATAGAAGGGAAATACCATTGGATTGAATTTAAATATCTAGGAGTCCCAATATTCAAGGATAAGCCAAAAATTTCCAGCTGGGAACCGTTGATAGAAAAATTAAATCTGAAAATCAAAGCTTGGGGAGCCTCGTGGCTAAATCTTGCAGGGAAATCAGTGCTCATCAAATCTGTTCTTGCCAGCATGCCAGTCTTTCAATGCTCCTTGCTTCTGGCTCCCATATCTGTTCTAAAAAGGATTGAGGCCCTTCTCCAGAGATTCCTGTGGAAAGGAGGAAAACAAAATGAGAAGCGTCTACCCCTGGTAAAATGGGAAAAAGTTACTGCCCCTTATCTAGAAGGAGGATTGCACATGCGAGATCTCAGAGTCCAAAATCTTGCCCTGGGCGCAAAGATTCTGTGGAATTTGGTGTCAAGGAGCTCCTCCTGGAGCAAACAGGTGCTATGGAAAAAATACTTCTCGGGGACTAGGCTCAGATGCCTGGACCAGGGCCCAAAGGTGGTCAAAGGATCTCCATTGTTGGCTCTTTGCTCGAAAGCTTACCCCTTCTTCGTCGAGGAACTCACATGGATCCCAGGAAACGGGAAGAAAATTAGAATTTGGGAAGACTCCATCTGTGGCAGCCCCCCAATTGGAAACATAGGAGGGCTGGAAGGTATTCGGAGGTTTCTTTCAAACCTTGGGATCTCAAAACTTTGGGATATATCAAAATGGCATCCTGAAGGTCAACACAGATGGTTAGGATGGGACATTCCGGAATGCCCTCCAAACCTCGAAGATGAAAAAGCCCTTCTCCTCCTCTGCCTGGATGGAAAATCCCCGGTTGCCAAAAGATATAATGATGTAAGGGGATGGGGATCGAAATCCGGTCATTACTCTGTCGTTGAAGGCTACAGAAGCATCCAATCTATCCCTAATGATCCAAGAAACCCCGCAATCTGGAAGTACATCTGGTCAAACAAGTCGATCCCCAAAATTGATCATTTTGTCTGGACTCTTGCCCATAACAGTGTCCTTACCACTAATGTCCTTTGTAGGAAAGGATGGGAAGGCCCATTGCGTTGCCCCTTATGCCTAGCTACGGAAGAATCGTCCTCTCATCTGTTTATCTCTTGCCCCTTTTCCTCCATTGTTTGGAATCTAATGACTCTCCCCTGGCATATTCCCCTGAATTATGAAGATGTCCCCTCCCTCCTCTGTCGGTGGTCGACGTCCTCCCCTGTAAGGACCCACGCTAAGGACCCTCTGGCCATTGCTTGGTTGACCCTTCCCAAATTCATCTGTTGGAAGCTTTGGCTTGAACGAAATAATAGAATCTTCAGAGGATCTCGATCTTCCCCTATCCATGTGGTGGTTAAAATAAAATCCCTGTTAGGAGATTTAATTAGATCATGACCTTCTCTATGTCTCAATTCTCCTTTGTCTAAAGAGGAAGCCATCTGGCTACAAAGTATGAATCCTGGCACTGTTGCTAGTCTCCCTTACAGAACCTCCGTGTTGCATAATTGGGAAATCAGATCTGTGGGGGCGGATTTTGATCACTGGTGTAAAAAGCTTGGAAAAAACCTTTTGTACTTTGACGGAGCTTCAAAAGGAAACCCACGGGAGGTAGGAGGGGGAGGGGTGCTCCTTAGCCCCGATGGAGAACGGATTTTCACTTATTCCTGGAACTTGGGATTCGAATCCAATAACATGGCGGAAGCTTTGGCCCTCTGGCAAGGCTTAAATCAAGCCCTCCTCCATGGATCTCAGAAAATAACGATTGTGCGGGACTCCAGGATGATTATTCACAGCATCAAAACAATGAACTTACCCTCTTCTATTCGTCTTCGTCAAGTTCTACGAAGAATCTCCTTACTCATCCCTCTCTTTCAGGACATCGATTTCTACCATGTCCTTCGAAAGAATAATGATCAAGCGGACAGGGCTGCTAACGAAGCTATATCCCTAGGCAAAGGGGTCCTCAAACTTAACGATGAAATTAAGTTGGTTTCTATTCCGTAAAGTATTGGGCTCAGATCCGATCATGACCGAGACGATAATCTAGCGTTTGGGTTTTAAGACATGTGTCTTGCGCTATAGCTGCCGGATGGTTCTCGTCTCCGGAAGCGACATGGTTACTCCCCTCGAAGACATCTTCTTTTCCATTTTCAAGCATTATATCAACTATCCGTCTGCATGCCCAACATCAGCAAGGGTGATGTCGTCTCTGCTGCTGCTGATGAAGATTTGTACTACCTTCTGTACCATGGATCAGGAAGCATTACAGAGAAAGATCTCTCCAAATCTCAAAGGCTATCACCTCATCGCCTCCATGCGTGTGGATTCCCTTTTCTCGGCTCAAATCAGTTTGAAACCCTCTGTTGCCAACGCCCTTGGGCTCACCGGAACCGCGTTTAGTTATGATGACACTCTGGCTCATGATTATCAAGGAATGTCCTCCCTCGGCACTGAGAATCGTTATTTAATGATCTGTACGAGTTTGGGTAATGGAACTCCTCGACGGTTGATGAAAGGTCCTCCGACATGCTCGAATTTATGGGTAATCATGCTCCACCTTTATCTTGGAATAGACCCCTGTACTATTAATTGTAATCTCCAGCGTCTCGATTCAAAAAGGGAAGCTAATATTTCTTCGAAGGTGATCTCTCCGGGGTGGCGAAGGCTTCTGCAGCTCTTCGTAGCGTCTCCCCTGTTTCATCTGGGAAGTAATCTGTGTCTGCTAATAGCTATGGCGGATTCTGGAGATTCGGCAGCCTCCTCCCCTGATCCTCTGCTGGAACTGGAAGCTGAGATTAGGGTCCTGCGACGCCGGGTCAGAAGACATGGAGACTTTATGCACCGAATGGATGAGCAAGGTGGACGACGTCTGGACAGACTGGATGAGGAGATTGGTAGCACTCGTGAGGAGTTTGCGGCAGCCCTGGAAGCTTTGGAAATGAAGGTCTCGGCTGCTATCGAGAACGTGGACCTCAGGCTGCAAAATTTGGAAATTGCTATGGAGAACCTTCGAGGTGCTGAAAAACCAAGCCCGAGCAAGAATCAAACAACTGCCAAACCATCTACAGGGGCAAGATATCGTTAATTCTAGGCTTGGTTCTGATACCATCTTGTTTTTCTCCTTCTGTTATAGCTATAAAGTCCTGTTTTTGCTAGTCACAGGCATTTGTAATTAATGTTTGGAAGACACCTAGGCTTACTACAGTTTTGGAATTGTAACTTTGTTGGTGGCTCTGCCACTGTTTCTTAATATAAAAACTACCCGTTTCTGTAAAAAAAAAAACAATTTTACACTTTAGAAATGACGATATTGACTTCTTCATAGTTGTAATTCAAAGTATTTAATCTAGATTTTGCATCATTAATCCCTATCTAATGAAATAGGGTTTATTTTTTAAGGATGCACTTTTATTGGAAGGGATTGAGATAGAGAAAGAAAGCTTTTTTCCTCGTAACGTTTATGATTTCTATCATGTAAGCAATTGTTCATAAGATTGAACTAATAGAATGCCCATGTTTATCGTTTTGGATAAATTGATGAGTGTTCCTTCACCATTGTCAATGAATAGAGAGCATGCACTAAAATTGCATAAGAATATGCTAGTAGAAGGCTTGGCCAAATCAACTTTTTCATGGAGAGAACAATGTAGAATTGCCAAGTTAAGAGGTATATTGTTAATAGAATACTTTGAAAGATTTTGAATTGTGTTATTATCAAGATGCACCATTTCCTCTTTCCTTACAAAAAAAAATTGGTATTCTTAGAGTCTATATATTCTTAATAAAACACTTTCAAATATTTTGGATTGTGTTCTTATCAAGATGCAGCATTACCTCTTCCCTCACAAAATAAATGGTACTCTTAAAGTCTTTTTTTCATGAATTTGGATTCTAAAAAAGATGACATTTAAAGATGGTTTCATGAAGTTGGATTCTAAAAAAAATGCCATTTAAATATGTTTATAACACATGCAGCCTATAAGCTCATTATTAACAATTAAATTAACCCATTTGGGTTATTTGTGTTTATACCCATGGCTTCAAGTTTTACAAGAGTTAGAGAAATTTAAAGGTATTCTTGATGGTAATCTTTTTAGAGTTCTCTTCACCATTAGGGGAATTTTGAAGTAAAAATTGAGCCTCAAAACATAAAATGTACTATCAAAATCAACATTTAAAGAACCAATCACATTCTAGAGGATGACGTCATCTACAATAGTGTAGGTGGCATTGGTTGAGTTAAATATGTTTATTTGTCAAATTTTAAATAATGAATGAAAACCCATAGTTAACCATATCAATGTTGTAAGTAAAGTACTCGAGAGTACTCTTATATTACTTTTGAATATAATATAAATGTACTAAAATACCTTAAAGTACTTAGAAAAAAAATACTCTTTATGTTTCAATATAAAATAAATAAATTGCAAATACCAAAAAAATGAATGCCGTATTCAAAATCAGAACTATAAAATTATTTTTCAATATATAATATATATCTTTAAATAATAAATTATTAATACTAAAAAAATTAAAAATTTGTATTCAAAATCACATAAATAGTTTATATTTTATAATATACTTTATTTTATTTTATAAGTTCATTACTTTTTATTTTTACTTTATGAGTACACTACTTTTTATTTTATAATTACATTACTTTTTACCTTATAAGCAGATTCATCATATTATATTCAAAAACAATTTATTATTTTTTTCTTTATGAATACATTATTTTTTTACTTATGATTACATTATTTTTAGGAGGCCCATTTTAGACCTCAAAATTCCCCTAATAATTTGAATAACAAATCTGAAAATTAAAGATATTTTTGATAACAATCTTTTTAGACTTCTCTTCCTATATAAATAAAAAATGTAAATAAAAAATGTTGAATATTTCAACATCTCGCAAGCCACACATAAATATACAGGATTGATTAGCCCAAAACAGTGACTCCGTTAAAGATTATATTTATGAATAACATTATAGCACCATGACTAACAATGGGTAAACCTCACCTCCAAATGAAGGAATTGACGTCTCTTTATTTGCATAGCATAGGTTAAGTGCGTAAAAGATTAAAGATTGGAGAAAAGTAGCCTGCAACTTGGGAGTCCGGAGGACTGTGGCTCATATTCAATGATTGATGTGTGAAGCCAGAAAAGACACATTGCCAACCCTCAAAAGAGCCTTGTTGGACTGCATGCTCTCCACACGGCACTTCCCTTCTGGGAACCTCACCAAAAAGAAACAGATTCCCATTCCTCAAAAGAGATTACTTGGAAGTTGGAAGTTGGAACTTGGAATGTATTTGCTGTCATTCATGTACGAGACTCGAGCTGTCAGATGCTTTCAAAAGTGAGCCAGAGTTTTACTTGCTCGTTACGTGGGCTCATAGTCACCGCATCGCACAACCCACTGACATCGAAGCGTGGCTTCATAATTCACCGCACGACCCACTGACGTTAGTGTCCCCGCAAAAGACGACGTGGCCCTCCGAAGATTACACGCTCAAGTAGAAGTTCACGTAGTCGATATATTTATACGACTGTTGGGCAGCTCAATGTATACCCTGGTAATTGCCTGATCATTGAAGCCATGGTTTCCGCCAGAGTGCAGGCCGTCTCTCTAAGTGGTTTCAAATCGATTCCGTCCGAGTTCGTTCGGCCTGTTTACGAGAGGCCCACGCTCGAAACTTTTCACGAGTTCGAGATACCACTCATAGATTTGTCTTCTTTGCAAGTGGATGAACTTCGTGAGAATACACTCCGAGAAATTGGAAGAGCCAGCCAAGAATGGGGAATCTTCCAGGTTGTCAACCATGGAATATCTGACGCCCTCGTTCAACGCCTGCAGGCTGCGGGCAGAGAGTTCTTCGATCTCCCGCAAGAGGAAAAGGAGGCCCGTGCCAATCTCGAAGGTGTTACAGATGACCGTTTTGAGGGTTATGGCACTAAACTTAATTGCACCAGCGATGGCAGGCAGGGTTGGTCTGATTTCTATTTTCATATGTTGTGGCCTCCCTCTGTCACAGATTTCAACAAATGGCCCAAACACCCTTCCTTTTATAGGTATAGTATATACCACCCCTGATTTTGTTAGTAGCATTTAATTCTAGATTTTTGTTGATAGAGCTATAAATGGATGTATAATACAATGCATTTTGAAGTGCAGAGAGGTGACTGAGGAATATGGAAGAGGAATCTTGGGAGTGGTAGATAAGCTTCTGGCCGCGTTTTCAACAAATCTCGGCTTAGAAGAATCTACGGTGAAAAACGCTCTGGGAGGTGAGAATTTGGAAATGGAGTTGAAGATAAACTATTACCCAAAATGCCCTCAACCGGAAATGGCGCTGGGAGTCCTACCTCATACGGATATGTCTGCTTTAACCGTGCTGAAGCCAAACAACGTGCCGGGACTTCAAATATTTAAGAACAGCGAGTGGGTGACTGCCAAACACGTACCCAACACGCTTATAATCCACATCGGCGATCAACTACAGGTAGCTATTTCGTTTATTCTATCTACTTAGTCTAGTAACTAACTATTCTATATTAAGTGATGTTGTTTTTTTGCAGATGTTGTATTGTATAATAAGCAAGGTTTGTGTTGTGCAGACGTTGAGCAACGGCAGGTACAAGAGCGTATTGCACAGGACGTTGGTGAGCAAGGATCAAGTGAGAATGTCGTGGCCTGTCTTCTGTAATCCTCCTCTCGATTTGCTCGTCGGCCCACTCAAACAGCTCATCGATCAAAACAACCCCCCACTGTTCGATGCCGTGACCTTCACAGAATTCAAGCAACGCAAGAAAAACAACGCAAACAAGAAATCATTTTCCGGCGGCCGAAACTAAGACAAGTGGGCCGTGAATCTTAGAACCTAAAATTAAATAGTACATTAATAGTACACTTTGACGTGGCCAACTAATTAAAATGCCGTGTGTCAGCCGTTACTAAATATAGTGTCGACGTACGATGATTGGTTTTGTCGTTCTCGGAATTTGGGATCTTTGCAAAGTAGTTCAAATACTAAGTCGCTTTTTTTATTATTCGTCTTTTGTTTCTCTCCGTTTGTCTGAAGTTCCTTTCGTTTACAGCTGCAATAAATTTGTCAGCTTTCATTGAATTATTGAAAGATGTTATAAATATGTCAGTGTAAAGTTCCTACCCGCGACATGGGTTTACTCTGAGTGTTTATTCCTTTCTTTTCATTGCAAATATGAATATGGGTTTTACTATGGAAAATAACGGTAAAACTTAAATAGAAAAGAGCACATTACACTTGATAACTAAGGAGTACAAATTCAACCCCGTGGCTTCTATAAAACGCGAACTTTGGATAATAAAAGCAAGAAGAGAATAAAGATCCATCGTGAGGATGAAAAATAAAATTCCATAAAAAGAGAAAGAACTATGCTGCACTAATTAGTGAAATTACCATTTTTTAAGTCTTTCCCCTTAAAAAATTGTAATATAATGTTGGCAACCGCATTCTCAACCAATGTCTCTAACTTGTCAATGGTTTATGTTGAACGCCTTGCAAAACAAAAGGTCCAAGCACATCTCAACCAATGTCTCTAACTTGTCAATGGTTTATGTTGAACACCTTGCAAAACAAAAAGTCCAAGCACATCTAGTCGTCATAAGCAATGTGAGTCCTCAAGGAGATAATAGAAATACCCTCTCATCTCAAAATAGGTAGGTGGAGCATATAAATCTTAAGATCCAAATGACTCTCATCTCAAAGTAGGTAGGTGAAGCATATAAATATAAAATGTTTCCCAATTTTAAAATCCAAAGAAAACATTTAATAGAAATACCCTCTCATCTCAAAATCGGTAGGTGAAGCATATAAATATAAAATGTTTCTCAATCTTAAGATCCAAATAACATATATAAAAGATATGGCTTGCTTATGAACTATTGGAACTCTTAGATTGTTTTTTTCTTTACTACATACCTAAGAAGATGAATAATGTGGGGTTATGTTTATGCCACTCTCACTTACCAAAAGGTACGACGTTTTCTTCAATTAAGTAGATTTGGAAGACTTCTTTAAAAAAACACTTCTTCAATTAAGTATATTTGGAAGAATTCTTTAGATCTATCTAAATAGACAAATATATTTCTCTTATGCTTTTACCTAACTCACTAAGCACGGAATTATATCATTTTGATAACTACATAGATAATAAAGAGAATATACAACTTTTTAAGAGGCCATCACGATGTCACATACATGCACATCCTTTGAGGGGTGAGGGTTGGTGGTGGGCACGGGAAATTTTAAGCATCCATAATTTTCTTAAAGTGTAAAATCCTTCATTAACCTTATTAATGCTTAAATTTCAAACTATAAAATGTTGGGCAATATTTTTGTAAAAATATTCAAACTTATAATGATTTTATATAGTTTTTCTACAATTTTGGCAATGTTTAGAGTAAAATATTTGTATGCTCTGAATTTGGGTGAATCATTTTAGAAAATTTACCCATGGACTGTATTTTGCCCCTAAATGTTTCCTTGAACGTGGGGTGACAAGGGTGTGCTTGGTGTGCTTGGTGTACATGCAAGACAACATGTACCACAGGTTCAATGACTCCATTAATTTAAGTAAAACCTAAACTAAAATAGTGATGAAACTTTGGGGAAAACAAGGGTGGAAGATAGCCATAAAACTTGTATATCTTATTACAAGAGGCTATTATTAATAAGGATTTAGTCATCAAGAGATAAAATGCTATATAAACCAAAGCATGTAGAAGAATTGGAATGTGTAAAAATACCAAGTCATTGATTGAGTATAATCAACTCATGTGAATGGCCTACATTGGTCAAGTTCTTATCATATGAAGGCACTACCTTATCTTAGGAGGTTCACTATTGTCTATTTCCCTGAAATTCCATAATATGAGTAAATAAGGGATTCAAGTAGAGCTCATGGTGAGAACATTGTGGGAATCTAGTTCATGGATTGAAATCTCCAATAGTGGAATATGGCGAGTCTTTCATCCATGTAAATCATTTGAAAGGGGATTTTTATAATATAATGTACATAGTATGTATTGGTTGTTCCTAATTGATAATAAGGGAGTCATTATGGGTGAATCATACCCACTTTAAAAGGATTTGATTTTGTTTCAAAATACCATGCAAAAATTCCTTAGCAAACTTACGTGATTACACCTCTAGGCCTTAAGTTAAGGGATTTAAATCGCCATTGTCTGTCCTCTTCAAATTGAGCATATATGGATTTTTCATTGACCAATGCAGGTGGAATTTTTCTTCTTTCCTTTGACTACTTGAACCCAATAATTTGGAATAGGTTCTACTTTAGTGGATAGGTATTTCTTCTCTTCTTTGTTGATTATTAGATCAATATGGAGAATAGAAAGTTCACCTAAATTGTTTAAGTTAGTATTTAATGGATTCAAGCTATCAAGTGGTTTTACTTTTTAAAAGTTCACTTTCAAAGTTTTGATATGAGAGGATTGTTCATATATCTTTCTTTGTTGTTCAAGAATGAGGCTTTATATTGCTTGCTCATAATTTTGGATAAAGAAAATATTTTCTTTCAAGATCCCAACTTGCTCTCCAATACTGCTAATCTATCATTGGAGGAGTTCTTCTTGCTTTTTCATAAATTCATGTTGAAATCTCTTTGATTTTTTGGGTAAGTCATTTTGTAAACCAATTGATGTGCAAAGATACTAAGATTTATGCAAAGTTTAAGTGATTTCTCAATTCTAGTATGCATTACCTCTAAATTATGTGTTATTGATCAAGTAATTTAGCAACATTCATCATGGGCACACCTATCTTTGTGTTGCACTATTATTTTGGGCATTACCCATGTAGTGCTACTCAAGAATGATTTAAAATATGAGAAATTTCCCATCTTTGCATTGAATTTTCTTTAAGGGAGTCTTGACCAAGATGGATCATGTCGATCATCATGGAGAGAGCTTTCCTAAGGACAAACAAAATAATTTATCTTCTTTATCTATGGCATGTCACCAAAACATGGAACAAAGTTGTTGTAAGAATGAAGAAAGCGAGTTGTCTTCTCTATTTGTGTGATATAACCCATGGAAGGAATATATGGGGGTAAATATATGTAAATGTGTATGTACTTGATATCAAGGATTAAGACCAAAAATAATTCAATTTGGATCATCATCAACGGTAGAAAGATAGTACAAATTTAAGGAAATCCTATTACTTGATTTCATGATGTGTGAAACCTTTAACTACAAATATTTGAGGACAAAGATTTATGAAGGAGGGTACTATGATCTAACACAAGGGGGGAATATATGAGAGTAAATGTATATGATATGACATCAAGAAGAGCCTTATATGAGGGTAAATATATGAAAATGTATATGTAATATGGTCAACCTAATAATGGACCACATGTGTAATGAGTTAGAATATGTATATATAGAGGACATGTATTATTTATTGAATGAACATGTGAATTGGATATATGAATGTATTGGGGTATTTGGATGAGTTTCCGATATTCTTTAAGGATTTATTCTATAACTAATCTCTCTTATCTATCTTGGATTTGTGCTCGACATTTACATTTGTTATACATCGTGTGTACTCTGGTATATTATGCTATCTTAAGCATTTCAACCATAACATTGCAACAAATTAAATACCAAATTATTTAAAAACAGAATCATAATTTATGAATTATTCATAGACAAATTCATAATATTGAAGTAGTCAAAGTCATACGGTTAAGCAAAATCAATGTTTTATCTTAAAATCCTAATGCTTACTTATTGTTTAAAATTTTACATTGCAATTTAAAATAGAAAAATATTACTATAGGTATATTGCTATATGTATAACGAAATGTAGATCTACTAGTAAGGCTAGTATAAGATAATTTTCACCACTACTTAGGGGACTTTTTCATATTACAGTATTCCATTTGGACAAAAAATGTTGGAGCCACTTTTCAATGTGCCTTGTCCTATGTGTTCTGATGTTTGGTTCACACATTTTGCCTTACCTTGATAACCTCATAGCTCATTCGAGTAAATGGTCAAAACACTTGGAATATATCTATACCATATTATTGTGGTATTGACAATAAAAATTAAAATAGATTATTATTAGCCTAGATCCATCTTAACTTTGCATCTCTTAAAATGATTTACAATATTGTGCTTATATATAGTGTGTGGATGAGAGTGATTAAAGCATGATTGAATGATTATTTGGTTATATTGTTTCCACCTCCACGTATCCTTGAATTCTAGTTTGAAGCATTTTAACCACACACTTTTTTTAAAGTTGAAATGCATGGAGCATTGAATTCAATAATGTGGTGTTAAGCCCTAAATGTGGGCACACTTCCCCCTATATTGTGGTGCATTACATTAATTGATGTCGTATTCAAGGAAGAAAAAAGTGATTTTTCTCTCAATTTTTAACTAAGATCAGGTTATCAACTTGCTAATGAATGTTTCTTGGGACCTTTTGCAGGTGTTTGCATCTTGTTTGAAGCAAAATGGTCAGCTGGAAATAAAGGGAGCATGAGGTTGATGATCTGTTGGTTGAAAATGACCAAGAGACTTTAACTGCATTGCAGGAATGTGGGTTATTGAAATTTTTCAAAACCAAAGGTATCCGCAAGCAAGCAAAACTTCTCACTCACATTATACAAATGTGGGACCCTGACATTCAAGCCTTTCGAGTTGGGGAGCATACCCTTGAGATTGAGCTCAAGGACATTCATTTTCTTATAGTCTCTCAAAGAGAGGGGCCCGAGCGAACTTTACAGGGTTCAAGGCCTCGGAAGCGAGCACTGATGCCTTGATTGCTCGCTATTGTCGTCAAGGTTCTGGGAAGAAGAGCAGGAAAGTGGTCATCAAGGACGTTGTGGAACTTCCACTGAAAACTGTGTTGTTTACCATCACACGTGTGGCAGGTAGTACAAGTCCTCATCAGGCATCCCGTATGCAAATGAATCTTGTTGTGGAGTGTATGGCACCAACACTGTTCAACTGGTGCGAAGGGATGTTATCTAACCTCAAAGATGTCGTGACCAAGTGTAAAAATGGAGAGAATCACCAATTCAGGTATGGGAGCATTTTGGTCACCTTCTTCTTGGAGAGGGTGCCACTGTTGCGTCCGTAGCTGACCATGCCCGTCCGTCCACCCATCGAGCCACGGATGGGTCGATGGAGTGAGTATGCAGGACGGCTCGGGGGGCCACAATGTTTATCCTTTGGCGAGGACTTCTTTTTATGGCTCGAGGAGCAGATCGTGGTGATCGAGGACTACCCCTATGCAGGGGTGGACTTCCGCAAGGATATAGACTTGGCACTACCTGAGGATGAGGATTGGGATAACTTAGGTATGACCTTCATTAATGTATTTTTTTTTAATATATAATTTTTAATTGTTTTTTAGAATGTGTGAAAAAGACTTAATGTGTATGCATGTGTATGTCGCAGATCGAGGACCAAGGAGACCTACAGGCTATTCATCGTTACGCTGAGGCGGTATCGAGCACCGAGTTGTTTTGGAGGAGGAAGAAGAGGAAGAGGAAGTGGAAGAGATGGGAGGGGTCCAATATATAGAGCGGAACCTACAGGGTTTGACCCTCGGAGTCCGTGCTATGAGGATGGATGATGTTCCTCTGCATCTTCAGCGGCATACCGTGGGTGTGCCTCGACGTATTGGCCTACTCCTCCGTAGGGTGGCTAGAGCTATAGTTTGCTACCATCAACAGCGCAAGGAATCTGAGGAGGATTGTGATAGATCTCCTAGATCTCCTTAGATAGTAGTATTTTAGTTTTTTGCGGCATGTACACAATATGTAGGCTTGAGAGCCAAATTTTTTGTATGGGATTGGATCCCAAATTTTGTCTTTTGGACACTGTAATGTCCCCATTTTGACCCCCTTTGTATTAAATCGTAAATGATGTAAATATTGTAATTTAATCATGGTGAGGAACTCAAGGCCAAGGCCCCACCATTGATTTAGCGTTTCATGTATCGGCAATTAAAAATAGATGCCTATGGTTCTTGTGCTAGATAGGCACAATGTAAATAAGACATCATGTAAATATGAATTTTAATGAAAATACCCACAACTAGCTATGCAATGCAACAAAGAGATGGGGCATGATTATACAAGGAATAGGGAGGGAAATTATTCAAACCCTTGAGCCAATGGTGTTAATCCATGTGTCAATAAGAAAACCCATAAACCCTCAACTACCCATTTTGGGTTATGGACCCAATCATTTAATTCTTCCAAGAGTTGGTTGAGGCAGTTAATGCCTTGTGAATGAAGAGGTATGGCAGCCAATTTCGTGCATGGGCAAGCCATCGACCTGGGAATTCATGTTTTTGCTTCTTGGGCAAGAAAACACCCACGAAATGGTGCCCAAAGCCATTCTGAACCCATAGTCTTTGCTCTCTCACGCAGTTTGAACTACTGGGCCTTTTCCCATCACTTTTTCCACTATTTTTCCTGCATTTTCCATACCTGGGAACTCGTTTTTGCATTGGACATCAGCTGGGAGAGAAGGGCCACGATTTGGGACTGTTATGAAGGCCATTTTTGCCCCAGAATGTCCATGGACGTTTTTCTAAAAACAGATTTGGCTTCCCAGGGTTGTTCCCCATCTTCTAGTTTCGTTTTTGGGTTTCCCACGTTTTTTCTAAAGCTAATGAAAACCCCATCTTTGGGTATCTCACTGTAAAAATGTTTTATCATGCCCAATAAGTGTGGTTCTGCTGTTATGTGCATCCCAGTTTTGATTTGAACCTGTGAGCAAGAAACTTGGACTGGCAGTGGACAAAATTGGCTTGATAAACCTAGTGGAGGGAGTAACCTCTCAAGAAGATCAAGAGGGCTTTGGCTACTTTTTTCTATGCACACCCTGAGAGCACTAGAAAGGAAGGTATGGCTTGAGGGACTGTGTGGTAGTGAAGAGAATACTTCCTTGTGTTGGGTGTGTAGGCATTGTGAGTGCCAAGTTGAATAGATCTTGTAGAGGTATCCATAGCTCTGTGGTTGAGCTCACTATCTTAGCAATTCTTCCTTTCCATTTCCTAGTAGCCTGATAAACCCAATTGTAGATTGGCTTGGCTCATCTTGGTGTATGCTTGGCTATGTGTGAGTCTGTTGTTCCTTGGTCCCTTATAGAGATCATGCCCAGCTCGGGGGTGGCAGTTGCATCAAGAGGTTGATAAGCACAACTGGCCTATGGTTGGGTGGAACGTTGCAGTTGCATAGCCAGTTGCTTGGGACTACTTTGTTAAGATAAGTATTCTCTTGTGTTAACTCTGCAATTATTATTTGATGAATATCTTGAATGTATGATGGATGCGTTATTGATATTATTCCGCTGTGTTTTTCTTATAATCATACATCCCATATGACTTTTATATTATGTGAATGCTTAGTTAAAAGTTCATGGGGCTAGATGCCTGGATTTAGTATCACGATCCTCTCTATCATGCTGGTATAATAGGAGGGGACGTTACAGACACAAACTTTATGTATTAAGAAAAACACTTTTTATATGTGATGATATATACATATGGACCTACTCTTATGATTTACCTATTTACAATGACTTGCATGTTTATTTTATGACCTATTCTTCATGTGTGGGCAAGATACCAATCCAAAATGTAGTTAGCTAATGAGTCAACCACGTAATTGAATTCTCTTGGTATGTGTTGATATGAAATATAATTGAAAGATCGTTCCAAGAGGCGTACCCTTCGAAATAAGTGAAGTAAAATAGGATCGCGGACAGTGTAGATACGGTTCAGATGGGACACCACGAGTTGGGAGTCTAGAAAGACTGACAAGGATTCAATTCCAAGGGAAGCAACCTCGGTTAAGATCCCAATGACTGCATGGTACTCTGCAATATTGTTGGTTGCGGGGCCCAAGCAAGTGCCTCCTGAAGATATCAACTCGCCAGTGGGAGAATAAATTACCCATGCTACGGAAGCGAGGTTCCGGGTGTGTTGACTCGCACCGTCAGCAAATCCATAGTAGGCAGTCATCTGCGCATAGAAGTACAAGTCTAGGTAAATAGGGATACATAAGATCCATGCATACATACATAAAAGAGAAATGAAAACAAACTAAGTACATTATGTACAAAAAGTGTCTCACGCAGGATGAATCTACGTGTAGAAGCATTTTAGGTATAGCCCGTTACGGGGTCGCACCAGCGGTGTGTCGTCACAGTCAACGAGTTCATAGGCTCCTTTCTCCAAAACACATTTTACAACAAAGGGGCCATACCACATAGACTCTAGCTTTCCTTTTCCAAGTTTATCATGCATCTGGTCGTATGTGAGTATGAGGTCACCTTTGTTGAAAACCTGAGGTTGAACGGATTTGCCATGAGGAATAACGATTCATCGGGAAGAGAATCGATGGGCTCAGGTTGCTCAGTAGCACGGGGTGGATTACAAATCAACTTGGAAAAGACCAAAGATTTCTTGGATTTGGCTTTGGCAAATTCCAAGTCAAATTCTTGTAGGATGACAATCCAACAGGAATATTTTCCCCAAGTACTTGACGTGTGAGGATATAGTACATTGGATTGAAATCCACTATGACAGTGGTCTAGCGGAGTAGAATGTAATGACGAAACCTCTGGACAGCGAAGACTTTTGCCAAAGCTAGTTTTTCAACATGTGAGTATCGAGTTTCAGAGTCAAGAAGACTCTTGCTAAGATAATATACCACATGTTCTATGCCGTTGGTGTCTTGTTGGACTAACATCATGCCAATGGTGGAAATCGAAGCTGCGAGATATAGAATTTAATCCCATGTGTAGTTGGGGGGTTGAATCACAGGATATTTAGTTAAGGCTACCTTTAGATTATTAAAGGAGCGTTGGGTTTCATCGTCCCAAAAGAAGGGGGTGTTCTTCTTTAGAAGCCTCATATAGCCTTTTGTTATCTCGGTGAAATTGCAAATAAAACGGCGTAGAAAGTTTGCGTGCCCTTACAAACTTTGAAGTTCTGGTATGTTCGTGGGGGAAGGCAGGGCTAGAATAGCTTCTACCTTCGTGGGGTCCAATCGTATACCACTTTTGGAGATTATGAATCCCAAAAGTTTTCCGGCTTCAATGCAAAAGATGCATTTGTGCGGATTCAAACGAATATTGTAGCGACGACACCTAGCAAAGACGGCGCCTAAGTGATCAGGATGATCTTCCCGAGTCTAAGAATGAGCGGGAAGGTCATCAAGATATGGTTCTGCAATATGTTTGATATCGTGAAATGCGTATGACTTCGCCCGTTGGAAAGTTGCCCCAGCATTTTTCAGGCCGAAAGGTAGCTTTCGATATGCAAAGATTCCCCATGGGTAGATAAAGGTTGTTTTATGCTGGTCTGCTGGGAGTATCTCGATCTGATTATAGCCGAAAAATCCATCCATAAATGAAAAGATGACACTCCCAGCGTAGTTATCGATGATCTGGTCGATGAACGGAGTTGGGTAGTTGTCCTTTGGAAAAGCTTTGTTCAAGTCACGGTAATTGACACAGACTCTAATCGTACCCTGTTTCTTGGCTACGGGAATGATATTAGATACCCATTCTGTTAGTGGGACAGGATAAATAAAACCAGCACACAAAAGTTTTTCGACTTCTGCTTTGATAGCGACTGCTTTACGGGGATGGACGTGTTGGAGTTTCTGCCGAACAGGTCAAGCACCAGGAAAAGTTGGGATCTCGTGGACCATGATAGAAGGATCTATTCCTGGCATCTCTTCATAACTCCAAGCAAAAACATCGCGAAATGTTTTAAAGAATGCACCATAGAACTCCATTTCGATGGGAGTGCATGTCTTGCCGATATGAATGTTTTCCACGACACCAGGCTTCACTGAAATGTCGATGGGAGTGGTCGCCATGAGATTGGCCAAGTTTCCTTCGGAAAATATTTCATCAAATGAAGTGGAAAACTCGATTTGAACCATTCCAAGTGAAGTGCTGGGTTTGGTATCTAGCTCAATCGCATGGATAGTGGGGAAAGAAGATCGATGATGGAAGTTTCCCCAGGGTGGTTCATCACTGCACATAACCTCCATAATTGATTCATCAGTAGGAAAAATCAATGTGAGAGGATCGATGAGTGGTGGGGATGAACTGGCCTCAGACGAGAGTTGTGCCACTATGTGATGGATAGTAGGATTGACCCAATCAGTGGCTGACTGGATCGCCTCATATGCTACGAGGTTCCTATTTAATGACATGGATTTGCCATAGTTTTCAATCTCAGTCGGGCTCGGTATCACCCAAGAGTCATTGAATGGGGTGATACCTAATGATATCATGTTGACGGGATGTACAGGGGATCCGAGCTCTGGGAACACTCTGATAAGGGAGGAATCCTTCATAAGACCAATGCCAACGTCTTGGAAATGGTACTGAGGTTGATCCAATAATGGGACGGTGTTGGCGGAGTTCGAATGAGAGTCTAGGATACAGTAATCTATCTGATCTATGGTGACAATCTTCCCTTCATGAGGAAATTGTATGATTCGAAAGACAGTAGATGTTATGGTGGTCATGGCATAAAATCAGTTCTGACCAAGTAGAAGATTATAATCGAATGGCGCATCCACGACTTCGATGTGTATAGATACTATTTTCCCCCCCAGTTCAACACCGATTGCAGGAATGAGTCCGTAGGGTTGAAAACCGCGTCCGTCAAATGCTCTGAGAGTAGTGGGAGAAGTCGTGACTTTGAGTGAGCCTAAGGCTCTCCAACAATTCAAAGACATAATCGATGTGGAAGCACCCTCATCTAAGACAGTGCGATGTATGCTATTTCTACGGATCTTTGTATGAACCTAAAAGGCTAACTAATGGGAAAGCCGAGGTTTGACATACTCCAAGTTAAACATGATGGTGTTTGAAGTATCCGGGTCTGCTGCCCCCAGTACTGAAAGTAAGGTTCTGCGCTGTGTAGGGAAGTGTTGAAGAACCTCGAGAGTCGACATCGCACAAGGTGCTTGAGCTAGATCCTCAACAATGTTGTAATTTTGGGCAGCTCGCGCGTTAGTATTGAATGTCTCCTTTCGGATAGTGCCTTTGGGTGGGTGGAGCACTGTGTCTGTAAGCGATCTCTCGATGTGGAGATGGCCGTTATTGGGAGGTGTGAGAGAAGGATCTTCGACGGGAGACTTGTCTTGGGCTGTCTCTGATAGTTTGTTCGAACTTGGGGGGTTTTCGTACGTCTTCGAATGAGTGGTTATATGAATCTCTTCATTACTCGTCATCAGGATTTCGCGATTTGCAGACGTCTCTCCGCGAGGTGGGTTGTTCAGGTTTCCCCCTTGTGGGGAGTCATGGGCAACCATCTGCTGTTGCTGTTGAGGGAAAGGGTTGGTTAATACTGTCGGGCGGGAGGATCCTTTAACGGATTTATTGACTTCATCTTTGCAGGGACAATCACGTGTATAACGATCGTCTTGGAAAATGGGGCAGGGAAACTTAGCCTTCCGACGTGGTTTTGGGTTGTTATGGGTGGGTTGTGGCTTGGGATTCTCCTGCTGGTTAGATGTTTTCTTGGATTTTCCATGATTGTTCTTCTTCTTTCCTCCGAATGGTTGTGACGTAGATTGAACTGCGTTCACCTTGGAGGAAACAGCAGGGGAAGTAGAAGCTTTTGGAACAGCCTGGGGTGGAGCGGAGGAAGTAGGAGCTTGTTGCCCCATCGGTTTGATGGTAGGCTGGGCCTTGATTGAACCGACAATACCATCTATGGGGGGTTTAGTGGCAGGCTTAGTTGGATCAGTAGTAATGCGGGTGGCATGGGGAAGAAGATCATGTAAAGTGCCGGATTGGGTATATACCAAATCCATGTATTGAGCAGAAGATATGGCTTGTTCCACCGTAACGGGCCTGCGCATAGCAATGTCCCTGGCTATGGGAGGCAAAAAAGACTTTGTGAACCAATCAGCGAGTAACTGGTTCGGAATGGGTGCCTTGATTAACCTACGGTGTCGACGCCATTCGTGGATATGGTCCGAGATGTGCATAGAAGTGGTTTGACGCAACGAGGTTAACAGTTCTGTTCCAATCTCGTACTGGATGGGGAGCTGGAAATGGGTCAAAAACTGCATAGACAAGGTATTAAAATCATGAAAGAAGTGTTGTGGCAGCTCGATGTACCATTTTGCTGTCGTGCCGGTAAGCATGCGCTGGAAGAGCCGTAGCCGAATGGAGTCATCCATCAATGAGTTGGATGAACACCAGAGATGGAACTTAGGAATGTCCGATGGAAGTTTGGTTGGGATAGGTGGCCAGTGAGGTTCATGCCATATAAGATCATTAATGAGCCTCGACAAATCAAGTAAATCTAGCATGGCCAAGAAAGGAAGTTGACGGTTGGGCTACGGGTATGAGTAGTAGCTGTACGGCGCAGGGATTCCTGAGGGGCCCTACACAGCATATTGTTGCGTGTTGTACCCATACATGTTTCCCGCAGGGTACTGCTGGAAGTTCTGGGGGTAGTAGGCCATCTGGTTAACCGGTTGTGTGTTGGAATTCATTGCCTGACTGGGAATCACAGTGGTAACCAGTTGTTGGACGTTCTACTGAGTGGGGATGGTGGGTATTGTACCTTGGGGTTGCTGTGTCGAAGGAATGTTTACAGCTCCTTGTTGGGGAATGGTTCCCTGGGGTTGTTGGGTCCTAGGAATGTTACCACTACTTTTAGTAGGTGGAGGATTTCCCGTACTAGGGTTAGGGGGTGGCTCCAAGAATGGTGTCCATGGAATATGGGTTCCACCTTGATGAAGAGGTGGAGGTTGAAGAGATGGGTTCCGTGGATTTGTTGCAGCTGAAGGGTAGGGGAAGCCGGAATTCAAGTTGGGGGGAATTTGAGGTTTCCCCCCAGCTGGGTTCCAGTTTCCAAACAATGAGTACCCCCTGCTCTGTGGAATTTGAGATCCCCAAGAAGGAAGCATGCCTGACGAGGGATATTGAAGATGAGGCCCGGTTGGAATACCGGCATGAGGTTGTCCACTTCCAGGTGTGTTATACATACTGAACTGAGCATATGCTGTTGGTTGGGAGGGTTGTTGAATGGTGCTAGTGGGGGTGTTAACGAGTGGGAATCCTCCAAGTGAAGGGCCTTGTTGAGCCGGTGGGACAGATGGAGGTGTTGGTTGAATCGTCCCGCTTTCACTGGTACCGAGGGGTTGCCCTCCAGCAGGTGGATTGGATGGTCCTATGGGAGGGGGTTGGTGACTAGGATCAGCGTTTCCAACAAAGGGTTTTCCTCCTGTATGATGGGTTGATGGCCCGCTAGGAGGGGGTTGGTTATTGGGATTAGTGGTTCCAATAGTCGGTTGTCCACCTCCTGAAATGGTGTAGACAGTGGCCGAAGGTGAACCTCCGGTCAGTATGGATGATCCAGCAGTATGACTTGATGTTCTTCCGACACTAGAAAGGTGAGATAGTGTCGATTGGCCAACAACGCCAAAGGTGCCGATTTGTGGAGGGGGTCTTCCATATGTTACAAGCGGGGACAGAGAAATTACTGGGTTATCCCTCATAGAATGTGCGCCAAACATACTTGACGGTAGTAAATGTGGGGAATTTAACCGAGGGGTGTCAGGAGTTTCATCCATAGAGTCTTAAACAGTAGGAGGACCATCGAGGACTGGGTCCGGGTTTGTATCTTGGAAAGGGTTTTCGGGGTCCGTAGGGAAATGAGGTATAGTGATATCTGAAGGTCCGGAACCATCTGCATAGGAGTGATGAAAATATCTGCTAGACGGAACGTTGGGAGCCCGATAATCGGGAGGACGGGTAGCAAGGGGATATCTAGAAGTTGTCGAGAGCATTTGCTCTGTATCACGTTTAAACTGTGTCGACGCTAAAGGGGAGTTAGCTAGACTAACCATACTATATTGGATTGAGGCCATGATCTCGTGTCCCGAAGGGAGATTGGGGAGGGATAAAGTACGAGGTATGTTGCTGGAAGAACTGGTTTCCTGTGGATGAACACTGGATGGCACAGTGATAGCAGGTGGAGGTTCCGCCTAGGAAGCGAGAAAGTCATAGTCAGGTTCAAAAGGTGTATCAGGAAGTTGGGTTTCTTCGATAATTTCGACGTATCCGCCTGGGACTGTAATCAATTCGGATATATCATGGTCGGATCCTTCGGTGGTGCCAACAGATCCTTCCGGAACATCATAGAAAGTATCTGGTGGAAGGGTAGTGCTGAAATCGGGGAGGATGATGGCCTCCGGTCTAGTATCTTGGGTAGTGCTATTTTCAGCCGATGTAGTGTTATCCACTGTGACAAGTAGATCTGGAATAATAGTGGGTGAAGTGACAGTCGAAATCTCAGGTGTGTGACTGGTTGTAGAAATTGCAAAGGGTTCTGAGACCGTATTGTGAGTAACAGTTACAGGCGGAACTAAAGATGTAGTGCGGATCAGCGGTGGAACGTTCCTGCGGCCGGGAGGGACGGGAATACGTGATGCAAGTGGACCAGAGGTCCGTGGTGGTGGTGGTGGGCTTCATCCCTGTACTCTTCGTGATCTCCGTGGTTCGGACATACTGGTAGGAATACAAATTCCGGGGGCAGTCTCATAAAAAAGAACTTAAAAACCCTAATGCAGCTGAGTGTGCGAAAGGGGAGCTAGAAAAAACAAGGCTCTCAGGCCAAAAAGCAAGCTCTAAAAAATATACTAAGACCGGTGTTGCAGTAAGTGAGTTGAGAATAACAATGGCCAAAATGCCAACAAGCAATCACTAAAAGAAAAAATGACCCTCTATGAAGATGATATAACAAGCAAAACCTCCTAACTAAGAGTTGGACACCTCAACAAGTTGTATCCTTCGCAAGGTGATGAAATCCAAGTCGAACAATACAACGTGAGAGACCAATAAGAGAAGGATGTCCCTCTACCGAAAGGGATCCTCGGTAAAAGAGCCCTAGTAGAAAAGTCACTAAGCTACCTCGTTCATGACACGTTCGAAAAGGTTTTCGGTGCTTCTTCCTTATTACCCTTGTATCACCAGTATGGTGTCCGGAGAATACAAGGAAGGCAATGATCGATGTTTCCTTAGGGCTAAGTGGAGTGCGGCATTCCATAGAGTCCATCCGGTTCTCGATCTTGCGGCGGTTTAACCCCTGAAACAACAAGAAGCCCCTCCACAAACTGGTGTATGAATGTGTCAACAAATACTAGAGGATTTTGGTACCCTAGAGGACAACGACTATGTCTTAGATGATAATGACAAGGGGGAATTATTTGGATGCCTATCCCCGGTTTCCTACCTAACTAACAAATTATTTTTCTCCTTAAGCGATGTTATGGTGTGTTTAGTTAGGGGGTGTAAATTTTAGTGGTTGTATTACTCAATCGGGTAAATGGACGTGAAACTTGGTGATGTTGTGACGACCCAAACCATGCAAATGAGAATGAATCAAAATGAGCCTTTTATTTGATGAAATCTAGCTACAGAAAAGAGAGAGTTCTTCGATCACCATGCATGAAATTTTCAAAAACAATGAAAAACCACATCAAAAACAAACTTTAGTTTTTCTTTTTCTAAGTAAGCCAAACTGAAATGAACACTACTTTCAAATATAACTGATTTACAACTACAATGCTTCAAGATGAGAACTTATGTGGCAAATGCAAATAGGTTAGTCACTCCTAAACGTGCGAGAGAAGAACTAGATCTTTTCAATTTCAGGAAAGACAATGTTCTTAAAAGATGAATTCCAATATTGATTTTATAACATAAATGGACAAGATAGCACTTGTAAGAACAGTGTGGTCTTCAAAAATATTATAATCAAAGGAAAGAAAACAGTGACCAAAAACTTGATTATAATGAAAGGATCAAGATAATGCAAAAAGGTAGGGGGGAGATCTATGTGTAGATTATGCCACTAACTTAACAAATTTAAACTCAAACCAACAATGTAAACAGACCAAAAGACTTGCAACTGGATGATGGTGACAGTAGAAGTAGACAAGCAATAATTGGGGATGAGGTTGTAAATATGATGATAATGGCCAACCAAGAACCCAAGGTTGGGATTTGTCTACAAATCTTACACAATCAAGTGGAAACACTGTGGCTAGGCAAGTTGCAGGATGTGTATGAGCAACAGGAAAACCAAAACAAGGCAAAGAAGGTCTAAATGACCTATGAAAATTAAACAGTATAAGCAAAAACCAAGAAAAATGCAGACACTACCGTGTGGTCTCTACCAGCTAAGACGCGGTACTGGTACACTACCATGCTCTAAGGAGTGTTAGGGGCACGGTAATACCGCTCTGGAGGGAGTTATATGGGGGCAGTACTGCTGCAAAGGGTGCAAAAAAGCGCAACTTTTGAGAAAATTTTTGAATTTTCCAGGGGTGTTGCAGGCCCAGAGGACTCACTGATCACAAAGGGAGAAAAGCTGTATAGAGAAGGGGTGAATAGAGGTCAAAGAGACCAAAATCCAATACTGGTTTGAAAAGAAATACAAATCACAATCAAGGATGGCTGAAAGTGAAATGAATCAAACAAATGGGGTTCAAACCAGCAGAGTCGCCAGTTTTTGTTGTAGATATTTCTCCCTACGTATAGGTAGAAACTCTCTTAGGTTAAAGTAGATTCGATTGACTTTAAATTAAGACAAAAAAATAACAAATACTACCTTGAATTCCTAGATTCAAACAAATGCTTCAAGATTATACTGTTGAAAGAGATAGAAGAGATTTAATCTGACCTTTGATTTAGTTGCTTGTCCTAGTTGTTCCTCCGATTCTCAAGTCCTCGCGAATGAACCTGTTGGGATGAATCAAAGTAAAATCACATACAATCCTTCTAGAAACTTGAAATACATGTCAGAATCTAAACCTATAATAGAAACAAATCATGTAATTGAAACAACATCAACACACACAATGTGGGAAACAAGACAAGTTATATTTTTATTGCAAACTTGAAGTTACTTACAACAGTTGCTTGATGTCCAAGCCAACTCCCAGCTCCAAGTGCTTTCTCCTCTAGCTATCTCCACAAAGATCTAAGACCATGGTTTGATATCTCAAAGAGTCATCCCCTTTGCTCATGGAAGGCCCTTCTCTTATAGTGTGTAGGAGGATTAACCAACAAGAGAGAAGAATGGATCTTAGGAGTGTTTAGTGGATCAGGTCCACTAATCAGAGAAGGTGTTAGGATCGAATCATAGGTGTCAATCCCAAAAGAATCTCTTGAAAGTTAGGATCCCACAGTCCATGGCAAAAGGCTAAAAAGAGACTACCACACCCCTAAGCCTGAGCATAGGGCGGTAGTACCGCGCCCAAGGCAAGGAGCATAACACGGTAGTACGGACTACCGCGCCCCTGTATGTGTGCAGGGAGCGGTAGTGATGAAAGATAAGGTCTCAGTTAGGTTGCTAGATGACATGACAGGTTTATCTTTAGTGGTCAATCATTACTTTTCTCTTCTGGGTGTTTTTTAAGCAATAGGGGAAGTGTCGTCAAATGTTTTTATTGTGAAGATGTGACACTGTGAAATATTGAGGTATAACAATGTAGAACAATTGGAATGTGCAAAAACATCAAGTCATTGATTGAGTATAATCAACTCATGTGAATGGCCTACATTGGTCAAGTTCTTATCATATGAAGGCACTACCTTATCTAAGGAGGTTCATTATTGTCTATTTCCTTAAAAGTCCATAATATGAGTAAATAAGGGATTCGAGTAGAGCTCATGGTGAGAACATTGTGGGAATCTAGTTCATGGATTGAAATCTCCAATAGTGGAATATGGCGAGTCTTTCATCCATGTAAATCATTTGAAAGGGGATTTTTATAATATAATGTACATAGTATGTCTTGTTTGTTCCTAATTGATAATGAGGGAGTCATCATGGGTGAATCATACCCACTTTAAAAGGATTTGATTTTGTTTCAAAATACCATGCAAAAATTCCTTAGCAAACTTACGTGATTACACCTCTAGGCCTAAAGTTAATGGATTTAAATTGCCAATGTCTGTCCTCTTCAAATTGAGCATATATGAATTTTTCATTGACCAATGCAGGTGGAATTTTTCTTATTTCCTTTGACTACTTGAACCCAAGAATTTGGAATAGGTTCTACTTTAGTGGATAGGTATTTCTTCTCTTCTTTGTTGATTATTAGATTAATATGGAGAATAGAAAGTTCACCTAAATTGTTTAAGTTATTATTTAATGGATTCAAGCTATCAAGTAGTTTTACTTTCTAAAAGTTCACTTTCAAAGTTTTGATATGAGAGGATTGTTCATATATCTTTCTTTGTTGTTCAAGAATGAGGCTTTATATTGCTTGCTCATAATTTTGGATAAAGAAAATATTTTCTTTCAAGATCCCAAATTGCTCTCCAATACTGCTAATCTATCAATGGAGGAGTTCTTCTTGCTTTTTCATAAATTCAAGTTGAAATCTCTTTGATTTTTTAGGTAAGTCATTTTGTAAACCAATTGATGTGCAAAGATACTAAGATTTATGCAAATTTTAAGTGATTTCTCAATTCTAGTATGCATTACCTCTAAATTATGTGTTATTGATCAAGTAATTTAGCAACATTCATCATGGGCACACCTATCTTTGTGTTGCACTATTATTTTGGGCATTACCCATGTAGTGCTACTCAAGAATGATTTAAAATATGAGAAATTTCCCATCTTTGCATTGAATTTTTTTTAAGGGAGTCTTGACCAAGATGGATCATGTCGATCATCATGGAGAGAGCTTTCCTAAGGACAAACAAAATAATTTAACTTCTTTATCTATGGCATGTCACCAAAACATGGAACAAAGTTGTTGTAAGAATTAAGAAAGCGAGTTGTCTTCTCTATTTGTGTGATATAACCCATGGAAGGCATATATGGGGGTAAATATATGTAAATGTGTATGTACTTGATATCAAGGATTAATACCAAAAATAATTCAATTTGGATCATGATCAACGGTAGAAAGATAGTACAAATTTAAGGAAATCCTTTTACTTGATTTCATGATGTGTAAAACCTTTAACTACAAATATTTGAGGACAAAGATTTTTGAAGGAGGGTACTATGATCTAACACAAGGGGGGCATATATGAGAGTAAATGTATATGATATGACCTCAAGAAGAGCCTCATATGAGGGTAAATATATGAAAATGTATATGTAATATGGTCAACCTAATAATGGACCACATGTGTAATGAGTTAGAATATGTATATATAGAGGACATGTATTATTTATTGAATGAACTTGTGAATTGGATATATGAATGTATTGGGGTATTTGGATGAGTTTCCCATATTCTTTAAGGATTTATTCTATAACTAATCTCTGTTATCTATCTTGGATTTGTGCTCGACATTTACATTTGTTATACATCGTGTGTACTCTGGTATATTATGCTAACTTAAGCATTTCAACCATAACATTGCAACAAATTAAATACCAAATTATTTAAAAATAGAATCATAATTTATGAATTATTCATAGACAAATTCATAATATTGAAATAGTCAAAGTCATACATTTAAGCAAAATCAATGTTTTATCTTAAAATCCTAATGCTTACTTATTGTTTAAAATTTTACATTGCAATTTAAAATAGAAAATATTACTATAGGTATAACTAAATGTAGATCCACCAATAAGGCTAGTATAAGAGAATTTTCACCACTACTTAGGGGACTTTTTCATATTACAGTATTCCATTTGGACTAAAAATGTTGGAGCCACTTTTCAATGTGCCTTGTCATATGTGTTCTGATATTTGGTTCACACATTTTGGCTTACCTTGATAACTTCATAGCTCATTCGAGTAAATGGTCAAAACACTTGGAATATATCTATATCATATTATTGTGGTATTGACAATAAAAATTGAAATAGATTATTACTAGCCTAGATCCATCTTAACTTTGCATCTCTTAAAATGATTTACAATATTGTGCTTATATATAGTGTGTGGATGAGAGTGATTAAAGCATGATTGAATGATTATTTGGTTATATTGTTTCCACCTACATGTATCCTTGAATTCTAGTTTGAAGCATTTTAACCACACACATTTTTTAAAGTTGAAATGCATGGAGCATTGAATTCAGTAATGTGGTGTTAAGCCCTAAATGTGGGCACACTTCCCCCTATATTGTGGTGCATTACATTAATTGATGTCGTATTTGGTCCATTAGTTGTAATTGTCATTAGTATGGTTATATTAATTATGTCAACTTGGGTCAGTGAGTTGTAATTGTACCTCTTAATCTCCTATATATAGGAAGGAGATCTTTTCATTTGAGCATATTATCTTGTCGTGTCTTGTCTTGTGTACTTAGCACATTGTATAAGGAGGTTCCCCCCTTGAAGAGGATTTCTATTTATCTATTTTATTCATTAAAGGCATGGAGTACTCTTTCTAGTCTATTTATGCTCTTTTCATGCTCTTTTTGGAAATTTGTTGCTTAACATTTGGTATCAGAGCTTGGACACTTCCAAAACAAGTCATATTGGTATTTTCCCTATATATATATATATATATATATATATATATATATATATATTTTAGGGTTCCAGATAGTGAAACTTGGAACCCATCTAGAAAATAGGCTGAGATACCTTTGGTAAAATTTGCTGATCCTGAATCATTACAGGTTCGAAGGTATACCCTCGGGAAGTTAGGGTTTCTGACTAGCCCAAAAGCTAGTCTCAAACAGGTGTTCTAGGGAAAATTGTTATATATGGATAATGCGAGATCCAAATTGAGTGAGACCAGTTGCATAAGAAAGAAGACGGAACGTAGTATATGTGGTATCATATTCAAAATTATATTCAAAAAATTGGAGATGTGGCAGGTCGTACACTCTTGCTCTTCTGAAAATACCAAAATTAACAAGTGTTGGGAAAATTATCACTTTTTTTGGCACATCCAAATTCAACAAGAATTGCAGCATTGGAGAGAGAACATATCAAGCTACCAGAGGCCGATATTTAGAATCGGAGGGGTTGAGAGTTTAGGGTTACCTCAGTTGAAAGGTCGAATAGCAAATCAAGGTTGGAAAAAGGTACATCATTTTAAATTTGAATAAATTTTAGTAGAAGGATCTATTTAAGGTTAACCAAAGGTGTGATATCTACTCATACTATTCAAAATTCCACCAAATGGTAGTGGAAAAAATCACACTCCACTCAAACCACCAGAGGATTCATCCTTGACCTACGATCAAAGTGAAGACATATCTTTTAGGGTGTCCAAGTTGGAAGATATGATGAAAGGGACTGTGAGAATGGTTGATTTAGTTAACTTGGAAAATAATATGGTTAGTAAAGAGGATGTCAAGGGGATGGCTGTAAAATAGGATCTATAATATTTGAAGATACTGCTAAATGATATAATACTTAGCCTTCCTACACAATCGTCTACTCAAGAAAAGGATAAGGAGGAAAAGGGGGACTTTTTCCAGTCATGTATTGAGAAAATTGAAAAAGAGTTAGAGAATAAGAGGTTTGAGTCCCCAAAATCTAATTATCTACTCCATTGTCATGGGTTCAACTCAAGTACAAAGAACTAATTCATTCCCAAGATTGACATGAGAAATTGTGATGGAAATGATCCAATAACATGGATATTCTAGTTGGAGCAATTCTTTGATCTACACCAAGTGCCAACTTTGAAAAAGGTAACTATTGCATCATTATATTTAGAGCCTGATCAATTTGTATGGTACCAATGTATTTGTGACCATAAAAAAGGACTCTATTATCTCTTGGTCTATATTCATAGAAGAATTGATTGCACATTACAATGATATTAATAGCAACACTTTCTTTAGTCAGTTGATAAATCTCAAACATAAAGGTCTAGTTATAGATCACATCAAGCAATTTTAGAAGTTAAGTCTTAAAGTGGAGAATATTTAAGAAGATAATTTGTTGGATCTCCTTATGGACACTTTAAAGGATAATATTCAACATGATATACTTATCCTTGAACCTAAATAATTGTATAATGCTTTTAGTTTGGCAAGGAAAATTGAATGTAAAAATATGGCGATGACTTCTAGAAGGACCACCTCCAACACATATAGAGAGAATAATGTTCCTTCTTCTAACACACCTCAAAGGTTGACACCTCAACAAATGGATGAAAGAAGAGGAAAAGGTCTATAATTTAATTGTGACAAAAACTATAGTAAGGGACATAAGTGTGGCGAGAAGAAATTAGTCTACATAGATTGTGAAGAGGAAGAAGACAAAGAACAAGAACCTTCTTAAGCTAAAAAAGTACAAGAGATTACTTCCGAAGATATTAATCCCACCATATCTTGTCATGCATTGGATGGAATTAAGACTCCTCAAACTCTCAAGATCGAAGGATATCTCAAAAAGAAAAAGGTAACAGTGTTGATTGATTCTGGTAGTACTCATAATTTCATTCACTGTAAATTAGTCAAAGTTCTCAATTGCTTTGTATATCAAGCAGTAGAGTTTCAAGTAATGATTGCAAATGGAGGAACTATCAATTGCTCAAGGAAATTCCATAATATCAATCTTACTATGGGGAATATATATTGAATAGTCCAATGATTGTAATTACAATGGGTAGTGTTGATGTTTTCTTAGTAGTTCAATGGTTACAATCATTGGGAACCGTGGATTTTAATTTTTAGAAGATTTTCATGAATTTTTTATGGGAAGGAAAGGAATATGAATTAAATGGTATCACGGGGAAACCAAGCAAGGTGATAATCTCTAATGGTATGACAAAATTGTTGGAAAAGGGACATCAAGGTGTAATTGCATAATTATGTTCATTAGATGTTCAGACATCTAAGACTCCTATTTACCCAGATCTCCAAAGGGTCATTAATAAGAATTCCAAGGTATTTGAAGATATTCCAAAAGGTATTCCACCTGTTCGAGATTTTGATCATGCTATTCACTTAATTACAAGAAGTGTTCCTCTTAACATCAGACCTTATAGATATCCCCGTGGCCAAAAGAGTGAAATTGAGTATATGGTTGAAGACAAAATACAATACAAGATGCTTTAAATGAAAAGGTATCCTTCATATATATAGGAGACAAATAGGTAAAATTACAACTAATGGACCCAAGCTGACATCAATAATATAATAATACTAATGATAGTTACCAGACTAATGGACCCAAGCCGACATTAATAATATGACAATGCTAATGTAATGTGCCACAATATAGGGGGTAGTGTGCCACCATTTAGGGATTAACATGCCCCTCCCCTTCACACAAGTGTTGTCCTCAATGATTGGCTAGTTACGGAGGATTTTGTATGAAGGGTTAATATTCCCATGTTGAATCTTCTATTTGATAAGTTCTTCCACTTGATGAAGTACTTAATAATAACCTGATTTTGTAGTTGTTTAGTCTTTGTTTCAGTGATTTGTTTAGGTTCCAATATGACTTTTCCTTCTTCATCAAGCTTCAGCAAGATAGTTTGAATTGGGCTCTTGTCTCCTATTACCTTCTTTAAGAAAGAAACATGGAAAACTAGGTGTACCCTTGAAGATGAAGGGAGCTCCAATTTGTAAGCCATACTGCCAATATTTTGCAAAAATTTATACGGACCGTAGTACTTGTGTGCTAATTTATTGTTCTTATTTATTTTCTTGAGGGACGTCTATTTGTAAGGTTATAGCCTCAAAAATACCCAATCCCCTTCTTTAAAACTCCTTTCACTATGATGTTGATATGATTGTTGTTTCATCCTATTTTTCATATAACCAAGTTGCCCTTAAATATATGGAGAGCTTCTTGCGGGCACTCAGGGTGATCCTCCATAGCTTGAACTTTAGATTTTGACTTCAAGGGATATGTGATAGATGGAGGTTGGTACCCATAAAGTATCATAAATGAGGAGATTTTTTATGATGTATGGAAGGAAATATTGTACCACCATTCTTCCAAAGATAACCATTTCAACCACTGTGTTGGTTTATTAGATGCAAAGAAATGAAGATAGACTTCCAAGAATTTGTTCACTGTCTCATTTTTTCCCATTGGATTGAGGATGATAAGATGAACTATAAACCAACCGGCTACCCAAACAAGAAAATAATTTAGTCCAAAATTTTCTAGTGAAAATTGGATCTCTATCACTTACAATAATCTTCGGGTTCCCATGTAGCTTTTGAACCATTTCCATGAATGTTGTGGCTACTGTACTTGTGTTAAAAGGGTGAGAGAGTGCACACAAGTGTGCATACTTTGTGAGTCTATCAACAAACACCATAATAACATTCTTCCCTTCTGACTTGGTTAGAACTGTGATAAAATCCATTGAGACATCACCATAGCGTTGACAAGGTACGTCTAATGGTTGTAAAATACCTAGGGTCTGAACTGTTTCAACCTTATTTTGTTATCAAACCATACATAATGTCACAAAAATTTGAACATAATATTTAAGAACTTCCCCAAAAAATTCCTTCTTGACCCTATTGTAAATGTTTAGGAATCCTAAGTGCCCTAATATAGGAGAGGTGTGTAATTCCAAAAGGGCCTTTTGTTTGAGTTGGTATTTCTTACATATATATAAGCAATCCTTATATCATAGTGAATCATTTCTCCACACAAAAGTATATGATACACTGAGGTCCTTTTGTAGCTTTTGAATGATCGTCCACACTAATAGCTCATGCTTCCATCTTCCCTTGCTTCTACTATCCAATCAGGTTGTATAATAGAAATAGCACAAAGTAATGCCTCAACATCCTCATCTTTTCTTGAGAGTGAATCTACCACCATATTTTGTTTCCCCTTTTTATAGAATATATTTCAAAGTCATATCCCAATATCTTGGTTACCCATTTTTGTTGCTCTTCTGAGGATAGTCTTTGTTCCAAGAAGTACTTAAGGCTCATAATCTATTTTGACCTTGAAGTTGCTAAATAGTAGGTAAGGATGCCATTGCTTAAGTGAATATAGAATTTCCATCATTTGCTTCTAATAAATGGGTTTGTGTAAGTTCTTTCCCCTAATTGGCCTACTTTCAAAATCTAGGGGCCTTCCTAATTCTTGCATTATAACAACATCAATGCCATTTCTTGAGGAATCACATTTCACAATAAAATGTTTATGTGAGTTTGGTGTGGTCAATACAAGGGATTTGCACATTACCTTTTTAAGTTTTCAAAATATTGAGTTTCCTCTAGAGTCTAGGATAATGAATCCTTCTTCAATAATACTGTCATAGTTGCTGCTATTCTTGCATAGTTCCGAACAAACTTGCGATAGTACCCTGTCAAACCTAAAATTCTCTAAGATTCTTCAAGGTTTTGGGAATTGTCCAGTCCATCATGGCTTTAATTTTGTTAGGATCTACCTTGACAACTACATGAGATACAATATGACCCAAATAATCTACCTACTTTACCCCAAAGAAACATTTGGAAGGTTTTGCATAAAGTTGTTGTTCCTTTAGTCGTTGTAGTACCTTGTCAAAATATTGAACATGTTATTCCCAAGACTTGCTATAGATTATTATATCATCAAAAAGTACTAACATAAATTTTCTAAGGAAGGGATTTTAAATGGAATTCATCAAGCCTTGAAATGTGGAAGGTGCATTTGTAAGGCCAAAAAGCATGGCCAAAAATTCATAATGGCCTTCATGAGTTCTGAATGTTTTTTTTGGGATGTCTTCTTTCTTCATTCTAATCTGATGATACCATGTACAAAGATCCAAATTGGTGAAGTAAATTGCTCCATTTAGTTCATCTAAAGATTCATTAATGACAGGAATGGGAAACGCATATTTAATCGTGAGCTTGTTGAGTTCTCTATAATATGGATACATACACCATGATCTCTCCTTCTTGTGTACCATTACCACTAGTGCAGAGTAAGAACTTTGGCCAGGCCTAATTATGCCAACCTCTAACATTTCTTCAACCATATAATCAATTTCACTCTTCTAGACAACATCAACACCACCCACTGGAATATAAATTATTGGACTATTCAATACATCTTCCCCCATATTAAGAGTGATATTATGACATTTCCTCGATAAATTGATAGTTCCTCCATCTGCAATCATTACTTGAAACTCTGGTGTTGGATATATAAAATAATTGGGAGCATTGGCTAATTTACAGCGAATGAAATTATGAGTGATACCAGAATCAATCAACACTATTACCTTTTTCTTTCTGATATATCCTTCAATATTGATAGTTTGAGGAGTGCTAATTCCAATCAATACATGACAATATATGGTGGGAATGATCTTTTCGAGAGTAATCTTTTCTATTTTTTTTATCTTGAGATGGTTCCTGTTCTTTTTCTTCTTCTTCTTCACAATCTATTTATAATAATTTGTTCTCACTGCACTTGTGTCCCTTGCTATACTTTCCATCTCAATTAAAGCATAGACCTTTTGTTATTCTTTCATACAATTATTGAGGTGTCAACCTTGTAGGTTGAGGTGGGTTAGAGGAAGGAACATTAATCTCTCTATAGGAGTTAGAGGTGGTCCTTTTAGTATTCATCACCATATTTTTACTTTCAAGCTTGCCAACATGAAATGCTTCTCTAACGATGTTTGTTTGAATAGATGTACCACATGTTGAATGTTATCTTTAAAGGTTCCAATAAAGAGATCCAACAATTTATCACATGGTATGTCATTCACTCTGAGACTCAACTTTTGAAATTGTTGAATGTGCTCGATTACTGAACCCTTTTGCCTTAGATTTATCAATTGGGTAAAGAAGTAATTTCTCTTAACATCATGATGATATGATATTATTTCTTCTATAAAAATGGACCAAGATATAACATAGTTCTTTTTGCATTCACAAATCCATTGGTACCACACAAACTGTTGTGGTTCTAAATATAAATATGCAATAGTTATCTTTTGTAGATTTGGCACCTGGTGTATTTCAAAGAATTTCTCTTTCTGGAATATACATGTTCTGGGGTTATGTACATCATACTTCCTCATGTCTATCTTGGGGATTTGAATACCCTTTGGGGACCATCCCTGATTACTTCCATTATTAGAATCAAATCCTCTTGGAGTATGCTTATTAATGGAAGGTTGCTCAACATGGACAATAACTCTACCTTCCTCAATTTCTTGGGACACATCATCACCTTTAGGGATATTTTCCTCTAAATTTGGTATGAGCATAGTAATACTTTACATATTTTCCTCAATCTTATTATCCACATGTACCATAATATTATTCTCTAGATTAACTAAATAAATCATTCTCATAGTACCTTTAATTAAATATTCCAATCTGGACACTTGAAAAGATAGGTCTTCACTTTCATCGAAATTCATGGATGAATCCTCTATTGGTTTGAGTGGAGTGGTGTGGCCTCTTCCACCACCTTTTGTTTCCATATGGAAAAATAGATATCTATGATTTTTATCACACCTTTGATATCAATACAAATAGATCCTTCTATTAGAAATTATTCAAATTTGAAATGGCGTACCTTTTTAAAACCCTGATTTGGGGACTGTTTTGTTGTCCAACCTTCCACCTGAAGGGAATCTAAAATTTCAGCTCCTCTAAGTCTGAATTTTCAGCCTATGGTATCTTGATATGTCCTCTTTCCAATTTTCTAGGTTTTTTTGAATTCTGATGTGCCAAGAGGAAATGGCTAAAACTTTCCCACAATATGCTGATTTTGAATTTTTCCATGGAGCGAACTTGTACGATTTGCAACATGTCCAATTTTTCCAATATGAATATGAAATTTATACAACCAATACTAACGTCTGTCTTCTATCATATGGAACAAGTATAATTCAAGTTGGATCTCGCATGCTCCTGATATAACAGTTTTTCCAAGGACACCTTTTTTAGACTAGTTTTTTTGCTAGTAAAAAACCCTAACTTCCATGGAGTATATGCTAAAAAGTATAGCGAACTAAGAGCCAAAATTTTTTCCATAGGTACTTCGGTTTTTATATATGTCCCCTTCAATTTTCATGGTTTGAAACTTTGTAGAAAAAAATTTATAGCGAAAATTCCAAGATGACTAGTTTTGGAAGTGTCCAAGCTCTAATACCAAATGTTATGCAACCAATTCCACAAAAGAGCATAAATAGACAAGAGAGAGTAATCCATTGGACTTAATAATGAAGAAACAAGATGAATATAAATTCTCTTCAAGGGGGAAACCTCTTTATACAATTTATTGAATACATAAGACAAGACAATATGCTTCAAATGAGAAGGTATTCTTAATTTATATAGAAGACAAAGAGGTACAATTACAACTAATTGACCCAAGCTGACTTCAATAATATAATAATACTAATGACAATTACCACTACTAGACCCAAGATGACATCAATAATATGACATACTAATGTAATGTGCCACAATATAGGGGGTAATGTGCCACCATTTAGGGCTTAACGATCTCTTCAGTGTTTTACTCTCCAAGGTCCTTAGATTCCCCCAAATTAATGACATCCTCTTCTGATTCCCATTATCCTCAATTTTTGTAGTACATCACCACTACATTGGCATTAAATGTAGGAAAAGGGGATGGCATGTAAATTTTGATGATCCTTAACCCTAAAAATTGAATCACAAAAGATATATAAAAAATGCTTCACACTTTATTAATATCAAAAGTTCCCTTAATGTAGAGAAACACCATACACTAATCCTGTTATGGAAGGAATCCACATGTGTTCACTTGTATCTTAAGGTTTTGTGTCCTCTCAATGAGCTAAGCCCCAAATACAATATTCTTCCAAAAATATCATTTGAAAGAATTCATCCTTAGTTATATCTAACACGACAATCCCTAATCATAACAACCTCCTGACTACCTATTGGACCTTCTTCAATGAGGCCCCACTACATTTATTTAATATTAAATACCATAGTGGGCCTTGTTTAATAATAACAAACATAGTGGACTTAGTCCACCTTACATTGAATGCCATCCATTATTTTTCTCTAATGGGACCTTCAACTCCCCACTACACCCCAATGGAGGATCCCAACACTCCACGCTAGTTAGAAAATCATTTTCCTCAGTGCAAGTTGTGAGGAGGTACAACCATAAGCGAGGGTCCCATGGACGAGTGTTGACTGCAATGTTGGAGTAATCTAGGGGATCAAAGTCCCATGCACAAGTGTTATCCACCATGATGAAGTATTCCAATAATATCACTCGAGTCAAGAATCTCCACCATAAACATGGGTCCTATGTACGAGTGTTGATTACAATGTTGAATTAGCTTATATTTAATGTGTAAGTACTAACTCCAATATTGAACTGATTAAAGGAGCTCATCCATAAACTAGGTTCCCATGTGCAAGTTCACATGTTGACTCTTCATTGAAGATACTTGAGCTCAATACTTGGTAGAGAATGGTGCTCCCTAACAAAATCATATGGATCCTAATATAAATATGTAGCCATATCCAAAAAATCATCCACAAAGTTTCAAAAGGTAGGATGCAAATCTAGAAGGCACACTAATACCAGAGAATAGGCATGTTGAAAACTAGTAGTCATAACCCTCTCTTGGATTCCTACAACAATGTTCTCTACATAAGGTGGAGTAGAGTCATCAAATAGAAGATGCAGGTATTTATTTTCCCAAAAATTACAACCGTTTATATACCAATACTCACAATCATCCTCTAAATCATACCAAGCATATATTCCTTGGTTATACTCTTCATTGGTGAAAGGATAAATTTTGTCAATGATACATATAAATTTACAAAAATGTATTCATAATGTTATCCATCATATCTTTTACATACCTACCAATTCTATTAATTAGATCCTACAAGATTCCATTATCTTCCTCCAATGTCATGTTCCTCATCATTGTAATTCTTCAATTTCATTAGGGTTTAAGGACAAAAATGTACAATGGTTGTAGCAGAGTGGATTTTAACAAAACCATAACATATAGTATATCAAATCAAATCTATGAAAACCCTCTATCCTGTGGATTTGGTATGCTTGCAATCTAAGCAACTCGTGAAACTATATCTACTCTAGAATCCTCACGACCATCACATAAAAACCCTAAAATAGATTATGTTAATTAATCAACGATATCTTCACTTTCCAAAATCCAATTTGGACTATTTGTTTTATGAACTTGGGTTTTTTTCCATGAGGAACTTAGATTTGTAAGTGGTTTCTCCAAATTATGCTCAGAAAGCTACATGAGTTTATTTGAATTCCATGACCATGATTTTCTCGTTGAAGACCTATAAAATAGAATATATTTTTTTTCTCTTTTGCGTCCCAAGAAATATTTTTTATAGCAATTTTTACTATCATTAACCCCATAAATTGAAAAAAATGATATACCATAAATGCTCCACACTTTACTACTATCAAAACACTTAAGGTAGGGAAGTACCTCATAATGATCCTTTTGTGGAAGGAATCCACTCCTATTCACTTTCCTCTTAAGGTTTGGAAACCTCTCCATGAGCTAAGATCCAAAATACAATATTATTCCACACATACCATAAGGGGGAATCCATCCTTACTTATAGATAACAAGATAATTCTAATCATGACAACCTATAACCAGTATCCTCATTCTTTATTCATAGAGTCATTTCATGATTTGCAGTACACTTGTAAGGAGGGTATAAGGTGAGTTTCTTGGTGGAATTTCCATGGGATATAGTCACGTCTCTAGACCTACAACCAATATAGGCATCAGTGGTGGCCAACCATGGTCTACCTATATTTAATGGATAGCCCCAAGGTTGGACTTTCACAGCTACAAAACCATAAAGTCCATTGGGTACTCCCAAGAATCTACAAACATCTTCACATTCTCTAATATTCCCTTAGGTTTAACGATAGATCAGTTGGTTGGCTGAAGAATTGTAGGAGTATGGTGTAGGTCAGATAATTTAATATTTTCCATGGATGCTTTCATCATGAAATTTATGGAAGCACCCAAATCAATCAAGGTATTTACAATGAGGATCTTGTTTATGTGTATATCAACTATGCAGATTCTTGCAGGATCGATGTACTTATTCATGAATAGCTTTCTGAGCATTAGATCAACTAGTTATCCAATTACCTAAACAATCTATGGGTCTCCCTTTTTCCAACGAAGCTTGTTTAGGAAAAGTTCTTTAAAATATTTGGAATAAATCAAGACATTTTAATTGCGTAAAACAATTTAATATTCACACATGCATTCCTTTGTTCTCTTAGGAAGTTAAATTCATGTTGTGTAGGGGTCCTATCTAAACTTAACCTCGCAGTAAACAGAGGAAGTTGTGAAACCTTTGTTGATTATGGTTGTTTAGAAATTATTGGGGAAGTGGGTTGTGGTGTTATGGAAGGATGATAAACATAATCGTCTTCTATACGATTTTGATCTTCCTCATCATCAAGTTTTGAAATATTGAGAGGAGTTTTATTATTAATGGTTTTCCCCCAATCATAAGTGGATGTATTGGAAATCCACATGAGATGTTAGGTATGTTGGGTAATCTAGTAACTCAACGTTGTGAAAGCGAGATGAGCTACTTTATTTTTTGGGTTACCAGTGATATGAGAAGCAAGTTGAGTTCTTCGTGAGGGCTATTTGTAGACAACTATGATTGCTATTACTGAGGCAATTTGATTTGTTATTGTAAGAATTATGACTATCAGGGAAATCGTGGAGCTAGTTGTTGTTGATTTCCAAATCAAGGACTTCACCAACCTTACTTCCATAGGTGGTTTTGGTTTAGTTGGGGTGCCCATAGCCACCAAGGAATGGAAGGATACCAAATTTGAGTGGGGTGCTATAAATTTTGTTAATTAGACAAAATGCATTATAAGTATAAGAAGGGTATTTATAAATACTTGGTGGTCCTATTTTCCATGGTCACTTTTGTGTAACAAAACATTATTGTTTAGTCTCCTCATTAGAATCCTAATAAATTGATTCATTTCACTTCTTATTAGTTTGCAATGTATCCAATTATGAGCTTAGGGAGTTGAGAATGTTAGTCTTGAAGTCCTCTAACAGGTTTCCAATCTCAACTCATGTGACTCCTCCCCCAAATGATTTTGTAATTCTAGCAATGATATCTCTAGGATCACTTCCATGATTCAAATTTAAATTTAAATAGTGTTTGCATAAATCACAATGACTAGAAAACTTTGAAATTGAATCAAATTCATAAACCAAATTTTGAAATAAAGATTTTTTGTGGCTACGAATTTGGAATTGGGCTACAACATTCTCAAAAACTACAATGCATTAATTACTAAATAGCAATATCAATGCGAAATTAAAATGCATATATATACACACATGCACACAAAAACACATAGAAAACGAGATGAGAAGAAAAAAATATCTACAACACATAAAAGAAATAACACATATTCTTGTTGGAGTGAGCCCTAAATCCATAGAACAGAGTGTTTTGTTGGTTACAATAGACTAAATAACCCTAATTTAATCACTCATAGGATTCATGTTGATATCTAGAAGAATGGAAATTTATATTAAAGAAGAAATATGGAACATAATCTTAATATATATACCATGAATTATTCAGCCTCCTCATAGAGGTATGAAGCTCTCCTTTTATATAGAGTTCTTGACCATTTTAATTATAAAGGATTTATAATGAACATGCTATTAAAATAGAGTTACAAATTCAGATAGAAGAAAAAATATTGATTTGCGAGAATATAAGCATAATTGGAAGGACTTGGAATTAGATATGATGATATTTGGTTGCATAACCATTTTTATAAATAAGAGTCGAGACTTGGTTATGCACAAATCAACAACAATTACTAGAAAGATATGCTCCCTTAATTTCCTTGTGTTTTAGTTCTTTCCTTGTCATTTTAACATTGTGAGATCCTGTAGCACTATGTAGCATGTTTATCTATAGCACACATATCTATATCAAAATTGGATCTACAACATATCCAACAAATTTTTCATTCCAAATATAAATACAAACTCACATGTCCCCTATTTTTATTATGAATTCAATGAAATACTAGGAAATGAAAGTAAAGAGTACCTTGAGACTAAGTTATAGTTCTAGAAATTAAAAAAAATAGAAGATTAAAAGAGAGGCAAAAGGTGTCATTAATAGTGAAAAGAAGATGGAAAAAATATGTTAAAATTAGGTTCCATCACTCTCCTTCAAACAATCTTGTGAATGTCATAAATTTCATAAAGAGTGCAACACTTAGGCGGGTATGGTTACCCAAATTGTCCATTATCCATAAAGACCAGATGTAACACCCCCTGGCCCAGGTTAGAGCTGATATTGTATTTTGAAAAATTTGCTATGAAGTATGTACATAGCGAGATATTATATTTTAATAAAAATACCAGTTGGTTGTATGAGGAGCGATACGTTGAAGAGGGGATCCAGATATTAACCAAGGGTTGTGAGGGGTAAGGTGACTTAGGTACCCTGTTCCGTAAACCTTTGTTCTAAAACCTTATGATGAACCCAAAACCCATACCCCTAAGACTTATCCTTAGTCAGGGGATTAATTATTAATTAATCTAATGATTTAATGACTAATCGTGATTAAGGATGGGGAGGCAACTTGTGACTCTGGGACAACCACGTGGGAACCCATAGGGGACACAAGGTTGCATCAGTGATCCAGGAGGACGTGGGGCACGCTGATGCTAACCACGACCTAGGTGGTGGGATGCTATTCTAGCAGGAAGGAGTCCAGAGAAGGCACAAAGGAAAATGCACGCGGGGAGCATGGGGGGAAAGTGTCTGCGGGTGCAAGAGAAGTGGTGAAAAATCCGAACGAGAATGGAGAGGGGCAGTGAAGTGTATCACTGTGAGTGGAGTTCTGAGAGAGAGATCCTGGGTGGTGAGGCTGGAGAATACATGCAGAACACAGAAGAAGAATGCACACAGAGCACGAGGAGGTGTCTTCTAAGTGCAAGAGAAGTATCTACTGAGTAAAGAAAAACAGAAAGAGATTTCCTGTGAGGAACCAAAACCGAAATGCAGAGAGAGAACCTGAACATTGTTATACTGAGATAACCTGAATTCACTATGAATTCCTTTGTCGAATTAACCAGTGAATTGGAAATGAAGCATGAGACCCCAGAGGGATTCCCAACACTAGCAGTGAAGTGAATCGTTGTGCGTTTTGGGAAGGAACCCAGGTGGGTCAATTGAAGAATTGACAAGGAATTGGTTCCCCAATTGCTATTTGTTGAACCCTGAATATATCTTTTACCTCTGTTATTTCCACCTAAGACTTTGACAGTGAGTTGGGGAGAACTTGGTGAGATACCTCTAGTTAATGTCTAGATCTCAGCTCGGGGGTGAACTTGGGAGCTAGAATAGTACGGGTTGGACAAGTTCTAAGGCTGGGTGGAGAGTGGCTCACATGCAGCTAGTCGCCACACTCACGTGTATTTCAGATAAGTATCTGTGTATGAATTCTAATATTCATGTGTTTAATTATGCTTAATATGTTCAATTTGTGGAATGAATGTATAATTAAATGTAAGCCATTAATTGCTATGCTAAACCTGTTAGAAGGTTGCTTTACATTGTTTCCCTGGAGAGGTTGTTGTTGGTATGTAATTTGCAATGGAACCATGTTTCTTGTAAGATGACTGATTTCGTAATTTCCTGTGGAATGCCTAAATTCCTATTCCTGAAGAAATTCAATTTGATATATATTATTTGCATTAGAGTTGTATTTCATGTTGAATGACTGGAATGGTATTTCTCTGTTGAAATAATTCATGGTATTTATGTGTTCAAATAATTGTCTATTTAGATTTGTGTCTTTCAAATGTTTGTTTTTAAATTATCCTTACCCTGCTATGGGATTTTTAGTTTTCAACGAGAATTAGGAAAAGATAGAATTAAACTATGATATGTTTCTGGGTGCGGATGGCATGCTTCTGACTGTTTTTGTTTGAATTATGTTTATGGGCCTAATAATGAGAATTATGAAGCTGTTAATTAGCTGCTCAAAAGGAAATTTTATTTTATTTTTTTACAGTTTGTAAATTGTGTGTATGTGTAACGAGGGTACATTACAAATTGGTATCAGAGCACCGGTTGCAGCTCTCGGGCCTCTGGAATTGAAATTATTTTCCTAAAGAGATATTCGAATATATGTTGTAATCAATTTTTAGACTAATAATTATTGAAAATTTTCAGATTGCTAGCATTATAAAGGAATATTTAGTCATTTGAATTGTAGACTGTCAGTAAAGACAGGCAATCATAATTAAAGAAATGGAAGAGAATCCCAAATTCTCTAATTTTGTTGAATAAATCGGTGATGAAGTACATGGAAATGCATCCATTGGTCACTTAAGTGGGACATGGACCTTGGATAATGTGCAAATCCTGAAGGAATTGCAGGCTGGAAACCAAAGAGTTTTGCAAAGCTTGAAACAACAGAACCAAATTAATCAACATTAATGCAGAATTTGGTTCAGCTGCAAAATCAGATACATCAAGTGACTTCCAATGTGGGAAGAGGGAAAAATTCCTTAATCCCTACCTTGCCTTGTATTGACATTTTCTGAATCTATGTGTAGAAATTAGGGCATAGAAATGTTAAAAGTGCAAGAGATCATGTAGATGAAATGAATATGCACTAAAGGGAACATTAATAGACACTACATAGTGCATGAGAATGTGTAGTGCATGTGTGTGAGATTGCATGTTCGTAAAATAGTGATTTCTACATATGCAATAAGCCACTAATGATAATTGTTGTGATTGATAATCACCATTGTTGTTTGTATTGGATATAGGACCAAAGACAATTGAAGCATGGCTGAAGATGCTATTGATGATATTTCACGTGAAAAAAACAATCTTACGAAGAAATGCTGGAGCAAGAAATCTGTGATCAAGAGGTCGGTGGAAGGACTGTGTAGTCCTTAGTAAGAAACCAACTGATCAGGTAACAATAGTGGGTTGATGGAATCCTTGCAGGTAATGTTCATTATGTTAATATTATTAAGTGTTGAGAAAGGATGGGTAAGAATCCTTTATTCATGTTTTAGTCATCATAAAATGATATGCATATAATAGTGAATGTATTTGTGTGAATGACATTCCACATGGCATGTTATCATGTGTCTGTTTAAGAATTTTGAATGCATTCATATGAAAGTAGATTATGCAATGTGTATAATGGTTATGGGTTGATAACCAAGCAAGTAAGGACTTATGGTCAATTGTGGTAATGCTTTAGTGCTACACAAACCACCCATTAATTCCCTATTGGTGTTAAATTAGGATGAAACCTCTTGCCAATGACCATGGAGTGAGCAAACTCAGGATTTGTTGTTGAATTGGGAAAGAGGGCATCAAATAGACAACCAAATAATTGGGGAAGATGACTGGCATGGTGTTGGAGCATTGGCCAGAATTTCCAACTCACCATTGTAGGAAACCTATGTAGGCACATGGATGTTCATGATCAATGTGGTAGTGCATTGGGTGCATTTAGTAAATGTACATTAAAAAGATATTGCAAATCTTGTGATTAAGCATTTCGTAAATGCATATAAAATTTGGTGTAAAAGTTGTCGATGTGCATACATGTGTGTGGTTGCACATGTTGTGATGAATTGCGTGAATGCATATAAATATGTTGAGGCATATAGCTGATGAGGTTGCACGATTACCTTAAAGAGTTTTGTTTAGGCATGGATATGTGTAGAATTCATGCGTGTAAAATATGTTGAACATGTGTATGATATTGATATCTGATATGTTGAACATGTGTTGATGACTGCAATCTGTTGAACATGTGTATGATATTTATATATGATGACTGCATATTTATTAAAGATGGACCATGGATAATCAGGTTGTTAATCTATTATGTGTTAGGGAAGATATTGATCATATTACTGAAAAGGATAGACTATCCTTGGGATAAAAATGTCAAGGGTTGGTGGTAGCATCATGTTAGCTTCACAAGTTACCTACTAATCAGGTAAAATTAGAGTAAGCAGCGGAATTGATGCAAGTATTCTTGTGTCTGTATGAGTTGAGAAAGGAACTGGTGAGAATTCCTTCAATTATATTGGATATCATGCGATTGATATGTTTAATTGTTTAGTGCATTATGTGATTAGTTGATACCCAAGAAAGGGGTAGTAAAGGTAATAAGACCTTAAATTCAAAAGGTTCATAAATCTTTTAAGCCATGAAATCTAGTTAAATGATAACTTAATGTGGGTGATTATAATTATGAAAATCACTTTAATGACTATTGCAATAAAAATGTTATGTGCATGAAAGACTCAAAGTGTTTGACTGGTTTGAGTTCAGATTTCAGGTAAATTGATTTGGACATGGCAAGGTGGGTAAGTCCATGAAGAATGATCAAGAGTCAAACCTCAGGAGAATGATCTCATAGTTGTAAACTTAGTTATGCACATAACAGATTGTCCATTTCAGACTTGTAAATTTCCGATTTGAAAGCTACTGATGATTGCTAATCATGGTTGGCTAGTATAGAACTATGTCAGGAGGACATGTGTAAGTAGGTGTCCATGTTATGGCAACAAGCATAAAACCCAATGGGCATAGTGGTGTCACTTGTTAAACCCCAACAGTATGAGGATGCCTCATCTGCACTACATGGTGGAAACCCATGTGAGTGAAATGGTAAAATTTATGCCAAATAGGACATATGTGTAACGTGAAAGCGATTGGGGTGGAAAACTGAGGGACTGAAAACTCAGAGAAGGGAGCCCCACTCCTCGCAAAGGAAGAGAAATTACATCTTCAAAAAGACATAAGTGTTCTGTAACCCTAGCCGAGATATAGACATGTCTAGTTACTAGAGTTAATATGTAGAGCATGTTTTATTTTATTTACATTATTTCAGGCTGCTTGAAGTAAGAGTAGGATCTGCATAGTTCACATCAGTGAGGGGTGAACACCTTTCTAGTGTTGATTTATGTTAGGGTTATCAATATTGAATATGCCTAAGGGAATGGATGCATTCTTGGTATTTCAATATTTGGTAGTGAATATTATGAAATATGTTTACCACTGTAGAAAATAAATACTAATGAACTAGCTTGTTCATTTTGTGTGTCATTTTGAACATATACAGTTTGATGCGACACACTCATGGAGCACATGGATGACATATATGTGTGGATAAGAATCTATGGAGCACATGGAATACTCATCATGTGTTGAGCATAATCTATGGAGCACATGGATGACATATATGTGTTCAGCAGAATCTCTGGAGCACATGGAATACTCATCATGTGTTGAGCATAAGCTCTGGAGCACATGGATGACATATATGTGTTGAGCAGAAGCTCTGGAGCACATGGAATACTCATCATGTGTTGATCATAAGCTCTGGAGCACATGGATGACGTATATGTGTTGAGCAGAAGGTCTGGAACACATGGACTACTCATTATGTGTTGAGCATAAGCTCTGAATAGCACTAGAGTGATTCTACTTAAAAAGGTTCCCTGGATGAGAGGCCCGGGACAAACATCATACACTAAGTTTCATAGCCAAGAAAGTGCAATTCAAGTACTCAAATTGAAGTGAAAGAGGCTAAGGAGCATGGAACCACAACGTTGGTGTGAATCGGGATTAGAACAAGACTAAGAGGGGGAAAATCTTGCTCTCCTTTTTCCTTTTTAATTGATACATTACAGAAAACAAAAAATTGATTGAATGGATGTTTTGGCTGAGAAATGGATGTGGTTGATTGCTTGAGATACTTGTGAAGGCTGAATTAGTTGTTCCGGTACACAGGGTACTCCCAAAAGACCGAACACCTAGAGCAACCACTTCACACAAACAGATCACAGCTCGATACACCGATGTTTTGACGTGGTTTAAACCCTCGTGAGGGAAACACTCCATGGCCCTAGACAAATAGCTTCTACGGGACAATTTATTATGAAAGAAAGAAAGTTACAAATGAGCTTCTCATAATCGATCAACTTTCCAACGAACCTCCATGCTCTTTAAATAGATATCATGGACCAATTGGGTGTTATGCCATGGATCAAGGGTAGGTATGATCTAAGAGAAGTTGAGCCGTCGGATCACTCTATGTTGGGAACATATCGTGACCGTCGGATTAAGTATTTACAAATGCATACTAATACATACTAAAGAAACACACGTTTCCTAATGGATATATTACAGAAGTTGATCTTAACTAACTCCTAAGTGTCTAAATATCCTAACATTAGTTAATTCCTTGTGAAATGATGAACATGCATGATTTCATGTGCATGTTGGGAAAGCATGTAAAGTGTGAAAATCTCATGGATATAGCATGTACTTTTCCCTGTCACTTGGGAAATTAATTGGTTGATTTTAATGTTATGTTATGCTGGTCCTAACAGAATTACAATGATGTATTTCACAGTTGAGGAATTGAAGTTAATTTATTGTAGCTGTTACAAAGCAAGTAATGCTTGTGAGTAGCGTGAGAGCCAATTGTGTACAGTGACTGTTATACCTCCATATTCCACAGTGTCGCATCTCCACTACAAAAAGAGATGATGACACTTCCCCTACTGCTTTAAACCACTCAGAAGGAAAAAATGAAACACCTCCCATTTCCCAATGGAAACAACGCTCTGAACATAATGGAACACCTCCCATAGCCTAGAAATGCACAGAAATACCAGAACCAGAAACCCTTTCAAGTTTCGGCAACAACAATTCAAGATCTAGATAATAACCGGAAGTGGCTCTTCATAAAAGATCTGATAACATGTTCGGGTACATAGGATACTCCCAAAAGACCGAACACCTAGAGAAACCACTTCACACAAACAGATCATAGATCGATACACCAATTTTTTGACGTGGTTTAAACCCTCGTGAGGGAAACACTCCACGGCCATGGCCAAATAGCTTCTACGGAAAAATTTATTATGAAAAGAAAGAAAGTTACAAATGAGCTTCTCATAATCAATCAACTTTCCAATGACCCTCCATGCTCTTTAAATAGAGATCATGGACCAATTGTGTGTTAAGCCACGGATCAAGGGTAGGTATGATCTAAGAGAAGTTGAGCTATCGGATCACTCTATGTCGGGAACATATCATGACCGTCGGATTAAGTATTTACAAATGCATACTAAAGAAACACACATTTCCTAATGTATATATTACGCAAGTTGATCTTAACTAACTCCTAAGTGTCTAAATATCCTAACATTAGTTAATTCCTTGTGAAATGATGAACATGCATGATTTCATGTGCATGTTGGGAAAGCATGTAAAGTGTGAAAATCTCATGGATATAGCATGTACTTTTCTCTGTCACTTGGGAAATTAATTGGTTGATTTTAATGTTATGTTATGCTGGTCCTAACATAATTACAATGATGTATTTCACAATTGAGGAATTGAAGTTAATTTATTGTAGTTGTTACAAAGCAAGTAATGCTTGTGAGTAGCATGAGAGCCAATTGTGTACAGTGACTGTTATACCTCCATATTCCACAGTGTCGCATCTCCACTACAAAAAGAGATGATGACACTTCCCCTACTTCTTTAAACCACTCAGAAGGAAAAAATGATGAGTGAACCTTGAAAGTAAACTTACCCTGACAAGTTTTCACCCAGTTGAGACTTTATTTACCCACACTACCGCGCCTTGCTCAGTTATAGGTGCGCAGTAGTCCACACTACCGCGCTATGCTTTGTCCTAGACACGTGGTACTACCGTGTTATGCCCAGACCACAGGGCGCGGTACTCTTTTTATAGTCTTTTTTCCATGGCTTTTGGGATTTTGGATTTTTGAGAGATATTGGAGGATTGGGATCCCTAATTTGATCTCAACTCATTTTCTGTGATTAGAAACCTTGATCCACTTACCTCTCCTTAGATCCACCCATCTCTCTTGTTGGTTAGCCCTACCATACACTATAAAAGAGAGGCATTCCATGGGAAAGAAGAGGGACTCTTGAGAGCATCAAACCTATGATTTTGCAGCCTTGTGGAGATAGCTAGAGGAGAAAGCACTTGGAGCTAGAGGATTGGCTTGGACATCAAGCAACCTTTGTAAGCATTCTTCAAGTTTGTAATAAGATAACTTGTCTTGTTTTTCCCATTTCATGTGTATAGCATAAGTTCTTAGCATGGAATGTATCTAATCTAGATTTGAAACTAATCTTTACTTCAAGGTGTTTGGAAGCTTGTATGTTTGTTCTTTGGTTGATCTCAACAGGTTCTACATTGGAGCTTTGGATCAAGAGATAGAAGCAGGACGAACGTCAGATTGAAAGGTGTGTCATATCTCTCATTATTTCTGAATGCATATAATCTTGTTGTAAAAGTTAGTTCAGGAATTTCAAGGTAGCATTTGTTTTGTCTTGTTTCTTGCTTTAGAGTCAGTTAGAAATCTGCTTTAAAGTTAAGAGAATTTTGACTTATCTGTAGGGAAAAATTCTACTAAACAAGAATGGCGACTCCGCTGGTTTTGATTTCTGCTTGATTGATTCAGTTCACTGTCATCCATCTGTTGATTGTGAGTTTTTATTGCACTTCAAACCAGTTTGAATCTTGGTCTTTTTTTACCTTTATTCACCCCTCCTCGCTATATTTTCTCTCCCTGTATGATCACTGAGTCCCCTGGGTTAGCAACAACCCTGAAAACTCCATTTTCTTTTCTCAAGTTGTGCCTTTTTCTTACCTTGCCACAGTACCCGCGCCCTCTGAACTAATTACAGCGCGGTAGTACCGCGTTCTCTGCATTAGTACCAGAGCGGTACTGTAACAGTGCCGCTCTCCAGTCAGACCCTGACACGTGGTAGTGTCTGCAATTTTTTAATTTTTTTATCCTTGCATGGTTTCCTGAGTCTTTCTCTGCCTTAGGTAGTGTTTTGTTGTTTCCTGTTAGCATCCTGGTCATTTTACAGTCTGTGTGGTGTGATTATTTCCTTGTTGTGAGCTTGATTTGTTTGAATTAGTGGCATTTTTGACATATTGGGTCATTTTTCCAGTTTGATTGCATTGACTTGATTTTTTCACCACAACCAACCCAACACCATTGTTCTCTTTTACTGAACTCTGTAACTTTTACGGTCACATTGTGTTCATCATTTTCAGTAATTAAAAAATTATCATTTGAGAGCAATTCCATTGTTTGAATTTAAAAAGTCTAGTAGCATTATTTTGCATTAGGAAATGAAGCATCAAATTTGCCACAGAAATTCTTATATTTGAAGCATCTTAGTTGTAGAATCAGTGCATTAAAAAGAGTGTTTATTTCAGTTTGGCTCTGTTTACAAAAAGAAAAGAAAAAATCTTTTGCTTTGATTTTTGCTTGTGAAAAATTTCATGCATGTTTGATCGAAGAACTCTCTCCCTTCCTTAGCTAGATTTCATCGAAGACAAAGGCTTATTTTTGATTCATTCTCATTTGCATGGTTTGAGTCGTCATAACACCATCAAGTTTCACGTCCACTACCTGATTGAGTAAGACAGCCACTAAAATTAATCTCCCTAATTAAACCAACATTAACCTCACTTGAGGAAATCAAAAGAATTTGGTAGTTAGGTAGGACACCGGGGATAGGCATCAAAATAATTCCCCCTTGTCATTTTCATCTGAAACATAGTTGTTGTCTTCTAGGGAACTAAAATCCTCTAGTATTTATTGACACGGTCACAGCCAGTTTGTGGAGGGGCCTCCTGACTATTTCTAACTTTCAGGGGTTAAACGACCGCGAGATTGAGTACCGGACGGACTCTGTGGAATGCCGCACTCCACTTAGCCCTAAGGCAACATTGATCGCTGTCTTCTTCGGAAGGCTAAAGTGCCCAAAACCTTTTCCAACGTGTCATGAACGAGGTAGCTTAGTATCTATTCCACTAGGGCTCTTTTACCCAGGATCCCTTTCGGTAGAGGGATATCCTTCTTATATCGGTCTCTCATGTTGTATTGTTCGACTTGGATTTCATCACCTTGCGAAGGATACAGCTTGTTGAGGTCTCCAGCTCTTAGTTAGGAGTTTACTTGTTATCTCATCTTTGTAGAGGGTCATTTTTTCTTTTTAGGGACTGCTTGTTGGCATTCTGGCCATTCTTTTTATCAGCTCACTTATTGAGACACCGGTCTCAGTATAGATTTTAGAGCTTGCTTTTTTGGCCTGTGAGCCTTGCTTTTTCTAGCTCCTCTTCTGCACACTCGGCTGCATTAGAGTTTTGGAGTTCTTTGTTTACAATACTACCCCCGATTTTCATTTTCCTGTCATCATGTCAGAACAACCACGAAGATCACGATGAGTACAGGGCAAGATCCCTCCACCACCACCCTCGCCACGGACCTCTTGTCCACGTGCATCACGCATTCCTGCTCCTCCTGGCCGCGGTGCTGGTCGAGGGAACATCCCACCGCCGATACATACCACGTCATCAGTTCTGCCTGTAATTACTACTCACAGCATAGTCTCAGAATCTATTGCAGCTTCTGCAACCACTAGCATATTTGAGACTTCCACTATCACTTCACCCACTGTTATTCCAGATTTATCTGTCACAGTGGACACCGTTACAGCGGCTGAATCTAGTACAGCCCAAATTACTAGACCAGGGGTCATCCTCCTACCTGATGTCAACACCTCCCGTCCATCAGACACTTTTCACGATGACATAGATGGATCTGTTGGCACCACCGAAGGGTCCGACCAGGATATACCTAGCTTGATTTCAGTCCCAGGCGGGTACGTCGAAATCGTTGAAGATACTCGACTTCCTGACACACCTTTTGAACCTGATTATGGCTTCATCACTTCCCAGGCAGAACTTCCACCTGTTATCACTACATCACCCAGTGTTCATCCGCAGGAAACGAGTCCTTCTAGCAACGTACCTCATACTATATCTCTACTCAACCTCCCTCCGGGACATGAAATCATGGCTTCCATCTAGTCTAGTATGGTTAGTCTAGCGAACTCCTTGTTAGCATCGACATGGTTTAGACACGACACAGAGCAAATGCTCTCAACAGCATCTAGATATCCCCCTGATACTCGTCCTTCTGACTTTCCAGATCCCAACGTCCCGTCTAGCACAGAGTTCCATCACTCCTATGCAGACAGTTCCGGACCTTCAAACGTTACTATACCTAGGTCCCCACCAGATCCCGAAAACCCTTTCCAGGACATGAACTCGGACCTAGTTTTCGATGGTCCTCCTATCATTGAACACGCTATGGACGACGCCGATACCCCTGGGTTAAAATCCCCACATTTGCTACCATCACCCATTTTTGGTGCACATTCTATGAGAGATAACCCAGTTTTTTCCCCGTCCTCGCCTGTCAGATATGGAAGACCCCCTCCGCAAATCGGTACTTTTGGCGCCGTTGGCCAATCCACACTATCATATTTGGCTAGCGGCTGAAGAACATCTAGTCATACTACTGGATCTTCCGGTTGGACCGGAGGATCACCTTCGGCCACTATTTATACTATCTCAGGAGGTGGACAACCGACTGCAGTGGTCCCCAACTCCAACAACCAAACTCCTCCTACAGGGCCATCAACCCAACTAGTTGGAGGACAACCTTTTGTTGGGAACCCCATTCCTATTCAACAACCTCCTCATATAGGGTCATCAACCCAACTAGTTGGAGGACAATCTTTTGCTGGGAACCCCGTTCCTAGTCAACAACCTCCTCCTATAGGGCCATCCAACCCATCTGCTGGCGGACAACCTTTTGGCTCCATCCAACAACCATCCCAACCAGCAGCATCTGCTCAGTATGGTATGTACAGCACACCTGGCAGTGGGCAACCTTATTCCGGTGTTCCAACCGGGCCTCACTCTCAACCTCCCCCGTCAGGTATGCTTCCTTCTTGGGAATCTCAAATCCCACAGAGTGGGGGGTACTCACTTTTTGGAAACTGGAACCAAGCTGGGGGGCAATATTAGATTTCCCCCAACTTGAATTCTGGCTTCCCTTACCCTTCAACTGCTACAACTCCATGGAACCCATCACTTCAATTTCCACTCGCTCCTCAAGGAGGAACGAGTCTTCCATGGACACCACCGTCGCAGCCACCCCCCAACCCTGCTATGGGAAACACTCCACTTACTCAATACGGTGGTAACATTCCTGGAACGCAACAATTCCAAGGAACTTTTCCCCAACAAGGAGCAGCAACCATCCCTGGGTTTCAGCAACCCCAGGGTACCATACCCACTCAGCAGAACATCCACCAACCGGTTACCTACACTCAACCGGTTAACCAGATGGCTTACCATCCACAGAATTTCCAGCAGTACCCCCCGGGAAACACATATGGGTATAACATGCAGCAATATGCTATGCAGGGGCCTCCAGGTTTCTCTGCACCACATGGTTATTACTCATACCCGCAGACTAACCGTCAACTTCCCTTTTTGGCCACACTTGACTTACCTGATTTGTCGAGGCTTATTAACGATCCAATATGGCATGAACCTCACTGGACACCTATTCCAGCCAAACTACCATCGAACATTCCTAAGTTCGATGCTAAGCCCCGGGAAGACTCCAAGAACCACGTGATGACCTTCCATCTTTGGTGTTCATCCAACTCCTTGATGGATGATTCCATTCGACTTCGGCTCTTCCAACGTACGCTTATCGGCACGGCAGCAAAATGGTACATCGAGCTGCCACAACACTATTTTCGCGATTTCAACACCTTGGCTATGCAGTTTCTGACTCATTTCCAGCTCCCCATCCGGTATGAGACTGGAACAGAACTGTTAACCTCACTGCGTCAAACCACTTCTACACATATTTCGGATCACATCCATGAGTGGCGACGACGCCGTAGGCTAATTAAGGCACCCATTCCAGATCAGCTACTTGCTGATTGGTTCACGAAATCTTTTTTGCCTCCCATAGCCAGAGATATCGCTATGCACGGGCCGGTTACAGAAGAACAAGACATCTCGGCAGCCCAGTACATGGATTTGGTATACACTCAATCCGGTACTTTACATGAACTTCTTCCACATGCCTCCCGCATTAACACTGATCCCACAAATCCTACCACTGAACCCCCCATTGATGGTATTGTTGGTTCAGTCAAGGCCTAGCCTACTACCAACTCGACGGGACAACAAACTTCTGCTTCCCCCGCTCTACCCCAGGCTGCTTCAAAAACTACTACTTCTCCTGCCATTTCCTCCGAAGTGAACGTAGTTCAATGTACGTCACAACCATCTGGGGGAAAGAAGAAAAACAATCGTGGTAAAACCAAGAAGAATCAGTAGGAGAACCCCAAGCCACAACCCACCCAAAATGACCAGAAACCACGCCGAAAGGCTAAGTTTCCCTGCCTAATTTGTCAAGATGATCACTACACACGTGACTGTCCCTACAAGGACGAAGTCAACAAATTTGTTAAAGGATCCTCTCGCCCGACAGTGTTAACTGACCCTTTCCCTCAACAGCAACAGCAGATGGTTGCCCAAGAAACCCCACAAGGGGGCAACCCGACCAATCCTACCCGCGGAGAGACGTCCACAAACCGGGAAATCCTGATGATGAGTAATGAAGAGGTTCATATAACCACTCGTTCAAAGACGTATGATAGCCCTCCAAGTTCAAACAAACAACCCGAGATAGCCAAAGGCAAATCTCCTGTTGAAGATCTGATTCGTATTCCCCCCCCTATCGGTCATCTCCATATCAAGAGACCGCTTACGGACATAGTGCTACGCCCACCCAAGGGCACCATACGAAAGGCGACATTTAATCCTAATGCACGAGCTGCCCAGAACTACAACATTGTTGAGGATTTGGCTCAATCACCTTGCACCATGTCGACTCTCGAGGTTCTTCAACACTGCCCCATGCAGCGTAGAACCTTACTTTCAGCACTGGGGGCAATGGACCCAGATACTTCAAACTCTATCATGTTTAACCTTGAGCATTCCAAACCTAGGCTTTCTCACCAGTTAGCCTTCCAGGTTCACACAAAAATCCATGGAAATATCATCCACCGCACTGTATTAGATGAAGGTGCTTCCACGTCGATTATGTCTTTGAATTGCTGGAGAGCTTTAGGCTCATCCGAAGTCACCACCTCTCCAACTACTCTTAGGGCGTTTGATGGACACGAATTTCAACCATATGGACTCATTCCCTCAATTGGTGTTGAACTGGGGGGCAAAACAGTATCCGTACACGTTGAAGTCGTAGATGCACCATTGGATTACAATCTCCTACTTGGACGGAACTGGTTTTATGCCATGACCGCCATTGCATCTACAGTCTTCCGGATTGTGCAATTTCCTCATGAAGGGAAAATTGTCACTATTGATCAACTGGATTACTATATCCCAGACTCCCATCCGAACTCCGCCAACACCATCCCATTATTGGATCAACCTCGGTACCAGTTCCAAGACATTGGTGTTGGTCTCATGAAGGATTCTTCCCTCATTGGATTTTTTCCAGAGCTAGGAACCCATCTTCAACCAGTCAACATGATTTCATCGAATGTCACCCCTTCCGATGATTCATGGGTGATTCCGAGTCCCACTCATATTGAAGGCTACGGCAACTCTATGCCTCTGAACAGAAACCTCGCAGCATATGAAGCGATCCAATCTACCACCGATTGGGTCAACTGTTCTACTGATCACACCGTGGCACAGCTCTCGGCTGAAACTCATCCACACCCACCACTTTTCGATCCTCTCAATTTGATTTTTCCCACTGACGAATCAATTATGGAGGTTATGTGCGGTGACGAGCCACCATGGGGAGATTTTCATCATTGATCTTCATTCCCCACCATTCAGCCACTTGAGCCTGATACCAAATCCAGTACTTCACTTGGGATGGTTCAAACCAAGTTCCCCACTTCCCTCAACGAGATATTTTCCGAAGGAAACTTGGCTAACCTGATGGCAACCACTCCCATTGATATTTCAGTGAAGCCTGGTATTGTGGAAAATATGCATATCGGCAAAACATGTACTCCCCTCGAAATGGAGTTCTATAGTGCCTACTTCAAAACTTTCCACGATATTTTTGCTTGGAGTTATGAAGAAATGCCAGGAATAGACCCCTCAATTGTGGTCCACGAAATTCCAACTTTCCTTGGCACCCGACCTATTCGGCAAAAGCTTTGAACCGTCCATCCTCGTAAGGCAGCCGCCATTAAAGCAGAAGTTGAAAAACTTTTGCGTGCTGGTTTTATCTATCCTGTCCCATTGACAGAATGGGTATCCAACATCGTTCCCGTAGCCAAGAAACAAGGAACGATTAGAGTTTGTGTTGATTACCGTGATTTGAACAAAGCTTGTCCAAAAGACAACTACCCAACTTCGTTCATCGACCAGATCATCGATAACTGTGCCGGAAGTGTCATCTTTTCATTCATGGATGGCTTTTCTGGCTATAATTAGATCGATATCCTCCCAGCCGACCAGCACAAAACGGCCTTTATCTGCCCTTGGGGGATTTTCGCATATCGAAAGTTACCTTTTGGCCTTAAAAATGCCGGGGCAACTTTCCAACGGGCGATGTCATATGCATTTCATGACATCAAACATATTGTAGAACCATATCTTGATGACCTTCCCGCTCACTCTCGGACCTGGGAAGACCATCTAGACCACTTAAGTGCCATTTTCGAAAGGTGTCGTTGCTACAATATACATTTGAACCCGCATAAGTGCATCTTTTGTGTAGAATCCATAAAACTATTGGGCTTCATAGTCTCCAAAAGCGGGATACGTTTAGATCCTGCAAAGGTAGCAGCTATCTTAGCCCTGCCTCACCCACCAACATTCCAGAACTTCAATGTTTGCAAGGGCATGCAAACTTTCTACGCCATTTCATCTGTAATCTGTCCGAGATAACAAAAGGCTACATGTGGCTTCTCAAGAAGAATGTTCCCTTTATCTGGGATGATGAAGCCCAACGCTCCTTTGACAATCTAAAGGAAGCCTTAACCAAAGATCCTGTGATCCAACCCCCCGATTACACACGGGACTACATTCTTTATCTCGCAGCCTCGACTTCCACCATCGGTATGGTGCTAGTCCAGGAAGACCAAAATGGCATAGAACATGTGGTATACTATGTTAGCAAGAGTCTTCTCGACTCCGAAACTCGCTATTCACATGTTGAAAAATTGGCTATGGCAACAGTATTTGCTGTCCAGAGATTCCGTCATTACATCTTACTCCGCCGGACCACTGTTATTGCCGACTTCAATCCAATGTATTATATCCTCACGCGCCAAGTGCTTGGGGGCAAATACTCTCAGTGGATTTTCATCCTTCAAGAGTTCGACTTGGAGTTTGTCAAAGCTAAGTCCAAAAAATCTCTGGTCTTTGCGGAGTTAATTTGTAACTTGCCCCGTGCTACTGAGCAATCCGAGCCCCTTGATTCTCTTCCTAACGAATCATTGTTCCTCATTAGCACGTCTGATCCGTGGTATGGGGATATCCTATTATATCTCCAAACCCAACGCTTCTGCCTCGACCTCACTCGCGATGAACGGCGACGCATCCGACATCACGCTAAGTACTACATCATAGTCAACGATACTCTGTATCGACGTGGTGTCGACACCGTTCTTCGATGCTGTTTGACCTTAGATGAGGCAGAACGCGTTCTTAATGATTTCCACGCTGGAGCATGTGGTGGTCATCTCTCTAGGATGGCTACGGCCCAGAAAATACTGCGAGCAGGATACTTCTGGCCCTCAATTTTCAAAGACTGCATTGAAACAGTCAAGAAGTGTCTGCCATGTCAGTTCTTTCATAGTAAAGCACGCTCGCATCCTGCTCCACTCCATCCTATTATTGCCGTCGGCCCTTTTTCCAAATGGGGCATAGATTTCATGCACTGTAAGCCCACTTCAGTCGGGGGGCATAGCTATTTCATAGTAGCTGTCGACTATTTCACGAAATGGGCTGAAGCGATGCCTACGTATGCTGAGGACGGCAAAACAATAGCGCAGTTCATATTCAATCATATCATAGCTAGATTCGGTGTCCCACAATCTATTGTAACCGATCATGGCTCCCACTTCCGGAACCATATGATCGAATAACTAAGTGTCAAGTTGGATTTTCGCCATGAAAACTCAACCCCTTACTACCCACAAGCTAATGGCCAAGTTGAAGCCATTAACAAAGTCCTGAAAATAATGATTCAGCGTATTGTGGGTACCCAAAAATCCAACTGGCACTCAACTCTGTTCTCAACACTATGGGCATACCGAACCTCAGTGAAAAGTGCTACTGGGTTCACACCATTCCAACTGGTGTATGGCCTAGAATCCATTTTGCTAATTGAATGTGAAATTCCATCACTTAAGATAGCCATAGAGCTACTTCCACACACCACTTCCAAAGAGGAACGGTTTCTATACCTAGCTAAGCTAGATGAAACCCGCCGTGACGCTGCTGTAGCTAATGAAGCCCATAAAAAATGCGTCAAAGCTCAATATGACAAATCTGTTCAACCTCGGATCTTCAATGAAGGTGATCTCGTACTTACATATGATCAAATGCACGATAAGCTTGGAAAAGGAAAGTTAGAATCTATGTGGTACGGCCCCTTTGTTGTAAAACGTGTCTTAGAAAAAGGAGCCTATGAACTAATCGATTGTGATGGTACGCCATTGGCACGGCCCCGCAATGGGCTATACCTCAAACACTTCTACGCGTAAGGTTGCCCTATGCGGGTTACTTGTTGTACATAATGTACTTAGTTTGCTTTTACTCTTTTTTGGTGTGCGCGTGGACCTCATGTATCCACTCTTACTTTGACTCGTGATTTTATGCGCAGATGTCTGCCTACTTCGGATTCACCGACGGTGCAAGCCGACATACCTGGAATCTTGCTTCCACAGCATGGGTAGTTTATTCTCCCACTGGCGAGTTGATATCTTCGGGAGCCAATTGTTTAGGTCCTGCAACCAACAACATCGTGGAGTACCATGCAGTCATTGGTCTCTTGACAGAGGTTGCTTCACTTGGAATTGACTCCCTATCAGTCTTTTTAGATTCCCAACTCGTGGTTTCTCATCTAAACCGTGTTTACACAGTTCGCGATCCTATACTACTTCGTTTATTTCGAAGAGTACGCCTCTTGGAACGATCATTTAATTTCATTTCATATCAACACATACCGAGAGAATTCAATTGTATAGCTGATTCATTGGCTAATTACATTTTGGATTGGCATCTTGCCCATACATAAGAATACATCATAAAAATGAAATGCACAAGTCACTGTAAATAAATAGATCATGAAAATAGGTCCATATCACTGTATATAAAAGTGTTTTCCAAATACATAAGAGTTTGTGTCAAAGACAAAATTTGGGACCAAATCCCATACAAAATTTGGCTCTCAAAGCCTACATATCGTGTACATTCCGCAAAAAGATCAAAATCTATCATCTACGGAGATCTGGGAGACCTATCATGTCCCTCGTCAGATTCCTCACGCTGCTGGTGATAACACACCACAGCTCGAGCCACCCTACGAAGAAGTCGACCAATACGACTAGGCACACCTACAGTTGCCGCTGGAGGTGCAAAGGGACGTCATCCATCCTCATAGCAGGGATACCATGAGTCAAGCCCTGTAAGTTCCTCTCTATATCCCGGACTCCTCCTGCTTCATCTTCGTCCTCCTCCTCTTCTGGAGCGGCTTGGCGATCAACACCACCGCGACGTAATGGCAAGTACCCAGCTGGTCTCTGTGGTCCATGGTCTGCGGCATGCATACGAACATACATTAGAATTCTTTTACACATTCCAAAAAAGAAATAAAAATTATATGTTCAAAAAATAAAAAAAATATATCCATGAAGGTCATACCTGAGTTGTCCCAATCATCATCCTCTGGCAGTGCCAAGTCAATGTCCTCGCGGAAGTCCACCCCGACATAGGGGTAGTCATCGATCATCACTATCTGCTCCTCGAGCCAGGAGAAGAAATCCTCACCAAAGGCTAAGCGCTGAGGTCCCTCGAGACATCCTGCATAATCACTCCATTGAGCCATCCATGGCTCGGTCGGTGGACGGGGGGGCATATATATCTGTGGGCGCAATAATGACACCCTCGCCAAAAAGAAGGTGACCAGGATACTCCCATAGCCAAATTGGGAATTCGCTCCAACCCTACACTTGTGCACTTGTTCTTTGAGATTGGCCAACACCGCCTCACACCAGTTAAACACTGTTCCCGCCATACACTCCGTTGCGAGATTCATTTGTGTACGGGACGCCTGATGTGGACCTGTACTCCCTGCTGCACGTGTCATGGTGAACAAAACAGTTTTTACAGGAAGTTCTATAACATCTTTTATGACCACCTTCCCGCTTCTCTTACTCGAACCCTGACGGCAATATCGAGCAATCAAATCATCTGTGCTCGCTTCTGAGGCTGTGTATCCGGTAAAATTCACCTGGGCCCCTCTTTTTGAGAGGCCTGTGAGAAAGTAAATTTCCTTGAGTTGAATTTCAAGGACGTGCTCTCCCACTCGGAAAGCTTCAATGTCAAGGTCCCACAATTGAATAAGATGGGTGAGAAGCTTGGGTTGCTGACGAATCCCTTTGGTCTTAGAGAACTTCAACAAACCACATTCTCGCAATGCGGTCACAGTCGGTAAGTTATTTTCGGCCGCCAAATCATCTACTTCATGCTCTCTTTCTTTCCAACTGACCATTTTGATCCAAACAAATTGCAAACTCCTGCAAAAGGTCAGTGGAAACATTTAGTAATCATTTAACAACTTGGCTTCAGCAAAAAATTTGAGGAAAATCGATTTTTTCATCTTAAAAATCACTTTCATCGCGCCCGAGGAAATTATTGCCTTGCGGTACTGCACAGTACAGCATTTCGTCCTAACGCCACAGTGCGGTACTATTGAACAGTACCACGTTTCCCGATATGGGCCCCATGCGGTACTGTGAGGGTGATTTTTGCCCAGTAGGACTTGCCCAAAAAATCAATTTTCCTTACTGACAGCAAATGATTCCTACATAAAATGAAAGAGGAGATCGAGAGCTCTTACCTGACGCAGACGGTTGTTGAAACGGTGCCCTGAAACTCTAGATATGGATCCTTGAAGTTTTGCTCCTCAAGTGGGTAAAATCTCCTCTTTTGGTAAAAAACAAGTGAAATGGTAACTTTCTCTTTTTACCTATTCCTTTTATAACTTTTTCACCTATTTTTTATTATTATTTTATCCAGCTGGGATAAAACTCATTTCACATTAGTAATATCTAGTTTTATGAGCATTTATTGACAGGATCTCCTATAAAAAGCAATATATTCACACTGGCGTTTATTCATTGTTTGACCTTCATTTTGAGCCTACTTTATCTTTTTCGTGCTCTGGATTGAAACTTGAAAAAGATTCCAAGCGCTTTTACACCTGTGTCATGCTTGTCAAACTCAAGTAAATGGTGTCGAGTACGGTCAGCTTTAGTCATGCTCGTTAAACGATGAGGAAAGTATTATCCTGGTTGTATTTTATTCTTTTTTTCGGACCAGAATAATTGAAAATTACGAAAAAGACCATTGGAGTCCATAGTCAAGCTCTTTTCAGACTCCTTAAAATTGAAAATTTTGCCAAGTGATCTTGACTCTTTCACACTTGTAAAAGTATTTGAAAGGTCGTCTATTCGGTGATAGGTTACCCCTTTTTCAGCCCATCTAGACTATTTACGAGAAAGGTATACCTCAGTCAATTTCGGCTGGGAGAGTTCTCTCGGGAATTGTTTTACACTTTTTCGGGATCGAGGGATTAAATTTACGAAAAAGTACATTGCGGAGCTTCCTTTAAGTTTTTCAGGCTCTCTAAATATGAAAAACTACCGAGCTTTCCTTCCTTGGGCTCGTTAAAATTTAACATCGAAGGACCCACTTTGGGACGAACCCCTCCTTTCTCAGGTTCGTAAAACATGTGAGATTGGACTCATCTATGAGATGAGCTACACCGAACATCTGTTATCCTCTTCAAGCTCGAAAAAAAACAAAGAGGTACTTGTCTATCATGTCGGGGGAATATGGGGAACAAGTCAAGTTTGTTATGGCAGCTTGTCAGTCGTTACCTTTGAACATGGCATGTGTCTGTCTCTTGTCTATATTGGGTATCCATTTTTCACTGAGTTATGGTCATCATCCTGATTCGTCTCCCTGGCCACAAGCCTACTCATCCGGTGTCTACCCTCTGCTATCAATAATCCCTGCTGCCAAGTCCTGTTACATGCCGTTATATGTTCAAAGGGTTGCATTGTTCAGAGTCATTCATTGTGTTAGGCCTCCGATGTGTCAGTACATACTCCATTGTTTCATCATCTTATCATTCGTTCCAATTTCGTGTCGATGATGTGGGAATCATTATGGCCCACCTTCGATGAGTCCATTCCCGTCGACTCCAAATCACTATCCGGGAACTGGACTTAGAGGTCAACCATTAGTACCTTGGTACCTGCATGCCTCAATGGCAGGTTTCCTCGTGTTCGACAGTAGGTTCACATCATTGACCTCTGATCGAACGATCTCTCGAATGCTCGACACCAACTCATCTATTCGCATTTCGTTGAGATGTACTTCAGATACCTTGGGGATCATCGTCATCATAGGTGATTTCCCTCGCATTTGTTAACGATTCACATCATTGACCGGTAATCAAATGGTTTCTACCATGTTCGACTTCAACACCTTGTAATCACATGGCTAGATTCGTATCATTTGCGATCAGGTAGAAGACCCTGGGCGCACCTCTGTATCTTGATTGCGTCCAAGTTGCGATGGAGATGTCCTTTGTATTGTCACACAGATCCACTTATTGTATTGGTTGTGGCTGTTTCATTATTGTCTCATGGATCTACGCTTGTTCATAGTAGCCATGATCTTTCCACAGTCTATATCATCTCAGTACTCATGGATCTGCAATGTATTGGTCGGCAACCATGCTTTGAGTCATTTGTTTTCGAGCATGAGGATGCCCGCCTTGGTGGTATATCTAACACTTTGTTTCTGTTTCAGCTCCTTGTTGCTCTCCTCGATGCTATCTCTGCACAATATTTGTAAAGTATTTCGGCCATCAGTCCCTTCTGACCTCACACTTTAGGGGGCATCTGTTATACCTCCATATTCCACAGTGTCGCATCTCCACTACAAAAAGAGCTGACGACACTTCCCCTACTACTTTAAACCACTCAGAAGGAAAAAATGATGAGTGAACCTTGAAAGTAAACTTGCCGTGACAAGTTTTCACCTAGCTGAGACTTTATTTACCCACACTACCGCGCCTTGCTCAGTTATAGGTGCGCGGTAGTCCACAATACCGTGCTATGCTTTGTCCTAGACACGCGGTACTATCGCATTATGCTCATTCCACAGGGCGTGGTACTCTTTTTATAGTCCTTTTTCCATGGCTTTTGGGATTTTGGATTTTCGAGAGATATTGGAGGATTGGGATCCCTGATTCGACCTCAACTCATTTTCTGTGATTAGAAACCTTGATCCACTTACCTCTCCTTAGATCCACCCATCTCTCTTGTTGGTTAGCCCTACCATACACTATAAAAGAGAGGCATTCCATGGGAAAGAAGAGGGACTCTTGAGAGTATCAAACCTATGATCTTGCAGCCTTGTGGAGATAGCTAGAGGAGGAAGCACTTGGAGCTAGAGGATTGGCTTGGACATCAAGCAACCTTTGTAAGCATTCTTCAAGTTTGTAATAAGATAACTTGTCTTGTTTTTCCCATTTCATGTGTATAGCATAAGTTCTTAGCATGGAATGTATCTAATCTAGATTTGAAACTAATCTTTACTTCAAGGTGTTTGGAAGCTTGTATGTTTGTTCTTTGGTTGATCTCAACAGGTTCTACATTGGAGCTTTGGATCAAGAGCTAGAAGCAGGACGAACGTCAGATTGAAAGGTGTGTCATATCTCTCATTGTTTCTGAATGCATATAATCTTGTTGTAAAAGTTAGTTCAGGAATTTCAAGGTAGCATTTGTTTTGTCTTGTTTCTTGCTTTAGAGTTAGTTAGAAATCCACTTTAAAGTTAAGAGAATTTTGACTTATCCGTAGGGAAAAATTCTACCAAACAGTGACCATGGCAACAGACCAAAGGCTGTTGGATTTGGATGAAAACCTTCTGCAAACAATTTCCAAGACCTAAGAAAATATTGGGGAGATTCTCAAGCTACAGAGGCATTAGAATGAGATGAACCAAAAGTCCTTGCAGGATGCTATTGTCTGCAAAGAGAGGTAAAAATCATTCTAGGAACAATCAGTAGTGGAAAGGAAAGTGGATCAATGAAGAAGCATTTTCCCAATCATCCCATTATAGTCCCAAGGAATCTACTTAGGAAATGGAAGATAAAATGCGGGAAGAGTATCCGCATTTGTTTTGAAAATGTGTATATATTAAAACATTACTGCAATTAATCTTTTTATATATTTTGATACAATGTTAATCATCGAGGACGATGAATACTCTAAGGGGAGGGGAATTGTAACACCCCCTGGCCCAAGTTAGAGCTGATATTGTATTTTGAAAATTTTTCTATGAAGTATGTACATAGCGAGATATTTTTAAAATACCAGTTGGCTGCATGAGGAGCAATACACTGAAGAGGGGATCCAAATATTAACCAAGGGTTATGAGGGGGTAAGGTTACTTAGGTGCCTTGTTCCCTAAACCTGTGTTCTAAAACCTTATGATAAACAAAAAAAAACCATACCCCTAATCCTTATTCTTAGTGGGGGGATTAATTATTATTAATTATTAATTAATCTAATGATTTAATGACTAATCATGGTTAAGGATAGGGAGGCAACGTGTGCCTCTGGCATAAGCACGTGGGAAACCATAGGGGACACGAGGTTGCATCAGTGATCCAGGAAGACGTGGGGCATGTTGATGCTAACCTATGGCCTGGGTGGTGGGACGTCAGTCTAGCAAGAAGGAGTCGAGAGAAGGAACAGAGGAAAATGCACGCAGGGAGCACGAGGGGAAAGTGTCTGCTAGTGCAAGAGAAGTGGGGAAAAATCTGAACAGGAAAGGAGAGGGACATTGAAGTGTATGTTAGTTTTCAGCATTTAATTGAATATGATCTAGGATCTTAACTGAGAGAACAAAATGTACATCATATCAAACACAAGAGACAAGAGACACAAAGCATTTCACCGGGGAAAACCAATAAGGTGAAAAACCCCGCAACTTCCTAAGAGATAGAATGAGCACCAATACAAAGATCACAAAGATCAAACCCCAAGAGATAGATGAATTCAGCAGCTACACCTCCTCCACATGTGTGCACTCCTCTCTCTCAACTATGGGAGTTGGATGAGTGAGTGAATGAATAAAATGAGAGAGACACACTCTCTATTTATACAATTACTTGACTTACCTTTTACTATAACTAGGTCGACTTCCTAGGGAATCCTAATAACCCATCAACATGTCACTGGGCCGACCCCACTAGGGTTGTCTAATAACACTTTGACCAACACTAGGTTGACCCCTCTATGGTGGTCTATTAACCCATCAAATATAAGTTACGACACTTACAATATAGCTTGTGACACTTGCAAATACAAATGACGACACTTCCAACCAAAGGAATAATACATATCCGTTGGGGATACAGTAAAGTACAAATGTAATACATACAATATACAAGTGAATATCCTCCGAAGTTACAAATACATCAATACTCCCTCTTAACTAGGAATGTATTCTCTTGACACAGGTCATCAATACACGTAGGAAAAAGTCTTCAATTCTGGAGCTGGATCATCATCACTGGATCACAGAGCATCATTGTCACTGCTGTTGTACTTGTCATCTCGATCACTAGTGCTATTTCTCAAGTCTTCTCATCATAGGAAGTTCTACAAAGCCAACCCTTTTTCATGCTGATTGTAGGCCTAGCCTTTTGTAGGTCTTCATCATATCTAGCCATCCTGTGTAATCCTTAGGGTTGATTACGTGCATCAACAAAACCTCGAAAGAGCATCCCAGGAATTTTACGAGCTTACTGCTCAACCTATCGGATCTCCCAGGATCTTTTACATGTGACCTTCACAAAAGCTTAAAAGAGTGTCTTGCGACCTGCAAGATTTTTAAAGAGCATCCCAGGATCTTTTCTGTGCCTAGCACAACCTGTCTGGATCTCCAGGACTGATTACATGTGAACTCGCAAAACCTTAAAAGAGTGTCGTGCAACTTGTAAGATATTGAAATAGCATCCCAGGATCTTTTATGTGCCTGGCACAACCTGTTCGGATCTCCTGGACTAATTACATGCGATTCTTGCAAAACCTTAAAAGAGTGTCTTGCAACCTACAGGATCTCTAAAGAGCATCCCAAGATATTTTACGTGCCTAGCACAACCTGTCCGGATCTCCAGGATTGATTACATGCACCTGTGCAACTTGTCCAGGGCTGTAACATCCCTAAATTTCACTAAAATAAATTTTTTTTTTTGAAGTAGCATTAACTACTAAGAATGCTAATTGTAGAAATAAATGTTTGTTAACTACTTAACTAAAAACAGTGTATCATAGTTGACAAATTGTAATTCTTAAACATAATCAGTCGACAGTTCTTTTAAGATAGAATATAATTCTATAGGAAATACTCAAATTCTAATGAGATACGAATACTGACAGCTATGTTTGAATGTTGATGAAGGGGTTCCTACGGGGTACCCTGAGGTTTACTTAGCTCGATAGCTAAAGCATTGTACCTGTTTCTTCGCAAATTTCACAGGTAAGGTATTAAGTCAAATCAAGATCTTCAAGTAGTTTAATTATTGTTTCTGTTAGTCGTCATTGCAATAGGATAGCGAATGTATTCTCTGTACAAGACAGGTGTTAAAGGTATGGACAATCGGTTTGTTCTTTCAGCTTAAAATGTTATATTAAATGTTTATATCAATTGCGGAAATCACTGTTATCTCTACCTGATCTGATATACGGATATTTTCACATTAAAATGTTTTGCATCGAGAAACATAGGTCATAATTTTATATCGATACCTGCAAGGGTTAGATAATCGTTATATTTTAAAGTACTAGTATTATTGTAAAACCATTTCGACATGAGACTTCCATATTTGAATGATAATTCTAATGTGAGATGGTGAAATGATGTAACTCTAAAATGATTCTGTGATGTACTATTTAATATTTTTAGGAAAGATCATAACATTTCTTATGGGCATTGCAATGGTCTTAAGCCTATGCATTGAGACCTCTTTCTATATAATTTTTGACCTAATGTCAAGTGGAATCATAAGCAACCTATACTTATTGACTATGCCTTTGTGAAATATTGTTTTCTTCAATTAGTATCACTATTAATTATTAAATGGTTGTATTGACAAAGTGCAGGTTAGAAATGACCCAAGAAATACAATGCCTTTTGCAATGGATCCTAATACTAAAGTGCTTACCAAGATTGCACATACTATATGTTTCACATACGTAATCACCAAAGGTTATTTATATTAATGTTTTGGATTAAGTGTTTACCATACATTACTTACAAAGTAAACACCATGCGGCCTATGCATCATAGAATGAATATATGCATTATGAACTATGCGATGGTGTTGATATCATTAACCATTGATATTATATATAACCTAGCTATGACCACTATGCAAACCTGGAGTATGAAATATGGTACCATGTCAATCGCACCAATAATGAATATTGACAGTTCTTTTAATGCTCTGCAATGCCTCGGTGAATGTTGACAATGTTTTCTGAGCTTGAGCATCTAGTGACTTCATCTGCTCCTTTGGTGAAATGTCTCGGTGCTGTCTATGTGGTAGATCCCATGTGAAGTTTTGTGTGGAAAGTTTGATGTCTGTCCGAGCTGTGCGATAATAACTTGATGACTTCCTCCAAGCTGGATCCTGCGATGGTTGAGAAATAAATGAAGCTTTAAATGAAAACGATGTATGAACTTTGTGTCACCTAGATGGCTTGATCGCATCCGTTGGATTTGATCTACCTCGGTTTTAGTTCTAAACCCTAACTGCTCATACTATTTCTCCTTTGGTAACGTTCCTTTGCATTCAATTGGAGAAATTGTCTTGGGGAGAGGCCGACAGGCCGCGTAGTTGTAGGTTTTGATGCCAGGTTGCTTGGAGATTCCATCCCTTGGTTTCGATGGTGTGATCTCTGGTTAAAACTATTGATGGTTTTAGGTTTAGCAAGGATTTTGACAGTTGATCACCCGTAGCATTCTTTGTATAACCTGAAAGAAGTTTTCTCAATATTTTTCTATTGGGTTTAGGGTTCGGTTTTGAACCAGTGGCCTTTGAATGAGGGGTGATGGTGTTGTTAGTTTTTCAGAATTTACTTCAATCTGATATAGAATCTTAACTGAGAGAACAAAATGTACATCATATATACAACATACCAATCATGGACACAAGAATGCAAGCACACAAGAGACATAGAGTTTACTTGGGGAAAACCATAAAGGTGAAAAACCCCAATAACTTCCTCAGAGATAGATAGAGCAATGATACAACCCAAGCATAAGAGATAGACATCTCCTAGCAGCAGCTTCTCCTTCTCCACAAGTGAACCACTCTCCAAAGAGTGTCTGTGAGAATAGAATGATCAAATAGAGTGCCTCCCGCACTCTATTTATACTTGACTTGACTTGCCTAATAACCTTTACTAGGTCGGCCTCAACTTAACCACATAACACAAAGTTGACTGGGCCGACAGCCAATAGGGTGGTCTAATAACCCATCAAGTATAAGTTACGACACTTACAATATAAATGACGACACTTCCATATAGAGGAATAATAACATCTCTATAGGAATACAAACACTTCCGTATAGAGGAATAATACCATCTCTATAGGAGTACAATATACATATATGAAATACATTCCGAAGTTACATATACATCAACACTCCCTCTTAAATAGGAATGTATTTCTCGACACAGGTCTTCTAGCACAAGTCTTCTTCTCTGGATCATCGTCACTGGATAATTGTCATCAAGTCATCATCATTGTCACTGCTGCTTCTATCTCAATCAATCTTTGAATCTACTCGTCATAGGAAGTTCTACAGAGCTAGTCCTTTTTCATAATGGATGTAGGCCCACCACTTGCAGGTCTTCATCATCACTGGCCATACTGTGGAATCCTCAAGACTTATTACGTGCATCACAAAACCTCGAAAGAGCATCCCAGGACTGATTACGAGCAAACAGATCAACCTATTGGATCTCCCAGGACCTTTTACATGCTATTGCACAACCTGTCCATGGCCACAGAGTATCATGAAGCACAACCTAGATGCAAACACACAGCACTTACACTCACCGGCATGGGAGGACCAACCTACCACCATCCGTGAAAGGCTCCCAACACTTACATCAACGACCATGGGAGGACCAACCTACCACCATGTCGGTATGGAACAACACATATATTGCATCCATGGGAGAACACATCTACAACCATGCTCAAATGGCCCCAACACTTATATCACAACCATGGGAGAACACATCTACAACCATGCTCGAATGGCCCCAACACTTATATCGCAGCCATGGGAGAACACATCTACATCAATATAAGTGGCCACTTTTTCTCTCTATATCTCATATTAAGATAATTAATCCCATGCTTAATTAAAGTGACACTTAGACTATGGTTACAGAACTTTGGGTTAAAAATATTATTGAAAGCTAAGGCATCAATTAAAGTCAACTAGGGTCTTCACCCCTTATTCCCTGTCACTTCCCCCACTTGTGGAATCATAGCAGCCCATATCTTCTTCATCCTTCTTAACTTGCAGCTATTAGTGATTTTTATACTAACAAATATGTACAAATTTTACATATATCCATGGTCTCCTTGACCATATACGTATGGAATTTAGACTTTGTTTCATTAATACAAATTCACATCTTTGGGGGGGAGAACAAGGTGTTAGAATAGATGAGAAGGGCCTTGCAAAAATTAATGCATAACAATAATAAATAGGGCATAATGTTGAGAGTGAGAGTGATGTTTTTGAATGAGACTTTGTTTGAGTCATGTTTCCTTAAATATTTATTAAAATGTACAATTCTAGTATTCAATGATAGTTATCGTTTGTTTGTTTTTTTATTGCGTCTCTTCAATCTTGATATATTTAACAATATATGTCATAATGATATTATGCATGGAAATACAAAAATAATATGTTGACAAGTGTTATTAATATTGGACTTAGATATTTGGTGCAAGGCAAGTCTAGTCGGACCCTCTTGCTTAACAATAACATGCAACGACACACAGGTTCTCACACGGACTAGATGTTAACTGAATTCTGGAAGATGGATTCTATTAAACTGAACCAAATTACAATGTTTAACTACAAAGCAAATGAACTAGTTGGCCTTAGCCTGTAACAATGTACAGAACAAAACTCTGTCCCTCAATGTGTTTCTTGAATGCATTCGATATTCCTCCCTCTCACGGCCTCTGCTGAATGAAAGCGCTTGATGAGAAATATGTGAATGATTTCTACAATCCTTCGATGATCAATCTGTCGATCTATTCCTCTATGACATACAAAAATAATATGTTGACAAGTGTATATTAATATTGGACTTAGATATTTGGTACAAGGCAGGTATGGTCAGACCATCTTGCTTAACAATAACATGCAACAACACATAGGTGCTCACACAGACTGGCTATGAACTGAATGCCAGAATCTAGCTTCTATTAAACTTAATCAAATTACAATGTTTAACTACAAAGAAAATGAACTAGTCGGCCTTAGCCTGTTACAATGTACAGAACAAAACTCTGTCCCTCAATGTGTTTCTCGACTGCGTGCGGTATTCCTCCCTCTCATGGCCTCTGCTGAATGAAAGCGCTCGATGAGAAATGGATGAACGGTCTCCCTGATCCTCTGATGATCAATCTTCCGATCTTTTCCTCCGTGACTTTGCACTGCTCTTCTACTCTTCTTTGCTCTTCCTGAGGTCCACTCTGATCCCCGAGATGTCCTTCCTTTGTCCGCCGAATTCTCCCTGATCCTGCAAACCTACAGTGTTTAGCGCCCCTAGTCGTTCTGCACAACATCCTCCTATGGTGACATCTGACGTGACCCCAACCACCTTAATAACTGCTCATAACTTCCTCAACAAACTCCAATGGTTGTTGCCTTGAATCCTACATCTCTGACTTTGCTACAATAGTCTGTACCATCACTGTCCTCGACCATACTGTGATTTGTCACCTTCGACCTTACTTGTCATCTTTACTTAGCTTCTATGGATGTCAGTCTGCCCAGTCCTCCATGCTTGGATTTCATTGTAATCTGTCGGTGTCATTGTTCGACAACATGTTGACCTTCAACGCCTTTGATTTTGTTCTTTGTCGTCTGTCGACATTAGACTTGTCAAATCTCGTCCTTTATCTTTCCCACTGCATATCGGCAACTTCCTGCTCGTCTTCTTGGCTTCTCCTGCCAACTCTTTCGCACCAGTGGTCGTAAACAATCCCCATGGTCGACTTCTCCTATCGATCAACTTCGACTATTTCTCTTAGGCCATGATGATCCTGCATCAAAATCCCCAGGTGAAAAATAACTTGACTTCTCCGTCAGTCTCCTGAATTATTCTTCGGAAATCCATGTTGCCTCCTTCAATTCATGATCTCTCCATCATACGAAATATTCCTTCTTTCGCGAACTTTGCGTGCATTGAACTTCGCATTCTTTCAACACTTTGGTGATTTATTCCTTGTCGCGTCGATCTGGGATTTTCACTATTCAGTCGATAGCTGACACTTCCGCAATGTTGCTTGTTGAACCTTCTTGAAACTTGTACAGATCTGAGACATTGAACGTGGGTGAAATTCTCAAGTCCTTCGGCAGTTCAAACACATAAGCATTGTCCGAAATATTCTTCAGAATATTACATGGTCCAATCTTATTCAGCTCCAACTTGTTATACGTTCCTGCTGAGAACGTCTCTTTCCTCAAGTGCACATAGACTGAGTCTCCTTCGTTGAACGACTGTATCCTCTTCTTCCTGTTGGCTCTCAATTTGTTAGTTGTGTTTTTCTTTCCAATGTGCTTGCGTACATCTTCATGCAATTCCTTCATATGTTCTGCAAATGATTATGCATTTGCACTATTTCTTATTTTTGTCGGTATCTCGACCAAATCTACCACTTCATGTGGGATTCATCCTTGAACAATCTAGAATGGGATAATACCTATCGACTGATTCACAAAGTTGTTGTATGCGAATTTTTCTTGCGCCAACACATTCTCCAACTGCTTGGGTCTTTCGGCCATCAAACATCTTAGAAGGTTTCCTAAAATTCTGTTTACCACTGTTTGACCGACAATCCACTCGAGCAGACGTGAACCGGATCTCCCTAGTTCAAGTGAATCTAGAACAAATAGAACAGAATACAAAACTCATTTCCTAGATCTAGTTACAGATCGAGTACTTAGATATCATACCTTTCAGATCGCGGATCCTTCTCCTTGTTGTTGCTCCAAGTCTCATGGTCATCAGATCTCCAGCTGCAAGACCTGTCAAGACAATATGGAAACGATACAAGCAGTACAAGATATCTAAACAATAACTGATCTAAACTAACAGTTGAGGAAGAAATTTCTAAACATCATCAACGAGACAACATTCATGGAAAGATATTATATTAACTGTATTAAAAAGTAGGAATACATAAAAAGGATGAAGCTACAACCAAAGCCTCAATGTCTCATCCTCCATCCAACATGTCCAAGCCAAGCCTCCAAGGTGGTACAAGCTTCCCAATCACCAATATGGATTCTACAAGCATAAGGATACCATATACCTTCCTCCCTTCCCATGGAGAGAGTGGGTGTTTATATAGGTCTAAAGAGATAGGGTATGTTGAGGATTATGGGGAGATGGTTAAGGGATCCTCCCATTAGGTTAGGAACCGAAATTCCACCTCATCTAGAGCATAGGTATAGGCCTCCACCTCAATAAACTTCTAGAGAGACCTCGAGACTCCCCAAAATATCCTTTAACCAACCTCATCTCACCCTGGTAGAGGACACAGAGCGACAGAGGGGGTTGTCGCACTTTGTATGAGGACAACCTGCGACAGAGTCTCACCCTAGCTGACCAAGAATTGCGATGTCGTACCCTAGTTGAAGGAGAAGTGCAACAGCCTACTCAAAGAGGTCAACTAGGTAGGGAAATTTCTCAGTTGGATGTGTTTTATCCCAGAATGAGGTTAGGGGTAAGAGCAAAGAGTTTTACACAATGGTCAAGATGACAACATTATCACAACGGTCATGGCGACACTTGCACAAGGGTGACGACATTTTGGTGTAACAACCACCTTGGTCTGTCCATCTGTCTGCGGATGATATGCCGAGATAAACTGCAACTTCATGTCCAATTTCTTCCATAGGGTTCTCCAGAAATGACCCATAAACTTGGTATCTTTGTCCGATGTTATACTCTTCGGTAACCCATGGAATGTGACTATCTCCTTGAATAATAGTATAGCAATGCATGTGGCATCACTTGTCTTCCGACACAGAATAAAGTGTGCCATCTTCGAGAATCTGTCAACTACAATGAACATTGAGTCGCTTCCTTGCTGCATCTTCGGAAATCTTAGCACAAAATCAATGCTCAGGTGCTCCCATGGGTTATTCAACACTGGTAATGGTGCATACAGCCCCGTATTCTGACTTCTTCCCTTTGCCAACTGGAAAAATTGGCACTATCGTACCCACTTTCCGACATCTATTGTCATTCCTAGCCAATAATATTTTTCTTCAACCAATGCCTTGGTCTTTTCAATTCCAAAATGATCTGCTAATCCTCCATTGTGTAGTTCTCGGATTAGGTTCTCTCTTACGGATCCTCTGGGAATACACAAATTTTGTCCCTTGAATAGGTATCCCTCTTGGATAAAATAATCCAAGTATGGAGTCATGTCGACACACCATGCTTCGCGACAAGCCTTCCATGCTTTCGCAAAATCCTTGTCAGTCTCATACTCTGTCTTCACCGACTCTATTCCTATTTCCTGAACTATTGCCATGTTCAACAATGTAACTCTTCGACTTAGCACATCGGAAACCTTGTTCAACTTGCTCGATTTATGTTGCAACATGAAGGTATATCCCTACAAGAATTCGACCCACTTCATGTGTCGCTGATTTAACTTCGACTGAGTATTCAAGTACCTGAGTGCTAGTTGATCTATGTACAACACAAATTCCTTGGGAATCAAATAATGGCTCCAATTTTTCAATGCTTGGACAATAGTATAGAAGTCCTGTTTGTAGACCGAATATTTTCGCTTTGCTTCATCCAACTTCTCGCTGAAGAATGCAATTGGTCATCCCTCCTAGCTCAAAACTGCTCCAATTTCCATTCCACTTGCATCACAATCGACTTGGAAAACTTTGTTGAAATCTGGGAACGCTAACACTAGGCTCTCCGTCACGTTCTGCTTCAACTTGTTGAAAGCTTTCTGGGTAGCTTCTATCCACTTGAACTCCCCTTTCTTCATGCACTCTATCAATGGTGCACATATCTAACTAAATCCTCTGATGAACTTCATGTAGAAACTAGCAAGTCCATGGAAACTCCACACTCCTATTGTGCTTGTCAATTTTGGCTACTCTAATATAGCCTTCACCTTCTCTGGGTCCATCACTAACCCTTTACCCGAGCTTACAAATCCAAACTACACCAGTTCTTCCTTCATATAGAAACATTTATGTAGGTTAACCATCAGCTTTTCTTCTTGCAGCTCCCGCAATACTTGTCAAATGTGTTCCAAATGTTTGACCTTGGTTCGACTGAATATCAAGATGTTGTCAAGGTACACTACGATAAAATTTCCCAATAATGGTTTCAATACTTCATTCATCAAGCACATGAACGTACTAGGTGCATTAGTCAATACAAAGGGCATGACTAACCACAGATACAATCCTTCCTTCGTCTTGAAGGTTGTTTTCCATTCATCTCCTTCTTTGACCCTGATCTAGTGATATCCACTCTTCAGGTCGATCTTGGTGAAGTATCTCGCTCCACTCAAACAATCCATCAAGTTATCCATCCTTGGAAATGGAAACCTGTACTTGATCGTGATCTTGTTGATAGCTCTGGAGTCTGTACACATCCTCCATTCTCCACCCTTCTTCGGTGGTAGTACAGCTGGTACTGCACACGGGCTCAGATTCTCTCTAATCAATCCTCTGTCCAACAACTCCTGGAGTTGTCGATTGATTTCTTGACCCTATGTCGGAGTCATTCTATGTGGTGCCTTGTTTGGAAAACTTGATCCTGGAATCAAGTCGATCTAATGGGATATGCTTCTCATCGGTGGCAATCCCGTCGGTGCTTCGTTGACTACTATGCTCTGAAACCCGTCGAGCATCTCTTCGAATTCGAACAAAATATTCTCCATTGTCAACCTCTCAACACATGCTCCTTTCGGAATGATGGCGAAACATCCCAATTGTTTCTCTTCCTCTGCGATGAATTCCTTTGCTGAACACATCAACACTCACTTCTCCCAATAGTTACTTTCACCCTGCTTGCAGTCAGCTTGGTCCTCTTGCTTTGGCTTGAGCGTCCTTCGCGTGCCACTTTTTTACACTGTGACTTTGTTGGCTCGACCATCATAGATCATCTTTCGATTATATTTCCATGGTCTCCCTAACAACAGATTACATGTGTCCATTGGTATTACGTCGCACAGTGCACTATCTTCAAGTTTCCCAGCCTTAAAGTTTATCAGGCACTGTCTGGTTACCTTCACATGATGAACCTTCTATAACTAGGATATCTTGTATGGGTGTGGGTGTTCTTGACATCTCAAACCCAACTTGTCGATGACCTTTTTCGACACAAGATTCGTTGTGTTTCCACCATCGACTATGGTCTTGCAATACATGTCACCGATCAACACTCTTGTTTGAAAGATAGCCTTTCATTATGATGGCTCCTTTTCATCGTGTCAGTCGTCCTGAACCAACATTCTTCTAGTAATCATAGTTCAACCTTTTCTTCTACCATCTTCACTATTGTCGGATGTCGAATCTGTCTTCTCGTCGACTTGCTCATCTCTCCAATGTCTGGGTTTCGACTCCTCTGTAGTGTGTAGGTTCTCCAGGAATTCATATGCCTTGTGTCTGAATTGTAACATATCCATTACTTGAAACATTTTATGTTTGAGAAAAAAATTATCTTAACTTTTATTGTAAAGTTTTATATTTGGCCAAGTGGCCAAGGATGATTGTAATTGCACAATGTTATTATTTAAATAAAATAAAATAGGAGACACCCACCCAAAGAGACTGTTGAAAGAGTGTTTAATGACCCAGTAAGTGGAATGGAATCTGAATCTGGGGTAGAAGGCAATGGACAAGTGGCAGCATCAGGAACTCAGTAACTAGTTGTTGTTATGGGACAACTCCCTTAAATTGTGGTCAAAGTTCCCTGAAAGATGGGACTGGAGCTTGAGGCTCTTTTATTTGGAAACTGACCACTAAAAGACCTAGGAATCTTTTTAAGCCATCGAATTTGAGCAGAGGCTCACACTTTTTCTGACGAGAAAATTTACCTTGTGGTTCTGCTGTATGCACACAAGAGATTTGATGAGGGGAAGCTATGTTTTGAGTTGGATTGTAAGTCTGTTTCACTTCTGCTGAGTGCAAAGGTTCATTTTGAGGTGTATGCAAGTCTCCATTGATTGCTGGAAGTACAACCTGAGTGCCTTGCTTCTACACAGAGTCTTCTACCTAGTGGTTTAGTAAACATGCTCGGGGGTCCAAAGGAGAAAGTGATATTGGCTACTTCTTCTGGAGAAGGTTGGGAGGAACAGGCCTCTTTAGGTGTTTGTCCACCTTATCTACATTATCAAGTTCTACTTGTTATTTCATTTCCTAGTAGTTATAATTAATTGTTTTCTATAACTGTTGATTTAGGATTATTATTTGAATATTGTTAGTATCATCATTCAGATGTAAATGATTGATTTTCTGAACTGTATATTATTCTATAAATACTTGAAGAAGTTTTATGACAGAGATAGAGTAAACTGCTTCCCTGATTGAATGAATGCACTATCTTCAATTTCTTTCATTTAAATAAGCTTCTATTTTTTTGCTAAATAGTATCCACTCCATAAACAGCATAAACAAGACAAAGTTCTGTAATATTTCTTAGATAGTTTCATTTCACAACAGTAAATATATAAAAGATTGCTTTAGCGCTGAAAGACCTCGAACAAAGCTTTCATCCTTTTATAAAACATCCAAAATAAACATAGGAAATTAATATAAAGGAGAAACTCAGTTTTCAGTTTTCAATACAAATTATTTCAGTATCAAACTATTATTTTTTTTTACACAAGACCCTATTAAGGTCAAACATATAGTTCAAGTCTTCATTATAATTACTGTATATCGAAAACCAAACATATTTTATCATACAGTATTATGATATACAACTGTATATCAACTATCAATTGAAAACTAAACTAACGAATGACTCAGGCTTCAAAACCTTGTGCTATTTTCATCTTTTCCTTTTCATTCTTTAAACTAGGCAGGAACAATTTAAAAACCAAGTTTGAAAACCTTTAGTTTGCATACAAATCCTAAGTTCGTATTTGGTTTAGGGTAGGGTTTCACAAACCCTATTTTCCTTGTACAAACATGATCAAAACACAAAAAATTCTCGATAGGGTTTCAAAACAAGGCTCACGGCCTTTGATAATAAAACATTTTACAAAAATTTACATTTCATTATTTCACCCACAATGACAAGCGTTGCTACAAAAACGTAAATATTTTAGCAACCATTGATTCAAGCTTCAATCCCAGTCACTAGCTATTCTTTCAAATACTATTTTAACCTTTTTAAAACATCGATGAATGTTGTTTTGGTTACCAAATAGTCTATCAAAATAACACTACCGAGAGCTTTCTTCTCTTTTAAAAACTTAAAGACTTCAGTTAATCAATACACAAACCGATAGCAATTATCCCTTTAAAAACACAGTATCCCTAAAGTAAACAACACGAGGTCTAATGCTCAAAACACCAACTGTATTTTATAAACAAAGTCGGGCTTCTAAAACCCTAGAGAGTTACCTTTACATTTCATCAAGTACTAAGGGTGAAACCCCTCGAGTAAAATTGTAACTCTTTATCCGTTATAAACACGGTAAAACATTGAAGAGCCCACAAGGAGGCAGGTCGAGGATTCTATCCTCCCTACTTTTTCCATATGGCTTAAAAGAAGATTACAACGCTGGTAAGACCAAGCTAAAACCAAAACCGATTATTCAGCTAAAACCAGACAAGGACCAGGATTCTTTCCAGGATGCACCTATAGGTAATCACCAAGGCTTACCAGTTTTCAAGCCCATCTTCAACCTTGTTTCAAACATAGGAAGCCAAGCTGAGGAGCACCTGCCATATAAACACATAGCGTGGTTAAAATATAGAATACGAAGTTCAAAACCTAATTTATATACAGTTACAACATTATCAACTTTCGTGGAAGAGCAAGAAAGAAGTTACGATTTACATGCTAGAGTTAAACTTTGCTTCTGAACTGAACACTCTTGCATCCGACGAGAACCAGATCCAAACACACCACTAGAAAACTCATCAAAGGAAAGACTCGGCTCATAGAGCTCACTTTGAAAGAAATACAAGTCACAGGTCGAGGTATCGAACCCTGGGGAGGTGCTCCCAAAACACTTCTGCAAACCCTAAGAACCCGCGGGCCTGTCGGCCTCTCCAACACCCCACTCCCAACAAAATGAATGCTCAAGACTACACCTTCATTGAGGTAAGTCCAAAGATGGTTAGGGTTAGCATCACAACCAAGGAAACCACGTGAAGACCTGCCACAGGGATGCCATTAGACATTCTACCACTCAAACTTTTAATGCACTTTATTTTCCATAGCTACCACCTTACGTAATCTTGCCATCGCAATCATGCAGCAATGTTAATGTTTCAATCTACTACATGGTTAAACCTTACAACTTTGATATGGTTTGGTCACGTATCAAAGGTCAAACCTTTCTTTATCCACTATCTATTATATAAAGTAGGATGTGGAGCCCTTTTAATCAAACCCTTGCATATAGTATAAAGACCATAGAGCATGCATCAACAATGTGACATAGCTAAGGTTACAATACTCTTAGGATTATAAAGATCCATTGTATAAATTAATTTAATAAAGGGTAGATGCACATAGAGTATAGTTTGTAACTATCGGCACTTTCAACGTTGCCATATTAACACTAGTACATAGGTTTGTGCATATAGTGCATAACACCATAGGTTTAGAAGTATAGTGTTAGCACAAAATCTTAGGTTATGATTCTTTTCATACATGATTGCATGGTATAGATCATAATTATAGCAGTTTAATGCATTTAGCCTTGAAGGCCAAGCTAAATACTTTCTATTATGACTTAGTACAATACAAGTGTAATACAGATAACATAAATGCTAAGAATGGAATATAACTGTTATGAAATCATATAAACAACTTTATACAGAATATAATTGAAGAACAAAACCAGAATAGGTCTCACCCTAGAATATTTTTCGAGTTATTATATTTCTCTATTTAAACATTGAAGGATAACTAATGTTAAATAGGACCTCCTTATACACTTCGGAAACAGTATCGCTCTTACCTGCGATCTGCGACAGAAGTTCCAAATGCTTTAGCTCAATAGCTAAGTAAGTCTCAGGGTGTCCATAGGACCCCTTCGTCATCAATAAGAAAAGTAAATAGTTAGCACTTATAATGAATTCAGTATCAAGTCAAATCTTAAAGTAACAACATCTACACAAGTAACCATATTTGATCTAAGATTCATAAATATCCAACAGTATCATAATATAGACAAAAACACTTTTCACGTACTTTGTAATACAACTTGCACACATAATTTACGTAACATGTTATTACATTATGTCATCTAGATCAACAAACAAACATTTATTATACTTCCGCATAGTAAATATAGCACTTAATGCTACTTTGAAAAATTTTAAGTTTTTGTGATTTTTGGGATGTTACGTGTGGTATCAGAGCGCGAGTTCAAACTCTAGGCCTGAAATAGGCTCACGTGCGCAAAACAGACAATGAAAACAAAAAACTTCATTACCAACTTTTATTTAAATTTGTTTCTGTACAGAGCAGCTTGACATTTAATTTGCAAGTATGGACATACCGGAAGAATCCATAGAGGACAAATCTCCTCATAATGAATGTAATAATAACGAACATGAAAATATTAATGAAGAAATATACATAGAACTGAATGATCAATCATCTAAATTATTACGTACGGTTAAGGACTTAAAAACTGAAATAAGAAATGTTAAGGAAGAGAACAAAAGAATATTAAGAGCGCAAGAAGAATTGAACCAGATTTTACTGGACAAGTACCATCAAGATGAAAAAGATAAGAGAACAGAAGCCAAAATTGAATCTGGAACAGTCCTACAAACACAAATAAGAAAATGAAGTACTATAAAACTGAAAGTAACCCTTCTTCTTCTGAATCTGATGATAAAACTTATCGCAGAAAATATGATTCTGATCAAGATAGCAGTGACGATGACTGTGGTCCTAAGAGGAAGCGTAAACATTATGAACAAATTTCATGGGAATTTAAAAAGATAAAACCCCCAACTTTTAATGGCGAAAATGAAAAGGGGGAGGCAGTTGAAGCATGGCTATCCGATATGAAGAAGTATTTTAAGATTTATGATTACTCATCTCAGTTAAAAGCTAAAATGGCCATATACAATCTGACCAGAAGGGAAGACATTTGGTGGCAGGATATCAAAAGAGTTAAAAGCGTTAAAGACAATAATATAAAATGGAATACATTTAAGAAACTGTTTAGGAAAAAAAATTTATCTGAATAATATTACGAAGATAAATCAAATGAATTTTATGATTTAAAGATGGGTTCTATGACTATGAAGGAGTTATGTAGCAAATTTCTCATCTTGTTAAGGTATGTACCTTACCTAGATGAAGAAAACCTAAAATACAAAGGTTTCTAAGCTTCTTACCCTTCAACATAAAAGACAGAATTGAATACGATAATCCTTCAACTCTTGAAGAAGCCATGAGGAAGGCTAATTTCTGTTTTGAACAGAATAAGAAAAGAGAAGGTGTGTCGAGTTGGAGGAATAATAAAACGAGTAATTATGAGCATAAGAAGAAAACTTTTAATTTCAAGAATTCTGGAAATAATAAAAATTTCAATAACATAAATTTTTAGAATAATAATAATTAGAGAGGTAATGCACCACATAATTTCACAACTGCAAGGAACGTTCCTAATAATAATAATAATACCAGAAATGTGGAACAAGTACCGCCTTTAAAGTGTTATGACTGCAATGGACCATGTACCAGAGAAAAATTCCCACTCAAAAGAAAGACAATCAACAACATTCACACCATGCAAGCGGAGCCAACAGTTGGTGATGTAGCAAGAGAAATTCCCGGAATAAATGCAGCACTGAAAAATCGACAAGTAGACCATCAAACTTCTATGGTTGAGATCGAAGGTATGATACAAAACAAATCTATTTCCATTTTAATAGATCCAGGTGCAAGTTTGAGTTACATATCACCTGATTTAGTGAAAAGTTGCAAGTTAAAAGTAGAAAATTTTGATAAATTGTGGTTAGTTCAGTTAGCAACAGGCACCAAAAGAAAAGTTACAGAGTTTGTCAAAAGTTGTGATTTACTTATGAGTCAATTGAAGACGCAAGTTAAATTGAATGTTTTTCCATTAGGGTCATGTGATGTATTAATTGGCATAGACTAGATTGAACAACATAGAGTAATACTTAACTATTATGAAAAGTATTTTACTTGTTTGAATAATGAAGGAAATACAGAAACAGTAAAATGAATACCTAGGAAAACATCTGTTAGACAAATTTCTGCTTTACAAGTTAAGAAAGTTGTAAGAAAGGGTTGTAAAATGTTTGTTGTAAATGTGATTAATGACGAATATTCATCTAAAGAAGATAAGATAAAACTGGAAGACATACCTATTCTTAAGGACTTTTCTGATGTATTCCCGGAATAAATTCCAAGACTACCTCCGAAAAGGGAGCTTGATTTCACCATTGAGGTAGTACCAGGTGTAGTACCAAACTCAAAGGCTCCTTACAGAATGAGTATTCTGGAATTAAATAAACTAAAATCTCAGTTGAAAGAATTAATAGATAAGAACTACATAAGGCCAAGTGTGTCTCCTTAGGGAGCACCGGTTATCTTTGTTAAAAAAAAAGGACGGAACTTTGCGATTGTGCATAGATTACCGTTAACTTAATAAAATCACTATTAAAAATCAATATCCCTTGCCCTGCATTGACGATCTATTTGATCAGGTACGCCGAGAAGAGATATTCACTAAGATTGACTTGAGGTCTGGATACCATCAAGTTAGAATAAATGATGAAGACATTTTTAAAACTGCTTTCAGAACCCGTTATGGGCACTACGAGTTCGTAGTTATTCCTTTTGGGCTAACTAATGCACTAACAATCTTCATGTGTTTAATGAATAATGTTCTGCATAAATACCTAGATAAGTTTGCAATTGTGTTCATTGATGATATTCTAATTTATTCATAAACTAAAGAAGAACGTGACGAACACTTAAGAATAATTCTGCAAGTTTTAAGAGAACACCAGCTTTATGCTAAGTTCAGTAAATGTGACTTTTATAAAGATAAAATACAGTACTTAGGTCACATAATATATAAAGACAGAATTTATGTCGACCCAGATAAAATAAGAGCAATTAACGAGTGGTCTATCCCTAAAGACGTAACTGACGTACGGTCATTTATGGGGATAACAGGTTACTACAGAAAGTTTATTGAAGGATTCTCCATAATTGCGAATCCAATAACTGCTTTGCAGAAGAAGGGAAAGAAATTCGTCTAGGATAAAAAATGCGAAGAAAGTTTTAAGAAGTTAAAAGAGTTATTAACAACAGCACCTACATTAAAAATTGTTGATCCTAATAAAGACTTTGTTGTATGCACTGATGCGTGCAACAATAGACTTGGTGGGGTCTTAACTCAAGAAGGTCATGTTATTGCTTATGAGTTTAGGAAGTTAAAAATCCACGAAAAGAACTAATCAACTTATGATCTAGAGCTGGCAGTCATGATACATGCACTAAAAATGTGGCGCCATCACTTGATTGGAAGAAATTTTTCACTAATGACAGATAATAAAGGCTTAAAATACTTGTTGGATCAAACAAATCTTAACGCAAGGCAAGATAGGTGGCTAACTTTCCTTAGCAAATATATTTCGAGATTCAACATATTAAGGGTAAGGAAACAAAGTTGCTGATGCCTTGACCAGAAACGCCAAATAAAAAGTTTTGGCAGCAATCAACACATTTAAAACAGATCTAGAAAATCAGATTGAGGAAGGAATTAAGCAAGATGAAAATTATCGGAAGTTACATGATAAAGTTGCTGAAAATTTATCTGAAAATTTAATAACGGATTACAACATTAATGAAAAAGGTTTAATGACTTATAAAAACATAATTTATGTACCTAATGTGTCAATAGTTAAACTGTTGATTTTGGATGAAGTTCATAAAAGTCCTTATTCGGGACACCCTGGTTATCAGAAAATGATAACTATGCTAAGAAAGGATTACTTTTGGCCTAGCATGAAGAATGAGGTGGATGAATACATAGCTAGGTGTTTTGAATGTCAGACAATTAAGGCTGAGCATCAACACCCATCGGGCCTATTGCAGCCATTACCAATTCTGAAATGGAAGTGGGAAATTATAAGTATTGATTTTATAACTGGTTTACCTAAGAATCAGAAACAGAATGACTCAATAATGGTGGTTGTGGATAAACTTAGTAAATCTGCTCATTTTATTCCGGTTAAGACTACTTTTAAAGCTGCTAACATTGCAGATGTGTTTATGAAGCAAATCTTTCGCTTACATGGAATTCCAAAGGTAATTATTCCTGATCAAAATTCCAAGTTTGCTGGAAATTTCTGGACAACATTATTTAAAGGTCTAAATACTAAGTTGAATTTAAGCACTTCTTTTCATCCACAAACTTATGGGCACGCTGAAAGGGTTAATAATATTTTAGAAGACATGTTAAGAATGTATGTTAAAGATCAACCAACTAAATGGGAAGAGTATTTTCATTTAGCTGAATTTGCTTACAATAATCATTATCAAGCTTCTGCTAGACTTAGTCCATTTGAAATTTTATATGGAAGGAAATGTAGTACTCCTATTTCTTGGGATAATCTTGTTGACAAATTAATGTTAGGACCACATTTGTTAAGAGAGATGGAACTAACCATGAAATAGGTACAAGGCAATTTAAAAATTGCACAAGATAGACAAAAATGTTATGCAGATCTGAAACGAACTGAAAGAGAATTTCAGGTTGGAGATCATGTCTTTGTAAAGGTAAAACCCAAGAAAAGTTCTTTTAAGATTGGGATTTCTGCTAAACTAACACCAAGGTACTGTGGGCCCTTCGAAGTCCTATCAAGGATTGGACCAGTTGCATATCAGTTGGCTCTACCATCTAACTTAAGAATACATAATGTTTTTCACATTTTTGTTTTAAAGAAGTATGTGTACGATGTTACTCATGTGCCGAATTGGAATGATATACAAGTGGAGCCTGAAGGAGATTTTCAGGTGGAACCGAACTGTATCCTCGACAGGAGGGAAATTATGCTCTGGAATCGTAACATAGGGAAGGTAAAGGTGCAATGGAAGCACTTTATCCCTGATGAAGCTACCTGGGAATTGGAAAGTAAAATGCGGGTAGCATACCCAAATTTGTTCCAAGAAGGATCTGATGAAGAATAAGCAACATCGAGGACGATGTTGAACTTAAGTGGGGGTGTTTGTAACATACCCATTACTTGAAACATTTTATGTTTGAGAAAAACATTATCTTAACTTCTATTGTAAAGTTTTATATTTGGCCAAGTGGCCAAGGATGACTGTAATTGCACAATGTTATTATTTAAATAACATAAAATAGGAGACACTCACCCAAAGAGACTATTGAAAGATTGTTTACTAACCCACTAGGTGGAATGGAATCTGGGGTAGAAGGCAATGGACAAGTGGCAGCATCAGGAACTCAGTAACTAGTTGTTGTTATGGGACAACTCCCTTGAATTGTGGTCAAAGTTCCCTGAAAGATGGGACTGGAGCTTGAGGCTCATTTATTTGGAAACTGTACACTAAAAGACCTAGGCATCTTTTTAAGCCATCGAATTTGAGCAAAGGCTCACACTTTTTTTGACGAGAAAATTTACCTTGCGGTTCTGTTGTATGCACACAAGAGATTCGATGAGGGGAAGCTATGTTTTGAGTTGGATTGTAAGTCTGTTTCACTTCTGCTGAGTGAAGATTTTTTCTGCTAAGTGCAGAGGTTCATTTTGAGGTGTGTGAAAGTCTCCATTGATTGCTGGAAGTACAACCTGAGTGCCTTGCTTCTACACAGAGTCTTCTACCTAGTGGTTCAGTAAACAGGCTCGAGGGTTCAAAGGAGCAAGTGATATTGGCTGCTTCTTCTGGAGAAGATTGGGAGGAACAGGCCTCTTTGGGTTTTTGTCCACCCTATCTACATTATCAGGTTCTACTTGTTATTTCATTTCCTAGTAGTTATAATTAATTGTTTTCTATAACTGTTGATTTATGATTATTAGATGAATATTATTAGTATCATCATTCAAATGTAAATGATTGATTTTCTGAACTTTATATTATTCTGTAAATAATTGAAGAAGTTTTATGACAGAGATAGAGTAAATTGCTTCCCTGTATTTTTCCACACACTGTTTTTGTGCCGTACTCTAGTACAGGGAAGAGTGTTTAAAATAAATCTGAATATTGATGCACTGTAAGTATATTCGAATTAAAGATTGAATGCATGCACTGTCTGCAATTTCTTTCATTTAAATAAGTTTCTATTTTTCTGCTAAATAGTATCCACTCCATAAACAACATAAACAAGACAGAGTTCTGTAATATTTCTTAAGTAGTTTCATTTCACAACAGTAAATATATAAAAGATTTCTTTAGGGCTGAAAGACCTCGAACAAAGCTTTCATCCTTTTATAAAACATCATAAATAAACATAGGAAATTAATATAAAGGAACAACTTAGTTTTCAGTTTTCAATACAAATTATTTCAGTATCAAACTATTATTTTTTTACACAAGACCCTATTAAGGTCAAACATATAGCTCAAGTCTTCATTATAATTACTGTAAATCGAAAACCAAACATATTTTATCATACAATATTATTATATACAACTGTATATCAACTATCAATTGAAAACTAAACTTACGAATGACTCAGGCTTCAAAACCTTGTGCTATTTTCATCTTTTCCTTTTCATTCTATAAACCAGGAAGGAACAATTTAAAAACCAAGTTCGAAAACCTTTAGCGTGCAAATAAATCCTAAGTTCGTATTTGGCTTAGGGTAGAGTTTCGCAAACCCAGTTTTCCTTGTACAAACATGATCAAAACACAGAAAACATTCTCGATAGGGTTTCAAAACAAGGCTCACAGCCTTTGATAATAAAACATTTTGCAAAACTTTACATTACATTATTTCACCCACAGTGACAGGCGTTGCTACAAAACATAAATATTTTAGCAACCATTTATTCAAGCTTCAATCCCAGTCACTAGCTATTCTTTCAAATACTATTTTAACCTTTGTAAAACATCGATGAATGTTGTTTTGGTTACCAAATAGTCTATCAAAATAACACTGCCGAGAGCTTTCTTCTCTTTTAAAAACTTAAAGACTTCAGTTAATCAATACACAAACCGATAGCAATTATCCCTTTAAAAACGCAGTATCCCTAAAGTAAACAACACGAGGTCTAATGCCCAAAACACCAACTGTATTTTATAAACAAAGTCGGGCTTCTAAAACCCTACAAAGTTACCTTTACATTTCAATAAGTAACGAGGGTGAAACCCCTCGAGCAAAACTGTAACTCTTCATCCGTTATAAACACAATAAAACATTGAAGAGCCCACACAGAGGCAGGTCGAGGATTCTATCCTCCCTACTTTTGCCATACAGCTTAAAACAAGATTACAACACTAGTAAAACCAAGCTAAAAACAAAACCGATTATTCGGCTAAAACCAGACAAGGATCGACATTCTTGATAGGATGCACCTTCAGGTAATCACCGAGGCTTAGCAGTTTTCAAGAACCAGAGTTGTGTGAAGCTGTCCAAGAACCCAGTGTTTCATGATAGGTCGAAACACATAGAGATCAAATATCACTATATCAGGGATATGGTGCAGAGAGGAGCTGTGAAGCTCCTGTATGTTGCGACGGACGAGCAGATTGCAGATGTGCTGACGAAGCCACTAGCCAAGGTGAAGTTTGAGTACTTCAGAGAGAGGCTTGGCGTTCTCCAGATCGAGGACACTTCAAGGAAGTAGTGATGGACACATTTGCTGAAGCCATTCCAAGCATGCTGGAAGGAGGATCCTTCACATGGCTGTGGATGTAAGCGCTGGATGATGAGCATCAGGTTGATACTCTATGGCCGTGGATCAGGTTGTGCAGATGAGCATGTAATCCGGTGCCCTGAGAGATTTGCAGATGGTCTTTCGAGGTTTTGCCTATGGCATGTAATATCAGTGCCCTGGGACATCTGGCAAATGCTCTTTCGAGGTTTTGCTCTGGGAGGACATGTAATTCGGTGCCCTGGGAGATCTGCAGATAGTCTTTCGAGGTTTTTCCTATGGCATGTAATAGCGCCCTGGGATATCTGGCAGATGCTCTTGCGAGGTTTTGTCCTATGGCATGTAATAGCACCCTGGGAGATCCGATAGTTTGGGCTGTGTGCCCGTAATCAGTCCTAGGATGCTCTTGCGAGGTTTTGCCATGACCACATATAATAGCGCCCTGGGAGATCCTACAGGTCGGAGTTGTGTACCCGTAACATCCTGGGATGCTCTTTCGAGGTTTTATGGTGGGGTCACATGTAATAGTGCCCTGGGAGATCCTACAAGTTGGAGTTGTGTACCCGTAACATCCTGGGATGCTCTTTCGAGGTTTTGTGACGCATGTAATAAGTCCTGAGGATTCCACAGTATGGCCAGTGATGTTGAAGACCTGCAGGTGGTGGGCCTACATCCAGTATGAAAAAGGACTGGCTCTGTAGAACTTCCTATGACGAGTAGAGTCAGAGATTGGTTGAGATAGCAGCAGCAGTGACGATGCATCGATGACGATGATCCAGAGAAGAAGACTTGTCTAGCAGATCTGTGCTGAGAAATATCTTCCTAGTTAAGAGGGAGTGTTGATGTATATGTAACTTCGGAATGTATTTCACATATATGTATATTGTATTCCTATAGAGATGGTATTATTCCTCTATAAGGAAGTGTCGTCATTTATATTGTAAATGTCGTAACTTATTCTTGATGGGTTATTAGACCACCTTGTTGGGGTCGGCCCTGTATAAGTCATGTGGGTCAAAGGGTTATTAGACCACCCTATTGGGGTTCGGCCCAGTCAGCATTATGTTATGTGGTTAAGTTCGAGCCTACATGAGTTAGGTAAAAAGGAAAGTCAAGTCAAGTATAAATAGAGTGCGGGAGGCACTCTATTTACACACTCACTTCTCACACATGCACTCAAGGAGGAGTGGCACACTTATGGAGGAGGAGGATCTGCTGCTAGGTTATGTCTATCTCTTATGGTTGGTTGTATCATTGCTCTATCTATCTCTGAGGAAGTTATTGGGGTTTTTCACCTTTATGGTTTTCCCCAAGTAAATCTTTGTGTCTCTTTTGTGCTTGCATGATTGTCTCCATGATTGATATGCTGTAGATATGGTGTACATGTTGTTCTCTCAGTTAAGATCCTAGATCAGATTGAAGTAAATTCTGAAAATTTAACACTTGATAGGATGCACCTACAGGTAATCACCGAGGCTTAGTAGTTTTCAAGACCATCTTCCACCTTGTTTCAAACATAGGAAGCCAAGCCGAGGAGCACCTGCCATATAAACACATAGAGTTGTTAAAATATAGAATATGAAGTTCAAAACCTAATTTACATAGAGTTACAACATTATCAACTTTCGTGGAAGAGCAAGAAAGAAGTTACGACTTACATGCTAGAGTTAAAATTTGCTTCTGAATCGAACACTCCTGCATCCAACAATAACCAGAGCCAAACACACCACTAGCAAACTCAGAAAAGGAAAGACTCGGCTCGTGGAGATCACTGTGAATGAAATACAAGTCATAGGTTGAGGTGTCGAACCCTGGGGAGGTGCCCCCAAAACATTTATGCAAACCATAAGAACCCGCAGGCCTGTTGGCCTCTCCAACACCCCACTCCCAGCAAAATGAATGCTCAGGACTACGCCTTCTTTGAGGTAAGTCCAAAGATAGTTAGGGTTAGCATCACAACCTAGGAAACCATGTGAAGACCTGCCATGGGGATGCCATTAGACATTCCACCACTCACTCTTTTAATGCACTTTATTTTCCATAGCTACCACTTTACGTAAGCCTGCCATCGCAATCATGCAGCAATGTTAATGTTTTGATCTATTACATGGTTAAACCTTACAACTTTGATATGGTTTGGTCACGTATCAAATGTCCAACCTTTCTTTATCCACTATCTATTATATATAGTAGGATGTGGAGCCCTTTTAATCAAACCCTTGCATATAGTATAAATACCATAGAGCACGCATCAACAATATGACATAGCTAAGGTTACACTACTCTTAGGATTATAAAGATCCATTGTATAAATTAATTTAATAAATGGTAGATGCACATAGAGTATAGTTTGTAACTATCAGCACTTTCAACGTTGCCATATTAACACTAGTACATAGGTTTGTTCATATAGTGCATAACACCATATGTTTAGAAGTATAGTGTTAGCAAAAAATCTTAGGTTGTGATTCTTTTCATACATAATTGCATGGTATAGATCATAATTATAGAAGTTTAATGCCTTTAGCCTTGAAGGCCAAGCTAAATACTTTCTATTATGACTTAGTACAATACAAGTGTAATACAAATAACATAAATGCCGAGAATGGAATATAATTGTTAGGAAATCATATAAACAACTTTATATGGAATATAACAGAAGAACAAAACCGAATAGGTCTCACCCTAGAATATTTTTCAAGTTATTATATTTCTTTGTTTAAACATTGAAGGCTAACTAACATTAAATAGGACCTCCTTATACACTTCGGAAACAGTGTCGCTCTTACCTGCAATCTGCGACAGAAGTTCCAAATGTTTTAGCTAAGTAGCTAAGTAAGCCTCGGGATGTCCATAGGACCCCTTCATCATCAATAAGAAAAGTAAATAGTCAACACTTATAATGAATTCAGTATCAATTCAAATCTTAAAGTAACAACATCTACACAAGTAACCATTTTTTATCTAAGATGCATAAACATCGAACAGTATCATAATATAAACAAAAACACTTTTCACATACTTTGTAATACAACTTGCACACATAATCGACGTAACATGTTATTACATCGTGTCGTCTAGATCAACAAACAAACATTTATTATCCTTCTGCATAGTAAATATAGCACTTAATGCTACTCTGAAAATTTTTAAATTTTTGTGATTTTTGGAATGTTACCCTCGACACTTATAATAGACTATAGTATGTCAGCTCTTTTCTTTTCTATCGGACCAGTTAGACCATACGCACCTCGACCATGGGTCTCTTGACCGTCCCGTCGGTTTCCCTACGTTTTCTCTCTAGTCGTTGTCCCATCCGCATGTCGGTTATCTTCGACAACTTCACCCTTGGTTCCACTACTTTGGCCTTTCATGGAAACAATCTTCGCACCTCGACCATTCGTCCTTCCTCTGGTCGACGTGGTTCTTCTCTGTAGTTTCTCTTCTCCCTTCAGAGCTAACTGGTAGGATTCATTGACCACTCTGAACCTCGAGAAGCTCAACTCGTCATGTATAGCATACTTCAAGCCGTTCATATATCTCGCGACAGCTTCTTCTCCTTCGTCGGTTTGTCCTGAACGAATAGACAGTCGATAGAACTCTTTTGTGTACTCCTTAACGGTCATCTCTCTCTGTCAAAAGTTCTACAACTTTCGAAACAAGGAAATCACATAGTCGTTAGGAAATAAATTCTCCTTCAGCTTGGCAACCATCCTGTCCCAAGACGATCTGTTCCTTTCCTTTCTTGACTCTGTCAGCCTGTACATTGTCCCGCCACAATGAGGTGTGCCCCTTTAACCTCAGAAATGCAGTTTTAACCCTTTTACGATCCTCTATCTGTTCTATGTTGAAGTATTTCTCCATTTCTCTGAACCAGTCTATCAAGTCTTCTGGATCCATACTTCTTGAGTAGGTAGGTACATCCATCTTTGTCTTACCCCTCATCTCTGTCAGTATCTTGATGAATATATCTTATGGTTCTTCGTTGGCTGCTTCCCGGTATTCCACTTCTTTGACTTCCTCGTCGTTTTGGTCAAGTGCATCAGGAATGCATCCATGCCTTTGGCTCTCTTTGATCGCTGAGACCTCATTGGTCAAACTTCTCATTGTTCGCATGCACGCGTCGAACATTTCAAGATCAACTGTGACTGCTACGCCACACACTCTTCATCATACACCTCGGACATTAACGCATCTTTGATCCATTTCAACCGCATTTGAAATATTCCCTTGTCCAGTCGCAACCGGACTTTCACAACTTGTGCACAGCTCTACCCAACCGCAGCTGGAGTTGTCTACGCACTTGCAGGCTCTTTGGATTCAACTGCTCAATCGGATTCTGCTATGGGCTCTGATACCAACTGGCGCAAGGTAGTTCTGGTTGGACCCTCTTGCTTAACAATAACATGCAATAACACACAAGTGCTCACACAGATTGGATGTGAACTGAATTCCATAAGATGTCTTCTATTAAACTGAATCAAATTACAATGTTTAACTTCAAAGAAAATGAACTAGTCGTCCATATCTTGTTACAATGTACAGAACAAAACTATGTCCCTTAGTGTGTTTCTCGACTGTGTGCGATATTCCTCCCTCTCATGGCCTCTACTGAATGAAATTTATTGATGAGCAATGGATTGACGATCTCCCTGATCCTTCGATGATCGATCTGTCGATCTCTTCCTCTGTGCCTTCGCACTGCTCTTATATTTTTCTCTACTCTTCTCGAGGTCCACTCTGATACCCGAGACATCCTTCCTCTGTCCCTCGAATTTTCCCTGAACCTACAGACCTACAGTTTTCAGTGCCCCTGGATTTGCTGTACAACCTCCTCCTGTGGTGACATCTGGCGTGATCCCAACCACCTTCATAACTGCTCATAACTTCTTCAACAACCTCCAACGGCCAGGGAAATTTTTAAGGGTGAAATTTTTCCAATTGGCTATTTTTTAGGCATTTTTTCAAAAAGTAAATTCGCTATTTGGTCATTTTTAGTCTCTAATATCGCCTATATTTACATAAAATATGTTTTTTTATCATAATATTCACCAAAATTTACAAGTTTTAGGATTAAATTGTATGTTTCAAATTTAATATTCGCCTACCTATCTATATATATGTTTTTTCCAATCCGAGATAATCGCCTAGAATACTATACTTAAGTATACTATTAGAATCCTTAAAAAATACCCTGCCAACGACTGTTGCCTTGAGTCCTGCATCTTTGACTTTGCTACAGTAGTCGGTCCCATCACTGTCCTCGACCATACTGTACTTTGTCACCTTCAACCCTACTTGTCGTCTTTACTTAGCTTCTACGGCTGCCAGTTTGCCCCGCCCTCCACGCTTGGCTTTCACCGCAATCCGTAGGTGTCGTTGTTTGACAACATGTCGACCTTTGACGCCTCTGCTTATGTTCGTTGTCATCTGTCGACATCATACTTGTCGACTCTCGACCTTTCTCCTGCCCACCGCATATCGACAGCTTCCTACTCGACTTCTTAGCTTCGCCTGCCAACTCTTTCGCACCAGCGGTCGTCGGCAATCCCCTTGGTCGACTTCTCCTATTGATCAACTTCGATTGTTTCTCCTAGGCACCGATGCTCTTGCGTCAATATTATATACACATTAATAAAAGCATTTGAAATATCGAAATCTAAATACACATTGTATCAATTTGATATTAATACTTTTGGAATCAAAATTCACACATTTGGAAATGGAATTCACACCTTTGTATTTCAAAATTCAAACTTACATGGAAAAAAACATAGTTTTGGAATTGAAAATCACTTTTTTTTTGGTTTGAAAGTGATCCAAATACACACTTTTGAAAATTAATAATGCCACTTTCATAACCCAACAATTTTACACTTTAGAAATGACGATATTGACATTTTCATAGTTGTAATTCAAAGTATTTTAGTCTAGATTTTGCATCATTAGTCCCTATCTAATGAAATAGGGGTTATTTTTTAAGGATGCACTTTTATTGGAAGGGATTGAGATAGAGAAAGAAAGCTTTTTTCCTTGTAACGTTTATGATTTCCATCATGTAAGCAATTGTTGGTAAGATTGAACTAATAGAATGCCCATGTTTATCATTTTGGATAAATTGATGAGTGTTCCTTCACCATTGTCAATGAATAGAGAGCATGCACTAAAATTGCATAAGAATATGCTAGTAGAAGGCTTGGCCAAATCAACTTTTTCATGGAGAGAACAATGTAGAATTGGCAAGTTAAGAGGTATATTGTTAATAGAATACTTTGAAAGATTTTGAATTGTGTTATTATCAAGATGCATCATTTTCTCTCTCCTTAAAAAAAAAATTGTTATTCTTAGAGTCGATATATTCTTAATAAAACACTTTCAAATATTTTGGATTGTGTTCTTATCAAGATGCAGCATTACCTCGTCCCTCACAAAATAATTGGTACTCCTAAAGTCTTTTTTTCATGAATTTGGATTCTAAAAAAAGATGACATTTAAAGATGGTTTCATGAAGTTGGATTCTAAAAAAAATGCCATTTAAATATGTTTATAACACTTGCAGCCTATAAGCTCATTATTAACAATTAAATTAACCCATTTGGGTTATTTGTGTTTATACCCATGGCTCCAAGTTTTACAAGAGTTAGAGAAAATTAAAGGTATTCTTGTTAGTAATCTTTTTAGAGTTCTCTTCACCATTAGGGGAATTTTGAAGTAAAAATTGAGCCTCAAAACATAAAATGTACTATCAAAATCAACATTTAAAGAACCAATCACATTCTAGAGGATGACATCATCTACAATAGTTGAGTTGGCATTGGTTGAGTTAAAGATGTTTATTTGTCAAATTTTAAATAATGAATGAAAACTCATAGTTAACTATATCAATGTTGTAAGTAAAGTACTCAAGAGTACTCTTATTATTAATTTTTGAATATAATATAAATGTACTAAAATACCTTAAGTACCTAGAAAAAAAATACTCTTTATGTTTCAATATAAAATAAATAAATTGCAAATACCAAAAAAATGAATGCGGTATTCAAAATCAAAACTATAAAATTACTTTTCAATATATAATATATATCTTTAAATAATAAATTATTAATACTAAAAAAATTAAAAATTTCTATTCAAAATCACATAAATAATTTATATTTTATAATATATAATTTTAAAACTTTATTTAAATAAATTATAATATATAGATAAATTTTCAATATAATGATAATGTATAATTTATAATAATTTACAATGTATTGATGAAGTTTTAAAACCTTATGTAAAAATACATACTATTCAACTAAAATCAAAATATGTATATAATATATAATTTAAAATTCTTTTAAACTTTAAAAATCTTATTGAATACGTACCATTCTACCTTAATGTTTGACATAATTGATAGGATATTTAAACTTTTAAAACCTTTGGGATTTAAACTTTTTAAACCTTATGTTATGGAAACGAGATTCTTATGAAGACGTAATCCATGAATATATTATTTTATTTTAGTATATGATATATAATTTTAAATCCATAAATATGTGATATATGTGGAATAATTACTATTTATATAATATATAATTTTAAATTTAAGAATATTAATATAAATGAGATAAATTTTATGGGATACAAGATAATAATAAAAAGAAAAAGAAAAAAAGAAATTTGTAGAAGATATAAATTAAAACAAATAAAAAATAATTGTGTTGATTATTAAATAAATACATAAAATAAATACTTGGTTAGCTAAATTATAGAGATGTAATATCAATATAGATATATAAGTTAATTAAGTTTATAGATTTAAATAACATAAATATTTATGTCAATAGATTATTAGTATTTAAATAATGTTAATATTTATATAAAAAAATTATTAAGTTTTAGTTTTAATAAATTTAATTTAGATTTATATAATAGTTAATCAACATATTTTATAAATATTGAAAATATAAGTTGGTTTTATATCATTATATGCCTGAATTTTATTTTTAATGAATATAAGTTAAATTTATAGAATTAATATATATTTAAAAAAATAACGATTATTCATATAAATTTAATTTATGTTTAAAATTCAAAATTCAAAATTATAAATGTTATTATAATCATATTTTGAATATTGAATAAGTTATATTTCAAAATTCAAAATAATATACTTTATTTTATTGTATGAGTTCATTACTTTTTATTTTTACTTTATGAGTACATTACTTTTTATTTTATAATTACATTACTTTTTACCTTATAAGTAGATTCATCATATTATATTCAAAAACAATTTATTATTTTTTTCTTTATGAATACATTATTTTTTTTACTTATGATTACATTATTGTTAGGAGGCCCATTTTAAACCTCAAAATTCCCCTAATAATTTGAATAAGAAATCTGAAAATTAAAGATATTTTTGATAACAATCTTTTTAGACTTCTCTTCCTATTTTTAGACTTCTCTTCCTATGTAAATAAAAAATCTTGTATATTTCAACATCTCCCAAGCCACACATAAATATCCAGGATTGATTAGCCCAAAACAGTGACTCCGTTAAAGATTATATTTATGAATAACATTATAGCACCATGACTAACAATGGGTAAACCTCACCTCCAAATGAAGGAATTGACGTCTCTTTATTTGCATAGCATAGGTTAAGTGCGTAAAAGATTAAAGATTGGAGAAAAGTAACCTGCACCTTGGGAGTCCGGAGGACTGTGGCTCATATTCAATGATTGATGTGTGAAGCCAGAAAAGACACATTGCCAACCCTCAAAAGAGCCTTGTTGGACTGCATGCTCTCCACACTGCACTTCCCTTCTGGGAACCTCACCAAAAAGAAACAGATTCCCATTCCTCAAAAGAGATTACTTGGAAGTTGGAACTTGGAATGTATGCTCTCCCACAGAGAGTAGAGTACTTCCTTAGATTTCGCCAAAAAGCAATCCGTTACTCTCTGGGCTTAGGGTTTAGGTTCAATATATTTGCTGTCATTCATGTACGAGACTCGAGCTGTCAGATGCTTTCAAAAGTGAGCCAGAGTTTTACTTGCTCGTTACGTGGGCTCATAGTCACCGCATCGCACAACCCACTGACATCGAAGCGTGGCTTCATACTTCACCGCACGACCCACTGACGTTAGTGTGCCCGCAAAAGACGACGTGGCCCTCCGAAGATTACACGCTCAAGGAGAAGTTCACGTAGTCGATATATTTATACGACTGTTGGGCAGCTCAATGTATACCCTGGTAATTGCCTGATCATTGAAGCCATGGTTTCGGCCAGAGTGCAGGCCGTCTCTCTAAGTGGTTTCAAATCGATTCCGTCCGAGTTCGTTCGGCCTGTTTACGAGAGGCCCACTCTCGAAACTTTTCACGAGTTCGAGATACCACTCATAGATTTGTCTTCTTTGCAAGTGGATGAACTTCGTGAGAATACACTCCGAGAAATTGGAAGAGCCAGCCAAGAATGGGGAATCTTCCAGGTTGTCAACCATGGAATATCTGACGCCCTCGTTCAACGCCTGCAGGCTGCGGGCAGAGAGTTCTTCGATCTCCCGCAAGAGGAAAAGGAGGCCCGTGCCAATCTCGAAGGTGTTACAGATGACCGTTTTGAGGGTTATGGCACTAAACTTAATTGCACCAGCGATGGCAGGCAGGGTTGGTCTGATTTCTATTTTCATATGTTGTGGCCTCCCTCTGTCACAGATTTCAACAAATGGCCCAAACACCCTTCCTTTTATAGGTATAGTATATACCACCCCTGATTTTGTTAGTAGCATTTAATTCTAGATTTTTGTTGATAGAGCTATAAATGGATGTATAATACAATGCATTTTGAAGTGCAGAGAGGTGACTGAGGAATATGGAAGAGGAATCTTGGGAGTGGTAGATAAGCTTCTGGCCGCGTTTTCAACAAATCTCGGCTTAGAAGAATCTACGATGAAAAACGCTCTGGGAGGTGAGAATTTGGAAATGGAGTTGAAGATAAACTATTACCCAAAATGCCCTCAACCGGAAATGGCGCTGGGAGTCCTACCTCATACGGATATGTCTGCTTTAACCGTGCTGAAGCCAAACAACGTGCCGGGACTTCAAATATTTAAGAACAGCGAGTGGGTGACTGCCAAACACGTACCCAACACGCTTATAATCCACATCGGCGATCAACTACAGGTAGCTATTTCGTTTATTCTATCCTACTTAGTCTAGTCACTAACTATTCTATATTAAGTGATGTTGTTTTTTTGCAGATGTTGTATTGTATAATAAGCAAGGTTTGTGTTGTGCAGACGTTGAGCAACGGCAGGTACAAGAGCGTATTGCACAGGACGTTGGTGAGCAAGGATCAAGTGAGAATGTCGTGGCCTGTCTTCTGTAATCCTCCTCTCGATTTGCTTGTCGGCCCACTCAAACAGCTCATTGATCAAAACAACCCCCCACTGTTCGATGCCGTGACCTTCAGAGAATTCAAGCAACGCAAGAAAAACAAGGCAAACAAGAAATCATTTTCCGGCGGCCGAAACTAAGACAAGTGGGCCGTGAATCTTAGAACCTAAAATTAAATATTTATCTCGACGTAGCACTACGTCGACATTAATAGTACACTTTGACGTGGCCAACTAATTAAAATGCCGTGTGTCAGCCGTTACTAAATATAGTGTCGACGTACGATGATTGGTTTTGTCGTTCTCGGAATTTGGGATCTTTGCAAAGTAGTTCAAATAGTCGCTTTTTTTATTATTCGTCTTTTGTTTCTCTCCGTTTGTCTGAAGTTCCTTTCGTTTACAGCTGCAATAAATTTGTCAATGTAAAGGTGCTTTCATTGAATTATTGAAAGATGTTATAAATATGTAAGTGTAAAGTCCCTACCCGCGACATGGGTTTACTCTGAGTGTTTATTCCTTTCTTTTCATTGCAAATATGAATATGGGTTTTACTATGGAAAATAACGGTAAAACTTAAATAGAAAAGAGCACATTACACTGGATAACCAAGGAGTACAAATTCAACCCCGTGGCTTCTATAAAACGCGAACTTTGGATAATAAAAGCAAGAAGAGAATAAAGATCCATCGTGAGGATGAAAAATAAAATTCCATAAAAAGAGAAAGAACTATGCTGCACTAACTAGTGAAATTACCATTTTTTAAGTCTCTTTCCCCTTAAAAAATTGTAATATAATGTTGGCAACCGCATTCTCAACCAATGTCTCTAACTTGTCAATGGTTTATGTTGAACACCTTGCAAAACAAAAGGTCCAAGCACATCTCAACCAATGTCTCTAACTTGTCAATGGTTTATGTTGAACACCTTGCAAAACAAAAAGTCCAAGCACATCTAGTCGTCATAAGCAATGTGAGTCCTCAAGGTGATAATAGAAATACCCTCTCATCTCAAAATAGGTAGGTAGAGCATATAAATCTTAAGATCCAAATGACTCTCATCTCAAAGTAGGTAGGTGAAGCATATAAATATAAAATGTTTCCCAATTTTAAAATCCAAATAAAACATTTAATAAAAATACCCTCTCATCTCAAAATCGGTAGGTGAAGCATATAAATATAAAATGTTTCTCAATCTTAAGATCCAAATAACATATATAAAAGATATGGCTCGCTTATGAACTATTGGAACTCTTAGATTGTTTTTTTCTTTACTACATACCTAAGAAGATGAATAATGTGGGGTTATGTTTGGCCACTCTCACTTACGAAAATGTACGACGTCTTCTTCAATTAAGTAGATTTGGAAGACTTCTTTAAAAAAACACTTCTTTAATTAAGTATATTTGGAAGAATTCTTTAGATCTATCTAAATAGACAAATATATTTCTCTTATGCTTTTACCTAACTCACTACGTAGGGAATTATATCATTTTGATAACTACGTAGATAATAAAGAGAATATACAACTCCTTAAGAGGCCATCACGATGTCACATACATGCACATCCTTTGAGGGGTGAGGGTTGGTGGTGGGCACGGGAAATTTTAAGCATCCATAATTTTCTTAAAGTGTAAAATCCTTCATTAACCTTATTAATGCTTAAATTTCAAACTATAAAATGTTGGGCAATATTTTTGTAAAAATATTCAAACTTATAATGATTTTATATAGTTTTTCTACAATTTTGGCAATGTTTAGAGTAAAATATTTGTATGCTCTAAATTTGGGTGAATCATTTTAGAAAATTTACCCATGGACTGTATTTTGCCCCTAAATGTTTCCTTGAACGTGGGGTGACAAGGGTGTGCTTGGTGTACATGCAAGACAACATGTACCACAGGTTCAATGACTCCATTAATTTAAGTAAAACCTAAACTAAAATAGTGATGAAACTTTGGGGAAAACAAGGGTGGAAGATAGCCATAAAACTTGTATATCTTATAACAAGAGGCTATTATTAATAAGGATTTAGTCATCAAGAGATAAAATGCTAGAAAAACCAAAGCATGTATGTTGTAGATATTTCTCCCTACGGATAGGTAGAAACTCTCTTAGGTTAAAGTAGACTCAATTGACTTTAAGCTAAGACAAAAAGATAACAAATGCTACCTTGAATTCCTAGATTCAAACAAATGCTTCAAGATTATACTGCTGAAAGAGATAGAAGAGATTTAATCTGACCTTTGATTTAGTCGCTTGTCCTAGTTGTTGCTCTGATCCTCAAGTCCTCGCGAATGAACCTGTTGGGATGAATCAAAGTACAAGCACATATAATCCTTCTAGCAACTTGAAATACATGTCAGAATCTAAACCTATAATAGAAACAAATCATGTAATTGAAACAACATCAACACACACAATTTGGGAAACATGACAAGTTATATTTTTATTGCAAACTTGAAGTTACTTACAATAGTTGCTTGATGTCCAAGCCAACTCCCAGCTCCAAGTGCTTTCTCCTCTAGCTATCTCCACAAAGATCTAAGACCATAGGTTTGATATCTCAAAGAGTCCTCCCCTTTGCTCATGGAAGGCCCTTCTCTTATAGTGTGTAGGAGGATTAACCAACAAGAGAGAAGAATGGATCTTAGGAGTGTTTAGTGGATCAGATCCACTAATTAGAGAAGGTGTTAGGATCGAATCATAGGTGCCAATCCCAAAAGAATCTCTCGAAAGTTAGGATCCCACAGTCCATGGCAAAAGGCTAAAAAGAGACTACCGCGCCCCTAAGCCTGAGCATAGGGCGGTAGTACCGCGCCCAAGGCAAGGAGCATAACGTGGTAGTATGGACTACCGCGCCCCTGAATATGTGCAGGGAGCGGTAGTGATGAAAGATAAGGTCTCAGTTAGGTTTCCAGATGACATGACAGGTTTATCTTTAGTGGTCAATCATTACTTTTCTCTTCTGGGTGTTTTTTAAGCAATAGGGGAAGTGTCGTCAAATGTTTTTATTGTGAAGATGCGACACTGTGAAATATTGACGTATAACAGATGCCCCCTAAAGTGTGAGGTCAGAAGAGACTGATTGCCGAAAGACTTTACAAATATTGTGTGGAGATAGCATCAAGGAGAGCAACAAGGAGCTAAAACAGAAACAAAGTGTCAGATATACTACCGAGGCAGGCATTCCCATGCTCGGAAACAATTAACTCAAAGCACAGCTATCAACCAATACATTGCAGATCCATGAGTACTGAGATGATACAGACTGTAAACAAATCATGGCTACTATGAACAAGTGTAGATCCACGAAATAAGAATGACATAGCCATGACCAATACATAAGTGGATCTATGCGACAATACAAAAGACACCTCCATCGCAACTTAGATGTAAAAAAGTGCGTCTAGGGTCTTCTATTCAATCGCAAATGATACGAATCTAGCCATGTGATTACAAGGTGTTGACGTCGAACAAGGTAGAAACCATCTGATTACCGGTCAATGATGTGAACCGTTAACAAATGCGAGGGAAATCACCAATAATGACAATGATCCCCAAGGTATCTGTAGTACATCTCAACAAAATGCGAATATATGAGTTGATGTCGAGCATTCGAGAGATCATTCGATCAGAGGTCAATGATGTAAACCTACTGTCGAACACGAGGAAACCTAGCATTGAGGCATGTAGGTACCAAGGTACTAATGGTTGATTTCTATGTCTGATTCCTGGATAGTGATTTGGTGTTGACAGGGATAGACTCGTCAAATGTGGGCCATGATGATTCCCACATCATTGACATGAAATCGGAACGAAAAATAGGATGGAACGATGAAACAATAGAACATGTATTGACACAGCGGAAATTTGACACAATGGATGACTCTGAACAATGCAACCCTTTGAACATATAACAGCATGAAGCAGGGCCTGGCAGCAGGGATTATTGATAGCAGAGGATAGACACCGAACGAGTATGCTTGTGGCCAGAGAGACGACTCGGGATGATGACCATAACTCAACAAGAATAAATAAATACCCAAAAGTAGACAAGGAATAGACACATGCCATGTTCAAAGGTAACGACTAACAAGCTCCCAACAAAATAAACTCGACTTGTTTCCCATTTTCCCCCGACATGATGGACGAGTACCTCTTTGTTGTTTTACGAGCTTGAAGAGGATAACAGATGCTCGGTATAGCTCATCTCATAGATGAGTCCGATCTCACATGTTTTACAAACCTGAGAAAGGAGGGGTTCGCCCCAAAGTGGGTCCTTCGATGTCAAATTTTAACGAGTCCAAGGAAGGAAAACTCGGTAGTTTTTCACATTTAGAGAGCCTGAAAAACTTAAAGAAGGCTCCAAAGTGTACTTTTTCGTAAATTTAGTCCCTCGATCCCGAAAAAGTGTAAAACAATTCCCGAGAGAACTCTCCCAGTCAAAATTTGACTGAGGTATACATTTCTCGTAAATAGTCTAGACGAGCCGAAAAAAGGGTAACCTATCACCGAATAGACAACCTTTCAAATACTTTTACAAGTGTGAAAGAGACAAGGTCACTTGGCAATATTTTCGAAACGAGAGAGTCTGAAAAGAGCTTAAAGAGAATTCCAAGGGTCTTTTTCATAATTTTTTAATCATTTCAGCCTGAAAAAAGAATAAAATAATACTGAAATGATACTTTCCTCATGGTTTTACGAGCACGAGTAAAGTCGACTAAGCTCAACACCGTTTTCTTGAGTTTTGACAAGCACGACACGAGTGTGAAAAGCGCTTGGAATCTTTTTCAAGTTTTAATCCAGAGCACAAAAAAGATAAAGTAGGCTCTAAATGAAGGTCAAATAAATAAATAAACGCCAGTGTGAACATCTCAAGGAGACCCTGTCAAACAAGGCTCATGGAACCAAATATTAGCAATGTGAAATGAGTTTTAACCTAACATGATAAAATAATGAGTAAAAATTAAATGTAAAAGTTATATAAGCAAGGAGTAAATATGGAAAGTTACCATTCCACCTTGTTCATTTGCTCAAAGAGGAAATTTCACCCATTGGAGGGAAAAACATCAAGAGTCCATATCTGGAGATCCATAGCACCGTATCAACATCCGTTTGCACCAGGTAAGAGATTTCAAGCTCCTCTTTCAATTCGTAGGTTAAAAAATTGATTTCAGTAGGAAAAAAACCAATTTTTAGGCAGGCCCTAAGGGGCTCTTTTTGCCGCTGCAACTACCGCGGGGTCACAGTGTCGTGAAACACGGTACTGTGCGGTACTACCGCACTGTAGGGTTAAACAGAGGGGCGGTAGTATGGACTACCGCGTGGTCAAATGTCTCCTAGACGCAACAGTGGCAAAATTTAAGGAAGAAAAAAGTGATTTTTCTCTCAATTTTTAACTGAGATCAAGTTATCAACTTGCTAATGAATGTTTCTTGGGACCTTTTGCAGGTGTTTGCATCTTGTTTGAAGCAAAATGGTCAGCTGGAAAGAAAGGGAGCATGAGGCTAATGATCTGTTGGCTGAAAATGACCAAGAGACTTTAACTGCATTGCGGGAATGTGGGTTATTGAAATTTTTCAAAACCAAAGGTATCTGCAAGCAAGCAAAACTTCTCACTCACATTATACAAATGTGGGACCCTGACATTCAAGCCTTTTGAGTTGGGGAGCATACCCTTGAGATTGAGCTCAAGGAAATTCATTTTCTTATGGTCTCTCAAAGAGAGGGGCCCGGGTGAACTTGATAGGGTTCAAGGCCTCAGAAGCGAGCACTAATGCCTTGATTGCTCACTACTGTCGTCAAGGTTCTGGGAAGAAGAGCGGGAAAGTGGTCATCAAGGACGTTGTGGAACTTCCACTGAAAAATTGTGTTGTTTACCATCACACGTGTGGCAGGTAGTACAAGTCCTCATCAGGCATCCTGTACGCAAATGAATCTTGTTGTGGAGTGTATGGCACCAACATTGTTCAACTGGTGCGAAGGGATGTTATCTAACCTCAAAGATGCCGTGACCAAGTGTAAAAACGGAGAGAACCACCAATTTAGGTATGGGAGCATTTTGGTCACCTTCTTCTTAGAGAGGGTGCCACTGTTGCATCCGCAGCTGACCATGCCCGTCCATCCACCCACTGAGCCACGGATGGGTCGATGGAGTGAGTATGCAGGACGGCTCGGGGGGCCACAACGTTTAGCCTTTGGCGAGGACTTCTTTTCATGGCTCGAGGAACAGATCGTGATGATCGAGGACTACCCCTATGCAGGGGTGGACTTCCGCAAGGATATAGACTTGGCACTACCTGAGGATGAGGATTGGGATAACTTAGGTATGAACTTCATTAATGTATTTTTTTTTTTGAATATATAATTTTTAATTGTTTTTTAGAATGTGTGAAAAAGACTTAATGTGTATGCATGTGTATGTTGCAGATCGAGGACCAAGAAGACCTACAGGCTATTCATCGTTACGCTGAGGCGGTATCGAGCACCAAGTTGTTTTGGAGGAGGAAGAAGAGGAAGAGGAAGCGGAAGAGACGAGAGGGGTCCAAGATATAGAGCGGAACCTACGGGGTTTGACCCTCGGAGTCCGTGCTATGAGGATGGATGATGTTCCTCTGCATCTTCAGTGGCATACCGTGGGTGTGCCTCGACGTATTGGCCTACTCCTCCATAGGGTGGCTAGAGCTATAGTTTGCTACCATCAGTAGCGCGAGGAATCTGAGGAGGATTGTGATAGATCTCCTAGATCTCCTTAGATAGTAGTATTTTAATTTTTTGCGGCATGTACACAATATGTAGGATTGAGAGCCAAATTTTTTGTATGGGATTGGATCCCAAATTTTGTCTTTTGGACACAAACTTTATGTATTCAGAAAAACACTTTTTATATGTGATGATATATACATATGGACCTACTCTTATGATTTAACTATTTACAATGACTTGCATGTTTATTTTATGATGTATTCTCCATGTGTGGGCAAGATACCAATCCAAAATGTAGTTAGCTAATGAGTCAACCACTTAATTGAATTCTCTTGGTATGTGTTGATATGAAATATAATTGAAAGATCGTTCCAAGAGGCGTACCCTTCTAAATAAGCGAAGTAAATAGGATCGTGGACAGTGTAGATATAGTTCAGATGGGACACCACGAGTTGGGAGTCTAGAAAGACTGACAAGGATTCAATTCCAAGGGAATCAACCTCGGTTAAGAGCCCAATGACTGCATGGTACTCTGCAATATTATTGGTTGCGGGGCCCAAGCAAGTGCCTCCTGAAGATATCAACTCGCCAGTGGGAGAATAAATTACCCATGCTGCGGAAGCGAGGTTCCGGGTGTGTCGACTCACACCATCGGCAAATCCATCGTAGGAAGTCATCTGCGCATAGAAGTACATGTCCAAGTAAATATGGATACATAAGATCCATGCATATATACATAAAAGAGAAATGAAAACAAACTAAGTACATTATGTACAAAAAGTGTCTCACGCAGGATGAACCTATGCGTAGAATCATTTTAGGTACAGCCCGTTGCGGGGTCGCACTAGCGGTGTGTCGTCACAGTCGACGAGTTCATAGGCTCCTTTCTCCAAAACACGTTTTACAACAAAGGGTCCATACCACATAGACTCTAGCTTTCCTTTTCCAAGTTTATCATGCATCTGGTCGTATGTGAGTACGAGGTCACCTTCGTTGAAAACCTGAGGTTGAATGGATTTGTCATACTGTGCTTTGACGCGCTTTTTATGGGCTTCATTGGCTAAAGCAGCGTCTCGACGGGTTTCATCTAGCTTAGCTAGGTATAGAAACCGTTCTTCATCGAAGGTAGTATTGGGAAGTAGCTCTATGGTTATTTTGAGTGACGGGATTTCACATTCAATTGGTAAGATGGCTTCCAGGCCATACACCAGTTGGAATGGTGTGAATCCGGTAGCACTTTTTACTGAGGTTCGGTATGCCCACAATGTCGAAAAAAGAGTTGAGTGCCAATTGGACTTATGGGTACCCACAATGCGCTGAATCATACGTTTCAGAACTTTGTTAATGGCTTCGACTTGGCCATTAGCCTGTGGGTAGTACAGGGTTGAGTTTTCATGACGAAAACCCAACTTGGCACTCAATTATTCGATCATATGGTTCCTGAAGTGGGAGCCATGATCGGTCACGATGGATTGTGGGACTCCAAACCTAGCTATGATGTGGTTGAATATGAACTGTGCTGCTGTTTTACTATCTTCAGCATAAGTAGGCATCGCTTCAGCCCATTTTGTGAAATAGTCCACAACTACTATGACATAGCTATGCCACCCGGCTGAAGTGGGCTTGTAGTGTGTGAAATCTATACCCCATTTGGAAAAGGGGCCGAGGGAAATGATAGGATGAAGTGGAGCAGGATGCGAGCGTGTCTTACTGTGAGAGAATTGACAAGGTGGACATTTCTTAATCGTATCAATGCAGTATTTGAAAATCGAGGGCCAGAAATATCCCGCTCGTAGTATCTTCTGGGCTGTAGCCATCCTAGACAGATGACCACCACATGCTCCAGCATGGCAGTCATTAAGAACATGTTCGGCCTCGTCTAAAGTCAAACAATGTCGAAGAATGGTATCAACACCACGACGGTTAAGGGTATCATTTATTATAAGGTAGTACTTGGCATGATGTCGGATACGTCGATGTTCATCGTGGTTGAGGTTGGGGCGAAAATGTTGGGTTTGGAGATATAGTAGAATATCCCCGTACCATGGGTCGGACATGCTAATGAGGAACAACGATTCATCGAGAAGAGAATCGATGGGCTCAAGTTGCTCAGTAGGACGGGGTGGATTACAAATCAACTTGGCAGAGACCAAAGATTTCTTGGATTTGGCTTTGGCAAATTCCAAGTCAAACTCTTGTAGGATGACAATCCAACGGGAATATTTTCCCCCAAGTACTTGACGTGTGAGGATATAGTACATTGGATTGAAATCCACTATGATAGTGGTCTGGCGGAGTAGAATGTAATGACGAAACCTATGGACAGCGAAGACTGTTGCCAAAGCCAGTTTTTCAATATGTGAGTATCGAGTTTCAGAGTCAAGAAGACTCTTGCTAAGATAATATACCACATGTTCTATGTCGTTGGTGTCTTGTTGGACTAACACCATGCCAATGGTGGAGATCGAAGCTGCGAGATATAGAATGTAATCCCGTGTGTAGTTGGGGGGTTGAATCACAGGATATTTAGTTAAGGCTGCCTTCAGATTATTAAAGGAGCATTGGGTTTCGTCGTCCCAAAAGAAGGGGGTGTTCTTCTTTAGAAGCCTCATATAGCCTTTTGTTATCTCGGCGAAATTGCAAATAAAACGGCGTAGAAAGTTTGCGTGCCCTTACAAACTTTGAAGTTCTGGTATGTTCGTGGGGGAAGGTAGGGCTAGAATAGCTTCTACCTTCGCGGGGTCTAATCATATACCGCTTTTGGAGATTATTAATCCCAAACGTTTTTCGGCTTCAACGCAAAAGACGCATTTGTGCGGATTCAAACGAATATTGTAGCGACGGCACCTAGAAAAGATGGCACCTAAGTGATCAGGATGATCTTCCCGAGTCTGAGAATGAGCAGGAAGGTCATCAAGATACGGTTCTACAATATGTTTGATATCGTGAAATGTGTACGACATCGCCCGTTGGAAAGTTGCCCCGACATTTTTCTGGCCGAAAGGTAGCTTTCGATATGCAAAGATTCCCCATGGGCAGATAAAGGCTGTTTTATGCTGGTCCGTTGGGAGTATCTCGATCTGATTATAGCTGAAAAAGCCATCCATAAATGAAAAGATGACACTCCAGGCGCAGTTATCGATGATCTGGTCGATGAACGGAGTTGGGTAGTTGTCCTTTTGACAAGCTTTGTTCAAGTCACGGTAATCGACACAGACTCTAATCGTACCCTATTTCTTGGCTACGGAAACGATATTAGATACCCATTCTGTTAGTGAGACAGGATAGATAAAACTAGCACGCAAAATTTTTTCGACTTTTACTTTGATAGTGGCTGCTTTACAGGGATGGACGGGTCGGATTTTCTGCTGAACAGGTCAAGCACCAGGAAAAGTTGGGATCTCGTGGACCATGATAGAAGGATCTATTCCTGGCATCTCTTCATAACTCCAAGCAAAAACGTCGTGGAATGTTTTGAAGAAGGCACCGTAGAAATCCATTTCGATGGGAGTGCATGTCTTGCCGATATGAATGTTTTCCACGACACCAGGCTTCACTGAAATGTCGATGGGAGTGGTCGCCATGAGATTGGCCAAGTTTCCTTCAGAAAATATTTCATCAAATGAAGTGGGAAACTCGATTTGAACCATTCCAAGTGAAGTGCTGGGTTTGGTATCTGGCTCAATCGCATGGATAGTGGGGAAAGAAGATCGATGATGGAAGTTTCCCCAGGGTGGTTCATCACTGCACATAACCTCCATAATTGATTCGTCAGTAGGAAAAATCAATGTGAGAGGATTGATGTGTGGTGGGGATGAACTAGCCTCAGACGAGAGTTGTGCCACTGTGTGATGTTATAGTACGATTGACCCAATCAGTGGCTGACTGGATCGCCTCATATGCTACGAGGTTCCCATTTAATGGCATGCATTTGGCATAGTTTTCAATCTCAGTCGGGCTCGGTATCACCCAAGAGTCATTGAATGGGGTGATACCTAATGATATCATGTTGACGGGATGTACGAGGGATCCGAGCTCCGGGAACACTCTGATAAGGGAGAAATCCTTCATAAGACCAATGCCAACATCTTGGAAATGGTGCCGAGGTTGATCCAATAATGGGATGGTGTTGGCAGAGTTCGAATGAGAGTCTAGGATACAGTAATCTATCTGATCTATGGTGACAATCTTCCCTTCATGAGGAAATTGTATGATTCGAAAGACAGTAGATGTTATGGTGGTCATGGCATAAAATCAGTTCTGACCAAGTAGAAGATTATAATCTAATGGCGCATCGATGACTTCGATGTGTATAGATACTATTTTTTCCCCCAGTTCAACACCGATTGCAGGAATGATTCCGTAGGGTTGAAAACCGTGTCCGTCAAATGCTCTGAGAGTAGTGGGAGAAGTCATGACTTCGAGTGATCCTAAGGCTCTCCAACAATTCAAAGACATAATCGATGTGGAAGCACCCTCATCTAAGACAGTGCGATGTATGCTATTTCTATGGATCTTTGTATGAACCTAGAAGGCTAACTGATGGGAAAGCTGAGGTTTAACATACTCCAAGTTAAACATGATGGTGTTTGAAGTATCCGGGTCTACTACCCCCAGTACTGAAAGTAAGGTTCTGCGCTGCGTAGGGCAGTGTTGAAGAACCATGAGAGTCGACATCGCACAAGGTGCTTGAGCTAGATCCTCAACAATGTTGTAATTTTGGGCATCTCGCGCATTAGGATTGAATGTCTCCTTTTGGATAGTGCCTTTGGGTGGGCAGAGCACTGTGTCTGTAAGTGGTCTCTCAATGTGGAGATGGCCGTTAGGGCGAGGTGTTAGAGAAGGATCTTCAACGGGAGACTTGTCTTGGGATGTCTCTGATAGTTTGTTTGAACTTGGGGGGTTTTCGTACGTCTTCGAACGAGTGGTTATATGAATCTCTTCATTACTCATCATCAAGATTTTGCGATTTACAGACGTCTCTCCGCGAGGTGGGCTGTTCAGGTTGCCCCCTTGTGGGGAGTCGTGGGCAACCATCTGCTATTGCTGTTGAGGGAAAGGGTCGGTTAATACTGCCGGGCGGGAGGATACTTTAACGGATTTATTGACTTTGTCTTTGTAGGGACAGTCACGTGTATAATGATCGTCTTGGAAAATGAGGCAGGGAAACTTAGCCTTCCGACGTGGTTTCGGGTTGTTATGGGTGGGTTGTGGCTTGGGATTCTCCTGCTGGTTAGATGTTTTCTTGGATTTTCCACGATTGTTCTTCTTCTTTCCTCTGGATGGTTATGACGTAGATTGAACTGCGTTCACCTTAGAGGAAACAGCAGGGGAAGTAGAAGATTTTGGAATAGCCTATGGTGGAGCGGAGGAAGTAGGAGCTTGCTGCCCCGTCGGTTTGATGGTAGGCTGGGCCTTGATTGAACTGACAATACCATCTATGGGGGGTTCAGTGGCAGGCTTAGTTGGATCAGTAGTAATGTGGGTGGCATGGGGAAGAAGCTCGTGTAAAGTGTTGGATTGGGTATATACCAAATCCATGTATTGAGCAGAAGATATGGCTTGTTCCTCCGTAACGGGCCTGCGCATAGCAATGTCCCTGGCTATTGGAGGAAAAAAAGACTTTGTGAACCAATCAGCGAGTAACTGGTCCGGAATGGGTGCCTTGATTAACCTACAGCGTCGACGCCATTCGTGGATATGGTCCGAGATGTGCGTAGAAGTGGTTTGACGCAACGAGGTTAACAGTTCTGTTCCAGTCTCATACCGGATGGGGACCTGGAAATGGGTCAGAAACTGCATAGCCAAGGTATTAAAATCATGAAAGGAGTGTTGTGGCAGCTCGATGTACCATTTTGTTGCCGTGCCGGTAAGCGTGCGCTGGAAGAGTCGTAGCCGAATGGAGTCGTCCATCAATGAGTTGGATGAACACCAGAGATGGAAGGTCATGACGTGGTTCTTGGGGTCTTCCTCGGGCTTGGCATAGAACTTAGGAATGTCCGATGGAAGTTTGGCTGGGATAGGTGGCCAGTGAGGTTCATGCCATATAGGATCATTAATGAGCCTCGACAAATCAGGTAAATCTAGAATGGCCAAGAAAGGAAGTTGACGGTTGGGATGTGGTTATGATTAGTAGCTGTATGGCGCAGGGATGCCTGAGGGGCCCTGCACAGCATATTGTTGCGTGTTGTACCCATACATATTTCCCGCAGGGTACTGCTGGAAGTTCTGGGGGTAGTAGGCCATCTGGTTAACCGGTTGTGTGTTGGAATTCATTGCCTGACTGGGAATCACAGTGGTAACCAGTTGTTGGATGTTCTGCTGAGTGGGGATGGTGGGTATTATACCCTGGGGTTGTTGTGTCCAAGGAATGTTTGCAGCTCCTTGTTGGGGAATGGTTCCCTGGGGTTGTTGGGTCCTAGGAATGTTACCACTACTTTCAGTAGGTGGAGGATTTCCTGTACCAGGGTCAGGGGGTGGCTCCAAGAATGGTGTCCATGGAATATGGGTTCCACCTTGATGAAGAGGTAGAGGTTGAAGAGATGGGTTCCATGGAGTTGTTGCAGTCGAAGGGTAGGGGAAGCCAGAATTCAAGTTGGGGGAAATTTGAGGTTTCCCCCCAGCTTGGTTCCAGTTTCCAAACAATGAGTACCCCTTGCTCTGTGGGATTTGAGATCCCCAAGAAGGAAGCATGCCTGACGAGGGATGTTGAAGATGAGACCCAGTTGGAATATCGGCATAAGGTTTTCCACTTCCAGGTGTGTTATACATACCAAACTGAGCATATGTTGCTGGTTGGGAGGGTTGTTGAATGGTTCCAGTGGGGGCGTTAACGAGTGGGAATCCTCCAAGTGAAGGGCCTTGTTGAGCCGGTGGGACAGATGGAGGTGTTGGTTGAATCGTCCCGCTTTGACTGGTACCGAGGGGTTGCCCTCCAGCAGGTGGATTGGATGGTCCTATGGGAGGAGGTTGGTGACTAAGAGCAGCGTTCCCAACAAAGGTTTGTCCTCCTATATGCTGGGTTGATGGCCTGCTAGGAGGGGGTTGGTTGTTGGGATTAGTGGTTCCAATAGTCGGTTGTCCACCTCCTGAAATGGTGTAGACAGTGGCCGAAGGTGAACCTACGGTCAGTATGGATGATCCAGCGGTATGACTTGATGTTCTTCCGACACTAGAAAGGTGAGATAGTGTCGATTGGCCAACGACGCCAAAGGTGTCAATTTGTGGAGGGGGTCTTCCATATGTTACAAGCGGGGACGGAGAAATTACTGGGTTATCCCTCATAGAATGTGCACCAAACATACTTGATGGTAGTAAATGTGGGGAATTTAACCGAGGGGTGTCGGGAGTTTCGTCCATAGAGTCTTAAACAGTAGGAGGACCATCGAGGACTGGGTCTGGGTTTGTATGCTGGAAAGCGTTTTCGGGGTCCGGAGGGAAATGAGGTATAGTGATATCTAAAGGTCTAGAACCATCTGCATAGGAGTGATGAAACTTTGTGCTAGACGGAACGTTGGGAGCCCGATAATCGGGACGACGGGTAGCAGGGGGATATCTAGAAGCCATCAAGAGCATTTGCTCTTTATCACGTTTAAACTGTGTCGATGCTAAAGGGGAGTTAGCTAGACTAACCATACTAGATTGGATTGAGGCCATGATCTTGTGTCCCGAAGGGAGATTGGGGAGGGATACAGTATGAGGTATGTTGCTGGAAGAACCGGTTTCCTATCAATGAACACTGGATGGCACAGTGATAGCAGGTGGAGGTTCCTCCTAAGAAGCGAGAAAGTCATAGTCAGGTTCAAAAGGTGTATCAAGAAAGTTGGGTTTCTTCGATAATTTCGACGTATCCACCTGGGACTATAATCAATTCAGATATATCTTGGTCGGATCCTTCGGTGGTGCCAACATATCCTTCCAGAACATCGTAGAAAGTATCTGGTGGAAAGGTAGTGCTGACACCGGGGAGGATGATGGCCTCCAGTCTAGTATCTTGGGTAGTGCTATTTCAGCCGCTGTAGTGTTATCCATTGTGATAGGTAGATTTGGAATAATAGTGGGTGAAGTGACAGTTGAAATCTCAGGTGTGTGATTGGTTGCAGAAATTGCAAAGGGTTCTGAGACCGTATTGTGAGTAATAGTTACAGGCGGAACTGAAGATGTAGTGCGGATCGACGGTGGAACGTTCCCGCGGCCAGGAGGGATGAGAATACGTGATGCAGATGGACCAGAGGTCCGTGGTGGTGGTGGTGGGCTTCATCCCTGTACTCTTTTTGATCTCCATGGTTTCGACATACTGGTAGGAATACAAATTCTGGGGGTAGTCTCGTAAAAAATAACTCAAAAACCCTAATGCAGCTGAGTGTGCAAAAGGGAAGCTAGAAAAAACAAGGCTATCAGGCCAAAAAGCAAGCTCTAAAAAATATACTGAGACCAGTGTTGCAGTAAGCGAGCTGAGAATAACAATGGCCAAAATGCCAACAAGCAATCACTAAAAGAAAAAATGACCCTCTATGAAGATGAGATAACAAGCAAAACCTCCTAACTAAGAGCTGGAGACCTCAACAAGTTGTATCCTTCGCAAGGTGATGAAATCCAAGTCGAACAATACAACGTGAGATACCAATAAGAGAAGGATGTCCCTCTACCGAAAGGGATCCTGGGTAAAAGAGCCCTAGTAGAAAAGTCACTAAGCTACCTCGTTCATGACACGTTGGAAAAGGTTTTCGGTGCTTCTTCCTTATCACCCTTGTATCACCAGTATGGTGGCCGGAGAATACAAGGAAGGCAATGATCGATGTTTCCTTAGGGATAAGTGGAGTGCGGCATTCCATAGAGTCCGTCCGGTTCTCGATCTCGCGGCGGTTTAACCCCTGAAACAACAAGAAGCCCCTCCACAAACTGGTGTATGACCGTGTCAACAAATACTAGAGGATTTTGGTACCCTAGAGGACAACGACTATGTCTTAGATGATAATGACAAGGGGGAATTATTTGGATGCCTATCCCCGGTGTCATACCTAACTAACAAATTCTTTTTCTCCTCAAGCGAGGTTATGGTGTGTTTAGTTAGGGGGTGTAAATTTTAGTGGTTCTATTACTCAATCGGGTAAATGGACATGAAACTTGGTGATGTTGTGACGACCCAAACCATGCAAATGAGAATGAATCAAAATGAGCCTTTTATTCGATGAAATCTAGCTACAGAAAAGAGAGAGTTCTTCGATCACCATGCATGAAATTTTCAAAAACAATGAAAAACCACATCAAAAACAAACTTTTGTTTTTCTTTTTCTAAGTAAGCCAAACTGAAATGAACACTACTTTCAAAGATAACTGATTTACAACTACAATGCTTCAAGATGAGAACTTATGTGGCAAATGCAATTAGATTATTCACTCCTAAACGTGCGAGAGAAGAACTAGATCTTTTCAATTTCAGGAAAGACAATGTTCTTAAAAGATGAATTCCAATATTGATTTTATAACATAAATGGACAAGATAACTTGTAAGAACAGTGTGGTCTTCAAAAATATTATAATCAAAGGAAAGAAAACAGTGACCAAAAACTTGATTATAATGAAAGGATCAAGATAATGAAAAAAGGTAGGGGGGAGATCTATGTGTAGATTATGCCACTAACTTAAAAAATTTAAACTCAAACCAACAATGTAAATAGACCAAAAGACTTGCAACTAGATGATGGTGACAGTAGAAGTATTCAAGCAGTAATTGGGGATGAGGTTGTAAATATGATGATAATGGCCAACCAAGAACCCAAGGTTGGGATTTGTCTACAAAGCTTACACAATCAAGTGGAAACACTGTGGCTAGGCAAGTTGCAGGATGTGTATGAGCAACAGGAAAACCAAAACAAGGAAGAGAAGGTATAAATAACCTATGAAAATCAAACAGTATAAGCAAAAACCAAGAAAAATGCAAACACTACAGTGTGGTCTCTACCAGCTAAGACGCGGTACTGGTACACTACCGCGCTCTAAGGAGTGTTAGGGGCACAGTAATACCACTCTGGAGGGAGTTATATGGGGGCAGTACTGCTGCAAAAGGGTGCAAAAAAGCACAAGTTTTGAGAAATTTTTTGAATTTTCCAGGGGTGTTGCAGGCCCAGAGGACTCACTGATCACAAAGGGAGAAAAGCTGTATAGAGAAGGGGTGAATAGAGGTCAAAGAGACCAAAATCCAGTACTGGTTTGAAAAGAAATACAAATCACAATCAAGGATGGCTGAAAGTGAAATGAATCAAACAAATGGGGTTCAAACCAGCAGAGTCGCCAGTTTTTGTTGTATATATTTCTCCCTATGGATAGGTAGAAACTCTCTTAGGTTAAAGTAGATTCGATTGACTTTAAATTAAGACAAAAAGATAACAAATACTACCTTGAATTCCTAGATTCAAACAAATGCTTCAAGATTATACTGCTGAAAGAGATAGAAGAGATTTAATCTGACCTTTGATTTAGTCGCTTGTCCTAGTTGTCCCTCCGATCCTCAAGTCCTCGCGAATGAACCTGTTGGGATGAATCAAAGTAAAAGCACATACAATCCTTCTAGAAACTTGAAATACATGTCAGAATCGAAACCTATAATAGAAACAAATCATGTAATTGAAACAACATCAACACACACAATTTGGGAAACAAGACAAGTTATATTTTTATTGCAAACTTGAAGTTACTTACAACAGTTGCTTGATGTCCAAGCCAACTCCCAGCTCCAAGTGCTTTCTCCTCTAGTTATCTCTACAAAGATCTAAGACCATAGGTTTGATATCTCAAAGAGTCCTCCCCTTTGCTCATGGAAGGCCCTTCTCTTATAGTGTGTAGGAGGATTAACCAACAAGAGAGAAGAATGGATCTTAGGAGTGTTTAGTGGATCAGGTCCACTAATCAGAGAAGGTGTTAGGATCGAATCATAGGTGTCAATCCCAAAAGAATCTCTCGAAAGTTAGGATCCCACAGTCCATGGCAAAAGGCTAAAAAGAGACTACCACGCCCCTAAGCCTAAGCATAGGGCGGTAGTATCGCGCCCAAGGCAAGGAGCATAACACGATAGTATGGACTACCGCGCCCTTGTATGTGTGCTGGGAGCGGTAGTGATGAAAGATAAGGTCTCAGTTAGGTTGCTATATGACATGACAGGTTTATCTTTAGTGGTCAATCATTACTTTTCTCTTCTGGGTGTTTTTTAAGCAATAGGGGAAGTGTCGTCAAATGTTTTTATTGTGAAGATGTGACACTATGAAATATTGAGGTATAACAATGTAGAACAATTGGAATGTCCATTTCCCTTGATTGAGTATAATCAACTCATGTGAATGGCCTACATTGGTCAAGTTCTTATCATATGAAGGCACTACCTTATCTAAGGAGGTTCACTATTGTCTATTTCCCTAAAAGTCCATAATATGAGTAAATAAGGGATTCGAGTAGAGCTCATGGTGAGAACATTGTGGGAATCTAGTTCATGGATTGAAATCTCCAATAGTGGAATATGGCGAGTCTTTCATCCATGTAAATCATTTGAAAGGGGATTTTTATAATATAGTGTACATAGTACGTCTTGGTTGTTCCTAATTGATAATGAGGGAGTCATCATGGGTGAATCATACCCACTTTAAAAGGATTTGATTTTGTTTCAAAATACCATGCAAAAATTCCTTAGCAAACTTATGTGATTACACCTCTAGGCCTTAAGTTAGCGGATTTAAATTGCCAATGTCTGTCCTCTTCAAATTGAGCATATATGAATTTTTCATTGACCAATGCAGGTGGAATTTTTCTTATTTCCTTTGACTACTTGAACCCAAGAATTTGGAATAGGTTCTACTTTAGTGGATAGGTATGTCTTCTCTTCTTTGTTGATTATTAGATTAATATGGAGAATAGAAAGTTCACCTAAATTGTTTAAGTTATTATTTAATGGATTCAAGCTATCAAGTGGTTTTACTTTTTAAAAGTTCACTTTCAAAGTTTTGATATGAGAGGATTGTTCATATATCTTTCTTTGTTGTTCAAGAATGAGGCTTTATATTGCTTGATCATAATTTTGGATAAAGAAAATATTTTCTTTCAAGATCCCAAATTGCTCTCCAATACTGCTAATCTATCAATGGAGGAGTTCTTCTTGCTTTTTCATAAATTCAAGTTGAAATCTCTTTGATTTTTTGGGTAAGTCATTTTGTAAACCAATTGATGTGCAAAGATACTAAGATTTATGCAAAGTTTAAGTGATTTCTCAATTCTAGTATGCATTACCTCTAAATTATGTGTTATTGATCAAGTAAATTAGCAACATTCATCATGGGCACACCTATCTTTGTGTTGCACTATTATTTTGGGCATTACCCATGTAGTGATACTCAAGAATGATTTAAAATATGAGAAATTTCCCATCTTTGCATTGAATTTTTTTTAAGGGAGTCTTGACCAAGATGGATCATGTCGATCATCATGGAGAGAGCTTTCCTAAGGACAAACAAAATAATTTAACTTCTTTATCTATGGCATGTCACCAAAACATGGAACAAAGTTGTTGTAAGAATGAAGAAAGCGAGTTGTCTTCTCTATTTGTGTGATATAACCCATGGAAGGCATATATGGGGGTAACTATATGTAAATGTGTATGTACTTGATATCAAGGATTAAGACCAAAAATAATTCAATTTGGATCATCATCAACGGTAGAAAGATAGTACAAATTTAAGGAAATCCTTTTACTTGATTTCATGACGTGTAAAACCTTTAACTACAAATATTTGAGGACAAAGATTTTTGAAGGAGGGTACTATGATCTAACACAAGGGGGGCATATATGAGAGTAAATGTATATGATATGACCTCAAGAAGAGCCTTATATGAGGGTAAATATATGAAAATGTATATGTAATATGGTCAACCTAATAATGGACCACATGTGTAATGAGTTAGAATATGTATATATAGAAGACATGTATTATTTATTGAATGAACATGTGAATTGGATATATGAATGTATTGGGGTATTTGGATGAGTTTCCCATATTCTTTAAGGATTTATTCTATAACTAATCTCTCTTATCTATCTTGTATTTGTGCTCGACATTTACATTTGTTATACATCGTGTGTACTCTGGTATATTATGCTATCTTAAGCATTTCAACCATAACATTGCAACAAATTAAATACCAAATTATTTAAAAATAGAATCATAATTTATGAATTATTCATAGACAAATTCATAATATTGAAATAGTCAAAGTCATGCATTTAAGCAAAATCAATGTTTTATCTTAAAATCCTAATGCTTACTTATTGTTTAAAATTTTACATTGCAATTTAAAATAGAAAATATTACTTTAGGTATAACTAAATGTAGATCTACCAATAAGGCTAGTATAAGAGAATATTCACCACTACTTAGGGGACTTTTTCATATTACAGTATTCCATTTGGACTAAAAATGTTGGAGCCACTTTTCAATGTGCCTTGTCCTATGTGTTCTGATATTTGGTTCACACATTTTGGCTTACCTAGATAACTTCATAGCTCATTCGAGTAAATGGTCAAAACACTTGGAATATATCTATATCATATTATTGTGGTATTGACAATAAAAATTGAAATAGATTATTATTAGCCTAGATCCATCTTAACTTTGCATCTCTTAAAATGATTTACAATATTGTGCTTATATATAGTGTGTGGATGAGAGTGATTAAAGCATGATTGAATGATTATTTGGTTATATTGTTTCCACCTACATGTATCCTTGAATTCTAGTTTGAAGCATTTTAACCACACACATTTTTTAAAGTTGAAATGCATGGAGCATTGAATTCAGTAATGTGGTGTTAAGCCATAAATGTGGGCACACTTCCCCCTATATTGTGGTGCATTACATTAATTGATGTCGTATTTGGTCCATTAGTTGTAATTGTCATTAGTATGGTTATATTAATTATGTCAACTTGGTCCAGTGAGTTGTAATTGTACCTCTTAATCTTCTATATATAGGAAGGAGATCTTTCCATTTGAGCATATTATCTTGTCGTGTCTTGTCTTGTGTACTTAGTACATTGTATAAGGGGCTTCCCCCCTTGAAGAGGATTTCTATTTATCTATTTTATTCATTAAAGGCATGGAGTGCTCTTTCTAGTCTATTTATGCTCTTTTTGGAAATTTGTTGCTTAGCATTTGGTATCAGAGCTTGGACACTTCCAAAACAAGTCATATTGGTATTTTCCCTATATATATATATATATATATATATATATTTTAAGGTTCCAGATAGTGAAACTTGGAACCCATCTAGAAAATAGGCTGAGATACCTCTGGTAAAAATTTTCGATCCTAAATCATTACAGGTTCGAAGGTATACCCTCGGGAAGTTAGGGTTTCTGAATAGCCCAAAAGCTAGTCTCAAACAGGTGTTCTAGGGAAAATTGTTATATATGGATCATGCGAGATCCAAATTGAGTGAGACCAGTTGCATAAGAAAGAAGAGGGAACGTAGTATATGTGGTATCATATTCAAAATTATATTCAAAAAATTGGAGATGTGGCAGGTCGTACACTCTTTCTATTCTGAAAATACCAAAATTAACAAGTGTTGGGAAATTTATCACTTTTTTTGGCACATCCAAATTAAACAAGAATTGCGGCATTGGAGAGAGAACATATCAAGCTACGAGAGGCCGATATTTAGAATCGGAGGGGATGAGAGTTTAGGGTTACTTCAGTTGAAAGGTCGGCTAGCAAATCAAGGTTGGAAAAAGGTACATCATTTTAAATTTGAATAAATTTTAGTAGAAGGATCTATTTAAGGTGAACCAAAGGTGTGATATCTATTCATACTATTCAAAACTCCACCAAATGGTAGTGGAAAAAATCACACTCCACTCAAACCACCAGAGGATTCTTCCTTGACCTACGATCAAAGTGAAGACATATCTTTTAGGGTGTCCAAGTTGGAAGATATGATGAAAGGGACTGTGAGAATGGTTGATTTAGTTAACTTGGAAAATAATATGGTTAGTAAAGAGGATGTCAAGGGGATGGCTATAAAATAGGATCTATAATATTTGAAGATACTACTAAATGATATAATACTTAGCCTTCCTACACAATCGTCTACTCAAGAAAAGGATAAGGAGGAAAAGGGGGACTTTTTCCAGTCATGTATTGAGAAAATTGAAAAAGAGTTAGAGAATAATAGGTTTGAGTCCCCAAAATCTAATTATCTACTCCATTGTCATGGGTTCAACTCAAGTACAAAGAACTAATTCATTCCCAAGATTGACATGAGAAATTGTGATGGAAATGATCCAATAACATGGATATTCTAGTTGGAGCAATTCTTTGATCTACACCAAGTGCCAACTTTGAAAAAGGTAACTATTGCATCATTATATTTAGAGCCTGATCAATTTGTATGGTACCAATGTATTTGTGACAATAAAAAAGGACTCTATTATCTCTTGGTCTATATTCATAGAAGAATTGATTGCACATTACAATGATATTAATAGCAACACTTTCTTTAGTCAGTTGATAAATCTCAAACATAAAGGTCTAGTTATAGATCACATCAAGCAATTTTAGAAGTTAAGTCTTAGAGTGGAGAATATTTCAGAAGATAATTTGTTGGATCTCTTTATGGACACTTTAAAGGATAATAGTCAACATGAAATACTTATCCTTGAACCTAAATAATTGTATAATGCTTTTAGTTTGGCAAGGAAAATTGAATGTAAAAATATGGCGATGACTTCTAGAAGGACCACCTCCAACACATATAGAGAGAATATTGTTCCTTCTTCTAACACACCTCAAAGGTTGACACCTCAACAAATGGATGAAAGAAGAGGAAAAGGTCTATAATTTAATTGTGACAAAAACTATAGTAAGGGACATAAGTGTGGCGAGAAGAAATTAGTCTACATAGATTGTGAAGAGGAAGAAGACAAAGAACAAGAACCTTCTTAAGCTAAAAAAATACAAGAGATTACTTCCAAAGATATTAATCCCACCATATCCTATCATGCATTGGATGGAATTAAGACTCCTCAAACTCTCAAGATCGAAGGATATCTCAAAAAGAAAAAGGTAACAGTGTTGATTGATTCTGGTAGTACTCATAATTTCATTCACCGTAAATTAGTCAAAGTTCTCAATTGCTTTGTATATCAAGCAGTAGAGTTTCAAGTAATGATTGAAAATGGAGGAGCTATCAATTGCTCAAGGAAATTCCATAATATCAATCTTACTATGGGGAATATGTATTGAATAGTCCAATGATTGTAATTACAATGGGTAGTGCTGATGTTTTCTTAGTAGTTCAATGGTTACAATCATTGGGAACCGTGGATTTTAATTTTTAGAAGATTTTCATGAATTTTTTATGGGAAGGAAAGGAATATGAATTAAATGGTATCACAGGGAAACCAAGCAAGGTGATAATCTCTAATGGTATGACAAAATTGTTGGAAAAGGGACATCAAGGTGTAATTGCATAATTTTGTTCATTAGATGTTCATACATCTAAGACTCCTATTTACCCAGATATCCAAAGGGTCATTAATAAGAATTCCAAGGTATTTGGAGATATTCCAAAAGGTATTCCACCTGTTCGAGATTTTGATCATGCTATTCACTTAATTACAAGAAGTGTTCCTCTTAACATCAGACCTTATAGATATCCCCGTGGCCAAAAGAGTGGAATTGAGTATATGGTTGAAGACAAAATACAATACAAGATGCTTTAAATGAAAAGGTATCCTTCATATATATAGGAGACAAATAGGTAAAATTACAACTAATGGACCCAAGCTGACATCAATAATATAATAATACTAATGACAGTTACCAGACTAATGGACCCAAGCCGAAATCAATAATATGACAATGCTAATGTAATGTGCCACAATATAGGGGGTAATGTGCCACCATTTAAGGCTTAACATGCCCCTCCCCTTCACACAAGTGTTGTCCTCAATGATTGGCTAGTTACGGAGGATTTTGTATGAAGGGTTAATATTTCCATGTTGAATCTTCTATTTGATAAGTTCTTCCACTTGATGAGGTACTTAATAATAACCTGATTTTGTAGTTGTTTGGTCTTTGTTTCAGTGATTTGTTTAGGTTCCAATATGAATTTTCCTTCTTCATCAAGCTTCAGCAAGATAGTTTGAATTGGGATCTTGTCTCCTATTACCTTCCTTAAGAAAGAAACATGGAAAACTAGGTGTACCCTTGAAGATGAAGGGAGCTCCAATTTGTAGGCCATACTGCCAATATTTTGCAAAAATTTATACGGACCGTAGTACTTGTGTGCTAATTTATTGTTCTTATTTATTTTCTTGAGGGACATCTATTTGTAAGGTTATAGCCTCAAAAATACCCAATCCCCTTCTTTAAAACTCCTTTCACTGTGATGTTGATATGATTGTTGTTTCATCCTATTTTTCATATAACCAAGTTGCCCTTAAATATATGGAGAGCTTCTTGCTGGTGCTCGAGGTGATCCTCCACAGCTTGAACTTTAGATTTTGACTTCAAGGGATATGTGATAGATGGAGGCTGGTACCCATAAAGTATCATAAATGAGGATTTTTGATGACTTATGGAAGGAAATATTGTACCACCATTCTTCCAAAGATAACCATTTCAACCACTGTGTTGGTTTATTAGATGCAAAGAAATGAAGATAGACTTCCAAGAATTTGTTCACTGTCTCATTTTCCCATCGGATTGAGGATGATAAGATGAACTGTAAACCAACCAGCTACCCAAACAAGAAAATAATTTAATCCAAAATTTTCTAGTGAAAAGTGGATCTCTATCACTTACAATAATCTTCGGGTTCCCATGTAGCTTTTGAACCATTTCCATGAATGTTGTGGCTACTGTACTTGTGTTAAAAGGGTGAGAGAGTCCACACAAGTGTGCATACTTTGTGAGTCTATCAACAAACACCATCATAACATTCTTCCCTTCTGACTTGGGTAGAACTGTGATAAAATCCATTGAGACATCATCCTAGTGTTGACAAGGTATGTCTAATGGTTGTAAAATACCTAGGGTCTGAACTGTTTCAACCTTATTTTGTTATCAAACCAAACATTATGTCACAAACCTTTGAACATAATATTTAAGAACTTCCCCAAAAACTTCCTTCTTGACCCTATGGAAAATGTTTAGGAATCCTAAGTGCCCTAATATAGGAGAGGTGTGTAATTCCAAAAGGGCCTTTTGTTTGAGTTGGGATTTCTTACATATATACAAGCAATACTTATATCATAGTGAATCATTTCTCCACACAAAAGTATATGATACACTGAGGTCCTTTTGTAGCTTTTGAATGATCATCCACACTAATAGATCATGCTTCCATCTTCCCTTGCTTCTACTATCCAATCAGGTTGTATAATAGAAATAGCACAAAGTAATCCCTCAACATCCTCATCTTTTCTTGAGAGGGAATCTACCACCATATTTTCTTTCCCCTTTTTATAGAATATATTTCAAAGTCATATCCCAATATCTTGGTTACCCATTTTTGTTGCTCTTCTGAGGATAGTCTTTGTTCCAAGAAGTACTTAAGGCTCATAATCTATTTTGACCTTGAAGTTGCTAAATAGTAGGTAAGGATGCCATTGCTTAAGTGAATATAGTATTTCCATCATCTGCTTCTCATAAATGGGTTTGTGTAAGTTCTTTCCCCTAATTGGCCTACTTTCAAAATCTAGGGGCCTTCCTAATTCTTGCATTATAACAACATCAATGCCATTTCTTGAGGAATCACATTTCACAATAAAATGTTTATGTGAGTTTGGTGTGGTCAATACAAGGGATTTGCACATTACCTTTTTAAGTTTTCAAAATATTGAGTTTCCTCTGGAGTCCAGGATAATGAATCCTTCTTCAATAATACTGTCATAGTTGCTACTATTCTTGCATAGTTCCGAACAAACTTGCGATAGTACCCTGTCAAACCTAAAATTCTCTAAGATTCTTCAAGGTTTTGGGAATTTTCCAGTCCATCATGGCTTTAATTTTGTTAGGATCTACCTTGACAACTTCATGAGATACAATATGACCCAAATAATCTACCTACTTTACCCCAAAGAAACATTTGGAAGGTTTTGCATATAGTTGTTGTTCCTTTAGTTGTTGTAGTACCTTGTCAAAATGTTGAACATGTTATTCCCAAGACTTGCTATAGATTATTATATCATCAAAAAGTACTAACATAAATTTTCTAAGGAAGGGATTTTAAATGGAATTCATCAAGCCTTGAAATGTGGAAGGTGCATTTGTAAGGCCAAAAAGCATGGCCAAAAATTCATAATGGCCTTCATGAGTTCTGAATGTTTTTTTTGGGATGTCTTCTTTCTTCATTCTAATCTGATGATACCCTGTACAAAGATCCAAATTTGTGAAGTAAACTGCTCCATTTAGTTCATCTAACAATTCATTAATCACAGGAATGGGAAACACATATTTAATCGTGAGCTTGTTGAGTTCTCTATAATATGGATACATACACCATGATCTCTCCTTCTTGTGTACCATTAACACTAGTGCAGAGTAAGAACTTTGGCCAGGCCTAATTATGCCAACCTCTAACATTTCTTCAACCATATAATCAATTTCACTCTTCTAGCCATAGGGATATCTATAAGGTCTGATGTTAGGAGGGACACTTCTTGGAATCAAGTGAATAACATGATCATAATATCAGGTAGGTGGAATATCTTCAAATACCTTGGAATTCTTATCGATGACCCTTTAGAGATATAGGGGAATAAGAGGCTTAGATGTTTCAACCTCTATTGAGCATAATTGTGCAATTACTCCCTGATGTCCATTTTTCAACAATTGTTTCATTCCATTACAGCTTATCACCTTGCTTGGTTTCCCTATGATGCCCCTTAATTCAAATTTTTTTTCCTTCCCAAGAAAATTTCATGAAAAGTTCTTGAAAATTAAAATTCGTTGTTCCCAATGATTGTAACCATTGGAACCCTAAGACAACATCAACACCATCCATTGGAATATAAATTATTGGACTATTCAATACATCTTCCCCCATATTAAGAGTGATCTTATGACATTTCCTTGATAAATTGATAGTTCCTCCATCTGCAATCATTACTTGAAACTCTGGTGTTGGATATATAAAATAATTGGGAGCATTGGCAAATTTACAGTGAATGAAATTATGAGTGATACCATAATCAATCAACACTATTACCTTTTTGTTTCTGATATATCCTTCAATATTGATAGTTTGAGGAGTGCTAATTCCAATCAATGCATGACAATATATGGTGGGAATGATCTTTTCGAGAGTAATCTCTTCTATTTTTTTATCTTGAGATGGTTCCTGTTCTTTTTATTCTTCTTCTTCACAATCTATTTAGAATAATTTATTCTCACTGCACTTGTGTCCCTTGCTATACTTTCCATCTCAATTAAAGCATAGACCTTTTGTTATTCTTTCATACAATTATTGAGGTGTCAACCTTGTAGGTTGAGGTGGGTTAGAGGAAGGAACATTAATCTCTCTATAGGTGTTAGAGGTGGTCCTTTTAGTATTCATCACCATATTTTTACTTTCAAGCTTGCCAACATGAAATGCTTCTCTAAGGATGTTGGTTTGAATAGATGTACCACATGTTGAATGTTATCTTTAAAGGTTCCAATAAAGAGATCCAACAATTTATCACATGGTATGTCATTCACTCTGAGACTCAACTTTTGAAATTGTCGAATGTGCTCGATTACTGAACCCTTTTGCCTTAGATTTATCAATTGGGTAAAGAAGTAATTTCTCTTAACATCATGATGATATGATATCATTTCTTCTGTAAAAATGGACCAAGATATAACATAGTTCTTTTTGCATTCACAAATCCATTGGTACCACACGAACTGTTGTGGTTCTAAATATAAATATGCAATAGTTATCTTTTGTAGATTTGGCACCTGGTGTATTTCAAAGAATTTCTCCTTTTGGAATATACACGTTATGGGGTTATGTACATCATACTTCGTCATGTCTATCTTGGGGAGTTGAATACCCTTTGGGGACCATCCCTAATTACTTCCATTATTAGAATCAAATCCTCTTGGAGTATGCTTATTAATGGAAGGTTGCTCAACATGGACAATATATCTACCTTCCTCAATTTCTTGGGACACATCATCACCTTTAGGGAGATTTTCCTCTAAATTTGGTATGAGCATTGTAATACTTTACATATTTTCCTCAATCTTATTATCCACATGTACCATAATATTATTCTCTAGATTAACTAAATAAATCATTCTCATAGTACCTTTAATTAAATATTCCAGTCTGGACACTTGAAAAGATAGGTCTTCACTTTCATCGAAATTCATGGATGAATCCTCTATTGGTTTGAGTGGAGTGGTGTGGCCTCTTCCACCACCTTTTGTTTCCATATGGAAAAATAGATATCTATGATTTTTATCACAACTTTGATATCAATACAAATAGATCCTTCTATTAGAAATTACTCAAATTTGAAATGGCGTACCTTTTTAAAACCCCGATTTGGGGACTGTTTTGTTGTCCAACCTTCCACCTAAAGGGACTCTAAAATTTCAGCTCCTATGAGTCTGAATTTTCAGCCTATGGTATCTTTATATGTCCTCTTTCCAATTTTGTAGGTTTTTTCGAATTCTGATGTGCCAAGAGGAAATGGCTAAAACTTTCCCACAATATGCTGATTTTGAATTTTTCCATGGAGCGAACTTGTACGACTTGCAACATGTCCAATTTTTCCAATATGAATTTGAAATTTATACAACCAATACTAATGTTCGTCTTCTATCATATGAAACAAGTATCATTCAATTTGGATCTCGCATGCTCCTGATATAACAGTTTTTCCAAGGACACCTTTTTTAGACTAGTTTTTTGGCTAGTAAAAAACCCTAACTTCCATGGAGTATATGCTAAAAAGTATAGCGAACTAATAGCTGAAATTTTTTCCATACTTACTTCGGTTTTTATATATGTCCCCTTCAATTTCCATGGTTTGAAACTTTGTAGAAAAAAATTTATATCGAAAATTCCTAGATGACTAGTTTTGGAAGTGTCCAAGCTCTAATACCAAATGTTATGCAACCAATTACACAAAAGAGCATAAATAGACAAGAGAGAGTAATCCATGCCTCAATAATGAAGAAACAAGATGAATATAAATCCTCTTCAAGGGGGAAACCTATTTATACAATTTATTGAATACATAAGACAAGACAAGATGCTTCAAATGAGAAGGTCTTCTTAATTTATATAGAAGACAAAGAGGTACAATTACAACTAATGGACCCAAGCTGACTTCAATAATATAATAATACTAATGACAATTACCACTAATGGACCCAAGACAACATCAATAATATGACATACTAATGTAATGTGCCACAATATAGGGGGTAATGTGCCACCATTTAGGGCTTAACGATCTCTTCAGTGTTTTACTCTCCAAGCTCCTTAGATTCCCCCAAATTAATGACATCCTTTTCTGATTCCCATTATCCCCAATTTTTGTAGTACATCACCACTACATTGGCATTAAATGTAGGAAAAGGGGATGGCATGTAAATTTTGATGATCCTTAACACTAAAAATTGAATCACAAAAGATATATAAAAAATGCTTCACACTTTATTAATATCAAAAGTTCCCTTAATGTAGAGCAACACCATACACTAATCCTGTTATGACCATACACTAATCCCGTTATGGAAGGAATACACACATGTTCACTTGTCTCTTAAGGTTTGGTGTCCTCTCAATGAGCTAAGCCCCAAATACAATATTCTTCCAAAAATATCATTTGAAATAATTCATCCTTACTTATATCTAACACGACAATCCCTAATCATAACAACCTCCTAACTACCTATTGGACCTTCTTCAATGAGGCCCCACTACATTTATTTAATATTAAATATCCACCTTACATTGAATGTCATCCATTATTTTTCTCTAATGGGACCTTCAACTCCCCACTACACCCCAATGGAGGATGCCAACACTCCACACTAGTTATAAAATCATTTCCCTCAATGTAAGTTGTGAGGAAGTACAACCATAAGCTAGGGTCCCATGGATGAGTGTTGACTGCAATGTTGGAGTAAGCTAGGGGATCAAAGTCCCATGCACAAGTGTTATCCACCATGATGAAGTATTCCAAGAATATCACTCGAGTCAAGAATCTCCACCATAAACATGGGTCCTATGTACGAGTGTTGATCACAATGTTGAATTAGCTTATATTTAATGTATAAGTACTAACTCCAATATTGAACTGATCCAAGGAACTCATCCATAAACTAGGTTCCCATGTGCAAGTTCACATGTTGACTCTTCATTGAAGATACTTGAGCTCAATACTTGGTAGAGAATGGTGCTCCCTAACAAAATCATATGGATCCTAATATAAATATGTAGCCATATCCAAAACATCATCCACAAAGTTTCAAAACGTAGGACGCGGATCTAGAAGGCACACTAATACCAGAGAATATGCATGTTGAAAACTAGTAGTCATAACCCTCTCTTGGATTCCTACAACAATGTTCTCTACATAAGGTGGAGTAGAGTCATCAAATAGAAGATGTAGGTATTTATTTTCCCAAAAATTACAATTGTCTATATACCAATCCTCACAATCATCCTCTAAATCATACCAAGCATATATTCCTTGGTTATACTCTTCATTGGTGAAAGGATAAATTTTGTCAATGACACATATAAATTTACAAAAATGTATTCATAATGTTATCCATCATATCTTTTACATACCTACCAATTATATTAATTAGATCCTACAAGATTCCATTATCTTCCTCCAATGTCATGTTCCTCATCATTGCAATTCTTCAATTTCATTAGGGTTTAAGGACAAAAATGTACAATGGTTGTAGAAGAGTGGATTTTATCAAAACCATAACATATAATATATCAAATCAAATCTCCAAAAACCCTCTATCCTGTGGATTTGGTATGCTTGCAATCTAAGCAACTCGTGAAACTATATCTACTCTAGAATCCTCACGACCATCACATAAAAGCCCTAAAATATATTATGTTAATTAATCAATGATATCTTCACTTTCCAAAATCCAATTTGGATGATTTGTTTTTTGAACTTGGGTTTTTTTCCATGAGGAACTTCGATTTGTAAGTGGTTTCTCCAAATTATGCTAAGAAAGCTACATGAGTTTATTTGAATTCCATGACCTTGTTTTTCTAATTGAAGACCTATAAAATAGAATATATTTTTTTCTCCTTTGCATCCCAAGAAATTTTTTTTATAGCAATTTGTATTATCATTAACCCCATAAATTGAAAAAACTGATATACCATAAATGCTCCACACTTTACTACTATCAAAACCCTTAAGGTAGGGAAGTACCTCATAATGATCCTTTTGTGGAAGGAATCCACTCCTATTCACTTGCCTCTTAAGGTTTGGAAACCTCTCCATGAGCTAAGATCCAAATACAATATTATTCCACACATACCATAAGGAGGAATCCATCCTTACTTATAGATAACAAGAGAATTCTAATCATGACAATCTATAACCAGTATCCTCATTCTTTATTCATAGAGTCATTTCATGATTTGCAGTACACTTGTAAGGAGGGTATAAGGTGAGTTTCTTGGTGGAATTTCCATGGGATATAGTCACGTCTCTAGACCTACAACCAATATAGGCATCAGTGGTGGCCAACCATGGTCTACCTATATTTAATGGATAGCCCCCAAGGTTGGACTTTCAAAGCTACAAAACCCTAAAGTCCATTGGGTGCTCCCAAGAGTCTACAAACATCATCACATTCTCTAATATTCCCTTAGTTTTAACAATAGATCAGTTGGTTGGCTGAAGAATTGTAGGAGTATGGTGTAGGTCAGATAATTTAATATTTTCCATGGCTGCTTTCATCATGACATTTATGGAAGCACCCAAATCAATCAAGGTATTTACAATGAGGATCTTGTTTATGTGTATATCAACTATGCGGATTCTTGTAGGATCGATGTACTTATTCATGAATAGCTTTCTGAGCATTAGATCAACTAGTTATCCAATTACCTAAACAATCTATGGGTCTCCCTTTTTCCAACCAAGCTTATTTAGGAAACGTTCTTTAAAATATTTGGAATAAATCAAGACATTGTAATTGCGTAAAACAATTTAATATTCACACATGCATTCCTTTGTTCTCTTAGGAAATTAAATTCATGTTGTGTAGGGGTTCTATCTAAACTTAACCTTGCATTCAACAGAGGAAGTTGTGAAACCTTCATTGATTATGGTTGTTCTGAAATTCTTGGGGAAGTGGGTTGTGGTGTTATGGAAGGATGATAAACATAATCATCTTCTATATGATTTTGATCTTCCTCATCATCAAGTTTTGAAATAATGAGAGGAGTTTTATTATTAATGGTTTTCCCCAATCATAAGTGGATTTATTGGAAATCCACATGAGATGTTAGTTATGTTGGGTAATCTAGTAACTCAACGTTGTGAAAGTGAGATGAGATTCTTTATTTTTTGGGTTACCAGTGAGATGAGATGCAAGTTGAGTTCTTCGTGAGGGCTATTTGTAGACAACTATGATTGCTATTACTGAGGCAATTTTATTTGTTATTATAAGAATTATGACTATCAGGGAAATCGTGGAGCTAGTTGTTGTTGATTTCCAAATCAAGGACTTCACCAACCTTACTTCCATAGGTGGTTTTGGTTTAGTTGGGGTTCCCATAGCCACCAAGGAATGGAAGGATACCAAATTTGAGTGGGGTGCTATAAATTTTGTTGATTAGACAAAATGCATTATAAGTATAAGAAGGGTATTGATAAATACTTGGTGGTCCTATTTTCCATGGTCACTTTTGTGTAACAAAACATATTTGTTTAGTCTCCTCATTAGAATCCTAATAAATTGATTCATTTCACTTCTTATTAGCTTGCAATGTATCCAATTATGAGCTTAGGGAGTTGAGAATGTTAGTCTTGAAGTCCTCTAACAGGTTTCCAATCTCAACTCATGTGACTCCTCCCCCAAATTATTTTGTAATTCTAGCAATGATATCTCTAGGATCACTTCCATGATTCAAATTTAATTTTAAATAGTGTTTGCATAAATCACAATCACTAGAAAACTTTGACATTGAATCAAATTCATAAACCAAATTTTGAAATAAAGATTTTGTGTGGCTACGAATTTGGAATTGGGCTACAACATTCTCAAAAACTACAATGCATTAATTACTAAATAGCAATATCAATGCGAAATTAAAATGCATATATATACACGCATGCACGCAAAAACACATACAAAACGAGATAAGAAGAAAAAATGATCTACAACACATAAAAGAAATAACACATATTCTTGTTGGAGTGAGCCCTAAATCCCTATAACAGATTGTTTTGTTGGTTACAATAGACTAAATAACCCTAATTTAAACACTCATAGGATTCATGTTGATATCTAGAAGAATGGAAATTTATATTAAAGAAGAAATATGGAACATAGTCTTAATATATATACCATGAATTATTCAGCCTCCTCATAGAGGTATGAAGCTCTCCTTTTATATAGAGTTCTTGACCGATTTAATTATAAAGAATTTGTAATGAACATGCTATTAAAATAGAGTTACAAATTCAGATAGAAGAAAAAATATTGATTTGCGAGAATATAACCATAATTGGAAGGACTTGGAATTAGATATGATGATATTTGGTTGCAGAACCATTTTTATAAATAAGATTCGAGACTTGGTTATGCACAAATCAACAACAATTACTAGAAAGATATTCTCCCTTAATTTCCTTGTGTTTGAGTTCTTGCCTTGTCATTTTAACATTATGAGCTCCTGTAGCACTATGTAGCATGTTTATCTATAGCACACATATCTATATCAAAATTGGATCTACAACATATCCAACAAATTTTTCATTCCAAATATAAATACAAACTCACATGTCCCCTATTGTTATTATGAATTCAATGAAATACTAGGGAATGCAAGTAAAGAGTACCTTGAGACTAAGTTATAGTTTTAGAAATTAAAAAAAATAGAAGATTAAAAGAGAGGCAAAAGGTGTCATTAATAGTGAAAAGAAGATGGAAAAAATATGTTAAAATTAGGTTCCATCACTGTTGGGTCTAGGAAATGCCCTGTTTTGGCCATCCTTATTGCATCATTTTGCCCTGATTTCATCCTACTTTCATGACCTATATCCATGTCTTTCTCTAGATCAATCAATAATATTGACAGGTATAATTCGTTATTGCTTTATTTATTTTATGCCTAAGATTGTTAAAGATTATGGATCTTAGTCCTTGGTTTATGCTGATCTGTGTGATTTCATTTAGTCAAGGTCTAAAGCGCAGGTGTATCAGCCAAGTGGCACCATTTGTTACTCTCCAAAGAACCAGCTCCTCATACTCCAAGGAACAATGTATCGTCCATGTGAGCTATAACAGATCCTCTCTGTAACAGATTCTACTGAAACAGAACCTAGCTGCGATAGACAGGTTGCATTCCAGTCGTTGAGTCTGTTGATCCATTAATTATCAGGGAAACAACATCCTTCACGATTAACAGCCTTGTTTAATACGACTGTATTAGTTAGCTGTAACTCCGCAGCATGAAGATCATAGATCTTCATTGCTATAGGATTATAATGGATCTGAAACTGTATTTTCCTTGTATAAATTCCAGAAGGCTCTTGTAGCCTGCTGTTGGACAATTAACATTTTACAGAAGCTGTAACAGAGCACTGATACTGTCAATTTCCATCATTAATATGAGAGCAGAGTTCTTCATTGATGTGTCTTAATTTGTTGTGATTCTCGGCGTCTCTGTTAGAAGGCCAGGGCCCGCCTTCTCACAGAGATAGTCAGTTTAGGTAGGTAGAGTAGTTTAGTTTTACTTATGTTGTGTGGTGTAGAATTATTGCAGATGTTAGTGGTAGCTGCAACAGAGAATTAACTTTCCTTTTGTTAGTTCATAATTGCATCTTGAATAGCTGTAGCATATTGGTGTGACAGTTGACTATGTAGGATAATTCATTTAATGCATGTGTGTTTGAATCAGCTGTAACAGCCAAGCTCAATTCCAATATCTTTCAATTGTTTATGCTTTCTAGGATTTCCAGTAATTATCAGTTAGAGTCCAAGCTTAGATTTTGGTTACTGTTGTATCTTCAATTGCTTTAAAGTAGGAAGATTAGAATTGAGTAACAATAGCTGCTGGATGGATCATTTTGGTAAAGATCAATTATTGGTAGTTTGATAATTATAGGATTTAACTTCTTGCAAAAGCAATTTGGTTTATTTCTATTCTCAATTTTATAACTGCTGGGTGATTTTTGTAGGAAGGTAGTTTCAATCAAATCCTTAGATGTGTGAATTAGCTTAGTTTGCTTTCTGGAGTGAGTTTGGCTGGATAGATTGGTAGGATCATTATCTACATTTAGTAAATCAACTGCTTGACATGTTTATGCATAGATTATGCTCATTACCATTGAAACAAAAGACCTCCCTGGGTTTGACAATTTATATTGACCATCCTGTGTGTTAGCTTTAATTAACTGACATATAGGGTGACCAACATTTTGGCGTCGTTGCTGGGGATGGTAATAGATAGACAGAGTTAGTAGTTGGTTTCATTTGATTTTATTTGATTTTATTTTAGTTCGATTATTTACAGCATGCATGAATACAAGAAAAACAAATCGGGAACCCCCTTTGAATACTAACATTGCAGGCGGAAGAGGTCGAGGTCGTAATGCAGGTCAGGGAAGACACACATACATTAATGAGATAATTGCTAGAGCTGATTCTTCCACTAGACCACTGTGGAACTCTACAGGCAGGGGAAATTCTGTTCCTCCCAATCTCGAACATTCAGCATCCACAGTGGAGAATACAACGGGACCTTCAACTCCTGTTGCAGAAACTAAACCTCCTGAAGATAAGGGAAGCGCTATAGGTACACCAGATAGAGAGGAGATCTATCATATCGACGGAACCAGAGTTACCAAAGAAGTGTGGTTGGAGACTCGCCAAATAGGAGAGGAAGAGAGAAGGCGAGAAGAAGAAAAGAGAAGAGAGGAAGAAGCTAAAGCAGAGGAAGAACGTATAAAGGAAGCTGTTGAATTTTGGACTAGAACCATGGCTGGTAGAGAATAGGAGGGCGAGAACGAACATGGGAATAACCGGGAGGAAGAAGGAGAAAATAATCAGCCTGGTAATACTATGGCTACATTAGAATTCCCTATCCTCTAGATACCTGGAGTAGCTCATATGAAGAATATCTCACCATCAGTTCTCCCAAATTTTCATGGTAAGTCCTTTGAGGATCCTGATGAGTTTCTTTTTGAGTTTGATATCCTCTGTCGCAGCTATGATTACACCTCTAGTGCTCAAAAGCTGAAGTTATTCCCAGCCACCTTGAAGGGAAATGCTCTGCGCTGGTTCATGAGTTTGGGTCGTGAGACCATTACTACTTGGGACCAAATGAAAAACACCTTCCTTTCTAAGTACCAAGAATATTGCAGAACTAGGGATAGAAAAGAGGAGTTGTTTAAAATGGTTCAAAAGGATGAAGAAAGTTTGGAGGACTTTGTGGAAATATTGTTGTACAATTTACAAAGATCTGGTCATGCTGAGATTGGCAAGGATGTGCTCAATATTATCTTACTAAGAGGAATTAGAGAAGATTTCCTTGATATGTTAAATCTGCTGGGAAAAGGGGATATCTCGAAAGAACCTTTTGAAAAGATTGTTGAATTATGTCGAAGGTACTCTAGGGGATCCTCTAGAACCAACAAACGAGACAAAGACCGAGACCAGGATGTCTGCACTAGGACTCAGAAGTCAACTAGTAGAGGAGCCACTCAAGCAGAAATAGGCAACTTACTAGAGAATTTTAAAACAGACATGATGAGTTCCATTTCCTCATAGTTAGATGTCATGAGAGCAAAGTAGAAGCAAGTGGTAGAAGATCTTACACTTGGTGTATTCTGCCCTAGATGTAGGAAAAAGCACCCACTGAAGGAATTCCCGTTGGACAAAGCAAAGGTATGTAGGATATGTGAACTCGAGCATGATACTAAGGAATGTACTTCCTTACCTAAGGTCAAAGCAGTCCTGCAGGAATATATTCCAAATGTGGAGCCAGCATACTTCATGGCACAATATAAACCATGGTAGCCTCGAAATCAAGGTATGAATCCAGACCTAGCATTTTTTCTGAATAATATGAATGGAATGAACAATATGCATAATATGAATACACAATTCCCTTCACATTATTCTAACAACCAGTGGCATCCATCTCAGAACCCAATGCAAAATCCTAATTCATGGACACCATGGTCACAACAGTCAAACCATCCTCCTTGGAATTCCAACTGGAGAAATTCTTACCAAGGAAATAACTTTCCCCATCACCAGACTCAGTATCAATAGTACCCTCCTCAACAGTATCAGCATCAGCAGTATCAGCACCAACAGTATCAGGAACCACAGCTCCCTTTCCAAAACAATGTTGCACCTATGAATGCACCACATCGACCACATCTACCTGCACAACATAACCCAAACCCAAACAATAAAGCAGTCGATCAATTTGAGACTGCCAACATGCCTGCGTATTCCATCACTCAGATTCCCTACAATGAGATACAATTACGATCAGGGAGGGTGGTGGAACTTATTATCACTGAGGATGTTTCATCCCCAGTGATTGAAACTAGAGTAAATCAGCATTATGAGAACATGGTTAATTCAACAAGCCCCATCATTGAGGATGCTGATACTCCTACTAAAACAGTAGCTGAAACTCAAAAAGTAACACACGATATCTCACAGCCTACACAGTTGAATAAAGAACCACCATACCCTGAATGATTAGTCCTGCAGAAAACAATGGAATAGCCCTGATTTGATCTCGTGGGAGAAATGAAAAATTTGTATGTTAAAATTCCACTATTACAGGCCCTTCATGATGTGCCCATTTATGCCAAGACTGTTAAAGATTTATGTGTCAAGAAACCAGGAAGAAGGCCCAAGGATCTCCCCACTGTCCATGTGTTGCGAAAGCTTTCAGAATTAATAATGGGGAAGGCCCCTGTGACAAAATAAGATGACCTTGGGAACCCGACTGTTACAGTTCACATAGGGAACACACAAATTCCAAATGTCTTGGTGGACTTAGGCGCAGCTATTAATGTTATGACCATAGAAACTGTGAAGAAATTGGGACTCACTAATCTTCGGCCAACCCCTGCCATTCTGGAACTTGCTGATAGATCAACGATCAAGCTTGAAGGGATCCTAGATGACCTCGTGATCTCAGTTGACTCATGGGAATACCCTGCGGATTTCTTGGTGTTACAGCCGAAATCCCAGTTGGGGGGGCACCCACTGATCCTGGGAAGACCATGGTTGACCACAGCAGATGCCTGTATCAGCTGTCGGTCAGGATCTATGACCATTTCAGACGGAACTGAGATCAAGAGCCTAACACTGTACCCTCCAACTCGATCAAGCACAGAAGCTGAGACTCCATTATGAGCAGATTTGGAGGAGGAAGAGGGTGTGCCACCATTACTAACCATAGGGAGAGCCTTAATGTTTAAAGATGAAACAGAGGATGATGCCATTAATAGTTTCATCAGTGAGCCCACGTCAGTCAATAAAAATATCTATCAGATCTTGGACAGTACTCTAGCTGCAATAGAACAAGAAAAGCTTACGGAAGAAACTCTAATCGGTGATGACGGTATAATTCCAGTACTTAAGAATTCGAAGAGTGTTCTAGTAGAAATTGGGCCAGGAAAAAAATTGAATATCAATCCTAATCTGGCACCTAGCGAGCTGGAACAACTAGTCACTCTGTTGAAACAGCGTAGGGGAGCTTTCGCTTGGGAGTACATAGATATGAAAGGAATTCCTTCTCATTTATGCACCCATCACATTTATATTAAGAGTGACTCCAGGCCTGTATGTCAACCACAATGAAGGATGAACCCGAACCTAAGAGACATAGTGAAAGAAGAAATCCAAAAACTTTTGGAAGCAGGATTCATATACCCAATTTCAGACAGTGAGTGGGTTTCTCCACTTGTGATTGTGCCAAAGAAGAATGGAAAATGGAGGGTCTGCGTGGATTACAGAGAATTGAACAAATCAATGTAGAAGGACAATTTCCCATTACCTTTCATCGATCATGTCCTTGATACCTTGTCTGGGAAAAATTATTTCTCCTTTCTCGATGGCTTTAGTGGCTATAACCAGATCCAGATTGCTCTAGAAGATCAGGACAAAACCACTTTCACCTGCCCTTGGGGAACTTTTTCCTACCGAGTAGTTCCTTTTGGGTTGTGCAATGCACCAGCTACATTTCAGAGAGCAGTGATTGGAATCTTTTCGGAAATGGTGAATGATTGCATGGAAATTTTTATGGATGACTTTAATCCATATGGTGACAGTTATGAAGAAGCACTGTAAAACATAGAAAAGGTTTTGAAACGCTGTGAACAAAGCCAGCTCTCTTTAAGCACTGAAAAGTTCCACATGGTGATGAATGAAGGCATAGTGTTGGGACACTTCATCTCTTCTAATGGTATCCAGGTAGATCCATCCAAAATCAAGGTAATTGAAAATATACCAACTCCTAGAACACAAAAGGATGTACGTAGCTTCTTGGGGCATGTTGGCTATTACATAAGGTTCATAGAATTTTTTTCCAAACTAGCTTCTCCTTTGTTCACCCTGTTGATGAAGGATGCACAGTTTGTCTGGAATGATGCATGCCAAACAACGTTTACTGAGTTAAAGAGAAGGATGTCTACAACACCCATCTTATGAGGGCCCAATTGGGATCTGCCTTTTCACATTTCTTCAGATGCTTCATATACTGCCATTGGAGCAGTTTTGGAACAGCAAGAAGGTAATGCTCCTTATGCCATTTACTACATTAGTAAAAATTTGTCTCCTACTGAACTAAATTATACTGTCACAGAAAAAGAATTTCTTGCCATTGTTTATGCCATCAACAAATTTAGACATTATATTACTGGATATTCTACTTTTGTGCACACTGATCATTCTGCTATCAATTATTTAATGAATAAACCGATCACGAATGCTAGAGTTACTAGATGGCTATTACTATTACAGGAATTTCATATCACAATTATTGATAGACCAGGAAAGGAAAATGTTGTTGCAGATTTTTTATCTCGACTTACTAACAGTGATGACAATTTACCAATCGAATATTCCTTCCCTGATGAACATTTGTTTGTAGTATCAGCTCATTCCCCATGGTATGCAGATATTGCTAACTTTTTGGCTACAGGTAAGCTTCCAGCACATCTGTCAAAGAGAGAAAAATGGAAGATCATACAACAGAGTGCTAGTTACTACTGGATTGATGGCCATCTTTTCTACACAGGGCTTGATTTAGAGATCAGAAGATGTGTTAGAGAAGATGAAATATTTAGCATTCTTAAAGCTTTCCATGATGAGCACCGTGGGGGACATTTTTCTGACAAAAGAACAGGTCATAAAGTTTTGAGAATGGGCTATTTCTGGCCTACATTATTCAGGGATGCGAAGAAGTATGTTCAGGCATGTGATAGCTGCCAAAGGATGGGCCAACCCAACATATTAGATGAGATTCCTTTGTAGCCACAGATTGTGGTTGAACCGTTTGATAGGTGGGCTCTACAATTTGTAGGGCCTATCAACCCTCCCTCAAAGCAGAAATTTCACATCTTGGTTTGCACAGATTACATGAACAATTGGTTAGAAGTTGTAGCCTTGGTTAAGGCCAATGATCAGGCTGTGATTGATTTCCTGTATGAAGAGATTTTTACTTGATTCGGAGTACCTAAGGAGATCATTATAGATGGTGGACCACAGTTTGTGTCTCACAAGATGGAATCACTATTACAAAAATTTCATATTCAACACAGAATAACCTCGCCATATCATCCACAGGCCAATGGCCAAGTGGAGAGCACAAACAAGGTTATCGAGGCTATTCTGACAAAAATAGTGAAGAGCCATCATAAAGATTGGGCTGAAAGGCTTCCAGATGCACTATGGGCCTATCGTACTACATGGCATAACACCACTGGTTTTTCCCCATATGAGTTAGTGTATGGTAAGAATGCTGTTTTTCCAATTGAATTTGAAATCAGAACCTTGAAAACAGCTATGGAAGCAAACCTTGATTTATCAAAGGCACAGAGGAACCGACTGAATCAGCTCAATGAATTGGATGAGAAGCACACAACTATAGTACATCATATAGCTTTAATCCAACAACAACGCTCTATGTGGCATGATCGATTTATAAAGAAGAAAGTATTCCAAGAGGGGGATTGGGCCATGTTGTATGATTCACGGTTTAAGAGGGACTTTAAAAGCAAATTGCGCACATGTTCGTTGGGACCCTATCATATAGATTGGGTATTTGATAATGGAACAGTCCGATTGATCACCATTGATGAAAACAAAGTACCATTATTTGAAAATGGTCATTAGCTGCGACTGCATCACAAGCTGATCTCAAGGGAAGCGTTCGTTTCGTAGCTTGCAGGTGATCCAGAGTATCAATTAATGCTAGGGCAGGGATCTTTCTCAAACCCCGTGAATTCCTAAAAGCTGCAATTTCCATTCATATTTTATACATAAATAATTGGTTTTTCTTTCATTCTGTATTTTATCTATTTTTATTTTTCGCACTTGATCAGTTTGTTTTGAAGAACTGTGTACAGGAACTAATTGGAAGAACAACAGTCTTGACTGGGCCAGACGATTGTAGATACCCCAGATTGTTTCTTGATTTAATAAATCTCTTTGAAAAAGATGGATGATTCGTAGTCCTCCACAGCTAGCTAAAATTTGCTTGTTACTTGATTCTGACATAGCTGTGACTCCTTACCTTGCCATTCTTCCTATATTTGTAGCTGTGACTCCACCTTTTTCCCTTTACTTCACTTTTCTGTGGCTGCGACTCCACCACATTTTCCCGTTCCTCCAAATGCAGTAGCTGCGACTTCGCTATTTCCGCTCACCTTTCTAAGTTTGGCAGCCGCTACTCCACTATTTCTGTTTCATTTTTACCCCTTTCCAGCAGCTACGACTCCGCTACCTTTGTCCATTCTGCTAAACCTAGCAGCTGCGACTCCGCTACCTTTGCCCATTCCGCTAAATCTAGCAATTGCAACTCCGCTATCCTTGATTATTTACTAAATCTAGCAGCTGCGACTCCGCTCTTTCCACTTCATTTTCGCTCCTTTCGTACCTGTGACTCCGCCATTTTCACTTATTTCGCTAAGTCTAGCAGCAATGACTCCACCAGTTTTTCTGCTCTCCGATTGATGGTGCCAATAATGATTTGATTAGGTGTCAATTTTACGCTCGCTCCACAGGATCCAATCATGGTTTGCCACGAAGGAAAATTTTGGGTGCCTTGAGTAGTTGTCAGCCCAGGTGGCAGTGGCCACATCACTTCAGCACATGTGCATTCATACCTGTGAGGATGATGGCTGGCTGTAATGATTGATCCATGGCTCAAACTCATAAACGCAAAGGTACGGATCGCATCATTTACATGATTTGGCAGAAAATCAAATACAGTAATAACGATTATGTACTATCGTAACCCTCGATTAACGAATCCATACGAATTAACCTCTAGGGATTATGTCAAGGTCATGGTTGTATTTATTTCCCATCACCTTACCCGATTTGCACCTGTTACTCCAATTCTTCCAACTTCATCATTTCAATGGAATGTTCATACTGGCGCAGACTTGCCTAAAACCTGATTTTTGAACCCCAACGACCCTTTGCATGTTCGTAAAACTTCAACTTCCACATCTAGACTGGAAATTGTTGTGTTTTTTCTGAACTTTGAGGAGGGATTAAAATGGGAAACCCAGTCCGACATGAGCCAGTAAATACAGAAGCTGTACGTGCCAATGCAAAAGTCCTTAATATTTTTACAGCAGCAGGTTGGATGGCATACTTTGAACGGTTGAACGGTTTCCACACAGAAACCACATTGCAATTTGCCCTCAACTTGACTGATACTCACTCCGAGGTCAGGGGACTACGTGTGGATGTTACAAAAGAAATCATAGCTGAGTTTATTGGCTTACCCCTAGTTGGGAAGAAGTTATTTGGACAGAAGGCACATAATGAAAATGCGGTGAGGGAATTTTTGGCAGTTGGAGAGCAGGTTATTCCAAAGCGCAGTGGGCTGGAACTGGCATCTTTACCACCACCCTGGAATCAAGTGGCAATATTTGTGAAAATATACATCTCTTGTGGAGGTAGGTACCAAATTGTTTCCTTCTCTGAACTTCCCTTATTGTCTCATTTACGCCATGGCAATTTGGTGAATATACCATTTTTTCTGCTTAAAGCCCTACAAACTATGGCTGGATCTGCAAGAGCCGCCCAACACCGAGTTTCCTCCCTTACTAATCATGGCCTAATTAAATTACTAGTCCTAAGAGCCATTGCAAATCATAATTTAACCTGGGAACAATTTATGGCTAGAGATAGGCCAATCATACAACCTGTATTAGAAATGGAGGGTGTTGGTGAAGATAGTGAGCACTGACGCTCCTCAAATCTAGTTGGAGGGGAGGTTGGAGAATTAGAAAACTAGACCAGTGACGAAGAGGAAGTAAACAAGGGAGAAGCAGTATCAACAAAAAACCTTGTTGCTGAGGAAATTGTGTTGGGAACCATGGAACAGGAGGCAGAAAAATCAGAAGCTGTAAACACAAAAGAAGATACTCAAATAAAAGAAGCTGAAACTGGAGCAGCTGTTGAAGTTGCGATAGTAGAAGCTGCAATTGCAGAAACAAGAATTCAGGAGGAAGGATATCAGACAGAAATGGTAGAAGAAGAGATTGTGGAAATTTTGGAGGTTGTGTCCTCTCCGGAGATAAGGGGTACCATTATTGAAGAAGAAAAGACCAAGGTAAAGACCCCTGTGTCAAAGAAACAAAGAGAAGGATTAGGAAATAGGGGTCAGACACCCACTGCAGCAAAGAAAATGAGAACTGGAATTGTCAAAGCACCAATAGTAGTAGGAAGCAAGGAACATCCAGTGGGAATGGTGAGAAAAATAAGGACTCGATCGGCTGTAGCAGCAACAGCAGAAGCAGTTGTGACAGCAGCAGCAGCAGAAGAAGCAGAGACAGTGGTTGCAATTGGGGGTAATATTGAAGCACCCTTAGCATAGACAACAGGAGCAGTCAGAGAGAAGAGGGAGTCACCTATGGTAGAGAAAGCACCTGTAACAGGGGTAGATATAGAGATTCCCATTTTGAACCCCAAGTCATCTGCTGCTATGCAGGAACCTTCCAAAGAAGAACGTCAAATCAAAAATCTCCTGCTTGAAAATGAATTATTAAAAGAGGAGGTGCAGATATTGCGAAATGAGCTGGAAAGATGGAAGGGAGTAGTTGGAAAACAAGCAGAGAAAAATTTGAACACATTAGCAAATGCTGCAAACTTATTAGAAAATCCATCTTTTGCATTTGAAAATGAGAAGTATGGGGAGACTGTTTGTCTAGAGTGTGGAGATATATTTTTTGCAGCAGGGCACAGAGTTGTTGTGTTGGGACTTGCATCACAAAAGCATGTACAGATAGAGGAGGTGGAAGAAGGAATGCCAAAAAACAAATTGATGGGGAAAGATGAGCCAAGAATTGAAGAGATCCCTGATTCGAATTTAGGAGATGAAACAATATAGTCCCAGCCATTAGGGGACACCGAGCTTCTTCAGGACCAGTCTCATTAGCCAGAGAAACTTGATATAACCCAGAAACAATCTTAGTAGTTCAAAAAATATTGAAGAACAAGGGACTGTTACACAAGAACTAGCACCATTGAAAATATTTAGTGAGGCTGCAACTCAGACAACAACATTTGATATCAAGGACCAAGAATAAAACACTGTTACACAAGAACCAGTGTTTCCAAAATCATTTTCTACAGTTGCAACACAAACTGAGATGGCTAAGGTTGAAATAGAGAAGGAGGATGATGTCACACAAGAACCATCAATCCTAAGAACATTGGTTGAGACTGTAACATAGACTGAGGGGGCTGAGGATGATATGGAAATAAAGGATGCTGTTACACAAGAACCAGCATCCCCAAAATCTATGGCTAAGACTGCACCATAGGCACAGACCACTGCCACTTCAATAGAGGATGCAACTGTTACAGTGCCAAACCAAAACAAGGAAGTCATTTATCTTGACTCTGATGATGAAAAGGAGGTACAAGACAGAAGATTTCAAAGGCTTGAAAAGAGGATTCTCTAGTTAAATCTCAAGTTGGATAAATGGCTCAAGTGGATTGATCAGTTCAAGACAGGTATGATCTCTCTCCAAGAACATAGGAATGTCATTAAGGGGATGAGAGAAAAGTGGGCTGAGGAGTTATTCTTCCAGAAACTCCGATGGGAGAAACTTCAAGAAAAATAGGAAGGGTTGAAGAAACTTAAGTCACTATAGCAAGAAAAAGACAAAATGTATACTCTTTCCTTAGAATTGTTGAGTTGCAGGGCTCCATCCCCCTCTTACCATGTCTTTATCCATGACCATACAATGTTATTTCAATTAAAGGCTCTTAAGGAAGGAAGATCATTTGATGTGGCTACAACTACTCATTTTTTGGAGACTTTTCTGAAGAGTGATTTTGAGGATCGGCATTTGTTATGCGAATTGTATTTACATGACAGGGCTTGTTATATTGACTTTCCATCTAATCCATTACCTTGTCTAGGAGATGTTCAGTTGAGGGCATTTGCCTATTTTGTCATTAACCATGTGAGATGGTGAGATGCTTTCCAAACCATCCTCAGGAATGAGGAAAATTCTACTCTCTTGATTAGGGGGCATCCTCAAGATCCAAAAGCATTCATGGAAAATCATGCTAAATCTCTGAGGGTTCCTTCAATTGCCCGATACTTTGAGAGCTTGCGAGATAAACTCCTTACCACATGTGTCCCAATGATTCTTAATATGTAGTAGGATGTTGTGGAAGGTAGTGAATACAGATGGATGTACTCTTCCTCATCTTTGAAGGAAATGGATCCATATGGATTTGAAAATTTCAAGCAAGCTTTGGCAAGGATTCCTAGATATGTGCAGTGTATGAAAAAGTGTGGGTCTCGGTGGATTGGCTTAAGATTCAAATTCCCGCTCATATGGCTGCCTGTGAGTCCTTATAGAAATAGCTATGCTTTGACATTAGAAGAAGAAGATTTGTGGTGGGAGCATTGGATATCCTGCTATGGGTTTGTGCCTCGAGGGGAGACACCAGAATTTTCCTATAATCTCACAAATCTCCACAGATTCAACTCAGACTTAGATTCGGACTAGGAGAGGTTGTTGCATGAGGAAATGCAATTGGATAGTTGGGGGGAGATGTTGGGTCTAGGAAATGCCCCTTTTTGGCCATCCTTATTACATCATTTTGCCCTGATTTCATCCTACTATCATGATCTATATCCATGTCTTTCTTCATATCAATCAATAATATTGACAGGTATAATGCATTATTGCTTTATTTATTTTATGCCTAATATTGTTAAAGATTATGGATCTTAGTCCTTGGTTTATGCTGATCTGTGTGATTTCATTTAGTCAAGGTCTAAAGTGCAGGTGTATCAGCCAAGTGGCACCAGCTGTTACTCTACAAAGCACTAGCTCCTCATACTCCAAGGAACAGTGTATCTTCCACGTGAGCTGTAATAGATCCTCACTGTAACAGATTCTACTGAAATAGAACCTAGCTGCGACAGTTGCATTCCAGTCGCTGAGTCTGTTGATCCATTAATTATCAGAGCAACAACATCCTTCATGATTAACAACCTTGTTTAATACGGTTGTATCAGTTAGCTGTAACTCCGCAGCATGAATATCATAGATATTCATTGCTGCACGATTACAGTGGATCTGAAACTGTATTTTCCTTGTATAAATTCCAGAAGGCTCTCGTAGCTTGGCGTTGGACAATTACCATTTTACACAAGCTATAACAGAGCACTGATACTGTCAATTTCCATCATTAATATGAGAGTAGAGTTCTTCATTGCTGTGTCTTAATTTGTTGTGATTCTTGGCGTCTCTGTTAGAAGGCCAGGGCCCGCCTTCTCATAGAGATAGACAATTTAAGTAGGTAGAGTATTTTAGTTTTACTTCTGCTGTGTGGTGTGGAATTATTGTAGATGTTAGTGGTAGCTGCAACAGAGAATTAGCTTTCCTTTTGGTAGTTCATAATTGCATCTTGAATAGCTGTAGCAGATTGGTGTGACAGTCGACTGTGTAGGATAATTCATTTAATGCATGTGTGTTTGAATCATCTGTAACAACCAAGCTCAATTCCAATATATTTCAGTTGTTTATGCTTTCTAGGATTTCGAGTAATTATCAGTTAGAGTCCAAGCTTAGATTCTGGTTGCTGTTGTATCTTCAATTGCTTTAAAGTAGGAATATTAGGATTGAAGTAGGCAGTTAGAGTCCATCCATCTTTTGCATTTGAAAATGAGAAGTATGGGGAGACTGTTTGTCCAAAGTGTGGAGATATATTTTTTGCAGTAAGACACAGAGTTGTTGTGTTGGGACTTGCATCACAAAAGCATGTACAAATAGAGGAGGTGGAAGAAGGAATGCCAGAAAACGAATTGATGGGGAAAGATGAGCCAAGAATTGAAGAGATCCCTAATTCGAATTTAGGAGATGAAACAGTACAGTCCCAGCCATTAGGGGACACCGATCTTCTTCAAGACCAGTCTCATCAGCCAGAGAAACTTGATATAACCCAGAAAAAATCTCAACAGTTCAAAAAAAATTGAAGAACAAGAGACTGTTACACAAGAACCAGGACCCTTGAAAATATTTAGTGAGGCTGCAACTCAGACAACAACATTTGATATCAAGGACCAAGAAGAAAACACTGTTACACAAGAACCAGTGTTTCCAAAATAATTTGCTACAGTTGCAACACAAATTGAGATGGTTGAGGTTGAAATAGAGAAGGAGGATGTTACCACACAAGAACCAACAATCCTAAGAACATTGGTTGAGACTGTAACACAGATTGAGGGGGCTGAGGATGACATGGAAATAAAGGGTGTTGTTACACAAGAACCAGCATCCCCAAAATCTATGGCTAAGACTGCACCATAGGCACAGACCACTGCCACTCCAATAGAGGATGCAACTGTTACAATACCAAACCAAAATAAGGAAGTCATTTATCTTGACTTTGATGATGAAAAGGAGGTAGAAGACAGAAGATTTCAAAGGCTGGAAAAGAGGATTCTCTGGTTAAATCTCGAGTTGGATAAATGGCTCAAGTGGATTGATCAATTCAAGACAGGTATGATCTCTCGCCAAGAACATAGGAATGCCATTAAGGGGTTGAGAGAAAAGTGGGCTGAGGAGTTATTCTTCTAGAAACTCCGATGGGAGAAACTTCAAGAAAAATTGGAAGGGTTGAAGAAACTTAAGTCCCTGCAGCAAGAAAAAGACAAAATGTATACTCTTTCCTTAGAATTGTTGAGTTGCAGGGCTCCATCCCTCTCTTACCCTGTCTTTGTCCATGAGCAGACAACGTTATTTCAATTAAAGGCTCTTAAGGAAGGAAGATCATTTGATGTGGCAACAACTACTTAGTTTTTGGAGACTTTTCTGAAGAGTGATTTTGAGGATCAGCATTTGTTATGTGAATTGTATTTACATGATAGGGCTTGTTATATTTACTTTCCATCTAATCCATTACCTTGTCTAGGAGATGTTCAGTTGAGGGCATTTGCCTCTTTTGTGTGGCTACGAATTTGGAATTGGCCTACAATATTCTCAAAAACTACAATGCATTAATTACTAAATAGCAATATCAATGCAAAAATAAAATGCATATATATACACACATGCACGCAAAAACACATACAAAACGAGATAAGAAGAAAAAAATATCTACAACACATAAAAGAAATAACACATATTCTTGTTGGAGTGAGCCCTAAATCCATAGAACAGAGTGTTTTGTTGGTTACAATAGACTAAATAACCCTAATTTAAACACTCATAGGATTCATGTTGATATCTAGAGGAATGGAAATTTATATTAAAGAAGAAATATGGAACATAGTCTTAATATATATACCATGAATTATTCAGCCTCCTCATAGAGGTATGAAGCTCTCCTTTTATATAGAGTTCTTGATTGATTTAATTATAAAGGATTTATAATGAACATGCTATTAAAATAGAGTTACAAATTCAGATAGAAGAAGAAATATTGATTTGCGAGAATATAACCATAATTGGAAGGACTTGGAATTAGATATGATGATATTTGGTTGCATAACCATTTTTATAAATAAGAGTCGAGACTTGGTTATGCACAAATCAACAACAATTACTAGAAAGATATGCTCCCTTAATTTCCTTGTGTTTGAGTTCTTGCCTTGTCATTTTAACATTGTGAGCTCTTGTAGCAATATGTAGCATGTTTATCTATAGCACACATATCTATATCAAAATTGGATCTACAACATATCCAACAAATTTTTCATTCCAAATATAAATACAAACTCACATGTCCCCTATTGTTATTATGAATTCAATGAAATACTAGGGAATGCAAGTAAAGAGTACCTTGAGACTAAGTTATAGTTCTAGAAATTAAAAAAAATAGAATATTAAAAGAGAGGCAAAAGGTGTCATTAATAGTGAAAAGAAGATGGAAAAAATATGTTAAAATTAGGTTCCATCACTTTCCTTCAAAAAATCTTGTGAATGTCATAATTTCATAAAGAGTGCAACACTTAGGGTGGGTATGGTTACCCAAATTGTCCATTATCCATAAAGACCAGATGGAACACCCCTTGGCCCAGGTTAGAGCCGATATTGTATTTTGAAAAAATTGATATGAAGTATGTACAGAGCGAGATATTATATTTTAATAAAAATACCAATTGGCTGTATGAGGACCGATACGCTGAAGAGGGGATCCAGATATTAACCAAGGGTTGTGAGGGGGTAAGGTGACTTAGCTACCTTGTTCCCTAAACCTTTGTTCTAAATCCTTATGATGAACCCAAAACCCATACCCTTAAGCCTTATCCTTAATGGGGGGATTAATTATTATTAATTATTAATTAATCGAATGAATTAATGACTAATCGTGATTAAGGATGGGGAGGCAACTTGTGCCTCTGGGACAGCCACGTGGGAACCCATAGGGGACACAAGGTTGCATCGGTGATCCAAGCGGACGTGGGGCATGCTGATGCTAAGCACGACCTAGGTGGTGGGATGCTAGTCTAGCAGAAAGGATTCCAGAGAAGCCACAGAAGAAAATGCACGTAGGGAGCATGGGGGGAAAGTGTTTGCGGGTGCAAGAGAATTGGGGAAAAATCCGAATGAGAAAGGAGAGGGGCAGTGAAGTGTATCACTGTGAGTGGAGTTCTGAGAGAGAGAGCCTGAGTGGTGAGGCTGGAGAATACATGCAGAACACAGAAGAAGAATGCACGCAGAGCACGAGGAGGTGTCTTCTAAGTGCAAGAGAAGTATCTACTGAGTAAAGAAAAACAGAAAGAGATTTCCTATGAGGAACCAGAACCGAAATGCAGAGAGAGAACCTGAACATTGTTATACTGAGATAACCTAAATTGACTATGAATGCCTTGGTCAAATTAACCAGTGAATTGGAAATGAAGCATTAGACCGCAGAGGGATTCCCAACACTAGCAGTGAAGTGAATCGTTGTGCATCTTGGGAAGGAACTTAGGTGGTTCAATTGAAGAATTGACAAGGAATTGGTTTCCCAATTGTTGTTTGATGAACCCTGAATATATCTTTTACCTCTGTTATTTCCACCTGAGACTCTGATAGTGAGTTGGGGAGAATTTGGTGAGATACCTCTAGTTAATGTCTGGATCTCGGCTCGGGGGTGAACTTGGGAGCTAGAATAGTACAGGCTGGAAAATTTATAAGGTTGGGTGGAGCATGGCTCACATGCATCTAGTCACCACACTCACGTGTATTTCATATAAGTATATGTGTATGAATTCTAATATTCATGTGTTTAATTATGCTTAATATGTTCAATTTGTGCAATGAATGTATAATTAAATGTAAGCCATGAATTGCTATGCTAAACCTGTTAGAAGGTTGCTTTACATTGTTTCCCTGGAGAGGTTGTTGTTGGTATGTAATTTGCAATGGAACCATGTTTCCTCTAAGATGGTTGATTTCGTAATTTCCCGTGGAATGCCTGAATTCCTATTCCTGAAGAAATTGAATTTGATATATATTATTTGCATTAGAGTTGTATTTCATGTTGAATGACTAGAATGGTATTTCTCTGTTGAAATAATTCATGGTATTTATGTGTTCAAATAATTGTCTATTTAGCTCTGTGTCTTTCAAATGTTTGTTTTTAAATTATCCTTACCCTACTATGGGATTTTTAGTTTTCACCGAGAATTAGGAAAAGATAGAATTAAACTTTGATATGTTTCTGGGTGTGGATGGCATGCTTCTGACTATTTGTGTTTGAATTATGTTTATGGGCCTAATAATGAGAATTATGAAGCTGTTAATTAGCTGCTCAAAAGGAAATTTTATTTTTATTTTTTACAGTTTGTAAATTGTGTGTATGTGTAACGAGGGTACGTTACAAATTGGTATCAGAGCACCGGTTGCATCTCTCGGGCCTCTGGAATTCAAATTATTTTCCTAAAGAGATATTCGAATATATGTTGTAATCAATTTTTAGACTAATAATCATTGAAAATTTTCAGATTGCTAGCATTATAAAGGAATATTTAGTCATTTGAATTGTAGACTATTAGTAAAGACATGCAATCAGAATTAAAGAAATGGAAGAGAATCCCAAATTCTCTAATTTTGTTGAAGAAATCGGCAATGAAGTACATGGAAATGCATCCATTGTTCACTTAAGTGGGACATGGACCTTGGATATTGTGCAAATCCTGAAGGAATTGCAGGCTCGAAACCAAAGAGTTTTGCAAAGCTTGAAACAACAGAACCAAATTAATCAACATTAATGCAGAATTTGGTTCAGCTACAAAATCGGATACATTAAGTGACTTCCAATGTGGGAAGAGGGAAAAATTCCTTAAACCCTATCTTGCCTTATATTTACATTTTCTGAATCTATGTGCAGAAATTAGAGCATAGAAATGTTAAAAGTGCAAGAGATCATGTAGATGAAATTAATATGCACTAAAGGGCACATTAATAGACACTACATAGTGCATGAGAATGTGTAGTGCATGTGTGTGAGATTGCATGTTCGTAAAATAGTGAGTTCTACATATGCAATAAGCCACTAATGATAATTGTTGTGATTGATAATCACCATTATTGTTGGTATTGGATATAGGATTAAAGACAATTGAAGCATGGCTGAAGATGTTGTTGATGATGTTTCCCATGAAAAAAAAATCTTACGAAGAAATGCTGGAGCAAGAAATCTGTGATCGAGAGGTCGGTGGAAGGACTGTGTAGTCCTTAGTAAGAAACCAACTGATCAGGTAACGATAGTGGGTTGATGGAAGCCTTGCAGGTAATGTTCATTGTGTTAATATTATTAAGTGTTGAGAAAGGATGGGTAAGAATCCTTTATTCATGTTTTAGTCATCATAAAATGCTATGCATATAATAGTGAATGCATTTGTGTGAATGACATTCCACATGGCATGTTATCACGTGACTGTTTAAGAATTTCAAATGCATTCATATGAAAGTAGATTATGCAATATGTATAATGGTTCTGGGTTGATAACCAAGCAAGTAAGGACTTATGGTCTTGGTGTGGTAATGCTTTAGTGCTACACAAAACACCCATTAATTCCCTATTGGTGTTAAATTAGGATGAAACCTCTTGCCAATGACCATGGAGTGAGCAAACTCAGGATGTGTTGTTGAATTGGGAAAGAGGGCATCAAATAGACAACCAAATAATTGGGGAAGATGACTAGGCATGGTGTTGTAGCATTGGCCAGAATTTCCAACTCACCATTGTAGGAAACCTATGTAGGCACATGGATGTTCATGATCAATGTCGTAGTGCGTTGGGTGCATTTAGTAAATGTACATTAAAAAGATCTTGCAAATCTTTTGATTAAGCATTGCGTAAACACATATAAAATTTTGTGTAAAAGTTGTGAATGTGCATGCATGTGGTGGTTGCACATGTTGTGATGAATTGCATGAATGTAGATAAATATGTTTAGGCATATAGCTGATGAGGTTGTAGGATTAGCTTAAAGAGTTTTGTTTAGGCATGGATATGTGTATAATTCATGCGTGTAAAATATGTTGAACATGTGTATGATATTGATATATGATATGTTGAACATGTGTTGATGAATGCAATCTGTTGAACATGTGTATGATATTGATATATGATGACTGCATATGTATTAAAGATGGACCATGGATAATGAGGTTGTTAATATATTGTGTGTTAGGGAAGATATTGATCATATTACTAAAGAGGATAGACTATCCTTGGGAGAAAAATGTCAAGGGATGGTGGTAGCATCATGTTAGCTTCACAAGTTACCTACTAATCAGGTAAAATTAGAGTAAGCAGCAGAAGTTATGCAAGTATGCTTGTGTCTGTATGAGCTGAGAAAGGAACTGTTGAGAATTCCTTCAGTTATATTGGATATCATGCAATTGGTATGTTTAATTGTTGAGTGCATTATGTGATTAGTTGATACCCAAGAAAGGGGTAGTAAAGGTAATAAGACCTTAAATTCAAAAGGTTGATAAATATTTTCAGCCATAAAATCTAGTTAAATGATAACTTAATGTGGGTGATTATAATTATGAAAATCACTTTAATGACTATCGCAATAAAAATGTTATGTGCATGAAAGACTCAAAGTGTTTGACTGGTTTGAGTTCACATTTCAGGTAGATTGATTTGGACCTGGCAAGGTGGGTAAGTCCATGAAGAATGATCAAGAGTCAAACCTCAGGAGAATGATCTCATAGTTGTAAACTTAGTTATGCACATAACAAATTGTCCATTTCAGACTTGTAAATTTCAGATTTGAAAACTACTGATGATTTCTAATCACGGTTGGCTAGTATAGAACTATGTCAGGAGGACATGTGTAAGTAGGTGTCCATGTTATGGCAACAAGCATAAAACCCAATGGGCATAGTGGTGTCACTTGCAAAACCCCAACAGTATGAGGATGCCTCATCTGCACTACATGGTGGAAATCCATGTGAGTGAAATGGTAAAATTTATGCCAAATAGCGCATATGTGTAACGTGAAAGAGATTGGGGTGGAAAACCGAGGGACTAAAAAATAAGAGAAGGGATCCCCACTCCTCGCAAAGGAAGAGAAATTACATCTTCAGAAAGACATAAGTGTTTTGTAACCCTAGCCGAGATATAGACATGTCTAGTTACTAGAGTTAATATGTAGAGAATGTTTTATTTTATTTACATTATTTCAGGCTGCTTGAAGTAAGAGTAGGATATGCATAGTTCACATCAGTGAGGGGTGCACACCTTTCTGGTGTTGATTTATGTTAGGTTATCAATATTGAATATACCTAAGGGAATGGATGCATTCTTGGTATTTCAATATTTGGTAGTGAATGTTATGAAATCTGTTTTACCACTGTAGAAAATCAATACTAATGAACTAGCTTGTTCATTTTGTGTGTCATTTCGAACATATACAGTTTGATGCGGCACACTCATGGAGCACATGGATGACATATATGTGTGGAGAAGAAGCTCTGGAGCACATGGAATACTCATCATGTGTTGAGCATAATCTATGGAGCACATGGATGACATATATGTGTTGAGAAAAATATCTGGAGCACATGGAATACTCATCATGCGTTGAGCATAAGCTCTGGAGCACATGGATGACATATATGTGTTGAGCAAAAGCTCTGGAGCACATGGAATACTCATCATGTGTTGAGCATAAGCTCTGGAGCACATGGATGACGTATATGTGTTGAGCAGAAGCTTTGGAACACATGGACTACTCATTATGTGTTGAGCATAAGCTATGAATAGCACTAGAGTGACTCTACTTAAAAAGGTTCCCTGGATGAGAAGCCGAGGACAGACATCGTACACTAAGTGTCATAGCCAAGAAAGCGCAATTCAAGTACTCACATTGAAGTGAAAGAGGCTAAGGAGCATGGAACCACGACATTGGTGTGAATACGGATTAGAACAAGACTAAGAGGGGGAAAATCTTACTCTCATTTTTCCTTCTTAATTGATACATTACAAAAAACAAAAACTCTATTGAATGGATGTTTTGGCTGAGAAATGAATGTGGTTGATTGCTTGAGATACTTGTGAAGGATGAATTAGTTAATTCCTTGTGAAAGGATAAACATGCATGATTTCATGTGCATGTTGGGAAAGCATGTAAAGTGTGAAAATCTCATGGATATAGCATGCACTTTTCCCTGTCACTTGGGAAATTAATTGGTTGATTTTAATGTTATGTTATGTTGGTCTTAACAGAATTACAATGATGTATTTCACAGTTGAGGAATTGAAGTTAATTTATTGCAGTTGTTACAAAGCATGTAATACTTGTGAGCAGCGTGAGAGCCAACTGTGTACAATGACCATGGCAGCAGACCAAAGGTTGTTGGATTTGGATGAAAACCTACTGCAAACAATTTCCAAGACCCAAGAAAATATTGGGGAGATTCTCAAGCTACAGAGGCATTAGAATGAGATGAACCAAAAGTATTTGCAGGATGCTATTTGTCTGCAAAGAGAGGTAAAAATCATTCTGGGAACAATCAATAGTGGAAAGGAAAGTGGATCAATGAAGAAGCATTCGCCCAATCATCCCATTACAGTATCAAGGAATCTACTTGGGAAATGGAAGATAAAATGCAGGACGAGTATCCGCATTTGTTTTGAAAATGTGTATATATTAAAACATTACTGCAATTAATCTTTTTATATATTTTGATACAATGTTAATCATCAAGGACGATGAATACTCTAAGGGGATGGGAATTGTAACACCCCCTGGCCCAAGTTAGAGCTAATATTGTATTTTGAAAATTTTTCTATGAAGTATGTACATAGCGAGATATTTTAAAATACCAGTTGGCTGCATGAGGAGCGATACGCTAGAGAGGGGATCCAAATATTAACCAAGGGTTATGAGGGGGTAAGGTTACTAAGGTACCTTGTTCCCTAAACCTTTGTTCTAAAACCTTATGATAAACAAAAAACCCATAACCCTAAGCCTTATTCTTAGTGGGGGGATGAATTATTATTAATTATTAATTAATCTAATGATTTAATGACTAATCGTGCTTAAGGATAGGGAGGCAACGTGTGCCTCTGGCACAACCACATGGGAACCCATAGGGGACACGAGGTTACATCAGTGATCCAGGAAGATGTGGGGCATGCTAATGCTATCCACGGACTGGGTGGTGGGATGTCAGCCTACTAGGAAGGAGTCTAGAGAAGGCACAGAGGAAAATGCACGCAGGGATCACAAGGGGAAAGTGTCTGCGAGTGCAAGAGAAGTGGGGAAAAATCCAAACAGTTAAGTGTATGTTAGTTTTCATCATTTAATCAATATGATCTAGGATCTTAACTGAGAGAACAACATGTACATCATATCAAACACAAGAGACAAGAGACACAAAGCATTTCACCGGGGGAAACCAATAAGGTGAAAAACCCCGCAACTTCCTCAGAGATAGAATGAGCACCAATACAAAGATCACAAAGATCAAACCCCAAGATATAGATGAATTCAGCAGCTACTCCTCCTCCACATGTGCGCACTCCTCTCTCTCAACTATGGGAGTTGGATGAGTGCGTGAATGAATAGAATGAGAGAGACACACTCTCTATTTGTACAATGAATTGACTTTCCTTTTACTATAACTGGGCCGACTTCCTAAGGAATCCTAATGAACCATCCACATGTCACTGGGCCGACCGCACTAGGGTGGTCTAATAACCCTTTGATCCACACTGGGATGACCCCTATAAGGTGGTCTATTAACCCATCAAATATATGTTACGACACTTACAATATAACTTGCGACACTTGCAAATACAAATGACGACACTTCCAACTAGAGGAATAATACATATCCGTTGGGGATACAATAAAGTACAAATGTAATACATACAATATACAAGTGAATATCTTCCGAAGTTACAAATACATCAATACTCCGTCTTAACTAGGAAGGTATTCTCTTGACACAGGTCATCAATACATGTAGGCAAAAGTTTTCAATTATGGAGCTGGATCATCATCACTGGATCACAGAGCATCATTGTCATTGCTGTTGTACTTGTCATGTCAATCACTAGTGCTATCTCTCAATTCTTCTCGTCATAGGAATTTCTACAAAGCCAACCCTTTTTCATGCTGGTTGTACGCCTAGCCTTCTGTAGGTCTTCATCATATATGTCCATCCTGTATAATCCTCAGGGCTGATTACGTGCATCAACAAAACCTCGAAAGAGAATCCTAGGAATTTTACGAGCTTACTTCTCAACCTATCAGATCTCCCAGGATCTTTTACATGTGACCTTCACAAAAGCTTAAAAGAGTGTCTTGTGACCTGCAAGATCTCTAAAGAGCATCCTAGGATCTTTTATGTGCCTAGCACAACCTATCTGTATCTTTAGGACTGATTACATGTGAACTCTCAAGAACTTAACAGAGTGTCGTGCAACTTGCAAGATATCTAAATAGCATCCCAGGATCTTTTATGTGCCTAGCACAACATGTCCGGATCTCCAGGACTGATTACATGCGATTCTTGCAAAACCTTAAAAGAGTGTGTTGCAACCTGCAAGATCTCTAAAGAGCATCCCAGGATATTTTACGTGCCTAACACAACCTGTCCGGATCTCCAGGACTGATTACATGCACATGCACAACCTATCCAGGGCCATGGAGTATCATCCTGATACTCAAGATCAACTTGATCTTCCTCGCACTGAGCATCATCCTGGTGCTCATGATCATATTGATCATCATCATATAGTGCATCATCCTGATGCAAATGATCATCCTAATCATCATCATAGTATAGCATCGTCCTGATGCATCTCATCATCACATGATCATCCTGATCACATACATAGCATCATCCTGATGCATATCATCTGGAGCATCGTCCTGATGCTCATCACACATGATCAACCTGATCATCATCATAGCATCGTCATGATGCATATCATCTGGAGCATCATCCTAATGCTCATCGTCATCATAGCATCGTCCCTATGCATATCATTTGGGGAATCATCCCGATGCTCATCGCAAAGCTCTTACATCCACAGCCATGGGAAGGATCCTCCTACTACCATGCTTGGAATGGCTCCTAGAAATGTGTCCCATCACTTCCTCCTTGAAGTATCTTCTATCTTAAGAACACCAAGCCTCTCTCTGAAGTACTCGAACTTCACTCTGGCTAGTGGTTTGGTCAACACATCTGCAATTTGCTCATCCGTCACAACATACTGGAGCTTCATTGCTCCTCTCTGCACCATATCCCTGATATAGTGATATTTGATCTCGATGTGCTTCGATTTGTCATCGAAAACCAGGTTCTCTAACAACTTCACACAACTCTAGTTGTCACAATAAATACCAGTAGCATCCAACTGGAGATCAAATAAATCAAACAATAGCTTCCTTAGCCATACTGCCTCACAACTAGCTGAACAATCAACAACATACTCTGCTTCGACTGTACTCAGTGCTATGCAGGATTGCTTCCTACTAAACCAAGAGATCACACCTGATCCCATACTGAAGCAACACCCCGAAGTGCTCTTCCTATCTACAGCACTGCCTGCCCAATCTGAATCAACATAACTCTCTAGGTTAAAATTTTGATTCGCATCATACTTGAGCCCATAATCAACCATACCCTTCAGGTACCTCAAAATATGCTTTACAACAATCAGGTGAACATGTCTAGGATCCGTTAGGAACTGGCTCAATGTGTTCACCGAAAAGAAAATATCTGGTCTCATGTTCGTCAGGTACATCAAGGACCCAATCATCTGATGATACACCATGGCATCAATCGACTCTGATGAAGCATCTCTCAATAGCTTCAGGTTCGATGCCATAGGTGTGGACATGGCCTTGCAGTCCATCATCTCGAACCGCTTCAGGATCTCTACTACATACTTCCCTTGTCCAAGGAATATTCCATCTGCACTCTTCCACACCTCCATACCTTGAAAGTAATGCATCATACCTAATTCCTTCATCTCAAACTCGGCAGCAAGATTCCTCTTTGTGTCGGCAATCAACATATCCTCACCTGTCACAAATAGGTCATCCACATACAATAGGAGTATCACTGTATTGCCTTCTTCAACCTTGCAGTAAAGGTTGGAATCTTCTTTACTCTTGGTAAAGCCCAAACTAGATAGGAAGTTGTCTATCCTGCCGTACCAAGTCATGGGTGCTTGCTTCAAGCCATACAAGACTTTCTTCAATCTGCACACATATGACTTCCTGTCATGTGTCTCAAAACCGAGTGGCTTCTCCACATACACTTCCTCTTCGACAACACCATTCAAGAAAGCTGTATTGACATCCATCTGGTGTATCTTCCACTTCATCACTACAGCCAGAGCAAGTACTGTTCTGATGGAAGTGTATCTAGATATAGGTGCAAAATTTTCTTCATAATCTATCCCATCTTTCTGGGAGAATCCATGAGCCACAAACCTTGCCTTGTATTTCTCTATGCTACCATCTGCAACATGCTTGATCTTGTAGATCCACTTGGAAGTCACAACAGACTTCCTTCTGGTCTAGGGACCACATCCCAGACATCATTCTTCATGATCGACTGGTACTCCTCGATCATGGCATCCTTCCATTACTCCATCCTAGATCCCGGGAACTTTAGATTCTTCAATATATTCAATAGGTAGTTTTCTTGAACTTCGTTGTTGGAACAAATGTCATTGTTGAGTCTTCGTCGCTTGTTCTTCGTAACAAGTCTCTCTTGTAGGTGTTGGTACACGGTCTTTCCTACAAGACAAGTTCAATTGCATGATTAGAAACATGTCATAGATTTCAGAACAAATTTTTACACATAAAGATATATGTCATACAGTCATGCAATTATCTTAGCCAATGCTTCAATAGAACATTTATCCATATCCCATAACTTTCTAGATGCCTTCCATCTATACCAGAACATTGTTAAGAGCATGCAAAACTCCCAACATGTCAGCAAAGAGGTTTCATTCTAGATAAGTAGCAATGGAATGTTGTACAGTACCATAGGCCACTTACCCATTACTATATTAGTAGTATCTTGTTCATTAATGCAATTTTTCTAAAATGCATAATGTACATCCTAAATCTAGGAACATAAGTATGTACATGAATGAACAACATCATTTAAGTAATAAGAAATGACAATTCAAATACTTATCTTTGTTTGCTTGTTGGGTGGACTCCCTCTCAATCTTTGCTTTCTTACAGGAATTACTGGAGTGTGCTCCCTCTTGATCTTTGCTTCCTTGCAGGAACTACTGGAGTGTGCTCCCTCTTGATCTTTGCTTCCTAAATTATCTGTCTTTGAACTTATATCCATCTTGTACCACTATGCATGCTTAAATTTGCACTAGTGTCATCATTGTGTCATCCTCAAGATCTCATACATAATCATACATGCATTAGTATAATCTCAATACTATCAAAACATTATGATTCTAAATAATATTACACATGTATGGTCATGGTCATTTCATACATAGGCAATTTATCACAAGTGTTAGTATTTCAAGGTTTCAGGGAGTACTTCTTTTACTCATGCATATTCTTATTTGACCATAGGAATCTTCTAGTTTGTCATATCATTAATCAAACTAAGAAGCATAATATGCATAAACCCATGATTACTCAAACTTATAACTTCATGAATAATCATTATCAATCATACAAAAGTATACTTATCTAAGATCCTAACACAAGGTAGGATTCTAACTTGATACCAAAAAACATACCTGGATTGTCATGTTTGCGAGTTCTGTCTAACATACCCAAACAATGTCTTATTTGTTCTCTTCAATGATTTAGAGACCTTGTGCTAGTAACCTGCATATCTCACAAGTTAAGCATTGTAGAACCAAATTATACATACCTCGTAAGTAGAGTTTCTATGTGATCAATGGCTATGGATGAGTCTTTGTCTTCATGTCACCATGGTCATATGTTCTCGATCTAGAACTTGATTTGTCTTTCTTGATGTACCTTTCATGTTAGCAGACAACATTATCCTCATACAGCACCATAGTGCATTAGTAAAATCATAAGTGTCATAACCCTAATCAAAAAATGTCTTCTATCATTCACATGCATTCATAGTTTTACTAAGGTGATAGGACAAGTCTAAAATTAATCAAGATTGTACTAACCTCAATAATATGAAGATGAACATATCATGAACTTAATCATTAGATAAATGAATCAAATTTCGACACATACCTGTATATCCTAAATTCATACTTGATTTATGTTCTTTCCTTCAAACAGCTTAGTCAATCAATCAAACATCTCCTTGGGTGTCTTTAGAGAAGACACATGAGGTATGAGATGGTCTTTGATAGAATTTGCAATTATTCTCTTGGCCTTGACCAAGTCCTTCTTATGTAAGGCCTTAGCCTCATCTCCCTCTGGAACTAGAACCTCTTCACTTATGTAAGTGTCCAATTCATTCTATTATAGGATTAACACAATCCACTTTAAATTGTTGAATGTGGATCTGTAGTTGGCTAGGGTTTGACAGAGAAACCCTAAAAATCCAAATTTGGAATTTCAAACTTCTGTCTGGACAGGGAGATGAAGATGATTGAGGCGAGCAAGCTAGTGTGCTCATATTTTGAAAACTTCAAAAATTGACTCCTCAAAATTGACCTACGAGTTTCGGATCTGCAGCTTCTGTCAAATTCTGGTTTTCTGGTCAAAATCCCGAAGTAGGGTTTGATAGAGCCTGGGGTTCTACCCAACCAAAAACTTTGATCTTGGTCTCTAAATTTCGATTTTGATGAGGAGAATCCAGTCGTGGTATCATATTCAAAAAAATCCAATTTTTGCAGAAACCCTAATTTCCCGCAACAGTGACGAGCCAAAAATGAAAATGCTCAGAATCCAATTCTGTTTGGACAAAAATATATTCCATATTATTTTTTATGTATCTCTGAAATTTTGAATTCTCAGGGTATGAAACTTCGTCCTCTCGTAGACTGGATTATCTTCTTTCCAACCCCATGGATCTGAGCTTTAATGGATTCTCTGAGAGAGAGATATGCCAAGTTTCATAATGTGACCTGTTTATGGGATGAAACAGTATAACAAACTTGTACGGAGTGCCACGTGTCACTGTTTCAACTTCGACCTCTAAAACCCGGACCTATGAAACTGCAGTCTGTTCCCTAACTGTCAATTTTTACGAAATTCCATTTGGAGCTTCCTAGCCCGAGATATGACCTTTGTTCCTAGGTCACCTGTTTAGGGATGCATTCTGGAAGAGGCAGAAACCCTAACTTGTACGGATCATATCTCACAAAGTACAACGAATATCAGGCTGATATTCAGACACAAGATACATGAACATTTCATTTTCGTCCTGTAAAAGTTTCAGATCCTGAACCTTCGCCAAAATGTATTTATAGTGAAAGTTCCACGATGACTGGTTTTTACTATACCAAGCCCTAGCTTCCGATTTGTCGCAACTGCAACAAGTGTCATAAATGCTATACCATTCCTTCCTTCAGGCTAGCTCTGATACCATGTTAGTTTTTCATCATTTAATTCAATATGATCTAGGATCTTAACTGAGAGAACAACATGTATCTAGCATATCAAACACAAGAGACAAGAGACACAAAGCATTTCACCGGGGAGAACCAAGAAGGTGAAAAACCCTGCAACTTCCTCAGAGCTAGAATGAGAACCAATACAAAGATCACAAAGATCAAACCCCAAAAGATAGATGACTTCAACATCTACTCCTCCTCCACATGTGCGCACTCCTCTCTCTCAACTATGCGAGTTGGATGAGTGAGTGAATGAATAGAATGAGAGAGACACACTCTCTATTTATACAATGACTTGAATTGCCTTTTATTCTAACTGGGCCGACTTCCTAAGGAAGCCTAATAACATATCCACATGTCACTGGGCTGACCCCACTAGGGTGGTCTAGTAACCCTTTGACCCACACTGGTCTGACCCCTCTGAGGTGGTCTAATAACCCATCAAATATAAGTTATGACACTTACAATATAGCTTGCGACACTTGCAAATACAAATGACGACACTTCCAATCAGAGGAATAATACATCTCTGTTGGGGATACAATAAAGTACAAATGTAATACATACAATATACAAGTGAATATCTTCCAAAGTTACAAATACATCAATAGTGTATCACTGTGAGTGGAGTTCTGAGAGAGAGAGCCTGGGTGGTGAGGCTGGAGAATACACGTAGAACACAGAAGCATAATGCACACAGAGCATGGGGAGGTGTCTGCTAAGTGCAAGAGAAGTGTCTACTGAGTAAAGAAAAACATAAAGAGATTTTTTTGTGAGGAACCAAAACCAAAATGTAGACAGAGAACCTGAACATTGTTATATTGAGATAACCCGAATTGACTATGAATTCCTTGGTCGAATTAACCAGTGAATTGGAAATGAAGCATGAGACCATAGAGGGATTCCCAACGCTGGCAGTGACGTGAATCGTTGTGCATTTTAAGAAGGAACTCAGGTGGGTCAATTGCAGAATTGACAAGGAATTGGTTCCCCAATTGTTGTTTGTTGAACCCTGAATATATATTTAACCTCTATTATTTCCAACTGAGACTCTGAGAGTGAGTTGGGTAGAAATTGGTGAGATACCTCTGGTTAATGTCTGGATCTCGGCTCGGGGGTGAACTTGGGAGCTGAAATAGTACAAGATGGACAAGTTCTAAGGTTGGGTGGAGCGTGGTTGACATGAAGCCAGTCGCCACACTCATGTGTATTTCAGATAAGTATCTGTGTATGAATTCTAATATTCATGTGTTTAATTATGCTTAATATGTTCAATTTGTGGAATGCATGTATAATTAAATGTAAGCCATGAATTGCTATGTTAAACTTGTTAGAAGGTTGTTTTATCTTGTTTCCTTGGAGAGGTTGTTGTTGGTTATGTAATTTGCAATGGAACCATGTTCCCTGTAGGATGACTGAATTTGTAATTTCCTGTGGAATTCCTGGATTCGTATTCCTAAAGAAATTCAATTTGATATATATTATTTGCATTAGAGTTGTATTTCATGTTGAATGCCTGGAATGGTATTTCTCTATTGAAATAATTCATGGATGGCATGTTTCTGACTGTCTGTGTTTGAATTATGTTTATGGGCCTAATAATGAGAATTATGAAGTTGTTAATTAGATGCTCAAAAGGAAGTTTTATTTTATTGTTTTACAGTTTGTAAATTGTGTGTATGTGTAACGAGGGTACGTTACACCGGAGTAGTAGGACCCAAATTTTCATATCAAGACGATTAAACCCCACACATGTCCAATTCAATTTCCACAACAATACAAAGTCAAATGTGATAGCAATAACACAAAATCCTTGAATCCCTTCTCCAATGTGTTTAGACATCACTATTTCACATTCAAATCTCTCCACTAGACTACAATCACAAAGAATGGAAAGCACCATTTCTCCACCAAACTTAGAATGTAGAGTATTTCCACCCTAGACCAAATCCACTATTGATTTCCTATCAACTTCAAACACCAAGCTAGATTCACGGGTCACATGAAATTCATAAAAACAATCTGAATTAACAACACATCTACATTTAGAGGAAATAATGCTTACCAAATTTGTTGTTTGAGATGAAGGGGACATAAGCCTGGAGGCCATAATAAGTGAAATCACTTGCAATGGTGGAAAATACTCCAAAGACAAGGAGGCCTCACTTTGAATATATCAACTATAAAAAATGATCCCCATCATCCCACCTGCATTCAACTTCATATCGAAAATTGTTGAAATTGCTAGCTTTTGATAAGGATTGAAAGGTGTGATGGTATGAGGGAAAAGATATCAATTGATAGCCATTCTTCATTATTAAATATACCCTACCATTTATGTTGCGATACAGATGGCATGAAATGATTTTGGTTATTCATAATAAATAGATTAAGGAATGGGGAAGAAGAAGAATCCCCAAGTTTATTCTTAAAACTATGCCATCCAAATAAGAGGTCACATTGGCTAAATGGTCAACTCGTTGTTTTTGCTCTCTTGGAACATGGAAATAGTCTATTCTTTCAAGGAAACTAATTTCATTTTGTATTCTTAGAATTAGCTTGGAAATATTTATATTACATGGGATAAATGATTTTCTTATAAGTCTTATAATTATAGGATTGTTTCTAATGATTAGAAGGTTCTAGATATGTCTTGAGACAGGGATATTGAACCCTTAAAATAGATATAGATCCTTATCCTGATTATTTTTTTCTTCACCCATCCCCCACTCATATTTTTTTATTTATTTCCTTTGGGACCAAGGATGACACACCCCCACACTTGTCCCCCCTAGATCTCCCTTTGAGTCCCCATAAAAAATATAAGATGTTTTCACTAAGAGGGTTTCCAACATAGGAATTCTTCTTCCTTCATTTGAATATGCCAATTTGGAATTTGATTAGGCTTCATAAGAATGCATATTGGTTGAGTGACATCCCCCATAAGAACATCCTTAAGCTAATATTTCTCTTCATATTCCAATATCAAGATGTTATGGACTTTCACTCTCTAACCTTGATAGGTTCTATCAGGAGGCCACGAGCTTTAGCAACAATAGTCCTTAGTGTAACACTTTCTTGCTGGAATATAGCTTTATTTTGAGCCAACCAAATTTCCCAACAAATAAATTTTGGCATGGCTTGCCAAGCTATTTTAAGGGATGGCTTGTTCAAAAAAATTCCTTCGATTTTTTTATGCCAATTTCTAAACATTTCCTTCCATAAGAAAGAAGTGTCCATTCTCTACTCTATTTTATCCAAGGTGGACTTGCAAATCTATTTTGTGAATGGGAAATCAAAGAATAAATTCCATTGCATATATGGCTTTGATTTACATAACATAGACCTCAATGTCCAATGAATACCATGTTTTTGAAGGTTCCCAGTAGTTATAAATATGTGGTGGAGCATCATCCAGCAAAAGATATTGATTTTTGGCAAGCCATTCCCATTGTAGATGTGTTTCTAGAGAAGGGGGGTGGAGGGAGATTAAGTAACTTGATATTTGTATCCCATATTAACCTTATAAAAATTTCCATTAGAATCCCAATTACCTTTGCAATTTGACGTACAATTGTTCACCTAGCTCCAAACCTTGAGATATAAGAGATGGATTGGAACTAGAGGGGCAAGGTGGATCAATTGGAAAAGAGGCAACCAAATCATCCAATGTGAGTCATCGTTAATTGATTCTTTGGATGTCAACTATTCTCTTAGACCCAAGAGATCTTGTTTAATCTTGATGGGATGCTTCCCTATGATTTCATCATCCCATAACCTCTCAACCTACCATTCCTAGGGATGCAAGTAATTTTGGATTGAATGAAGGGTGCCACTACTTTACATAATTTTGAGATTGATGATTGTCTTTCATCATCCAACAAGCAGTCTGATCCTCCTTTCCCATTTCCATGATTTTTTTTTTGAACTAGACCTATTTCCACTAATCAAGATTTCCAGTTATTAGATTCCATAAGACCTTTTCTACTAGTGCAATGTTCATAAGAGTTTGGTTTTGAGTACCTAGGCTATCATTGTCTCTTATGGATGTGACAATGTTCTACTTAGTTAAGTGGAACTTTTTAGTGTTATTTTTCCCACCTTGCCACAAGAATTTGTGAATTTATTTCAAAATCTATTGCATTACTCCATTGGGAGACAAAATAGTTCTATATTGGAAATGTTTACTAGATATATTAATGAGCACTATTCTTCCTAGTATATTCAACCACTGAGTTCCCCATTTCTACAATTTCACTTTGATTTTATGTATTATTCCTTACGAAATAGTATAGGTTGGATTATCTAACGAAATAAACATCCATAGGTATTTGAAGGAGGTCCAAGATGCCAAGCAAAGGAATTTAAAAATTTTGGAGATGAGTTGTAGCTAGTGAGTGTTTATGTTCTAGCCATAGATATTGTTTTTCCCATTGTTTACGTTATCCCTAGAGGAATTGAGAAATTGATTCAAAACAAATTTGAATTGCTTATCTATGATTGTTTATGCTGCTCCCACAATAAGAGTATCATCACAAATTGGAACTGCTTGATCCCTTTAACCCCTCTAGCAAAGTTCATTCCATGAAGACTGCTTGATACTCTTTCAAACTCTATCTTTATTCTCAATGAGATTTCCATTATGATGTAAATAAAGGGAGAGAATGGAAATACATGTCTTAAGCCCCTAATGCATTTGAAGAACTTTGTGGATTTCCAATTTACTAAGGGGGCAATTCAAGGGAAACCAACACAAGCTTTCACCCAAAAAATTATCAAACACCAATATGACTTGTTCATGGGAAAACTACCTTATATGATTTTACCTCAACACCTAACCATGTGCTCCTATGTGCAACAAGTGAAAATTTATGGTATTAATAAGGTCCCCTTTTTTCATACAACCCAAGTGCAATGTGCACACTAAAAGATAACTTCATTTTAGGGTTAGGATTCTTGTGTTGTTTTTTTTCGTCTATTAATTTTTTTGGACTCATAATAAAATTGTAGTTCTAACCTATTGTTATGGACGTTTTTTTGTAAATAAAAACATCTCTTCTCATATGTAACTACGATCATTAGCCATTTTATTTGAACAATCTTTTTTCACTATTGTTTGAACAATAAAATTTGGTTTTCACTATAGTTTTCAATCACTATTATGTGTTAATGCCCTCTTTTATTTCCTTCTTAACATAACCCAATTATGGTTGTTACTAAAACCCTTTTTATGATCACATCTTAAAACACTATTATTAAATGTCACATACGGTCGGAGATTATGATTTTAATGGAATCAATATATATTTTTGGAAAAATAACTAAAAATAAATGATAAACTATGTCTTTTCTAGACCATGTGCCATGGCTACTGACTTAGTATTTTTGGATATCTATTCCATTCCCTGCTTTGGATCTGGTTTGTAGGGATATTTTATCTGAGATGTAATGATCTATGTTTTCTTTGATTCTCTTTAAATATCAAGAAACATTTTTTTCTGCTTGAAAAAAAGAAAACTATTTTGATAAAAGTTTGAGTAACCATTAATCCAAGATCTTTTAGTTAGTGGCGTATTAACAATATAAGCATAAACACATAGAACTAAAACTATGAAACACCCTAAAACTAAAACTTAGCTTCACTAGTATCATTTGTTATAATATGTTATCAACATATCAACTTCTATTAAATGTAGGTATCCTACATATATAATATAAAAAGGTAAGACACCGTTGAACATTACCGAACGTAAAACACAAAAAATTATGTATTACTTAACATAAACATGATATATATATATATATATATATATATATATAATTTTAAAAAGTAATTATGTTTTCAAAGTAAAAATTAATACGGAAAATTATAGGCAAAGATTATATTGTTAATTTGGTGTTGCAATTGTGTCGAAGTGTTGTGGGTTTTGGAATGCCTACTACTTACTTGTATCGTTTAAGGATGCGGTAAAAAACCACTCTTCCAATCCTATTGCCCCCAAGTCTTATCCTATTTATTATGCTATAGTGGATCACGATGAAGAGTAGTAGATAGTGGATATCACAACACCGAAGGTAACCCATCTCCATTTACTAAATGGAAAGGATTTGATTATCCGTCTATTTAATGTGCATTGGCCTCCGACAATGGCATTGTTTAGTTGGATTCACTCAACGTCTTGGACAATCAAATGTGAGATCTCTCTGTGCTCCAACGACCTTTATATTATCCAGTTCTATGATTATGATGATTATCAATGAGTGTTTGAAGAGGTTCCTTTGTTTTGGATAAGTGTGGGACTTTTTATAACTCCTTGGCCTGAATTTGATCTTAACACAATGTTAGTTACTGGAATGCTAGTTTGAGTTTTTCTTCCCAACCTGCCTTTAGATTTCTACTATTTGTCAATTTTGGAGGATATTGGGAATGCTTTGAGCACTTACATCAAATCATATCTTTAGATAACTATAGTAGGTTTATAGACATATGCACACATGTGTGGATTAGATAGACCTTAGTAAGCGTCTTTTGTATAAAATGTTTCTCATATAGAATAATTTTAAAGAAACACAATTCTTGGATTATGAGAACACAACTTTCAGGTGCAAAGTATGCCATTTTTTGAGATATTTACAGTCTACTTGTCCAGATTCTCACGCTCATCATCCTAGAATAAAAAGCACCAAATAAAAACCAAAGAGATGGAATTTTTTGGAATACTCAACTTCGTATATTGACCTTTATGAGAATGTGTAACGTCCCCTTCCATCAATCTGATGCAAGGAAGGAAACGTGAACCAAACTTACTGGGCTTATTGACAATCTCAGCCCCATTCAATTTGCTAAGAAATGCATGGATAAATAAAACTTGTGCATACATATTCATACTCAACAAGCACAACGGAATTAAACACTATGTATGCACACAGATTCATCATGCAATCAGCATGTAAACAACAGTCATTAATTAAGACATTGCAAAACATGGAATTATCACAACTCAATTAATAAACACAGCGGAATAACCATATTAACAAACACACGGACTGGAATGCATCAGCATATTTAACCCAGGCAGATGATGAATCAACATACATAGAATTCAAGCTCGTCCTCATGCTGTGCACATACTTCATATCAATTACATTAACATGAATAATTATCAATTAGAATGAATACATTGCAAGACACAGAATGCATATACTTTAAACACAGAGAACACTTATCTTTGAGCTGAAGCTGTCCAAACAACTGGCTATGTAAGACCAACGTTCCAACAACCATGGATCTTTGTCCAGCCTGTATTCTTTCAGCTGAGAGATCACCCCCGAGTTGGGTTGTGTATCCACTAAGGAGGAACTAGATGGGCTCACTCACAGTCATAGTTTCACTCAAATAGTCATGCTAATCCAACACACAGTTGGGTTTATCAAGCCTCACCCAACACAAGGAAGGTCCCCTTCTCTGCTGCGCAATCCCTCAGGCGTCCCTTCTCTCCAGTGCTCTTCAGGATAGGCATAGAAAGGTCAAAGCTGCTAAATCCTTGAGATTCCAGCCTTCACTGGGTTTATCAAGCAAACCCAACCTCCGTTCAAACATCCACACTTGGATTTCTCACCATTCTTTCAACGAATAACTCAATCCCGTCACTGGTTTTCTGGGCTATCAAAACTGGGTTTTCCAATGGATTTCGGGGTTGCTAATTCTCCCAAATTTTCCCCAAGGTTCATACTTATGGATCCCCCATTGGATTTCACTATCCAATACCAATTCTAGGCGTTTATGGCTCTTCAAAACGTGGGTCCTTTCACAGTTGCGATTTTTGGTTTTTCTCACTACTGGGAATTCGTTTTTGGATGGAAAATGATGCTGGGTTCCTCCACAATGGAATGGGAATGAGGAAGAAGAAATCCCCATGAGGTAGAGTGACTTTTGGTACAAGAAAATAGAGCCCATACTCTGCCATACGAATTTCTGAGCTGCCCATGCTCCATTGAAGCCATGGACTGAAATCTTCAACTACTTCATTACAACAGAAATAAATGTCATCAAGAAAAGTCAAATGGGTTCTCACAATGACATATGGCAGCCTATGGTTCAATCCCACAGCCCCCTCACCACTCCCTAATGGATACACATGGCCCCTTTTCATTTGTTGCCTCCATAGCCAGTTTTGGTATTTTATTGCATGATGTTTATTTACATCATTTTTGCAATGTTCCATGGCTAAATAGCACATGGGTAACATAATGTCTAATACTTTCCTTTTAAATAAAATTCGAGCTTCCACTAGCGGGGCCTTGGCCTTGAGCTCCACGCTAAGAAAACATACATCACATGTATACAATATTTACATTAAAAGCTAATATATCCTAAGGGTCAAAATGGGGTAATACAATCCCCTCCCCCTTAGAATAACACCGTCCTCGGTGTTCCAAGACTTAGGAATACATATACAATTTATACATGTCCAAAATTTCAAAAACTTTGCAAGTCTGCCCTGCATTTTATCCTTTACTTTGAACTTTTAGGACCAAGTCCTTTGGCTTCCATGAACTGCTCCTGCTGGTGCTGATCTTCTAGCTCATTCACAAGTATGAAAACTTTATGGTTGCTACCATACTGATGTTCCTTTGTTGGGCAATTGCGGAGGCAATGATGTCCTCCACATTTCCAACATTTCATTGGCTGCTTCATCTTTACCTGCTCAATCTCCTTTGAGTCTTCATGCCTGGAACGTTTCTTAATGGACCGATTGGACGAATGCCTCATCATTGATCCACTTTCATTTCCCTTATAGATTGCTCTCATAATGCTTTTTACCTCTCTTTGCAGACAAATAGAGTTCTGCAAAACCTTGTGGTTCATCTCATTCTGTTTCTTCTGTATCTTGAGCATTTCCCCAAGGTTTTCTTGGTTCTTGGAAATTGTTTGAAGAATACTTTCAGCCAATTCCAATAGCCTATGGTCTGCTGCCATGGTCTTTGTGCACAGCTGGTTCTCACTTTGCATACAAGCAACACTTGCTCGTAACAGCTGCAACCAATGGATTTAATTTCCACCTGTGAAATTCATCATTATAATTTCTGTTAGGCCAAGCATAATATAAACATTAAAATCAGTCAATTAATTTCCAATTGACATGTGTAGTCAATGCTTTATCCATGAGACTTTCATGCTTTTCACGCTTTCCCAATAGGCACATGAGCTCATTCATGTCCATTCTTTCACACGGAATTTACTACTTTAGCATTCACAATTTATTTCAGGCAAATAAACACACTCTACTTTCAGCCATACATGCATTCAACAATTTTCTGTTTTTATAAATGCATCTATAAAAAGGAAAGAGAGAGCAGTAAGAGTTTTCTCCTCTTCATCTTGTTCCATTCTGGAACCCACACCACCACTGTGGTTTTCATGCTCCTAGCCTCTTTCACTTCAACGTGAATGCTTGACCCGCCCTTCTTGGCTATGACACTTAGTGTCTATGGTCTATCTCGGATCTCTCAACCATTGTAAGGACCCAAACCTGGGTCTCCCTTATCTCCCAATAAAATCTAAGTATTTCACTGTTTACATTCTCGTCAACTCTTTTGTTTTGTTTCTGTTCTCAGTTTCTAGTTTTGTTTAGATTTCAAGCCTAAAAAAAATAATGAAATCTACATTTAAATTTCAGTATATCTACCTCTTAACCAGTTATGTTTGTGCAGGAGTAATAGAACATAATAACAACATAAAATCCTTTTCAATTAACTTAAAACAGAATTTGACAAGGTAGAAATGATAAACATGCCTGCTAAAAAATACCTGTAGTTAGCTAGTAGATCCACCCTTGTTGTTTTCCCTGTTTTGCTGAATGCCTTGTTGTTTTCCTTGGTTGTTACCTGCAACCAAAAGCCTTTCCCAAAGTTCTAAAACTCAACTAGCCCAAAACAGTCTTGCCACCCTGCCAACTAGTGAGGTATCGCCGACCACCCAGCTCCAAAGGTACTCCTATGGACCTTCGAGCCCAAACTGAGTACAAGCCAACCTGCTATATCCCTTCAGAAATCTCCAACAAGAAACCCCCTTTAAGCTTTGCTCTAAAAATTCTCCCCTTCCTCTCCCAAAAATATCTAAGGTATAAAGATGATCCCCCTTTCTTCCCTTCACTTCTCCTTTTATCCTATGTTTTCTGACTCTTCTTCCCCTCCATTAATGCCTTATCCTCCCATTAATGAAGTCCCAGCCCCCTCATTACTACTCAGTCAGCTCCCTCGAACTATTCCAATGAAATATTAATAATTTAATAATCAGACAATTTAATATTCACCTCTCTTTATGAGGTTTACCGACACAACTTACATCAATCATTTTTTAAACATTTGTTTCTTATTCAAAGTTTAATTTTTTTTATTTAATAATAAATGTTACATTATCTTTATGTTAAAGTTTGGGGTTGGGGTTGGCTCACCCACCAATTGTAAGAGTTTTAAACCTTCACGCTTCACCAATCCAATTAATTAAAAACAATTGTCCATTGATTAATCACTATTAACCTAAGCATTTAATCAATGATTTATAATATTTCTAATATGCTAATTCCCTTTAACTGTAAATTCAACTAATTCAATTTATCAATTATGAATATTAATCTTATTAATGTAATTCATATCATTATCAATGTGTAATTATATTAATTAAATAAAAATTAACTAAGATATAATCAACTCATTTACATGGTCCCATATTATATGCACCTTAGTTGTAATTAAACTAATTAACAATCAATCAAGCATTCTAATCAATTGCATTAGTCACTACCTAGGTTAACCCTAGCTTTGTTTATTAATCAACAATAATTAATTATTAATGGACAATAATTAATCATTAATCAACATTATTAACCCTAATCAACTTTATTAATCTTAATCCACAATAATTAATCGTTAATCTACATTATTAACATTAATCATCATTATTAACCTTAATCGACATTTTTAATATTAATCAACAATAATTAACACTATTATTCAGCAAGATTTCACGAAATTCATAAATATGTAGGCGAGTTATGTAAGCGTAGCTACTGCTTACATACCTCGCGTAAGTACACTAACAGTAATAATTCACACACATCAATCATAATCATGAAACTAACACATATTTCATTAAACTTGGAATTAAATAGTGGATATAGAATTCCAAAATAACTAAAAATTTGAATTTTGGTGATGTCCTTGGAATAAAATGTTTCCAATTTTATTGAAATATACTTGTTGTTTACTGACAAAAGTTCTAAACGTAGTTTGCAAAGTACAAATCCATTAACTAACTGAAATCCAAGTTACGACCATTCATACATCACTGATTTACGACACATACTAACCAAGGGTTTTACACACCTACAGTTAGATCTTGTTTTCACCCCTACTTCACGCTACACCTATCTACCTACATCATCACTAACTTCCACATCCTATCATGTCCTCTACTGGACTACCCTGAAATATCAAGTCATGACTGGTTCTAGCTAGAACCCGTAAGCAGAAGTGTCAACTACATCGACCAAGATTCCCCAGTAGGAAACCACCAGTCATCATCACACACCTTGGGGAGCGCGCCGTAGCACAGCCCTCCCATGACTCTGGGTTTCGGGGATTAATGGTGGGTAATGCCTCCACCCCCCTAATGGAACAAGGGACTATGTCTACTCGACATAACAACAGCATTGCACTTGTACTCGGTTTGTCATCGTATAACCAATCTGGGCGGTTGAGTTTCCTGAAACCCTACCCCACCTATGTCATAATATACATCATAATAATAATCATGCGAAAGTAAATAATGCATCACTCGCATACGATTTATCTTTCAAAGTCCATGTCCCCGAGGCTCTCCCACCTCGTAGGATCCAACAATCACTTAGTTGTTTCAACCTGTAAGTCAGTCCTCGACATACAATATAGAGTATCGTGCATAAATCCTCAACATATACACATACATTTTAGAATAACATAACAATAATAAACTTATTTATTCGCCATGCACTTGGCATAACATTCATTTATTCAACATATCACTATAATGGTATCCACGTACACATCGTTCATTAATTTGCATATATAATTAGCACATGATGCATATCTAAACATGACTACCGATCATAATACTAACATCACACACACACATATATATATCGGCAAAATAATAAAACCATATGTCCACAGTGTCGTCAAACCGACGAAGTCTCACAATCAAACAAATACAACATATAATAGTAGTTCGGGTAGTAATGTCAAAACGGGGTGTTACATACACCCACCCTTCAGGAAACTTCGTCCCGAAGTTATGATCAAAATAATGTGGGATAATCACGTCGCATAGTCTCTGTGTCCTCCTAGGTAGCAGAACCTGGGCTATATCGGTCCCACTGGACCTTAACTTGGTCCACCAACCGGTGTCTCAACTGTTTAACCCTACGGCCCAATATAAGTAATGGTTCGACCCTGGTGGTTCCCTCATCCGAAACCTGCAGTTACTTCCAATTTATTTTATGTGACTCATCAGCTACATAATGTCGTAAAACAAATACATGAAAAACAATATGAGTTTTGTGCAAATTGGGTGGCAGCGCAAGACGATACGCAACGGGTCCAACCTTTTCTAAAATTTCAAAGGGTCCTATAAATCGCGGCGACAACTTTGTCCCTTTCCCAAACCTGATGGTACTTTTGCTAGGCTTGATGCAGACAAACACTGCATCACCAACCTTATAGCTTCGGTCAACCCTATGCGCATCGGCATAGCTCTTCTGTCTATCCTGTGCTTCCTTTAACCGCTGTCTAATCTGAACAACCTGTTCTTCCATCTCCCAAATCAACTCAGGTCCTATAATTACTCGATCCTCTAACCTTTCCCAACTCAATGGTGTCCTGCATGGCCTTCCATATAAAGCTTCATATGGAGGCATCCCAATTGAGCTATGGTAACTATTGTTGTAAGAAAACTCTACCAAAGGTAAGTGCTTTTCCCAATGAGTTTCTTGATCCATCACATACATTCTAAGCATGTCCTCCATCACCTGATTCACTCTTTCTGTTTTCCCATCTGTCTCTGGATGGTAAGCAGTGCTTAGGTTAAACTGAGTACCCAACGCTGACTACAAAGTCGTCCAAAACCTGGATGTAAACCTGGAATCTCTATCCGATATAATCTTCTTGGGAAACCCATGGAGACGAACAACTTCATTTATGAACACACGTGTTACATCCATGACATCATAGGTCTCCTTAACTGGAATGAAGTGAGCAGTTTTGGTCAGTTTGTCAACGATGACCATAATGGCATCATGCCTGTGAAAGGTAAGCGGCAATCCCACCACGAAGTCCATGGAGATAACCTCCCACTTCGACATAGGAATGTCATGTGGCTGCAACAGACCTGCCGGGTGGTGATGATCAGCTTTTACCTGCTAACACTCTAGGCACCTAGCGACGAATTTGACCACGTCGCTTTTCATCCCTGCCCAAAAGAAGAGTTTCTTCATGTCTGCATACATCTTCTTTACACCCGGGTGTGCGTAATACACCGCTATGTGGGCTTCTTTAAGGATAGTCTCTTTAATATCTCCCTCCTTGGCAATATACATCCTCCCTTAATACCGTAACAAACCATCGGCTTCCAACTCATAGCCTTCAAACTTAGGTCCCACTAGTCTCCCACTCTGGAGTGCTAATGTGACCTTTAGGTACCAACTATCCCCAAGTAGTTGTCCTAATACTCTTTCTCTCAAATCGACCTTCAAAGGTATAAGAGAGAAAAGTCTTGGTTTTCTGCTTAAGGCATCGGCTACCACATTCTCCTTCCCTTTGATGTAAAAAATCCCAGAATCATACTCACTCATGAATTCACTCCATCGACTTTGCCTAGCGTTTAGGTCTCTCTGAGTGAAGATATACCTTAAGCTTTGGTGATCAGATTTGAGTTCAAAGCTTCGTCCAACAAGGTAATGTCTCCAAAGTTTCAAAGCTAGCATCACCACAACCAACTCTAGGTCATGGGTAGGGTAATTCTCTTCATGTGTTTTTAGCTTTCTCGATGCATAAGCTATCACCCCACCTTCCTGCATCAACACTGCACCCAAAACTTGCCTTGAAGAATCTGTGCAAACTGTGAATTCTTTCTCCATATCAGGCACTCATAGAATTGGTGCACTCGTCAATAGTCTTTTCAACTCGGCGAATGTGACCTCGCATTCATCCGTCCATTCTTACCTAGTGCCTTTACACTATAGGGTAGTTATGGGTTTTGCGATTTTTGAGAAACCCTCAACAAACCTTCTATAATACCCAGCTAACCCCATGAAGCTCCTTACTTCATGCGCATTCCTTGGCACGGGACAATCCATTATGGCCTTCACTTTCTCAGGGTCAACTGAAATTCCCTCACCGGAAATTATATGCCCTAGATAATGGATCTCCTTCTGGTAGAACGAGCATTTGGATAACTTATCGTACATCTTGTGCTCTCTTAAGCATGACAACACTATTCGCAAGTGTTCCTCGTGCTCCTGTTCATTCTTGTAGTATATGAGGATGTCGTCCAAGAAGACTTGCACAAACTGATCTAAGTATTTTCGAAACACACTATTCATGAGACTCATGAATACAACTGGGGAATTGGTCAAACCGAAGGCTACCACCACAAACTCACAGTGCCCAAACCTTGTTCGAAAATTAGTCTCAGGTATATCACCTTCCTTAATCCGTAGCTGGTGGTAACCTGATTGTAAGTCGATCTTTGAGAAGACTGTCTCCCCTTTCATTTGATCAAAGAGGTCATCAATTCGAGGTATCGGCTATCTATTCTTCACGGTGGCTCTATTCAAATCTCGGTAATCAATGCAAAGATGCAAGGAACCATCCTTCTTCTTCACAAATATTACTGGCTCACCCCACGGTGAAATACTTGGTCTGATGAACCCTAGATCTAGCAGTTCCTTCAACTGCATTTGCAATTCACAAAGTTCCGGGGCTATCATCCTGTATGGTGTCTTCGATGTTGGCTCAGCACCAGGTTTTACCTCAATGGTAAAATTAATTTCCCTCTTACGAGGTAACCCAGGTAATTCCTTGGGAAAGACATCTCTGAATTCAGATACCACTGGGTACTCATCAAAGGAGGGTCCCTTCTCATTGTTTACCGCTTCAACAATGTACAATTGACATCCCTGTCACACACATCGTTTTACGTTCATTGTTGATATGAAACATAGGGACACCTTTCGTTTGATACCCTGGATCTCGATGGCCTCTCCGTTGTCATTAATGCAAAGAAATTTCTTTCCATAACAGTACAAGAAAGCTTGATGTTCCTCAAGCCAATTCATACCTATGATGAGATCATAAGTTCTGAGGGTGGTGACGTACACTTTGACTTGTGTAACACACACCCCGAGATCCACTACACACTTGTCGACACTAGGTCCTACTGCTTGCTTTACCCCTGAAGCCATTTTGACTAAGCTGAAATCGCCATGCTCGTAGGCTCCCAATCCACATTTGTCTAATGCATATGGAGAAATGAAACTATCTGTAGCACCAGGATCAAACAATATTCTAAGCTTGACATTATTGACCGTACGTGATGATTCCACCACAGTGGATTGGTGCTCAGCCTGATCGTTGTGTACTGCTACTGAGATCTGATGTCTACTACCCCCACTCCCCATTGGAGCCTTTCTTTCTCGATGCACTCTACCGGATCGTAATTCGGGACAGTCACATTGGTAATGTGGACCTCCACATCCCCAACAAGCAACCTGTAATGGAGTGGGTGAGATAACTTGTTCAGAACTCTGAGAGGGGTTCCTCCCCCTAGGACCCCTTCCCCTACCAGCTAATCCTCTGAAATTCCTCACACCCTAGTGAGTCTCTGTGGCTGAATGGGGCACAGCCCTAGTTGCCACTGATCTGTCTACCGCTGCAGCTCTTGGTGTGCTCCTGTTCCCGTAGGGAGGTGGCCTCGCATATCCTCCCCGAGGGTAGCTTCGAGGGTCCTTCCCTACAAACCCATACTGCTGAGAGTTGAATGACCTGATGGGATTTGCACCCAACATCTCCTCAGTGTAACGAGCACAATCCACTACTTCGGCTACCGAAGTTGGTTTCTACATCCGTACCTGAGCCCTGATCTTGGTATTGAGCCCATACACGAAGCGCTCAACCTGGCATTCATCATTGTCCAAGTAAGGGACATACTTGACTAATTCCATGAACCTCTCTTCATACTCCTCCATAGATAGATGCCTCTATACTAAGGCATGAAGAGCCCCTGCTTGTTCTTCCTGGTAGGATGCGGGTAGGTACTTCCCTTTGAACTTTCCCACAAACAGTTCCCATGGAACCGTGTCTGGTGTGAGGTGTAGCTGGCTTTCTTGGTTCCCCAACCAGTTCAAAGCGGCCCCCTTTAGTTGAAATATGGCCAGCTTGGACTTGGACATGGAAGTGTACTCCTGCAAGGTCAAGCACCTAGTCATCTGTTCCAATCATGACTCTGCTCGTATCCCTGATCGACCCCCCCAAAAATTCTGGAAGCCTTGCCTTCTGAAGTTCCCTCTTGATATCCTGATGCCGATTTCTTGGTACTGTATTCACTTCTACCACAGGAACTTCCTCCCTTAGTGGAGGGGCATCCACTTCTACCTCTAAGGTAACACTTCCTCTCTGTGCTAGTCCCCTGATTGTTTCATTTATTGCTTCCAGCGAGCGCAGTATAAGGATGGTCTCTGGTGATGATGTTGGCACATTCGGATCAGGTAATGCCGTCACCTGACCTGACCCCCGACCTGCTCGCGTTCTTACCGTGTTTATCCCTGTAACATGGAATAATAGGATAATTAGCATATGATGACATCATGACTAATTTACCATCAAACTCAACAATTAATTCAAAAGTGTGTCATGACTAATTTATGAGCGTTTTACTCTAAGAGCTATACTTCAGGACATTTCGATCAGGCCATCTTGAGGCCACCGGGTACTAAATTTATATCAGTAATTCTATGTAGGTTTAGGTATTGGATTCCTCATAGTCCTCACTAAGTTTCCTTCAACTCTTTAAGATATTTAATAAGGGTTTATTGCCTCGTTCTCGTTAATAATTAATAATTTAATAATATCCTAACCTAAGTTTTAAGTCTAGAGTCGTGTTTATCAAACATTTTTGTCATGGAGTAGAATCAGTATCCTAACAATCAGCTCATCATGCTGGTCTCTGTGGTGTCTCGTTTTTGAGATTCCGTATCCGTCTTGCCCCTTCGACTATACATCGAAGTTTCAGAAATGAGCGTTTTCAAGAAGAAAATAACTAATTATTGTTAATTTCAACTTACTATTAATGTTATCTAATGGTTATGTATTCAATTTACCTAACATGTAACTTAATCAATTAATTTACATTAACATTAATTGTTATTATTTATTAATAATGCAAATGTTAGTTTACCATTATAATAATTAAATTCATAACAATTAACATTATTATAAAATTTACTTAATTTGTAAGCCCAAAATTGTATATATATATATATATATATATATATATATATATTTAAAGCTTACTTAATCATTAAGTAAATTGTTTATTAAAATTTACTTAGAATTTATCATTTTCAAGAAATTACGTAAATTTTAATACCATTAATAATTTACTAATCATCAAGTAATTTTTAATGCAATTACTGAATTTTAAATTTTAATACCATTAATGTTTAGGTAATGTTAATAAAATTTATAATACAACACTAAAGTTTACTTTAGAATGCAATAAATAAATATTTAATAAAATAAAAAAATTAAATATATAATTAAATTAATTAATTAAATTTATAATTTTATTATATATATATATATATATATATATATATATATTTTTCCACCTCTAGTTACCTTATACTTTATTAGTATTAGCATGTTAATGGTATAACTAATCCATTAACATGCTAAATCAACACTAATTAGTTCACTAATTAATTAACATTTATTATTATTATTATTATTTATTGTCACATATATATATATGCTCTCCATATATGACCATTATACTTTTTTAAAATAAATGGAATAATTTCAACAATAAGTAATAATATAAAAGAGTCTTAATTAACTTAAAATAGCTTAAAATAAATATAAAAAAAAACACAACAACCCTAACCCTAACATCCCCTACTCACGCATCCTCATCTGGGAGGCCTTGTAACCGGCGTTGCATGCGAGATGGGAGATGCGTGTCTCTTCTTGTGACCTCTAGAACCTCCATCTGTGTGTGCCTCTTCTCGGCAGCCACCTCTTGAGGAGAACAAGGGGGTAAACCTCCCTCTTTTGTTCGTTCATTTTTTTTCGAGGGAGCTCTGCAACTGAGAGTGAGCTCCATAGCCTACCAGGCTCGATTTGAAGCTCCTCACCACGGTGTAGCTCAGAGGCGAGTTCGGATTTCTCCCTTCCCTCCTGCGAGTTCTGCTATTGGTATTGTTCCCTTCCCTTAGTGTGTTCATTGTCCTCTTTTTGTTTTGTTTTAACCCTTCATATTTGTAGAGGGCGGCCCAGTGGCCTGCCCTCTCCTCCGCACAGTCCCGCCAAGATTCGATGCTCTTATATAAGTGTTTTTTTTTTGTTTAGCTCTCGATTGGTAGCATTAGCGTAAGCAATGCATAAATTTTTGAGAGAATTTTTTTTTTCAATTCTGCATTTAGAAATTTTGTTTTTCTTTTATTTTTTTTATTTTAGCAGCTGCTGGCCTTCATGGCCGCAGCCGTCTGCACACCTAGGGCGCCGAGCTGAACACCCTTAGGGGTTGCGCTCAGGCTTCCTAGGGCGCTGAGTTGCACGCCCTTAGGAGATGTTCTCCCATGGCGCTGAGCTGCTCGCCCTTAGGGGCTGCGCTCAGGCTGGCCAGGGCACCGATGGCCGCAGCGCATGGTGCCTAGCACCACCCACAGAGCCCTCAATTTTTTTAAAGTTTCATAAATATATATATTATATTTTTTTTTACATATAAACAAAAACTTTCCTTGTTTTTTTGTTTTGGTTTTACTCCCACGGGCCAGTCGCCCATGGCCACAGCAGCCCAGCTGCAGGCCGAACGCGCCTAGGCCACGAGCTCTCGGGCTGGGCTACCATGGCCGCGCCCTGCGGCTGCAGGCCGGCTCACCCAGGTCATGCATGGCCAAAAAAAAGAAATAGTTTTTGTTATAATTTTTGTTTTAAATTATATAATTTTTTTGCTTTTCTGCACGCCTGGCTGCGCTCAGGCCGCCCATGGTGCCGAGCTGCATGCCCAGGCTGCGCTCAGGCCGCCCATGGAGCTGAGCTTCACCAAGGCATGCTTCAATTTTTTTTTTGTTTGCTTTATTTTTTAAAAAAATTATGTAGAAATTTAATTAATAATTTATTTTTTTTACAATCTATATAGTTTTTAAAACAAAATTTAATTTTGTTTACACATATATATATAGGTTATATTATATATATATATTTTTTGTTTATTTATAACATTTTTATTTGTAACGTTTCCATATTTTTTTTGCCTTTGCATAATTTTTTTTTTCATGTATATGAGAAGAAAAACAAGTATATATTGTATAATATATATATGAAAAAAAAGTATATATTGTATAATATATAGTTACGCCCCTTTTTTTTTAACTATATATATACATATATCTTTCAATGTAAATGCTATATTTTTTTTTCATTTATAACTCATATTTCTTATGTATAACATCTATTTCATGCATATATATAATATCTATTTCGTATACATCTCATATATTTTGTAGTTTAGTTTTGAATGTAAATGCAATCCATTTTTTTATATATAAATATATACAAAAAATATATAATTCTCTAACTCCTTTCTGTGTTTCATGTAGGTTAAATACTTGCACAAGAGTTATGGTTTGTAGTAATTTTTTTTTTACTATGAGCCCTTTGGTTCCAGATTTGGAACCATGGCTCTGATACCATATGTAGGGACCCCAACCTGGGTCTCCCTTATCTCCCAATAAAATCTAAGTATTTCACTGTTTACATTCTGGTCAACTCTTTTGTTTTGTTTATGTTTTGTTTCGGTTCTTAGTTTCTAGTTTTGTTTAGATTTCAAGCCTAAAAAAAATAATGAAATCTACATTTAAATTTCAGTATATCTACCTCTTAACCAGTTATGTTTTTGCAGGAGTAATAGAACATAATAACATCATAAAATCATTTTCAATTAACTTAAACAGAATTTGACAAGGTAGAAATGATAAACATACCTGCTGAAAAATACCTGTAGTTAGCTAGTATATCCACCCTTGTTGTTGTCCCTATTTTCCTGAATGCCTTGTTGTTTTCCTTGGCTGTTACCTGCAACCAAAATCCTTCCCCAAAGTTTTGAAACTCAACCATCCCAAAACAGTCTTGCCACCCTACCAACTGGTGAGGTCTTGCTGACCACCCAGCTCCAAAGGTACCCCTTTGGACCCCCGAGCCCAAACCGAGTACAAGCCAACCTGCTATATCCCTTCAGAAATATCCAACAAGAAACCCCCTTTCAGCTCTGCTCTAAAAATTCTCCCCTTCCTCTCCCAAAAATATCTAAGGTATAAAGATGATCCCCCTTTCTTCCCTTCACTTCTCCCTTTATCCTATGTTTGCCGACTCTTCTTCCCATCCATTAATGCCTTATCCTCCCATTAATGAAGTCCCAACCCCCTCATTACTACTCAGTCAGCTCCCTTGAACCATTCCAATGAAATATTAATAATTTAATAATCATACAATTTAATATTCACCTCTCTTTATGAGGTTTACTGACACAACTTACAACAATCATTTTTTAAACATTTGTTTCTTATTCAAAGTTTAATTTTTTTTATTTAATAATAAATGTTACATTATCTTTATGTTAAAGTTTGGGGTTGGGGTTGGCTCACCCACCAACCGTAAGAGTTTTAAACCTTCACTCTTCACCACTCCAATTAATTAAAAACAATTGTCCATTGATTAATTACTATTAACCTAATCATTTAATTAATGATTTATAATATTTCTAATATGCTAATTGCCTTTAACTATAAATTCAACTAATTCAATTTATCAATTATGAATATTAATCTTATCAATGTAATTCATATCATTATCAATGTGTAAGTATATTAATTAAATAAAAATTAACTAAGATATAATCGATTCATTTACATGGTCCCATATTAATTGCACCTTAGTTGTAATTAAACTAATTAACAATCAATCAAGCATTCTAATCAATTACATTAGTCACTACCTAGGTTAACCTTAGCTTTGTTTATTAATCAACAATAATTAATTATTAATGGACAATAATTAATCATTAATCAACATTATTAACCCTAATCGACTTTATTAACCTTAATCCATAATAATTAATCGTTAATCTACGTTATTAACATTAATCACCATTATTAACCTTAATCGACATTTTTAACATTAATCAACAATAATTAACATTATTTTCCAGCAAGATTTCACGAAATTCATAAATATGTAGGCGAGTTATGTAAGCGTAGCTACTGCTTACATACCTCGCATAAGTACACTAACAGTAATAATTCACACACATCAATCATAATCATGAAACTTGTTGTTTACTGACACAAGTTCTAAACATAGTTTGCAAGGTACAAATCCATTAACTAACTGAAATCCAAGTTACGACAATTCATACATCACTGATTTACGACACATACTAACCAAGGGTTTTACACACCTACTGTTAGATCTTGTTTTCACCCCTACTTCACGCTACACCTATCTACCTACATCATCACTAACTTCCACATCCTCTCCTGTTCTCTGCTGGACTACCCTGAAATGTCAAGTCATGATCGGTTCCAGCTAGAACCAGTAAGTGGAAGTGTCGACTACATCGACCAAGCTTCCCTAGCAGGAAACCGCCAGTCATCATCACACACCTTGGGGAGCGCGCCATAGCACAACCCTCCCATGACTCTAGGTTTCAGGGATAAATGGTGGGTAATGCCTCCATCCCCCTAATGGAACAAGGGACTATGTCTACTCGACATAACAACAGCATTGCACTTGTACTCGGTTTGTCATCATATAACCAATTTGGGTGGTTGAGTTTCCTGAAACCCTACCCCACCCATGTCATAATATACATCATAATAATAATCATGCGAAAGTAAATAATGCATCACTCGCATACCATTTACCTTTCGAATTCCATGTACCCGAGGCTCTCCCACCTCGTAGGATCCAGCAATCACTTAGCCGTTTCAACCTGTAAGTCAGTCCTCGACATATAATATAGAGTATCATGCATAAATCCTCAACATATACACATACATTTTAGAATAACATAACAATAATAAACTCATTTATTCGCCATGCACTTGGCATAACATTCATTTATTCAACATATCACTGTAACGGTATCCACGTACCCATCGTTCATTAATTTGCATATATAATTAGCACATGATACATATCTAAACATGACTACCGATCATACTACTAACATCACACACACACATATATATATCGGCAAAATAATAAAACCATGTGTCCATAGTGTTGTCAAACCGACGAAGTCTCACAATCAAACAAATACAACATATAATAGTAGTTCATGTAGTAATGTCAAAACGGGGTGTTACAACCATGGAACCTTTCCGCATGGCATTCCACAACACCCTTGGCTGCTAGGACCCCCACAAGCCCACTAGCACCATCATTCATTTATGCTCAAGATGAGATGTTTAGGACAGTCACATGTCCACATGCATCCTTAAGATGCTTTCATAGTCCTTGCTTCCAACAATACCTACACTCAAACATTGAATCAATTCGCATGTTTAGTTTATTTTCACAGGATTTATCTCTAAACAAGAGTTTAGGAAGTCATAACCAAATCATATACACATGTATATTCATAAGCAAGAAATTACAAGATAACCAAATACTTATCTGCATTGGATGTCTTCACTTTATTCCATAGGGTCCTTCTTTGCTTTACAAGCCTTGGGATCGCCTATGGACTGGGATGTTTGGCCAGCACACAGGCTGCTCCAAATCATCAAATAATCTTGTATGTTTGGCCAGCACGCAGGTTGCTCCACCACATCAAATAGTCTTGTATGTTTGGCTAGCACGCAGGCTGCTCCACCACATCAAATAGTCTTGTATGTTTGGCCAGCACGCATGCTGCTCCACAACATCAACTAGTCTTATATGTTTGGCCAGCATGCAGGCTGCTCCACAACATCAAATAGTCTTGTATGTTTGGCCAGCACGCAGGCTGCTCCACAACATCAAATAGTCTTGGATGTTTGGCTAGCACGCAAGTTGTTCCACAACATCAAATAGTTAATGCTCAACCAATCACTCTCTGGATTTACCAAGCAATTATAGTTTTTTTTTTTTTTTTTCAGGGTCCTTGCTTCCTGTAATGACCAAGGTTTCCAACAAAGAAACAATAGTGCATCATCTTAATTGTTAGAAGACTTATACTTGAAATCTTCATTATTCCAAACAAGAAATAAATGAAATTGAATACTTTTCTGTATTGTGCATTTCCTCTTTGGTCCACAAGGTCCTGCTTTGCTTTGCAAGCCTTGGGATCCTCCTGCGGATTGGGATGTTTGGCCAGCACGTAGGCTGCTCCAAATCATCAAATAAGTAATGCCCAACCAGTACACCTTCATGCCGACTGGATTTACCAAGAATTTGGTGGTGCCCAACCAGTCCGATACTTGGTTGGCCCTCTCCATTGCCGAGCCAGCACATCCGTTTGGGTCATCGGCCAATGGAAGGTAACTTTGCCACCGACCATTATAGGTCAAGGCTCTACTACTCTGCCTTAGGCTTGCATCAGCCTTTCAAATGTGTCACAATCCCTCAATGCACATAACAATTTGTCACCCACATAAGGGTGGTACTCCTTCTCTTGTGCAAACTGGCAGTTCCCTTTAGGAACTCTTTAGGTGACTTTATTAACTGTAGGTTTTCATGGCCCCATGATATCCACTCACACTACACAAAGGTTACCACTGCTCATACAGTCCTCTTGAGTACCCTTTTCTTCATTTTTCCCTTTAATGTGCAACACCAATTTGCATATGTATAACCTGACAACACAAAATGGATAAGCAAGCTCATCAATATTGCTGCTCTAAAACTGTAAACATATTTCACAACATTCGCTATCCAACATTGAAATGCCAGGAATGTGTCCATTCCCTTAGGGCGTAATCAATATTGGCATCCCTAACATAAATCAGCACCAGAAAGGTGTGCACTCCTTACTGATGTGAACTATGTAGGTCCTAATCATATTCAAGCAATTTTCCATAATGGAAATAAAAGCAAAACAGGCTCTGCATATTTAATCTAACAATTAAACATGCATATTCATAGCTAGGGTCAGAGAACACTTATCCATTTGCAGATGTAATTTCTCTTCACTATTGAGGAATGGGGGCTCCTTCTCTGAGTTGACAGTCCCTCGGTTTGCCATCCCAACTCCTTTTGATGTTACATAACCCTCATATGTCTTCTGACATAATCTTTACCATCTCACTCATATTGTTCACCAATCATGCAGTGTAGATGAGACATTAATAATGTCTAATGGCGTTTCACCCGTAACCCATTTCCAAATCATGGAATTCCTTCCCATTAAGTTTGGCTTATGCAGGCCCTCTCTCTCGGTCTTACTGCAATGTGTCTTCCTGGAACACTTATTAAATAGCCAAACAATCAGCAACATTTAACAATAAAATTCAAATGTGATTGTTCCATAACCAATTAATGGCATTAATAATTAAATTCAATATGAATTTGCAACTTTGTCTACTACAGAAATAGATTTTCTTAGCCATGAGGCTATCCTCATATTGCTTGGCTCTTGTAAGTGGCACCATTATGTCCATTATGGATTTATGTTTGCTACCATACATGGACATCCACCTACAACATGTCCTCCTGACACAATTTTACATAAGCTAAACAGTCATTAGCAATTATTAGCAAAATTTCAAATCTAAAAATTTACAAATCTGAGATTTACGATCGTTCTTTCTAACAGAACTTAGAGTTCTCAACCATGAGATTCCTTCTCATAAGCTCTAATTTTTTTTTTTTCTTCAAATCTGTTCCCTACATAAATTAGATTTGCAACCATGATATTATTCTCATAAACTTAAATCGGAATATTTTCAGATTTGTTTCATGCATAAGTTAAATTTCACAACCATGAGAACCTTCTCATAACCTTTGGCTTCTGCACATGGTAGATCTCGGTCTTTACTATGGTCTTATCCTCATTGCCATACGCAAGACATTTCTACCTAGAATCTGAAACTTTCAGTCAACCAAACATGTTGTGAGTATCTATGCGTATAATTTGTTCATTGCTACAACAGTCACTGAAGTGATCTCAGAATTATAACACTCAATAATTCAAACACCCTCAGTGGTTAACATTTGAAATGCAATGAAATATACATATATCTATATATGCATCATTATCATAATAAAATTGCAAGACATGGGTACACTGCCCATGCAATTTAAATAAACTGTAAATACTCATTACTTCACATTCCATGCAATTTTATCCCTCCAACAGAGTGCTCTGGTAGCCCATCAACGTGTCTACCTTCTTCATGCAATCTTTCTCCTGCATTCATAGAAGCTCATGAAATGGTCTCAGGATTAACAATAGTCCACCATTTCATCTATTATCTAACTGCATTGAAACATATATATGTCACACCCGTGCATTCACACAATGCATCTCAGCATGTGCACCCACACATATGCATGCACATTCATAACATTTACATAATCTTTTAATGTGCATTCGCTCAATGCATAACCCCTCAATACAACGTTGCATTAATCTATGAATACTATGCATTCTAACATATTATGGCCTAACCATGCCTATCTCATATGGCATACACTACCACAACAGAACCATAAGTCCTCACTTGCTTTGGTTGTTAAACTCACAATCGACATACTCAAATGGCATGATATAATTTCATATGAATGCACTGAGATTTCTAAGCAATTGTATGGTGTAAGGATCATTTCCTTCACTTACCCACAACTCACCATACTCGGTACGTTAACATTCCCATTCGGGCACTCAATACCACATGCAAACCAAATCAACATAGTTCAAACATAGTCGAAGGGATCTTACCAAATCCTCTTTCAACATTCATACAATTATGCATCAATAACCATTACCTGCATATTTGTCATTAACATAACTTGATGTTACCTGATCGGTTGGCCTCTTACCAAGGCTACACAGTCCTTTTGCCAACCTCATGATCACAGATTTTTTGCACCATCCTTTCTTCATAAGGTTGTTGATCTTGTGCAACAACGTCATCAGCTTCTTTAGCCATGCTTTGATTGTATTTTTTCCTACAACAAATGCGGACACAACTAATTATTAGCAACCAGCATAACTATCTCAAGTGGCTCATTGCATATGTAAAACCTCACTATTTTACCAATATGCAATATCCTATTCATGCACAAAAATTTTCACATGCACTGTGCAATGTTTGTTAATATGCCAACCAATGCATATTCATGCCATCTCTCTAATCTCTGGCATTTTCAGCATTCTCATGCCATAATTTTCTACACATCAAGCTCACAAAATATAAATATAGTAGCAAAACAGGGTTAAGGGATTCTCCCTTTCCAATCCTTCATCGCTGCATGGGATTCCTCTTCCACATCATAGTTAGTATGATTTCATGGCCTCTAGGAAACGCACAAGGAATCATTAGATATGATTTAAGCACCAAGCATCAATTCAATACATATACTCATGCATAATATTCTAACTTGTTACTTTCCAGGCATGCAATTCTAGAAATTGCCCATATTGACAACAATTTTGTCAAACAACCACTGACACTTTTCTGCGCTACATAACTATGAGGTATGATAACCTCATTCAAATTATGGTCATACACCATTGTTCCCTGCTGGATAAGCTTTCCAATTCCTATCCTCGTGCTCCATTCCGACCTTGGGTGTGGAAACTGCGTTGCTTAAAAAATGACAACTTTCACTATAATTCTGCACTTTTACACAGTTGTAAAATATCCTGAACTGCCAACTTCAACCACCTGTGGAAGAAAATCTATAAAGATTCAGAAAAAAAAATTCTACCGAGAGAAGTTAGTCCATATAACAAGGAACACTCAGCAACTCGCGGATCTCCGTTCCAATGCCCCATTCTTCTTTTATAAAATTCTGGGTTTCACTACTTCTCACTTTTGACATTTTTCCAAAATTTCAAATTTATGCCCAATTTGAGCATAACGAGCTCGGGATCCTCACTGGTTCATTCATGGATTCCGTTAATGGCCTCAGAACGCGATTGAACTCATCAAATTCTGATCTTGCATGCTCCTGTAATCAAAAAATCCATTTTCAGGCTCTATACTTTTTTTTTCCTTCCCGCCACACCCAGGCCGCAACCCGCAATCCCACAATCCATACTGTGGGTGCGGAAATGCTACTTTTCCAACCCGTTGCTACTCCATCCCACAGTCCCGCAACCCGCAATCCCGCAACTCCGCGATTCCGCAATTTCGAGTGCGGAAATCTAAGTCGCGGACATGGAAATTTTAACCTTTCCGCAATCCCGCAACCAGCGATCCCGCAACCTGTAATTCCGCGCTTTTGGGTGCGAAAATCCAAGTCGCGAACACGGAAATTTTAACCTTTCCGTAGAAGAAGGGTCGGCCGCCCCTTCTGGTGATTAGTATTTTCTCTAATCACAATCCGTAGAAGAAGGGTCAGCTGCCCCTTTTGGTGATTAGCATTTTCTCTAATCACAATCTGTAGAATAAGGTTCAGCTGCCCCTTCTAGTAATTAGCATTTTTCTAATCACAATCCATAGAAGAAGGGTCGGCTGCCCCTTCTGGTGATTATCATTTTCTCTAATCATAATCCATAGAAGAAGGGTCGGCTGCCCCTTTTGGTGATTAGCATTTTCTCTAATCACAATCCGTAGAAGAAGGGTCGGCTGCCCCTTCTGGTGATTAGCATTTTCTCTAATCACAATCCATAGAAGAAGGATTAGCTACCCCTTCTGGTGATTAGCATTTCCTCTGTCACGTCCCCTTCCATCAATCCATTCCATGGAAGGAAACATGACTAAGCTTATGGGGCTCATAACTCCTTCATCCCTTGGCCAAATGGGACCAGTCTGGTACCGTTGGAAAGCTATTGCAGAGCTCTATGCACCTGGGTGGTCCTATGCCACATCTGAGAACTCTAATCCTACCATTTCTCCATTCCAGAATGACGCCCCAACTTCACCAATACCATGTTAAAATGTTCTGTCACCTGCTTGTAACTCAGAGTTTGGCCCAAGCAGCCCTAGTGCTGCAAGTTGGGCTCTGATACCACTATGTAACGTCCCCTTCCATCAATTTGATGCAAGGAAGGAAACGTGAACCAAACTTACCAGGCTTATTGACAATCTCAGCCCCATTCAATTTGCTAATAAATGCATGGATAAATAAAACTTGTGCATACATATTCATACTCAACAAACACAACGGAATTAAACACTATGTATGCACACATTTTCATCATGCAATCATCATGTAAACAACAGTCATTAATTAAGACATTGCAGAACATGGAATTATCACAACTCAATTAATAAACACAGCAGAATAACCATATTAACACACACATGGAATGGAATGCATCAACATATTTAACCCAGGTAGATGATGAATCAACATACATAATTCAGGTTCATCCTCATGCTATGCACAGACTTCATATCAATTACATTAACATGAATAATTATCATTCAGAATTAATACATTGCAAGAGATATAATGCATATACTTTAAACACGGAGAACACTTATCTTTGAGCTGAAGTTGTCCAAACAACTCACTATGTGAGACCAACGTTCCACCCAACCATAGATCTTTGTCCAGCCTGTATTCTTTCAGCTGAGAGATCACCCCCGAGTTGGGCTGTGTATCCACTAAGGAGGAACTAGATGGGCTCACTCACAGTCATAGTTTCACTCAAATAGTCATGCTAATCCAACACACAGTTGGGTTTATCAAGCCTCACCCAACACAAGGAAGGTCCCCTTCTCTGCTGCGCAGGCCCTCAGGGGTCCCTTCTCTCCAGTGCTCTTCAGGATGGGCATAGAAAGGTCCAAGCTGTTAAATCCTTGAGATTCCATCCTTCATTGGGTTTATCAAGCATACCCAATCTCTGTTCAAACATCTACACTTGGATTTCTCACCATTCTGTCAACGAATAACTCAATCTCGTCACTGGTTTTCTGGGCTATCAAAACTGGGTTTTCCAATGGATTTCGGGGTAGCTAATGCTCCCAAATTTTCCCCAAGGTTCATACCTATGGATCGCCCATTGGATTTCACTGTCCAATACCAATTATGGGCGTTTATGGCTCTTCAAAACGTGGGTTCTTTCACAGTTGCGATTTCTGGTTTTTCTCATTGCTGGGAATTCGTTTTTGGATGGAAAATGATGTTGGGTTCCTCCACAATGGAATGGGAATGAGGAAGAAGCAATCCCCATGAGGTAGAGTGACTTTTGGTACAAGAAAACAGATCCCATACTCTGCCATAAGAATTTGTGGGCTACCCATGCTCCATTGAAGCCATGGAATGAAATCTTCAACTACTTCCTTACAATAGAAATAAATGTCATCAAGGAAAGTCAAATGGGTTCTCACAATGACATATGGCAGCCTATGGTTCAATCCCACAACCCCCTCACCACTCCCTAGTGGATACACATGTCCCCTTCTCATTGGTTGTCTCCATAGCCAGTTTTGGTATTTTATTGCGTGATGTTTATTTACATCATTTTTCAATGTTCCATGGCTAAATAGCACATGGGTAACATAATGTCTAATACTTGTCTTTTAAATAAAATTCGAGCTTCCACTAGCGGGGCCTTGGCCTTGAGCTCCACGCTAGGAAAACATACATCACATGTATACAATATTTACATTAAAAATTAATATATCCTAAGGGTCGAAATGGGGTATTACAATCATGAGGTAAATCATGAACCACAAGTGTTGATTAGGGAATCCACTCCTTTCTTGGGTGATAAATTAATAGCAGTGGATATAAGACTTTCCTACGCGAGGGAGGTCATGGTAAATAATGCTCTTCTACGTGGGATTAAAAGACATCATGGAACTGATATTTGCAAATCAGATAAGGAATTGGTTCCTTCTAAGAACTCCGATTTCCCACCTTCTGACTCCTCCTTCAAAGAGATGGAAAGAAGTTAAAAAGAAGGGGGAAATAAGGAAATATCAAGGATTATTTTATAAAATGAAATAAATGAAATGTACATTATTAATGTAATTTTACTTTTGTAAGTGTAGTGTGCACCTATATTCTTGTAAGTGCAATACACACATGTACTTGCTTTTATATGTTACTTTTGCTTTGAGCACCTAAAGAATGCGATTTTCCATTCTATAATGGAACGTAAATTGCAATTTTTTTTCTTGGAAAGAAAAATATGGGAAAAATATAATGTATATTATTGTATATGTACAATTACATTCAAAATGTAAAGGTTAGAAGATCATAGTATCCTTTTATTATCGCTAGTTTGATGATAAAAAACAATTTTCGTGAGCTTCAAAATGAAATAAAGCACTCAACAAGACCAAAAATACATTGACACAAAGAAAAACATATAAAATATGAAACACTAATTAAGTAAAGAATGAAAATATCTCTTTGAGTGTTTGAACTATATAAATATTAAGTCTAATTCAAAAAGAAAAATTGTAATACAAATAATCTTCATAACATATTAGCCCATAAAAATGAAATAGAACTTGGAAATCTTATCCAAGCTATTTGATCACACATATACCATGATATAATAAAGTAAGTAGCATTTGCATATAGACCAAGATTCCAATTATCGATGCCGTTGAGGTCATGAAAATTTCAGTGACACTAAAACCACAAATGCGGAAAAAATATTTATAAAGTAAACATGTTACGGTTACAATGATAGAATTAGTCATAAACTAATGGGGTTACCATGAGCTCCCCACTATCAACATTCATTACAATCATTTATATGGAATGTTTTGAAATAATGTCCATGAACTATTTTCAAGTCAAACATGAAGGGTGGAAGACATATTTAGATGGCATCTTCATAAGATGGTGACATGGTAAAGGAAGGCTTGATGACTTCTTAACACACCTTAACAACATTTTAAAGGACAATAAACTTACCATCGAAATTGAGGTGGATAACAAGCTACCTTATTTGGACATCCTACACACTAAGAAAGGAAAGGGTAGATTTCAGTATCTACAAGTATATAGAAAGAAAATCGATATAGACAAATATTTGTATGTGAACTCATGCCGTCATCTAATGTGGAAAGCTAGCATTATTCACACACTTGGAACTAAAACAACAAGAATCCTTGATGTAGAACACCTTGAGAAGGAATTGGATCACCTTAAGAAGCTCCGATAGAATTAATGATTATGATGATGAGTGAATTAACAAAAATATTCGAAAAACTAAAAGGCACATATGAAAAAATCAGGAGGTGATTGTCCCAAGAATTATAATGTCATATATTGAAGAGACCAATGATCATATTGCTAAAATTCTAAGAAGAAGAAACATCAAGATGCCATTTACCCTCCAAGCATCATAAGGAGGTTCATTGCTCTATGGATTCAAGCAAATAGAAGGGAGTTTTTTCAATTCCTTGGTCATGTAGTAAAGTGTATTTTGGAGAAATAAGTCCACTAACATGCCTTGAAGAACATACTTTTCACATAGCTTATAATCATGTTGCAAAATCATCCCTAGTAAAACACTTTGATAACACTACTCATTAAAGTTTCATTGAAAAAGTAAAACTAATCACTAGAGAGAAGCTCTTGAAATAGAGGAAAACTAATGTTATGAAAAAAGACATTGGGTTAAAACTAAGTGACATATGAAAACTAATTATGTGAACTCATGCCAATCATCTAATGTGAAAAGTTATAATTATTTGTACACACCTGCAACTAGAGCAACACGAATCTCTGATGTAGAACATCTTGAAAAGGACTTGGATCACCTTAAGAAGCTCTTCAGGAATAATGATTATGATGATGAATGAGTTAATAAATATATTCGAAAAATAACAAAAAAAAAAGGCACATATGACAAAACCACAAGGTTATTGTTCCAAGGATTATAATATCATGTATTAAAGGGACCAATGATCATATTGCTAAAATTCTAAGAAGAAGAAACATCGAGATGCCATTTACCCTCCAAGCACCATAAAGAGGTTCAAACAAGTCCACTCACATGCCTAGAAGAACATACTCTTCACATAGCTTATAATCATGTTACAAAAGACACTTTATAACACTACTCATTAAAGTTTCATGGAAGAAGTAAAGCTAATCACCATAGAGAAGCTCTTGAAATAGAGGCAAACTAATATTATGAAAGTAGACAATAGATTAAAACTAAATGACATATGAAAACCAATTATAAATCATGTTGCAAAATCATTCTTAATAAAACACTTTGATAGCAATACTTATTAAAGTTTTATGGAAGAGATTAAACTAAATAAGAAAAAAAAAATAGAATAAAATTAATGTTATGAAAATATACAATAAATTAAAGATAAAGGTAAGTGACACATCAAATTTATTTAAATAAATTTAATAATAAACCAATTTTTTCTCACTAAACTATCTCTCATATATATATATATATTCTCACATGGTTAAGAGAAAAAAGCCATGAACGAGTAAATATATGGTCATTGAGAAGGGCAAATAGAATAGTGGTGGCTTCGTTTTCACGACGCTGTTCCATGAGACTTTTGTTTTTTACTCATCTCTCATTTTTTTTACTTAAATGAAGGTAATCTCTCATTGGGAGTGGGGCCATTTGATAAATAGATAGAAGGTTAAGTGGTGTATATGTAGTTGGATTATTTTTTTAATAAAAATGAAATTGAATTGTAGAAATTGTTTTTAAATTGATTATGGATATCCTTATATGCCAAACATTTTATGATGAAGTGCCATTTGGTTTCAATGCTCATTTCCTACAAAAGCAAATTCTTTCTTCCATTCTTCCTTAGGGTTAGCCATCTCCCCCATTTCACATTTAAGATGCTCAAACCCAATCCTTAATTGTGTTATTAAAATTTTAACCTTTCTCTTGATTGCAACATATACACAAATCCAATAATAAGGCCGCGAATGTAGCTCACTTGGTCGTGAGTGATGAGGCCGGATATTCTGATAGTGCGGGGTGAAGTTCAATTCCCCGCCACTCCTGCAAATGAAAAATAAAAAAATAAAAAAAATGCAATAATAATATATACACATCTTACTTCAAATCAAAAAATGTATACCCCACCACGTGAAACAATAAATTCATAAACGTACCTTACGAGGATGGTGAAATTCCCATTCATTTTTCGAGCTTTGTATACCCCACCACGTGAAACAATAAATTCATAAACGTACCTTACGAGGATGGTGAAACTCCCATTCATTTTTCGAGCTTTTGGGTGGGCCGTGCTGACAAGTTTAACAGCCAGATTATAAATACTGTTATTTAACATTTTGAATATTTTTTCAAAAATTTTACCTTGCCGAAAAATAGCAAAATCGCTGAACGTTTAGGGTACACGGATTGATATACTACCTTACGAGAATGGTGAACTGCCATTTATTGTTCGAGTTTTTGGCGTTGCAATTATTGCAGGTCCCGCATTGCAGTGAAAACCTATTTAATACTTGACAAGCGTCACAAAACATTGGACACTTCTCACGTTTTCCCAGTCTCCGGGGTTTCACGCCTTTATAGATATTAAATCCGGTTCATATTATTGCGGGGTCGGCTGTTGTCCGTGGGTGTGAATATTTGGATTTTCTTATTAAAATAATTATTAATAACTAGTTGTTGGGTATTTCATACTTGCGGTATCTCAAGTTATTAGGTGTTGAGATTTTATATTTTTGTTTTTAATCACATGTTTGATTTTATTATATAAATATATGTACATTTATGTTATATTTGTGAATGTTTGATTAAAAATATTATATTTAAGCACTCATATTCTATTCGTACTAGATTTTTTCATTACTTATTTTTTCCCTATTGAATTGTATTCATATCCCTATTAGTACTCGAAATATGCTACTATGCTTTAAGCTAGCAATTGTCCCAATAAGGTGTAATAATGCATTAGTATTAGTACTCCAATTATCCTACTAAAACACCTTCATAAATAGAAAAATTCAATTTAATAAAACTAAAACCAATTCAAGAACATAGAACTTTTAAGTAATTTTCTGCTCATGTAAACCATCTTATAAATGACCAAGAAATCCTAAAACTTTGCAAGAAAAAAGCCATTTTGATGGAATTAATTTACCATAGTACATAAAACAAAACATAGGAGAGGTCATATAGACCAATGTACAAGTCTAAGTATGCCTTTTAGCACTTCCATAGAAAGCAAAAAAAAACAAATTAGATAGCTATAGAAAATATAATCACTTCAAACAGTTAAAAGCACATAGCAATATAAGTATTAGCAACACTAATAACAAAGAAAATGAAAATATCATCTTCATACCATACACAGTCGGTAAGTACAAAAGACCAATGAATGTGTACTAAATGTTCATTACTCAACAATATACCCAATTGTAAAATATGTTGTTTTATGATGTCAAAGCTAAAGTTAGCTTGAAAACTTCCATAGCATAAAGTATAAACTCTGATAATGTATTAATCAAATTACATCAAATTGCAAAAAACAATTCAGTAAAATGTTCAATGTGGAAAAAATGTTCAAGGAACTAATCTCAAGTGAGCCTTTGTGCTGCTTCCTTGGCAATGAATTTTTCCTTGGGATTTGTTTTTGCATGAGATTTAGTTCCCAGAATGGCACCTCCCCATTGTATCTAATACGTTAACATGCAAGAAGAGTAATAAGCTATATAATTTTGATCTCTGTAGTAGTGATTGATGAGTAAAAAATATAAACTCAGCAAAACTTAATAGTACACCTTAATTGGTAAATTTTCATATGAAAAGCAATCACACATTACTTAAAAATGAACTCTTGTGAACTTTTCCATGCTCAAGAATAATTAACGGAGATAATAAAGATGGGCGTGCTTCCCCACTGACAATTACATATGGGATGTCCATTGTTCTGAAAAGTGCAAGAATCCACACTACCAACTCTATTAGATCAACATCATGTGCAATACTACCAATTGAGATTTATTTTGAAAGCGCAATCACAATATGAAATAAATACTTACATATTACAAAAGTTCTGCATATTAGTTTCATATGAAAAGCAATCCCATATTACTAAAAAATTGAACTACTATGAACTTTTCCATGTTCATGAAGAATCAATGGATATAATAAAGATGCACACTGCTCTAAGGCATGCTTTTCCCTTAACAATTGCATATGGGATTTTCATTTTTCTACAAAGTGCAAGAAGTCACACTACCAACCCTATATCAGAGATATGTGAACAATTACAGTTGAAAAACCTGCTCAATGAGGTAAGTTACATGAGTGATCCTATATTTCACAACAATAGGATTCTTTACTTCAACAGTCTTCCCTTGTGCTTAAGCCTAGGCTTTCTTTAGAAGCCTTATAGACTAAAAGAAATGAGAACAACAATTATAGTTGTATATGAGCAAATTGTTTGAAAATACCTAATGTTCTTATTGTTGAGGGATCCCTAAGAAATGTCTCCACACTGACACTATTCAACAAATAGACAAGAGGATTAATAGTCCAATAAGGTTTCTGCTCTTATTCTATCCCAACCCAACTTATATTGATGAAATATACTTCTTTGTAATATCCACAATATGAAAATTAGAGATATTAACTCACCTACAACTTTAGAGGATTGAAATTCCCCAAAACTAGGTGCTTTGCTTCACCACGGGACACTAGAAGACAACTTGGGAAATGGTGCAAGCTATTGGGAATGAATGGAGGTCTTGGTTAGGACAATGTGCAGGTATGATATGAAGTATTAATTCTATGGTTTATCCATGTTTGGTTGAGGAATTTTGACAAACAATTTGCTTGCACCTTGAACCCCACACTCAAGACTAGTTAGAAATTGGCAATGGAAAATAGTCTTTTCCCAACTCGATCTAAATGGAACTAGAAGGTTATTTTTCTCTAATATAAATGTTATGTAGGGTATTAATGCACTATAAGAATCTCCCATGATCCCATAGCAGACACCTACTTCGACATATGCACATTTTCTGGATGCATCATGCCTAGGAAGTCTCCTTTGGATAACAAGGCTACAAGGTAATAACCATAGGAATTCTGTGGGAACCCAACGGCTTTTGGTTCACTATGGATGTATCTTGTTTGCAACTAAGTCCCAATATATATAGTAGTAGACACTTGGTTCATAGTTTTGGAGTTATTTTGTAAATTTGGGACACTAGGAGGAAACTCAGAATTTGGGTCAACTCAAATAGGCAGTTTCCAAACCATTTCAAATAGAATCTTAGACCCAAAATTTTCTATTTTGATACTTATAATGGGTTCACATAAGTCTCACCTACCTGTATCAACTTACATATCGTGATTTGGTTGAGAAAAGTTAAGTTATTGCATTTTTACTGGAGACGAGTCAAATTAGCAATGTGTTTGAGCAACCCTGGTTTCTAATTGATTCCAAATGGAGCCAAATGGTTTCAGAATTCTGATATAATTCTTGGATCATATCCTAATACTCCTACATTGACTGTAAATACACCTTTTCAGAGTTATGGAAGCACATTAGACATGTATTGTGAGCCAACATGAAGATGTAACAATTATTATCATGAAATTGTACATTGGAGAAGTGAGAAGCATGAGTTTAGAAGAAAATAGAGATAGGAGGAACATAAATATTTATTATTATGATGAATATGCTAGCATAAAAAATACATTGTTGTAGGATCAACAATCATTTCTCAGTTGAGCTCATGCCACCATTTATTTGGTCTGCTGCTAGATTTACTACTGTAAATCACACTAGGATTGGATCTTGCTATCTCTAGCTCACTAATCGGATATCGAATTGCACTAGATGAATCATGTTTATGTTGTAACACATTATGGTTCTGTTGTAGCTGCAATATTCTCAATGATAAGGGCTTATTATCAACTCCTCTCTCACTAGCCAATATTTCTCCCAACTAGCTACAATGGATAGAAAGGGCACATCTCCCAATTGTTTGACAAGGAGCACATCTCCCAATTGTTTGACAAGGAGCACATCTCCCAATTCTAGAGAAGGAATTTTTCCACATGTAAAAAGCAGACATAACACAAGCCAACCCTTCTAGTGCACCCTTGCACTCTTTTTAAACCATTCCCATTCACTAGTTTCCAATACTAGGTTCCAATACCATGGAATGAAGAAAACCACCAAACTAGTTTGTCCACTTAGTCAATACTAGTGGCAAATACCATGGAACACCCAAAACCATTTATTCGGTATTTGAGTGATCCTTATCCTCATTCAATGTTTCCTCTAACTTCTTTGACCAACTCTCCCCCTTTCTATGGCGTCTTGGCTAACCAACTTGGAGTTTGTCCGCTTTCCTAAATGTTGTCCACTAGCTTTCCCTGTTTTATGGAAATGCCTATTTTTAAGGGATAAATACTCCCAAAGGTTCCAAATTATTACCTTGGAACCTATTTGAATTAATTGACTCATTCAATGCATGGTATAATCCTCCTTAGTGCCACAATGTGCCTGTTCACACATCGGACCAAATTTGGTTGCCAAATGTGGACAACCTTTTCCTTTGATTTATTTGATCAATTTTATGCATTGAAAAACTTAGGAAAATAATTCCCAAATTAATTATGAATTGTTAGGATATTCCTATACTCCATCCTACTCCTACCAGCATTATGTCAGTTCTGCATGCAACAATTTTGCATGCAGTCATGCAATTGCATGCCTCCATGCAATGCATTCCTTCCAGTCATCAGTATGGTGTATCCCAGCACCTAGTGCTTAGTTTACTAGCCCTGGGATCCCGTTTCCACTCAGTTCCAACCCTCCTAGTATGTGATGCACCCTCTCTCACCTAACACAGGAAGAAGTGCACCCTCTCTCACCTACCACCAGTGACACACTCAGTTAGTTACTAGATTTGTGGATATGATCCTTGATTTGAGGACAAATTGACTTGTTTACTGACTGCTACACTCAGTGAGACCTCCAGAGAGACTAGTTGATCTGTTCTGACTATAGACAATGTCACATCTATCAATTACACTTAGTTACATCTAGTTAGACTCAATTACATTAATTTATATCAGTTTGACACATGGACAGCCACTTGTGATATGATGACACCACTACTGATCCGATGATTAGGACTTATAGTGCAGATAAGCCATGCTCATGCAGGCTAATTCGAATTGCCACCTTGGTATTCGAATCCTCTCCATTGTATTATTTATTGTTCATATTATGATTAATGACTTAGTGTGATTTTATTTTGCTTCTATCTGAGTTCTACTGTATCATAATTCTGCTGCTCTTTTACACTGCATTGTACACTCTTCTTATATTTTCCTACTTAATATTTCTTGTGAGGTATACATCATCTCTTAGATCTGCTGTGAGGGTTTTCACATGGTATCAAAGCATGTTGAGAGTATAGTCTATCTCCATTCCTGAGAGTTTTTTTGCAGATTATTACCAAGATTTCGAGTGGAGCAGCAGTTGCAATAGTTTTCTGTAGTTGCAGCATTTTTTTGCAGTTTTGCAACAGTAGCAGTTGCAAATATTCTCCATTGTTTTTGCAGGTCTTCTGCAATAGATTCCATGAATCTGGAAGGAATTCCTCTTCTCTCTCCATTTAACTATGATGAGTGGAAACCAAAGATGATAACATATTTGAAGAGACATAGTCTTTTTTATTATTTTCTTGAAAGAGAGTTCGAATCCTCTGAAGAGGAGAATGATTGGTTAAATGAAGGTGACAGAGCCTATGGAGAAATGTTGACTTCTATGTCTCATTGTATGTTACCCCACTTCCATGATTCTGTTGAATCTCCAAAAGAACTATGGGCCCAACTGGATGAAAGATTTGGAAAAAAAAATGAAGGGATTGGTGCAAACTATTTGGAGAGCAAGCCCAGTGATGCATTCGTCCTCCTTGATGGTCTCTCTGATCATGATTCAGTATCAAACATATCTCATAATGAATTTTTCCAAAAAGAAGAAGAACTTGCAGATTCAACACTCATGTTCTCAATGTCTTCTATTTCGAATTTTGAGCCAGCTCACACTCTAGAAACTGAAGAGGTTCTTAAATCCCCTCTTCCACAAGAGTCTGTTGGTCTACATAATGATGATCTATTGAATGTTTTGGAGGTTAAATCAGCAATTGGAGATGATGCATTCGCTCTCCTTGATCACTTACCTCTTATGTACTACTATATGATCATTTGTACATGCTCTCAGAATTTCATTGAAGATGTAGGGCATTACCATTCACTTGGGATAATTTCTCATGCATATCATGGTTAATTTGGTTTTGATCTCACCCTTGTTGGTTCAAAGGAGATCTCAAGAAACCATTCATCATTTCTTGGGGTTGATTCGAAATCCAAGCCATTACCATTGTTTCATGGTTCATTTGGTTTTGATCTCACCCCTGCTGGTTCAAAGGATATCTCAAGAAACCATTTATCAAGTCTTGGAGCTGATTTGAAGTCCAAGCAACCACTATCATGTGATGGTTCTTTTGGGCACGATCTCACCTATGATGGTTCAAAGGAGATAACAAAAGACTATCTACACATTCATGGATTTGATCCTACCTCAGCTGATTCAAATCACAGGTTCCAGGATCATCCTCATACCTTTGGATTTGTTCTCATCACATTCGGTCTGAAGAGAAAGTACAAGCACATGTCTCCATATTTGCTTGCATCCACTGAAGGAGAACACAAGAACATGTTTTTGGAGCCTGAACCACTTCTTCCCAAGAAGAATATACCTCCAGCCATATGACCAAGCATCACACCTACTTGAGTTTGGAGCGTTTATTTTTTGGTGTGCCTTACAGTCTCTTTTGAGGGGGGGTATTTTTCCCATGAGGTTTTTCACATTTCCTTGTTTCATGGACTGTTCTTTATTATTCATTGTATTGGGTGACCTTTGGTCTCAGTTACCAGGGCCCAAGATGGATTAAGGGGGGTTGTTAGGATATTCCTATACTCCATCCTAGTCCTACTAGCATTATGTCAGTTCTACATGCAACAGTTTTGCATTAAGTCATGCAGTTGCATGCCTCCATTCAAATGCATGCCTTCCAATCATCAGTATGGTGTCTCTCGGCACCTAGTGCCTAGCCCTGGGAGCCTTTTTCCACTCAGTTCCATCCCTCCTAGTCTGTGATACGCCCTCTCTCACCTACCACAAGAAGAAGTGCGCCCTCTCTCACCTACCACCAGTGACACACTCAGTTAGTTACTAGATTTGTGGATCTGATCCTTAATTTGAGGAGAGATATAATTGTTTACTGATTGATACACTCAGTGAGATCTACAGAGAGACTAGTTGATCTGTTCTGACTACAAACAATGTCACATCTATCAATTACACTTAGTTACATCTAGTTAGACTCAATTACATTCAGTTAGCTCAGTTTGACACATGGACATCCACTTGTGATCGGATGACACCACTACTGATCTAATGATTAGGAATCCTAGTGCATATAAGCCATGCTCATGCAAGCTAATTCGAATTGCCACCTTGGCATTCGAATCCTCTCCATTGTATTATTTATTGTTCATATTATGATTAATGAATTAGTGTGATGTTATTCTGCTTCTATCTGAGTTCTGCTGTATCATAGTTATGCTGCTCCTTTACACTACATTGTCCAATCTTCTTCTATTTTCCTGGTTAATCTTTCTTGTGAGGTATACATCATCTCTTAGATCTGCTGTGAGGATTTTCACATGAATTTCCACTTTACCCATGGGAATCTAATGATCCTAGTGGTGAACCATAGTGAAACCAAAATGGGGACATTACAGCCCTCCCCTCCCAAAATTTGCTTGTCCTCAATTAAGTGACAATATGGATGATGAAACACTTGTGCACTTTTCCACCAATTTTTGCAAGCATGCTTCATAAACCATATGAATCTCATCTCCATCATAGATGACCCTTTTTACAAACTTGCATTGCTCATCCTTTCCATTAAGTTATGAATGAACCTGCACTTGAAACACTCCATTGCAAATTGAGTTGCAAAACATGGATTGAATTTGACCAAAACATGAAGAATGGCCAACTTCTTCTTGTAACAATTATGATGGGAATAATAATGCATTTGTAAAATTCCATTCCCATGAAAAATAAGATATGGGATGTGCATAAGGGATGATTTAATGATATTTCATAAAACATAACTCTCATCCACCAAGAGATTAGAAGGAACATCAAAGCAAAACTTGAACAATTATGCTTTACCCATTTTTGTTCTTGAAGTGGTAGAGTTTGTAGATGATTAGCAAGATGAACATGCTCTACCTCATGCCATTGGCATGTGCTGCACCACTTCACATGATTCAATCCTTCATTCTTGAGGCATTCCCATGAAAGCCTCTCACTCACCCATCTATGAATATTCAAGTAACCAAGGTGAACATTCTGCAACAAAACCTCTTCTATGCCTTCTTTGGAAACATCACCTATAAGCACAAATGATGCAGAGAAACCAAGTGAGGAAGACATTGAACAATCTCCCATCACTTCCTTGATCCTTTTGAGAACTCTTTGAGAATTCTCATCCCAACAGGAAACTCCCTTCCCTACATGGGCATCCATATATGTTATGAATTGAAAGGGTCCTGTACATGGTGCACCATTCACCAACTTGTTCACATCCATGGAATTGGACCAAACAATGGTAGATCAAATTCCCTTCATGTGGGAACCAAATTTACCATGAACAACCATATAATGAATACATAACATCTCAATCCTTCCAAATTTAGATTCAAACAATGTATGATGCCATGACTGCTCTACCCAAGTACATGATACAACTCCCAAACTAAAATAGTGCTTATCCAATGCCCTACCATGAACCAAAGTGTCAATAGAAGGAATAAACACAAGCTTACCGTGTTGTTTGATGTATTCTTTGTTCATGAAAGGTGGTGAATTCATAGGTGCATTATCCAAGCCAATGCTCACGCATGAAAGTCCCAAATAGGAACATTGTTCACAAGGAGATGTCTCTTGCAAATTTTCTTCTCCCAAACGAATCTGATGATGATATCCCAAGTGGAGATCAATCTTGGTAAGGTACTCAACCTTATGCATCTCATTCCTCTTGAGAGGTGTCTCTATCCCACATACTACTACATAAGATTTCCAATTGAAATAGTTGAGATCAAGAATGATTCCTGGGTCCCAAATGAATCTCAGAATGGGGAAGTGTATCCTACTTCCTCCTCTACACTTCTCAATGTCTACCAAAAGGACCACATGAAGACTCCACCAAGCATGAAAACTATAAGTCAATCCATCATATGGTTTCCTATGTAGGAAACTACACCATTTATCCTCATGGATAGACTTCTGTAAATGAAGGCTATCTCGCCCTCTTGGACCCCATTGAACATGTTGCATCCTCCTAATATTCAACACCATCAAAATCAATCTATAACTCCATCGAATTCTAGGGTCCCATGGATTATGTAGCAATCCACTAAACATCTGAGTCAAATGGAACAACTTGTCTTTGCAAAGGATGCCAGGATTCCATAGACAAATGGGTATTTCATCACCTCCATGAATCTTCATCTCTATAATGCATATATCCACCTCAACCATGAGTGAATAGACACTCATGTTGGCTGATCCAAATGGAAAGCAATCAACCATCTTCTTAAGAGAAAAATATCCCTTCCATGAAGGTAGCTCTAGATCCTCCTAAAGTAATGTGAGTGTTTGGAAAACAATATCGATGTCAACTAATCCATCCAACCACATTAAGTAGGACTCCCATGCGCTGTTATGTGTACTAGAAGGATCATATGGAATCCATAGATACTCATGCTACTACTAACAAGATTGCACATCACATGACGTGTCCATCAAGCCTCTACCAATGTAAGCAAGTTTGGTGCATCGTTGCATATCCATGTTAGATATGTATTTTTCTACCCAATCCATGGATAAACAAACTATCTTTCTCGATGATTTGAATTGCATGATATTATCTATCTCTCCGATAGCTAAGTCCTCCTCACTATCCCTCTGCATCAAGGCAAGTGCTTGGACAAAATATTCTTCATTGGTGTTCTTCATAAGCACATGCAAATCATAATTTTCCTCATGTTCAATCACCACATGAGGTTCTTTCATCATGTCCAAAGTGTAACCTTCCATGTGCAAATTATTTTTTCCCATGTAGGATGGAGAGTGTGACACATCAAATTCCTTTCAAAGCTGATCAATCTACCTCCTTGACTCTTGAAGAGTTTCTTGGGTGCTCTCCAATTCTCTAGTGAGATTTTTGGATTCATCTTCTTCCCTTTTGAGTGCATGATGGTACATTTTGCTCACCATGAGAAGATTATTTATATATGTAAGTAGATCCATGTATCTTTCTTTCATCTTGGCCATGGCTTCTCAAAGAGATTAGAAATATCCCAATAAATATTCTTTCTGGCAATCTTTATTGGAATCTCTCCAACAACATCTTGACACCAAGGAATTGGTATCAACAAGTTTCTTCAAGTCTTCTTGAGCTTCTCTTGGTACTCCTTTAGTGATCCACTCAAATGATTTGTCTCACAAGGAAGATATTCCACCAAGGTTACTCCTTCCAATGGATGACACCTAGAATCATCTTGCTTATGGCATAGATCCACAACACATACTTCATTCTCAACATAAGTATCGACAATAGAATTTTTTGCAAACTCATTTGCATGACATGAAGTGGAAGGTAACTCGGAGTGCCACAATGAATAGTGTTCTTTGAAAAAATCATAAATTACATCATACCTTGGTATTTCACCATCATCCTCTCCATGTTGAAGGCTTATGCTGGCATGCTCTTCATCTTTGGAGTCCATAGGAAGAATCACATCTACAACTTATGGTTCACTCTGCTTCACTTCTTCATTGGATTGGAGTGAATATACGTGCATGGATTCACCTTTGTCATTAGGTGCTTATGCTTCTTCACTATCCTCTTCTAGGAAACTTGAGGATTCTCCATCTTGAGTGGTGGTGAGCTCTTAGAATGGATGCCTAATGAGGGCAGCTATACCAGGAGCCTACTTTAATTATCAACCCGGGGGACGTACAAACTTCAGAGGTGCTGGCACTATATGTGCTCTTATAGGATAGTCTTTGTCGTGGTTGGGTGTTGGTATCAATGTTTAAAGGGTTTCCTAAAAACGAATTGAATAAGATGTGAAAGGATTTCCTAATCTATGGATGAGAAATACCTATGCTGGGAAGTTTGAGTGCTGAAAACAGTAAATCTATGTTAAGAAGTTTAAATGCTGAAATAGTAAATCTAACTTAAGAATTAATTGCAGAAAACAGTAAATCTATACTATGAATTTGAATGCTGAAAACTTGGCAAATCTATTCTAAAATACCGAAAGCTAGATTTTTAATTTGAGAAATAGTTACTATAATTCAAATGCATAAACTGGAAATCTGATCTAAAATATTCAAATGCCAAAAACTAAGTTCGGAATGCAATTATCCAATGCTACGAATTAATCATCAATTAACCAAAGTGCTGAAAGTAATCAATCTTCATGAGCAACTATAATAATGGAAAAGTGCTTGAGCTTCAAGATCTGGATCATTGTTTCATAAGTAATTCAAGCACACAGGAAAATAAGTGTTGAAATATGTCTTGGCAGAATGCTGCTACAGGACTATAGAAACAGCGTTACCGAACTACAGAATGCGCTATAACTTACTACGGAATCAGAATGGTCGCTTTACTATAGAAATTAAATCGTGCTATTTAAATGTCATCAGAAATACTTTCATATGTGATATAGATTAAGTCAATACAAAGCACATAATGAAAAATACTCGAACAGTAAAAATCCCCTGACTTATGTTTTGGAGGGGCCCTCTCCAACCCGTACTCAAGAGTGGAGAAAACTTATAGACACCGAATTGAAAGCAACATCAGTATCTTTATTCAAAATAGTAACTTCATAGTTCCACAAAGTTCTGTAACACAAATTGTCTCAGCAGTATAAAAGCATAAAACGATGTTTCTCAAAAATGGCAGCAGGCCCCTCTTGCTAGCCGAGAGGCCCATATATATCTGCCTCTAATGCTTACCTAACTATATGTCTAAATTGTCGATTCTGTTTGAACAGGAGTCTCTCTATAGATCAGGGAAAAAGGTGCTGAGCTTTGTATGATCTTTCAGTCCTTCGCTTGATTGGCGTGTTTTTCCCTTAGTGTACTTGCACCTGCTCAATCATACTCATTTTTCATATAATTAGTTTATTGGACACGCTTTCAAACATAAAAGAATAATCTTTAAAACAAATTTATTAAATAATCAAGGTAAATCATTTCTCCCTCAAAACAAGTTTATTTCTTCACCCTTTCTTATGCTTCATTGTGGGAAAAAGGCTACTAGGATACCTATTATTCAGGCTTATCATCTCCCCCATGCTTGAAGGATTCATCCATCCTTGGGTGAGGTATTCAGTTCTTCAACAACATCTTTGATGTCCCATGCTACCACCCTGGGGGTCCCTGCCTTCCTGCAGTAGCCCATGCTCTGATCCTCCTTGACCCATGCTCTTCTCTCTTCTTCCTCATTAATTTGTCCTTTAATAACCGGGGGAAGGAAAAATGGGGGATTTAGCCTCATTCCAAACCATATGAGCTGATTCTTTATCAAGGATTCCTTGTACAGTTTAGCTATGACGAGAGCAGCTTCAAGTCTGAGAGGGGAGTGAATCTCTTTTATTTTTAGATCACTTGCTACTCTGCGCCATCTTTCATTAATAGAATCATGAACCTCTTTGTGTGTGCTCTGGAGAGTAACATCAAAGTTTTCCACAACCTCCTGCTGCTTCCCAAGGAGAATGGGTATCAGCTCCTCATCCTGGGTGATGTTCCTATGGTGGTAAATTATTCTTTCAGGGTGAGTCGCCTCTGCCCTGACCCATAATGGAGTTTGCCTGGCTTGTCTATAATTGTGATGGAAAACTCCTACAGGAGGAGTAGCCACCTGATGATTCGAGCACTTGTATTAGGTTTGTTTGTGAGATACCTTATTGCTGAATGGTCTGTATGGACAAAAAATTGGTAACCTGTTATGTATTGCCTGAACTTGTTAATGGCATGGATGACAGCCAAAAATTCCTTCTCTATAATAGTATAATTTAATTTTGCCCCTGCCAAATTTTTACTGATATAATATATAGCATAGGGCTTTTTGTCTCTTTCCTGTCCAAGGACAGATCCTATGGCCTTATCTGATGCATCTGAGTGGATGTGGAATGGAAGTTCCTAGTCTGGCCCTTGGAGTACTAGAGCTGTAATTGTTTTCTCCTTAATTTTATCAAATGTTGTCATGCAATGGTTTGTCCATGTGAAATCAGTGTCTTTTGTGAGAAGGGAAAACATTGGTGCAGCAATCCTGCTATATTTTTCAATAAATCTCCTATAGTATCCTGTTTTCCCAAGGAAACTTCTCACATCCCTTTGTTTGACAGGTGGTGGCAGCGTTTTGATTACTAAAACTTTTGTTTGATCAACCTCTATTCCTCTCTGTGATATATTATGCCCAAGAACGATGCCTTCTTCCATTAACATTTTGCATTTGTCATTGCTTAGACATAAGCTCATCTCAATACATTTTTTCAATACCAATTCAAGATGGTTCAATGCTTGATCAAAGTTTTGTCCATAGGGTGTGAAGTCATCCATGAAGACTTCCATTAAATCATTTATGAAATCAGAGAATATACTTAGTATGGCCCTTTGGAATGTTGTTGGAGCATTACATAACCCAAAGGGTAGTACTCTATATGCATAAGTTCCCCAGGGGCATGCAAACATTGTCTTATCTTGATTAGCTAGAGGTAAACGTTGTCTTATCTTTGTCGTGGTTGGGTGTTCGTATCAATGTTTAAAGGGTTGCCTAAAAAGGAATTGAATAAGCCGTGAAAGGATTGCCTAATCTATGGATGAGAAATACCTGTTCCCAGCTAATGTGTCTAGCACCTGATCAATAAATGGGAGTGGAAAGTGATCTTTCTTGGTTGCTTTATTTAGTTCCCTATAGTCCACACAAATTCTCCATTTGCCTCCTTTTTTAGGGACTATAACCAGTGGTGAGACCCATTCGCTATTAGAGATGGTATATATGAACCCAACATCTAATAACTTCTGTAGTTCTACTTTGACAATGTCCTTTAATGCTGGTTTAAGCCTCCTTTGTGGTTGCCTGATAGGGATAGAACCTTCTTTGATGTAAATGTAATGTTTGCAGATATTAGGATGTATACCGTTCATGTTTGCATATGTCCATGCAAAAGCTTTATTTTGTTCTGATAGTACCTTCATTAACTGTTTTTCTTGTTCTGGCTTCAGATTGGAATTAATGTTGACTGTCGTTCCAGGCATAATTTCTACTATCTTTACTTTTTTTTATTGTTCTTCCAGAGATAACGCTTTTGCTCAGATTTTATTTAAGTTCTGGTGTGAAATTTTTCCTTCATGTTCCTGGTCTGTGTCAAAAAATTATTCAAGAATATCATTGTTAGAAGATGCATTCTACATAATGTAATGTCACTTAAAATAACAAAAAAAAATAAAAATTCCAATACTAGCTTAAATTGATAAAGAGATATAGTGAATCTAACTTCATAACTATTAAGTACTTATTGTATCGATAATTAATTCTCACTCTTTGGAATGTCATAGCTACAAGTATCATGGTTTGCTGGTTATATGATTCTTTAGTTTCGCAGAAGTATTTCTAAAATAGTTTGGATGTATAAACTGTCCTATGACCAATCTGTGAATGCTATACAATGAATCTCCATCTTATAGTTGTAAAGGTTTGAATGCATATGTATTAAATTTTCAATGGTAATTCAGGTGACTTGGATCCTTTATTGGTGGTAGTTGATGCTCTTGATGAGATACTTGGTCTTTGAAAAGGCAAGGTACCCTAACAGGGCTGCCGAGAGGTAGGGATATGAATTGGAGACTCCGAACTTACTTAGCATTATTGCTAACACAACTATTTGTTTCGGGTTGCAGGTATACTTTATGAGGCATTTATCGAGGATGCCTACTCCACCCTTCTAGTCATTATTTTAAGTTTGCAAGTGAGATAGCTTTGAGGTTGATACTTTTATACTAGTCCCAATTAGGTTTGTGATACTTGCATGACTTCACTACTTGTTTGAATTTGTAATTATTTAATGGCACAAAGAAGAGTTTTGGGGCCATTGTAATGTCTCATTGTGATCTATATTATTGTGGATTCGAAAGGTCCTAAAACTATAGAGTAATGGGTCACTCTTCGAATTAGTGGTGCTTGGTAGTGGCATTGAATGCCTCTCTACAAAATCACATGGCCACGTTGCCAGCTGTGAGGGGGTGTTACCCTAGGGATCTGCACCAACGAAGATCATTTTCGTGGTTTGCTTACCTTGTCTACTGTGGATGCGATGAGTGGTTTCTCTGTTGACTTGAACTGTGGCTCATGGTCATCATTTCATTGGGGAAAAATGATGGCGACTACCCACTCTCGAAGGTAAATCCTCTCAGGCTTAAGTCCTACGTTTCTACTATTGCACGATAGAGGTTTTCGTGGTAAAATTACTTAGAGTCTAATTTGTTTGTAGTGTTTGGGTTTTAGTTGATGATGGGCATTTCCTTCTGTGCGCTCATGGCACAGAGATGGTGACATTGGACAATGGTAAGTCCAGAAATTTCCAACTCATAGCTCCTCCTTTCGCCCCTGTGGGGATTACTATTGATGTGTAATTATTTGGGAACCTGTGAACTTAGTTGAGTTCATGTTGGCACATTTCGTGTTCCTGGGAGTCTCCATTTGGCTGGACTGTTATGTAAAGATGTAATTATTGGTCGTGTGCAGACTTTAGAGGATTCTAAAATGGGATTTTTGATATCTTCCTCTGTACTTGATCTTTTTGCTTGAACTTCTGTTTAATAATTATGAGGGTTTGATACCCTGTATAGCACTCTGCGTTTTATATGGCTATGGGGTTTATAATCAGTCGTAACACTATCCGTGTACTCTATTTGGAAATGAGCTTGTAAAATTTCTAGTTTATTTTGGAAGAATAAATGGGAATCTAAAAGGGTATTTCTTTTTGTGCTTTCAGCCTGTATGAAATCGTGGGTATTGTCTGTAGTACTAAAAAGATTTGCATCTTAATGGTTGTATGAATAGGATCTGGCTACTGTAGATTTATTGGAATGGTACCTTCGTCAGCATAAAACTTAAACGAAATATCATTTTGTTTAAGTGAATGGATTTCGTGTTGACTGTGATATTCATCCTGCTCTGTCCTGCGAATTTCTTTTTATAAGGATGATGTGTGTAATGGTTGCTATTATGGCTGTTTTGTTGGAACGAGCCATTTGTATTTCTATCCTATAGCTAGTCGCATTTGTATTTTGGTTGAAACACTGTAATCATTGATCAATGGTTGTGTAAATTTCTGTGACAAAGGTTGACTCCTAATGTCTGGGTTTATGAGGTTCGAACAATGGGTGGAAGAATTGTGTTGCAACAGGGTTATCAAAATCTTTGAGTTGTACTTTGAGAATAGGTGTTCATAACTGTCTGATGTCGCAGTCTGTTTGCGTTTATTCTTAGAGGGATTCGATCCCTGTCTTATGAGTTTTTATGTTTTCAAAGAAAAGGGAAACATTTATTTGGTCGAGTAGATGAATCTGTGTAAGCTATATGTTTGTCTGAATGATAAGTGTTTCGAAAGTTAGGTTTGGTATGTTGAGAAATTAATTTGGGGATGGGGTTCGATCTGAGAATTAAGAGGCAAGCCGTAAGGGCTTTGGGGTATGGAACCTATGATAAGAGAATTGCAAGCTAATGTTTGAGTCGTATGTGAACCTATGTTTTTGGAATACAATTCTTTATATTAAATTAATTGATGCGTTTAACGTTTGGCTAAAGACTCATATGTAGAACAGGTTGATAACAGTTCTCAGGGGTGTTGTAGTGTTGATACTGGGTTTTTGTTTCTATTTGATGTTGTTTTCAGTATAGATAGAATAATAATTTAAAAGAAATAATAGGCTTGGGAATACCCGCTACTACGAAAATAAGGGCATGTGATTCGGCATAAGCATATCCTTATAAACAATAAATTATAATAGCTTTAACTTAGAACCAAATATAAGTTGTCTAGCAAAGGCTAGCTGGGCTAGGCCTGCTAGACCCTCCACTGGATTATGGGCAGAACCTCGAATTTAATAATACTAGTAATGAAAACAATGCTTCCAGGTCTATTCTAGTTTCCTTAAAGGCCTAACTATTTATAACTGCAATTTGAAATATTAAATACGTCATACCTGGTTGCTTGAATACTTGGTCCCTTGCTGTAAAAATCCTAGCTGGTTGACACTTGATTCCTTCCTATAGAAACCTACACAATCAGTAATAGTTAATGTAGAACCTGTAATTTCTAGCTACCCTGTGAGGGTGGTTTCCTTTGACTGGATGACTTTGGGGCTACCGTGTTCCTCCCAACCTTGACCCTTGAACCATTCCTGGTTCTATATGGATCCCCCCGAGCTTGGTTCCAACATGCAATGAAAGGTAGAGGCCCTAGATCCACTTCTGGTTCAATCTGAGAATATTTAGGTAAGGCTGCTTCTGTTTCTTGGAGCAAAATAGTCTTTCTTGGACTACCATAAGAGAATGATAATAACCAAGAATGATAGGTGATCCCAAAACTTGGGATCTGCCCTCTTTAAATAGGGAAATCTTGTATTAGGACTGTTGAAGTAGTTAGTTTCTTTAAATTCAATATTTAATAATTTAAAAGATATTATTTAATTAAATAACTTTGTCCTCTTGAACTAGGACTTTTCTAACAGTTTGACTATAAGTCATTTTTTGATTTATGCTCTTAATAATAACAATAATTATTCTTATATTAACTATATTTCACTTAACTTATTAATTCATTATTTAAAATATTAAATAATGCATAAGTCAGATATACTAATTATATCCCATAATTAAAATAACATGTAGTATTATTTAAAGCTCTTAATAATAAATAATAATAAATAATAATAATAATAATAACTTGGAGGCCTTTAATCAGGTTAGTCATAAGAGACTACTGATAATTATCTTTTCTTTAGTTATGTGTCGTCACATGACACTCTTTTCTCTTTAACTTTTAGGGCCACGGTCCACTTCTTTTGGACGGTCGTGGTCAGCTTGGTTAGGTGCCTCTAGTCTCTCTCTTTGCATTTTGGATTCCCTTGTTTAACATGGTAGCTCCTGCAGTAGGTGATGATGGATAAAAAAAAAGATGAATCATTTAGTCAATTAAATAAATGTGATAAAAGTGCTCTTCAGAGTCTTTCCGACTCAACACTTTGAAACTCCGTAACCCCGAGTGCTCTTCAGAGCCATTTAACTCAACACTCTCACATGGGCGTTACTCTAGTGCAATTCTAGAGTCCCTGCTCAACACTAGTGCTACAATGTGGTTGTGATGCACATCTAGAATATTTAAGTTTCCTCGGACCCGGTATTCATTTATCAAGATTGGAGTGCTCCAGGGATTATGCCCAACACTCAATGTACATCAGGGCTTACTCCCAGTACATCATATTTCCTATAGGTACATCGGGGCTTTTTCCCAGTACGTAGGTAATTTTTGTGTTTCTGAGTCCACGCTCAACACACCAAATAAGTCAATTATGTCATTCACATCACTGCACAGTATGTAATAAAAGATCATCTCATTATATTAGGGTTTTGTACCCACATCAAAACATAATCAGAACATTGGGGCTTCCTTGCCTAGTATATAATCAAATAATGAAATTCAGTCAGGGTCCATGCCCAATATGTCAGTCTACAAAAGAATAAATCGTATGTACTAGGGCCCATGCCCACTAATAAGAATAAATCACATGTGTTGGGGCCGTGTCCCAATATAGCATCATAAAATAGTGAGTCCAAAATTCAGGATATTACATCCCTCCCCGCTTAGAACAACACTGTCTCGGTGTTTCTAGGGACTAGGAATGAAGTCAAGAAACAAGGGGGGTATGCCTCTTTCATGGTGGCCTCATTTTCCTAGGTAGCATCATCTGATCCAAAGTGCCTCCATTGCACTTTCAGCCGAGTAATGGTCCTCCTCCTAAGATGGACCTCTCTCTTGTCCAGAATATGGAGTGGTTCTGGCGTGAACTCCCCTTCAGGCTCCACCTGTAATAAGGACCAATCAATAACATGTTTAGTATCGTATACATATTTCTTTAATAATGAAGCATGAAAAAAATTATGAACTTTTATATGTGCTGGTAAGGCCAACTCGTACGCTACTAGGCCCTTCTTGGCAAGTATTTCGAAAGGTCCACAAAATCTTGGGGCTAGTTTCCCGCAACGTCCCAAGCTCAATGAGCTTCGCTTTGCTTTTATTTTTAGGAACACATGTTTTTCAACTTGATAGTACTTGTCCTTTCTTTTCTTGTTCGCATAATTCTTTTGGCGGTCTTGAGCTTCTTTTAAGTTTAGTTGCACCTTGGAGACTAGCTATTCCAAGTCTTTTAATAGGTCGGCTCCTAACATAAGTCTGTCTATTGGACTGTCCCAAGTCACGGGAGTCCAACATTTCCTGCCATATAGTACTTCAAAAGGACTCATTTTGGCCGAGGTTTGATAACCGTTGTTGTATGCAAAATCTGCTAGGTGAAAATAATCTTCCCACTTAGTGGGGTTATTCATGACATACATCCTAACCATGTCCTCGAGGATCTGGTTTATGCGTTCTATTTGTCCGTCGGTCTGGGGGTGGTACACGGTACTGAATTGTAACTGGGTTTCTAGACCGGAGAAGAATGCTCTCTAGAAGTTGCTAGTGAATTTCGTGTCTCGATCAGAAATGATTGATTTGGGTATCCTGTGCAATCAAAATATTTCTTTCAAGAATATTTCCATGATGTGAACTACTTTGTAAGTGGATTTTACCGATATAAAGTGGGCTACTTTCGACAGCTTGTCTACCACTACAAAGATGGAGTCGTTCAGTTTCTTACTCTTGGGTAAGCCTGTAATGAATTCCATACTTATTACCTCCCATTTCCATTCCGGAATGGGTAAAGGTTGAAGTAATCCGGAGGGGTGTTGATGTTCTGCTTTGACCAATTGGTATTCCTGGCATTTCACGATGAACATTGTGATGTCAACTTTCAGCTTAGGCCAGAAGTAATGTTTCTTTACGGCCGATATCATCTTTTGATATCTAGGGTGTCCTGAATAAGGTTTCTGGTGAAACTCAATGAGAATTTTTGGTCTAATGTCTCCACTTTCAGGGACGTAAAGTTGGTCTTTCGACCACAGTAGTCCCGTTTTGTCTATCTTATATTCTTTCTGCTATTGGAGAATTCTGTCTTTCTGGATCTTTGCGAGGATTTCTGTATAGTAATGGTCACTCGTACATGCCGTTCGAATTCTGTGGTGTAAGTCAGAGTCGGTTTGGCTTACCGTGACCTCGTAAAGCATATGTGCTCGATGGCTTAAGGCATCCGCAATCTTTTTTTCCTTGCCTTTTATATGTTTTAGTTCGAAATGGTACTCACTAAGGAAGGCTAGCCACCTAGCCTACCTGGCATTTAGGTCGGATTGGTCAAAAAGCTATTTCAAGCTCATGTTATCATTCATTAATAGAAATTTCTTTCCCATGAGATAATGTCGCCACATCTTTAGAGCATGGATGATGGCGGCTAGTTCGAGGTCATGAGTAGGGTAGTTCTATTCATGTTCTTTTAGTTTCCTCGATTCATAGCATATGGAAAAATTGTCTTGCATAAGGAATCCCCCGAGTCCTTCCTTGCTTGCATCCGTGCACATGACGAAGTCCCCATTGGGATCCTCAATATGCAGAATCGATGCACTAATCAATAGTTGTTTCAGCTTTTGAAAGCTCTCTTCGCACTTATCCATCCAGATAAAATTGTTTTCCTTTTTCTGTAAGGAGTTCATGGGACATGCGATCTGTGAAAAGTTCTCAATGAACTTTCGCTAGTATCTAGCTAATCCTAAAAATGACCTTATGTCAAATACGCAAGTAGGTGTGGGCCATTCTTCGATAGCTTTTACCTTTTCGGGGTCGACGGCTATTCCCTTCTCGGAAATGATATGTCCTAGGTATTGAATCTGAGGTCTATAGAAATCGCACTTACTAAATTTGGCGTAAAACTCGTGTTCTCTTAGTATCCGTAAAACAATTCGGAGGTGCTCCTCATGTTCTATCTCATTCTTGGATTAGATCAGAATGTCGTCAATAAAGACTAGAACAAATTTATCGAGGTATTTACTAAAGATACTATTCATCATGCACATAAAGTTGGCCGGTGCATTCGTTAACCCAAAGGGCATCACTACGAACTCGTAGTGGCCGCAACGGGTTCGAAATGCGGTTTTGTTGATATCCTCATAATGTTAAGATTTAATAGGATAAGACATAAAATAGCAGCATTACATTCCATTTCACAATAATAGCATATACAGGATCACTGAAGAAACAACAAGCACAGCATAAACACAAGAGACAGAGATTTATCCTGGGAAACCCTCATGGGGTAGAAAACCCAGCAAAGCTTCCTCAATATAGATGACCAGCAATATACAAAGATAAAACCCTGAGACATGATCTCCTTCTCCACAATAGCAGACCTCTCCTCCACAAGTGCGCTATCCTCAAGTGAGTGAGTGTATCAAATGAGGAACACACCTCCTCTATTTATACACTACTCTGATATGTATTTTACACAAGTACATGTAGGCTCGTATTTAACCATTAGGTTAAATACCCCATTATAACGGACTGGGCCGACCCCCACATGGTGGGTCTAATAACCCTAGTTACCACACCCAACTCGGAGGAATAACCATCTCCGGATTTATAGTATAATCACATCGGAGGTATGGAACATCTCCGGAATAAATAATATACAAATATAATATTCTTTGAAGTTACAATATTTCAACACTCCCCCTTAACGAGAAGGATATTATAACAGTGTCTGCACGAGCAAGGAGTCATCAACATCATACATGATACATCTATAAATCATTGGAATCTTTCTCAACATCATCAGTAACTCAAGCAGTTACTGGAACATCTTCAATACTGGAACATCAACATCTTCAGTACTGAGTCTTTATCTTCTGCAGCACTCGAACAGCTACAACATCATCAACATCTGGATCCTCACGATCATCAGTATCGTCATCTCACGATCATTAGCATCGTCATCACACGATCATCAGCATCATCATCACACAATCATCAGCATCGTCATCTCACGATCATCAGCATTGTCATCACACGATCATCAGCATCGTCATCTCACGATCATCAGCATCTTCATCACACGATCATCAGCATCGTCATCACACGATCATCAGCATCGTCATCTCACGATCATCAGCATCGTCATCAATACAGGTATCCATAACAATACAAGTATCCACATCATTAGTACACGTATTCATGCCAATACAAGTGTACATATCATCAATACAAGTATCCACACTGATACAAGTAACCATATCATCAATACAAGTATCCTACCGATACAAGTAACCACATCATCAATACAAGTATCCTACCGATACAAGTAACCACATCATCAATACAAGTATCCTGCCGATACAAGTAACCACATCATCAATACAAGTATCCTACCGATACAAGTAACCACATCAAAAATCACTTTCTCGGAGACCATACGTCTACGGATCAATTCAGGGACCGAAGTCCGGGGATGATACAATCCCCACTTCTCGGAGACCATACGTCTACGGATCAATTCAGGGACCGCAGTCTGGGGATGATACAATCCCCACTTCTCGGAGACCTCACGTCTATGGATCAATTCAGGGACCTAAGTCCGGGGATGATACAATCCCCACTTCTCGGAGACCTCACGTCTACGGATCAATTCAGGGACCTAAGTCCGGGGATGATACAATCCCCACTTCTCGGAGACCTCACGTCTACGGATCAATTCAGGGACCGAAGTCCGGGGATGATACAATCCCCACTTCTCGGAGACCACACGTCTACGGATCAATTCAGGGACCGAAGTCCGGGGACGATACAATCCCCTGCCTGTTCATTCAGGACTTCATTATCGGAGACCCAGTCTACGGCTCTATTCTGGGACCTCAGTCCGGGGACGATACAATCCCCTGCCTGTTCATTCAGGACTTCATTATCGGAGACCTCACGTCTACGGCTCTCTTTAGGACTGAAAGTCCAGGGATGATCCAATCCCCTCAACTGTCCACTAAGGAATTCATTCTCGGAGACCTCACGTCTACGGCTCTCTTTAGGACTGAAAGTCCAGGGATGATCCAATCCCCTCAACTGTCCACTAAGGACTTCATTCTCGGAGACCTCACGTCTACGGCTCTCTTTAGGACTGAAAGTCCAGGGATGATCCAATCCCCTCAACTGTCCACTAAGGACTTCATTCTCGGAGACCTCACGTCTACGGCTCTCTTTAGGACTGAAAGTCCAGGGATGATCCAATCCCCTCAACTGTCCACTAAGGACTTCATTCTCGGAGACCTCATGTCTACAGCTCTCTTTAGGACTGAAAGTCCAGGGATGATCCAATCCCCTCAACTGTCCATTAAGGACTTCATTTTCGGAGACCATACGTCTACGGATCAATTCAGGGACCAAAGTCCGGGGATGATACAATCCCCACATGTATTCTCATCAATACAAGTACAAGTATCCTCAACCATACAAGTACATTAATCAATACATGTGTCATCAAAAGTATGTATTCTTACCAATACATCTTATCATCAAAAGCATGTATTCTCACCAATACATCTATCATCAAAAGCATGTAAAACAAAGTATTCTAAGCATAAGAGTCCTAAATCTAAATATTTCTAAGTATCTAGGTGTAGAGAACAGGTTACCTCATCATCGACCTTGTTGTTCGATGAGACAATCTCATCATAAGTGACTATACTACTCCCCCTTTCGAGGAGGGTCCTTTTGAGCTATACCAAGCTTGTCTCGGAAGTATTCAAATTTCACTCAAGACAGAGGTTTGGTTAGTATGTTGGTAACTTCTTCACTTGAGGTAGAGATTTGGTTAGTACATCGGTAACCTGTTACAAATTCAAACTTTAGTTCCTTCTGCATCATATCTTATTAGATCCCTATGTTCTTTGACTTATCATGGAACACTAGATTCTTTGTCATCTTCATACAACTCTATTTGTCACATAGGATCATAGTTGGTTCTATCTCTAATTCAAACCAATCCTGAAGCCAAGCTTCTTCACAACTAGCAGAGCAAGCAGCCATATATTCTGCTTGTGCTGAGAGAGCCACACTAGACTGCTTCCAGCTAAACCACGAGGTCATGGTTAATCCCAGACAATAACATCCTCTTGATGTGTTCTTCCTGTCTGATACACTTTCTTCCCAACCAGCATCTGATTATCCATCTAAAGTCATGATCTTCAAGATAGCATAGATCAAATTCTATCGTGTCCTTTATGTGCCTCATCACATGCTTTGCAACTATCAGGTGAACACATCTAGTTTCCACTAGATACTGACTCAAGGTGTTCACAACAAAGCATATATCTAATCTAGTATATGTTAGGTACATCAATGACCCAATAATTTGACTGTACAGAGTTATATCCACTAACTCTGATGAGTTATCCCCTAATAGCTTCAAGTTGGAATCCATAAGAGTGGCCATTCCAACACCTCAAGTCATATTTCTCATCATACTTTCCCTGGTTGAGAAATATTCCTTCTGAGCCTTGCCATACTTCTAGACCTAGGAAGTAAAGCATCAATTTGAGATCTTTCATTTTCATTTCTGCATTGAATGATCTTCTGCATATCTATCTGTGCCATCTCTCATTAGATGGGTCTACTGATATGAACCTCAATATCATTCGAACTCTGTGGTGAGTTCCTTCTTGCATCCATGTCATATGTGTATAGAAATCATATTCAACCTTGTAGCAAAGGTTGAGATCCACATCACCCATGGTGATCATTAAGCTTATCAATTTATTATCGATCCTAGGTACCTATACAGAACCTGATTCACACTTCTTCTTTAATTACACCATACTTGGAGCAAACATCTTGTCATGATTCTCTTCCCCTTTCTAAGAGAATCTTCTAGTCATGAGCCTTCTATATTTTGTTTGATTTGTAAATCTTCTTGTTTGAACATCCACCACTTGTACGATGTCCATCATTCTTCATGACCTTTCCTACAAATCAAAATTAAGTACATGATTAGTAATACTTCATAATCATCAAATCATATTGACATGATAACCTATTATGCATACAGATATCATTTACATAGTGATGCAACTATTTTGACCAATACTTTGGCACAACACTTTCCCATATCCTGTATGCATACAGTGGCTATCTAGATGCCTTCCATCTCTACCAGAACATACTATCGAGAGTGTGCACAACTCTCAGCATGTCAGCAAAGAGGTTTCATTCTAGACAAGCAACAATGGAATGTTTGTCCAACTTACCAATCATATGCATATTAGTAGTATACTGTTCAATGTTCTATGAATATTTACACTCAGCATGATATATTATAGGAATACAAATATGCATACAATCTATTACAGGCAATATCATTTACTATTTCAAATAACAACTCAAATACTTATCTTTTATGTTTGTGTGGTTTCCTCCCGCTTGATCTTCTGTATGTCTTTTGAACTTCTATTCATTCTGTACCACTGTGCATGTTCAAGTGTCATCCTCATGATCTCATACACAAACATACACCCATTAGTATGTTCTAAATGTTATCAAAACATTATAGTTCTAAATTCTTGAAAATGTATAGTCATGATTAATTAGTATTCAAGATTTCAGGGAAGTATTCTTTTACTCATGCATATCATCAATCAAGATAAAAGACATAATATGCATAATCCCTTGATTACTAATTTTATGAATAAGCATAGCCAATCATACCAAGTATACTTATATAAGGGATCCTAACACAAGGTAAGATTCATGGGAAACATACCTGGATTAGTATACCTATTTAGTTATGTACAACATACCTAAACAATCTCTTCAATGATTTAGAGATCCTGAGCTAGAACCTGCATGTCTCATAGGTTAAGCATAATATAACAAAGTCATACATACCTCGTAAGTAGAACAAAGATTATGGATGAGTCTTTGTCTTCATGTTTTCATGGTCATGGAGCCTAATTTGTCTTTTGTGATGTACCTGTATCTTGTTAGCAGACAACATCAACCTCACACAACATCATAATGCATTAGTACAATCATAAGTGTCAACACCCTAACCAATGAATATCTTCTATCATGCATTCATAATTTTGTTAAGGTGATACAACAAATCTAAAATCAAGATTGTACTAACCGTAATAACATGAAGAAAAACATACCATAAACTTAATCATGAACAAATCTCAAAACATACCTCGATGAGTCATACCTGTCGAGATTGCTTGTAATCTCCTTATGTAAAGCCTTAGCCTCATCTCCCTCTGAAACAGGAACTCCTTCACTTATGCAGGTGACCAATCCATCTTCTTCTAGGATTAACCCTATCCACTTGATTTGCAAGAACTGGACCTGGAGCTGGATATGGGTTTGTCAGAGAAACCCCAAAAATTCAAACTTTCAATTTCAAACTTCCGAAAGGATAGAAATATGCGCCTTGATGAGCTGATCAAACTGATATATTCAGAATTTGAAAACTGCAAAGTTTCACTCCTCAATTTTGCCTTTGAAACTTCTGGATTTACTGGACATGACCCTGAACTGGGGTTTGATGAATCCCACTCTTCTTCCCAATCAAAATGTTTGATCCAAAGCTCTAAGCTTCTATTTTTCTGAGGAGTTTCCAGCCGTGGTCACAGATTTCAAAAATTCTCATTTTTACAGAAGCCCTAATTTTCCACTTTTCTGATCAAAGTCCCGAACTAGGGTCTAATCAAGCCCGGCCTTCTGCCCAACCAAAAATTCTGATCTTGGTCTCTAAATTTCTATTTTTATGAGTAGCATCCAGCCGTGGTCTCCGATTACAAAAATTCCAACTTTCTTCAAAGCCCTAAATTCCGGAAGCCATGAATGAAGGTACCAAAAAATAATTCTGTTTTGACAGAAATATGTACCTGATTGTTTCTGGTGTAACTCCGAAATTTTTGATCCACAGGGTCTGAAAACGTTTTCTGAGATAGCTCGGCCTGTTATCTTTCCATCCTGACAGGTCTGACCTCAATTGGATTCTCTGAGAGAGAGTTATGACAAATGTCGCAACGTGACCTGTTTTGGGAAAATACAGGAGAGCGAAATTGTACGGCGTGCCACGTGTCACTGTTTGACCTTCGGCCTCTGAAAACGTTTTCTGAGATATCTCGGCCTGTTATCTTTCCATCCTGACAGGTCTGACCTCAATTGGATTCTCTGAGAGAGAGTTATGCCAAGTGTCGCAACGTGACCTGTTTATGGGATAATACAGGAGAGCGAACTTGTACGGCGTGCCACGTGTCACTGGTTCAAATTCAGCCTTTGAAAACGTTTTTTGAGATAGTACAGTCTGTGTAATACCTGTCACTTTTCACGAAATTTCATTTGGAGCTTCCTAGCCCAAGTTATGACCTTTTTCCCAAGGTCACCTGATTTTGACTCAGATCTGGAAGAGGCAGAAACCCTATATTGTACAGATCATAAATCACAAAGTACAACGAATTAGAGGTTTTCCTTTGGACACAAGGTACCTGGAGATTTTAGCTTCGTCCTGTAACAATTTCAGATCCGAAAAATTCTCCAAAATGGATTTATAGTGAAAGTGCTACGATGACTGGTTTTTGCTATGTAAAACCCTAACCTTCAAATTGTCGTAAGTAAAGCAAGTGTCTTTAGTGCCATACCTTGTATTCCTTCAGGTTAGCTCTGATACCATGTTAAGATTTAATAGGATAAGACATAAAATAGCAGCATTACATTCCATTTCACAATAATAGCATATACAGGATCACTGAAGAAACAACAAGCACAGCATAAACACAAGAGACAGAGATTTATCCTGGGAAACCCTCATGGGGTAGAAAACCCAGCAAAGCTTCCTCAATATAGATGACCAGCAATATACAAAGATAAAACCCTGAGACATGATCTCCTTCTCCACAATAGTAGACCTCTCCTCCACAAGTGCGCTATCCTCAAGTGAGTGAGTGTATCAAATGAGGAACACACCTCCTCTATTTATACACTACTCTGATATGTATTTTACACAAGTACATGTAGGCTCGTATTTAACCATTAGGTTAAATACCCCATTATAACTGACTGGGCCGACCCCCACATGGTGGGTCTAATAACCCTAGTTACCACACCCAAATCGGAGGAATAACCATCTCCGGATTTATAGTATAATCACATCGGAGGTATGGAACATCTCCGGAATAAATAATATACAAATATAATATTCTTTGAAGTTACAATATTTCAACACATAACGTATCCTCACTTGATGGTATTCGGATCGTAAGTCGATCTTCGAGAAAATATTTGCCCCTCCGACTTGGTCAAACAAGTCGTCGATCCTAGGGAGTGGGTAGCGGTTCTTAATGGTCATTTTGTTGAGTTGGTGGTAATCAATGCACTTCCACATCCTGCCGTCTTTCTTCTTGACGAAGAGTATCAGTGCACCCCAAGGGGACATACTAGGTCGGATGTACCCTTTTTCAATTAGTTCTTGTAACTGAAGTTTGAGCTCCACCAATTCTGGTGTGCTCATGCGGTACGGGGATTTAGAAGCTGGTACTGACCCAGGTGTCAGTTCGATAGAAAAGTCTAAGTCTCGTTTAGGTGGTAATCCTGGAATTTCTTCGGGAAATACATCCTTGAATTCTACGAGGACTGGGAAGTCTTCAATCTTCTGTTCCCTATTAGTTTCTATGTTTTGGATGTTGACGGCAAAGAGTTTGCATCCCTTTCTAATACATTTCTTTACTTGTAAGGAGGAGATTTGTCTTACTGACACTTTCTTAGGGAGACCTTGAATTATCTTCTAAATCCCTTGGTCATCCCTGCAAAGTAATGATTTGTTTAAGCCATCTAGGAGGACATGGTGTCTTTCCAACCAATCCATGCCGATGAGTATGTCGTACGACCCTAAGGGTAGAATGTTTAAATCTAACCTAGTTTGAAAACCGTTTAAGTTTATCTCGCAAGTTTTAACTAACTCGGAGATCTTTCATTTGGTACCGGTGGCTAGTTGTACTAGCCACAGTTTCTTGTGAGATTCTTGGTTCAACTTGCAACTGTCCACTAACTTAGGGGAGATATAACTTTATCAAGCGTTGGGATCTATTAAAACTGAAACTGCAGTGTTAGAGATCTTACACTCTAATTCCACCATGGTGGCTTGGTGATCTGCCTATCTACCATCGAGAGTGGCATATATTCTTGGTGTCTTTTCCATGTCTCCTCTGGTAGTATCTGTTTGGATGTTGTGTAAAACTCCATCCGTTTTGCAGCGGCAGTCTCTATAGTAGTGGGGCCCTTGGCATTTCCAGCAAGAAACAGTGGGTGGGACAACTTTGGTCCCTTTGTTGAATGTTGGTCTGTTGACAGGTGGTGGGGGTGCACTTGGTCGTGCTTGAGGTCGGTTGAAGCCTCTATTAGGTGGAAAACTGTTGTTGTGTTTTCGGAAGGGTGGAGGTTTAAAACCCGATATGCGGTTGTCTGAGAAGGTTCTGAACCTGTCTCTATTTCTGTTGATACTATCATTCCTTGGCTATCCGTGTTCATAACATAGCCTTGCTTTATGTAAGGTCGTATCAAGGGTTTTGGGCATGTCAAACTCTATCTTCTCCCTAAAGTTTGGGGGCAATCCTCCTAAGAACTGTTGAATCTTTAACTTCTAGTCTTTAATATAAGGCACATAGTGCAGCAAGTCTAAGAATCGATTTATGAATGCTTCCATAGTCAGGGAGCCCATTTTTAATTCATGAAATTCTTTTATTTTCTTGTCAAAGAATCTTTAAGACATATACTTGTCCTGGAATATTCTACTGAAAGTATCCCAGGTTATGTCTCTTAATTCTTGTCCTTTGGTGTGTTTCAAGTCCCGCCACCATCTGGCAGCTTTACCATTTAGGTTGTATATGGCGAGTCGGGCTTGCATTTCGCTGGAATAGTTATGAACTTTGAAGTATTTGTTCATTCCTAGCAGCCACTCTTAATCCTTCTCCCCAGAGTTGATTTCTCCGTCATAAGTTGGGGCTCTTATCTTCCTAAACTCCCCTTGCAGACTGTCGTCACTCTTCCTCCTTTTCTTGCAAGGAGATGGTGAACCCTTATCGTTGGAAGAGCTCTTACAATCTCTTTCCATTGCTTTAGGTATGTGTTCTCCCTACTCTTCTCCCTTAGGGCTGGAATTCCTTTTTGTGTGACTGTTTCCCCTTTTGGAGGTGTTGACTGAGAGTGAGGGCTGTCCGAGGGGGTTAGCCTTTGTTAAGGTCTGAAGGAGTGCCTCATTTATGGCCTGATGTTCTCTTCTTTCCTACATATTTTCATTTTGGAAGATTCGGAACTTTGCTTGTAGGTTTTGCATAGACTGTCTCCAATCTAAGTTTGGTTCGACCACCACCTCCTGCTCTCGGGGTGGTGAGTCCAGATTCTCGTGAATACTACTGCCCTGTTCTGCATCAATCTTTCAGACAATGTTTGTACCTGAAATGTTATATAAGTATAGAGAACAGAAAATTATGTTAGTTTATTCATAAAAAAAAATAGAATGTAAATGTATGGTTCTATTTGTTGTGTATCTGCAGCAGAGGTTTGTAATGAGCCCAATAGGTCACTTAGTTTTGTAATTGGGATCTGATACCACTTGTAATGTCCCTTAAAATAACAAAAATTAAAAAAAAATTCCGATACTAGCTTAAACTGATAGAGATATAGTGAATCTAACTTCATAACTATTAAGTACTTATTGTATCGATAATTAATTCTCACTCTTTGGAATGTCATAGCTGCAAGTGTCATGGTTTGCTGGTTATATGATTCTTCAGTTTCACGGAAGTATTTCTAAAATAGTTTGGATGTATAAACTGTCCTATGCGTACCGATCTGTGAATGCTATACAATGAATCTCCATCTTACAGCTGTAAAGGTTTGAATGCATATGTATTAAAGTTTCAATGGTAATTCCGGTGACTTGGATCCTTTATTGGTGGCGGTTGATGCTCTTGATGAGATACTTGGTCTTTGAAAAGGCAAGGTACCCTAACAGGGCTGCCGAGAGGTGGGGATATGAATTGGAGACTTCGGACTTACTTAGCATTATTGCTAACACAACTATTTGTTTCGGGTTGCAGGTATACTTTATGAGGCATTTATCGAGGATGCCTACTCCACCCTTCTAGTCATTATTTTAAGTTTGCAAGTGAGATAGCTTTGAGGTTGATACTTTTATACTAGTCCCAATTAGGTTTGTGATACTTGCATGACTTCACTACTTCTTTGAATTTGTAATTATTTAATGGCACAAAGAAGAGTTTTGGGGTCATTGTAATGTCTCATTGTGATCTATATTATTGTGGATTCGAAAGGTCCTAAAACTATAGAGTAATGGGTCACTCTTCGAATTAGTGGTGCTTGGTAGTGGCATTGAGTGCCTCTTTGAGGAATCACATGGCCATGCTTCCAGCTATGAGGGGGTTTTACCCTAGGGCTCTGCACCAATGAAGATCATTTTCATGGTTTGCTTACTTGGTCTACTGTGGATGCAATGAGTGGTTTCTCTGCTGACCTGAAATGTGGCTCATGGTCAGCATTTCATTGGGGAAAAATGATGTCGACTACCCACTCTCGAAGGTAAATCCTCTCAGGCTTAAGTCCTATGTTTCTTCTATTGCACGATAAAGGTTTTCGTGGTAAAATTACTCAGAGTCTGACTTGTTTGTCATGTTTGGGTTTTAGGTGATGATGGGCATTTCATTCTACGTGATCATGGCACAGAGATGGCGACATTGGACAATGGTAAGTCGAGAAATTTCCAACTCATAGCTCCTCCTTTCGCCCCTGTGGGGATTACTGTTGATGTGTAATTATTTGGGAACCTGTGAACTTAGTTGAGTTCATGTCGGCACATTTCATGTTCCTGGGAGTCGCCATTTGGCTGGACTGTTATGTAAAGATGTAATTATTGGTCGTTTGCAGACTCTAGAGGATTCTAAAATGGGATTTTGGCTATCTTCATCTCTACTTGATCTTTTTGCTTGCACTTCTGTTTAATAATTATGAGGGTTTGATACCCTGTCTAGCACTCTGCGTTTTATATGGCTATGGGGTTTATACTTAGTCGTAACACTATCCGTGTGCTCTATTTGGAAATGAGCTTGTAAAATTTCTAGTTTCTTTTGGAAGAATAAAAGGGAATCTGAAGGGGTATTTCTTTTTGTGCTTTCAACCTATATGAAATCGTGGGTACTGTCTGTAATACTAAAAATATCTGTGTCTTAATGGTTGTATGAATAGGCTCTGGCTACTGTAGATTTATTGGAATGGTACCTTCATTAGCATAAAACGTAAATGAAAATATCGTTTTGTTTAAGTGAATGGATTTTGTGTTGACTGTGATATTCATCCTGCTCTATCCTACGAATTTCTTTTTATAAGGATGATGTGTGTAATGGTTGCTATTATGACTGTTTTGTTGGAACGAGCCGTTTGTATTTCTATCCTGTAGCTAGTCGCATTTGTATTTTGGTTGAAACACTGTAATCATTGATGGTTGTGTAAATTTCTGTTACAAAGGTTGACTCCTAATGTCTAGGTTTATGAGGTTCGAACAATGGGTGGAAGAATCGTATTGTAACAGGGTTATCGAAATATTTGAGTTGTAATTTGAGAATAGGTGTTTATAAATGTCTGATGTCGCAGTCTGTTTGCGTTTATTCTTAGAGGGATTCGATCCCTGTCTTATGAGTTTTTATGTTTTTAAAGAAAAGGGAAACATTTATTTGGTCGAGTAGATGAATCTGTGTAAGCTATACATTTGTCTGAATGCTAAGTGTTTCGACAGTTAGGTTTGGTATGTTGAGAAATTAATTTGGGGATGGGGTTTGATCCGAGAATTAAGAGGCAAGCCGTAAGCACTTTGGGTAATGGAACCTATGATAAGAGAATTGCAAGCTAATGCTTGAGTCGTATGTGAACCTATGTTTTTGGAATACAATTCTTTATGGTACATTACTTGATGCGTTTAACGTTTGGCTAAAGACTCATATGTAGAACAGGTTGATAACAGTTCTGAGGGGTGCTGTAGCATTGATACCAAGTTTTTGTTTCTATTTGATGTTGTTTTCAGTATAGATAGAATAATAATTTAAAAGAAATAACAGGCTTGGGAATACCCGTTACTACGAAAATAAGGGCATGTGATTCAGAAGAAGCATATACTTATAAACAAGAAATTATAATAGCTTTAACTTAGAAACAAATATAAGTTGTCTAGCAAAGGCTAGCTGGGCTAGGCCTGCTAGACCCTCCACTGGATTCTGGGCAGACCCTCGAATTTAATAATACTGGTAATGAAAAAAATGCTGCCAGGTCTATTATAGTTTCCTTAAAGGCCTAACTAGTTATAACTGCAATTTGAAATATTAAATACGTCATACTTGGCTGCTTGAATACTTGGTCCCTTGCTGTAAAAATCCTAGCTGCTTGACACTTGATTCCTTCCTGTAGAAACCTGCACAATCAGTAATAGCTAATGGAGAACCTGTAATTTCTAGCTACCCTGTGAGGGTGGTTGCCTTTGACTGGATGGCTTTGGGGCTACCGTGTTCCTCCCAAACTTGACCCCTAAACCATTCATGGTTCTATCTGGATCCCCCCGAGCTTGGTTCCAACATGCAATGAAAGGTAGAGGCCCTAGATCCACTTCTGGTTCAGTCTGAGAATATTTAGGTAAGGCTACTTCTGTTTCTTGGAGCAGAATAGTCTTTCTTGGACTACCATAAGAGAATGATAATAACCAAGAATGATAGGTGATCCCAAAACTTGGGATCTACCCTCTTTAAATAGGGAAATCTTGTATTAGGACTGTTGAAGTAGTTAGTTTCTTTAAATTCAATATTTAATAATTTAAAATATATTATTTAATTAATAACTTTGTCCTCTTGAACTAGGACTTTTCTAACTATTTGATTATAAGTCATTTTTTGATTTATGCTCTTAATAATAGCAATAATTATCCTAATAATTATTCTTATATTAACTATATTTCACTTAACTTATTAATTCATTATTTAAATATTAAATAATGCATAAGTCAGATATACTAATTATATCCCATAATTAAAATAACACGTAGTATTATTGAAAGCTCTTAATAATAAATAATAATAATAATAACTTGGATGCCTTTAATCAGGTTAGTCATAAGAGACTACTGATAATTATCTTTTCTGTAGTTATGTGTCGTCGCATGACACTCTTTTCTCTTTAACTTTTAGGGACACGATCCACTTCTTTTGGATGGTCATGGTCAGCTTGGCTAGGTGCCTCTAGTCTCTCTCTTTGCATGTTGGATTCCCTTGTTTAACATGGTAGCTCCCGCAGTAGGTGATGATGGATATAATAAAAGATGAATAATTTAGTCAATTAAATAAATGTGATAATAGTGCTCTTCAGAGTCTTTCCGACTAAACACTTTGAAACTCTGTAACCCCGAGTGCTCTTCAGAGTCTTTCTGACTCAACACTTTGAAACTCTGTAACCCCGAGTGCTCTTCAGAGCCATTTAGCTCAACAATCTCACATGGGCATTACTCGAGTGCAATTCCAGAGTCCCTGCTCAACACTAGTGCTAGAATGTGGTTGTTATGCACATCTAGAATATTTAAGTTGCCTCGGATCCGGTATTCGTTTATCAAGCTTGGAGTGCCCCAGGGCTTATGCCCAACACTCAATGTACATTAGGGCTTACTCCCAGTACATCATATTTCCTCTAGGTACATCGGGGCTTTTTCCCAGTACGTAGGTAATTTGTGTGTTTCTGAGTCCACGCTCAACACACCATATAACTCAATTATGTCATTCACATCACTGCATAATATGTAAGAAAAGGTCATCTCAATATATTAGGGTTTTGAACCCACATCAAAACATAATTAGAACATTAGGGCTTCCTTGCCTAGTATATAATCAAATAATGAAATTCAGTCAGGGTCCATGCCCAATATGCCAGTCTACAAAAGAATAAATCATATGTACTAGGGCTCATGCCCACTAATCAGAATAAATCACATGTGCTAGGGCCGTGGCCCAATATAACATCATAAAATAGTATGTCCATAATTCGGTATATTACATATAAACCTATCTATGTGGCCATATTCGTCTATGTCTTTTATTGATATTGCAGCATCAATTGTTAGTACAAGTCGTAGGTTTTGATTTGGTGTGTCGTTCTAATCATCAGTCCAATCTTGATATTCTAAGTCTAAAGATTTCCTTGCTGGTGGGTAAATCGTTATTTTCTTCCTGGCATGTCCACTAGTGATAGTCATGTTTCCTGATCTGCAACCTATGTAAGAATCTGCAGTTGCCAACCAAGGTCTGCCTAGTATGATTGGATAACCACTAAGTTTACTTTTTACTTCTATGACTGTGAAATCAACTGGGTATTCCCAAGATTCTATATTGATTATTATGTCTTCAAGCATTCCTTCAGGTCTCATTGTGGATGTGTCAGATAGCTGGAGTACTGTAGTGGTTGGTCTGACCATTGATTGGAGTCCTAGGTGTATCATAGTATCCTTGGTCATCACATTTATAGCAGCTCCCAAATCAATTAAGATTCTGTCTATCTGTATGTTATTGATGTTTACGTTGACCACTAGGCTCCCTGGATCTAGATATATGGGGTTAACAATGATACCCAGCATTAGATCAGCTAACTGGCCCACTACATTGATCGTTGGTGGGTCATGTTTTCATCTTCCAAGCCTTTGTAAACAATTTTCTTTAATGAATTTGTTGCAGATAGGTACATCTCTGATGGCCTGCAAGATCGGAATTTGGATGTTTAAGTGCTTCAATTTGTTTAAAATTGCATTTTCTTCTTCCTCTTTTGTACTTCGTATAAGTTTCTCTGTAAATGGAGGGTTTTTGTTTCATATGAGTGGTTGAGTTTCTTCCTCCTGAGGGTTTGGTTCATCCGGATGCTGAATATGGGGTTGTGCTGTTTGTTCGTGAGCCTTAGGTTCTTGGATATTCTGTGTGTGTGTATTTCGCAACGTTTTTCTAGATCTTAAATTAATTTCATTTATCTCTAGCGTGTCTACAACGTATGTTGGGAACTGTACCATTTCAGTATTGTAGCCTGGTTGTGGTGGCCTATTGTTGTTAGGGTTGGGGATTGGCTGGGCAGGAATTTGTGGAGGTCTGGGGGGTGGTTGATTTGGTGGTGGTGGCATTATGAGTGGTTGTTGCTGCTGTAATGGAGCTCTCCAATTCGATGAATAAGGGTATGGATTGCCATAATTCGTGGTTGATTGGAGCAAAAGGTGGGGGGTATGGAGGGTAAGATGGTGGGTAATAAGGTTGTTGATAGGCCGGTTGGTAAGTTTACTGATTTTTCTACCACTGGTTTGGAGTTGGCTATTGTGATTGCCATGGTGTTGGTACATAGTTCTAATTTTGCTGGCCCTGATTATAGTAGGCTTGGTTGTTGGGTTGGTATTGTCTACGAAAATTACCCCTCCTTTTATTCACAAAACAAAGCTTATCTATTGTACCTTATGTTGTGGGATCTTGAATGGCAGCTTTGCATGAGGGTAAGAGGGGAGATTTATCTATGGAGTGATCGTTAGTGCAAAGACCACATATTTCTATGGTGTTTAATGTGCACTACCCCTTCTCATGCTTCTTTCTACAACGAGGACAAAATAATTCCAAGGCTTGATTAATTTCGTCCTACTTCTTCTTGATTTGAAGTGCATCAAGCTGCATGGCCAGAGATTGTAAGATGTTGGTCTTCATGTCATCTAGCAGGTTTCCTAAATCAGATTTGGTAAGGTTTGGTCCCGAAGATGTAGATGATGATCCTATCGATAGATGTGTATCTATGGTCCCATTTTTACTTTTCCTAGATCTAGATTAGTTTTTGAAGATTTGTAAGATTTGGTCAGAAGTCTTCTGGAATATATCTCCATCCCCCAGAAGGTTCAAGATTTCAAAATTTTCTTCTTTTACACCTCTAAGAAGGACAAGTTTTAGTGATTCGGGATCTAAGGTGCAATGACTGGCTTGTTTGTAGCTGAGTTGAAATCTTTGGGCATAATATTCTAATGATTCTCTTTATCCTTGTTGCATCCTAAAGATTTTGTATCTTGTATCCTTTGCTTTGCAGTAGTCCCTATATTTTTCTAGAAATGCCTGTTTCATTTGGTCCCAGCTGAAAATACTATTTCCTTCTAAACTCATGAACCATCTAAGTGATAGATATTTCAGTGTGGAGGGAAAAATCCTCAGCTTTTGTGCATCAGTAGTGTAATCAAAGGATCTGCAAACTACCTCAAACTCAAACAGGAATGTATCAGGGTCTTCTGAGGTCAAACCATGGAAGTTTGACAGATTGTTAGGGTTGATGTTCTTCATCCTGACATCTTCAAGAGGTATACTGATGGGGAAGGTGAACAATTGCCTAGGTTCTTCATCTTCTTCTGCCATAGTGGTGTTTGAGCTAGATTCAACAAAGAAGTTGTCAAGGTTTGGGTCGAAGCTAGAATCAAAATTTTCTTCTGAATGAAGGAATTCAAATAGAGAGTTATTAGAACTATTGTTGCTCATAGGACGGGCAGGCAGAGAACGTCCAAATCTATCCCTCTATCGATGAGGCATTCATTGCAAAATATTTATGTGTTTTTTTTTTTTCGTTTTCAGAGTTTATGGTTGCTTTTTTTTCTTTTCTTTTTGTTCAGTTTTTGGAGATGTCTCCTAAAAGATTTAGCACCTCCCTGGCAAAGGTGCCAAAAAGTGGTGAGCTCTTAGAATGGATGCCTAATGAGGGTAGCTAGACCAGGAGCCTACTTTAATTATCAACCCAAGGGATGTACAAACTTTAGAGGTGCTGGCACTATATGTTCTCTTATACGATAGTCTTTGTCATGGTTGGGTGTCGGTATCAATGTTTAAAGGGTTGCCTAAAAAGGAATTGAATAAGCTGTGAAAGGATTTCCTAATCTATGGATGAGAAATACCTATGCTGGGAAGTTTGAGTGCTGAAAACAGTAAATCTATGTTAATAAGTTTAAATGCTGAAATAGTAAATCTAACTTAAGAATTAATTGCAGAAAACAGTAAATCTATACTATGAATTTGAATGCTAAAAACTTGGCAGATCTATTCTAAAATATCAAAAGTTGGATTTTTAATTTGAGAAATTCAAATACATAAACTGGAAATCTGATCTAAAATATTCAAATGCCAAAAAATAAGTTCGGAATGCAATTATCCAATGCTACGAATTAATCATCAATTAACCAAAGTGCTGAAAGTAATCAATCTTCATGAGCAACTATAATAATGGAAAAGGGCATGAGCTTCAAGATCTGGATCACTGTTTCATAAGTAATGCAAGCACACAAGAAAATAAGTGTCAAAATATGTCTTGGCAGAATGCTGCTACAGGACTACAGAAACAACGTTACCAAACTACAGAATGTGCTATAACTTACTACATAATCAGAATGGTCACTTTACTACAGAAATTAAATCATGCTATTTAAATGTCATCAGAAATACTTTCATATGTGATATAGATTAAGTCAATACAAAGCACATAATGAAAAATACCTGAATAGTAAAAATCCACTGACTTACGTGTTGGAGGGGCCCTCTCCAACCCGTACTCAGGAGTGGAGAAAACTTATAGATGCCAAATTGAAAGCAACATCAGTATCTTTATTCAAAATAGTAACTTCATAGTTCCATAAAGGTCTGTAACACAAATTGTCTCATCAGTATAAAAACATAAAACAATGGTTCTCAAAAATGGAAGCAGGCCCCTCTCGCTAGCCGAGAGGCCCATATATATCCACCTCTAATGATTAAACTAACTATATGTCTAAATTGCCGATTATGTTTGAACAGGAGTTCTATCTATAGATCAGGGAAAAAGGCACTGAGCTTTGTATGATCTTTTAGTCCTTTGCTTGATTGGCGTGTTTGTCCCTTAGTGTACCTGCACCTACTCAATCATACTCATTTTTCATATAATTAGTTTATTTAACACGCTTTCAAACATGAAAGAATAATCTTTAAAACAACTTCATTAAATAATCAAGGTAAATCATTTCTCCCACAAAACACGTGTATTTCTTTACCCTTTCTTGTGCTTCATTGTGGGAAAAAGGCTATTAGGATACCTATTGTTCAGGCTTATCAAGTGGTACTAGGATCACAACTTTTGGAGACTCTTCTTGAACACAAACAAAATGATCTCATGATGTTTGAATATGCAAATGGATTTTATGAAGCTTCACCTTTGTGTTAAAGTTACAACATCATGAGTCATTCTCCAAGTCAATCTTGTGTGTCAAGATTGAGCCTCACGTGTTGAGGTAGTTCCTTATAGGATCCTAAGTTGGACTTTGGAAGCTTGGAGAAGAGTCTTGAGTTGGAATCAAGAATGAATAAGCCTCATGTGTTGAGGTAAGTGTTTTGTATGTCAAAGTGATGGTGTTGTACAATCTTGTTTCTCAAGACTAAGGTCCTGTAACACATATTTCATGTAACCACATTGTACTTGTGGGTTCCCTATTAGGGTTATCCCTATTAAATATTCATGTAACCACATTACCTATATATTCAACCCCATATATACATCCCATGGAGTTATAACATATCACCCCATAAAAAGGATTTGTCATCAAATGTTTGTAGCTAAGGCTTTTATATGTGATGAAACCTAATAATAGTAATGGTTATTTATATTTGTTCTCTCTTGCTACTACTATTGATTATCCATCCATCTATATTTAATTTTTTTTTGTCAATTCTTCATGGCTTCCTTTCCTTTGATTGCATGTGCATTATTATAGCTTCTCCAATTTGTTATAGTTTTTGTTCTTTGATAACATCACATTAAATAATGGTCCCTTTTTGCTCATTATATGAACCATTGATTATTTCATCTTCATCCTTTGTAATGTTGACACTTATTGTATTTTTTCCGATATTTCATTGTAAAGAGGTATCAATATGGTTCCACCATTAATGGTGCTTCGTAAATTTTGATGCCCTTATCACCCCCTCTCCTTTTTGGTACAATGACATGCTCCAACTATTATAATTATTGACCTTCAATTGCTTCTACTTTTGAGATAATAAGATCATATTTTTCCTTCATATTCTGAAGATGATGTTCAAATTCAACAATTATTTTATGGTGACCTTCTTATACCTTCTCATCCTTCTCCTTTTGTACTAAATGGTTGATGTTATCCATCATTCTATCCTTCTTCGATTATAAATTGAACTTTTAATTTGACATATATTCAAAATTTAGGGTTTCTTCAACCTTCTTGCCAACATAATATTCAAGTGTTTAGGTAGTTTATTCATCTATAATCTTTCAAAATACTAACTAATGACATAGACCATATCCTTAGTCATATTATATGATTCCTAAGAGTGATCTCCCCGCAAAGTGATATTCTTAGCACGTACTATAGCAATGTAAGATAATCGAAGAGTTTATGGAAGCATGGGTATAGGAGAAAATAAGGGACTTCCTATATACCCAAAGGTACATGGAAGATTAAATCTCTAAGCATATTTTATGTAATGTGGTACTAATTGCTAGATACCAACATATGTTCACTAGGGAGCCCAACCAAGTGACTCAAATTTCCTACATGTATGTTTCCTAGTACTGTTTTTTTCCTAGTAAATATCATATATTTGTGTTTAAAGATGCTTGAACATGTTTCTAGCCTTAAAAAAATATGTAAAAATTGGACATATGCTAGCATTGGAAATGTAACAACCCAAACAAAAGGAATGCAGAAATTTTAAAACTTTTATTTCCTTTTCTTCAACAGGAGTTTGGCATAGGAGACAAGGGTGACAACTAAACCCTTAAAGTACATATGGACTTTAAGATTCAACAAGAAAATGTGAGAGGCAGGCGTTGAGCAGAAAAGAGTTGTCACATAAATGAGCGATTGCTCAAGGGAGTTAACAAACTGTTTTTCTCTGCTAGGGTCAACCTTCAAATATTATGAAGATTATTATGAAGATTCTACCACAAGATCTACGATCGAGAACCGAGGGGGTATTAATTCCCAACTATATCGCACCATCACCATAATAGACTGATTGTTTTCTGCCCAAAACACATCACTCAACTGCAGCATCACAACCCAAAAATAATGGGCGGATCTCACAAGGAAGAACATGAAAACGCCGAGTTGACAAGTAGGGAAACATTCCAAAAAGTTATTGAGGGTTCTTGTCTTTCACTTAACAGTAAGTTCACGAAATTTAACAGTTATTTGCAGACCATGACCATCTGCACATCGCATGCACTCCACAAATGTATTACACAGGCCTTAATACCACAATTCACTTGGTACTTAACACACAATCACTTCAAATATATAAAATAATCGACTTAACCCTCCAACCTTTAAATCGAGGTCCCTGACACATTTCACAATCTTTTGATAGATCGGTCTAGGGCTCGCTTCCTGCATTTCACATACTTAGTTTCTTGAATATACAGACAGGGAGGCGAACGAAAGGATTGAACACAGATAACAATTCTTGATTGTAACCATATCCGAGAGCATTAACATGATCATACACAAAGAATTACACTAAATAATAAAATTTGAGTGAATTCATGTGCTAGCTAGAGTTAATATATAAGGGAAAGCAGGATGGCAAAGTGCGCAGGTATTTCCCATGAGATGTTGTAGTTGTTTCTATGAACATTCCACGCACTAAACCCGACTAGACCAGAAATTGGATAGTATTTGGTTTAGGGACTGAAATTTTGTTAAGAAAATGCCAGAGAATTTGATGAGACAAGAATGCCTTGTAGCACTAGGAGATAGGATGACATGGCAGAGAGATGTACCTGGAACTAATGTGGTGCTGTCAGGATGATTCATGGAGATGGATGAAACACCGAATGAAATACTGCTGGCCACCCACGCTCGTGAAGGTTATTTCGGCCTGCCAACTCCTGTAAAAAATTCATTACACATATCTTGAGAGCTGGAGATACCAACAGAAGCAATTTATGGAAATAACAACAAATAATGCATACGCTGAGGCTATTTAGTTTATATACCAGTTGGTGCAAGGAGGAAATGTGCCCTAAGAAGGCATAGACTGGATCTCGTAGTTGAGCATGTGCCTTGTAGGATGTGTGACAACTGTTTGGCAGCGCTAGATTATGAGAATATATAGCAAGTATTTCCAGACAATGCTCGCCCCAAAAATCTTATGAACTGTTGCAAAATGCTCACCGCCTTCATCATAGCCTTAGTATGGAGAAAACAACATCCTTTCACCCATTTCCTTCTAGGAAACTTGCAAGCCCTGAAGGCACTCCTCCAATGCACAAGATTTGAACTACCGAGTCCCGACGGTGAGTTTTCTGAGGTATCCTTGATGGATCTTCTGCCATGGCGAAGAATGGAGGAAATTGGTGAGGAACCGTCCTTTGGTAACTTTCGTGGAGCGCAGGCATTTGAGATTTGAAATTCAAATTCGCTTTTTTGAACACCGTGTCTGAACATTGAAGGGACAGGATATATATATTATGCATTATATGCATGGACTTGGTATATGACATACATTAGATTCTTAATAAATTTGTGGTCAAAATAGGTTATTTTGATATAAGATTATTTTATTTTTTATATATTTATTTCTTCTTCAAATATAGGATCAAAATAAGATTGAGTTACAAATTTTTTAATTGAACTAGCTCAGACTTTAGAGTGCTAACAATATATTAAATGAACTGAATCTGTGAAGTTGGTTATTATTACAGCAAACTAAAGAGTTGATGGGCATAATTCTATGAAATCATATTTATGCAGACTAAGTACAATGCTTCGAAATATATAAGTTGAAAATAGAAAAGCACTACAAACATAAAAGTTGAAACAATTTTAGAGGGCATACAAAACCAAATTATAATAAGGGAATTTCTCTACTCATTTTCATTACTCAAACATAACAATATATATACACATTTACAACATTTGCCTTACCACTATGTTTGAGGTCCATGGTAGACTCTCTCAATTGCCATGTCTCAAGACCATCTAGCTAACCCCTCTCAAATGACTACTCGTGGTGCAGCTTCCCCTACGCTTCATCCATCTTCAACTACTCTTTAACTTCCATATGACTACTTCAGCACATCTTTGTCGCTTCAACTTCCACATTGATATTTCATCTTCCCTTAGTGCACTTCATATGTCATGCACAGTTACCCCATGCTCATCATGTGCACTCATTGTCATGCACATTTTTTCTCACATGCACTTGACTCATAGTTGGAATAACTAACTTGCATCCTCCTTGGATGCACATTCCACTTGAGCACACCCCTCAAAGTATCGCATGTTTTTTGTTTGTTAATCCATGCATGATCGACATTATGTTATTTTCTCTTTCCGTACCACATTATATCTTCTATGTTTTCTTTTGTATCAAACTTGCCTGTGTAACACTAGCATGTACCAAGTACTGGTACATGCTAAGTATTGTACTTCCTTGAAGCTTGTACCAAGTTGCTTAAGTAGTCCTAGTCCCCTTGTTGTTACAACTATGTTTGAAATTCATGCAGGCAACAATTCTTTGACATTGGTGTTCGTGGAAACAAAAAAGGGATCTGATTCATTGGAATACTGGTTGTGTTCCAATAGGTTTCCACTGTTCCAGCAACCAGTATTCATGGAGACAGAAGCCAAAGGAGCGTGAGAAAATGACTTCAAGCATACAGCTATTGACTCATCAACCGTGCGAGCTCCATCGACCATTCAACCAATGTTACATAACGATGTGCGGGCTCCATCGACCATTCAACCAATGTTACATAACAATGTGCGGGCTCCATCGACCATTCAACCAAAAGTTGTTTGATAGTGCACAGAGTCACATTGTATCATTTTGTGCGGGCTAACGGTTATGATTGGAGACTAGTCCTTGGAGGGTGCACAAAATGGTACGTTGTGCAGCCCCTCCGCAATGCCAAGAGTCAAGACCATGATCTGTGCACAAAACTAAACTTGTTGTCCCATGTGCAAGCTCGACTCTACATGCGACGATACACATTTGATGGTTGCACCATGGTATTGCGGGCTCATCATATACACATTGGCCAGTGCAAAGGCGATTTGTGCGAGCTCACCATCATAATATGTGACTGGTCTTAAGAGGGTGCACAAACTTTGCTTCGTACTTTGTGCAAGCTCTCGTCACATGATGTTGCAAATAAGATTGGATGCACAAAACGTATGATATACCATATGATATAACCCATGTAACATTTCATCGTTTTTCACCGCTTTTCATATGCCATTTCCGATATGTTACATGGGTGTATAAAGCTATTTTTCCAAAATTATTTTTCCAAGGACGCTTCTTCGAAAAAACTAAGTCTTTTCTTATTTTTCTTTTAGGTTCACTCTTTGGATGGTTTAGGGGTGAAACAAACTGAGGGTTTTCATCAAGTGGAATTTAAGCTTATGGAATCAGGGATAGTTTTCTCACTCATATTTTGTCAAACTTTTCAAGGATGAATTGCTTGTACAGAAAGAATAAGCAGTAAGGGCAGGGGGGGTTTACTATATCCAAGTGTATGGCATGATACTAAAAAAACCTGTAAAGGAGAAATATTAGACATGGTATGATAAAACATACCTTATAAGGACTCCGTCCAAATTGTAGTTGTATAGACATCATTAAAGAGTAACAACACTTGGATCAGTGGCCTTTAGCTCAAAATTTCAGGTGGGGCCCCACATCACATAACTTGGGGAGTTGTTGAGGGATCAATAGATTATTACATACACCAAAGGAGAAGCTCGAACTAGGCATAAAATTACTTGTGGAAGGTATTCCAAGACTAGGAAAACGTAGGGTTGGAATGTGTTTGCTAATAGATGGCATTATGAATGAAGATACATTGGGAACATGTGGCATATGGGTAGAAGAAATGATTTTGATAACTAAATATACATAAGAAGCATTCATGTTTCCTCAAAAGACACTAGGTGTAGTGGAAGTACATCCCATGCTTGTTAGATTAACCATAATTTGGTTCTAGACATATTATGTTGTACATTTTGAACAAATTTAAAGGGATCTATGGGAAAAGGTACATCTAGTTGTATCAAGACATGATCGTCAGGTTGGGTCAAGGGAGGATTATAATGGGTCAGTGTCTAAATGTCAATAACTTCAATTTTAGGTGTCCCTAAATATTCGGTTAAGTTTGTATTTGTATCAGGTGGATACACAGTATGATCAGGTGGATCATGTATGATGATATGTATCAGGTAGATACTTGGTATGCATCAGGTAGATGCATTGTATGAATTGTGAAGTATGTTGAACTTGTGATATTCATTGACATTGATTGGTATATTGAATTACGCCTTTTATATTACTTATTTTTCTTTATTATCCATTGTTGACTCCATGCAAGGCACTAATATTATCCATAATGACTGTAGAATGGTATTTCCAGGTGTGTTGGTGCTTACAGGTGTTATTCCTCCATTAGGGACTCTCCCATGGGTTTAGGACTTAACCAAAGAAGATGAGGAGTTAGGTTATGGTGACATTGGACCTATGTCCTCCCCACTTACTGTAACTAGCCCCTTGGTCCACACAGCCCAGGTGTTCTAGGGATGATAGTTTGTATAATAACAGGGAGGAGGAGAGGGGTTAAAGAGAGAGAGGGAGAGAGTGTGGGAGTTATAAAGGAGGGGGGTTAAAGATAATCGGAGAGAGAGATGGGGTTAGAGAGAGAGTGGGGGGGTGGGGTAGAGAGGTGGTTTGTTATGGAAAAGGGGATAGAAAGGGGGATGAGAGGGAGGGAGGTAGCATGGGAGGTATAGATTAGCAAAGGGATAGATCTAATGAGTATGGTGGGAAGTATGGAGGAGGGGATTTTTGGAGGGATCGTGAGGTTAAACCGGGCATCTAGCCCCCATATCCATTCATTAAACAAGCATTCAAATGAAAATGAAAAAATATATATACAAGTATATGTTTATACAATGGAAACACAACGGAAGTTAACTAAATGCTGTTGATATCTATCATACATTCAAGACTCTATAACAGCCAATTAAAGACCTTTGCAGATTTATAAAAGATCATATGGAATTGCATAAACTCGTAAAAACACAGCGGAAGTAAATTCATTTACACCATCACCCTACATTCAGATATCCATCAATTAAATCTTTGCAAGAATATACAGGAGAATACTTATCTCAATAAGGCAGTCCCAAGCAACGGGCTATGCAACTGCAACGTTCCACCCAACCATAGGCCAGTGTGCTCCTCAATCTCTCAGCACCACTGCCACCCCCGAGCTGGGCATGATCTCTACAAGGAACCAAGGAACATCAGACTCACACATAGCCAAGCATACACCAAGATGAGCCAAGCCAATCTGCAATTGGGTTTATCAGGCTGCTAGGACATGGGAGGGAATATTTGCTAAGCTAGTGAGCTCCAGCACAGAGCCAGGGATAACCTTGCAAGATCTATCTAGCTTGGCACCCACAATACCTACACACCCAGCACAAGGAAGTATTCTCTTCACTGCTGTACAGTCCCTCAAGCCATACGCAGTAGATCGACAATGTGATAATTTGCCATAACATTCTCCAATGATTGTTTATGTTTAGATATATGCAAATGCCTAAAGTACTCAAATGCATTTCTAAGTAATGCTCTAGGTGCAAACTTATATGTTTTTATGCAGTTAAGTTTAACAAGCATTTTCACTAGGAGCAAGTGGATCAGTGCTTATCTGCTCAAGCGTGGTATTCCGTCAGAAGTCGACATCGTCGTCGCTCTCCCTATGTGTGATTTACCCGTACTCTACGACCCTTCATATTCCTTTGTGTGTCCGTCGGTGAACCATTTCACCTGTCGCTACACACATTTCTCACAAACGTAAATTAGTAGCAATGTCCTCAATAATCACAATTTGATTTATAAATCTGTTGCTTCATTAAGCATCTATAGTTTACTCAATCGTTACTCATTCTTCTAATCACATAATCAATTGCACAACTAGTCGTTAAGCACCATTCATATGTACAGTTTTCATATCAAAGTTAATTGTTAAACAACATGAAATCGTCCATTCACAATAACTACCCAAATGCACATATATCAATCAATCGTAATCATAAATATACTCAAAATAAAATCATAGGGTTATTTTATTAATGTTTCAAACAGTCAGGTCACTCAACAGGTGCCCTCAATGTCTATAGTAGTCTAGGGGCACTACATACACCCCTACTTATTTAGAACTTCGTCCCGAAGTTCAGAATAAATGCGGAAATCTATGATGCATCTCAGCTGCGTCCTCCCAAGTCGCACAGCTAGGACTATAAATGTCCCACTACACTTGACTTGATCAATCTGTGCTAATCATTAAGCAAGATGTAATCAATCAATTATCCCACCCCACACAATATAATTTAATTCCTCAATTCATTTATCAATTATTTTCGTTATTCACATCTTCAGGTTTTCCTCAATCATTTAAGACATAACAAGGCTCAAGAGACCACCATATCGAAGTTGTTCAGCCGGGTCACTTGACAGGTGCCCTTAAGGTCCACAGTCATTCTAGGGGCATTACATACACCCCCTCTTAAATAGAACTTCATCCTGAAGTTAATTTTTGTTCTTGTACTTTCGACACTAAACTTTATCTTAATTTCCTATTATCATCTTCTTTCCATTCCCTTCTATTTTTCTCCAACAATCATGGCCATATTAAGCACAAGTGGTTCTAATCATTATTATTATTATTTTTTTTTTCCAACATGGTTCCAATACATTCTCAGGAACTCAATCATAATTGTGTATAATATCAATTCGATAGTACATTCAATAACTGTCGGTCCCAACTAGATTTTCGATATCACTTATTCTTGTCATTAGTATCATCATGTTCAGCTCCATGAGCTTATCATGTATTTCCCTTATCTCTTCGTTTATGTTATCATAGGACCACTTCGACAGATTCATCAAGTCGCACAAAGTGTCTTCTTAACCCCATCAAGTTCCATCTCGAGGGCTAGTTGTCATTTTATCATGTTTGATTATGACCTAAGGTTAGCTTCATTGCGTTCTATTTATTATGCTAATCGTCTCCATACTTCTTTTTACGAAACATTGCCTTCATTTGACCATTTCGATACCATGGTTAAATTTCAAGTTCGTAGTCATGAGTTTTCATAAATGGTTTTGTCGTAATGCAAAATGCATGTCGTTGAGTTCAGCTCATCATAACAATCACATTGATATCTCATTTTCAAATTTTAAGTTGGTTTCTCTTCCTCGACAATCCGTCAAAGTCTCGTCAATCTGAGCATCTTGGTGTCTTATCATTTAAAATTGATCAATTTTTCGTCATTCAGCAAATCCACCGATTATATCCGTCCACTTGTTTTCTCATCATGGCTATGTAGAAAAAGGTTTAAAATATCGTTGGTCTTTGTTCCAAGTTTCTCCGAGTAGATTTTTCTTAAAATACAATTTTACGTTATTGATACCATCTCTATTCGACAATTTAATGCTCGTAGTTAGTGAATGATTTTTTTTTTCTTCTTCTTCTTCTTTTTTTTTTTTTTATACTATAAGTGTCTACTCCTAAGTTATAGTTCTTTGGCTTTCCAAAGCATTTGTTCTGGAAAAATTATTCCATATGTGAATTGGCAAGGATCTCTATCATAGTTGAAATATATCTTAAATAAGTAACACTTGCAAACGGAAGCCCTAAGGGTACAATTTGACAAAAAGGAAGGCTATGTCTTTAATCTTACAACCTACAATCCCCTAAGTGAACTGTGAAATATAGGCATGTGTTAACTTTTCATCTAGTTCATTTTATAACATCAAGAAATATCATAACAGTATCTTATCTTTCAACCAGTTCATATTATCATATAAACGTAGTATAAATATAATAATACATTAGCCTTTCATAGTATCCCATAAAATAATTATGAACTATAAACAAGGCATTAACCTTTCCTTTACATCTTGCTATCCCATTAACGAAATATGAAATATGGTGATGCATTATCCTAAATTTACCTAATTCATTTCATCACATAAACGTAATATAAAATATAATATAATAATACATTTAACTTTTCAAATTACATAAGAAAGTACAAAATATAGACAAAATATTAATCTTTCTTCTACTTCCAGTTATCCCCAAAAAAAAATGTAATATCACACTACTTTATACTATCATGCATAAATAAAAAATATTACAATATCTTTCAACTAAATCTTATAATTATAATAAGGTATTATAAAATATAATAATACATTAACTTTTCATCCATGCCATAAAGAAATATGAAATAAGAACATGCCATATAGGAATATGAAATAAGAACATACCATACATTATCATCCATTTCATGTCATTGCATAAATGAGAAATATTGCAATATCATTCAACTAGTTTTTATAATTATAATAATGTATTATAATTATTGACGTAGTACCACACGAAGCGCCATACAGTCCCATCGAAAACGTGCAGCTTGATCATGAGCCAGCTGCAGCCATATCTTGGAGATCTCATCGTACACAGTCTCGCTCCCGCCATATTCTCAAGGTTCAACGCCCACCTACCTGTATTCAACGCCCATCTACCTGCATTCAAGGCAGTGCAGTCCATTGCAAAATGCCAAGAGACCTGGTCCTCATTCTCGTCCTGCAAATTCCTATAGCTGGAGCTACTGAAACATTGTTCTTGTCCTCTGCAAATTAGAACCTGAATCCTATTGCGAGCAGCTGGAGCGGCTGAATCGTCCTCCTGTAAATTAGAACTTCAGGTACTCCTTGTCCTACAAATTCCTATCATTCTCGTCCATTTAGTTTAGTATCTGGATTTTGTACAAGGCCCATGGGGTATGGGTATTTTTGTGCCTTCTTCAAGTTATAAGAGGTTGCATATTTCAGTTACTGGAGATATCTGCGAGTCTGTTGTATGCTTGAAAATCTTGATCTGAACATTCCCATATAAATTTCGTAGCAACGTTTAAATTTGTAGTTTGTATGTTCTTATTTCAAACTTTATCAGTTTTTAGAGGTTTGTACTGGTTCTTATACTTTGTAGTGCAACTTATACCATAGCATGGATTTATATTTAGTGTACCTGACTATTGCTCAAGGGACGCTCCCTCCAGTCACTCATCCTAGTACTTTTGTTTAAATCACTTCCCAGCACAGTCTTTGCAAGGTCGGAAAGCCCCCCTGGAACAGATGGAAAAACCTTTTGAAGGTCTAATTTAGGCGCTTCACAGTAGCGAAAACACTCCATCTCTCCATAGGAATCAGAAAGACGCTTCAGGTCAGAGTGCAAAGCATACCCTAACTTCAAAATGCTAGTTGAATGAAATACAGCTTTAAGGCACAAGTCCAGTGCACCTGGTTCTTTGTTAAATAAATTCACCATCTCAAATATAAAAACCTTTTTTGCAGTAGCAATCTCTGATATTGAAACCTACAGAATTGAAGGTAATTCAAGGTTCCAAAAAAATAAAAGACAAATCATCCTTGGTTAATCGAGACGATGGAAGGGATGATTTTCCATAACTTGATTGCAATTATCTTTTTGAGGATCTTGTATTAAACGTTGTAGAGGGAGATGGGCCTAAATCTATCTACACATGTCTATATTAACGTCGTTTTCCATGAAACCGTTTTCCTGTATCGCCCATTTGAATTTTGAATTTTGAAATTTTTTGTTCCGCCTTACTACCAGATACAAGTGACATTGCCGCTTCCCGCCCTCGTTTGAGTTCGAACATATTCATAGATAGGAGCACACGATATTTTTTTTTCACTGGCCTGGAGTTTAATTCACAGCCATGGCTGACCTAAAGCCTATAAGAGCCTATTTGTATGGATGAGCTGCTTACTATCTTATGAAAATCTGCCTCCTCAAATGATGATGAGAAGCCCAAATTGAGAGTAAGAGGTTATATAATTCTCTTTGTGGAGACTTTTGCGGGGGATTTCTCCCTACTTCATGTCTAAATAATGACACTGATATTACTATTTGCATTTTACACCACTGTCATTACGATTTGCATTTACACCTCTCTCACTCTGCTGTCGTGACTATGCAAATTTAGGTAGTTACCATCCGACTCAATTTTTCAGCATGATGAATCTTTACCGCCAACCTTTACAGGTTTTGTAAATGGGAGTAAAATGGTACTAGTGTAGTGTTCTTCCGTAAAAATATATTAAGAAAGGGTTCACTTAGGTGTAGAACTATAGACTTTTGATTATTCTGCCAACTCAATGCAAGTTTTGGTTACAACTCTTTTGACATTAACATGGTTGGAAACTTTTAATGTCAAAAATAAAAATGTATTTTATTTTTAGATAATTTATTTTTTATTTATCAAATTTAAAAAATGTAGATGTTATAAATTGTGAAAACTTCAATTTGATAATACCATGAATCTGGGTTTTTGACAAATGGTACTGACATGATAACATGATAGTAATTTCACAATTGCATTTAATATAGGCCGTTATTAGGTTTTCATATTAAGCATAACCTCTTCTCAATTGAAATATATACTTATTGTTGTGCTCCAAACTAACTTTATATGAGTCGATTGAATTGTAAAAGTTTGTAACTTCATATGAGTAGGCTGATTTGTAAAAGAAATATATACTTATTCTTGTGTTCCAAACTAACGGCATATGACTGGGTTGAATTGTAAAAGTTTGTAACTCCATATGAGTAGGTTGAATTGTAAAAGTTTGTAACTCCATATGAAAGTGTCTATTGTTTGGATTTTTTTAGTATTTTTTAAATTATTAATGATATTTTAATGGAATTTAATATTTATGTTAATTACTTTTAAACCATTCACATTATCACATTATCATTGATGTTTATCTTAATTAAAAAAAAAATTATCTAAATTATCAAAACATTTTATGATTTTGGTTTGGATTGTTTATTTTATGCGATTGTTTAAAAAATAAATATTTGTCATTAGAATTATCAAAATATTTTATGATTATGTTTTTGAAAAAACATTTAATGATTTTGTTGACTTGAATTACATTACATCATTTAATGATTTTGTTTTTCCACTACCCTTGATCAATGCATTGATTGCATTATATCATCTCAATTATTGGCATGGTAGTGTTCCCCTTGTCATCCATAAGCAAATGGAATAGTTAAGTGATTTAATAAAAAATTTGTAAAAGGATTTAATAACAATCCACTAGTGTTTGGTCTTGGAACCCTCTCTTATTCTTGAGGTTTTGGAATCCGTAATTTTCTTTATAATATAGATAAATTTCTAGGAAATAGTTTACATTGTTCAAATAGAGCCATTAGGTGTTTTTCTATTTTCGAAATATTGATTTTAAAAGTATACCATTAGTTAAAATTGATTTAAAATTTTCAATTGGATATATTTAAAAAATAATAATAAATCCATAAGTAATGAATGTTTTTTTGCAATAAAATTGAGTTTACATTTATTAAGCTTAATAGAGTAGTAAACCTTTTTCTAATTTACTTACATTCAAAACATGAAATGAAGCATCCAATAGTTCATATTACCCCATCTTTGAAAAACCCAAAATTCCATCATGATGAACTTCTTTTCATCTTCAATATAATTTGCTATTTGTTATTTCATCTTGGTATTGTTTAACACAAGCCATTCAACTTTCAATTCACCTAATTAACTTTCAATTAAATATGGGCATCTAGGCCATAACATGGTTAAGAGAGGTAAAGAATTATTAAAATTGCAATTTCAACTTTAGAATTATTATGTAGGAAAATGCAATTTCGGCATTTTGATAATTACAAGTTTTAGAATTTCAACAAGTATAATTGAGAATAACTCACATTCTGTAAAATGAAAATGCAATTTCAACGATCATGAAATGCAATGAACCAAGAATTGAAAAATTAAAGATATTGTAATTTTTTTATGAGAAATTGTAATGTGACCATCCAAAAATTGCAATTGTAATTTTTTTTTATCATTATATGATTACACCTACATACTTTTTGAATTTAATTTTATGTAGGATGTTAAATATAATAAATACTAAGACAATTTGATTAAATACATGGATTTATAAAACCCTAGATCTTCACCAAACCACTTAAACCACTCTTTATTATTTATTTATATATATATATATATTTATTTATTTCTTTTCCAAAATTTTAAATATTTATATATATTAAATTTAAATATTTTAAATTTCTCCCTTAAATATAAATTATAATTTAAATTTTATCTATGCTAATTTAAATATAACTTCACCAACCATTTCAACCTTACTATAATTGACCTTAAAACTTTAAATCTATGAAGAACTTTTAAATTGAAAGTTCGTGAGTAGCTTTATATTTTTAAATATTAACTTTTAATTTTTTAAGAAACCTAGGTTATAACATTATATGGAATCTAATTAAATTTAAATAAAATAATACTAGCGCTATATAATTATACACGAAATTTAAATAAAAATATATACGAAATTTAATTAAATATAAATAAAATAACACTAGCATTATATAATTATATAAGAAATTTTGCCGAAACCCCTTTTATTTTGACATGGTATTTTTTTTTTTTTTAAAATTCTTATCAACAACTAAATTAAATTAAATTAAATAATAATTAATAAAATAAAATAAAATTTAATTAAATTAAATTTAATTAATTAAAAAAAATTTAAATTGAATTAATTAAATTAAATTAATTAATTAAATGACATTAAATTAAATTAATTAAATCAAATTAAATTAAAAGTCATTAAATTAAATTAATTAAATTAAATTAAACGAATTAAATTAAATGAATGTTAAGAGACACTACATTAAATTAATATTTAAAAAACATTAATTTAAAATAATAATAAAAAAAATTAAAACAATATAAAACGCAAAAAAAAACCTTTTCTTTTACATGGTGTATATTTTTTTTTAAATTCTTATCAACAACTAAATTAAATTAAATTAAATAATAATTAATAAAACAAAATAAAAAAATTAAATTAAATTGAATTAATTAAAAAAATTTAAATTGAATTAATTAAATTAAATTAAATTAATTAAATCAAATTAAATTAAAAGTCATTAAATTAATTTAATTAAATTAAATTAAACGAATTAAATTAAATGAATGTTTTTTATATATTAAATTAATAAAATTAAATTAATATTTAAAAAACATTAATTTAAAATAATAATAATAAAAAATTAAATAATAAAAAAAAATTAAAACAATATAAAACGCAAAAAAAAAACCTTTTCTTTTTCGCATGGGGATTGACGCCAAGGCAGGATCGACGGCTCTCATTATTCCGCGTCGGCAACATGCACGCATGGTAAGGGTGGTTGGTGGTCGCAGAAAGGAAACCACCATCCCACGTGTTCATTCCTTACTCGTCCGCATTCCAATAAAGCGGTATAGTAAACTGCTCATGGGCAACGCGGAAACCGTCTCACGTGCCGTCAAAAGTATGCCTATTTAAGGAGGAAATAAGGTTTTATTTGGCATTGTAGGGCTGCTTCGACTTGGCTCTTGGTTTCATGTAAGAGCCTCGGTGCTGGGCAGATATGTGGGTAATCTCATGGACGATGGGAGATATGATATCCATGTGACCCTCCTGGCTTGGCATTCGGTTCCCTGATGCAGGGGTTAAATTTGACGGGCACCCTTACCCATCAGGCAAATTTTTTTTGACGGTTTGGTTTATAAAGCTACCCTTCATATAACGTTTAATAAATATTTTTACCCTTCTATTATTCCTAATATTGTATATACATTTTTTAAAAAGCAAAGTATGAAGAAAATTATAGCATATTTACAGCAGCAGCATCAAAAACATTTTCAGTGGTGGTGTCTACTTATTCTTGCAAAGTTTCGATTTAATATTTGGAGCTTCACCAATATTTATTGTGGCAGATTCAAGACCCGAGGGCTGGGGCTTGTAATTTCACTGCAATTTTCAACTTTGGACACTCGAATTATGACATAGGCGGCCTTGTGGCAGGCGTGAGGCTGCATTCTCTCCTTCCCAGCCAGGAAAAACACACTTGGAGATACTACGAATCTGGGGAGAGCTTGGTTATCGATTTTTTTTTTATGTACCTGGACGTTTTATATCTTGTTGGATAATTTCTTGATGTAAAGATTTGAAAGTCTAGACTGACTGTTTGTTAATGAATGAATTACAGACGAGGAAATGAATCCAACATTACTGAGCTAGTATTTGAAATTGGTGGGATCTAACTTTAAACATGGATCAAACTTTGCATGCGTTGCTTCTAACATTAATCCAACCGCCACCACTTTCCCTTTGTTTGTTGAAGTAAATCATTTTAATAGATTCAGAGCTGAGGCTATGGATATATTTTCCCAAGGTAAATTTTTCATTTCTATTGTCATTTTTCATCAGCATAGGTTTATCTATTTGACTGGTTTTTTAGTCTCTCATTTAACACAGTTAGTGTAGTTAGTATGGGGAATTAATCAAGCCCTCAAATTAAACTAATTTTTTGGAAATCTATATCTAAAAAATGGATAAATTTTGTAAAAAGAAAATTGCATCTAAACTGCAAAATTGTCTTAATTGAGCATAAATATATTTCTATTTCCTTTAAATTATTAAATTCGGAATCTTACTTTCAATATATTTTAATTTTTTATGAAAATTACAATTTTATTTAGAGTCTAAACTGTAAATGTTGGTTAAGAGGTTACCTTATTTTGGATAGGCCCAGCCGTCGGCTATTGTCAACCTCCCACAGCCGAATGTATTTGACAAGGACCTTTACTCCATGGACATGAGCTAGAACGATATCTTACACTCCTTCAGTTCCAATATCAGAGAGAACCAAATAAATACCCTAGCCATTCCCCATATTATTAACAAATTAACATCTTAACTTAAGGTTACTACGGTTTTCTTCACCAATGGAATCTTATAATTATAGCTTTAGCTAATGGACATTTGTAATGTTACTATTTTGCAAAATTGGTACCAGCAAGGGGGTTGAAGTTTCATGGTTCACAATACGGTACCTACCTCTGAGAAGGATGTTTGCCCCAAGATCCTGAACCCTTGCATTCACAGCGATTTATTGGAACTTGATGCGGATGCCTATGGGCTGTAGCGAGAGTCTCCCTTAAGCATAAAGTGCGATCAGCCGGAGTACCTGATCCGAAACCCTTGATGGTCCAATTTGGTTCCAGAAGATCTGGTCCCCCGGGGCATGGTTGTTTCAGTGCAAATGATGTTTGACTGCCATAGCTTATTGGATAGCTCAATACCCTGGAGATAAAGTCTGCCAAAATTTTAATCTGCAACTGGAAAATGTGTGCCCAATGCCATGAATCACGATGGAAGAAGCCGGGAAATGGCATTGGCAACACATTAATTATGGTGTTCATTCAAAATTTATTATCTGTACGATGGACAGATATGATGTGAGAACCAAAGATTGCACAGCAGTGTATTAGGTGAAATTAATTAACTATAGCTTTAAAAAGGGGCATGGTTGAGAGACACTACATTAAATTAATAAAATTAAATTAATATTTAAAAAACATTAATTTAAAATAATAATAAAAAAAATTAAAACAATATAAAACGAAAAAAAAAACCTTTTCTTTTTCGCATGGGGATTGACGCCAAGGCAGGATCGACGGCTCTCCTTATTCCGCGTCGGCAACATGCACGCATGGTAAGGGTGGTTGGTGGTCGCAGAAAGGAAACCACCATCCCACATGTTCATTCCTTACTCGTCCGCATTCCAATAAAGCGGTATAGTAAACCGCTCATGGGCAACGCGGAAACCGTCTCACGTGCCGTCAAAAGTATGCCTATTTAAGGAGGAAATAAGGTTTTATTTGGCATTGTAGGGCTGCTTCGACTTGGCTCTTGGTTTCATGTAAGAGCCTCGGTGCTGGGAAGATATGTGGGTAATCTCATGGACGATGGGAGATATGATATCCATGGGACCCGCCTGGCTTGGCATTCGGTTCCCTGATGAGTCCTCGGCGTTGAGCACAACGCATATTTTATATATTCCCGTCCTCTTATGTGAACTCAGTGCATGGGATTCGATGGTGGGCATTGATGTGTTAAGTGCGTGGGCCAATTGGATCTAGTTGTTGAGTTCGGGCTGGGCACAAAGGAAAGAAGAAAAACGCTTGGAGGACAATTGATGTGGCGTTGGGCTCCGGGCGCTTGGTACACCTGGCTTGAGCGCTAGGGTTTCAAAGGAAGCAACATTTTGTATGAAATTCGTTTCGGACAAAACAAGCAGCAACAATGGAGAGCAGTATGGAAATCGTTTCATGCATTTGCCATGCTTGTAAATCTTCTTAGTTATTGGTCAAAATGGATCATATCAAGCTCAAATGAAACGATTTCTGCGTCGAAATTGCTGCGATGCTTGTATTATAAACAATATTGCAGGCAACAATATTATTTGAATATTTGTTTTATGCCACATTTATTGAAATGAATGTTTAAAACAAAATGTTACAGGCAAGAAGGCAGATCTGCATTAAAATAATAGGAAATGAAAACTGATCACTTTGGCTGCAGGTCTGAAATTTGGAGAACCCTCTGTAAATCCTGTGCAAGACTCATTGTTTCATATTTATTATGAATACAATTTCTTTATATAAATGCAATGAAGTGTTTTTTTTTTGTTAGTATTAAATTTTAGATCTAAATATTATAACGGTAATATATATAGTGTTGTAACTTGGTTTATATGTATTTATTTATTTGTTTAAAAACATTGTTTATCCCAAATGCTTTAGCATTGGATTAATATTAGGGTTTGAATATTAAAAGAATGTATATAGAAATGTTGTTGTTTTTCTGGAAAGGTTTGTTTAATGGGGTCTAGACTGAGCCCTAAATAAGCAGTTATATATATATATATCATTCAAATTCTGTTTCTGTTACGCCTTACGAATAAATGGGAAAAGGCTCTTCAAATTATCTTTTTGCAGCCATCATACTGGTTTGTTATTTTCTAGTAAATTTCACTAAAGTTCCAGGTGTAGTTAGGCCCTAAGGTCTCAGTGTCTGAGCCTTGCGCTCTGATACCCACTGTAGTGCCCTATCTAGGCACTGGGTCTATTCCAGGTTATCAGGTTATACCTAGTTTTTCCCTTAATTATTGTTAGAAGAAAACAAGAGATTCAACCATCTATATTTCTGTTTCTGTAAATGTTTAACTGTCTGTTTTCTATATGTTTACATGTCTCTACAGTTAAATAAACATAATACTAAAACTTTCCATTTAATTCTGTTCGTTTGACATGCATAGCTTGGAAATAAAAGAAAATACATTCTAATTAAGCTGGTTCTGAAAAATACCTGAAACCGTCGATTGCAGTAAGATAAGAAGATTTCTGGAATGGATTCTGTAAGTTACCTTAACAACCCCAAAATGATGTGTCCACCCTGCCGATCAGCTATTATCGTGCTGACCCTAGGAAATCAACGGATTTCCTAGCCCCCGAGCCCACAGACCGATAATCCCGACAGCCACTTTCCATGGTAATCATTAATGCATCCCTTTTTGAGGTAATAAGGTGGATTATATATTATTTTATATCATCCCAATTTCTCTCTAGTAATGGAATTATTCAATAATTTATTCAAACATATCCTTTTAATTTACTTGGGATGATTCCGTCCGTTAATTAAATTAATAATTTATTTAATAAATTCATTATTATTCAACCCACTATACTTTATAAAAGGGATTATTATCATTATTATTATTAATTAAATAATATTAATAATATAATAATAATAACAATAAAAATTAATAATAATAGTAATTAATTTAAATTGTGAATAGTAATTTAAAATATTTATTTGATTAATGGATAAGTGTCAACATAGTACCTCTGTGTATAAACAATGAAATATAATTAATGATTTAATTAATCATGATCAACAATTATATAGCACACTCCTCTATTATTAATGTTTAACTTTTATACTTCACCTTGAAGACACCTTTACTTGAGGATACTTACAATTAATGACATTTATTTTACACATGAGAACTTGATAATCTTTTACTAATTAAGTCATCCACTAAACACTTAATTGACTTATCCATGATAACTTATATCATTGTTAAATCTTGATAAGTAGGAAGAAGTTCAACGTGTCTCAACGTGTTTGAAACCAATAAATTTAAACAGTATTTATAGATAATCTGCTGGGGTTAATTTTTTTTAAAGACGTTACATGTCAGGTCATATATCAGATCCTTTTTTAATCCAAAGAATTGGGTGGGTTTAATTTTGGTTTAAAAGGATACAAGTTACCTCATATATGTCGGTTAGCTATCTTGTTGGTGTATGAGACTCCCTTGTTTACCCTTAAATACGATAGCTACTATCATTAAATATTCATCTTTAATTATAGGACTAATAAGAAGAAATCCTCAACTCAAAGATGTAGTTCTTGAGCGTATGAAAATGAGAATCTAGAGTATGATTGATTCCTTTGAATTCTTCCAATTGTTTCATACTTGAAGGAGAAACAATAGTTGAGAAAACATGTTTGCAAATAAGGTTGCATGGTTACCAAAGGGGAAACTAGTGGAAAATGGGGACACCCCCAAAGTGGTTTTGTTACCATAGATATCATGAATTGAGTTGTACGCCAAGGAAAGAATCCAACACTGTCAATGCATGTTAATCGTTCCTCAAGCGTAAACATATGTACTAAGACAAGACATTTCATAGACGTGCATTTAAATTCCTTGTCTGCAGGATCTTCTCCTCAATACTGTCCACCATGATGGTGGACTCAACTTAATCCCAAAATTGAATTCGACACAAATCACATTTGGGATAATTGGTTTATAGGTTATCTTTTTTGTTGGTATGGAACAGGGGACTGGGTATAACACAAGAAGCAGGTATTGAGCTTGACCCCGAAACAGAATACAATTGATGCAATGAACATATATCGGGTAAGCTTTAAATTTTTGGAATCATTCTGTCCATTATTGTAAGAAGGAGTCTGGGTTATGATTTTATGTCTGGTCTTGTGTTGGAATTTTTCTTTAAACTTTATTTGTAGTCTTCATTTAAGAAACCTCATGAATTTATAATATACTTGCTCTGCTACTAGATGCATGTATCACATAGAGCCTTTGATTTGTATTTTTGACATTCCCCATCTCACTAAAATGGCCAATGATAGTGTCAATGAAATTAAGAAGATCCTCAGACAAATGACCTGCTAGCTTGTGGGCATGAAACATGCATAGAATACTTAAGTATTCACATCGAAAAACATGAATCCAAGAAGGAAAACATGAAATCTAAATTCCAAGAACTAAATATTAATTATGATAAAATCGCGTCAAACTCATAGATGCATTACAATATCATATTGGGTTTTGCAAGAGGTTCTCGACCAGATACATGATTTCCTAGTGTTTCAATTGCTTCAACGATGGGGCATATTATTAATGAAGACATTCCAACAAACAACTTTAGCACTCAATGAGAACAACATGAATCAAAAAGATCAAGGGAAAATTAAAGCAGGACAACAAATGGAAGAAGGCCTCAATGGAAATTATCTTGGCTCTTAAACTTCTCATATATGCATTTTACTTGTCTTGTTTATTAGTAATTATGTAAAGCAGTATAGCACTAAATTTGAAATTCATAAGGTAGGTATTGTAAGAAAGAAAAAGCATCATGACCAATTAACATATTTGTTGAAAATATTTATACAAGAATACTATAATGTTTTTTGAAAATTTTGTACTTTTTATGTTATTTGGTTTGTCAACAACCTTTTTATAAATATATAACTACCTCTTTTTTGTGATATATATATATATATATATATATATATATATATATATATATATATATTTCCTATGGGATAGAGGAGGGCATCTTTTAACACATTGGTGACCCATTCTAAGTTTTCCGGTTTTCCCCAAGTACTGAACCGGTAATATTGGTGACCTAAATAACTATTTTAAATAATTGCCAATCATTTATTTGAATGTTGTATTTCTAAATTTCATTTTGTAAACCTCCATGGTATAATCAACTCTATGAATGTATGTAGGATGTAATATATGGCATTACTTGTACATAAAAATAGCTATCAACTCTATGAATGTATATAAGTATATGGCATTACTTGTACATAAAAATAGTTATCAACTCTATGAATGTATATAAGATGTAATATATAGCATTACTTGTATATAAAAATAGCTAAATAGCTAGTGTTTTTTATATTTAATTATTTGATATAAGTTTGTAACTTACAGATAGTTTCAATATATTGCACAGTTTCCATTCAAGTATTCTTGGCTTCATAGCTTCTAGATTATTGTCTATCAAAGAAGCAAGACCAACTAAGATGAAGATGAAGTTATGGGAAAAAATGGCATTGGCATTGGCATTAGCTTTAGTCTTATCCAAACAAAAAGTAAAGAAGAAGACTGGATTAAAAAGAGGTTGAAAATCTTGGTAAGTCTATAGATTTTTTTTTACTTTTACAATTTTGTTTATAGATTTTATTTTTATTTTTACAATTTATTTTATTTAGTTTTTTTTACATGGTTTACATGGTTTATTTAGTTGTTTTTCTATTAGGTTGAGTTGCATTATTTTCATTTTAAAAGAAAAGCCTTTTCATTTATATGCAATATCTCATGTGCGCTCAAAACCATCACTTTCTTTGATGCACACACACACACACAAGAAACTCTCTCGTCACTCACTAAGTTCAAAAATAGCTTAAATCTACTCACTTAATACTTCCATAGGAGGGCACAAAAGAATCTTGTAGTTTAGGTAGGATTTTGGGGCTAGGCATCCAAAAACAAAGTTGTTGTCCTTAGGGTGCTTTATAAATCCTTCTAAATCAAGTGGTCGTGTATAGCCACATGGGGCAAGTGAAAGAGCGGTGCCGCGCCATAGGAGGTCAAAACCAAGGTTGCGGGTGTATGTTCTCTCAAGTGGGCTCACCACCACTTGTTGAAAAGGAGATGACCCAATACCGTTCGAGGGATAACTGCTCTTTCTCCACTTGATGAAGGTACTTAGTGACCAACTTAGGATGTCATTCCTTATAGGTGACTGTCGTGGAAGCCGACAGTACCTGAGACAGATTTTGTCACAAGATCAAGGAAACCACACGTCACAAGATCACATACTTATGATAAGAAGAAAAGCTAATAGTCAGTAGCTTTCCAATAGAAAAATCATGTCCATGGTGATTGGTGGTTGCTAGCTTATACCTTGAGCTTGTTCCATGTGATGTATTTTGAAATAAGCACATGTCAAAAGATCAAGGAAAGCTAGCGACTGCTAGCTTTCCTTCTAGCATAAGCATTTCCTTCTAGTATAAACACACATGCTTATGCTAGAAGGAAAGCTAACAGTTGCTAGCTTTCCAATAAAAAACCATGTCCATGGTGATTGGTGGTTGCTAGCTTATACCTTGAGCTTGTGCCATGTGCTCTATTTTGAACGAATGCTAGCTTTCCTTCTAGCATAACACACATGCTTATGTTAGAAGGAAAGCTAGCAGTCGCTAGCTTTCCAATAGAAAAACCTTGGGCATGGTGATTGGTGGTTGCTAGCTTATACCTTGAGCTTGTGCCATGCACTCTATTTTCAAATAAGCACATGGCACAAGATCAAGGAAAGCTAGCGACTGCTATCTTTCCTTCTAGCATAAGCATTTTCTTCTAGGATAAGAACACATATTTATGCTAGAAGGAAAGCTAACAGTCGCAAGCTTTCCAATAGAAAAATCATGTCCATAGTGATTGGTGGTTGCTAGCTTATACCTTTAGCTTGTGCCATTTGCTCTATTTTGAAATAAGCACATGGCAAAAGATCAAGGAAAGCTATCGACTGCTAGCTTTCCTTCTAGCATAAGCATTTCCTTTTAAAATAAACACACATGCTTATACTAGAAGGAAAGCTAACAGTCGCTAGCTTTCAATTAGAAAAACCCTGTCCATGGTGATTGATGGTTGCTATCTTATACCTTCATCTTGTGCCATGTGCTCTATTTTAAACGAATGCTAGCTCTCCTTCTAGCATAAGCATTTCCTTCCAGCATAACACACATGCTTATGCTAGAAGAAAAGCTAGCAGTCGCTAGCTTTCCAATAGAAAAATCATGTCCATGGTGATTGGTGGTTGCTAGCTTATACCTTGAGCTTGTTCCATGTGATGTATTTTGAAATAAGCATATGGAAAAAGATCAAGGAAAGCTAGCGACTGCTAGCTTTCCTTCTAGCATAAGCATTTCCTTCTAGTATAAACACACATGCTTATGCTAGAAGGAAAGCTAACATTCGCTAGCTTTCCAATAAAACACCCTGTCCATGGTGATTAGTGGTTTCCAGCTTATACCTTCAGCTTGTGCCATGTGCTCTATTTTGAACGAATGCTAGCTTTCCTTCTAGCATAACACACATGCTTATGTTAGAAGGAAAGCTAGCAGTCACTAGCTTTCCAATAGAAAAACCTTGGGCATGGTTATTGGTGGTTGCTAGCTTATACCTTGAGCTTGTGCCATGCACTCTATTTTCAAATAAGCACATGGCACAAGATCAAGGAAAGCTAGCGACTGCTAGCTTTCCTTCTAGCATAAGCATTTTCTTCTAGGATGAGAACACATATTTATGCTAGAAGGAAATCTAACAGTCGCTAGCTTTCCAATAGAAAAATCATGTCCATAGTGATTGGTGGTTGCTAGCTTATACCTTGAGCTTGTGCCATTTGCTCTATTTTGAAATAAACACATGGCAAAAGATCAAGGAAAGCTACTGATTGCTAGCTTTCCTTCTAGCATAAGCATTTCCTTCTAAAATAAACACACATGCTTATACTAGAAGGAAAGCTAACAGTCGCTAGCTTTCCAATACAAAAACCTTGTCCATGGTGATTGATGGTTGCTATCTTATACCTTCAGCTTGTGCCATGTGATCTATTTTAAACGAATAGATCTCCTTCTAGCATAAGCATTTCCTTCTAGCATAACACACATGCTTATGCTAGAAGAAAAGCTAGCAGTCGCTAGTTTTCCAATAGAAAAATCATGTCCATGGTGATTGGTGGTTGCTAGCTTATACTTCGAGCTTGTTCCATGTGATGTATTTTGAAATAAGCACATGGCAAAAGATCAAGGAAAGCTAGCAGTCGCTAGCTTTCCTTCTAGCATAAGCATTTCCTTCTAGTATAAACACACATCCTTATGCTAGAAGGAAAGCTAACATTCGCTAGCTTTCCAATAAAAAACCCTGTCCATGGTGATTGGTGGTTTCCAGCTTATACCTTGAGCTTGTGCCATGTGCTCTATTTTGAACGAATGCTAGCTTTCCTTCTAGCATAACACACATGCTTATGTTAGAAGGAAAGCTAGCAGTTGCTAGCTTTCCAATAGAAAAACCTTGGGCATGGTGATTGGTGGTTGCTAGCTTATACCTTGAGCTTGTGCCATGCACTCTATTTTCAAATAAGCACATGGCACAAAATCAAGGAAAGCTAGCGACTGATAGCTTTCCTTCTAGCATAAGCATTTCCTTCTAGTATAAACACACATGCTTATGCTAGAAGGAAAGCTAACATTTGCTAGCTTTCCAATAAAAAACCCTGTCCATGGTGATTAGTGGTTGCCAGCTTATACCTTGAGCTTGTGCCATGTGCTCTATTTTGAACGAATGCTAGCTTTCCTTCTAGCATAACACACATGCTTATGTTATAAGGAAACCTAGCAGTCGCTAGCTTTCCAATAGAAAAACCTTGGGCATGGTGATTGGTGGTTGCTAGCTTATACCTTGAGCTTGTGCCATGCACTCTATTTTCAAATAAGCACATGGCACAAGATCAAGGAAAGCTAGCGACTGATAGCTTTCTTTCTAGCATAAGCATTTCCTTCTAGGATAAGAACACATACTTATGCTAGAAGGAAAGCTAGCAGCTGCTAGCTTTCCAATAGAAAAATCATGTCCATAGTGATTGGTGGTTGCTAGCTTATACTTTGAGCTTGTGCCATTTACTCTATTTTGAAATAAGCACATGGAAAAATATCAAAGAAAGCTAGCGAATGCTAGCTTTCCTTCTAGCATAAGCATTTCTTTCTAAAATAAACACACATGCTTATACTAGAAAGAAAGCTAACAGTCGCTAGCTTTCAATTAGAAAAACCATGTCCATGGTGATTGATGGTTGCTAGCTTATACCTTCAGCTTGTGCCATGTGCTCTATTTTGAACGAATGTTAGCTCTCCTTCTAGCATAAGCATTTCCTTCTAGCATAACACATGACCCTTATTATACATCATTTGTGCAGATCATGGTCTGGATGGATAGATGTCTTCTTGGATACCTTCTGTCCAAGAACAGATCACATGGCAAAAGATCAAGGAAAGCTAGCGACTGCTAGCTTTCTTTCTAGCATAAGCATTTCCTTCTAGCATTTTTGAGAAGGAAAAGTTTTCTTTTTAATGAGTCTCTACTTGTGCTAGATGCAATGGATTTTTATTTATCTTTAAGTATTTAATATGTTTTCAGGACACATGACCCTTATGTTGTTTAATGAGTTAACAAAATGTAATGATAAAAGAACTACTTGGTTAATGACATAAAAATATGATGATTTAAAGGTCTTCTCTGACGGACAAGGGGGTTCGGTGCTCCATCAGGAACTGTTAGTGCTCAGTTCCATCCTTAATTGCTCAGCGTGTGAGGGTTCGTGTAGTAATTTAACTGCTGATTCTTTGCTCAGGCAGTTTGACTGTCTTGTTATTTCCTCTGATTTTGGCAGAATGGCTCAGCCAGGGGACAATACTGGCATCCAGGACATCAAGAAAAGTTTGGGGTGGCTGTATGAGATAGTCTCCATAGGAATTATGGATAACAGGGAGATAGCCTGCGTTATAAAAAAGATGGAGGACACTGTGAGCTACACTTCCCTTCAAATCAACAACCATGACTCCAGGATCGATGATAATGAAAGCTCCTTGCGCGAGATGATGGGAAAGGTGGATATGATCTAGGAGGACCTTGCGCGACTCATTTCCATGAACCAGGGCAGCAGGAACAATGCAGTAACTGTTGAAGGGGAGCGTCAGATGGAGGAAGAATCAGTGGTGCAGCCAGTCCACTTCAGGGGTCATCTGTAATCTGGTTTTTATGGATATATGTTTTTTTGTCTTTTATTATGTAAGCAATATGTTTCCAGGACACATGACCCTTATGTTGTTTAATGAGTTAACAAAATGTAATGATAAAAGAACTACTTGGTTAATGACATAAAAATATGATGATTTAAAGGTCTTCTCTGACGGACAAGGGGGTTCGGTGCTCCATCAGGAACTGTTAGTGCTCAGTTGCATCCTTAATTGCTCAGCGCGTGAGGGTTCGTGTAGTAATTTAACTGTCGATTCTTTGCTCAGGCAGTTTGACTGTCTTGTTATTTCCTCTGATTTTGGCAGAATGGCTCAGCCAGGGGACAATACCGGCATCCAGGACATCAAGAAAAGTTTGGGGCGGCTGTATGAGATAGTCTCCATAGGATTTATGGATAACAGGGAGATAGCCTGCGTTATAAAAAAGATGGAGGACACTGTGAGCTACACTTCCCTTCAAATCAGCAACCATGACTCCAGGATCGATGATAATGAAAGCTCCTTGCGCGAGATGATGGGGAAGGTGGATATGATCCAGGAGGACCTTGCGCGACTCATTTCCATGAACCAGGGCAACAGGAACAATGCAGTAACTATTGAAGGGGAGCGTCAGATGGAGGAAGAATCAGTGGTGCAGCCAGTCCACTTCAGGGGCCACCTGTAATCTGGTTTTTATGGATATATGTTTTTTTGTCTTTTATTATGTAAGCAATATATAAGGGTATATACTGCCCGTTCTGTTAGTCATCATGGAAGAACTCTGTATATAGTTTTTTGGACCCTTTGCAGGCTTAGTCTACAATGCTCTATCTCTGCTCTGCAGGACTATTCTTCCTCTCTTTTTGCTATGTACTGAATGGCTGTGCACAGCCCCTTTATAATATACTCCTTTTTAGTTTCTGTTCAAAAAAAATATATGATGATTTATAGTCTATCATTTATATGGGTTCAATTTATTTATTTTTTTGTTCACAGGTCTTTAAGTAAACCAATAAACTTAATTTGGTATAAAATCTATAATGAAGGAGGTCTTCTTTATGTATATTTTACTATGTTTATGTCTATTTTCGCATTAGAGGTAATCTATGTGTAACATTTAATTGTTATTAGCAATAGAAAACTAGAGGTAGTGTCTTTGTATAATTTACTTGTTATTAGCAATAGAAATTATCTCAAAAATTATATTCTTGGTGTAGCCTCCAAGCTTCACATGAGGTCACAAAACATAAATTCGTTAGGTAAAGAAAGCCTTGAACTTGTGCCATGTACTCTATTTTCAAATAAGCACATGGCATAAGATCAAGGAAAGCTAGCGACTGCTAGCTTTCCTTTTAGCATAAGCATTTACTTATAGGATAATAACATATACCTATGCTAGAAAGAAAGCTAGCAATCGCTAGCTTTCCAATAGAAAAATCCTGTCCATGGTGATTGGTGGTTGCTAGCTTATACCTTGAGCTTGTGCCATGTTCTCTATTTTGAAATAAGCACATGGCAAAAGATCAATGAAAGCTAGCGACTGCTAGCTTTCTTTCTAGCATAAGCATTTCCTTCTAGCATTTTTGAGAAGGAAAACTTTTCTTTTTAATGAGTCCCTACTTGTGCTAGATGCAATGGATTTTTATTTATCTCTAAGTATTTAATATGTTTCCATAACACATGACCCTTATTATTCTTGTGCATGTGAATAAAAGACATGTAATAGAATATTCTTTGATAATGCTCATTATTTCATTTATTTTTAAAACAATTTAAACTTATAGTCGACTATTTATTATTGTTTTTAGAAGCTATGGACTCTGGTGCAATGACAATTCCAAGGAATAATTTGAAGAAAAAACGAATTGCAAGTGACACACAAACAACGTCTCCCCCATGTGTTATGGTGGTTTTAAATATTATTCTCTCATTTCTAAATGGTTAGACTAGAAGACTATATGGTAATATTTGTGATTTTGATTTCATTTTATTTATAGTAATAATTGCTTATTATTGTTTTTTGAAGCTGTCGTCTCCAAAGCAAGTAAAATGCCACAATCAGCATTCAAAAAACAAAAGCTTCATTCAACTCAGATTATAAATTCAACAATGGGTTCTAATTTTGAAATGATTAAAAAGTTCAAAACATCTGCTACATTTGAGTATGTCGAAGATTGGTATGTTGAGATTGAAAGTCCCATGAATATGTTTCCAGATATGTATCTATTTGGATCCATGGATGGAAATGATATACAAAGGCTAGGGATAATTGTTAGTTGCTATGCTCTCAATCATAGTCAGATTGATTTTCAAATGGAGGTAATTGAAGAAAATGAAGTGAAATTATTTTCTTGCCAAGTTGATTACACAAAATTTAGACCAGATTTGATTGATACTAATACAGAATTTCCAGAGTCAATAAAAAAGTCACAGTTTAAGTTGGACAGTTTTGAGAGCTTCAATGAATCTGGTCTAAAGAGTTGTGATGATCTTGTACAACGTATTACCAATGTTATGAAATATCGCTATGTGAGATGTAAGAAAACATCATCCGTGTTTCTTTATTTGCAACAAAGAGGTAAACTACTTGATAAAATACCAGATGATAAACTCGAGGCTCAAATGCTTGCTTTGAGAAGGGTATATTTAGCTGAGCTAGAATAGAGCATTAAAGAAAGTGAGTTCATGCCTACTACAGAGTTTGTAAAATCCCAAAAAGATGACTCTCAGATAGAGAAGCTTGCTGACCAATGCGATGAAATCCATGAAAATTTTAAGGACAGTTATTTATTTTCAAGCTCTTTTACCATGAAGGTGGATGTTCGAAGATGTGTAGAAGCACCCAATTTATATAAATTGAGATCACGGGATGATTTAAATGTTCGAGTATTAGTAAAATCATTCCTACAGAAATTTCAAGCATCGTTGCCTGATGCTCTTCTGATTCCATTTGACACAAAAGAGTCTGATCCGATTGGAAACCCTGTGAAAATCATGAATGAAATGGATATAAATGCCAAGAACATCAATTTTTGGATAGTTGATGGGCAACACACCATTCAAGCAGCAAAAGAAATATTATCAAATCCTAAATTCAGTCTATCTGGGGAGGCAAAACAGAAGTACAAAGAACGTAATGCTCGATTCTTAGATCCATTAGTTGCTCCCAGTGTGGTGATTCGTATTTGCTGCCAGTTAAATTCTGCAAACACAGTGTTCTTCAAAACTCCATTCATTGTTTCTGTGCGATCTGCAAGACAATTCCTAATTGCCACAAATAAATTAAAGAAACAAAAATGTGGGAATTCTAAGACGGCTGAAGACAAGGTATGCAATTTTTTTTTTTTTGCACTTAGTTTATATTGTTATAACTAAATTCATGGCTATTTTATTTTTGATATCACATTCTTACTAATTTATATTTGTTATTTTTTAACAGGTTGATGATGAAATGTTGTGCTCTTTCTTCGATTGTCCACTAACAAACTTTGCTGAAAAAAAAGTCTTGTTATATCTTGATGATACTACTTGGGATAAATGGGAAGTTGTTTTTAATTGTTACAAACTAGGGACATTAATGTGTTCTCCAAACCAACCTAAGGATCCAAACTATAAGACAAATAGTCTGAACAGTTTGGTATCAAGTTCTTTCCGTCCCCTTCAGGGACTAACCGCTGAAGAAATGTGTTCTGTAGCAGATAAACTATTGGATGGAACTGTCTGGTTTTCTATTCCAGTGAACCATCCAACCAATGCCATAAAAATGAAAGATTATTGTTCACAATTGAAAACCAAAAGAACAATTTTGGAGGCAATGGTAACATATTGCAAAAGTCATGATAAGAATCTGAATGATAAGATTCTTACAATATCCAATATTCTTGAGCATTATGGAATTACTGATATCATATTTGCCAACTTCTGTAAGACAATGGAAGGGTGTAAATATGTAAAAGGATCACGAATACAAAAATAGAGTCCCTTTCTCCACAAGCCTGTGTGGTCCTTGATAGAATAATTGATGCATCGACAGATATACAGGAAATTGAGAACAGTTTTGAATTCGGTTGTCATTATGGGGGTCCTAGCCTCTTGTCAACACTTTTGCACTCTTTTCCTTGTCTGTTTCAACCAATGTTATACATTGACTTTGTTGTGTTGGATACATTGGCTTTGAAAGATGAATCATTCCTTAAGGATCACTATATTGAATTGTTTCGATTTTTAATCGAAAAAAATGGGTTGAAAGATTTTACTATGATTATCTTAGTAGAAATTTGGTCTTGTAAGGATGTACGCCAAGCTCTGGAGATTGTTGTCAAGGACTCAAATGTCAACTATAAAATGGCTACCGGTCTTTATGAATATAAAGAACAAAATAAATATAGTTATGATATAGTTTTAACTATACATTTCTATAGTGAAGAGTCAAAACGTTTACAGGCCTCAATATACTCTCACAGTTTTAGAGACATATCTGATGAAAATGAGAGAGATTTTGAATTCTGGGAAGAATTATTGCAAATGCATCAACAACATAGTGATCTAAATTTGATTATTTCTCTTTATGCGGGGAAAAATTTACAGCAGGCTTGCTGTACATATGGAAGAAGAATGGCATGTGTCGTAGAAAACGAGTTACAAAGGACTACCATGCTGACTAATCAAGAATCCTTCCAATTGCAAAAACCAATGTCTAATATATTGCTGTTGGAATATCCAGGTATTGTACTTGTTTTGTTCTTTCTCTAGTGATTCGTTGGATTCTATGCTATTTATAAATCTTGATTAACAAGATGTTTACTATAACTACTAATGGCGGAAATTGTAAAGAAAACAACGACACTTTGCAACAAAGCAATGATCAACATAGTGTGCACAATGTCGAAGAAGTTTTCGAGATGCAAATACAAGACGAAGAAAATACCATACCAGGTACATAATTTATTTTGTTTCTTTTGTTGTATTGTACTTGTTTTGTTCTTTCTCTAGTGATTCTTTGGATTCTATGCCTATTTATTTAATGAATTTTATTCGTTGATACATTTTATAACATTTCATATGTTTATTACAGTAGCAAATGAGGAGAAAAAAGACAGTGATCAAGGGAATGTGACAGAAAGCCATAGTCAAGAACATGATATCATATCAGGTACTTCACATGTCTCTTATTTTCAATTAGACATAAAATATGTCTTATAAAAAAAAATTGATTTAAAGAAGTATTATTGGTATTTGATTGAAGGTTTGTTATTTTGGCTCTAGGTTCTATGAAGACAATACAAGAGAAGTGTGGCTTATCAATAACTAGTACAAAAAGTATTCAAAGTGAGTGTATTTCTTCAACAATTTTTTTTTAATAATAATTTATGTAGCATGAATAAAATGAATTTACCATGATCCATTATTTTTTTGCAGCTATTATAAGTCAAAAGAAATTAGTTATTTTTGAATTGAATAACATTTTCTATCAGAGCGTTGATGGTGATGCATCACAAAAAGAATTTATCGAGAAAATGGGAAGGGCCGCAGATTACACGATAGAGAAAAAATCATTTTGGTTTCGTCCACATGCAAAAACATTTCTTGAAATGTGTTCCAGAAAAGAATCTCTTGACATTGCAATTTGGACGACATCTTTGAAACAAAACACAACAAGAGTTATGAAAAAGCTGGTTTCAGAAACATTACAAGCTAAATTTTTGTTTACATGGACTGCTTCAGATTGCAAACAACAAAAGGGAAAAAATGACATTGATAATTCAACACAAGTTATATACAAAAAACATCTGAAAAAAGTGTGGAGAATGTATTCTCAATATGATGCTACTAACACTATTCTAGTGGATTGTTCAATGGAGACAAAGAAAGAAAATGTGATTATTGCCCCTTCGTTTGATGGAAAGAATGAGGATAAATGGTTGATCGTTGATCTGTGGAGCTTATTGAATAAATTCTACAAGGCACCCGATGTTCGAGATATTTTGAAGAATCTTCAATGACTTTTAATTGTACATTAAGATGACTGTTATTCATTTCCTCTATAAACAAAATCTTGAAGTTTATGATATAAATTCTTGGTCATTGTACATTTGATGACTTAATTCTACATGTGATGTGTTATTACTGTGTTTTATTTTATTATCAATTTAATGTCAATATTATTTCATAATACCCATATAAGGATTGTTGTTGTGTCATTATTATAAATTAACATATTATTATTTTGTTTATTTATATTGAGATATTGAGTTATAAAAAGTTAGTGATTTGAATAATAGTCTTATGTGTTTGCATAAAAATGTAGTATTCCATATTAATTAAATAATTGTATTAGGTTGTATGTATAAATTAACGTACAATTACTATGTTTGAGCAATTGCAGTTTATTTATCAATTGCGTCTTAATTGATCATTATAACTCTTACAAATCAGTGATTTGAATGTTAGTTCAATGTTATCATATGAAATTTTCTTATTTCTTAGAAATTAAAAAAATGGAAAATCATATCAAGTTGTATGTAAAAATTACCTATAATTAGCTTGTTTAATTGAAATTTAAAAAATTGTAAATCTAGGTGGTGGGTATAAATTAACATATAATTGGTTTGAATTGGACCATTGTAACTATATTTTTAAATTGTGATTTGAATTTCATTGCAATGTGCTTATATGAATTTTTCTTATAATTTCTTGAAAATTAAAATATCGTATGAGGTTGTATGTAAAAATGAACATATAAATAGTTTGCTTGATTTAAATTTAAAAACTGTAAATTTAGGTAGTATGTAGATATTAACATATAATTAGTTCAAATGAATTCGACTATTGTAATTATATTTTTAAATTGTAGTTTATCTCATTACAATTCTTAAAAATTAGTGATTTGAGTAGTAGTTGAATGTGTTTGTATAAAAAAACTATTCCACTGAAATTACTTTTATTTTTTTCATTAAGTTGTTTGTTTGGGAGTGGAAATAAATTGGATATGTTTTGATGCCATTAAGCAATGAAGTTTTGAAGTGAAAATATGTTAATGTTATATATGTGGCAGCAATGCAGATGGGAGTTAATATCAGTCGGAAGATCTTGTTGATCTTTGAAATGGAAGGAGTATTCTTCTCGTCGTATTCCAAAGATGATACGAGTTGTCAAATTCAAAGAAAACCAGATTGGGAGCTTGGTGATAAATCCTACTTTTGTAGGCCTTTTCAATTAGAAGTATTAAAATACTGCCTAAAACATTATGATGTTGTGATATGGACATCAAATGTTACTAACAAGTACATTCGACAAGTACTTGAAAAATCAAATATTGATACAAGTGACTTTGAATTCATATGGGATAGGTCCCATTGTCACTTGCAAACAAAATTCAAATCATGTAGTATGATACAGTTTTATGAGAAAAGGCTAAGCGACGTGTGGTCCCAATATGGAAATAAGTACACAGAATCAAATGTATTGCTAATAGATACATCAAAGCCTACTTCTCAATTCCTTGGATATCGGTCAAACTGTATCTTAATAAAGGCTTATATAGGACATGAACACGATACTTGGCTTGTGCAAGTTCTATTCCCCTTTTTAAAGACACTTCATCGCATCAAACAGAAACGCAACTACATTCGAATGTTCAATAGAACATTGAGTTCTTTGTATTAAGTGAAGATATTATTTTATGGAAAGTTGTTGACTCTTACATTGCAATATTTCAATACAAGTTGGACACATTTTTTAGTGAATTAATTTGTATGATTTTATAACTTTTATAGATAGATGATAATTGACAATGATATATAAATACAATTATTAGTATTATTTATGATTGCTTTTAGATTGACAAGTTTTTGCATCATACAACACTTGATTTCCCCATTCAAAATATTTTCTAAATTTGTGCTCTTAAATCAACTATTTGTAATTTAAATCATCTCATAAAAGCCAAGAAGGCATGCAAGAAACTCTCTTTAGTTTTATTTATCTATATGTATTAATACAAGTGCATTACAACACTTGATTTCTCTATTCAAAATATTTTTTAAATTACATACTCTTAAATCAATTATTTGTAATTTAAATCATCTCACAAAAGCCAACAAGGAATGAAGTTCTCTTTAGTTTTATTGATCTATATCGATTAATACAAGTGACACACAAATTTTGAATTAAACCTCCATCTATATAAAAGCACATTTCTTACAAAAAATATTACTTCAATGATAATGAGTGCTAAGTGTACTAGAATTTAGATTAAAGCATGATGAGTCATAGATGAATGATTTTGAAAGGTATAGGCATTTGATTTCCCAATCTATAACTTATTGTAAATGTGTATTCTTAAGTTAATAGTTTATAATTGCAATAATCTCATATAAGCCAACAGGACATGAAATAAATTATTGACTGTTATTAGCCTATATTCATTAATATGAGGAGTTTATCAATGCAATATGTAATTTTTGAAATAAAACCCCATATAATTGAAGTTGCAATTGTTTTAAAACACAAAATTAATTGCTAATGAGTGCTAAGTAGTATTAAGGGTAGTACGAGATTGGTCATAAGTGAGTGACATTGAACTATAAGAAATTTGATTTCTCATTTCATTTTTTTGTAAGTTTGTATTATTAACTCAATTACGATTAATTGAAATAATCTCATAATAGCCAACAAAATCTTCTTGTATGCATTAAATGAATGTATAAATGTGATGTATTTTTTGGAATAAAATACAATGTAAAAACATTCCACAAGTAGTTGAAAAATCAAATACTGATACAAGTGACTTTGAATTCATATGGGACAGCTCTCATTGTCACTTGGAAACAAAATTCAAATAATGTAGTGTGATACAATTTTATGAGAAAATGTTAAGTGATGTGTGGTCCAAATATGGAAATATGTACGAAAAATCAAATATATTGCTAATAGATACATCAAAGCTTACTTCTCAATTCCTCGGATACCGGTCAAATTGTATCTTAACAAAGGCTTATATAGGACATGAACCTGATACTTGGCTTGTCCAAATTCTATTCCCCCTTTTTAAGACACTTCATCATATCAAAGAGAAACGCAACTACATTCGAATGTTCAATAGAACATTGAGTTCTTTATAGTAGGTGAAGATGTTAATTTTTAGAAATTTGTTAACGCGTACATTGCAATATTTCAATACAAGTTGGACACATTTTTTGATGAATTAATTTGTATGTTTTTAAAACTTTTATAGATAGATGAGAATTAACAATAATATTTAAATACAATTATTAATATTATTTATGATTGCCTTTAGTTTGACATTTTTTTGCATTACACCACTTGATTTCCCCATTCAAAATATTTTTTTAATTTGCGTTCTTAAATCAAATATTTGTAATTAAAATCATCTCATAAAAGCCAACAAGGCACGCACAAAGTTTTGTAAATGTGTATTCTTAAGTTAATAGTTTATAATTGCAATAATCTCATATAAGCCAACAAGGCATGAAATAAATTATTGACTTTTATTTGCGTATATTCATTAATAAGAGGAGTTTATCAATGCAGTATGTAATTTTTATTGCTAATGAGTGCTAAGTGGTATTAAGGGTAGTACGTGATTGGTCATAAGTGAGTGACATTGAACTATAAGAAATTTGATTTCCCAATTCATTTTTTTGTAAGTTTGTATTACTAACTCAATTATGATTAACTGAAATAATCTCTTACAGGCCAACAAAGCACGAGATATGTTCTATCTTTTATCTTCTTATATGCATTAAATGAATGTATAAATGTAGTATGTAATTTTTGGAATAAAATACAATGTAAAACCATATAATTAATTGATAATGAGTACTAAGTGGACTATTTAGACTCATTCGATATGTGCCATAAATAAATTCAAAAGAGCATGGGGTCATATATAAAGTTCAACTAAAAGATTTGAAAAATATGTTTCAACATCTATTTCTTCGACATTTAAAAATCTTATCATTTTCTTTGCCTTTTGGTGAAAGTAATTCTCGGCCATGATTTCTTAATTCGATTTCTTCACACTTTCATTGTGTATGTATAATGTTGTACCTAACAACTATCCCAATTTTGACGAATTTATAGTTATTATTTGGTTCGACATCAATACATTTCTTATAATTTATTTTATTTTAATTTAATATTGTGATTTCCTTCCAATCATGCTATATTATAATATGTTATTTAACAATAAAAATATTTAATATGATACTTTGTTCACTTCAAATATAGGTAGAGATCTTCTTGTAATAAAACATGCAATTATGTGTGCAACTTAACTTCATTAATCCTACATTTTATATCTTCATGAATATTTTTTCTCACGATTCAACAAATTACAGATTTTCATATACTCCTCCTAATTTATGGCATACCGAACTAGTTATAAATGATACAACATTTCATTTTTTATGATTGTATATTAAAAACACTTGGAATAAATAAAATTTGTGATCAATAAAAACATTCTTTCTAGGATTAGTTTTTCCAATTTTAATGGAATATTTCTTTAATGCATAATTTTTACAAATTAAATGAAATAAATAAAATGTTTACAAAAAAATTCAATGTCATAGAAGTCCTTGTAATAGAATTTTTCTAGATTTATTGAAATAGGTGTTCTGTGTGTTAAGACAGATACTCATGTGTTGAGGTGGTGCCTCATGTGTTGAAACTCTAGGTAATGCTTTGCATGTCGAAGCATGAATGGTGTGTGATGTACTACTAACCATGGTTGAGCTGTTAAGACTCCTCTAGAGACTGACCACCTCTAGAGTGAATTACTTTAGCATATGACCACATGGAATGATAGTAGAACAAGATGACCACATCATTGGAAAATCCTCAGTATATTTGATATGATAGATAAATTAAAGTTGACACATGTGGACAATACAGATAATACGAGAGATAAAGATATGATGCGATAAGATAAGAGAGAACTCAATTTGCTCAGTAATGATAAATACTTCAGTTAAATAAGAGAGAACTCAAATTGCTAAAGTTTAGTGATGTTAACAAGAAATACTTCATTTAATTAAAGGAGAATTCGAATTGTTCACTTCAGTTATGTTATCAAGTAGGACTTCGGTTAAAATATTTAACTAAATGTTAATAAAGAATATCTAATTAACTAAAGTGTTTTTCATGTCAAAACTTGAGTTAAACTAAAAGACGACACTTAAGTTGAACTAAAAGACAACACTTGAGTTACAACACTTGAGTTGCGACACTTGAGTTACAACACTTTTGTTACAACACTTGCATAATGACACCTGAGTTAGCCTCGTAATTAAGTGACCTAGCATCCAAATCATAGGGCGAGTTCATCCTGAAGTCAAAATATAAAAATAGAAGTTGAAGTATGAGAAGGATGATAAATATATGTTATGTAGGATCTATGAATTCAATGTGAGAGTAAATTCTCTTCTCTCTTAAGGAAATTCGCTTTCTTTGTGCATGTGACCAAAATCAATGAATTGGTTTTGTGTAGGATATTATTCTGAGTTCTATTCTTCCATATTCTCTCTTGATCTATGATTACACCAAGGGTGCTTGTTATTTCTATCTGGTAATGCACCAGGTGTGCTTGATTTAAAATTTTTTTTGTAAAGACATTCTCTACTATCTATAAATATTCTAAGGAAGATTTTGCTGGGGTTTTCTCCCTCAAGTACTAGATGGTTTCCCCATGGTAAATACTGTGTCTCATGTGAATTCTTATGCTTGTTTCCTTATTCCATTGATTTCAATTACTACTGTAATTCCGCATTAAGATAAAAAATTAACACTTTGGTTCCTTTTTCTTCTTCTTTTCTTGAAGAAGTGGAACAAATTTGTTCCTCCCTTGATGTTTTTATTCTCTTCAATGATTCCACATATGCTCTCTTGGGCCTATATCAAAAAATGTAATAAACAAATTCTTCAAAAGGAACGGCCTTGCGTGTCTCTTCCTTTAGAGCAAGATATTTTTGATATTGTTGGGGCAAGGTTTTACATGTTGCTTTTAACTTTTCTAATTCATCCATAGGACTAGCCTTTGGTAGTTTGGCCCATCGGTATTCATTGTACATTTGGTCACAATATTCATAATCTTCATCTCTTTACAATTGAAAACCCCCAACATAGGGCACCTCGTTTTCTTCATATGACTGAAAATAACCATCTTCAACTAGAACGAGCCTCATTGCTACAAATTTTTCTTCTTCAACTGATGGTAAAAATGCACAGGTATAGAGGACCATGCTATGATACCACTGTAATCTACCCAATATGGATATTAGAGATATTAACTCACCTGCAACTTTAGAGAATCAAAATTCCCCAAAATTAGGTGTTTTGCTTCACCTCGGGATACTAGAAGACAACTTGGGAAATTGGGAAACCTATTGTAAATGATTGGAGGTATATGTTATGATAATGTGTATGTATGATATGAATTACTAAATCTCTTGTTTGTGCAGGTATTGTTGAGAACTTTTGAAAAACAGTTTGCTTACACCCTGGACCCCACACTCAAGACTAGTTAGAAATTGGCGATGGAAAGTAGTTTTTTCCCAACTCGATATGAATGGAACTGGAAGGTTATTGTTCCCTAATATAAATTCTATGTATGGTATTAAAACACTCTAATAATATCCCATAATCCCCTAGCATACACCTACTTCAATAGAGGCACATTTTTTGGATGCATCACGCTTGAGAAGTCTCCTTTGGATAAAACAAGGCTACAAGGTAATAACCCCAGGAATTTTGTGGGAAATCAAAATATTTTTGTTCAGTATGGATGTATCTGGTCTGAAAATAAGTCCCAATATGTATTAGGAGAGAAATGGTTCATATTTTTGGAGTTATTATGCAAATTTGGGACACCATGAGGAAAATCACAATTTGGGACAGCTCAACTAGGAAGTTTCCAAATAGTTTCAAATAGTACCTGAGACCCACTATTTTCTGTTATGACAATTGGAATGGTTTCTCCCGAGTCTCACCTACCTCCAGAAATTTACATATTTTGATTTGGTTGAGTATAAGTTATGTTATTGCATTTTTACTGGATACTAGTCAAATTAGCAATGTGTTTGAGAAAACCTGGTTTACAATTGATTCCAAATGGAGCCAAATGGTTTCATAAATATGATATAATGATTGGCTGATATCGTAATACTCCTGAACTAACTGTAAATACAATTTTTCAGAGTTGTGGAAGCACATTAGACATGTATTGTGAGCCAACATGAAGATGTAGCAGTTATTATCATGAAATTCTACATTGGAGAAGTGAAAAGCATGAGTTTAGAATAAAATAGAGATAGGAGGAACATAAATATTTATGATGATGATGAAGAGGCATGAATAAAAATTAAATTTATTTAGGAACAACCATAATTTATTACATGATCTCACTCCACCATTTATTTGGTCTGCTGCTAGATTTACTATTGGAAATCACACTAGGATTGGATCCTGCTAGCTCTAGCTCACTAACCGAATCTCAAATTGCACTAGGTGCATCATGATTATGTTGAAGAACATTATGATTCTTCTGTAGCTTAAATATTCTCAATGAGAAGGTATGGATTCCCAAATCCTCTCTCACTAGCCAAGATCTCTCCTAACTAGCTACATTGGAAAAAAGGGGGTACATCTCCCAACTGCGTGACAAGGGGAACATATCCCAAGTATAGAGAAACAAGTTCTCCACATGTAAAAATTAGTCATAAAACAAGCCAAACCTAATGGTTCACCCTTGATCTCTTTTTAAACCATTCCCCTTCACTAGTTTCCAATACCATGGAATGAAGTAAACCACCAAACTAGTTTGTCTACTTAGTCAATACTAGTGGAAAATACCATGGAACATGAAAAACCATTCGTTGGGTAGTTGAGTGATGATTATCCTCATTCAATTCACCCTCTAACTTATTTTAACAACTCTTCCCCCTTTTTAGGGCACCTTGGCTAACCAACTTGGAGTTTGTCCACTTTCTTAAATGTTGTCCAATAGATTTCCCCATTTTATGGAAATGCCTATTTTATGGGATAAGCCTTACCAAATGGTCCAAATTATGTCCCTAGCACCTCGTTGACTGAATTGAATCATTCAATGCATGGGATAAGCCTACTTAGTGCTGCAATGTGCGTGTTCACACCTTGGACCAACTTTGCTTGCCAAATGTGGACAAACTTTTCCTTTGAGTTATTTGATCAATTTTATGCATGGAAAACCTAAGGAAAATAATTCCCAAATTAATTATGAATTTCCACTCTACCCATGGGAATCTAATGGGCCTAGTGGTGAACCATAGTGCTACCAAAATGGGGACATTACATTCTCTCTAAGACTCAAATAGCCACTCAATTAACAAGGAAATCAACTAAACATGGGAAACATATATTGATTTATGGGCATTTTTCCAACACACAATCAAGTTGATGAAAGCTGGGGGGAATTTACCATAGTTAGGGGACACAAAAACGAGTTCCAAGCAAATTACAATAGATGGAAATAGTAAAATCGAAATGGGGACTGGTATATAAATGTGGAGAGTATAAAAATGTTATTTAGATAGTCATGTGGTGGCTAGGCTATATTTAAGGAGCATCTTAAAAGGGTTGGAAGATACATTAAAATAGGAATAGAGTAGGAGAAAAAATTACAAATAATTGTTACATAAACAATCACCATTGACACACCACTTACCATCTCCCATATTACATTATTCATATCAAACACCAAATGGATGGTTTGTTTTTCATTCAATGACTTTTTTCTAAATACTATTCCTATATGGTATATTCAATCATACATCTTTATATTCTAGTGCATATCTCATTTCTCATGCACAATGGAATGATAGAAGCTACACTTGAAAGAAAGGTGTAGGGTTCATTAAATGCAAATGAATCCCAAACTTTAGAAAGTGTTTAAACTTTACACAATTAACAATGATGAAGAGATAGTTTGAAAGAAATTAACACATCAGTTTCATATCAATTGTTTGCAACCCCAAAATTTAAATAGTAACAACTGTCAGGATATATGCCTATACACTGCATCAAGTGTTAAGACTGATGAGTCTCAACACCAACACTTTCCCACTAAGATTAACAAGTCAAATTGTTAAAAGTATATAAAAAAAATCATATTTGACCGCCATTGGATCTTGAAAATATGAACAATGCATGTTTTTTTTACGAGAAATACTTATTACTGATCCAATTTGAGATATAAGCATGGATTTTATAGGTTGTACAAAATATTTTCCAAGGTCTTGATTTCTGTGGAAATCACAATTACACATATTTCGCCTACTAATTAATGTTTGAGTAGGACCAAAAGGGCAAAGCATTTTTAGTGCTAATGCTATCTTAGTCAACCTTTATCAGCAAAAAAATCACTATCATTAAATCTATCACTAATATTTTCATTCTCAATGATAGGGTCCCCAAATACGAAGGCATTAGGCATTGTTGAGTGAATACTGTTAAGTGAATCACCAATAATGTTCTCTTCTTCTAACATTTGTCAATTTATTTTCCAACTAGGATCTACTTCTGTTGGTCGATCAAATGGATGATTAAGTCTTGCATGTTTTTTCAACTATGCATAATTCTCAAAAAGTGGACAGGATTCTTGTGCACAACTCCTTTTCTTTGTATCCATATATATTTGTGATCCTTGATCAACCATCAAACATTTGAATTGTTCTTTCGAAAGTGGACAAGCGAAATTTGGTCTTTCATGTATGTTCAGTTCCACCCTTCCACCAATTTTCATGAATTGATCTAGGCAATTTGAGTGCCTATAGCTTGTATCGTAGATATAAGGATGACATCCATCCTCAAAGGGAGAACATAAGAGATGAACAATATTACGTGGAGGATGCATACATATGGGGTAGATAGCCTCTTCCTAATCCCTTGTTGCATACAAATAATTTACTTATATCCCCTGGTGGCAGGGTAATGTGTTGATGCATATTTTCTAAGTAGAATAAATCAAGAACTTTCTTCATTGGCTGTTGAAATTTGAGATACACCACCTGACAACAAAAGAAAACCAATGCTCATGAAATAGAAGTGGATAAACATCAAATAAAAAACAAGTGCTCATAGTTAATATTTAGCTTTCCATAAAACTTGATTGATTGGGGGAGTTTTGTTACTTCATGGATTTGTTAGTTTTATCTATAATCTTCAACTGAGTATACTGAAAAAACTTCTATACCACTAAACTTGTATATCTTCAAACATCCTCGCAAAATCTTAGTGATACCACCAAGAACAATGGAGGTGAAAAATTTGATAAAAATATTGTGAGTTCTTAGGAGTGTCCTTTGGGGACTTCTCTTCCAGCTGATGCAATATCATAAAATTAAAGTAATATTAATTTCCTATTAATAAGATAAGGAAACAAAAATATAAGGATAACTTCTTATCGTAGTAATTTATTATGAAGATAATAAGAGACAAGATAATTGTAATAATGTCTAACAACTAACCAAAATGGGAATCCAATGGGACTGAGAAAGAACATCCAACAAAGGGGAAAAAACATAACAATTTTTTTTTATAAACATCACAATGAACTACAGACCCCCTTCCCAAGAAAAAAAAAACAATGCAAATAGGAAGGATTCAATACAATTAAATTTACACCTTACTTAGAGGAGATTATTTATAAAAAATATGAGATGATGAAGTTGTTTCCTCTTTTGTTAGACATATATAAGTAAGACAATGTCATGGAAAGACATCTATATCTAGAAACTGTGCACAAAATTTTCCAACAATACACAACTTATTTGTTTCCAGTATATGGATCATAGAATATTGTTGTACAAAACACTTATCAAAAAGCTCGTGTTAAATTTGGTTTATCATACAAAGTCTCTTCCCCGGGAGACCATAGTAGTGCAGGTATATTTTCTCTTTGGATGCAACATTCTAACAACATGATGCATAACTCCATCTGCAATGTTCCAATTTGTTCAACTCGAATCTCCTTGTTAATAGAATATTTTAATAAGGTTCAACTAATTGTTGTAGGGAAAAGTTGAATGAAAAGGAAATAGCCAGTTTGGCATGCATAGATAAATGGTCATTACATCTTGTCCATGCTCAAGCTTCATCTCTAGCATCTTATGACCAATTTCCTCAAAACCAACGTGTGACATTATTGTCAAGTAAGTTGTATGTCTTAAATTTACCAAGTTTGTCTTGGTTTCATCCTGTATGCATAACTATTCCTCTTGTTCCTCCTCTTTAGCTTCATCATCAGCTGACTCCTGACTTGAATCATTCTCACCTTCTACTTCATCTGAATATTCCTTGCCAATAATGTCTTTCTTAAGGTTTTCATAAGCTTTGTCATGCCCCAAAAAATTATAGTTCTATCTTGAAGATATCTGTTGCACATACCAAAGATGCAAAATTGAGACTTTAATATAGCATATTGAAAACATAAAGGAAAGAAAAACATACAAATTAGGTCAATTTTAAAATAAGACAACCTGTTATTTTAAATGGATGAGGTTTATTAAAATGGACATCCAAAAATCACGACAAGCTAGTTTTTGTGGGTTTTAGGTGGTGACACTATTCACTTTTTTGGGGGAAGTGCAAAATAAAGGAAACTTTGACAAGAGTATTTGTTTATGAAGCAGAGGATTGGAAAGAAAAAAATGTCGTGCAAACAATGAAAGAAGGAAGATCGATTTTGTAGGAAAGCAGACAATCGAGTACATTTATAAATGAATATGTGAAAGTATAAGATGACCACAACACATATTTTAGCAAGAGACAACATCGGTCTCAACCACATCAAGTAGAGGTTAACATAAGAGATCCAACATTTGACCTCCACTAACCAATGACATCAGAGTAATTTGCTTGGCATGGGCACATTGGTTTGAGAGGATGCGAAACTGGATTGTTTTGAAGACAAATAGATTGATGCTATGGCCCAACAAAAAGTAAACAAAACACATCATCTGTTGGCACGGGATTAGTCCGCATGAAGTGCGGAAGCCGACAACCATGAAAGGGATAATCCACGGAAGAAATGGTCATTCACAGAGAATGTGGAAGCGCAGAAGTAGTTAGTTTGTTAGATAAGGGTTATGTGGACTGTTTTGTAACCACTTAGTTTTGTATAAATATGAGTATGATTGTAAGCCTAAGGGAATCCGGTGATGAATAGAGCAATCGACCTTTTGAGTTTTGATCCAGTTGTTGATCTGTTTTGTATCCACGATATGATGTATTGACTGTTTTTGCGAAGGTCATTCCACAGGTTTTAATGAATGCATGAAGATGTTCGATTATGGTTCTATCTTTGTCTTTGTTTCTGTTGGATGATAAATGTGGATGTTTGTGATATGTTTAATGCTATGTGGGTTTGGTAATTGTTGTTAATGCTAATGAGTAGTTAGATCATGTTGATGCGAATGTCTATTATGTGTTAACTCTGCGATTGATGAATATGCGAATGATGAACTGTTAGCATAGTGTGAAAGATATAATTTCTGGTTTCTGCGATTGCAATGTATGTTTGATGCATGTCCTCAACTCCACTGCAGAAACTTGGTTCCGGAAGACCCCTTGTTCATCTCGAGTGAGAATTCACTCGCTCTGCAAGTGTTGCTGGAAAGGGTAAAACCTTTTTGGGCTGGTGCATAAGGGAGTTCGGTTGATGGTTTGTTGAAGACAGTGCGAAGTGAATCCCTGTCGATAGTCACTTTGTCAACAAACGGTTCTGTTGTCGATACCCTGAAGAGGAAAAGAAGAGGATATGCTGTGGAACCCGATGAAACCAGAGATTCAAGAGTGGTTTGACAAAAAGACAAAGGAATTCACAGAAGGAGAAAAGAAAAACACTAGACAGACAGTAAGTAGTTGGTTGCAAAGACATTTATTCATATATCCACGAGATATTTTTCTATGAATTCCCAGTACTGTTGCACGAGTGGTTAGCGCAGCTAACTATCTAGAATCACCATTTCCAAAAGATTGAGCTTGACCATTGGAAATGAGAACTGATTCAACAGCTGAAACGTGTCGACAACATAGTATCAAGGGTTGTCGATTTCTGGGTGGATAGTATCCTAGAGGGATATATTACTGGGTTCGCAGTAGACACGATCAAATTGTACAAAAACGATGAAAGAAATTTCTTCAAGGGACCAAGGGGAAGGTTCTTACTGTTGCCAAAAATGTGGATTAAGATGCTCATCTGCGAAAAGGGAATATTGAGGATGACTTCTAATGAGTAGAAATATTAGTGTGCGGAGGTTGTGGGTATCGTGTGAATGCAGATCCGATAGAAAGATGTGGGGTAGATGGACATGAGGAACGATGATTTTTTAAGGGAAGCAGATGAATAGTGTGGCACCTTGAGGAGTGGGGTGATATTCCGATGTCCTGAGAAGAAGAGAAGGACTGAGAGAGAGTCTCCTGAGAGGACCGGAATAGAAGACTGTGAAACAAGACCACAAGGGAGAAAGCGACCCTATTGTGACGAAGACAGTGAACAAGATACCCCAGAAGCAGAAGAGGGACGAATCATAAGTTACAACATACCTACAACCTCGTGCACTACTCAGAATTGTACAAGAAGAAACACAAGCTATTCACAAAGTTTCCCTACGTGTAGCGGTAAAAGTAGTGCATCAGTAAACAATAATAGTAGGAACGTTAGAATGGAAGACGGCACAAAAATGCCCATTTTCCAGGGGAATAGGACTAAGGATCCCATGCACTATTGGTTTCTGTGTGAAGCAGTCTGGAATGTGAAGCAGGTCCAGGATGAAGATATAAAAAAGGGACAGCTAGAGACGACCCTTAGGGGCCATGCGTTAGATTGGTTTATGATGTGTACAAGGGTTCCAGCGGGAACACCAGCCAAGTCGTTGGCGCAAATCAAAGTAGGAATGGTCGATGAATTTATAAAGCCAAAGTCAGATTCGCAGTATGTCACCGAGCTCAAAGAAATCAATAAATACCCAAATGAGTTGGTATGGGAATTTGTTCAGCGGTACAAAATGTTGATAGCGAAAGTAAGTTTTGGGATAAATAATATGCAACACAAGGAGTGGTTTATCGCAGGATTGGTACCACACATTTGTGGACTACTAGTGCAACAGAAGGTTGCAAACCAAGCAGAAGCATTGGAGATTGCAATGAAGCTAGAGGCTTCACCAATAGGAGAAACGAGTTTGGGAATGGATCGAATGCAGGCATAGCTGGAAACCTGAATGATCCAACTGCAAGACATGAAGAAAGGAAAAGAGGATCGCGGAGATGTTTGGTGCACTAAGTGTAGGGCAGAGGGACACCACAAGGATCAGTGCCCAAACTTCTGAGAATATTTTCAATCCGGTGCACCAAATCCCCTCAGTCAGGGAGGGTTTCCTTGGTGTTGTGTCTTCCAAATGAGAGGCCATCTACCAAAAGAGTGTGTGTATCTGTAGAAGATAGTGTCGAAACCAGAGAACTTGTATTGCAAGTTCTGTAAATCGGTTGGCCACGATGAAAACAATTGCAGAGCTTATGGCCTACTCCAGGAGAAGACTGCGGCTGCATACTTCATGGTTAAGGAGAAGAACAGGCACTGGTGTTAAATTTTCGAGCATTAATTCAATATACTTTAGGATCTTTACTGAGAGAATAACATGTACAGTATATCAATGGATATCAATCATAGCAAGCATATCAATCATCATAAGATGCAAACATAAGAGACAATAGACACATAGAGTTTCCGTGGGGAAAACCATAAGGTGAAAAACACCACAACTTCCTCAGAGATAGATAGAGCAATAGTACAACCAAAGTACAACCAAAGTACACAGAGATAAACTCCTCCTAGAAGCTGATCCTCCTCCTCACATGTGAGACACTTTCTGAGTGATGGAAGTGTGAGTTGTGAAGTGATCCAAATAGAGATTGGGAGATCTCTATTTATACTTGTCCTGAGTGCCCAATAAACTTATGGGGCCGACTTGTCTAGCTTAGTACAATAACCCAATATTAACTTAATCAGGGCCGACCCCACACATGGTGGTCTAATAACCCATCGGCAAGTTACGGCACTTGTGACACTTGTTAATACAAATGACGACACTTATGTATAGAGGAATAATAACATCTCTATAGGAGTACAATATACATAGATGAAATACATGGGTGAAATACATTCCGAATTTACATATACATCAACACTCCCTCTTAACTAGGAAGGTATTTCTCAACATAGATCGGCTAGCACAAGTCTTCTTCTCTGGATCATCATCAGTGAATCATCATCATCATCACGGCTGCTGCTATCTCAATCAATCTCTGAATCTACTCGTCATAGGAAGTTCTACAGATCTAGTCCTTTTTCATACTGGATATAGTCCCACCACCTACAGGTCTTCATCATCACTAGCCATACTGTGGAATCCTTAGGACTGATTACGTGCATCAACAAGACCTCGAAAGATCATCCCAGGATTGATTACGAGCATACTGCTCAACCTATCGGATCTCCCAAGATCTTTTACATGTAATTGCACAACCTGTCCAAGACCACGAAGTATCATCCTGATACTCATAATCATATTGATCATAGTTCACTAAGCACAGACCAGATGCACACAACACAACACTTACACTCACCACCATGGAAGGACTTTCCTCTGACCATCTGGGAAAGGCTCAACACTCACATCAACGCACATAGGAGAACACATCCGCCACCATGTCATAAAGGCTCTGCACTTACATCAACGCACATGGGAGAACACATCTACCACCATGTCAAAAAGGCTTTGCACTTACATCAATGCACATGGGAGAACACATCTACCACCATGTCGGAAAGGCACTGCACTTACATCAATGAACATGGGAGAACACATCTGCCACCATGTCGGAAAGGCTCTGCACTTACATAAACACACATGGGAGAACACATCTACCACCATGTTGGAAAGGCTCTGCACTTACATCAATGCACATGGGAGAACACATCTACCACCATGTCGGAAAGGCATTGCACTTACATCAACGCACATGGGAGAACACATCTACCACCATGTCAGAAAGGATCTGCTCTTACATCAATGCACATGGGAGAACACATCTACCACCATGTCGGAAAGGCACTGTGCATCTGTGTCTTCGGAACTTCATCACACATAATCCAACTGATTATGTAATGTATCCACCTGATACATATGATCATCTTGATAATCATCATAGCATCATCCTGATGCATATCATCTAGAGTGTCGTCCTAATACTCATCACTGCATTGTCCTGATGCATAACTGGAGCAACATCCTAAAGATCCTCATCCATGATCATCCTGATCATACAATGCATCCACCTGATGCATACATAGTATCTGCCTGATACATATCATCATACACGATCTAACTGATCATACAATGTATCCACCAGATACATATTCAAATACATGATCCACCTGATCATACCTGATACATATCAACATACATGATCTACCTGATCATACAATGTATCCACCTGATACATCTACAGATACATACACATGATCCAACTGATCATATCCAGCATCCAACATGATGGATATGTACATATATATAAATGATCCAACTGATCATATCCAACATCTAACATGATGCATATACATAGCAGTAATTGGAGCATCGTCCTGATGCTCATCATCCAGCACTTACATCCACAGCCATGGGAAGGATCCTCCTCTCACCATGCTTGGAATGGCTCCTGCAAATGTGTCCATCACTTCTTCCTCGAAGTGTCATCAATCTGAAGAACATGAAGCCTCTCTCTGAAGGACTCGAACTTCACTCTGGCTAGTGGCTTCATCAGCACATCTGCAATCTGCTCCTCTCTGCACCATATCCCTGATATAGTGATATTTGATCTCAATGTGTTTTGACCTGTCATGGAACACCGGATTCTCAGACAGCTTCACACAACTCTAGTTGTCACAAAAGATACCAGTAGCCTCTAGTGGGAGATCAAATAACTGAGACAGTAGCTTCCAAAGCCATACTACCTCACAACTAGCTAAACAAGCTGCAACATACTCTGCTTCAGCTGTACTCAGTGCTACACATGACTGCTTCCTACTAAACCAAGAGATCACACCTGATCCCATACTGAAGTAGCACCTAGAAGTGCTCTTCCTATCTGCAGCACTACCTGCCTAATCTGAATCAACATAACCCTGCAGGTTAAACTTTTGATTTGCATCATACTTGAGCCCACAATCAATTGTACCCTTCAGGTACCTCAGAATATGCTTTACAACAACTAGGTGAACACTCCTCGGATTTGTCAGGAATTGGCTCAATGTGTTCACCGCAAAGCAAATATCTGGTCTCGTGTTCATCAGGTTCATCAAGGACCCAATCATCTGATGATACATAGTGACATCAACTGGCTCAGATGAAGCATCACTCAAAAGCTTCAGGTTCGATGCCATAGGTGTGGCCATGGCCTTGCAGTCTGTCATCCCGAACGTCTTTAGGATCTCTACTGCATACTTCCCTTGTCCAAGGAAGATCCCATCTTCACTCTGCCACACCTCCATGCCTAGAAAATAGTGCATCATCCCCAAGTCCTTCATCTCGATCTTGGCTACAAGCTTTCTCTTGGTATCGGCAATCAAACTATCATTACTTGTTACAAACAAATCATCCACATACAGGAGTAGTATCACAGGATTGCGTTCCTCAACCTTGTAGTAAAGCTTGGAATCCGCTTTACTCTTGGTAAAGCCCAAACTAGATACGAAATTGTCCATCCTACCATAACAAGTCCTAGGAGCTTGCTTCAAGCCATACAAGGTTTTCTTCAACCTGCACACATATGACTTCCTGTCATGTGTCTCAAAGCCAAGTGGTTGCTCCACATACACTTCCTCCTCGACTACACCATTCACGAAAGCAGTCTTGACATCTATCTGGTGTATCTTCCATTTCATCATTGCAGCCAGAGCAAGTACTGATCTAATGGAAGTGTATCTAGCTACAGGAGAAAAATTTTCTTCATAGTCGATTCCTTCTTTCTGTGAGAAGCCACGAGCTACAAATCTCACTTTGTATTTCTCTATGCTGCCATCTACAGCATGATTGATCTTGTAGATCCATTTGGAAGTCACAACAGACTTCCCTTCAGGTCTTGGGACTACATCCCAAACATCATTTTTAATTATTGATTGGTATTCCTCAACCATGGCATCATTCCATTCTTTCTTTTCCATTGCTTCTTCATAACTGGAAGGTTCTTTGTTCATAATATCATAGAGTAAAGCAACATAGCTTGTATGAGATCTAGTTCTCTTCTTTGCTCTGTGTTCTTCTTCTGGAATGCCATATCTTTCTGCATCTTGAATGAGCTCTCTAGCCCATGCAGGTTTCCTCTTGTGAGAATCCTTCTCACGGGGTGGATCTACAGGTTCTTGTGGATCTTCAATTTCACGATTTGCATCTGGAATTGCTTCAGTCATAGTAGTGTCTTGAAATCTGGTTTCCTTTGGTTCTTCATGATCTTCAGCAAGTGTCTTCCTTGATTTGTTGAATGCTTAGTTTTCATCAAATGTTACATGCCTGCTGACATCAATCTTCTTGAACCCTGGAAAGTATATTCTGTAAGCCTTCGAGCTTTCACTGTAACCCACAAAGATACCCTTCTTTCCTAAAGGATCTAGCTTGGTCCTCTTTTCCTTTGGGACATGAGTGTATACTGGACAACCAAATATTATGAGATGGCTAACTTTAGGTTTCTTACCAGAGAAGACCTCTTTTGGTGTCTTGTTGTCCAATATCTTGTGGGGTGTTCTGTTTTGCACATATACAGCTATCCTAGCTGCTTCTTCCCATAGATGCATAGGTAGATCCTGGTCATGCAGCATTGCCCGTGCTGCTTCCATGATTGTTCAATTCTTCCTTTCTGCAACTCCATTTTGTTTTTGATTGTAGGGAGCAGTCAACTCCCTCTTAATCCATGAATCACTGCATAACTTCTTGAAATCTCTTGACGTGAACTCTTCGCCATTGTTAGATCTAAATGTCTTGATCTTCTTATCAGTTTGGTTCTCCATCAAGGTTTTGAATTCCTTGAACTTATCAAACACTTCATCTTTGTTCTTTAAGAAGTAAACCCAAGTCTTCCTAGAGAAGTCATCAATGAAAGAGACATAGTATACATACCCCCTCAGAGAACTGGATGACATTGGACCACATACATCGGAGTGGATAATTTCCAAGATATCTTTTGCCTTGCTTCCACTGCATGGAAATGCCTTCTTTATGTTCTTTCCTTTTGCACATCCTTTGAAAACACCTTCATGTTTGGTCTTGATTTTAGGAAGACCCTCTACAACTTTGCATGCAATTGGTGGTGCCCTATAGTGCACATGTGCAAGTTTTCTATGCCAAAGTTCACTTGTCTCCATGGATTCATACACCATGGCATGTTCAGGTTGTCCCTTCAATTTGTATAATCCTCCCTCTTGCTCTCCAATAACCACTGCATCATCTATGGTATTACCCTTTGGCCACATAAGTACGTGGCCATCCACAAATGCAACCCTCATTCCTCTTGCATCCAAAGAAGATATGGAAAGTAGGTTCTTCTTGAGCCCAGGTACATATAGAACTTCTTTCATCTTCAAAGACTTTCCAGAGTCTAGATTGTAGGAGGCCTCACCACTTCCTTTGATAGGGTATTGGTAGTCATCCCCAAGTTTCACCTTATGGGGTGACTCATGTTCAGATAGATTAACAACAGATTCTTTAAACCCAGTCATGTGCTTTGAAGCCCCACTATCAATAATCCAATCATCACAATCATGAGAGATAGTACCTGTGAGAGCAGAGATTAGAACATACTCTTCTTCGCTTGATGAGTCATCATCATCACTTTCTGCTCTAGCCTTCTTCTCGGTTGGTTAATCATGTTCAACAGCATGAGCATGATATCTCTTCCTGCTGCCCTTCTTCTTCTTGTTTAAATTGTTGTTGTTGTTCCTTTTGTTCTTAGGAAATTCTGAAGCAAAATGACCCTTCTCATTACATGTGAAGCATCTGAGATCTTTCTTATCTTTATGTTGATGGTGGTGTGAAGATTTCTTGGCATGAGAGTGCTCCCTCTTTGACCTTCCTTTCTTGGTGTGTGCTGTGAGGGATTGATCTTCATTTCCCATCTTTTCTTCTCGGGACACCAGCCTAGCTTCTTCTTGAGAACATTCCTCCCACAGTCTATTGAAGGAGATCAATTTCTTTCTTGCACAGATTCCTTGAATAAAGGAATCCCATGACCTAGGTAGGCCATTTAGAGTGGTCATAACAACTTCACCATTATCCACTACTTCATCCACAGCTTCAGGTTGTTCCTTGATCTAAGAGACCTTGGAGAAATAAGATTGAATGGTCTCTCCATTCAACAGCTTGACCCCTTTCAATTGGTTTCGCGGAGTCATCTTCCGATTTATGTTCTTCCCTTCAAATAGCTTGGTCAAAGAGTCAAAAATCTCCTTGGGTGTCTTTAGAGATGACACATGCGGTATGAGATGGTCTTTGATAGAATCAGCAATGATTCTCTTTGCCTTGATCAAGTTCTTCTTATGCAATGCTTTAGCTTCTTCATCCTCCAGGGCAGGGACTTCAGAACTGATATATGTATCCAATTCATTTTCTTCCAAGATTAACCCAATCCTATACTTCCAGGCTCGGAAGTTATCATCCCCTTCAAGCTTATCCTCAAGCTTGGTGTGGTGAGACATCTTTAAAGAGTACTTCAAATGGAAATAGAAAATATTTAGGTCTTACCACTTGATTTGCTGAAAAACTGGATCTGGTCCCGGATTAGGGTTTGTCAGAGAAACCCTAAAAATTCAAAATGTGAATTTCAACTTTATGAAAGGATAGAAAGATGCGCCTTGATGAGTTGATCATCCTGGTATACTCAGAATTTGAGTTCTGCAAAGTTTCACCCTTCATAAATGCCTTTTAGTCTTTCCGGATTCACTAAGGAGGACCCTGAATTAGGGTTTGAGTTTCCCAGAGTTTTACCTAGCCACAAATCTCGATCCAAATCTCTAAACTTCAATTTTTCCAAGGAGCTTCCAACTGTGTCTTCATATTTCAAAAATTCTTATTTCTTAGGAAACCCTAAGTTTTAGGGCCAAAACTGAAAGTGCTCAGAATTGAATTCTGATTGGACAGATAGATTCACCTTGCTAAGGAGAGTCAATCTATCATATTAATTTTCCAAATATGTGGAGAGAAACCCAATAAACAAGAAACCCTGGTTTCCGTCACTGCACAATGTCTTCTTCTCAGGTTAGCTCTGATACCATGTTAAATTTTCGAGCATTAATTCAATATACTTTAGGATATTTACTGAGAGAATAATATGTACAGTGTATCAATGCATATCAATCATCATAAGATGCAAACATAAGAGACAATAGACACACAGAGTTTCTGTGGGGAAAACCCTAAGGTGAAAAACCCCAAAACTTCCTCAGAGATAGATAGAGCAATAGTACAACTAAAGTACACAGAGATAGACTCCTCCTAGCAGCTGATCCTCCTCCTCACATGTGCGCCACTTTCTGAGTGATGGAAGTGTGAGTTGTGAAGTGATCCAAATAGAGATCGGGAGATCTCTATTTACACTTGTCATGACTGCCCAATAAACTTATGGGGCCGACTTGTCTAGCTTAGTACAATAACCCAATATTAACTTAATCAGGGCCGACCCCACACATGGTCGTCTAATAACCCATCGGCAAGGTACGACACTTGCGAGACTTGTTAATACAAATGACGACACTTCCGTATAGAGGAATAATAACATCTCTATAGGAGTACAATATACATAGATGAAATACATTCCGAAGTTACGTATACATCAACAACTAGGTTAGCAACAACAACAGTATAATCGACCGTTGTCCCAATATAATCACCAACTGCAGCAGTATGATCAAGGGAAATATGGGAAACCATAGTATGGTCAGCCACAATATCTGGCACCGCAGTATTTGCCACCGCGGTACCCACCATGTGGGCCACCGCAACAACCACAGTATGGGAAACCGTAGTACCCACCATATGGCCCAGCATGTGGAGGGGTTAGAGGAAGATAACACGTAGGTTGAGGTGCTAGTGCAGGACAAGGAGGAGTTGCTAGATGAGGACGAGGACCAATTATATGCTACAATTGTGGGAAACAAGGGCATTATCAGAGGGATTGCCTGAATCCAGTGCCACAGTGCACATATTGTAGCATTGTGGATCATGGCATTGAAGAGTGTTTGCAGGTCATCAAAAAATGGCATACCAAGAATCCGCCACCACCTCCAAAGAACCAGAATTAGAATCCACCATGGCCTGTACAGATGATATCAATGGAGGCTCAAAGGCACCATGTGACTATTGTAGTAGTGACACGAGGAGGATCCATGATAGGAACTGACATGTCATAGGCTACTGTCCGACCAACAACACGAAAACATACCACCTTTGACGTGGAGGTCGAAAGGGATGTTTTCTTGGAAGCGTAGGAGGTGTTGAGACAAAGGATGCAATTACCTCTTCAGGAAGTCGCACAGGAAGGATAACACCTTAAAATCCTTCTTGAAGATTTTCCTGGAGTTGGAAATGATCAGGATGCGCTGGAGGAGATATCCAATATATTGAATCGATGGGAGGGTGCACGCCAAGAGCAAAAGGTCAATCGCATACACAAGAGGAATACGGGGAGAGAGATGCAAATGTCAGCACAAATTGGAGCATTTGATGTTGACTCAATTATCTTGGACTTGGGGTCGAATGTCAACATTCTGACCAAGAAGACATGTGGAACAATGAGGAAACTGTAGTTGTCCTGGTCACCGGTACAACTGCGATTAACAAATCAGAATAAGGTTACTCCACTTGGTTGGGTGTACCAGCTTCCAATTGAGATTGAGGGCCTCAAGGCTTATGCATATTTTGATGTAATTGAAATCATGGACAATACCATCCCTTACCCAGTGCTGCTAGGGATTGACTGGGCAATCGATAATCTAGTGGTTATCAACTTCAAGAAGTGGACTATGTCGTTTGAGAATCACGAGATGAGGGTTGTTGCACCCTTGGATCCTGAAGAAGGGTAGCGATATGTTGAATCGATGAGAAATGAATTTATGGAGGGATGGGATAGCATATATAACATATCCAAAGATTACATTAATCCCACTATAGATGGAGAATTGGGATGGCGCAGTGTTAGTTTAGCATCGTCGGATTCGGACGAGGCACTCGAGAATTGGAAGAACCGAATGCATGAAGTGTCATTTAGAAGGTGCACAAGGATCACTCAGTTGCTGAGAAGGGTAGCCACAGACGAGTATGACCTACCAACATATGAAGGATTACCCAATTTGGCTACATTTCTCGCAAAATTCGAGGAAAAAGTGGCAGAACCACAATGGCTCTTGGCCTTGGAAGAATCCCTAAAGGCTACACCAGGGTGATGGTGGGCAGTGCACAAGTCCACCATAACTACCTGGCCACTATGTCACCACCTAATGACAGTTAGGTTCGGTGATGCAGAAGGATATAGAGGAAGGAATTTTGATGGCAGAAGTGACCCACAGGCACATTTGGCTGAGTGCGAAAGAAAATGGGGATTACAAGCAAAAGAGGAATGGGTCCATGCATTCGTTCACACACTGGATGAAGTATCACGGAGTTAGTATGTCGCAGGAGAACTGCAACGCGGAATGACTTCTTGGGAACAACTAACAATTGGATTAATACACATTTATTTTCTCAGTTGAGAACCCCTTCATCCATAGTGCGCTACAAGTGATCCGCGAGAAGATATTTGAAGCAGTACCGACAGAGCAACCATTAGAACTTCGGTGGATTGTGACACTAGAAATGATGATGCAGTGCTATAAAATCACAGGAGATACAGATGATGAGGATGATCCGAGGGCTACGCATGTACCAGAGTCGGAAGGAAATCGCAGTTTCGAGGCACCAAAAATACCTTCTAACAAATTCTAGCAACTACTGAAGATCAAGAAGGTAAACATTGGGTCGGAGGAGAATCCGAAGTTCACAAGTATTGGAGACTATTAGGATGACTTAACTATCGCGAAGATGACTGATCTATTTCATGAGTTTGAGGATCTGTTCCCAACGAAAGTATCAGAGATGAAAGGAATTTCCGGGGACTTAGGTGAAATGAAGATCCCCCTGAAACCCGATGCGAAGTCAGTCAAGCAGCGGCCCTACCGGTTGAATCTAAGGCACAAGGAGAGAGTAGAGGCTGAGATTGTGAGAATCCTGGATGTAGGAATTATAGAACCAATAATGGATGAGTTCGGGAAGTACACGACACCAAAACAGTGAAGTAGGAAGGGATCAACGACAACTACAAGAAGTGCGAACACAAGAATATTCTATGACACAGCGGCACACTAGAGTTGGCCGCGCTGCTAAAATAAAAAAGGATGCAGATCACAATAGGCATCTGTCGACAAGCAAGCATTGGTCGATAGCAGAAGCATTGGTCGACAAGGGAATCGCCACATCACAGACTTGGTGCAAATGAGTCATATCCAGTCATAAATACAGCAGTTATGCCACAACGGACAACATAAAAAATGAGAAAAATGGCATTTAATACCCAATGCATGTGATAGATTTGGAAAATCACCACTGGATTTGGTCATCATGGTCCAAAGTCAGTTGGATGTGGCCAACCAACACTATAAATGCAGGCAAAAGGAGCAGTTGAATGCATTGAGTGATTAAGTATTTGCAAAGCTGCATTGTAGTGTATGTTTCGAGTACCAGCACTGAACGACCCCATCCCACACCAGTTTCACAGGAGAAACTGTAAGTTATGTATGGAATACCACTCAAGAAGAAGAGGAGCACGAATTGACCTCCAGACACCAGCCGCGCGCCGAAGAAAGGAACCTGGGCTTCAGCATGATTGATTGATGAAGCTGCACGTACTTTAGGCGCCGAAGTACTGCAAGAAGGGCATGATAGCCCAATGCTCTCAGAGTATGTTCTGCCACGCTAGAAAGGGGACCCATGCTGCGGATAAACAAGAATGAAAGGTATTCTATTGAGATGTTGTCGATACCACTGGGCATTCCTCACGTTGGGAACATTGTGGCCACTCTACAGAAGCTGCAGTATACCGACCATGACCTCGTGAAATTCTAAGAATACACAGAAGGCTATGTTGATGTCCCCCACAAAGGAGGCCCAACCACGAAGGAACCCGCGGCATGGGAGTTGGGATTGAAATGCTCAGGGATGTTAGGCCTCACCCGCATACCACACTTTGGGCGGTTGGTGCAGGTCAATGCATGTGTCAAACAACTGGTTGTGTGTTTTCATGGTGGGTCTCTCTGGCTGCATGAGAAGATTCCCATCATAGTCGACTTAATCACAAGAATCACTGGGTTTCCTAAAGACGTAGCCAACCCTTCCCAATTTTTACAGGGAAAGGATAATGACAAGAAGCATGTCGAATAGTTGACGACAAAGTACGGTGTGGAGAAACATTCTAGAGGATACCTAATCCACACAATCAACAACCAGACCGTCAGGGTCGGGGAAAAGATACTAGCAGTCAAGGTGACATGGAAGAACAAGCCCAAGGAATGTAATGTGGGGGTCATCGCTGCCGCAGAACAGTGTGCCGCAAGAGAGAAGATGAATTGGTCCAAATACCTGCTACATGAGTTGATCGAAGATGTGCACGATGCACAAGAGTACAGAAAGCAATTTACAAACTCATGGCTCATCATGCTGATTACATTAGTAGGATGGAGGGAACACGACCACTACAAGGGTATGGACATCGCAGAAGCCCAGGTACGCGAAGGTGCATAGTACCAGAACTTATGAGCAACCACTGATAAAGAGCGACAGAATGACAACATCGTGTAATTTTATGTGTTGCTGGAGAGGAAGTGGATAGATACACATATGATACCATGAGTACTAGAACAAGCAGCAACAAAGTATCGATCGATCATAAGATTATCAGTCGAGACGCAGGCAATTTTCCTTCAAGCCTGAGCAGATCTGACGAAGCAATGGCTGCCGACACAATACAAGCTCACGAAGGCTGAGCTCGATGCCATTATTGCTAGATGGCCAGAGGAATGGAAGGTCCCAGTTGATTAGAAGGACATGTCAAATGGACAGGAAAATCTCGACCAAACCCGGCCGGGAAAGACATAGCTTCCACCAGCCGAAAGGAAGGCACAGGACAAGAAAACCCTGTGAAAGACTAGTCAGAAGGGTCCAACCATGATGGAGCCTCAATAGCAAGAACCCTAACAAATTCCGAATTAGATACGCAGGATGAGGAAAGAAGGACAAAGCACAGGATGGACCATGGAGAAGGCAGCACAAGTGGTGGTCTTCTAGGGGAGCAGGTGAATAGTCTCCTGGAGACACTTACAGAGGTCATAAGGGATAACTGTGGGAAAATTACCCAACACTCAGTTGAGCAATTCCAGTAGATAGGCGAGCTACTATCCACACTAGCGGACACAGTAATTAATTCAAGCGTACCGCATGGAGATATTCGGCAAATTTTGTCGACACCGAGAGTTGAGGTAGAAGTCTGAACACAATTGCATATAGTCTAAATAGAATCTCATGCCATGAAAATAGGTGATAAGGCCATGGACTTTGAGGTATGGAAGTTTGACCAGGTTATGTTAAATTTCAAGTTACTCCCAATGTTAACATTACACCGAATCCAAGCCGCAACAAGCACAAAGATACGCGACCGCGAGGCTGCGATGCACAACAAGATGGTTGAATGCAAGAAGCAATTGCACACCATAGAGATGGAGGCACAACCTATCCAAGATGAGCAAGCTACAGCAGTGGCCAAGAAAGAGAAGGATATAGAGGAACAAGCCAAATTAGAAAGAGTGCTTGCGAAGGCATGCGTAATGACAGAGCTAGATCCAGATGTAGACCTAGAATCGAAAGCGGTTATGTTAAGGGTGGCTCTCACTGAGCTAAGGAAGTAAAATGCAAAGCTCCAGGCTAGAGTAACACCCAACACACTGCCGGAATAGATTTGGATTTGAAAGACGGTGATCGAGGAAGCAATGATAGAAATCCAGGAGATGGAACAGGCAGCCCAGACATTCGCAGAAGGCGTCACAGATTTTTGGGGTAGTGTAGTCGCGGATGACCATCTAACGGTGCTAAAGGGACAACTTAGAGAAGTGGAAGCATAGTTAGAGTCCTTGAAGGGATCGATCAAAGGGATTCCCACAATGATACGAATGACAAAGAAAACAGAACTGAAAATCATGTAGCAGCATGTAACAAAGGCCCATGAAAGATAACAACGAAGGGCCACACACTTGGATGAGCTCGAAATGAAAGTCGAAGTTCTCATAGCACGAGTGGTAGAGGTAATGAAATGGGTTAAGGACCAACTGGAGGAAGTGTGACAGAAAGGTTGCGAACACCCAATAGAGGATCAGGTGGGAGAATGTGCACAAATTAGAGCATCAGTGAAGGAAGTGGTCGACCAGATCAAAACTGCATACGATGAGTTCAAACAACAGGTGAACGCACCAGAATTTCCCAGCTGAGGTGGCTTGAGGGTGAGCCACAAGTTTGTATTGGGGGCCTGTTGGCACAGGATTAGTCTGCATGAAGTGCAGAAGCCGACAACCGCAAAAGGGATAATCCATGGAGGAAAGGGTCATTCGTGGAGAATACAGAAGCACGGGAGTAGTTAGTTTGTTAGATAAGGGTCATGTGAACCATTTTGTAACCACTTAGTTTTGTATAAATAGGAGTATGATTGTAAGCCTAAGGGAATCCGGTGATGAATAGAGCAATCAAACTTTTGATTTTTGATCTAGTTGTTGATCTGTTTTGTATTCGCGATATGATGTATTGACTGTTTCTGCGAAGGTCATTGGGTAGGTTTTAATGAATGCATGAAGATGTTCAATTATGGTTCTATCTTTGTATTTGTTTCTATTGGATGATAAATGCAGATGTTTGTGAGATGTTTAATGCTCTGTGGGTTTGGTAATTTTTTTTCATGCTAATGAGTAGTTAGATCATGTTGATGCGAATGTCTATTATGTGTTGACTCTGCGATTGATGAACTCCAAGCATAGTGCGAAAGATATAATCTTAGGTTTTTACGGTAGCAATGTATGTTTGATGTATGTCCTCAACTCCACTATGGAAACTTGGTTCCTGTAGCCCCCTTTTGCATCTCGGGTGAGACTTCACTCGCTTTGCGAGTGTTGCTTGAAAGGGTAAAACCTTTCTAGGCCGGTGCGTAAGGGAGTTCGGTTGATGGTTTGTTGACGAGAGTGTGAAATGAACCCCTTGTTGATAGTTGTTGTGTCAACACCATCTCTACTAAGATAATGTATAATGAAAAATGCATCATTTAAGTGACATTTCAATCTAAGGAATTTCTAAAAGTATACGGTAAAACAATTTTCTAGGACAGTAAAAAATGAGCAGAAGTAATAGTACCTGTCAATATAGGGATAGTTTGGATAAGGTGCTAGACCAAGTTATTCCTCCCTATGGAAGTCCAAGAACTACAACACAAGTGGCATGGATGTAGAGGCATTGTCAAATATGCCACATGGTAACTACTAATTAGAAGAGGAAAGCACCTAGACTTGAAAAAATGATAAAACTAACATAAAAGTTGGCTCAAAAGCTTTATCAACTGCTAGAAGTTAAGAATTATCTAAAAATTTGTAAAAATGAACTCTAGGCATTGAAAACATAGTGCAAAGAAGCCGAGTGTAATATCCCAAGACTAGACCAATTTTATTTTGTGTTGAGCGTAACCTTTGGATCACATTGACTACATTTATTTTGTGTTGAGCGTAATCTCTGCATCACATGGACTACTTTTATTTTGTGTTGAGCGTAAGATTTGGATCACATGGATTACTTTTATTTTGCGTTGATCATAATCCTTGGATCACATGGAATACTTTTATTTGGCGTTGAACATAAGCTCTGGATCACCTGGACTTTTATCATTGTCTCTAGGTGTGGATTTGGGGACACCTAGAATGGTGTTGAACATAAGCTCTATGAAAGAACTAGAACTATTCTAAAGTAGTGTTGAGAATAAGCTCTAGAAGAGCACTGGAACTATTGATTTAGTGAGTGTTGAGGAACAAAGCTCTGGAATCACTTAGAATCATTGTGTTAACTGATGTTGAGCTGGAGGATTTGGATCATCAGTAATCGGTTTTACTATTGTTAAATTAAAATAGTAATTATGTTCTTTTATTCTTTCTAAATTGACTGGGAATGCCACTCAAAGAGGGATAGAGAATGCAATAGATTAGAATGACCGAGTAGTTGATAACTAAAGATCAACTAGATGTTAAGATAAGTAAAATAAATCATATATTATTTAAACAAACTATGAGAGTTTAAATATAAATTATGTTATTTAATTTAAAGATAAAATAAACTGCAAGAGTTTAAAAATAGATTAATTTATTAATAAAAGATAAAATAAACTGTGAGTGTTTAAAATAAATCAAATGGTTAAGTAAAGATAAAAACAAATTGTCATTCTATCTAGTAATTGAGCTGGGTGATTTAAAACTAAAACCCTAGGAGCCTTCCCCTTAAACAAAATTTATAAATAAGAGGACATTGCAAGGAAATGGTCCGAAGATCATTGGAGGATCCAATTCATAAATATTTGAGCACTAAGATTTTCCATATTGAGTTTTGGGATTAGTAAGAAAGATAACAAATTTTCACCTGGGCCTTTTAGTCTTTTGGCATGCTTGGTTCGGCTCGGGGGTGACCTGTTGAACAAACCAAGAATGGTTCGAGATCTATGGTTGGGAGGAACATGGAAGTTCTCAAGTTAGTTGGAAAGTGTAAAGGACTGATAAGTATTTTTATATTATTTTTATTTTCAAATACTTATTATATGGATTTAATCAAAGGATCTTATGTAACGTTTGGACTCCAAATCTGTTCATGATCGGAGATTTCAAAGGCTGTAATATTTGATGTTTTCTCATGAATACAGTAATTTTATTTATGCAAATAAAGATTTTATTGTACGTATTTTAATTTGAATAACATAGTTTTTTCTAATCATTAAATTCTGAATTTCATAGGTTGATTCTATAAACTGTAATTATTGTTTTACATTTAAACCGTATTTTATAACAGAACTACTTTTTGAGTTAATGGCACTTGGGTTAGCTAGTAAATTCTTATGTTTTACATGCTTGAATATAGATCATTATATTATCAAAATTATAAGCATAGGATAGCTTAAAGATTTCCACTTAAAATAGAAAGAATTTGTAAAATAATACCATAGGATTTCTAGCGTAGAGAGAAAACTCTCGTGAGTCCTAAAAAGGGAAAGGATCCCAAACAAGGATCCCGGGACAAGTCCCTTAACCAAAAGTAGGCTAATTATTGTATATATAATTATATATATACACATACATGTATACGTATAAAGCATAAAACATAAATCATAAACTAAACATTTAAACCAAAAGACTTTACATCAGAATACAACCAAGACTCAACATAGCATATTCTATATGCTATTTCAATTTCTTTTCAAACCATGTGAAATATATCATACGTTGGAATATTCTCCAAATCATCCATAATCCTCATGCAAAACTAAAAGAAATCACAAGGCCATATCACTTTCATGAGCTAGCTGTTCATCACCATTATGCACACAAGCTACATAATGCGCTTCTCATGAGCAGCACAAGACACGACTGGTCAAACTAAATGTTTACACAGAGTTTCCACTGATTTTATGTCACCATCATTTTCTATCATATAGAAATAAAATCGCATACACACACATAGTGCGACAAACAGGTAGAAATATTCACCACATAGTCAACAATGCCAATTGTTAAACTATTAATCAATGCCTAGTCATCTAAAGAACAACAGAGGACACAAAGCTAAAGATAAAGCACATGATTTCAAGGTATAACTCAGAGGGATAAGCCTCACACTTTTCCCCATGTTCTACGACTGATTTCTCTCTAAAAGTCGGGATTCAAATCCCGTAAACAACGTTTTTAATTTAACACTACAACAAATTTGACATTTAGGGGCGGTTCCTTTCCACCTCCAAAAGTAACTTTTGGGGGCGGTTTTGGATTTGGAGGCGGTCTTTTCAAAACCACCCCTAATAGCACCGACGCTAAAAGTTTTCACTTTTAGGGGTGGTTCGGGATGAGATCAAAACCGCCCCCAAAAGTGAGTTTTGGCGGCGGTTGATACCCGCCCCCAAAAGCCACTTTTGGGGGTAGCTCTAAACCCCCCCTAATGTCACTGTTGGGGGTTGTTCACAACTGCCGCCAAAAGTAACTTTAGGGGGGGTTTAGAACTGCAACCAAACGTGGCTTTTAGGGGCAGTTCTACCCCCCTCCCCTCCAAAAAAAGTTACTTTTGGAATGTTGGCAGCGGTTTCCTTCCACCTCCAAAGGTTACTTTTGGGGGTAGTTTGGAGGCGGTATTTAGAACATCGCCCCTAATAACACCGATGCTAAAAGGTTTGAATTCTAGGGGCGGTTATGGAAGAGATCAAAACCGTCGCTAAAGTGACTGTTGGTGGCGGTTCTAAACCCCCACAAAAGTGACTTTTACGGGCAGATATAAACCCCCTTGTAGGTACCTACAGGAGTGGTTTCGAAATGCCCTTAAAAGTATTTATGAAAACGCTTTGGGGGCAGTTTTAAACCCCACTCATAGGTACCTTCGGAGGTGGTTCACAATCCCCCTAAACCGCTTTACAAACATTTGGTGTGGTTATAAATCCCCTTTGTAGATGCCTACAGAGGAGGTTAAACCCACCCCCCAAAACTATTTACAAACATTTGGGGGCGGTTATAAACCCCCCTCATAGGTACCTACGGAGGCAGGTCAGAACCCCTACTAAAACTCTTTACAAATATTTGGGGACGGTTATGAACCCCCCTCGCAGGTACCTACGGAGGCAGTTCAAAACCCCCCCTAAAACGCTTTACAAACCTTCGGGGGCAGTTATGAACCCCCGTCATAGGTACCTACGGAGGCGGTTCAGAACCCCCCCTAAAACTCTTTACAAACTTTTGGGGGCGGTTATGAACCCCCCTCTAGTGACATATGAAGTCAGTTTAGAACCCCCCTTGTGGCCATAACAAATCATAATAAAATATATTTGATTTAAAACATCAATATTGCAATATTATTAGGGCACTAAGGAATCGAACCTTCAACCCCCTACTTGCAAAGCAGGCGCTCACCATTGAGCTAGAACCCTTTAAGAATTGGGGAAAGAGGCAATATTAACACCAAGATTGCATCATTTGTAATTCTAAGAAAAGAGTAATAATCCCAACATTGTTTCTGACTTGAGATACCTAAGAAAGTAGTCTGAATGGCTTTGACCTTATAAGTTGGATGAACTTGAAAGGTTTCATATGCAACATTGATTCAATAAAGAAAATAGTAATACATAAACGTTTTGTAGGACAAAGTTGGCATTCAAGTTCATACACATACTCATAAAGTGAACATCTAATTAGAATTTCAAGTATTTATGGATAAAAACGAGCATCGTTTCTAATGGTTGCTTGATGGATTCATGTAAGAGTAGCCTTCTCTTAAAATTTATGTAAGTAGATCAATGGGTTCGACAATTATAACATATTTAGACCCAACTCAATCGAGTCTGGTGATATAAATAGCATTCAACTATAGGATGGAGAAATACAAAGATTAAAAATTGCATAGCACAGATAAATCTATAAGATTTTCTAAGATAACCAACTCATAATAATGCATTTATAGATATAGAATACCTGCAACTGATCTAATCGCGAATGAACACCACCATCACTCAAAAGGCCAATGAGATGATGTGTTCCATTTTCAAAGGACTCCTTAATGTATTTAAACCCTGCTCCCTCGTATATTTTGCTAGAGGCAAGAGCATAATCCACTAATTTTTCTCTGCACCCAAAGTCAAAATCAAAGTTAATATGTTTCCCATTCTAAAAGTTGTAGCACAAATATATAGTAGAAATATCCTTTCAGTTACCATTTATACAATTATAAAGTACATCTTATACAAATATCATATGATATAACCCCAATTTGTAAGGTGGTCAATAAATTAACTATTACACAACCATGATTTCAACAAAATGTTAATGCTTACCAAATATTAAAAATGCAGGGAAAAATACCCAATGTATAGGATTCTCATAAGTCACTCTGAATGCAGAAATGATCCACATGCAAGATATTCCTCCTTCACTCTAATCCTTGACAGTTTTCATCAATAATTTTCCAAAAGTAAAAAAACCACAGTAAGCAAAAATAAAATGAGCTGCTTGATTACCATACTGGAAAATAACAGATATCAAGCATAGTAAGTCATAAAGGATAGTAGAGTCGAATAAGGACTTTGTTCCTTCTTTGAAGGATATGGAAAACAGAGTAAGAGTTATATTTAATCTAGTTGAGTCATTTAGATGGATATCTTAGCTTTAGCTTAAAGAGATTGTTAGCTCACATAAGCTTTTAGGTAGCTTAGTGGAGCTTAGTTAGCTCGAGGAAGGTTTGATCATGAGGAACAAGCTCAGAGTTTTGACTCTTGGAGCTTAAACATAGAGAGAGAGAGGTCTCTGTTTGTAATGATCGATCCATTGTATTTAGGTTCAGATAAAGGACCATTGTGAAATAAGATCATATGCCTGTATTTTTGGCTTAATTGAGTTTGGAATCAATTTCCCATTTGAATCATATCGTGTGACCATGTTGACTGAAGAAATGTCTTGAGTATTGACATTTACACAAAGTAGTCAATGGGATTGCTAACTACATTACGTAAAATTCTTTAATAATGGTCAGGGAAGCTTCAGGAGACCTATAGGTGATACTCCCAATGCCTAAAAGGAAACCTATAGGTGATACTCCCAAATAATGTTGAAATTGTATTGATAATAAGGATCTATACCTCTTAATCCTGGCCCGGCCGGCTACGGGTGTGTTCTCAGGGATACAACAGGGTAATGGTCACCTTCAAAATTGGCCATCTGGGGCATGAGACTAATAATGCAGTTGAGCTGGAAGGTCATCTTCAGGGAATCGAGATGGATTTAACCCATAATTGTACTCCCCTTGTTGTGGAGGGTGATTCCCGGATTATTCTCCACATGGCCAAACCTAGCTCAAAGGTGGCGATGTCGTGGCGGTTGGAGGGCAAGCTAGATAATTTAGCGTCTCTGCTATCTTTGGGGATGGATATTTCTTTCTCCCATGTTAAGCGCAATGGGAACAAGCTGGCGGACCTGCTCGCTAAGCTTGGGGTGATGAATCACTTGGACCTAAGCGCCCAAACATGGGAAAACCTGTCTAATTCAGATATTCTTTCCCACGATATGATGAGTTACCATGCTGATGACGGAGGGAAACGTCAGGTGGAGGATCATACTGCCATGTGATCCATTCTGCCCTCATCCTTTCACCCTTCTTTTAAAGGATGATCGACGAGCAGTATTTTCATCCCTTTCCCATGGAGTTTGTTGTCTTCTCACTAACTCGGAAAGGTACTTCTACCATGATTACAGGAGGGAAGGATTTAAGTGAAGCAAGATTTTCCATTAATGGACAGTGCGAAAGGTCACCACCTTCAGTTGCATTACGATTTTCCATTAATGGATTGTGGGAAAGATCACCACCTTTAGTTGCAATACGATTTGCCATTAATGGACAGTGGGTGGCAGAACTCTTTTTAAACCCAGCGAAGGTGGTAGACATGAACGTAGAGTTCAGAGATTTAGTTGCATGCACCGCCGTTGTTTTCTTGTTAGATAGTATGGGCGATCATGGTAATTAGGATAGAAGTAGTGCCACTGTAGGTCATCGTCATTATCGGGTGGGAGAGACTTGTCAGGGTGAATCCGGTGGGAATTTTTCTCGTGCCCAGCAAAAAGCACGTTGGGAATCCAATGCCTTTGTTCGGGATGTTCCCCTGGATCTCCAGAAAGGGATTTGCACTATAGAACGACAACTTTGGAACCAGCTTGATAAGGCGACTTTGGATGCGGAATGTCGTCAGACTGCAAATTGGGTTATGGACCCAGGAAACACCGCGGGTTGTTTCAGCTTGTATGAGCGCACCATTGTGTTCTGTTGGGTAATGAAAAATATTATGGGTTATGCTCTCTGGGATAGGATGGAGCATCCATTTGTAAATGAGATGCTCAGTTATGAAAGAAGCATTTTGGAGGAAACCGGGGCCATCCACCGTAAGCTAGATTTTCTCCTTCACGCTATGCAACTTCAACCTACTCCTGCGCAGCCGGTGGCTTCTGCGGTTCCTCCTCCTGGGCGTTGTCCTGATTTCCCCTACATTCTGTTCGAGGCTGGCGTGGGGGATGTTTAGTGTCTAGTTTGTTGGGTGTCTGTTTATCATGTATTTTCTAAGCTATCGACTGCTTATGGTTTTCATTTCTATTTCATGAGGTTTTGTTGTGTAAAGGAGTGACAATGGGAGTCAAAAGGCTTGCGTGCACGTGTTTTGTTTTAGTTTTGCAGTATCTGTAGTATCTGTCTCTATAGTATGTATGGTCAGGCGAAGTCCTCTTCGGAGGTGATTTTGTTCAGTCAGGTGACTTAGTGTGATGGTTGGGTTATGAGCTTTTTGGGTTCAGTTGTAAATCTTTCTCTTTTAATATAAAGTTCTCTCTTCTTACTTCCAAAAAAGAAATAAGGATCTATACGTCAGATGATCTTGGCATCCTCTGTGCTTTACACAAATATTTCACATAAATTAGTTGTTACACCATCAATCTAGTATACTTATGGTTGTAATAAATGTGTTTTAATTAAATTTGTTGTAATCAAATACTTTCAATATTGTTCATTACATTACCTGCCCGTTCTCAATAGCTATCCCGCAATCAACTTTTTTCCTTCAACAAATGTGCAACAAAATCAATTCATTAAAAAGACAAGTACAACTATACTTAAAATGAAGAAATCAACACGTTATAATCAATGGAACGACAATAAGATATCTAATTGACAAATTTGTTATGGTGATAACTTACAAATATGCATTAGAGAACGATACAAATTGTCATTATATTGCTTTCCATTGCGAAGACCTACATATATCATGACAAAAAGGTATTTTCATATAAGCGATTGATAGATATGTAAAAAAATGCATAACATATATGTAATTCTAAAAAAACGACATGAAAATACTTGAATGAGCTTCTCTTGGTTTCAAAAATATCTTATTCTCTACTAAACAGGGCCAACCATGTGAAGTTTGAAGCTCATTTGGCCCCTCCCCCCCCTCACATCAATCTCAATTCCCCACACCCAATCTATCTACTGTAAAAATAAATGAAAGTTACATAACACAGTAAAACAGATAAGATCCATGCATAAACAGTAGCAAAACAAAAAACATATGCATGAAAGGTAAATCCAAGTAATAATCTAAGATGTATACCTCATTTTCAAATCTGTCCAATCCCTTTTTTTGGCCATTTGAAAATAAAACAACCCAATTTCTCGAATTGGCTCCTCGAGAGTTGGCCTCTCAACTTCCTTCCAATATACAGTTACGAATATTCCTATAGTACACCCATATGCTTTCCAAAATAGCCTTTACCAGTACATAGCAACCATATATTACACCATACAAGCTTCCACCTTATAATAACCAAATACAAACATCAATTACATAATGTTTTGGTTTTAACTTGGAGCCGAGATAAGAATTTTTGGGAAGCTACATTCTTGATGCTGATCGGAGGATTAAGTATAAACGAATGTGCCTGCAGCGTTGATTAATGTGTTAAGTTTAAACCAAATAGACTAGCAAGATCACTGAAAGAAACATAATCACAAGATAGACACAGAATTGACCCTGGGAAACCCTCATGGGGTAGAAAACCCAGCAAATCTTTCCTCAATAAGATGATCAACCAAAATACAAGATGTGCTCCCTCCTTCTCTATCACCTTAGCAGACCTCTCAGACAAGTGCACTACTTTTCTAAGTTGTACAAGTGTGTCTAATGAGGAGCTCACCTCCTCTATTTATACTTGTTCCCGATAGACCAAAATCACTAATGGGGCCGACCTCTCCTGGAGAAGTCTAATAACCCCTAAAATATAAGATCAGGGCCGACCCCCACATGGTGGGTCTAATAACCCTAGTTACCACAAACCATCGGAGGAATAATCATCTCCAGATACATAATAGGGTTACCCCAGAGGGATGAAACATCTCCGGAATAATAATGTACAAATATAATATTCTTAGAAGTTACAATATTCAACACTCCCCCTTAACGAGAAGGATATTATAACAACGTCTATAGGAGCAAGGAGTCATCGACTACACAATACATGATACATCTATAAATCATCGGAAGCTTTCTTCAATTCATCATCATCAGTAACTCAACCAGTTACTAGAACATCAACGTCATCAGCATCGTCATCACACAATCATCAGCATCGTCATCACACGATCATCAGCATCGTCATCTCACGATCATCAGCATCGTCATCACACGATCATCAACATCGTCATCTCACGATCATCAGCATCGTCATCACACGATCATCGGCATCGTCATCACACGATCATCAGCATCGTCATCTCACGATCATCAGCATCGTCATCTCACGATCATCAGCATACAGGATGATCAATCCTGCTCTCTTTAGGACATAGGTCCATGGATGATACAATCCAGATCAAGTTCCAAGATGATCAGTCCTTATCACTTTAAGACAAGTCGCATGTCTAGGGACAATGCAATCCCATCACGTACATTTTGAACCCAGTTCATGGACGATGCAGTCCTCACATGTACCTATCTTCAATTCTCAGAGACATCAGTCTACAGATCAATTCTGGGACCAAAGTCTGGGGAGGACACAATCCCCTACCTGTTCATTCAGGACTTCATTATCGGAGACCCAGTCTATGGCTCAATTCTGGGACCAAAGTCTAGGGAAGATACAATCCCCTACCTATTCATTCAGGACTTCATTATCGGAGACACATTCTATGGCTCAATTCTGGGACCAAAGTCCGGGGAAGATACAATCCCCTACCTGTTCATTCAGGACTTCATTATCGGAGACCCAGTCTACGGCTCAATTCTGGGACCGAAGTCCGGGGAAGATACAATCCCCTACCTGTTCATTCAGGACTTCATTGTTGGAGACCCAGTCTACGACTCAATTCTGGGACCGAAGTCCGAGGAAGATACAATCCCCTACCTGTTCCTTCAGGACTTCATTATCGGAGACCCAGTCTACGGCTCAATTCTGGGACTGAAGTCCAGGGAAGATACAATTCCCTACCTATTCATTCAGGACTTCATTATCGGAGACATCATGTCTACGGCTCTTTTTAGAATGAATGTTCAAGGATGATACAATCCCTCTTCTTTCTCGGAGACACCTGTCTACGGCTCACTTTAGAATGTGTGTTCAAGGATGATACAATCCCTCTTCTTTCTCGGAGACACCTGTATATGGCTCACTTTAGAACGTGTGTTCAAGGATGATACAATCCCTCTTCTTTCTCGAAGACACCTGTCTACGGCTCACTTTAGAACGTGTGTTCAAGGATGATGCAATCCTCACATGTATTCTCATCAATACAAGTACAAGTATCCTCAACCATAGAAGTACATTAGTTGATACATGTATCATCAAAAGCATGTATTCTCACTAATACATGTATCATCAAAAGCATGTATTCTCACTAATACATCTACCATCAAAAGCATGTATTCTCACTAATACATCTATCATCAAAAGCATGTATTCTCACTAATACATCCATCGTCAAAAGCATGTATTCTCACTAATACATCCATCGTCAAAAGCATGTATTCTCACTAATACATCCATCGTCAAAAGCATGTATTCTCACTAATACATCTATCATCAAAAGCATGTAAGTATAAGAGTCCTAAATCTAAGTATTTCTAAGTATCCAGGTGTAGTAGACAGGTATCCTCATCAACAACCTTGTTGTCGATGAGACAAAATCATCATCAGTGATTATACTGCTCCCCCTTTTTGAGGAGGGTCTTTTTGAACTACATCGAGCTTGTCTCAGAAGTATTCAAATTTCACTTGAGACAGAGGTTTGGTCAAGATATCAGTAATTTGATCCTCAGTGCTCACATACTCGAGCTTGATAGCTCCTCTCTGCACCATATCTCGTATATAAAAGTATCGGATCTCAATGTGTTTTGACTTGTCGTGGAATACAGGATTTTCTGTCATCTTAATGCAGCTTTGATTGTCACACATAATCACAGTGGAATCCATTTCTAAGTCAAACACTCCAGATAATAGATTTCGAAGCCACACTGCTTCACAGCTGGCAGAGCAAGCAGCTATATACTCTGCTTCAGCAGTACTGAGAGCCACACTAGATTGTTTCTTGCTGAACCATGAGATCATGGCAGACCCGAGACCATAACATCCACCTGAAGTACTCTTTCTGTCTGAGACACTTCCAGCCCAATCAGAATCTGAGTAACCATATAATCGGAGTTCATGACCTCCAAGATAATATAGACCAAAATCTAATGTACCTTTAAGGTACCTCATTACATTCTTTGCAGCTATTAAGTGAACCTTTCTAGGTTCTACTAGATACTGACTCAAGGTATTTACAGCAAAGCATATATCTGGCCTAGTGTTTGTTAAATACATTAATGACCCAATGATTTGTCTATATAGAGTTAGGTCTACTAATTCCGATGAGTCATTAACTAATAACTTCAAGCTGGAGTCCATGGGAGTGGCCATGGCTTTACACTCCAACATATCAAATCTTTTTAGAATCTCCACAGCATACTTACCTTGATTTAGAAAGATTCCTTTTTGTTCTTGCCATACTTCTAGACCCAAGAAGTAGTGCATTAATCTGAGGTCTTTCATCTCGAATTCTGAAGAAAGCTTCTTCTTTCTTTCAATAATTAGTTTCTCATTTCCGGTTAGAAATAGATCATCTACATATAACAATAGTGTAACTGGTTCATCATCCATCACTTTAAGATAAAGATTGGGGTCAGCTTTACTCTTAGTAAAGCCCATGCTAGTTAAGAAATTGTCAATCCTTCCGTACCAAGCCCTGGGAGCTTGCTTCAGACCATATAATGCCTTTTTCAGTTTGCATACATGAGTCCTCCCATCTTTAACATCAAACCCTTGTGGTTGCTCTATGTATACTTCTTCTTCAATTACACCATTCAGAAAATCTATCTTAACATCTATTTGGTGTAATTTCCACTTCATCATAGATGCAAGTGCCATGATAGTTCTAATTGAAGTATACCTAGCAACTGGTGCAAATGTTTCTTGATAGTCAATTCCCTCCTTCTGAGAGAATCCTCTGGCTACAAATCTTGCCTTGTATTTTTCAATGCTACCATCTGCAGCATGTTTTATCTTGAAAATCCATTTAGAAGAAACCACACTTTTATCTTTTGGTTTGGGAAATACATCCCAAACATTTTTCATTGTTGACTGATATTCTTCTGTCATTGCTTCTACCCATTCTTTCTTCTGGGCTGCCTCTTCATAGCTAGTAGGTTGTTGATCCACAAGATCACACATCAAGGCCATATAGTTGGACACTAGCTTAGGTTTCTTTCTTTCTCTAGTGGAGCCTTCAGGAGCTCCATATCTTTCAGCTCCTTGAATAATATCTTTGGCCCATGCTAGCCTTCTTTTCTTAGATAAATCTGTAATAGAAGGTTCTTGTAGTTCCAACATGTCATGATCTTCTGGTGAATCATCTTCAGGGATGTGCACAGCCTCTGTGATTCTAGGAGGTGTATCTTCTTCATAGATTTCTTCAAGTTGGCACTTCCTGGATTTCTTGAGAGCTGCTTCTTCATCAAATGTTACATCTCTACTTATTTCTATATGATGAAATCCTGGTATGTAGATTCTAAAGGCTTTGGATGATTCACAATATCCGACAAAAATTCCCTTCTTACCAGAAGGATCCAACTTGGTTCTCTTTTCTTTTGGAATGTGGATGTACACAGGACACCCAAATATTTTGAGATGACTTACCTCAGGTTTCTTTCCTGTAAACACTTCTTCTGGAGTTTTGAATTCAAGAGTACTATGGGATAGTCTATTTTGCACATAGACTGTTGTCCTAGCTGCTTCATCCCATAGATACATGGGTAGATCTTGATCATGTATCATAGTCTTTACAGCTTCCATGATGGTTCTATTTTTCCTCTCAGCAACCCCATTTTGTTGGGGATTGTAGGGAGTGGTTAGTTCCCTCTTAATTCCAGCGTCTTTACAAAAGTCTTCAAAGTCCTTTGAAGTATATTCTCCGCCATTATCTGTTCTGAGAATCTTGATTTTCTTTTCTGAGAGATTTTCTATTAGGGCCTTGAATTCTCTGAATTTTCCAAAGACTTCATTCTTACCTTTTAGAAAGTATATCCAAGTCTTCCTTGAATAGTCATCAATGAATGAGAGATAATACTCAAATCCACTTAGGGAAGTAGTGGGCATTGGTCCACATACATCTGAGTGTATTAGCTCCAAAATGTTCTTAGTCTTTGTTTCACTCTTTGGAAAAGGGTTCTTGACATTCTTCCCTTTCTTACAACCTTTACATGAGCCATTATGATCACCCTTCAGATCTGGTAATCCTATGACCACCTTGCTTACATAGGGTAAGGCTTTGTAGTTAATGTGAGCTAGTCTTCTATGCCATAGCTCACTGGGGCTAGAGGTTTCATGAGCAAGGGCAACTTTTGGATGTCCCTTGAGCTTATAGAGACCTCCTTCTTCTTCACCAATGATAACTGCATCTTTAATTGATTTTCCTTTGGACCACATGAGTACTTGTCCATTTATGAAAGCCACTCTAAAACCTTTCTTATCTAGTGATGAGATAGAGAATAGGTTCTTCTTTAAACCTGGTACATATAAAACTTCTTTCATTTTCAAGGGTGTTCCAGAATCAAGCTTGTATCTTGCTTCACCAATTCCCTTGATGGGATACTGATAATCATCTCCTAGAGATACCTTTAGAGGTGAAGAATTTTCTTCAAGTCTTGAGAGAGTTTTCTTTTGACCTGTCATGTGCTTTGAAGCACCACTATCAATGAGCCATGTATCTTCTCCAGGAGACACAAATCAAGAGAGTGCAGAAAATAGGACATATTCTTCTGGATCTTCTTTCTTTACTTTAGATCTTTTCCTTTGAGGCCTTTCCTCTTCTTCTTCTTCTTCTTCTTCTCCTTCTTCTTCTTCACTATCATCTTCTGCCATATGTGCATGATGTCTTTTGTGGACAAAATTTTTCTTCTTCTTTTTTGGTAAAGTACAGTCTCTAGCATAGTGTCCTAGTTTAAGACAATTAAAACATTGGATTGTGGAGAGGTCTCTTTCTGAGTTTGTTCCTCCTTTCCTTTTGAATCTATGAGAGGGTTGAGACCTTTTGTGGTTCACTTTATTGAAGTGACACCTTTTTCCTCTTTTGGTGTGGGTAGCCAAGGCTTGGTCATCCTCTTTGAGAAGAGATTCTCTGTTGGCTACCCTAGCCTCTTCTTGAACACAATCCTCCCATACTACATCAAACTTCATGCTTTCTTTTCTGGCACACATGGTTTGAATGAATGATTCCCAAGGTCTAGTGAGACCATTTAGAGCAGTCATCACAAGTTCATCTTCATCAAGAGTATCACCAATGGCATCTAGTTGCTCCTTGATTAGAGAGACCCTTGAGAAGTAGTCTTGAATGGATTCTCCTTTGTGCATCTTGGTATTCTTCAACTGAGTCCTTGGGTTCATCTTCCTATTGATGTTCTTTCCTTCATACATTCTTCCTAGGGCATCATACATTTCCTTTGGAGTCTTCTTGGAGGCCACTTGGGGAATCAAGTGGTCTTTAATAGAATCAGCTATGATTCTCTTTTCCCTAATCAAATCTTTCCTATGCTTCTCTTTGGCTTCATCTTCTTCCGGTTCTGCAACTTCATCCTTGACATAATGAGCAAGATCATTCTCTTCAAGAATGAGACCAATTCTGTATTTCCATGCCCGAAAATTCTCTATACCTTCTAGCTTGTCTTCAAGCTTAGTGTTTGGAGCCATCTTCTCTTGGGGGAGTCCAAGAGATAAGAGACAGATTAGTACTTACCCGGAAATATTACCTTTTTACTTTTCCAGATCCTGGGACAGAATTTCTGGTTTATCGCACTTTTGGTAAAACTAGGGTTTTACTTTCCCGGAGTTCTACCCAACCAAAAAGTTTGATCTAGGGCTCAAAATATTGGTTTTTTGAGAAGGGCAATCCAGCCATGTAATCAGAATTCAACAATACCAACTTTTTGCTGAAACCAATTTCTGGTTTATCACACTTTTGGTAAAACTAGGGTTTGACTTTCCCGAAGTTCTACCCAACCAAAAAGTTTGATCTAGGGCTCAAAAGATTGGTTTTGAGAAGGGCTATCCAGCCATGTAATCAGAATTCAACAATACCAACTTTTTGCTGAAACCCTAATTTTCACCGGAGAGAGAGAGAGAGATATTCTTACCTTGTGAAAGAAGTCCTATTTAGGCTAGCTCTGATACCATGTTAAGTTTAAACCAAATAGACTAGCAAGATCACTGAAAGAAACATAATCACAAGATAGACACAGAATTTACCCTGGGAAACCCTCATGGGGTAGAAAACCCAGCAAAGCTTTCCTCAATAAGATGATCAACCAAAATACAAGATGTGCTCCCTCCTTCTCTATCTCCTTAGTAGACCTCTCAGACAAGTGCACTACTTTTCTGAGTTGTACAAGTGTGTCTAATGAGGAGCTCACCTCCTCTATTTATACTTGTTCCCGACAGACCAAAATCACTAATGGGGCCGACCTCTCCTGGAGAAGTTTAATAACCCCTAAAATATAAGATCAAGGCCGACCCCCACATGGTGGGTCTAATAACCCTAGTTACCACAAACCATCGGAGGAATAATCATCTCCGGATACATAATAAGGTTACCCCGGAGGGATGAAACATCTCCGGAATAATAATGTACAAATATAATATTCTTAGAAGTTACAATATTCAACATAATGCCTATAGATGGTTTAGATCAAAAGTGGGGGATATCAATAGTCATGAGCCTCCTTCGCGGCAAAAGTTGAAGGTCTTTTAAACGCTGGTGGGATGATATCCTGCGGGCAGGTCAAGGAAGATCGACGGCGGAAGGCTTAGATCAATGATTCTTCAAGATTTAAACATGCGCAAAAAGGGTTATGATTCAAATCCGCTAACTTTTGAAAAATTTCAGCATCTCCCAACGATGCAGATCTAGTGAGATGAAGATCGAAGGCTCAGGATTAGTTCGTGGATATGACTTGCGTGTGAAATCAATAGACCCAAAATTCACAAACTCAGTAAAGGGCGCATCCGGGTACAGTAAATATTCAGGAGGAGAGCGGATTGACGGCTGAAAATATCTTTGTAGATTAAAGGTGTTGTCGAGTTGATATGTGGCAGGTAAAGGTCAAGGAGATTTACGGATGAGAGTTGATCGTATGGATAGACGGCTGATGTGACTCCGTCGCTGTAATAGCTGTAAGGGTGATATGGCATGTTTATATTATAAAATTCCCGTCTCCACAAAGATTCGCATCCCAGTTGACTTGTGTGCATTGGAAAGCAAAAGGAGCAGATCGTTCAGAGCTGACCAGCCAACCAGAGACCCATAAGCTCCACCCAGTTGTTAATCAACCAGGTAGGCCATCCACCTCCACCCTAAACTATTTGAATGGCCGGACCCGTGGTACCCCCAAGATTTGAGCCTCCAAAGATAATTGACCTATTAGAGGATAAAGACTGTGAGGTTTACGATCCCATGTTGATAAATAGCACCATAGACACTGCAAAAGAAATATTGGAGGTCATAAGATTTATCAATCCTTTTTCCATTTGTTTACAACCAACCAAACCCCTAGTTTCCTTGAATTTGTAGACTGGTGTGCCGACCATTACTCCTCGGACCAAAGAGCAATCGTGGATGCCTCAAACTCTAAAATCCTGTGCTATTTAGATGTCCATACTCTTAGGAAATCTTTGGCCGTTCCAGAAGAATTCTGCCAAAAATACCAAAGTTACAGAAGGGAATCCCTAATCCAACATTTTTGTCAAGCCCCAGATGACTTTAAACAGAGCTTTTATCATGCTTCCCTACTACCAAATACCTCCTCTCAGGGCACACCTTTTCCTGGTGAGGCCAGCCTTTTTAGGGAAGAGTCGAAGTGTGTTATCTCCATGCTGGCCCAGTTCTTAGGCTTAGACAATGACCTATACATAACCGAGCCACTGATAAGTTTGATGTTTGTTCTAAGAACTTGTCCTATCGAGCCAGCAGGCCCAAATTCGCTTACCCAATGTGCATGCCTAAATTTTGATGAAGCCTTGGTAGACAACATCCACTCCTAGCTCATAGAATTCCCTAAGACAAGAACTTTCAGGTTCCAGTCTTACTTGTTAAAAATGTTCCCGGCAACTAATGAAGAAAACCTACAACCTCCAAAGCTGCAGTTGACTAAGGAGTTGTATTCAGACTACAAAACCTTCATGAATGATCGTATGGCAAAGATATATTTCATCTTTTTCCAGAAGAGACTGCCTAGGGTACTGCCTGAGATGAAAGACCTACTGCAACCATCCGTGTAGAAGAGGGTTGGGGATTGGTTCCTGTTGGAGCATGGGACTGTGATTAGATTTTATGGCTACTCCCATGCCCCTTATGTGCTACCTACCTTCCTAACCCCCAAATTAATCACCTTGGAATTTATAAGACAAACTTGAAGGTGGAGTGTGCACATTTCTTGGATGACAGGAAGTCTTCGGACATCATATTTCCATGGACATTGGGATCCTTCATTGTCAAAAACAAAACAACTCTCCCAGCTATTGAGCGAATGATGGGTGATCTGGGATTACCATCCAAAGCGGCCATAAACTATGATCCTCACTATATTATCTCAGAAAGAAGGAAGGAAAGTAATAGGAAAGGATATGAGCACTTCGAACTGACAAGTCTAGCTGAGATGGCAAACTGGTTAGAATACATTGACAAAGGCCAGTTGGAAGTAGACCCACCAGAAGATTCTTCATCTTTAGCATTCATTTTTCAAAGTAGCACATCAGTAGTGCCTAATTCACCTGGTAAAACCCCAGCAATATCAACAGCCATGTCCCTTACCATTCCTCTAGAAAAATCTATAAAGGAAGGGGGTAGTGAGCCCATTGTCTTGGAGAAAACTTCCTATGGCTTGGGGTGGACCATAATAGACAGCTGACTACTAGAAATTAACTCAATTCTCAATGCTATGCTATATAAATGACAATGCTAAGATAATGAAGAAGACAACCAAACTCGATCCAAACGTTTGATGTAGATACCCGTTGGAGCTTTCCACCTGTGCACTTGAACCTGCAAATTAGCCTTGACAACCAATATACAACAAGCGCATATAATATGTAAAAGACATTAACATCATCATGAGAAATGGTCCAATAATATTATAGGTAAATGCAACCCAATGTAATATAAACACATTCACAACATTAATGGACGAGAATATGAGTATTTCTATTAATGAATAACAAGAAGAATAATGTGATATGACCTCTTGTCGGCAACCAATCTGAACCAAGATCTGGGTCAATCCACTTATGCCTCCACCACTTCAATCCTCCATGGAATGGAAAACTCAAACTATGATAGGAGTTTGGAAGGTGAACATAAAAGGTTCACAACTACAAGGATCAATGAGTGTCGACTCAAGATATGGGAAGAAATCCACTAGCGTTCTCTTACTCTTCTTTCTCCTCTCGTCCATATGCCATATGTGCTCAATATATAGTCCTCTCAAAGGTAGATGAAAGGACACATCGAGGAATTTCTTGGGCAGATGGAGGGTCAAAGGTCACCCAATGACCACTTTTTGGGAGTAAAAAGTAATTAACTAGTGATTTCTACCATTTTACATGCTACCTGCGGGCTATAGTGATGCAACTCCCGGGTACGCCCACTATAATTATGCAGCTAGCATACAAAGGAAAAAATAGGGAAAAACAGTGTCTTTGGAGGATAAAAAGTGGATCTGAGTCAGTGAAATGGATCCTCTAGGCCAAAGAGTGCTGATGCTCACAAGGTGGAAGATTACATTGTAACAGATGCCCCCTAATGTGTGAGGTCAGAGATGAATGCTACGATGGCCAAAATACATTATAAATCTCAGAAGTGGAGTGATGGAGACACAAGTGGAAGGAGCGGCTCACTCGTCATAATACAACAATATCCTTGAGTACATGTCAGTATAGTACAACAATCTGATACAATGGCCATGAATAGGCAGTACATATGTCATAAGTGATCATAACCATGATCCCATTATAGTAAGATATGGTCTCCTACGTAAAAGGAAACAACTGGTGCAAACTGGAAGTACAAACTGTTGATATCTGAGAGGTGATACCTCAGATGTAAATTCATAGTCATAAGTAGCACACTGAATGCCACTATCGCCCGGGGTCTTCTACACAAGTCTTCGATGGTGCAAGTCCCATCAAGTGAATCAAGGAGTTGAGGTCAAACCTGATGTGACATCGTCTGATTACCAGTCAATGATGTATACCGTTAACAGATGCGAGATAACCCACCAATAATGAAAATGGGTATCAAGGCACAGAGCACAATCACCAAAGTGAGAATAGATGTGTTGAGGTTGAACACTAGGATGAGTCCATCGATCTGGGGACATTGATGTATTCCCAAAACTGTCGATGGCGAGAGATCCGCCACTAATGACTACAAGTCTCAAGGTACTCAACCGAACTTTAAGCCTCAAGTTCCGGAATAAATGGGTTGAAGTCGACGGAACGAGACTCATTGGAAGGAGGGCATTAAGGCATCCCCCATCAACCAGCACGAGGTACCAGCTATGCTAAAAGATTTGGAAGAACTCAGGTTAAATGCACTGACTCAATAAGGATGGCCGACATGCAATAGTCAAGAGATCTGAGGAGTGGCCGACATTGGTTTCAGGACTTCCTTTGAAAAAGAGCATGAGCAGATGGATAGACTTAGGAAGCATAGACTCAGTATAAATTGTGCGATGCAAGAGGCATCACAAAGGGATCCATAATGAATGGAAGCTTAACCAATCAGTGTAGTAAACTGAGAAATAAGTACAACTCCTAAGGTCCAACTATAGTCCCGACTCATAATATATGGAGTGGAATGAATGCTCTGTTCAAAGGTGACACAACAGCTTCCAACTAGAAGTAGCAACCATAATCTTGTCCGGCTTTTTAGAATATTTGATCTTTTGGTCGTTTTCATATTTGGGAAAGCTTGAAAAAGAATAAAATTGCTTATAGTACAACAAGTGAGGGAAGGAGTGTCAAATAGCGAGCAGACTAGTTCCAAGCAGTGGAATATACCTATGATCAATACAAGGAAGCATGTGCAGGACGTGGACACTCAGGGGAAACGTTCGCTCAGGTTCAAAAGGTCATCAAATTGTGGAGGGAAAATGTAAGCTCTGCAGGGATCGACAGGGAAAGTGCTCAGGCACCAAGCCAATAACGGAGTAAGCGGGAGCTGACACAAGGCTCAAGCAGCAAGCAGGATGATGCAATGTAGTCACAACTTGACATAAATGGGAGAGTCCTTATGGGAGATGGCCAGCATAGGACAAAGTAGAGTGTGAGTCTTTATCGCAACGTCATGGCGTAACTACAAAGGACTCCCAATCCTAAGGAAAAACAACGGCATGGGCACCAAAATGCAAAAAGGGCTTCTAATTAGGGTACCCATGTTTGGAAAGGCCCTACCACCACATAACAACACTTCTATAACAATGTCGAGGTTCCGTGTTAGTTAATAAGCAGGGTCGCACCTAGGGTTTATGAAAGTGGTCAACAGGTCAAATGCATAATGCATGTGAAAATGGCATCTAACCTATATGCCAGGTGTGAAACATACCTACCGTAGGTGTGAAATGCTCAGAAACAAGTTCCGCCGAAGAAATCTGGTAAAAAATGCTACTCCATGACAATACATTAGTCCAAAACAACACTAAATGATGAAAACTATAGACAAGTAGGTTTTGAGAATTATAAATAGTAACAAAAATTTACAAATTACAATTCATTTTTACTATTCACCCATTTGGATTTTTGTGGTTAGTTTTCACCTCAAAGTTCAACTGTTGATTCTGGGAGCTACGGGCGTCCGATCATCGAACCGTCAGGAGAAGGTTGGTAATCACATCCTCACCTTCCATTTAATTATTTTTATTTCAGTTTTTATTGGTTAAAATTTTTGTTTGGCCATGCCCTACATGGTCACAGCGCTACCTATGGGCTATAACTATGCGGGTCGTGGGTAGGGCCGGGTACACGCAGTCAACGTACATGTTGACCGCGGGTACCCGCGTCTGTGAGCATAACTGCCCGTGGGTACGGCTGTGAAGAAAGTTTTTAAAGCAAAAATGACTAAATTGTTGTGTTTTTCTCTTTCCAGGATGGTTCTAGAGTGGAGAGAGAGAGAACATGGCCTAGTAGATGAGGCCGTTCATAACGATGTGCATGCACAGCAAGCACTACAAGCATGTGGTTTATACAAATTTTGGAGCATAACGGGTTTGAGGGCCCAAAACCTATTGCTCCGCCGTTTGGTAGACTATTTGGATGTTGATGCACAGAACTTCAACCTATACTGGAAAATACTATCGCTGGAAGTGGAAGATATCTACTTCATTACAGGTTTGTCCCACCGAGGTGAGGTGGCAAGCCTTCAGTCTCGCACTGTGGGTGGTGGGATCACCATCCCAGACTATATAGAGAGGTATTGCGTTCCAAATACTCGGTCGGTGGGGAGTCAGGTGCCCATCCGAGCCATAGCGAACTTGAGCATGAAGGTTGTCGTGGCATCTTTAGTGCGGATTACTGGTTCAAAAGCTCTTCACCAGGAATCCAGGCCAGTCATGTTCTATGCATCACAGTGTATGCAGCCTATGATATTTGACTGGTGTACTACACTACTGGGGTCCATGAAAACCCAACTAACAGAGTGCAAGCAGGGGGATGCGAAAAACTTCGGATATGGCTGCATTTTGTGTAGCTTCTTATTCGAGTGGGTTCCAGGGCTCAGTCCCAGGGTTGAGGTCCCTCCTCATAGTCTCTGTGACCCAGCCATGACCTGATGGGATGAAGTCTTGACACTACAGGGTGGTGTCCGTCAGGCATCACCATATACAGAGGATTTCTTTCACTGGTGGGACCGACAGGTCATAGCAATAAATGACTACCCGTATGTAGGGATAGACTTCCAGCAGGACAGAGACATGCCTCTCCCACTAGATGCAGTGTTTGGAGACACTGGTGAGTACTCTTTTTAGGTTTTTAGTATATAAAGTTTTTATGGATTTTTTATTATAGGTGTAAACGCAAAAAATATTTTTGGAGATAGTGTCATGTATTAATGTTTCATTATTCGCTCGTAGATAAGGGCCTAGTGAGACCCGATGGTTTTCCGAGACATCGTCGATGAGGCAGGGGTGATGAGATGGTAGGTGTTGTAGCAGAGCATACACTACAGACTTTGCGGTCCAACATATCACGGATGACTGCTAGGGTACCACAGGTAGAGGTGGCATAGCTCCCAGAGGATATGCAATGCCAGGTAGTGGGGGTGCTGAGCAACTAGGTGCGACTACTGCAGCATGTTGCAAATGAAGTGCATTATTTCTATCAGACACATCCTTCCGGGGTGGTAGCTAGGCCTCCTTGTAGGGATTAGATATCTCGAATTCTCATTTTGTATCGATATGTATATTTTGAGAGCTACGGGCTCCAGTTTTGTATCATGATACTACCATTTTGGACATATTATTTATAAAAACTTTGGTTCACTGGTTCTACTATATGTGTATGTACAAATGTATGAATGTATCTTTTATTTGTGTGCTTCATTGTGAATGTGACAAATTCCAATCTAATACATAGTTAGCGTATGCATTAGATATATGATTAAAACTTCTCGGAACATGAATGTATGTAATTGAAACAAAATGTCGTTCCAAGAGTCTTACCTTTAGGAATTTCCGTAGTAACATAGGATCCCTCACACGGTACTGACCATTCAACTGAGACACAACTAGTTGTGAATCCAGGTGGACTTTTAAAGACTGGATACCATGTGAAATAGCATCCCGAAGTAGCTCAATGACGACACTATACTTAGCCACATTGTTAGATGTAGGACCAAGACAAGCACCTCCTGAGGACACAACTAGGTGGTCAGGTGAGAAAATAACCCAGGCAGCAGAAGCAAGCTGCTGCGTATGACGACTAGCACCATCCACGAATCCTAAGAACGTAGGAAACTCCGTTGACATCTGCTAATCAAATGGAAGCTAGTCAGCAGACCTGAAAACCAAAACAAATCTAAACTACGTACATAAGTAACTATACAGTAGTGTACAAAAGTATTATCCTGAACTAGAGGTTCAAGCGTAATACCGCTTGAGGTAGAGCCCATTTCTAGGCTCCTTCAAGAGAGTTCCCTCATAGTCTTCTAACTCATAGGCTCCTTTTTCTAGGACATGCCTCACGATGTAAGGACCGTGCCACATGGGGTTGAACTTGCCTGCCCCCAGGGGTTCTTTAGCTTGGTCATATAAGAGAACCAAGTCACCTTCAGCATATTTCCGGGGACAGACAGAATTATCATACTGAACCTTAACATGACATTTGTTGGCATCTATAGCCACGGCGGCATCTTGATGCTGCTCATCAAGTTGCTCAAGGTGGATCAAACGTTGCTCAAGACCCGTCGTATCTGGGAGGAGCTCTATGACCAGATTAAGCGAAGGGATTTCACATTCAATTGGTAAAAGTGACTCCCCATCGTGTACTAGCTGAAATAGTGAGAACCCGGTGGCAGTCTTGACTGCGGTTCGATACACCCACAAAGCAGGGTATAACATAATGTGCCAGTTAATCTTGCTTTGTTGGATGGTACATTGGAGAATGGTCTTTAAAGACTTATTGACTGCTTCAACTTGACCATTCGCTTGGGGATAGTAAGAGGACGAGTGCTCTTGATGAAACCCAAGTTTGAGAGACAAATCTTACATCATTTTGCTCTAAAAGTGGCTGCCATGGTCAGTGACAATCTCTTCCGGAATACCGAACCGAGTAATAATCTGATTGAACACGAAATGGGCTGCTGTAGCACCATCACCTTTTACGATAGGCATGGCCTCATCCCATTTGGAAAAGTAGTCCACGACCACTATAATATGGTGATGCCCCCCAGCTGAAGCTGGTTTGCAATCAATGAAAGCCACCCCCCACTTGGTGAAGGGACTGATGGTGACGACCGGATGAAGGGGTGCTGGATGCAAGTGTATATTCCGAGAAAACACCTGGCAAGGGTGACATCCCTTCACAACGTTAACACAATCTTTAAAGATTGAAGGCCAAAAGCAACCAGCTCGCATAATACGCTGGGCTGTAGCAAGCCTGGATAAGTGACCACCACATGCCCCTGCATGGAAATCATTGAGCACCCGCTCTGCTTCTTCGTGAGTCAAGAAAAGACGGAAAATAGAATCCTTTCCTCGGCGATACAAAGTGTCACAGACAATAGTGTAATCTTTGGCGTGATGTTTCACACGCCATCGCTCGTCTCGAGAATAGTGCGGAGGAAACTTCAAAGTTTGGAGATATACAATGACATCCCCATACCAAGGGTCCTCAAACGAGATAAGAAATAAGTGTTCATCCACAAAGGAATCTTCATGAATGAAATCCTCATCAAGCCTTGGAAGGTCCGACATAAGCTCAGCGAACACCAATGATTTCACCGACTTCACCGAAGCAAAATCGAGATCGAACTCCTAAAGGATCACAGTCGATTTATTGTATTTCCCCCCTATAAGGCATCGTGATAGAACGAACTGAAATGGATTGATATGCGCTACAACTATGGTCGTTCTAAGAAAAATATAATGTCGTAACCGTTGGACTGCATGCACAGTTGCAAGTGCCAACTTTTCTAGGTGAGTATATCTTAGTTCAGCGTCCACTAGATTTCGACTAAGGTAATAGATGACATGCTCGATGAGTGCATCATCAACCTGATCCAAGAACATGCCAATCGTCTCTTGAGATGCAGTCACATAAAGTATGAAATCTCGTACGAAGTCTGGTGGACTAAGCATAGGGGCTGATACCAAAGCTTTCTTAAGGGCATCGAAAGAATGCTCGGCTCACTCATCCCAGATAAACGGTGTGTCTTTCTTCAACAAGTGCGTGAAACCTTTGGTAATATTAGCATAATTGACTACAAAACGTCGTAAAAAAGTAGCTCTCCCTTGAAGGCTCTGAAGTTGAAAGAAGTTGCGCGGAGGAGGCAACTGAAGTATTGCCTTAACTTTGAGAGGATCGACTCTAATACCCTCTTTCGAAACTATAAATCCTAGAAGGCAACCAGAACTTACTGCAAAGATGCATTTATTGGGATTCAATCGGATCTTGTAGTGTATACATTGTTCAAGAATCCAACGAAGGTGCTTGGGGTGGTCCATTCTCTTACGAGAATGGCCGGCAAGATCATCCAAGAAAACCTCCATTATACTTTTTAGGTCATGAAAGGCATAGGTCATGGCACGCTGAAATGTAGCTCCAGCATTTTTAAGACCGAAAGGCATTTTCCGATATGCAAATGTACCCCAAGGACAAATGAACGCAGTCTTATGTTGGTCCTCGGGTTTGATCTGAATCTGATTATACCCTGAAAAGCTGTTCATGAACAAAAAAATCTCACTTCCCACACATGCATCCAATATCTGATCAATGAACGGCGTGCGGAAGTTGTCTTTCGGACATGCACGGTTCAGGTCTTTGATATCAGTGCATACGTGGATCGTTCCCTGCTTCTTATCCACAGGAATGGGGTTTGACTCCCATTCGGTAAGGGTAACGGGGTAGATGAAACCAACTTTGAGTTGTTTCTCCACCTCTTCCTTAATAGCGGCTGCCTTCCTAGGGTTAATAGCACGAAGATGTTGCCGAACCAGTTTAACATGAGGATACATCCTTATCTCGTGTTCGACAATACTGGGGTCTATTCTTGGCATCTCCTCGTATGACCAGGTGAAAGATTCCCAAAGTTCAGTAAACAATTCAGTGTAGATGGAAACCTCCTCAAAAGAGCAATCATCACTGATGTAAACGTTCTCAATCTTTCTGAGAGTGTGGGAGATGTTGATCGGTTGAGTTGGGGAAATATTAGCCATGTTCCCCTCCACATAAATCTCATGTGAACCCAAAAGAGCCACAGGGTGACGAACCATCTCTACAAGAGTCATCCTGAACTCTTCTTGCTCGGCGAGATTGAGGTTGGGAAGGAAATAAGAGTGATGGTGCATATCCTCCCAAGGCCTCTTGCTACCACACATGGCCTCGATAATAGCTTCATCCAAAGGTAAAGTATCATTAAGGAAATCGTTCGAACAAGGCGAGTTGACTGCCCAAACTAGCAGCATAACGGGATCTTCCTCATCTATCCGAGGAGAGGGGAGATCCAGCTCTGCCATGACTTGTTGAATATCCTGATAAGCAAGCTCAACAGCAGAAAGTGGCATAGACATCCTGATGTGTGCAATGTCTCCAGACGTAGAACCTGTGGATGGTAAAGGCCATGGATCATCAAAGTATGAAGTCCGGAATGGTACATTATGAGAAAGAGGAGACGCATTGTCGGAAACGGTTCCAATAAAATTCACGGGTGTGGGAAAATCATAGGATCCCATTAATGAAGGGTACATGCTAACACCCATGTTCCCAGTTGCCGGCTAAGAATCTGTGACCTGCGGGACTACTGATCCCATGGATGCTTCAGGAGGAGGATTAACGAAATCCAGTTGATCAATTGTCACTATCTTGTCTTCGTGTGGAAAGCAAATAATCCTGAATACAGTAATGCGACAGCTTTCATAGCGTACATCCAATTCCGACCCAGTAAAAGGTTGTAGTCGATGGGTGCATCAACCACTTCGACTTCAATTGGCACAAGTTTACCTCCCAAGCGGGCAACAAGGGGAGGGATAATCCCATGTGGCTTAAACGACCTACCATCAAATGCAGTGAGAATGGTCCTAGACGTGAGTATAGGAGGAGAGACAAGAGCTTTCGAACAAGGTAACGACATCACTGACACGGAAGCACCTTCGTCAAGTACCGTTCTTTTGACGAAATTCTTAATGCACTCCACATGGATTTGAAAAACCATGTGGTAAGGTAAGCAAGGTTGAATATTAGTAGTGTCGAACTTGATAACATTGGGATTTCCACCATCCTGAGCTCCTAACACAGCCAAAAGGGCATGCCTTTGAGAAGGACACACCTGTAAAACTTCAAGAGCCGACATGGCACACGGAGTAGTTCTGGGCGGATTGGGCATTGGGAATATGCGTAGAGTGCTTAAGCACACCTTTCGGTATCCGTGGCATAGTAGAGGGCTTCTCGATATGCAAGGAATTATCAGGAGGAGGGGGAGGCTCACTCCCCATAGTAGGTTGTGGTGCACCATAATCGCGTTGACGAGTAGCAACACTAACCTCCGATTGGACCATATTCATGCATCCATAACCACTAGTATTGGAAGAAGATGTAGAAGTCTCATTAGCTCCATAACTAGTGGCAGGAGCATGCAAAGCCATATTTTGATGATGATGAGGGAGGGGATCCTTCAACACAGCTGGGCTCTGTGCCAAATGCTTCGATGCTTCTTCAATTCGAGGACACAAGTGAGTAAGATGATCTTCCCCACAAAGCTTACAAGGAAATTTCACCTCACGTCTAGGTTTACGGTCCTCGCCATCATTTCCACCTTCTCGAGGAGGTTTGGCATTCTCTTTCCGAGGGGTATTGCGATTACTATTGTTGTTCCCATTGTTTCCACTCTTACGGTTATTTCTCCCTTCTTTTTACCACCAGGCTGCTGGTTACCAGATGGTTTAGTCATTTGCACAGTGTGTACATCGGACGATGGGGTGGAAGTGGACAAGGTGTGAACCTGTCTGGGAGTAGACTGGTTTAGCGACAAATTTTGCATTTGAATAGCAACAAAATCTATAGGGTGAGTACTTGCGGATCCCACAATGCCATCAGCATGCGGTCTAGGAACTGTCTTGGGATCATGTCTTGTTCGCAGTGTGTCAGGGATGATGTCATACAATATGCTAGACTGAGAGTATAGTAAATCCAACTGTTGTACTTTTAAGATGGCTTGTTCCTCAGTCATAATACCGGACATCGAAACATCCTTAGAAATATATGGGAGAAGAGACTTGAGGAACCATTCCAACAGAAACTCTGTAGGAATGTTGGCTTTCACTAGTCGCTTCCGTCAACGACACTCTTGAATGTGGTCAAAAATATGCATGGCCTTATTCTGATGGAAGGTAGACAAAAGTTCAGTACCAGTATCGTAACGAACCGGCAACTGGAAATGATCCAAGAAAACCAAAGCGATCTCATTGAATCCCCTATAGGTGTTCCCAGGAAACTCAACATACCACTTCGCAGCTGGCCCCGTGAGGGTACGTTGAAATAGTCGTAATCTAACGGAATTGTGGTTCAACGAGTTGGAAGAGCACCAAAGGTGAAATGTCATGACATGATCACCCGGATCCTCACCACCTTTCCCCTCGAACTTAGGGTTGTCCGAAGGAAGCTTGGTAGGAACCAGAGGCCAACTAGGGTCGTGACACACTGGATCATTCATGAGCTTCAAAAGATCCCGAAGATTCAATCGTGCAAGGAACGAGAGCTGCAGCTGGAAATCTTGATTATAATCCCCCATAAAAGGTTGGTTGTAAGAACCTGAAGGATAAGAAGGGCCAAATGCTTGACCATGAGCATTAAACTGCTGATTATGTGGTCCTGACGGACCATAAGCGTGACCATGGCCGTAAGGTTGATAACCTCCTCCGACCTATCCTGTGTGAGGGTAAGCAGGTATATATGTGTTTTATGCACCATATTGAGGTGGTTTGTACTGATGGCCAGCGCCGACTGTATTGTAGTAAGGGTTGCCGCCATAATTATGGGGAATATATGTACTATTCGTAGCAGGAACTGTGTTGTAATAACCAGGATTATAGGGTATGTTCCCACCCCCAGCATAAGTATTAGGATTAGCATGAGCAGTCGTGTGGTGACTATAAGCATGAGATGTATTCCCAGCCACAACATTGGTGTTACTAGTAGTAGGAATGATAGCGTTATGACCATGTGGATAAGGTATTTTCCCACCCCCTACATTAGCATTACTAGTCGCGGTAGCAGATGTAAAAGTATGCGGTATATGTCCACTACCGTGGTTGGGAGGAGCGTTAACGTTAGAGAAAGTGGTTGTAGGTTGACTAGTAGCAATATGTGTATTAGGTGGTAGATGGTGAGTCAGGTCGCATACAGTGTTCCTATTAGGTTGGCTAGTCTTAGGAGGCAGTCGTCTTCCAACATTAGCATTGTTAGGAGGAACACGACTGGTCCCCATACTATGTGTGTGAGTGGACAACGTGGTGCCCCCAGCGAGGGTATTACCCCCAATGGGTGCAGTGTGTCTAACACTATGAGTAGCGCCAACGTGACTACCGAAAGTAGTGGAAGGATCAACTGTGTTGTAATTAGGCATACCAAAAGAGAATGCGGTAGGGTTGATCGTAGGACCTATGTCGTCATGTAACTCTGGCATCCCATATATATAATTATGCGGAAACGAAGGATCGAACGGGTCGTCCTCAGACAGATTTGGACCAAACAAACCAGGTTAAGTCTCGGGTAGATCTAGACCAAACAAACTAGGATGGGTCTCAGGTGGATCACCCCCCCATGCCTCACGAGGAGTAGAGGTGTCTGAAGTGTGCTCGACTCTACCTGATGGAGTCGTAGGTATTTCTTCAGTATCAGAGTGTGTAGCAGTAATGATGTCTAGGACATATGTCTAGTAAGAATCTGAAGACTCAGAGGGATCCTGCCGACGTCCCCTAGCAACACGGCATGAAATCTTGACCGGTTGTAAACCAGCCAACTGACGGGATCGACGGAGAGTAGGGCTCCGCGCCACGATACCTTCGGAGAGAATATAAAATCACAACATCCCCTAATGGTTAAACTATCGATAAAAAACAGTAAATCAAAAGCACACACCGAGAGAAACTACAGCCAAGAGCAGACAAATAGAGTGGCTAAATGAGCTCCCGACACTAGAGCCAGTATGTCTTGCCTAGGAGAGGCTTGAGACTCCCAAACTATAGCTGAAGGTAACGGAATCAGTTATAGAGACACCCAGGCTTCACTGCGTGCAAAGGTCCGTAACCCTCGGCAACAAACAACTGTGCTGTCCAATCCCTATCTGACTCAGGATACAAACAACATAACCACTGCAAGTACCCTATGTGATACCTAGGTAAGGAAACTATGGTTACCGCAATCTAACCAATGCTCAGAGGGACAGTTACAGATGGAATCCGTCATATGGGCAGGGTAGCTGAGCCCGAAACTCAATGAGGGTCAAATCCCCCAAGAATCCCCAGATACGAACAAATCCTGGAAATATCTCCCACGTTCAGCCGATATTGGAGGGATATCTCTGCAACCAACCTCTCGTGACCTCGTGCTTAACTCTGGTCTGAGTAGAGCTTCCTGAGAACAATGATGTATACCATGGATTCCTCCACTCCCTGGTCACACACCTAATGGTTCTTCTAGTAGTCTAGGATTGGTTACTCACAATGATCTATTCCAAGACTCTAAACCTATGCTAGTGTACCCTATAAATAAAATCGGTCCAATCAATTTTAGATTAAGCATTAATTTTAATGGTTGTAGTTACTCAAAGGATATGGTCGTGAAACTATTGATGTATAAGATTCAATAGTATGCAAAATCGTCAAACTCAAGTCTCATCTATCTAATAAAAAAAATGCCACTAACATGCAAAATCAATCCAACGGTTTCGAAATAAAAATGCAACTCTTTTATATTTTTTCAATGTACAAGCAGAACCTAAATGAAAGCTGCAAGAACTCCATGCCAAATGCAGTACATGAAAGTAAACTTTTGTTGTATTTTCATTTATAAATGAAAGGAAAATGCAAAACTATGTTTTTTGTATTTTTCAGTATAATAGAATGAAAAATGCAAGCAAAATCCTACCATCTGGTTACAGAAATGCAAGGGAGATTACTCAGACAACCTAGAAGATCCTAAACAATAAGACTCAACCAATGGAATGAGCTCACAAATTAAAAATGGGTGAAAACCAATGAGGCTAACCAAGAGAAAAGAGGAGTTTTGGTCACGAACAAGGCTTGGAATGGTTAGGAACAAGACCAAAGAAGACTCAGGAACACTCAGAATCAACCCAGAAAAAACCAAAGGTCATGAAACAACCAAAGCCGGAGTTGTATGCTACTGTCGAAGGAAAACCTGCGGATACCTGCGGGCTATAGTTCAGACAGAAGCGGGTGTACGCGGGAAGAGCTAAGCTCACCCATGGGTAGGGAAAATAAAATGAGCAACTAAAGAGTCCAATGGCTCATAAAAGGGGTATTTTCTATAGAGTATCCTAACGGACAACTAATGACACAGAGCTCCGACAAACAACAACTCTAAATAAGGACTAATGCTCTAAAATCCCCAAAAACGGATGTTCTTCCCTAGCGGAGTCGCCATTTCTATGTTGGAGAAAACTTCCTATGGCTTGGGCTGGACCACAACAGACAGCTGACTACCATAAATTAACTCAATTCCCAATGCTATGCTATATAAATGACAATGCTAAGATAATGAAGAAGACAACCAACCTTGATCCAAACGTTTGATGTAGATCCCCGTTGGAGATTTCAACCCGTGCACTTGAACCTGCAAATTAGCCTTGACAACCAATATACAACAAGCACATATAATATGTAAACAAGATTAACATCATCTATAGAAATGGTCCAATGATATTATAGGTAAATGCAACCCAATGTAATATAAGCACATTCACAACCTTAATGGACGCGAATATGAGTATTTCTATTAATGAATAACAAGAAGTACAATGTGATACGACCTCTTGTCGGCAACCAATTTGAAACAAGATCCGGGTCAATCCACTTGTGCATCCACCACTTCAATCCTCCATGGAATGGCAAACTCAAACTATGATAAGAGTTTGGAAGGTGAACATAAAGGGTTCACAACTATCAGGATCAATGAGTGTCGACTCAAGATATGGGCAGAAATCCACTAGAGTTCTCTTGCTCTCCTTTCTCCTCCTGTCCATATGCCATATGTGCTCAATATATAGTCCTCTCAAAGGTAAATGAAAGGACACATCGAGGCATTTCTTAGGCAGATGGAGGGTCAAAGTTCACCCAATGACTGCTTTTTGGGAGTAAAAAGTAATTAACTAGTGATTTCTACCATTTTACATGCTACCCGCGGGCTATAGTGATGCAACTCGTGGGTACGCCCATTGTAATGATGCAGCTAGCGTACAGAGGAAAAAATAGGGAAAAACAGTATCTCTGAAGGATAAAAAGTGAATCTGAGTCAGTAAAATGGATCCTCTAGGCCAAAGAGTGCTGATGCTCACAAGGTGGAAGATTACGTTGTAACATATGCCCCCTAATGTGTGAGGTCAGAGGTGGATGCTATGATGGCAGAAATACATTACCTAGGGTCTCGTACATTTGTAATTTGCATTATTTTGTAAACGCTGAATAAAATGGATAAGGAATCTAGATCCTTTTCCACATGTAATAGTCAGGATTGAGTTAGTTGTGAGTCATCGGGTTAGCAGAGATCAATAAGGATTGTACTCCTTTGTTATAGGATTTGGAAACATAATCCTTTTGTATTTAAATCAGTTCGAGTTATTTTCTTAGCAGCTTAGTTAGCTTACAGAGCTTGTTGGCTCACAGAATCTTAGGTTAGCTCATAGAGGTTTGAGGATAGCTCAAAGAAGCTTTGATTAGCTCATAGAGGTTGGAGGATTAGCTCATAGAGCTTGAGAGGGAGGAATGAGAGGTGTGTGCACAGAAGAGTGAACGAGAAGTGAATGGAGGAATGAGAGGTGTGTGTATTTGAAATTCCGGTGAATTGAATAAAGAACAAAGGATTAGACTCTGCGTGTGGTTTTGATGGATTAGAAGTATGAATTCATCCCGCTTTCACTCCATATAACCCTGTGTATAAACTCTGTGGATTTGGATTGCCATAGTTTCCGAATTGCAGAGAAGAATTGATCATGTTAGTGATCAATTAAGTGAAGCTTTGTAGCCCTAGGACTAAACCTTAACCAGTCGCTCAAATAAAACAAGATTGTAGAGTGGGGATCGATCGTGGGGAAATGATCGACGGTTTATAGTGATATTGCCGAGAGAAGTTGCAAGCTTTGAAATTTTTTTCATGTGCACGATATTCTATGGAATGCTCTTAATAAATTTTGGAATCCACCGTTGATTTGGTGGGGACACTGATCGAACGAACAAAAAGCCATTTTTCCGTGAAATTGATAGATCAACGATCGAGATTGAGATGGACGATGGGGAAGAAGCGTTGTGCGGAAACTCTATTCCCGCCTTCCGGAAAGAAATCCGCTGCAGAAGAAAGCGCGAAAAGAATTTGTTTCGGGTATCAAGGGTTTCAGATCTTGATTTTTCGTAGCACTAACAGTGAACAGTAAATGCAATAGAGATCGCTTTACATAAATAACAAGGAAAATAAACCCTAAATATCATATTCATATAACTTTGAGTTTACAATGACTGTAACAGCAGTTCTAAGGTGGACAAACAAATCTGAAGTTACTTTAACTCTAACCTGTAGCCTTCTTTGGTGTCTCAATTTTTCTTTGGTGTCTACAGGCAACTCCTCAAAACAACCCAAAGCGTCTTCTTCTCAAACTCCCTTATTATGCTTCAGTGCCCTCCTTCACTACCTAGAAACGTTATGCACAGTCGTAACAAGAAGGAAGACTACAATGAGAGTACCCAACAACACTGCAGGTGTCAATATGGATTGCAGCTCCCTTTTTCGATGTAACAACCCTTGATATTGTCCCATATGAAGCATGGGGATCACTGTAGATGTGGATATGCGCCCAACAGAAAGTAAATCCTCCTCACAAACAAGAGTGTTTCCTCTCCAGACGATGTCACAACCTGCGCATCCCAAACTCAGCCAAAAAATCAAGAATACGGCCTCCACAAGATGAAATTGGCCCCTTTGTTACTCATTTTTTTTCAAAAACATAAAAACCAAAAAAGATGAAAAAAAAATACGCATGAACCTATAGCATCTTATATCTAGATGGAACTGAATTTTTTTTGTATGTATAACCACGGCATGAGCCTATAATCCCAGGTATAATATAATATTGTTACTTGTTAGACTCATAGGAAGACCCCCTTGGGCTAAACCTTATTATATAATATACTATGGGGATGGCGTTAGGGAGTGATAGTTTCTTATAATATTCTTATTTTACTTATTGCATAATCGTTTCTAGCTTTTATTCTATTTCTTGTCAAGGATATTTATAACTTACATTGTAGTGAGGCATCTCTATGGGTTAAATATAAATATGTTTCTAATGTGGAGATATCCCAACCTTTAGACTAACTAATATATGTTGTATGTTGTTAGTATGATAGGAGATCAAGACGTTAAAGTTGTCACCACCATTTTAATATATCAATGTATTTTTAGGAGGATTTAGAACTGGCTTCAATCACCTTGTTTAATGGCTTGCAAGGTATGGGAAACTTCATTTGCTCTAGAGCTCAAGAAATCTCACTTGGGAGTGAGTATATTACTCAAAGGTGAAATGCAATGGCCATAACATTATTAGAGATCACTTGGTTCAATAATTTCATATGCCACTTGTCGTTGACTCTCCAATGACCTAAATAGAAATTCCCATGCAGGCATCTGTAAAAACTACTACACTTCCACCACTAAAATGGTTCATTGAACAATGCAAATAAAAAAATGAGGTGGAGGCTATAGATTGGCATCGCATGATATGTGGTAGATGTAAGGTAGGCATCATTGAAAATCGACTAGAGAGATATCTTAGCAAGTAATCAAATTTTCATTAGGAGATCAATAGTTTCAATGGTATAATACTGGTCTAAAAAATCTAGGTTAATGGTTCAAATTCCTTTTATCTTTATAAGAATTTCTTATGGTTGGAAGAGGTAATGATAAAAATTCTTAATATTTAAAAGGATTGTATAGGTTCTTGTAGGTTTTCTCCAAGTAGGACCTTAACCAATGTATTGAATTGTCAAGCTTATGGAGAGCATATAGAGAAAATGTAGCGTGTATATCTCTTCTCATTATTCTAATATCTCTAGTTACCTAATTGATATGTCAATTAAGAAAGTAGATTTGTAAGGCATACCACCGTAGAAATTTTAGCTCATATTATTTCCATAAGAAGAGAGATCATAATGAGTCATAATTGTTTGAATTCATATGATAGATCTCTTTGTAAGGCTACAAGAAACAATAATGAGTCATATCATGCCAGTAGTTAGAATTAATATCATAAAGAGGAAATATCTTGTGTAGAATCATAAGAGAGTCTATGGAAATAGACTAATTTAGTACAATTATTTTATCCTTATGGTATCCTTACTTATTGGCATGGGACCTTGAATGATATATAAGTAATTTGATCAAGTAACTGCTAAATCCACCTAGCTAGATATAAATGCAATAGATACCGACTAGAAATAATACTATGTTTGGATGTAACCTCAACATCTAACCTCAGATGAAAATGACATGATCCCTTATGTGGTAAGATAAAATTGATTACTAGTCATGCACTTGAATCCATTCAAATTAACAAACTCACTGTCCCCATCCTTCTAGTACAAATAAACCTCACAATCAATGCCTTAGAAGCCATGCTTACTACATTATTTAACTTCATGTCATCCACCACAATAGGCTAATATACATGGTCGATTTCATGGTATATACCCTCTCAACCTCCTTATTTGTATCAAGTCATTTTTCTTATGAAATCCATTCATCAAAGGATTGTAAGTATGAATACTTGCTTCACAACCATTTTCCTTCATATGGTGCTCCACTAGTACAAGAATATAAATTTTAGGCCTAAAGGTCTAACAATGATGTCTCCAACCACCAAAGCTAACCTCTTGAGGGGATATTTGTCCTTATAGTCAGAATATGGGATTTGTTAAGAAGTTTCTGAGCATTAGGTATGGGTCTTGGGTTTCTAGACATGGTTTAGGAATGGAAACTGGGCCTAATTAGGACCTAATGAAAGCTTCTAGGTATCTATAGCTAAGAATGATATGTTGAAATACCACAATAGACCTTTCCACGATATCTTTGGCCTATGAGTGGGTTTTTTGTGGCATAGTGAGAATTTTAAGACTAATTATAGGTCAGAACACCTTGGATATGGTTGGGGAGAAAAGAGTGGGGACTTAGGTCCTAATTAAGGAAATTCCAGGCATCTTTGGCTAAGAACAATTCCTACAATCACCAAACATGACCTCCCAATAGCATATTATTCATATAAGTGGGGATATTAGTGCCATTAGAAATTTTTGAGAACCTGGTATAGATATTGGATTCCCTAGACATGCTTGAGGGAGAAAAATTGGGCCTTAATCCTTGAAAAAACTTTTGAGAATCCATGGCCAAGAAGAATGACGTACTTAAACAAACACACATGGATTCTTGAGAGTATCTTTAGTGTTTGAGTAAGGATGTCTATGTCATTAGATGGTTTTGAATAGTAGTTAGGGGTCTTGAGGCTCTATACATAGTTAAGGAAGGAATTCGGAACTCCAAAGGTCTCAGCTTCGCAGAATAGCGCGGCCTCCAACTTCTGCGATCTGCACTCCGCGACGCGGGAGTCGAAAGTTGGAACTTCAATGCACCACGCTGAGAAATCACGCCTCCGACTTCTGAAATCCGCAATATTCATTGTGGGTTTAGAAAGTTGGAAGTTTGATCCACTCTGCCATGTCTCCTCCCTTCATCTGACCCACAGAGGGAACATGAACACATAAGGGGTTTCTATTTCTCCCCCAAAGTCATGATCGAACATTCTGAACCTCCTGGACCTCAACAAGACTTGGCGCTATTCATCAATGAACAAATTAATAAAGCCGCATGATATAAACCATAGAGAACAATTACCCTTTTATTGAAATATCCAAGCAACTAGCTATGGAATACAATGTTCCAACCCAACCATAGGTCTCTGCCCAACCTGTATTGTTTCAACGTCACTCAAAGACTACCCCCGAGATGGGGCTATGTATCCACTACGGATGAACTACTCAAGTCCACTCATAGCCTTAGGCACAGTGAATCAGGGTCATACAGCACACAACTGGCTCTGGAAAGCAAGTGGTTGGGAGACAGGGTAGGAGGTTTCTAAGTTAATGAGCTCAACACATAGAGCTATAGGCATATCCAATTGACTTCAGATCACAATCCAGGAACCCCTATCCTTCCTATTTTACCGCAGCTGCAACACCGCCAAGTTGCCCATATTTCCTATTTTGAGCAGCCGCGACACCTCCAAAAGTGCCTATTTTTCCTATTTCAAGCAGCTGCAACACCTAAATTTGTCCATTTTTCCTATTTCGAGCAGCTACGACACTTCCAAAAGTGCTTATTTTTCCTATTTCAAGCAGCTGCAACACCGCTAAAATTTCCCATTATTCCTATCTTTAGAAATTGTGACTCCGCTAAAGTTTCCTATCCTTCCTATTTTCCGCAGCTGCAACACCGCCAAGTTGCCTATTTTTCCTATTTCAAGCAACTGCGACACCTCCAAAAGTGCCTATTTTTCCTATTTCAAGCAGCTGCAACACCTAAAGTTGTCCATTCTTCCTATTTCCAGCAGCTGTGACACCTCCAAAAGTGCCTATTTTTCCTATTTTGAGCAGCAGCAACACCGCTAAAATTGCCCATTATTCCTATCTTTAGCAGATGCGCCTCTGCTAAAGTTGCCTATCCTTCCTATTTTACTGTAGCTACAACATCACCAAGTTTCCTATTTTTCATATTTCAAGGAACTCCGACACCTCCAAAAGTTCCTATTTTTCCTATTTCAAGCAGCTGCAACACCTAAATTTGTTTATTTTTTCCATTTCGAGCAGCTGCAACACCTAAATTTGTCCATTTTTCCTATTTCGAACAGCTTTGAAACCTCCAAAAGTGCCTATTTTTCCTATTTCGAGCCGCTGCAACACCGCTAAAATTGCCCATTATTCCTATATTTAGCAGCTGTGATTCCGCTAAAGTTGCCTATCCTTCCTATTTTACCGCAGCTACAACACCGCCAAGTTGCCTATTTTTCCTATTTCGAGCAGCTGCGACACCTCCAAAAGTGCCTATTTTTCCTTTTTCAAGCAGCTGCAACACCTAAAGTTGTCCAATCTTCCTATTTCGAGCAGCTGCGACACGTCCAAAAGTGCCTAGTTTTCCTATTTCGAGCAACTACAACACCTAAATTTGTCCATTTTCCCTACTTTTGGCAACTGCGACTCCGCTAATTCCTCGTTGAATACTAATTATTTATTTGCTCATCGATATCAGCGCTCTCCATCAACGATGTGATCGTGGAAGGTGCCACCTTGCAACACGACGGTTTGGCATTACATTTAAAGGTACGATGTCTTAATCATAAACATCATTAGGCATGACTAAATGCAGTAATCAATAATGAATATATTTTTTCGTTAGTCCATGTCAGTTATCCTTAGCCAATCCACTGAGATGGAAACTACGTCTGATTTGTCCTTCGCTTTTGGTTTTTTACCGCCATTCAAAAACCTGTCACCACTTTTTACCAAAAATACCCAAAAATACCCAAACCAACCTTTGGCTATCCATCGCTCGTTCTGCATGCAGTAGCTCGACGTCTAAAACTGTAACTCATCCCATCGATAGCAGAATTTACAAACAGCTTCGCAATATGGGTATCTCGGTATGACACGAGCCTGTCAGCATAGAGCCTCTATGTGCAAATGTAATGTCCCCTCCTATCATACCAGCATGATAGAGAGGATTGTGATGCTAAAACCGGGCATCTAACCCCATATCCATTAAGTAAACTCATTGATAAAAAGACATATACATGTGCATGTTATAGAAACACAGCGGAATTAAAAAATCATGTTTAATCTCTAACATACATTCAAACATTTATGTGACAGTCATTAAATAAAGACATTGCAGAATTTATAAAAGAGAATACTTATCTTAACAAAGTAGTCCCAAGCAACTAGCTATGCATCTGCAACGTTCCACCCAACCATAGGCCAGTTGTGCTTATCAACCTCTTGATACAACCGCCACCCCCGAGCTGGGCATGATCTCTACAAGAAACCAGGGAACAACAGACTCACACATAGCCAAGCATACACCAAGATGAGCCAAGCCAATATACAATTGGGTTTATTAGGCTGCTAGGAAATGGAAAGGAAGAGTTGCTAATCTAGTGAGATCAAGCACAGAGCCAGGGCTAACCTTACAAGATCTATCCAGCTTGGCACCCACAATACCTACACACCCAGCACAAGGAAGTATTATTTTCACTGCTGTACAGTCCCTCAAGCCATACCTTCCCCATCTAGTGCTCTCAGGGTGTGCATAGAAGAGTAGCCAAAGCCCTCTTGATCTTCTTGAGAGGTTGTCTCCCCCACTAGGTTTATCAAGCCAATTCTGTCCACTACCACTCCAAATATCTTGCTCACAGATTCAAACCAAAAAAAGGATGCACATAACAGCAGAACCACAATTATTGGGAATGATAAAAACGTTTTTACAGTGAGATGCCCAAAGATGGGGTTTTCATTAGCTTCAGAAAAACGTGGGCAACCCAAAAACGAAACTGGAAGATGGGGAACAACCTTGGGAAGCCAAATCCATTTTCAGAAAAACATCCATGGACATTCTGGGGCAAAAACGGCCTCCATAACAGTCCCCAAATCGTGGCCCTTCTCTCCCAGCTACTATATATGCAAAAATGAGCTCCCAGGCATGGAAAATGCAGGAAAAATGGTGAAAAACGTGATGGGGAAAGACCCAGTAGTTCAAACTGCATGAGAGAGGAAAGACTATGGGTTCAGAATGGCTTTGGGCACCATTTCGTGGGTGTTTTCTTGCCCAAGGAGAGACAATACGATTTCCCAGGTTAATGGCTTGCCCATACATGAAATTGGTTGCCATACCTCTTCATTCCCAAGGCATTAACTGCCTCAACCAATTTCTGGAAGAATTAAATGATTGGGTCCATAACCCAAAATGGGTAGTTGGTGGTTTATGGGTTTTCTCATTGACACATGGATTAACACCATTGGCTCAAGGGTTTGAATAATTTCCCTCCCTATTCCTTGTAGAATCATACCCCATCTCTTTATTGCATTGCATAGCTAGTTGTGGGTATTTCATTAAAATCTATATTTACATGATGTCTTATTTACATTGTGCCTATCTAGCACAAGAACCATAGGCATCTATTTCTTTAATTGCCGATACATAAAACGCTAAATCAATGGTGGGGCCTTGGCCTTGAGCTCCTCACCATGATCAAATAAAAATATTTACATCATTTACAATTTAATACAAAGGGGGTCAAAATGGGGACATTACAGCAAACAGAGAGGTTTTTACTATCTTCCAGGAAGCTGGCTGGATTGACTATTTCCAGCGTTTGAATGATTTTCATGTAGAAACTGCACTTGAGTTTGCTCAAAATCTAACCAGCACTCATTCAGAGGTCCGAGGTATCCGAATAGATGTTTCAGAAGCAATCATGGCGGAGGTAACAGGATTTCCCAGAACTGGGATGCAATGGTTTCATCGGAAGTTCCATAATCCAATTGCAGTTAGGGTGGCAGCTGAAGCAGTAGGGATGGCGTCATTAGCAGCTGCAATAGAGGAAGCTGAAACTGGAGAAGCTATTAAAGCTACGACAGTGGAAGCTGTAGCTGTAGGAGTTACAATGCAAGGGGAAGAGCATCAAGCAGAGGTGGTAGAAGGAGGAAATATGGAGGTGTTGGATGTCGAATCCTCCCCTAAAAGAAGGAGAACCATCATTGAAGAAGAGGAAATAACCCTTGTTTTTGAAAATTTAGAAACCCCTGTGTCACAGAAAAGAAGAAAAAGTTCAGGGAGTAAGGGTTAGACATCTAGCTCAGCAAAGAAGAGAAGAACCAAAGTTGTTACAGTAGCAGCAACAGTATGCAGTGAAGGCCAACCATCGGGAGTTGTGAATAAAAGGACTCAGTCTGTTGCAGCAGCCAAAACAACATGTGCAATTGGGGAAAATAGTGAAATTCCCACAGTAGAAGCAGAATGTGCAATCGGGGTAGGCATAGAAATTCCTATTTTAAACCCCAAATCACCGGCTGTTACACAAGAACCTGCTGTGGAAAAACCCCAAATTGAAAACCTCCTTTTTGAAAATGAGTTGCTAAAGGAGGAGGTGCAAATGCTTCGGAATGAATTGGAGAAATGGAAGGAAGTGAGTGGAAAACAGGCAGAGAAGAATTTGAATATATTAGTGGAGGCTGCAAATCTATTAAAATATTCATCTCCTATTTTGGAAAATGAAGAATAAGGAGACATGGTATGCCCAGAATGTGGTGACATATTTAATTTGGCAGGTCACAGAGTCATAGTGCTGGGTTTGGTAGCACAAAATCTTGCACAGGAAGAGAAAGAAGGAGAAAAAGCACCGGCAGTGGAGATGATGGAGGGGAATGAGCTCGAGATAGACATAATCCATGATTTGGAATTAGGAGAAGATGAGGAGATGCAACCCCAGCCAGCAGGAAATACTGAACTATTCTAGGACCAGTCTCATCATCTAGAAGATATCGAGGTAATTCAAGAACAACCTCAGCAATATGAAGAAATTGGAAAACAGGATGTTGTTACACAAGAACCAGCATCCTTGACAATATTTAGTGAAGTTGCAACCCATACAACAATTGCTGATACTGAGGTACAAGAGGAAGAAGCTATTACAAAAGAACCAGTTTCTTTAAAATGTTTGCTAAAATTGCAACTCAGACTGAGGTTGCTGAGATTGAATTGAAGAGAAAGGATGATTCCACACAAGAACCAACATTCATAAAAGTAGTTGTTGAGATTGCAACTCAGGTAGAAGCTGCTGAGTTTAGTATTTAGGAATAGAATGCTATCACACAAGGACCAGTGTTCTCGAAATTAATGATTGATTCAGCAACAGAAACTGAGGTTGCTGAGGTACAGGAAGAGGATGTTGTTACACAAGAACCAACATCCTCAAAATTAACTGTTGAGATTGCAACACAAGCAGAGGCCATTGCAACACCGATGGAAGAGGAAGCTGCTACACTGCCACCCGAAAATGAGGAAGCTGTAACATCTGGTGGCAGCGTAGGAATGCAATTATCTCAATAATTTGTTTCTTTAGACTCCGACGATGAGAAAGATGTGGAGGATAGAAGGATTCAATGATTGGAGAAATAAATTTCTTTGTTATAGGTGGAGTTACCTAAATGGGAAAATTACATTGATCAGTGTCGAGCAGGGATGGTCCCTCTCTATGAACATAGGAAGACTATCAAAGAATTAAGGGAGAAGTGGGTAGAGGAATCAACTCTTCAGAAATCTAAATTGGAAGAGGTGCAAAAAGAATTGTAGGAGTTCAAGGAATTCAAATCCATGCAAAAAGAACTATTTCGGTGTGACGGTGTCTGTTGAAGGGTTTTGAACTGTGTACCTCAAGCTCGACGTTCAGGATGGTGGTGGCTTCCAAGGCCTCCTCAAAGTGAGAACCTGGTAGGGACATGAGCACAACTCCCGACGATGAAGCTTTGGCCTCGATCACAGTACTGGACAAAGGGAAAAGGACTAGTCTGAGACAGGACCCTGTCTCTGGGGTGGGGAATGTGGAAGCAGGGACCAGTGGAGGGGCCAAGCTGGATCAGGGACCGACGGAACCTAGAAAGCCTGGGCAATGATTTCCAAAGGAAAAGAAGATTCCCAAACTGCAGATAAAATCAGATAGAGTCCGAACGGATATACAATACATGAAAGAACATGCACTAATTGGGAAATTCGTAGGAATCTGGCCGGCTGAAAAAACACTGGTATGGTGGATTAATACAACCTGGAAACCCCAGGGACAGTATGATCTACAACTGGCGACCGAAGGGTTCTTCAATGTGATTTTCTTTAATGAGGAGGATCGAACAAGGATTTTTTACAATGGGCCTTATTTCTTCAATTCAGCAGGGTTGTATCTCCGTCCTTGGAAGGAGCGCTTCAACTAGGATAAACAAAATTTAACTATAGCCCCGGTCTGGATAAGACTATATTCTTTATCTTCTAAATACTGGAAGGAGGAAATCCTTACAGATATAGGAAATGAATTGGGGGCATTCGTCAAAGTATCTGAACAAACCAAGAAGATCCGATACACCTCGTACGCCCGAATCTGTCTCTATATGGACATATCCCAAGACCTCCCGGAAGGAATTGATATTACCTTGGAGGATCAAGACTGGTTCTAGGCCATTGATTATGAACAGATCCTATTCCACTACCAAAGATGCCATGAACATGGTCATTTATTCAAGGATTGTCCTCTGAATAAACAGTTTGACAGGAAGCTAGACGAGGAAGGAAAATATCAAGAAGGTTTCAAAAAAGTTTCCACCAAGAAACGACAAGCAAAGAAAGCAGGAGGTCCGGAGAGACACAAGAAAACCATGATCCACAACAGGTACGAGGCATAGCAAAATGATGCAGAAGTTCAAGAAGTAACCAAGGAGAACAATGAAGAGAAAACTGAAGTACCTTCAGAAACGGAGACAAAGATTAATGTCAAGGAACCGACGATAGACAAAATGGGGGAAGAAGGCTCATCGCCAGAGGAAGGTGGAGATGAAATGGAGCTGGGAGACATGGATCTGGAGAGCCTAGAGGTGGCTTGCATTGTGGAGAATACTACTTCAATATCTCCCCAACAAGTACCTCTCCTCGAGAAAGCTATCATCAAAACCAAGAACCACAAATATCTGGGTATTAACTCTGAACCTCTTAAGGAATCTGAAGGGAAAAAATTAAGCAGGGGCGAAAAAAGGGGGAGACGTAGTAATATGCAGAGAATTCAAATGATAGGTAGGAATCTGGTGGCCTCAGGCCAGTATCCTACTATTGACGCAACCCTAGCTTCATCCACCCCTAATCGGTTATAAGGTGAGGATCACATCTTGGAACATCAGAGGTCGTAAGAGTCTCTTGAAGACCCATCTACTAAGACAGAAGATCGAATTAGAGAAACGCACTATAGTTTTCCTACAGGAAACTAAATGTTCTGAAGCAGACCTTAAAACGATAGGAAAGTAAGTATGGAAAAAGTGTGAAGTAATGGTGTTTGATGCCATCGGATCGGCCGACGGAATTGGCATCCTTTGGAACCCTGAGAAGGTTTGTTTATCCGATTGGATAGCCTCTAGATCCATTTTATCGGCCTTGTTTCATGTGTTAGGAACCAGTGTAAGAGGTTTCTTGTCTAATGTGTATGGATCGTCAATGGCTCACCTTAAGCACTCTTTCTTGAACTCCCTGAGGATCCTCAAAAGAGAGGTTGGAACCCGTCCATGGATTATAGGAGGCAACTTCAATTTGATTCGAAATCTGGCTGAAAGAGAGGGGGACTTCGTTGTTTACATCCCAGCAACGAGGAATTCTTGGAGGCTATTGAATATATGGATTTGATTGATGTTAAAACTTCTAATGGCTTGTATACCTGGAACAACAAAAGGGAAGGCAACAAAAGCATAGTTTCTAGGTTAGATAGATTTCTAGTCCCTGAATCCATTATTATGGGTGGTGGGGAGCTGACAGCCATGGTGCTCCCATTGACCGGATCGAACCATTGGCCGATAAGCCTGGAATGGAAAAGAATAGGAGAAATCCTCCGAAGGTCATTTAGATTCGAGCAATTTTGGCTCCTTCACCCTGATTTTCCTGATCAAATGAAACAGTGGTGGCAGTCATGCCCTACGGTCCTAGGAACCAGGATGTACCAATTCCAACAAAAGTTAAAATACCTAAAAGGTAAAATCAAGAAATGGAATAAAGAAACCTTTGGGAACATTTTCCATTCTAAGAAGTTGCTTGATATCAAACTTCAAGAGGTACAAATGGAGGCTATGGTGCATGGCCACTCAGTGGTGCTAAAAGAAAGAGAACATAACCTTCTACAAGAACTTAACCTAAAAGATCATCAAGAAGAACTGCTTTGGAAGCAAAAATCCAGGAGCCGCTGGATGAAAGATGGGGAAAGGAACACCAAGTTCTTCCACAAAGCAGCCATTCAACACCGCCATGGGAATAGGGTGGTTAGGCTCAAAAAAGAGGATGGCAGCGTGGTGGAAACTCAACATGAGTTGGAGCAGAACCTGAATGATCACTTTCAAGACCTGCTAGAGGAACCCAGTATCAATAGAAGCAAAGAAAGGGAGCAAGTTCTAAGGCATATCCTGAGTCTAGTTAAGGAAGAACATAATAAGCTCCTCATGGAAAATATCAGAATGGAAGAGCCTGTTGAAGCGGTCAAACAGATGGAAGATGAAAAATCCCCTGGACTGGATGGCTTCACTACCAACTTTTTTCATTCTTGCTGGGACTGGCTGAAAATGGAGGTTTTGGCCATTGTTGAAGACTCTTGTCAGACCAGGGGCATCCTGAAGGCCCTCAATGCCACATTTATTACACTCATTCCTAAGGAAACGGGAACGGAGGACCCTAGTAAATTTGGACCTATAGCCCTCTGCAATGTCATTTATAAAATCATTACTAAGGTGATAGCTAATCGGCTCCGTCCCATCCTCCCATTGATCATCTCGCCTGAACAAGTAGGTTTTGTGGAAGGTCGCCAAATATTGGATGGTATAATCCTTGTGCATGAAACCATCCATTCGGTGAAGAAGGAGAAAATCCCAGGTATGCTTCTCAAACTGGATTTATCGAAAGATTATGATAAACTAAATTGGACTTTCCTTGCAGGGATGTTAAAAGCCTTCATCTTTAGTAATTTATTGATTGAATGGGTTATGAGCCTAGTCTCATCCCCCTTCTTCTCTATTTTGGTTAATGGTACTCCCTCTCAACCCTTTCCTGCATCCCGTGGGATTAGACAAGGGGGCCCGTTATCACGCTTTCTCTTCATTATCATTGCAGAAGGCATGGGTAGAATGCTACGGGCTGCTGAGAATAGTAATGCCATCTGTGGTCTTGACTTATGTAATGGGTTAACCCCTCAAACCCACCAACAATTCGTGGATGATACCATGCTGATGGGACTGTCCTCGGTGCATGAAGCTAAAAACATCAAGGGAATCCTTAATATCTTCCTTAAAAGTAGTGGCTTGGAGATTAATAAAGAAAAATCGAAGGTTTATTTCTTCAACACACCCAGAATTAATCGCAGAAATATTTTAAGAAATTTTGGAATTTTGTGAAGGACTGCTTCCTTCTAAATACCTGGGGGCACCCCTGTTTGAATTCGTCATAAGTCAAATCTCGTGGAAAGACCTGCTGGATAAACTCAAGAACAAACTAGAACTATGGACGCACCGGGCCCTGAACTTCCCTAGCTGGCTCATTTTGGTAAAATCTGTACTCCAAGCAATGCCGGTCTATTTATTCTTGGTGTTAGCCACCCCCAAAGCTATTCTGAAAAATATTCGCAATATTCAAAGGAATTTTCTATGGGGTGGTACTCATGAGCCGAGCAAGTGGGCCTTGGTGAAATGGGAAACTGTCTGCACTCCAAAAGGAGTTGGTGGCCTTGGTCTGAGGGATCCCCTGTGCACTAACAAAGTGATAGGAGCCAAAATCTGGTGGAGATGGATTATGCATAGAGAGGAACCCTGGGCAAATTTATGGCACAAGAAATATGCACCCTTATGGCCCAAGTAGGATCTTATCCACTTCGTGGAGGATAAGCCTGGCTCGTGCATATGGAAGTTGGCTCAGCTGAATCAAGAGTTAGTAAAGCGGCACATTTTTTGGGAGATAAGAGATGGAGCTTCAACATCCATTCTGCATGATGCGTGGCAACAATTCCCTAAACTTGGGGAGCTGCAAGATAACTAGGAGCTTATCCAGCATTTACAGAGTAGCCCGTGGGAGAAATTTTGGGACTTTTGGGAAACGGGCCTCAAGGAAAATCAAGTCAGACCTTGGAAACCGTTACAGTGGTGGCAGAATCAAACCCCAGAAGAAAATCTTGACAATTTTTACAGGGAGTTGCTCAAACACCAAATCCCTGTTACTATTGGTCCAGACAAAATCAGATGGGGCTACTCAAATACTGGGAACTTTAATAGTGCTGAAGCGGTAGCCCTCATGGAAAGTTATGACCGTATGCCATGTGAGGAAAGATGGAAGAAAGTTTGGCTCAATCACTGGCCTAAAATTTCCACCTTTGGGTGGTTGTTGCTTCACCGTCACATCCTTACTTGGGAAAAACTAAGTAAAAAAGGCTTCTTAGGACCCTCTTGCTGTAGCATTTTCCTGGGTGAAAGTGAATCTATCAACCATCTACTGGATGAATTCCCTTTGGCCTCGGCTCTCTAGTGCAGGGGGAGGAGAGATTCAGAAAAAAAGATAGAAAGTGTGGTTGCCCGGATTTAACCTTGGTAGACTGGCTGGCTCACCCGTTCAAAAATGAACTCCTAAACAGGCTCTGGGAACTGTTCCTAGGGTTTACTGTTTGGGAAATTTGGAAGGAACCTAAGAATTTTTGAAGATAAACAAATAATATGGGAACCATCTGGCTAACTATTGAAATGCACCTTAAGGAAACCATCTGCATCAGAAATTTACACCTTGATAAGGGATTTGTTGATCCTACTGAAATAATTATTTTGAATGCTTGGGGTATTTTCAGCTTACCTCGAGCACCTACAGAGTAGAATGGAATTAGAGCCAAAATGTTGAGCCCTGACGCATGGAGAACTCCTCTAAAGGGCACTCTGAAACTGAACTTTGACGGAGCTGCTAAAGGTAATCCGGGCCCGACTGGTTTTGGGGGAGCGGTAAGGAACAGCTCCCGCTCTATTATGGGTTTTTTCTGGGGTAACTTGGGCGAAACCACCAATAATGTTGCAGAACTCGAAGGCATGGTAAATGGTCTCAGATGGGATATATTGAAGCAATGGTTACCTCTAGTAGTTGAAGGGGACTCCAGCATCTTGATAACTATGGCGGGACGCATCCAGAGACGGGTGGCAGTCTCTAAGGTCTCGCTCAACTAGAGATGGGAGTGCAGGTTAAACCAGCTCCAACAAATCCTACGAACCTCTCCTGCCTTTAAGTTTTTACACGTTCGACGTAATGGCAATAAACTAGCAGATGCGTTAGCCAACATGGGGGTGATGGATCGTTCTCCCTTCAAAGCTGGCTCCTTAGGCGAGGTTTGCGATCACGTGGCTCGACATTGCTGTGAGGAGATCGCAGCTGTTGATCTACTCCCCCGGGTAGAACCCTCATTACATGCGGATTAAGTCCCACTTGGTTTAAGAGTGGATGAGATGCCTGCAGCCAATCCAACAATGCGTGGAAACTTTCCAGTTCCTTCTGCAGCCAAGTACCAAGGGGTGGTCATTCACCAGAGTGGTATTTAATACGGCTAAGAGACGGCTTTCATTAACGTGTATGCCCGATCACATCTGCATCACCCTTCTGCATTATACACTCCTAGAGTACGAGCATGTTAAGTTTCAGTTTTATTACCTTAACAGGATGCAATTCAGAGATGATGGCAACCTCGTTCTCTGTGGATGGGATGGTACTGTTAGCAGCTAGTTTAGCAGGGTTATCACGTTTCGGGCATGCGATTTCTCTTGCAGGTATAGAAAGGGAATTATTGGAGCTAATGGGAATTTATGGCCTAGTATGAATTCCATATCCAGATGCAGGGTCATGGATTATAAATTCAAGCAAGGTGACGAGGGCAGCCCAATATGTACCGTTAAAATCGTTTACACTTCGCAGTTTTTGGTTATGTTGTTCTAGGTTCACCTTTGCCTTAGTTGGATTCACATTGCTAGTGAATTTTCTTCCTCCTCTGGTACTTTCTTTTTGCAAATTATGGCTCCTCGCATTCGTCTGTCCAGTCCTCGAGGCTCCGGTAGAAATCTTAGGAGTCGTGAAAGACACACAGGGGCTAATTCTGGAACCCAGGCTAGTACCCATGAGGATTCCACTCCTGTGCATTTTGAATGGGCGCATTTATATGTTGAGGAAACACCGGTGACCACCAAAGGCCAGATTTCCCATCTGGAGATATCTCTGTAGGAGGAGATTGAGACCAATTTGGGCTACTAGATTGCTGCTAATCCTTATTGGGTGTGTAGAATCCTCCTAGCCCATGAAATTCAAGCTCAGGAGAACACTGTGAAGCAAATGAAAGAGATAATTGAGGGACTGAAATCTATGCAGCAAAACGAGATGGAAAACACCTTCACCCTGGAAGCGCTTATGGACGACCTCAACATTCATTCCCTGCCAGCTGCTAGAAGCGAGGAGCATGAGACGTCGAGGTCTGACTAGGTGCGGCATTGTGTCTTTGTAAGTGCTCGTCACTTTTTTTGGTAGACAAGCTTCTCGTTTTGGAGAACGTATGATGGATACCCTTCTTCTTCTGAGCTCTGAAGTATCGGTGCATATTGGCCTCGTTGTTACTTTCAATGGTTTCTTAAGCTCTTTTTGCTTCCAGGGATGGCTTTTTCTGTGAGCCCCTTTGATATATCTTTTATTCTGGAATTGTAAATTTTGAGCTGGCCATCCTCTCTCTACTGGGGTGTGCTTTTGGTATTTTTAGCTCCTTGGTGGGCTCTTTGTATCATTTTTGTACTCTATGATCTTTTTAATAGAATTTTGTCCGTCTTACTTACAAAAAAAAAAATCCATGCAAAAGGAAAAAGACCAAATGTATGCCCTCTCTCTAGAGCTGCTGAGTTCAAGAGCCCCATCTCCTTCCTACCCGGTATTCCTATATGAGCAAATGACCCTGTTCAAATTGAAAGCTTTACAAGAGGGTAGACCTTATCAGTTGTTGATCCCTTCCCATTTTCTAGAGACCTTTTTGTCCAGCAGTTTTCTTGAGTAGCACTTGTTGTGTGAATTGTATTTGCACAATATGGCATGTTTTTGTGATTCTTGCTCTAATCCTATTCCCTATGCAAGGGATGTTCAATTGAGAGCTTTTTCCTCTTTTGTTAATAATCATGTGTAGTGGGAAGATGCCTTTCAGACAATATCTAGGAATGAGGCCAGTGCCAATTTATGGATTAGGAGTGAACCCCAATATCCTTGTGCTCTCATCATAAACCATGGAAGATGTTTCTTATCTCCTCCAAAGACTCGGCATTTGAAGAAGACGCAAGATAAATTTATCTCTACCTGTGTTGACCTAGTCTCCAAACAATAGCATCTTGCCTTAGAGGGTAGCAATCATAGGTGGCAGACTTCTTCTCTAGCTTTGAAGAAAAGGGATCCGTACTGCCTTGAGAATTTTAAACAAGCTCTTCCCAGGGTAGCAGAGTATGTCAATTGCATGAGAACGTGTGGGTTACACTGGCTGGGACTCAATTTCAAATTTCCACTGATATGGTGGCTAGGAGGGAAGTACGGGGACGATTATACACTGACCAAGGCAGAAGAGAAGCAGTGCTGGGAATATTGGGCTGCTTGCAATGGGTTTTTGGAAGCAGGAAAGGAACCTAACATTTCCTTCAACTTTTCCTTTCAACATGAACAGGGACCAAATTTAGACTCAGATTAGTTGGTTGTTGCATGAAGACATGCAATTGGATAGCTGGGGGGAGATGTTGAGCCCCAGAATAGCCCCTTTTTTCCTACACCTATCTACACATTTTCCCCTGTTTTGCCTCAATATTCCCTGATTTGGAATTAGGAGAAGACAATCATTCAAGACTACTTATGGCTGTAACAGTTCCATTGTAAATCAACAGCCTGAAGATCGTAGATCTTCATGGCTTCCCGATATTTTGTTAAAGGAATTCATGTCATCAGGGTATAAATGTAAAGAGACATTCTGAGCCTGGGGTTGGAGAATTTATAATTGTATAAGCTAAAACAGAGAGCTGTGACTGTGATTCATTATTTTCTAACACAAGGAGCAGAGTTTCTTATATCTTGGTGTTTTAATTTGTGTTAGGACACAGCATCTCTGTTAGAAGGCCAGGGCTCTCCTTCTCATAGAGATCGCTGAGTTAAGTAGGTAGTTTAATTTATTTCTTGTTGTGTGGTGTGGAATTGCATTAGATGTGTTACTGCGAGCTGCAACATTGAAATGATAATTGCATTCTTCTTTGGTAGTTTATGATTGCATCCTGAATGATTCATATCAATATCATGGACATATATCATGCTATTATGCTAATTATTCATATCAATATTAATATCATATATGTAATTTGAATTAATGTGCAAGCAGCAATACCAATGTCAAATGTGTGTTACTTGTTGAAAACTTATTAACTTAATAATAAATATATTAATATAATTATTAATTATAATTTAAACTTGAAAATTATATATATATTCCGAATGGAAAATATCCATCACCCTAAATAAATAATGCAGACTTTTCAACCAACAAAATGGGTATAACTAAATAGTAATATCAAACTGAGTAAGAACGATAATCCTCTACTTATGAACTCAAGCTAATTCATCAACTGCAAGGGAATGTGTCCTAATTTCATGCATTCGTTCAGTTATATTCCTTGCTTTTCATTCCATAAATTGCATCACTTGTATTGCTGAAAATCTAGTGGAAAATTATAGGTTGATTACAGTCACATTCAGAATTCATCCAATAAGAGTTCAATACTGGTTTTTTGGTCTGCTGATCCTTATTATGCACTCAATCGGTTTGCTTAAACTGTCATATGGTTTTTTTGGACTGTCAATGGTGTGTCTTCAAATGTGATTAGACTCTTTAACCAACTTCATATGTTCTTCATTAATTAATCCTAATTATCAGCAAACTTGACATCCCGCGTATGAAATCTGGAATGGCATAATTACACATTTCTGAGCCTACTCATCCATGAATCAACTCTTTCAAATTGGTGAAGAAAAGTGCATTAGACAAATTAATAACATCAAGAAGAAACCCCAAAGAAGAGAAAAATACCTAAAACAAAAATCAACTTTTTAAAAGCAGAGACGGTACTTACAGTTACTTAAAACAAAAAAACACTTATGGTTGTGATATGGAAGAATAATCCTTTGGGAATACTAAACACCATTCCAAGAAGCCTTTTTTTTTGGAAGTAAGGAGATTTTGCATTATATTAAAAGGAGGAATTACAAAAGGAGAAATCTAGCCGAAGATCAAAATTGTTCATCAAAACAGACCAACTTGGTTTTACCCATTGACACACACACCCTCGTGGCACATCTGTCTGAACAAAATAGAACAAAACTACTACCCGGCCAGACAAAAAGCCATAGAACCAAATACTTTCTTCCCATAGGCTCGCAGGCCAAAGAGCATAATGCTTCATAACCAGCTAGCCCCAGACCCCCCAAATAAACACCCACCCAGACATCAGCGAACTATATAAGGAGATTCTGGAGAACTCCTAGGATGGAGAAAGCTAGAAGAAGAAGCAGCGCATGGAGGAGGTTGAAGCGCCATGGAAGATAGAAGGAAATCTAGCTTCTGGTGAATCGCGCGAGACTTTTCAAAGAGAAGCTGCGCATTGTCATCTCTAAGAGGATTCCTATCACGAATGGCATAGCCAACCAAGTTTTTCATCATCCAAAACATTGCAACAGTGCGCTCATAAAGACTAACGCTCCCGGCCGTGTTGCCGGGATCCAAGATCCAATTCTCTAACTTCTTACGCTCCCCCAGCAGGGTTTCCCTACTCAGACGAGCCCACCATTGTTGTTCATAGTCATTGATGTCCCTCTGGATTTCCAAGGGGATGTTAAGAGAGAAGGAAGTTGCCTCCCTACGCACCCGCTAAGAGGCACGAGACAAACCACCACCCAGCTCCCCTAGAGAATCCCCACGCCATCTCTTCCAATTGCAACTGGAATTATCTCCAACCTCAGGACGACAGTTAGTATCTTGCGGCTTCTTCATCCTCTCACTAGAGGCTTGCTCCATAACCAAAACTTGCATGCATGCAGGAAACTAGCAATGACAATCACGGTTGCCACCTTGAGCCTCCATATATTCTCTCCTTCCACCAACTGTTATGATGAATCGGGCACATCTTAATAACACTTAATAACTGAAGGAGGTACATCTTAATAACTGAAGGACGTACAGTTATTAATAACTCTGATTTTCTTCCATCATTTCCCCCATCGAAGAAATGTGAAGGAGGATGAAAAGACTGATCGAGAACTGTGAAGGAGGATGAAAAGACAAGAGTTAAAGGTCAATGAAGACAAGAGTTACATGTCTTCTCGGATTATCATCAGCATGATGTCTTCTCACATGAAAAACCATCATGTCTTGGTCCTGGATAAATCTACAGCTATCTCGAAAAACTGCTCCTATCAAATCATCCCACGTGAACAGATCAGCTTGACGTGGGAGAAGGAAAGTGGCCATGTGAACAGATCAGCTTGACATGGGAGAAGGAAAGCGCTATGCCCAACTGCCATGACGATGCCACTTTGGAGCTTGATTTGCCACGGTGCATCTCAGCAGCCATGTGGAGAATGATCTTGGAATCACCTTCCATATTTTTTGACATGCGAGCAGTATTCCTTGGTGAATACCTTGATCTAATTCGGCAGCATTATTAGACTCTATCCCCAAAAAACCAATTTTGAACCCAAGCATGGGGTCCAAGTAGCCCCGAGAGGATGCCCGACACAAATTGTGTGTTGAAGAAAATTCTTGTAGCACATGGGGATATTGTAGGTTGTTGTTTTGTCTACTCAACCATGGTCTCAATTTGTCCAAAGAGATCACCCTGAAGAAGAATTTATGGACCTAAAAATAGTGGTTTAGGGAAATTAGACCAAGCCTAGGAGAAGATAAAAAATTGTCCAAGTATGGTAAAATCTTCCTAATTGGCCTTAGGGAAATTCCCACCACAGCTCATAGGATGGTGATAAAAATATTCCAAGGTTGTGGATCTCCAAACCCCCCCATTGGACTTTTGGGGGGTCTTTCCAAACCCCCCCTGAAAAGTCCAAAAGTCCAAAAGTCCAACAAGACTTTTGGGTGGGTCTTTCCAAACCCCCCCCCAAAAGTCCTGTTGGACTTTTGGGGTGTTTTTTTAAAAACCTCCCCCAACAGTCAAATTCTAAGGATTTTTGAGGGGGGTTCTTAAGGACTGCCCCCAACAGTCAAATTCCAAGAACTTTTGAGGGGGGTTCTTAATGACCGTCCCCACAAGTGAAATTCTAAGGACTTTTGAGGGGGGTTTTTAATGACCGCCACCAAATACCTTTAAAAAACGTTTTTTTGGGGGGGGTTAGCAAGACCACCGCAAGCCACTTTTAGGGGGTCAAGAATTTTTTGTGGGTTTTTTCCACACCCGCCCCCAAATGTATTGAAAACTGGACTTTCGGGTGGGGTTTTTAACAAACTGCCACCAAAAGTATGAAGAATTGGACCATGGGGGGGTTTTACAAAACTGCCCCCAAAAATCGTGACAATTGGACTTTTTAGGGGGGTTTTTTAAAAACGCTCCCAAAAGTCCAATTTTCGGGACTTTTGAGGGGTGTTTTGAAGAATCGCCCCCAAAGACCTAAAACAAAATTGGGGGGGGGGGGTGTTTAGCAAAACTGTCGCAAGCCAAAAGCACCGCCAAAAGCGTATTTTGTTGTAGTGTAAATCCTGTACATGTCTTTAACCATTAGAATACGATTATGCACAGAGGATTAAACCACGATAGGTTCTCAGCATTGAACCAAAACATAAATCAAATTATATAGAAGACCTAAGCAATAACTAGTAAAAAGAATGAGTAAATACATGCCAACATAATTACACAATTGAGAGTTAAACCATCATATCAAAATATATCAATATACACAAGGTTTTAAATAAGTCAAAAGCAGGGAACATTAACTCCCTATGAAAAAGCCAAAGATTCGATCTTCACTTAAGGGTTAAATAAGCTTAGATCTTACACATACTTAAGGGTTAAATAAGCTTAGATTTTACACATACTCAGGATTCACAAAAGGTAAAAATGGAAACTAGAAATAGAGCATCTCTTTTAAAAATGTCTTCAAGGATTAGCAAGAACTTTACACACAGTAGACAAAAGAGCGATATGATATATCTAAAAAATTTCCATTGATTCCAACAAAAGATAATATAAATACGAATAAAAAGTTAAGTATGGAACAACCAGAAAGACCCCGAAGGGTTTTACATATCACCATCAGAACAAAAAGGGTAAAACCATGTTGCCATGGATTTAAATCCATAAGGAATTCCATGAAACCCTTGTATCTCCTTTATAAACGAAATAAATCCCAATATGGGCATCCATAAGAAAACAAAATGAAGAATCATAAAAAAATGTCATCCCTCTGTTCTTCATCAAGTCAGATAAAGTCACAATCATCTGCTCACAGCAGGAAGTCGGTCCAAGAGGGGCCAAGAGCTTACCAATCAACGCGATATAAGGTTTGGGAATTTAATGTCGCTGCATTTCAATTCCCAATACTTCACCTGCACACATTCAAACCAATCATATCTCAGTCCTCAAACAAGAAACAAAAATGTAGTGTTAAAGCGAATATCATACAGAGCCAAGTGTTAAAAAAGATCATACAAGGAAGGAAGTCATGGTGGCTAGAACTCAGACCACGATTTATTAACATCCCTTTTTCTCGGTTCAACCACTGCAGGAAAGTGATAGTAGAGCGAAGCTCTGTTTGTCTGAGAATGATTCACAAATGAAAAGTGTGGAAGAGGGAAACCCTCCCTCCCACAGCAAATGGAGGCAACCAAATGAACTTTCCTGAAACAAAATCTAGGAAGAACTACCACAAACCTTAAATGTTAATGAAAGTGATGGTGTGGAAGCCTACGATTTTCCCTTTTGACTTCCCATCACATGGGTCGTATTCAATTCCCAACAACTCTAATTAATGCAATTTTTTGGTTGCATTGTCCATGGTTTTAGTATCAACATAAAAGAGACTTTTAATACAAACGTTTAGCGAAGACTTAAAAGCTTTAGCTTTAAGGCTTATTACCATACTCTTTTCATAAACATTATTTGAAAAAAATCTTTAAGCTTAGTCCTTTTCACTTTCATAAAACTTTGGGTATTTAATATAAATACCATTGAGCTAGATTATAAGGATAGGTTGAGTCTTTCATAACACCTGTAAGAGTTAAATAAGAATGAAAAGTTAGCTATTATGCTAAGTAAGACTCAAGCCACTTATGGGACAAAACTGCACCTATGAATTAAATGATCCATAAAAGAAACAAATACAATTGATACACTAAAATTGGCTAAAGACGAGCTATTTCATCATTGGTATCGTAAAACAGTTTGTATGATCATATTATATATTGAGCAAATCAAATAATATATAGATCTAAAACATTCAGAATCAACATATAAGACAGAAAACCTAACACAAGCTTATATATATATATGAATGCAAGGCTTTAAACGAACCAGATTCTTACATGAAGACAAATTCAAGTAGAGTAAAAGACAACACTTCAATCTTCACAATGACTACAAAAGACCATGCAAATCTTAAAGATGCAAACAAGTAAATTGTCGCCAATCTATAAGTAATACTTCTTAGTGCTAAAGTTAATTTAATTAGACATATGAAGTTACGACAGTTTCATAGGCACTTTAAACAAAACAATTTAGGGTGTTTTCTGAGGGACATTAAATATAAGATAACGATTAAGATCTTGTTTGTTGCACATTGCTTAAACTGTTTTAGAACTGAAAATCATCATGAATGCTAAAAGAGATAACAGTCAGCATGGGAATTTGGATTCACTACCTCAGGAAGAGTAGCTGGTGGTAGAATGTGAATGGCATCCTCAGGACAGTCAAGCGTTTCTGAACTACTAAAAATAGTACATATCTTGCGAGCTGAATTTCAAAGTTTTAAGGATGACAACCTAAATGAAAGATAGGAACAACATGAAGTAAATGAAGCACTGCTACAAACTTTGACATGAGTAAGACACCAAAGACAAACAACTCACTCAACAAATAAATCTATTGATAAAAATCACCATAAGAAAAGAACTAGCAGCTTGAAATTTAAGGAGAAAGAAGAACATTCATAGTCATTCAATACCATGGATGACGATCATGGAAATTATTCCTATGCTTATTCACCATCTCCTCATAAAATAAACACAAGGGTGATGAAATCCTACAAGGATAATTCAAGGAGATTAAAGCCCCAATTTACGAAGGAGAGATGGATACAGGGGAGAAAGATGAGGAATGGATATTAGGAATGACCAAGTACTTTCAAGTACATGACTATTCCAGCATGATGAAAGCTCGATTGGCCATATATAATCTAAATGGAAAATACGCCAGATGGTGGCGAGATCTGAAACACACTAAGAAACAGAGGGAGAAGAAGCTAGGGTGGAATACCTTTAGGAGATTGTTTCAATAAAAGTATATATATGAATTTTTTTTTAATAAGAATATAAAAGAATTCCACGAGCTGGAAATGGGCTCCTTAACCATGGATGCTTTTATCAACAGATTCTTAGAATTGTTACACTATGTACCTTATGTTAAGGACAAAAAGGTAAAAATACAACAGTTCTTGGGATGTCTTCCTCCCATTTTCTGAGACAAAATTGAATTTGATGCACCCAAGACATTGTATACAACCTTACACAAGGAAATACTTTGTTATGAGAACAACCAACACAGAACTGAAAACATGAAAATGAATAAAGAAAAGCATAGAGTCTTTACGGACAACAGAATGAAGGGGTTTAGACCGCCTCCTTACCGAAAGAAAAACAACAATTTTCCCACTAGCCAAAATTTTAACAAGTATGGGACACAATAAAATATGCCAACACAAAGTGTCAATAAATCAACAATAGATAGAGGAGCTAGAACAACCCCGCTACCAGTTAAGCGTTGGGGATGCCAAGGATCCCACTACTAAAGAGACTGCCCGAACAAGACAAATGGAGTTCTAAACATATTACAAGAAGAAGAAACCGTGGAAGATATGGCAAGAACACCCAGGAGTTTTGCTGCTCCAGAAGGCAGACAGGTAGAACATCAATCTACCATGGCTGAGATAGAAGGTAAAATCTCAACCATGCCTATTTCAATTTTAATTGATCCTGGAGCTTGTCGTAGTTATGTTTCCCACAAAATTGTTGGAACTTGTAAATTGAACAAATATAAGCATAGTAAGCTGTGGATGGTACAGTTAGCCGTGGGTACAAAAAGAAAGATTTTCGAACTCATTAAAAGTTGCAAGATTGACATGAACGGCTTCCAGATAGAAACATACTTAAATATTCTACCTTTAGGATCATATGACATACTGATAGGCATGGATTGGCTAGGACAACACCATGTCATGCTTGTTTGATTAAATAAATATTTCATGTGCATGGATAAGAAAGGGAACCAAAGGACGGTAAAAGGGATACCTAAAAATATCTTAGTTAGACAGATATCAGAACTACAAGTTAAGAAATGTGTAAGAAAGGGTTGCAAGATTTATGCAATTAACATTCACAACTTGGAAGAAGAGAAGGAATAGAAAATTGAATATTTTCCAGTTCTAATGGATTTTAAAGATGTATTTCCATAGGAAATACTAAGGTTACCACCTAAGAGGGACTTAGAATTCTTCATAGAACTAGTATAAGGAGCTATACCAGCTTCAAAGGCCCGTTACCGCATGAGTACCCCTGAGTTAGTAGAACTAAAAGTACAATTGAAAGAATTGATAGAGAAAGGATACATCAGACCCAATGTGTCCCCATAGGGATCACCTATACTTTTTGTGAAGAATAAAGTTGGCACAATGTGAATGTGCATTGATTACCAATAGTTGAACAAGATAACCATAAAGAATAGATACCCACTCCCCAGGATAGATGATCTATTCGATTAAGTTGGAGAATATTTTCTAAAATTGATTTACGATTCGGATACCATCAAGTAAGGATCCGAGAAAAAGACATAAGCAAGACCGCTTTTAGGACCCATTATGGTCACTACGAGTTTGTGGTAATGCCCTTTGGGATAACTAATGCACCAACAAATTTTATGTGCATGATGAACAACATTTTCATTAAGTACTTGGATAAATTTGTATGAGTATTCATAGATGTCATACTAATATATTCTAAAAATGAGAAAGAACATGAAGAGCATGTTATGATTTTTTTGCAAGTACTATGAGAACACTAGCTATATGCTAAATTTGATAAGTGTGAGTTCTATAAACCTCAAATACGGTATCTAGGCCACATCATTTTTTATGAAGGTATTGTTGTAGATCCATAAAATATCAAAGTTATTGAAGAATGGCCTACACCTACTTGTGTCATAGACATAAGTAGGTTCTTGGGATTATCATGATATTATAGGAAGTTCATTGAGAACTTATCCCGGATTGCTTGTCCCATTATATCCTTACAGAGGAAGGTGACAAGATTCCTATGGAAAGCTAAATGTGAAGAAGGCTTTCAGAAACTAAAACAATTACTAACTACTACACCAATACTGAGGATTGTGGATCCTGATTGGGATTTTTTTGTTTGCACGGATGCAAGCAAGGAAGGACTTGGGGGATTCCTTATCCAAAATTATTTTGTGATTTGTTATGAATCACGGAAGTTGAAAGAACACGAGAAAAACTATCCAACGCATGATCTTGAGATAGCTTCCATAATCCATGCCTTGAAAATGTGGAGGGACTATCTCATGGGAAAGAGATTTCTCTTGAAGACAGGCAATATGAGCTTGAAATATCTTTTTGATCAACTAGATCTAAATGCTAGGCAAGCTAGGTGGTTGGATTTCCTTAGTGAATACAACTTTGAATTAAAAACATTAAGGGTAAATAAAATAAAATTACTAATGCCTTAAGTCGCATAATTCATCTTCTTTATGAAGTAACATTAAGTTAAACAAGTTCTGACTTACATAAGAAAATTAGGACATCAAGTAAAAGTGATCGATTCTATGTTGAAATTCTTCAAAAGATACAAGAAGACAAGTTGTTTCAACAATAGAAAGAATATAAAATTGACAAAACAAGGTTATTATGGTCTAAAGACAAACTTTATGTTCCTGAATTTGGGAATATCGGATTTGAGATATTGACTGAATTCCATCAAAAGTCTTATCTGGACATCCAAGATATCAGAAAATGATATCAGCAGTAAAGAAACACTTCTTTTGGCCAAAGTTTAAAACAAATATAGCATTATTTATTGCCAAATGTCAAGAATGTCAGCTAGTTAAAGATGAACATCAACATCCGACAAGTTTTCTACAGCCTTTGCCCATTCCAGAATGGAAGTGGGATGTCATTAGCATGGACTTTATCACTAGTTTACCTAAAAGAAAGAAACATAATGAATCTATCATGGTTGTGGTAGAAAAACTATCCAAAGTTACACACTTCATCCCAGTAAAATCTACTTATAAAGTTATTCACATTGCAGATATCTTCTTAAAATAATTTTTTTGGTTACACGGAATACCTAAAGCCATTATCTCTGATAGAGATACAAATTTTTGGGGTGGCAGGTGCGGGTGGGATTCTTTTTTATCCCGGAGGAATTAAAATCGCAGCCTTTTCATGGGGATTAGGTAGGAAAACAAATAACGAGGCAGAATGGTTAGCTCTGATTCTCTCTTTAGATATGGCCTCCAACTACAGCATAGACAATCTCAAAATCTACGGAGACTCCAGGCACGTCATCCAAATCATGCGAAGAGGATATGCCTCGCCAGGCTCAAAAGCCGACAGATACATGCAAAGAATTAAAGCCAATACATTACTCTCAAAGGCTTCCTTCTTTCACATCCTCCGAGAGAACAACAGGATGACGGATTTAGCGGCAAACCACGGAATCATGCTCGAAATCGGGCAAATAAAGGACCATAATGGAGTTTTGGGATTTCATTACATCCCCTAATGCACAAATGCCTTGGTTCATTGATTTTTTGATGGGTTTTTTGGTTAGGGTCTTGGTCACGAGGGACCACCCTTACCCATTTCTAAACTATGGTCTTCACCCCAAAATGAAAACAATCAAGAATTTTTCCTCTGCGTCTTCACCCACACGCCACCCCGTTCGCTCCTCCATCTATCACCTTGTTCTCTCCCTCGGTGTCAGTTCCCACGGGGCTATCTTAACTCTCCCACCCGCCCTCCCTTTTCCTCCCTCCGCGATGGCTCGCCCTCCCCATCTACCTGAAACTCTGAGCCGCCTTTCCCTCGGCGAGCTCGACACTCCTCCTCCTCGTTTCTTGCTGGCTCAGGCGGATAACTGGGAAACTATGCAGTCAATTAGGGTGGCCATAGCCGCCTTGAGCAGAACATTGGTTGACATCAAGTTTGCAGTCCGGAATACATACGACGCGGTTTGCTCCAATGTAAATCAGAATGCAGAAATGGCGTCGGACATAACGCATGTGTGCACACAGTTATCCTGCCAGGATTCCAGAATTGATGATCTGGAACGAAATATATTTGAATTAATGGGAAAAGTTGATAGGTTGCAGGAAGACATGGCCGTTTTCACTGGAGTGACTCAGGGAAGCTGGGTGCATGAAAACCCAACGGTAAATCAGGAAATTAACCAGGTTATGGTGGATGCTTCTTCTGCCCAGCTAAGGAAGAAAGGCTAGGACTTAGCACAGCCCAGGTTTCAAAAATTTTGCTCATTTTGGTTAATGCATTTTTGTATAATCCTTTGTAGTCAGTTTGTTAAGGTCTATTCCAGCTCTATGCTGGATAATTTCAGGAAGACCAAGCTCAGAGCTTATAATGTAATGCAGATAGTCATTATAGTGATAGTTAGTCCAGATATCTCTGCACTGTTAAAAACTCTGTTTGAAAGTTTGTAATGAATAGCTGTGCACAGCTTTATAAATATAATCCTTTACTCTGTTACTGTTAAAAAAAAAGATAGAGATACAAATTTCAAAAGTAACTTTTGGAGATCATTATTTTTCAGATTGGAAACAAAGTTAAATTTTAGTACTGCCTATCATCCGCAAACAGATGGACAAACAGAACATGTAAATCGAATACTAGAAGATATGCTTAGACTATATGTGATGAATAACCCCATGAAGTGGGAAGACTACTTACACCTTTCTGATTTTGCATATAACAACAATTATTAGAATTCCACCAACATGAGTCCTTTTGAAATACTCTATGGAAGAAAGTGCAAAACACTGGTGACTTGGGATAGCTCGGTAGATAGGCTCATGTTGGGGCCATATTTGTTAAAATATTTGGAACATTTGGTTACCAAGGTACAACAAAATCTAAAGAAGCATAGGTTCGACGAAAAATCTATCCTAATAGAAAGAGAAACGATAATGAGTATCAGATCAAAGAACATGTTTACTTAAAAGTAAAATGAAAAAGAAGCTCATTGAGCTTGGGGAGATGCAGAAATATAGCTCCCATATTTTCTGGCCCTTTTGAAATATTGGCCAAGAAATGCCTGATGGCCTAGGAACTAGCACTACCTGCTCATGTGCAAGTTCACAATGTTTTTCATGCATCATTTCTAAAGAAATATGTTTATGATACTAAGCATGTGCTTGATTGTTCATTGTTACAGGTAGAACTCGGAGAAGAATTTATGCCAGAACCCCTTCATATACTGGACAAGTGAGAGGTATAGCTCAGGGAGAGAACCATTGTCCAGCTGAAAGTGAAATGGAATCATTTAGGGATTGATGAAGCCACATGGGAAAATGAAACCCCGATGAAAGAGGAATACCCCTCCTTATTTCAGGGTATCATTTGCAGTCCCTAACACCGGGTTGGTGTTGTTCTAAGCAGTGAGGGATGTAATATCCCAAGATTAGACCACTTTTATTTTTATTGAGCATACGTGTTGGATCAAATGGACTATTTTATTTTTTGTTGAGCATAAGCTCTGGATCACATGGACTAATTTTATTTTGTGTTGAGCGTAAGCTCTGGATCACATTGACTACTTGTAATTTGTGTTCAGCATAAGCTCTGGATCACATGGACTACTTTTATTTGTTGTTGAGCATAAGCTCTGGATCAACTGGAATTTGATCATTGTCTCTAGGTGTGGATTTGGGGACACCTAGAATAATGTTGATCATAACCTCTAGGAAAGAACTAGAACTATTCTAAATTAGTGTTGAGCATAAGCTATGGAAGAGCCCTAGCACTATTTATTGAGTGAGTGTTGAGAAACAAAGATCTGGAAGCACTTAGACTCATTGTGTTAACTGATGTTGAGTAGAAGGCTCTGGATCATCACTAATCAGTTTTACTATTGTTAAACTAAAATATTAATCATCTTCTTTTATTCTTTCTAAACTGACTGGCACTGCCACTCAAAGAGGGATCGAGCATGCAAGAGATTAGAATGACCGAGTAGTTGATAACTAAAGATCAACTAGATGTTAGGATAAGTAAAAGAAATCCTATACTATTTAAATAAACCATGAGAGTTTAAATATAAATTATGTTATTTAATTTAAAGATAAAATCAACTCTGAGAGTTTAAAAATAGATTAATTTATTAATAAAAGATAAAATAAATTGGGAGAGTTTGAAACTAATTCAAATGGATAAATAAAGATAAAAACAAACAGTCAGTCTATGTAGTAACTGAACTAAGTGATTTAAACCTAAAAACCTAGGATCCTTTTCCTCAAAGAAAATTATAAATAAGAGGACATTGCAAGGGGCAATGGTCCAAAGATCATTGGAGGATCGAATTCATAAATATTTGAGCACTAATATTTTCCAGATTGAGTTTTGGGATTAGTAAGAAAGATAAAAAAAAATTCACCTAGGACTTTTAGTCTGTTGGCATGCTCTGTTCGGATCAGGGGTGATCTGTTGAACGAACCAGAAATGGTTCGAGATCTACGGTTGGGAGGAATGTGGCAGTTCCCAAGTCAGACGGAAAGCGTAAAGGCCTGATAAGTATTTTTATAGTATTGTTATTTTTGAAATACTTATTGTATGGATTTAATGGAAGGATCTTAGGTAACTATTGGACTCCAAATTTGTTCATGATCGGAAATTTTATAGGCTATAATATTTGATGTTTTCTCATGAATACAATAATTTTATTTATGCAAGTAAATATTTTATTGTACGTATTTTAATTTGAATAACATAGGTTGTTCTGATTATTAAATTATGAATTTCATAGGTTGATTCTATAAACTGTAATTATTGTTTTACATTTAAACCATATTGTATAGTAGAACTACTTTTGAGTTCATGGCACTTGGGTTAGCTAGTAAATTCTTATATTTTACCTGCTTGAATTTGCATCAATTATATTATTAAAATTATAAGCATAGGACAACTGAAAGATTTCCATTTAAAATAGAAAGCATTTATAAAATAATACCATAGGCTTTCTATCTTAGAGAGAAACTCTCGTTAGTCCTAAATAGGGAAAGGATCCCAAACAAGGATCCCAAGACAAGTCCCTTAACCCTAAGTAGGTTAATTATTGTATATATAATTATATATATACACATACATGTATACATATATATACACATACATGTATACGTATAAAACATAAAACAAAAATCATAAACTAAACATTTAAACCAAAAGGACTTTACATCGGAATACAACCAAGATTCAAAATAGCATATTCTATATGCTATTTATTTTACTTTTCAAACCATCTGAAATATATCATACATTGAAATATTGTCCATCTCATCCATAATCCTCATGCAAAACCAAAAGAAAACACAAGGCCATATCGCTTTCATGAGCTGGTTGTTCATCACCACTATAAACACAATCTACATAATGTGCTTTTCATGAGTAGCACAAGACACAAATAGTAAAAATAAACGTTAACATAGAGTCTCCACTCTGTTTACATAAACATCATTCACTATCATATAGAAATAAAATTGCATACACACAGATAGTGCAATAAACAGGTAGAAGTCTTGACCACAAAGTCAATGATGCCAATTGTTAAACTATTAATAAACCCCCAGTCATTTCAAGACAAACGGAGGGCATGTAGATAAATATAAATCCCATGATATGAAGGTCTAACTCAGAGGGATAATCCTCACGCTTTTCCCCATGTTCTACGACTGAGTTATATCTACAAGTCAGGGATCAAATCCCACAAACAACGTTTTTAATTTAAATCCTGTACATGTCTTTAACCATTATAATACGATTATGCAAAGAGGATTAAACCACTATAGGGTATGAGCATTGAACTGAAACAGAAAGAATTATCTTGAAGACATGAGCAATAACTAGTAAAAAGACTGAGTAAATACATACCAACATAATTACAGGGCCGAGAGTTAAACCATCATATCAAAATAAATCAATATACACAGGGTTGTAAATAAGTTGAAAGCATAGAACATTAATTGCCTATGGGAAAGTCAGATATTCGCTCTTCACTTAAGGGTTAAACAAACTTAGATTTTAGACATACTCAAAATTCACGAAAGGTAAAAATGAAACTAGAAACAGAGCATCTCTTTTAAAAATGCCTTTAAGGATTAGCAAGATCTTTACACACAACAAACAAAAGAGTGATATGATATATATCATATTTTTCCATTGATTCCAACAAAAGATAATATAAATACGAATAAACAATTAATTATGGAACAACCAGAAAGACCCCGAAGGGTTTTACATATCAGCATAATAACAAAGAAGGTAAAACCATGTTGTCATGGATTTAAATCCAAAAGGACTTCCATAAAACCCTTGTATCTCCTTTATTAAAAAAAGCAAGCATGTATGGGCATGCATAAGAAACCAAAACGAAGACTCATCAAAAAACATCATCCCTCTATTCTTCATCAAGTCAGATAAAGTCCCAATCATCTCCTCACAGGAGGAAGCCGTTCCAAGAGGGGCCAAAAGCTTACCAATTAATGCGATAGAAGGTCTAGAAATTTAATGTCACTACATTTCAATGGCCAAGAATTCACATACACAGATTCATATCTTAGTCCTCCAACAAGAAACAAAAACATAGTGTTAAGGTGAATATCATACAGAGCCAAGTGTTGAACAAAATCATACCTGGAAGGAATTCATGGTCGCTGCAACTCAGACCACAATTTATTTAACATCCATTTTTATTTGTTCAACCATATTTGGAAAGTGATAGCAGAGCGAATCTCTATTTGTCTGAGAACGATTCACAAAAGGAAAGCGTGGAAGAGGAAAACCCTCCCTCCCATAGCGAATGGAGAAACCAAATGAACTTTCCCAAAACAAACTCTGGGAAAAACTACCACAAACCTCAAACGTTAATGCAAGTGATGGCATGGAAGCCTACTATTTTCCCTTTTGACTGCCCATCACATGGGTCGTATTCAATGCCCACCAACTCTAACTAATGCGATTTTGTGGTTTCCTTGTCCAAGGTTTTAGTATCAACATAGAAGAGACCTTTAATACAAATGTTAAGCTAAGACTTATACGCTTTAGCGTCAAGTCTTAGTACCATAATCTTTTCATAAACATTATTTGAAAACAAGCTTTAAGCTTAGTCCTTTCCACTTTCATAAAAATTTGGGTATTTAATATGAATACCATTGAGCTAGATTATAAGGATAGGTTGAGTCTTTCATAACATCTGTAAGATTTAAATAAGAATTAAAAGTTATCTATTACATTAAGTAAGACTCGGGCCACTTATGGGCCAGAGTTTCACCTATGAAGTAAATGATCCATAAAAGAAACAAATACAACTGATACATTAAAATTGGTTAAAGACGAGCTATTTCATCATTGGTATCGTAAAAAAATTTGTATGATCATATTATCTATTGAGAAAAATCAAATAAGATATAGATAACATTTAGAATCATTATATAAAACAGACAACCAAACACACGCTTATATATATATATATATATATATATATGAATATGAATGCAAAGCTTTAAAAGAACCAGATTCTTACATGAAGGAAAATCCAAGTAGTGTAAAAGACGACACTTCAACCTTGACAATGACTACGAAAGAGCATGCAAATCTTAAAGATGCAAACAAGTAAATTGTTGTTAACCTATAAGTAATACTTCTTAGTTCTGGATTTAATTTAATTAGACATATGTTGTTATGACAGTTTGAGAGGCCCTTTAAAAAAAAATTAGGGTGTATTTTGAGGGACATTACACCGAGACTGTCTTAGGGAAGTGCATGCCAATTTGTACGTAAGTACACCAAGGAGTCCAAGGGTATATGGGTAAATTCAAAAGTAAATCTTAGAAAGTAGATGTTTTAGAATCTACAAGCTATTTCTAAATTTGAGACAATCAAGTCGTTGAATGAAATAGTATATTTCTTTTAAGTTTTCACCAGTTTGATAGATTTTATTAAGATGGATGAAATTCGGGTGTTCAAGTGGTAGAGTGTTCACAATGAAATAAATGACCTTCTCATATGATTATGTATTCCATTGAATAAGAAAAAAGTTACTACTATACGAAAGCATGAGAAATTTGTTCATGTCAAGGAATTTTCAAGCACCCTGAGATGGCTTTTCATAATGCAAGAAAATCATGTAAAAATGATTTTTATATATTTCAATTCCAAATCGTCATATGGAAGCAATCTATTTTGAGGTGGAAGTGATTAGATGCCAAAAAGGACAAGCTATAGTTGTTGACTTCTTTTCAAAATGAAAAAAATAACTGTTTACTCAAAACCAATGCATATAATGGATCTTTTTGGAGATACGAAATATGAAAAATTGTTTTGTAAGAGATTGGTGAACGCCACATAGAAGCATACAACTTCCAAAACAAGAAATCCACAATTCTAAATATCTCTAGTTTGCAGCAATAATAACTAAAGGTTATGTTCATATTAAAAAATTGTTGGAGGAATGTGGGAAAAAATAAAGCTATGTATTTTGGGTAACTTATGAGGCACAAAAATTATTTATATAGATGTTTGTAATTTACTTAACAATTACAAAAAATGATGATTTCTAAAACAAAGTTTTTGCAAGATCCACAAAGGAAAATTTGACCAAAATCCCAAGAAACCGTGGAACCATAAAAAAGAAACTTGAATTGTGCAGGAAGTATGGAGTTTCGAAAATATCTAAATACTATTCAAGGACATCACAATTTTGACAAGATCCATATTTAAGAATATTACCAAAATACTCCAAAGACATAGTGGCACAAGAAAATAAATTCAAACTGCGGAGGAAGTAATATTCAGAATAGAGTTTTGAAAGGATATACTTGTAGTGTAGAGGAAAAGCTACTCACAAAATGACATAGTTTTGACAAGATCCACATTTAAATATATGAGCTCACTCTTTCCAAAACTCATAAACTCCCAAGAGATAGTGGCACCATAAAATGAACTTGCATGGTGAAGGAATTAGTATTTAGAACTTTAAATATCTAAAAGGCTTGGAATATCATTGTGATATTAATTTTGAGAAGATCCACATAAAAAAATTGGACTCATTCTTGACAAAAGTCCCAAAATCCCAAGCCATAGTTTCAACATAAAAAAGATCTCGCATTTTGGAGTTTAAGTACTATTACAACTTAAATTTAAGAAGCTCCACAACAAAGAAATGGACGCACAATTACAAAAATAATCCCAAGACTCTTACCAAAGTATGTATAGCTCTCACCTACAAGGTAATATTTAAATAAGTGTAGTATACAAAATTATGTTCACTAAAGAAAGTACCAAATAGACGCAAATCAGAGGAGGAGGTGAGAAGTGATGGGGCAATTTTCCATTCTGTAGTCTCTATTATGAAAGGATGAGATTGGGGAGAAAATAATATATAAGTAGTGAATATACTACACTATGAACATATCCTTCCACAAACTACAAGGAAATAATTGAATCTAATACCATTTTCTCTCTTATCAACCAGCCTATGTCAAACATGATTCACCTACAATTCTATTTCAATTTTGAATTTAAAGGATTTATCTTCTTGTGAATTTAAAGGATTTGTAATTCTGTTACTATGAAGAAAATTCCAAATAACTCATTAGAAGAAAGTGACAATCACATACATGAAAATTAAGTGATCTATTCTTTATTGGGTTTTAGTGAATTCGAGTTACAAAAAGCTCTTAAAAGTTTCAACATTTTGCACTAAACTTGAGGTATTGACCATCTAATTTGGATTTCATCAGTTCTTTTATCCTGGAAGTATTGACCATATTCCATTCTACCATATTAATATATCTTGCGCTAGTCTTTCAACACTCTTAAGTGAGCTCCAGAATTGTTATTTAAGATAAATTTAGTAGGCATAATTCTTTAGATTCTATCAAGAATTTTCAATAAACCCTTAGGAGCAAGAAAGCTTTATATGAAGGCTTAGATAATTGGGAATTCCCTTCAACTTGAACATGAATGGATGTTGTATCTATAAGATTAGAAAATCACATTCTAATATCATTATTGATTTATGGGAAAATATGCTCGGGTGGTAACTTGGTATTCAAAAAAATATCAAAAAAGTGTACATTGTCCAAAACCACTTCTAGATCAGCTTATAAAACAAATGTTGCAGGAAAATGTTTGAGGTAGGATAAATGTTCATGTTTTCATGAAAGAAGTTTTTACCAGATAAATGTTGATGGCCTTCACATGAAAATAAGAGAAGTTGAGAAATCCATCCCAAATAATTTGTCCAAGCTAAGGATTTTCTTATGCCCTCCCAATTTCCTTAGAAGGTGTTGAGCCCAGAATTGGCCCCTTTTAATCATCCTCGATCACCTTTTCTTCCCTTGTCCTACACCATTGAGCATGCTAATCAGACCTGTTGTCCTCACTTTATTCTCCCAAGATGCCAAGGTATGACTGATCATTGCTCTATCTTATTAATGCTTATGATTGTGATAATTAAGGCTGTTTATCTCTCAATTGTGCTAACATGTTATGATTTATGAAGGTAGTTTGAGATAAGTGGACTGCAGGAAGGTGGGGCTGAACAAGTCTTGAAAGGAGGGATGTTCGCTACTTAAAAAGGATCCTCGGGGCTTCGATCATCAATTAAGGCACATGGTTCTAATGTAACATCTTAGATGGAGCTGTGACAGGGAAGCTGTAACAGAATGCACTATAGTTGGAGATCTTTAGTATGTTGCTGCTCGAGTATAGTTGTGATCTGGAAAGATCGCCACTCCTGGGCCAATCAACAGCTTTCTCACATTTTTCTATGTCTTTAATATGCCACGTTTGTAACAGCTTGTATTATTTAGGGCGCCTGAAGATCAAAGATCTTCATGGCTGCCCGTTAACAGGATCGGATGTTATGATCTGCATGTATAAATATGGGGAGTTCTCTCGACCCAAGGGGGTTGGAAGAAGGGGAGAATTCATTCATTGTATTAGCAGTGGAAAGCAAACTGTGTAATCATTCTTCTGTTAATATAAAGAGTTACCTCTGAGTTAAAGGAGCTTTACATTGTTCAGCCAGCATCTTTGTGCGAAGGCTGGGCCCGTCTTCCACAGAGATTGCTGAGTTAAATTAGGACTCTTCAATTTATTGTTGTGTGATGTTTTGTTGATGATATCTCCTTTGTACGCAGTAGTAGTAAGTGTGGTGTGGATTTCCAGTATAATTAAGATTATATTTCTTTGAGATTGGCAAGTAGTACAGAGTGACAATCGACTGAGTAAGAAACTTTATGCAATTCGTGTGACAGTTGTAACAACCTTGTTCATCTTGCAGTTAAGTTGTGATCCCATGAGCCCTTGCAATTTATCTTTTCTGTTATGATTGTTGATTTTCATTCCTGTAATTCAATCTCGTAGAGTAGCTGAACTCAATCCTTTGCAATTGAATTTCTAGATTAATATTCAATTTATGCTTATGGTTTTCAAGAGTGATCAGATTGAAGAAGTGAGTTACTTGTTCTAGGATGTGAATAGGATTTCTTTTTATCTGCAATTGTCTTTGAATCTTATATTATTTCTTGTTGATGCATGGTAGAAAGGAATTGAAATTGTAGTATTTAGAAAGCAATTGGAATTACACAGATCTTCGGGATGGACATAGTTGTTAGAGGATAAAAGTATTCAATTATAGTGATTTGGTGTTTAAGCATAGATTGTGCATCTATCCTTTGAAATAAAAGACTTTCTCGGGTTGACAATAAATCTCGTCTGCTCTGTATGTTGGAATAATCTATCTGCATATAGGGTGCTTGACAGAAGGTTTGTGGAATGATATTCCAAAATGTGTGAATGAATAAAATCCACCAAGAACACAATTACATTTAGTTAGATTAGAAGAAAACAAGAACATGTTCAAGAGTTAAATAAAAAATAAGCGTAGGTCCTACAACTACCATTTCAAGTGAAAGCAATTCCATCAATAATGACATAGCCATAACAAGTTTTCATATGATTTATTTTTATTATACATTTTCAATGGGATAGATTGAAATAATTAACCAAGTGGGAAGCTTCAATAGTTAATTGTGTGATGCATAAACCAACTACAATGTGAAATCACACTGCAGCAATTATGGTAGAACCAAAAACAGTTGAGCTTCAATGTTTGCTTCTTCTTTATCCTTTTAGTGAGTTCACATAAATAGAATATAAATATTTAGTCCAAACATGAACTCCCTCAATGTCAAATATTTCAATTTATGCAATAAGTATTGCTAAACAAATCATATAGCACCAGAGATAGGTCAAAATCCGTTTAACACTTGTATCTTCTAAGAAATCCCACAACAAACAATATTTCAATAACCTAGCATAAGGAAATCTTAAAAATTACATTAGAGGTGCATAACATGATATGTAACCAAAATATATACAACATGGCCTAGGCTCAAACACCGCAAAACCTAAGATGAGAATCGCATGAATGGGATGCAAATGAGGACTTCAATTGTCTTAACGGATTTAAGACAACACAAACATATGGTATGAAAATGAGCACTTCAATTTTATTCTTAACATAGATCAATGTAATTACGATTGTTACTAAAGAAAATTGTGATCACATCTTAAAACACTATTGAATAAGAGCTGAGGGCAACTTAGTCGCTTCCTTTTAATTTTGGAAAAAAATGATAATAATAAAATTATTTAAAATTATTTTTAAATAATATATATATATATATATATTAAAAAAAAAAAAAAAATCTCTTGCCTAATATTCTCCATAAGATCAAAATCATGTTTTGTGAAAATAAGTGTGGCGGTGCTTATTTTTTTAGATATTTGAATTTATTATCCTTCATTCCATATTTGAAAGAGTTTCTATAATTCCAACACTTAAATCATCTTCCATTAAAATATTACATCACTTAAAAAGATCATAAGGTGCAGCCGGCATTGGCGTTTGGTGAAGAGAGGATAATGATGACATTGAGTTTTGAAGACAGTAATAATGGCAAAAAAAATTATCTTATGGTTCCAGAGACACATAAGTTCAACAATTTATGATGGATTTTGTTATGTAATACTAATTGCAAGTATGAAATGAGTACCATGTTTTATAGATTTTCATAATAATTAAAAAAAAATAAAACAAATCCATAGACAATCGCAATTGTATGGGTTCAACCCTTGAAAGTGTATTGGCCAACTTCGACATATAATCATATATAGATAGGAACCCAGGTTTTCAAATACAAGAGTGGTAGTAGATTTTGACAAAAGAAGTTGTAAAACAAATATAACACGTCATTTGAAAACATCTTCCTCGTACAAATAATATACATTATCATCAAACCTACCTTAATTCACAGTTAAATATTAATAATTTAATCAATATTCACAATAGCTCTCCGGGAGGATTCCATCTACAAGCTAGATGACCCATGAAGATTCAATGTTAAGAAATTGAGAAAGCTTATTGATCTTCTTTAATAGGACATGGCGTTGGCTGACATACAACCCATTGTGTACAGAAGGCCTTCAGTCTCGACATCACAAAAAAATGCATACAAGGCTTTCAATTCAACCAATGGTCATGAAATATTAAAAAAAATGGAGTATTACATTCTGGGACCAAAGATTATCTAAAACTATTATTTTGAAATCCCTAAGCATGTAGACACTCGGAGGTGCAAATGAAGTATGTTCCATTTATAAACTAGTTAATCTAGGCTAGTTAAATACATTATACATCTTTTATATTATAGCTATTACACAACAAAAGAATAAATTTAATTTTCCCATGTTTCATCCTAGTGTAGATTGCTGATCTGAACTCTGCTAAATCATGATATGAAGAATGGTACTCAATTTGTGTGTTTGTTTGTAAAGCATATAGCTCTTTAAGATATGTTCTAGGAAGGGGATTCCCTTTACCATTGCAAGGTTTGTAACTCATTGATCTATTTTATTTTCTTGTCATCATTATCTTAGGTTCTTCCTTGGAATAGTATATATACCATCCACTTCATAGCGACCAGTTCTGTAGTGGAAGACATAGCACAAGACGATATTTGTCATGCATGCTTCCAAATCACATTGAACAATCTCATCATGCATGCTGCCAAATGAAATTGAACAAAATAATGTATAGTACATAATTACAATGAAATCTATGAAGAAACTATACCACCCACACATGAAACATGCATGATATTAGCAATCCATTTGGAACAAAATAATACAATATTGATTCCAACTAAGCCATAAACATATGATATTTGAAATGTTTTAATAGAATGAAGCTATCGAATTAAAAAAAAATGATATCAGCAATAAGCATTTATGATGGAAAAACAAGTTTACATTACATAAGCTTATGCAAGTTTGAAGAAATTGTCAAACCCTATGAGATAAAAAGGATAATATCCATCACATATTTATTTCTCTCACACAAACACACATACACACCTGATGGCTATAAAAAACTATATTATTAACATTTTTTGGTACACCACTGTGTTGTTGCATGGTTGTTTTTGGCAAGTCTCATGGGTCTTCAACCAAGGAAAAACTAAATAATATAATAAAACTACTTCAATAAATGAACAAATTTCAACTCAAAATTAATCTTTTTGTAAGTACATATTTAGGTGTATATAGAAAAAGCATATGAGTCAAAGTAAAAACAAGCACTACCAGTTTCTATTTAACTAAAATTTTATGTCAGATGAGAACTGGGGCTTAAAGGAAGCTGACTAGAGAGATGGCAAGCTTTTTCAGAAATGTTATACATAGTAAATCTTAGCACCTGGATCAAGAGGAAAAGTGCTAATGAATTTAAGATGCAAATCTATGTAAACCATGAATTTATAAATAGATATGATTAAGTAAACAGACCCCAAATAAATTAATTTGACAATTTGTACATAATAGCTCTACCTATTCTCCAGATAAAAGAGGATTTGAAATGTGATACAACAACAAGAAGGTTCTCATGTCCTCCTGCAATGACCACCCGGACATCCAAACAAATAACAAATTTATCTGACAAAAAAATATATATAAATTATGTAAAAAAATAATATATCAATTATCAAAGTAATAAGGACCTCAATTGCAAGAAATAAAAGGGGAAACAAATCTAGGTCAAGCTGAGTTGTAGTGTGATCCTGCACGAGGAATGAGGATACAATCTGTCATTTAGAACATATATTGCAATCAATAGAAGGTCTGAATTTGGTTCAATCAGTTTCTTATCTCAATTAAAATTCAATGAAAAAACATCGTGCACATATATATGAGTGTAAAATACATCTTATCAAGCTCGAGAACTGGTATTATCAAGATTCAGCACATATATATTTGTGTCATGGGATTGAATATAACTATGTTTTGAAACAATTCAACCAAGTATTACAGTAAAAATAATATATATATATATATATATATATTACAGAAATGAAGAAAAACAAGCACGGTAGTTTGCAATCCACTGTGAAACCATAACCATAAAATATTCCCTCTAATCTAGTACTATCTTGAGGATCAAAATTGCATTTAATAAGAACATGAAGAATAATGGAGGGATTGTATGCTAGTGTAAATTATCCCTGACTAGTACCTGCATAGCAATGTAGTTTCCACTTATGCATAATTACGAAATGAGGTTCACTTGAAAGAGGATTTTAATTGACTGCATGATATCGTATCCATGTAGAATGTCATAAACCACTGCTTGTTGTGGTGTCCATGCCAACTGCAAGTAGCAATACAGAGTATCCATTGAACTATAACCATGGAAGCTTTGTCACTGCTCCAACCCTTGAATGCTCTTCATCTTCACATATCGCTACCCAAACTTTCTAAAAAAATACCAATGTTTCCATACTTGGAAGCGTTGTCTAACTCAGAGCGCACTCCCACAAGTATATTCAAAGCTTTGTCGTGAAATCCAACCCTTGTATGCTATTTATCTTCAGGCATGTTGCAGATGCATGCGAAAATGGGGTTAAGATGAATTGGGTTTCGTACTTGATCAAAAAAATATTGCATAACTGTATAGACACACAAAAGACTAGGACCAATATTTATGGTATGGAATTTTCCTACTCTTGCTAGCTTTCTCATAGTGGGTAGAGCCAGTGGGTCTTTATCTGTTGCTAAGGAAAATAACAGTTAATTTCATCGAGCCAATGGGTATCTATTTTCCGCTAAGGAACATAACAGTTAATTTCATCGAGGATATATATGAAGGTCTATCCTGCACTAATGACAAGGATACATAGGTACTGATTTAAATAGTATTTTAGGGGTACTACATAGAAATGTCAAATGCATTCCATAAGAGCTCTAAAATATGCAAGATCGTGATCAACACCTATGGGTAATGGTGCCAATTTGAGGTAAGCATGCATTATTACTACATGCGGTCGCATCTTGGATATGAGAGAATGAATAAATTTGCAAAGGTTGAGTCCCTCGAATTCATGATGAACCGTAAATGGTTGGAAATAATATTTTAAAGATGGGAAGTGTTGTGGAAGAGGTCACTGCTCCAGAGATACCATTGTTTCCATACTTGATAGCTCGTCAAACTCAAAAACCCAGAAAGTTGAACCAAAAGAGACAAAATAAGAACAACTAGCATGAGAGTCTTAGACATCCAAGGAAAGGGTTTAAACTGCATTAAATCCCAAGCTCGACGAAGGTGAGACCATCTTAGTCGGCCACTACGAATGTTTTGAGAAACAAGCCTTGAGTTTGTCAACCTCGGATCCATTAATAACATTATTGCTCATGTCATTTAAAAACATTGAAATTTTCTAGAAACCATCAGAAATTGAACCAGGAAAATACAAAGTACACATCTAGCATGAGAATCTCAAACATCCAAACAAGGGGTTTGAGCCGCATTAGCGCTAAACCCTGCCAAAGGCAAAAGTTCTCGGTCGGACACTGCGAATGTTTAGAAGCCTTGATTCTATTATTTTTTATTCCATTAATGTTCATGTCATTTAATAACAATAATCAAATGTTCCAAAAAACCCATTAAACTGATTTAAAAGGAGAAAACATAAACACATTTGGCAGGATAATGAAGTTTCATACATCGAAGGAAGGGGTTTCAACTGTATTATTTCTCAATCCTGGCAAAGGTAAAAGCTCTCCGTTGTAACTGCAAATGTTTAAAGAAACCAGCCTTATGTTTTCCATATTCGACTATATTATCAATTTAATATTGCTATTGATCATAATCACCTAGGAATTTTTCTAAAAACCCTTGAAAATTGTAAAAAATAAAAAAATAAACAAAAATAAAAAAACACACAACTAAAGAGTCTGAGGAATTCAAGGAAGGAGTTTGAACTGCATTAGATCTCAATCCTGGAAAAGGAGAAATCTCTTGGTGAGCCACTGCAAATGTTTTGAGAAAGAAGCCTTAATTTTGTCATCCTCGACTCCATTATTACTACCATCATACATGAGATCCTTGACTCCATTATTCCTACCATCATACATGAGATGTATTCAATAGGAATAGTAGCAGCTCCACCCCGTGATTTGTGATGTTAAAACTCACCTTCACATGCAACCGAAGACAATGGAAACACTCAACATATTCTACAACAAATATTGATGACCTAATGTGACCTCTAAACCCTAAAACAAATTATTTTTCATAAACCTTAGAAATCTTGGAAGCTACATAGCCTCTGAAGAACTTAGCCTCCATATCCTACTACGTGTGCACCCATGGAAGGAGCATGGTGCAAGCATCTTGGATTCAGGTAGGTGTAAACCTCCTATCCTACTACGTGTGCACCCCTGGAAGGAGCATGGTGCATGCAACTTGGAATCGGGCAGGTGTAAACTCATTTGGGGCACAAGTTATGGTTCAAGGAGAAAGTAATAGAGGATAGACTGACATGTCAATTACTTCCATGTCAAGTAATAAAAAATATGTGGAGGTAAGGTTATGTAAGGGTAAGTTTTTTATTTTATTTTTGGTTTATTTTCTTAATTTTTTAAAATCCCGGCAATGATAAAAATGGTCAATTCAAGACCTTGTATCCAATCAAATGTAAATACAATTTTTCAAAAAAATATTTTTAAATACGAATTTTGATGGAACTTTTACTTAACTTTATAAAAGTTGAAATATTGATACTAACTAATAGGTAAAGGTGGGACTTATAGTCTCTGCCTACGGCCTACGGCAGGGACTAATAAAAATAAAAGATAAACTATTATGAGACAACCTACAACTTATCTCCACTAGTATCATTTGTTATAATATGTTATAAACATATCAAATTCTATTAAATGAAGCTATCGTACATATATAATAGAAAAAGGCAAGACATCGTTGAATGTTATCGAATGTAAAACACAAAAAATTATCTATTACTTAACATAAACATGACGAATATATATATATATATATATATAAAGTATTTATGTTTTGCAAAGTAAAAATTAATATGGAAAAATTATAGGGAAATATTTTATTGTTAATTTTGTGTTGCAATTGTGTCGAAGTGTTGTGGGTTTTGGAATGCTTATTACTTCCAAACTTGTGTCATTTAAGGATGTGGTAAAAAACCACTCTTCCAATCCATTTGCCTCCAAGTCTTATCCTATTTATTGAGCTTATATAGTGGAGCACGATGAAGAGTTGTTGATTATGGATATCACAACACCGAAGATAACCCATCTCCATTGATTAAATGGAAATGATTTGATTATCTGTTTATTTAATGAGTATTGAGGGTTCACTCGACTTGGACAATGAAATGTGAGATCTCTCTGTGCTCCAACGACCTTTTTATTGTTCAGTTCTATGATCATGATGATTATCAATGAGTGTTTGAAGAGGTTCCTTTGTTTTGGGTAAGTGTTGGACTTTTTATAACTCCTTGTCGTGACTTTGATCTTAACACAATGTTAGTTACTAGAATGCTAGTTTGAGTTTGTCTTCCCAATCTACCTTTACATTTCTAGTATTTCTCAATTTTTGAGGATATTGGGAATGCTTTGAGAACTTACATCAAATCATATCTTGAGAGAGCTATAGCAGGTTTATGGACATATGCACGCATATGTGTGGAGTCAATAGACCTTAGTAAGCCTCTTTTGGATAAAAATTTTATTAGATAGAATAATTTTAAAGACACACAAGTATTGGATTATGAGAACACAACATTTAGGTGCAAAGTATGTCATTTTTTGAGACATTTGCAAGCTGCTTGTCCAAATTCTCACACTCATCCTCCTAGAAGAAAAATCACGAAAGCAAAATCAAAGAGATGGAATTTTCTAGAATACTCAACTTCGTATATTGATCTTTATGAGAATGAGGTAAATGACGAAACACAAGTGTCGAATAGGGAATTGAATCCTTTCTTGGGGGATAAAGCAGTAGCAATGAATACAAGACTTTCCTACTCAAGTGAGGTCATGGTAAATAATTCTATTCTAAGTAGGATTAAAAGACATCATGAAATTGAGACCTACAAATCAAATAAGGAATTGGTTCCTTCTAAGAAATCCGATCTCCCACCTTGACTCCTCCTTCAAAGAGATGGCAAGAAGTTAAAAAATAAGGGGGAAAGAAGGGAATATCAAGGATTATTTTATAAAAGGATATTAATGAAATGTACATTATGAATGTAATTTTACTTTTGTAAGTGTAGTGTGCACCTATATTCTTGTAAGTGCAATACACACATGTACTTGATTTTATATGTAATGTGCTTTGAGCACTTAAAGAATATGATTTTCCATTCTATAATCGAACATATATTGCAATTTTTTTCTTGATAAGGTACTTGAAAAGACCAAAAATGTACATTGACACAAATAAAAACGTGCAAAATATGAAACACCAATTAAATAGAGAATGGAAATCTTTCAATGCTTGAACTATATAAATATTAAGTCTAATTCAAAAAGAAAAATTGTAGTACAAATCATCTTCATAACATATTAGCCCATAAAAATCAAATAGAACTTGGAAATCTTATCCAAGCTATTTGATCACACAAATACCATGCTAAAATAAAGAATTAGCTTTTGGATATATACCAAGATTCCAATGAACGTTGAGGTCACAAAAAAAATTCATTGACACTAAAACCACAAACTTGGAAAAACTAATCACCAGAAATAAACTCTTGAAATAGAGGTAAACTAATGTTATGAAAGTAGACAATAAGTTAAAACTAAATGACATATGAAAATGAATTATAAATGTGTCGACATAGCTTATAATCATGTTGAAAAATCATCCCTATTGAAATACTTTCATAACACTACTCATTAAAATTTCATGGAAGAGATAAAACTAATTGACATATAAATTAAGTTTTTGAAATAGAAAAAATTAATATGGTGAAAATAAAAAGTTAAAGCTGACACATCAAAACTAATTTAAACCATTTGAAAATACATTAAAAATCCTTTTACTTAGTTTATACAATTCATCTTTAAAAAAATATTTAGTGTAAAAAGTAAATCAACCCTTCTTTTTAATCCTTTCCCTCTTGCCAAGGTGTTAATCTATATATACATAAAAATTTAGCTTACCATCATTGCAATTCTAACATTGTGATAATCTTGAAGTTCAAGATTAATTTATAAAATTGCTTTATAAGTATACAATTCATTTTGTGATCTTTTTAGTAAATTTAATAAATCAAAATTTTTTCACTAAACAAAGAGAGAGAGAAGGGCAAATAGAATAGTGGAAGAACCTTGTCAAACTCGTGCATAACATGGGAATGGTGGCTTCTTTTTCCACGACGCTCTTCCATAAGATATATTTTTTTTTCACTTAAATGAATGTAATCCCTTAATGGAGTGGGGCCATTTGATGAATAGATAAAAGGTTAAGTGGTGTATATGTAGTTGGATTTATTTTTTTAATGTATATTTTTATTAAAAATAAGAACAGTTTGTTTTTAATATCTAAGTCAATTCAACATATACACAAATCCAATAATGTATATACTACATCTAATTTCAAATCCAACAATATATACACCATATCTAATTACTTCAATCCAATTTATACACAAATCCAATAATGTATATACACATCCAAATCCAAAAATGTATACCCCGCCACGTAAAACAATAAATTCATACTTTTGGCGTAGCAGGCATTGCAGGTCAGGCAACGAGGATGGTGAAACTGCCATTCGTTTTTCGAGCTTTTGGCGTAGCAGTTATTGCAGGTCCCGCATGGCAGTGAAAACCTATTGAAGACGTGACAAGCGTCAGGTTTTCCCAGCCTTTGGGATTTCACACTTTCTATAAACCTACAATACTCACTCAATTCAATTTATGCATGTTTACAGTTCTTTGATATTTTGGAATTTTCCTCAAACTTTTTTACCCTGCCGAGAAATACCAAAATCACCAAACGTTTAGGGTACACGGATTGATATATGTACCTTACGAGAATGGTGAACTGCCATTTATTGTTCGAGTTTTTGGCGTTGCAATTATTGCAGGTCCCGCATGACAGTGAAAACCTATTTAATACATGACAAGCGTCACAAAACATTGGACACTTGTTAGGTTTTCCCAGTCTCCGGGATTTCACGCCTCTATAGATGTAACTCCGGTTCATATCGCTGGGGTCGGCTGTTGTCGGTGGGTGTGAGTTTGCCTCTCACGTAGTCTGTAGGGTTTACTTCCAAGAGATTTGTTCTCGCTTCAGCCAAATATGAGGTGGTTTAAATATCAATATCTCAATATCGCTGGCGGTTTGTTCTGGTTAGGTGTGACCGGTTTATTTAGCTGGTCCGTAATGAGGATTCACGCTGCTTGGCATACAAAGGTCTATTCGCTGTATGTATTTTTGCGATAATTGCTGGGTTGCCTGACCACTCAATCTGCTGCACACTGCACAGTACTTGTATGGTGGACGTCAGATGCATCAGGGTTATTAAAGGGCGGAGGGCCAGTTATGCTTTTGGAATCTCACACGCCACTTATCTTTTTTTCTACCGTTCGTTGACGACAACAAAAATAATGAAAGATCAACAAAACGAATCTGAGGTGCTTGAATCACTGTCGCCGTATGCATGACGATTTGCTTTTTGGATTGTTCGCTAAAATTTTGGTATTGGTCTGTTTCTTCCTACTTATTCTATAGGTAGTATAATTTTCTTTTTCCTTACGGAAATTCCTAACAAATTCAAATTCCTCAAATATTGGTGTTAGGGTCAATCTGGATAAGGATAATTCAAATTCCTCAAATATTGGTGTTAGGGTCAATCTGGATAAGGATAATTGGTGTTTGAAAATCAACTTAAAAATAGATTTTAATTATTTAAACATTATAAAATAAAAGTAATATTCAATTTCTAAAATATTGCAAGAAAAAAACCATTTCATGGAATTAATTTACCATAATGCACAAAGAAAAACATAGGAAAAGTCATATAGTGCAATGTACAAGTCTGAATATGCCTTTTAACACTTGAACATAAAGCCAAAAAACCAAATTAGATAACTATAGCAGATATAATCACTTCAAATAGTTAAAAACAATGGCAATAAGTATCAACAACACTAACAACCAGAAAATGTAAATATCATCTTTACAACATACACAAACTTGGTAAGTACACAAGACCAATGAATGTGTATGAAATGTTCATTATTCAACAACATACGCAGTTGCAAAATTGACTTGCTCTTTTCTTATGTCAAAACTAAAGTTAGCTTGAAAACTTCCTTAGCATAATGTATAAACTCTCATAATGTATTAATCAAATTGCAAAAAAAAAATCCAATAAAATGTTCATAGTGGAAAAATTGTTGAAGGAACTAATCACAAGTGAGCCTTTGTGTTGCTTCCTTGGCCGTGAATTTTTTCTTGGGATTTGTTTTTGTTTGAGATTCAGTTCCCATAATGGCACCTCCCCATTGTCGCCAGTAAGTTAACCTACAAGAAGAGTACTAATTTATTAATAAGCTATATAATTTTGATCTATGTAGCTATGATTGATGAATAAAACATATCGACTCAGAAAAACTTAATTGTACACCTTAATTGGTAAATTCCATCATGTCCTCATTTTTCATGGAAGTAAAGCACAGAGTAGTTAATGTCTTTTTGTGCACAAGCTGCAATAGATAATTACATAATACGAAAGTTATGCATATTAGTTTCATATGAAAAGCAATCACACATTACTTAAAATTGAACTCTTCTGAACTTTTCCATGTTCATGAATAATTAATGGAGATAATAAAGATGCATACTACTCCAAGGCATTCTTCCCCCTTGGCAATTGTGTCACATACCCACCTATCTATACAATGCAAGGAAGAGAACACGATGCCATTCTATGGGGCTTTTCATAAACTCAGCCATATTTATTAGATTCTTGGCAATAAAAGAGATGTGTGCAGATGGAAATCAAACAAATATGCACAGCGGAAATGAACTCATCCACACATATATTACATGACTGTTATTCAATTTAACACAGTCAAAAAATTAATACATTTGTAGAAGTAAATACACAATAAAATACTCGTCTTGATGCAATGCTGTCCCAAGCAACTAGCTATGTCGCTGCAACGTTCCTCCGAACCATAGGTCTTTGCCCAGCCTGTATTCTTTCAGCGCTCAGAGACCACCCCCAAGATGGGCATGATATCTACAAGGAAAAGGGAACCCTCAAGCACAGCACAGCCCAAAGCAATGGATACCCAACTCAACCCCAGCATTCTCTTGCACCCCAAACTCAGGTATGGGCTCTGGAACACACTTTTAGCAGTGGGACTTAGGAACTAGATGGGCATGGGTTTTCCCAAAAACGTAGGCACACCAAAAATGGATTTTTGGGAAGAGGGAATCAATCCCAGGGAAGAAAACCGATTTCTCCCACAGATGTATGAGCATTCAGTGGGCCAAACGGCCTTAATAAAACCCCAAATCGTTTTCCCCTCTTCCCCACTATTAGCCACAGCAAAAACGCCCTTCCCAGCTAGGAAAATGAAGGTAAACAAAATATAACTAGTGAGGAAAAGGCCCATGTAGCTACAAACTTGTGAGAGGGAAAAGTTGGTTGATGGGTAATGGCTTGGGGAGCAATTCATGGCTCTTTTATTGACCAAGAATCCAAAACACATTTTTCCATGTAGGGTGGCTTGCCCATACTTGAATTTGGACATCCATACCTCCCAATCCCCAAGGCATTAACTACCTCAACAAACTCTTAGGAGAAATCAATGATTGGGTACAAAAGTCAACATGGGTAGTTGAGGGTTTATGGGTTCTCTCATTGACACATGGATAGGCTTGATTGGCTCAAGGGTTTGAATAACTCCCTCCCAATTCCTTGTAATATCATGCCCCCATCTCTTGTTGCATTGCATAGCTAGTTGTGGGCATTTATATTAAAATTCATATTTACAATTCCCATGGTTCACTAGCACATGGGTAGCATAATATCAAATACTTGCCTCTTCTAGATTGAGTGTTCACTAGTGGGGCGTTGCCCTTGAGCTCCACGCTAGGAATCATACATAATATGCATACATTATTTATATTATAGCCCAAAATATTACAAGGGTCAAAGTGGGGACGTTACAAATTGCATACGGGATGTTCATTTTTTTAAAAATCTTGTAGGAAGCCACATTACCAACTCTATTAGATCAACATCATGTGCAATACTACCAATTGAACTTTATTTTGAAAGCACAATCTGCAATAAATACTTACATATTACAAAAGTTTTGCATATTAGTTTAGTATGAAAAGCAATCACACGTTACTAAAAATTCAACTCATGTGAACTTTTCCATGTTCACAAAGAATCAATGGAGATAATATATATGCATACTACTCTAAGGTATGTTTTCCCCTTAACAATTGCATATGGGATTTTCATTTTACTACAATGTATAGGAAACCACACTACCAACTCTATTGGATCAACAACATGTGTAATAAATACCAATTGAGCTTGTTGGCACATGGCTAAGTCACAGAAGTTGTGGTACAAACAACGACAAGGGTAAAAGACTAGTCACAGAGCGCAACAAAACAGATAAAGCGGAAGTAAAGTGAACAAAGCGGAGTCATTAGTTCATTAGTTAGTTAGTTAATGGGTTACTTTGTGAAGTGGACCAAGTTTGTAATGACCAGTGATCCTATAAATAGGAGTAGCATTGTGAGCCTTCGAGCATCTTATTCTTATCTTTATCTGGATCAAATATTTTGGTTGATGAAAGTATCTTCGCATATGTGGAATTTTAATCTACCTTCTGCGATGGATAACATCTTTGTATTTAACCTAAGCTATTGAGATGGGTTTTGCAGATTCGTATTCTTGATTTGTAAGACAGATTGATGTATAATGAAAAGGAATGTTTGTCTATGACTTTGCCGCTTATGTGATGTACCGCAGTATGATGTATTTTGTCGTAGTATGGATAGATCTGATATGTGTCGCTGATCTGTTGACTATGTTTTGATAATGTGTTACCGCGTCAATCTAATTAGTATGTTTCAGTATGCGATGATAATGATATGGTGCGAATGTTAATTTTTTCGATCTTTGGGTCACCTTTGGGTTATGCTGTGATTAAATGTGAATGATGCATGTCCTCTTATACCTACAGAAGCTTGGTTCCTACAAACCCCTTAGGTATCTTGGGTGAGACCTCACTCATTCTGCGAGTGTTGCTGGAAAGACTAAACCCTTTCCAGGCCAATATGTATGAGAGTTTGTGTCGATATTTGTTGACAGTGTGCGAAGTGAACCCATGTAGAAAGATATGTGTCAACAAATGGTTCTGTTTCCGGGACACTAGTGCGAAAGAGAGAGGCCATACTGTGGCATCCAACAAAGTCGGAGATCGAGGAGTGGTTCAATAAAAAGATGCGAGAGCTTGTGAAGGAAGAAAATAGAAAACCTAGATGGTCGACAGAATAGTGGTTGCAGAAGTACATCTATACTGATATCCACGAGGTAATTTTTCGTGAGTTTCCTATACTGTTGTATGAATGGTTGGCTAACCTAACTTTTCAGAAGAAGAATTTCCAAGGAGGCAAGCGAGAGCATTGGACCTCGAAACTGATCCAACAATTGAATCGAGTTAAGAATAAAGCTTCAAGGGTTGTCGACGTCTAGGTAGATAGAATTTTGGAAGGGTACATTCCTGATTTTGCTGTCGATATGGTTAGATCGTACAATGACATGGAAAGGAAGTTCTTTAAAGGACCTAGAAAAAGGTACCTACTCGTGCTACCATTGTGGATTAAAATGCTCATCTACGAAAAGGGAATATTGAAGGTGAACTCCGACGAGTAAATCTATGGTGTGCGAAGATTGTGAGTACTGTGCAGATGCGGGTCTGATAGAATGATGTGGGGTAGATGGAAATGAGCTACAATGAAATTGCAAGGGAAGCTATGGAATATTGTGGCCTCTTGAGAAGTGGGGTGAGGTTTCGAGTGGAGAAAAAGAGCAGGACTAAGATAGAGAGAGAGAGTCCTAGTGTGATCGGAATGAAGGACTATGAAGTAGGACCACAAGGGACTAAGCGACCTTACAACGACGAAGAGGGAGACCATGATACCCCTGAATGTGAGGAAGGATAGACCCAAAGCTACAACGTACCCACAACCCCGTGCACTTTGCCAAACTTTTGAGGAAGAAATACAAGCTCTTTGTAGGGTTGTACTGTGTGTCACAATAGTAGTGATAATAGCGGATCTATAAACACTGGTAGAAAATCAAGGATGGCGGGTGACGATGTGAAGTTGCCTCTGTTTCACGGAAATGGGACAGAGGATCCCGAGCAGTATTGGTTCTTGTGCAAAGCAGTGTGGATAGTAAAACAAGTACAAGATGAAGCTATCAAGAAGGGACAACTTGCGACAACCTTCATAGGTCGTGCGCTGGATTGGTACAAGAAGTTTATACAAGTACCTGCAGGGCTTCAGTAGAAGACTCTAGAAGAAATTAGAGCTAGGTTGATTGACGATTTTAATAATCCCAAATCAGAATCGTAATACATCACAAAACTGATATAGATAAAAAAATTCCCTAATGAGTCGATGTGGGGGTTTGACCAGAGGTTAAAAAATCTAATGGCTAAAGTTAGTTTTGGGATGAGCAACATACATCATAAGGAATTGTTTATTGCAGGGTTGATACCGCACATCCAGATGTCGTTGATGCAACAAAAGATCCTATATCATGCAGAGGTGTTGGAAATCACAATGAAGCTTGAAGCTTCACCGATCGGCGAAACAGGGATTGGCATGAGCCAGATCCAGTCGCAACTGGAAAACTTAACTATTCAGATGCAGGATATTAAAAAAAGGAAGTAAGTTCGCAAAGAAGTATGGTGTAGTCGATGCAAGTCTGAAGGGAATCATAAAGATTAGTGTCCTGAATTTCGTGAATATCTACAGTCTGGTGCGCCCAATCCGCTCATTCAAGGAGGAATTCCTTGGTGCCAATTTTTCTAGAAAAAAGGACATCGCTCGGAGGAATGCATATATTTGCAGAAGAATGTGTCAAAATCAGCTAATCTATATTGTAACTTCTGTCGATCTGTCAGCCATGATGAGAAAGATTGTCGAGCATATGAATTGCTTCAAGAAAGGATTGCTGATACTTACTTCATGAAGGGAGATGAGCAATATCCAGCACAACCGCAGTATAATCAGCCACAGTATAGTCAATCACAGTATAATCAACTATAGTATAATCAGCCACAGTATAATCTGCCGCAGTACAATCAGTCACAGTTCAACCCACAGCGAGGAAGACTGAGAGGAGGATATCGCATTGGTCGTGGAAGAGGTTTTGGTCATGGATGAACCTTTGGTTGAGGTCGAGGACCGATCACATGCTATAATTGTGGACAGATCAGACACTATCAAAGGGATTTCCCAAATCCGACCCCGCAGTGTACCTATTGCAGCGAAACTGATCAAACCGTTGAAGATTGTCCCTAGTTAATCGCAAAGTGGAAGACTAAGAATGTGGCACAACCAAAACCGAACCTGAACCTGAACTAGAACCCGAATCCATCTCAGAACGCACATAAGATCTCAGCTGAGGTGAGAGTTCAACTAGTAAATGTCGCAGTAGTGACCAGAGGAGGAGTTGCGACATGAGAAGATAAGCTACCACCAAATGTCCGGCCCACGATCCAGAAACAAGTACGATTTGATGTCGAAGCATAGAAAGAAAATTTTTGGGAAGCACGAGATGCACTGATAAAGACTAGTGTTCAATTGACACCTATGGTCCATAAAGAACCTGTCTATGGGATGCCACAAATTATTGACCTGACAATGTTGTAGAAGTAACTAGGAAAGATCATTACTTTGAAATTTTTTATAGAAATTTGTCTAACATTAGCAAAGGATCAGGAAGCATTAGAAGAGATAGCTCGCTTCTTGCATCGAACAGAAGAGGGGCGACAGGATCGCGGAGTCAACCGCCTATATAGGAAGAAAACAGGATGGGAGATGAGGATGAATTCCCATATCGTTGCATATGATATGGATTCCATCATTTTAGATCTATGATGCAATGTGAATATCCTAACCAAGCAAACATGGGAAGCGATTGGGAAGAAACAGCTGGTATGGTCCCCCGTGCAACTCCATTTAGCAAATCAGATCAAGGTTACACCAATCGATCGATTGCCCCATCTACCAATCGAGGTAGAAGGATTGAAGACATATGCAGATTTATTGGGGATAGATTGGTCAATGGAAAATCAGGCAGTTATCAATTTCAAGAAATAACGATGTCTTTCGAGAACCACGACATGAGGGTCATTGCTCCACTTGATCCACTCGAAGGACAAAGATATGTTGAACCAATGAGAGACGATCTCACTGGAGGATGGGAAAACATCTATAATATCTCATAATATTATGTCAACCCCACCTCCAATGGAGAATTGGGATGGCGAAGTATCATTTCAGCATCATCAGAATCCGACAAGGCTCTATAGAATTGGAAAAATCGGTTGCACAAGGTATCATTTAGGAAGTGTGCACAGATCACTCAATCATTTCAATGGGTCATGACATAAGTATGTGATCTACCGACATACGAAGGGATACCTAACCTGGAAATTTTCATCAATGAGTTTGAAAACAAAGTATCAGAACCAAAACGCCTGCTAACATTAGATGAAGCATTGAAAGCCACTCCAACGAGGTGGTGGGGTGCATACAAGTCGTCAATAACAAACTGGAAACAATATTAAAGATTAATGGAAGTAATATTTGGGGAAAATGAATGCTACCAAGGAAAGAATTATGATGGAAGGACGGATCCAAGGGATCATTTGGGAAAATGTCAGGCTACATGGGGGGTGAGACCCAATCAAGAATGGGTTAATGCATTCATCCACATGTTAACGAAGTACCGCGGAGCTAGTACGTCTTAGTAGATATGAGACGAGGAAAAACCACATGGGAGTATCTAACATTTAGCTTCAGTTGCACATTCAATTTTGCAGATGGAAATCCTCTAATTGACGACGTGTTGTAGGTAATCTGCGAAAAGATACTTGAGATAGTTCCGACCGAAAGACCAATGAGACCGCAATGGACTGCAACACCAAAGATGATGACGGAGTGTTACAATGTTTCAGAGGACCTGATGATGACGAAGATCCTAGAGCTGTCTATGTCCCAGAGTTAGAAGGAAGCCGCAACGTTGAAGCACTAGATATGCCATTCGGCAGATTCAAGGAACCATTGAAAATTAAGAAAGTAAATATTGAGTCATTGGAGAATCCCAATTTTTCCAGTATTGGATATTATTGGGACGAAAAAACAATCGGGAAGGTCACCGACTTACTACATGAATTTCAATATTTGTTCCTGACTAACTTTTCTAAGATAAAGGGCATTTCCAGGGACTTAGGCGAGATGAATATCCCCCTTAAACCCAATGTTAATCCAGTGAAGCAACGATAGTAGAGATTGAATCCCATATACAAAGAACGAGTGAAGGATGAGATAGAGTGGATGTTGGATGCAGGGATAATTGAGCCTGTTGAGGAGTCATAATGGATCAGCCTGATGGTCATCCAAGACAAGAAGACTGGAGAAATTTGGATCTGCGTCGACTTCAGTAAGTTGAATGATGCATTCCTTCATGATACATTCCCCACGCCATTTACTTACGAAGTACTTAAAGGTGTCGAAGAACATGAAGTATATTCATTCACAGATGGGTTCTCGAAATATCAACAGATCAATATTGTGAAAGAAGATCGACACAAAACCACCTTTGTAACATAATGGGGCTGCTATTAGTACACAGTAATTCCATTTGGTCTCAAGAATGCCCCTGCAATTTTCTCAAGATTAGTTGTCGTTTCTTTCAAATATTTTATTCACAAGTTCTTGGTGGTGTATATGGATGACTGGACTATTTATGGATTGGTTAAAGACCATGTCTAAAGACTCAGAATGATGCTTGAAAGATATTGACAACATCAGATCTCTTTGAATTTAAAGAAGTGTATCTTTTGTGCACCATTTCGTATCTTGTTGGGACATATTGTTTGTAAGGAAGGTATGTCGGTTGACCCAGCCAAGATCGCGATCATTGTTGAATACCAACACCTACGATAGTAAACCACCTGAGGGCCACACTGGGTCATACATGATATTATAGAATGTTCATAAAGGGGTGAATGTCAAAAGAGGCTCAACATATTGAAGGAAAAGATGATTGCAACACCAATATTAGCCTTCCCCGACTGGAAGAATGTATTCAATGTCCACGTAGATGCTTGGTCATTCGCGCTAGGGGTGATATTGGCCTAGCCTGGCAAAGGGTTGATCGACCATCCTATCGCGTTTGCTAGCCGAAAATTGTTGACCGCAGAGAAAAATTATACAATGAAAGAAAGAGAATGCTTGGAGATGGTATATGCATTACAACAATTCTAACATTATCTACTAGGAGGACACTTCAAGATGTTTACTGACCACTCAACACTGAAGTACCTGATCAACAAGTCTATGTTGGGGGGGGATATCTGTTAGTGGCTGCTGTTGTTTCAGGAATTTGACTTTGAAATAATCGTGAAGCATGGACAATTGAATGCAGGACCTAACCATATGTCGAGGATTGAATCGAGCGAGGAACCAAGTAGCATTGATGAAGGTCTTCCCGACGCACAATTATTCCGCAACGAAATGGTTGATGACCATTGTTATCACTCAGGATTCTTCTAGGTTACAGTAGAAGGGATCGCTGAGGTAACTATTTCAATTACACTGTTGTGGATGGAAACTAGCCTCTCCAAACACAGAGAAGGCTCTCTCTCTCTCACAAGTCTTTCAGCATGCAAAATATCACTTGAATTGGTTGGTTGTGTATTAGTAGTGGTGGCTAAACCTTCAGATAAAGGCTATTAGGGATTTCAATTGGTTGGGTTGAGGATAGGTAGATCACAGGGCATGGATTCAAACTTTCATAGGTTTTTTGTCACAGATGACTGATTGAACTGTTAGGATATTTCATCATTTAGTTATGTACTTTGCATGCATTTTGCATGCATGCATTCATTTGTATGCTTCCGCATACATCCCAGTCATTAGTTTGATGCCTCTAGCACCTGGTCCCTAGTCTGGTAGCACCCGGGAGCTTCTTTCCACTCAGTTTTAGCCCTCCTAGTGCTTAGTGCACCATGAATGCACCTACCACTAGTGAAAGGAGCCCTCTCTCACCTACCACTCAGCTCACTTCAGTTAGCTAGTTGTCTTTCCTTGATTTAAGGCTAGATTGACTCCTAATTGATTGTATCACTCTGTTGGACCTCTAGTGAGACTAGACTGCCTATTCTGACTCCAGTTATATCCTCATGTGCCCTCCATTGAGCCTCCTTCATTCAGTTAGTGCCTACATGTGCCAGTTACACCTACCACACTCAGTTAGACTCAGTTTGACACCTAGTTGACCGTTACTTGTGCATTGATGACTCCACTGATCTGATGATGAGGACTCCTAGTTGGAGCCAAGCTATTCCATCCAGTATATTCGAATGACCTTTTTGGTTAATTCGAATTACTCATTCATTGTTACAGTATTGTATTGTATTGTCACTATTCTGAGTTATAGAGCATTGACGCATATCTCTTGCACAGTTTTTACTCAAATTTGTTTTACATCATTGTGATTGATTTACTTGTTCAATAGATCTGTTGTGACTAATTTTACATGGTATCAGAGACATCGTAGGGACAAGATTTATTTTCTACATGTGTTCTACATGAAGGTTGAGCAATTTTTGCTCACTTTGCAGCAGTTTTCTGCAGTTGCAGCTACTGCTCCATAATGGTTCTTGTTTGCTTGTGATTTGCAGGTTTCTTACTTCCTCCATTTGCATTCGCTATTGCAGAGATGGAATATTATTCTTCACAAAATATTCTTACTCCATTCAACTATGATGAATGGAAACCAAAGATGATTGCATGTTTGAAGAGACAATGTCTTTTTGATGTGTGCATTGGTATTTCAAGAGATTTTGATTCCGATGAAGAGGAGAATGATTAGCTTAATGATTGTGACAGAGCTTTTGGGACAATATGTCTTGCTATGTCTCCTTGTATGCGCTACCTCAGTACTACTGCTGAAAATCCAAGATATCTATGGTCCCAACTCAGTAGAGAATTTGGAAGGCAGGAAGAAGAGGATCATGCTAGCCTTTTGGAGAACAAGCCCAATGAGATCTCCTAATTATGTCCCAGTGAGATCTCCTAATTATGTGTTCTCTCTGATTATGTCTTGGCCTCCACAATTGTTCAAGATGAAGAAGAAACTGTAGATTCAACACTCATTCTCTTAAAGTCTTCTATTTCGAATTCTGAGCAAGATAAACCAGCTCATACTCTAGATTCTAAAGAGGTTCTTGAATCCTCTCTTTCACATGAGTTTGTCAGCATGCATAATAATGATCTACTTGATGTTTTGGAGGTAAAATCTGATTTTGGAGGTGAAGCATTCATCCTCCTTGATTGCATGCCTCCTATAAACTTTTGTTCTATCATTTACATAGTTTCTCAGAGTTTTACTGAAGATGAAGAGCACTACCATTCGCTTGAGTTCAATTCTCATGCAATTTTTGCTGATTTTGGTTTTGATCTCACCCCTGTTGGTTCAAAGGAGATCTCAAGAAACCATTTGTCAAATCTTGGAGCTGATTTAAATTCCACTGATATGAAGTTCAAGTTTCAAGATCTATTTGATCCGAATGGGGCTATTCCTACCTCACTTGGTTCGAATCACAGGTTCCAGGATCATCCTCGTATTTTCAGATTTGTTCCCACCATTTTCGGTATGAAGAGCAAGTTCATAAAGTCTCCACATTCACTTGCATCCACTAATGGAGAATTCAAGCACATGTTTTTGGAGCATGATCCATTTACTCCCAAGAGTAAGATACCTCCAGACATATCTACTTGAGTTTGGAGCAGTTAAATCTTTTGGTGTGTTACAGTCCATTTTGAGGGGGGGTTTTCCCATGAGGTTTTCTCCATTTCCTCGGTTCATGAACTGTTCTTTATTTGGATTATTATTGTATTGGGGTGACCTTTGGTCTTAGTAACCAGGGCCCTATTCAGTTATTATTTTTTACTTCATAGTATAGCTTGAGGGGGGGTGTTAGGATATCTCATCATACATTTATGTACTTTGCATGCATGCATCCGCATGCATCCCAGTCACCAGTTTGATGCCTCTAACAACTAGTCCCCAGTCTGTCAGCACCCGGGAGCCTCTTTCCACTCATTTTTATCCCTCCTAGTGCTTAGTGCGCCATGCATGCACCTACCACTCAGTTCACTTCAGTTATCTAGTTGTATTTCCTTGATTTAAGGCTAGATTGACTCCTAACTGACTGTATCACTCTGTTGGACCTCTAGTGAGACTAGACTACCTATTCTAACTCCAATTAGATCCTCATGTGCCCTCCATTGAGCCTCCTTCATTCAGTTAGTGCTTACATGTTCCAGTTACACCTACCACACTCAGTTAGACTCAGTTTGACACTTGGTTGACCATTACTTGTGCATTGATGACTCCATTGATCTGATGATGAGGACTCCTAGTTGGAGCCAAGCTATTCCATGCAGTATATTTGAATGACCTACTTGTTTGATTTGAATTGCTCATTCATTGTTACAATATTGTATTGTATTCTCACTATTCTGAGTTATAGAGCACTGATGCATCTCTCTTGCACAGTTTTTACTCAAATTTGTTTTACATCATTTTGATTGATTTGCTTGTTCAATAGATCTGTTGTGACTAATTTTACATGAACTATAATTTTAGAAGTAGAGGAAAGATAAACTAAGTTTTTTCAAGTCAAAGATATTAGCAGATGGTAGTAGAAGGGAAACAAAATCCATCACAGAATTAGAGCATTAAGAATGAATTCTAACTTGTAATTTAAGAAAGAAAGGGTGGAGTATCTAATCATGTGAATCTAAATCATCAAATGATAGATGAATTTCAGACCATGTAATCTTGATTTAGACACTTAGAAGAAGACAATCAATGAGAAATATTACTACTAGGGAAAACATTCAAAAGAATTACATACATCAAAACACTCACTTCAAGAATCTCTGCTCCAATATTAATTCTTTTCATTAATAAAAAGGATGTGTTTCATTACATACTCAGAGTTTTCTTATCTCAAAATCCCCACCCTTATCTCATTACATACTCAAACTTTTTTTTTTGAATGAATGCAAATAGAACTGAAGAATAGATGATTGAAACTCAAAAAATGGAAATGTATAGTGAGGGTGGGTTGATAGAATCATTTTTTCACTGGAGATAGTAATTTAAGAACTGTCCATTGATGGGTCCTTTTCCAACTAGTTCACCATCCTTGTCTTGCAAAATGAAAGCATTATTTCCATGGTAAGCAACGATTGTATGAGGTCCCTGCCAGAGATTATCAATTTTTTTTGGTTTGTTCTTCTATTATAGCATCCCATTTCAACACCAAATCTCACACTTGGAAATTATCAACCTTGGTTCTTTTGTCAAAAGTCTTCTTGACCTTCTCTTGATATATCATAGATTCAGCATGCACCTTGTCTCTGGTTTCTTGTACTTCAATCAGCTAATTGGATCTCCTTATCTCAAGGTTTGGTTCTTATTCTTGTTCTTGTAATAGTCTCATTGCAGGCCCCTTGAGGGAATCGAGAAATATTACCTCAGTTCCATATTCCAATTTGAAAGGAGAAGTCCCAATAGATCTCTTGGAGGTAATCCTATCAACCCATAAGGAAAAATTCAACTTGGTATGCCAAGCCCTCTTGTTTTGCTACAGTAGTTTTTTAATAATCCTAACCAATCTCTTGTTAGATGAATCAGCTAGTCCATTTCCTTGGGGGTAGTATGCAGTGGAATGACCCAATTTTATATGAAAATCACTGCAGAACTTGACCATTTTATTAGATTTAAAAGCTTAAGAATTATCAGTGATTATTTTAATAGGACAACCAAACCTAGACATGATATTTTCCTCCAAAAATTTGATGATGACTATGTCAGTGGCCTGTCTGGTTGGTACTGCTTCAATCCATTTGGTGAATTAATCTATGGCAATCAATATCCACCTATGTTTTCCAGAGGAGTTGGGAATGATTTCCCCAAGAAATATAGCCCCCACTGCTGGAAAGGGGCTTGTAAAGAGATTGGCTTTAACGGAAAGGGGATGAGATTCCTTTTTCCTTCAAAGATCTGGCATTCATGGAAAGTAGATACCTCTTTATATGCATCATTGAACATAGTGGGCCAATCAAATCCTTCCATGAGAATCTTGTTGGAAGTGGCCTTCGAGTAATGGTGTCCTCCCCAAACAACTTTGTGAAACTCTCTCATGGTCATTCTAGCTTCATCTTCCAACATACAGTTCAATAAAATACCTCCAGGATCTTTCCAATAGAGGCCTCCATCTAGTATAAAACATTTTACAGCCTTCATTTTTATTTATCTAGCTTTGCTCTTATCCATCCCAAGGAGTGCTGAATGCTTGTAAGTTTTGCAAAACATATATAATTTCAGAGTACCAAGGAGATGATAAGAATTTGTCTAACACCTGCAACAGTGGGTCTTGAGAAGTATTCTCCATCATGTGTGAGACCAAGTTCACACTTAGTGAATCCCAATTTGATTCGGGCATGAGTCTGTCCAGCCCCTGCCCTTTGAAAATATTTGTAGGATTGATTTCTAAGTCATACTCCAATAGTACAGCTATCCATTTTTCCCTTTGACCTTCTGGATCAGGCTGTGTCAATATGTGTTTTACAACAACATTAGGGACATAAGCAACAACATGAGAATGCAAAACATAAAATCTGAAATCCTTTAGGGTTTTGATCATGGCATAGGCCTTTTTTTCCATAATAGTGTACTTGAGAACAACATCTCTGAGAGCCTTGTTGAAGAAAGCTATGGGTTTCTCAGTTCCTTCCTGATTTTTCTGTAGAATAAATCCTGCTATGGAATGCTCTGAGGAAAAAGAAAACATAATAAATTCTTTTTCAAAATCAGGACTGATTAGTACTGGTGCTTCAACTATTGCCTTCTTTATATCTCCAAATGCTTGGTTGGATTCAACAGTCCATATGATCTAATTATCCTTTTTAAGCAAGTTTGTAATTGATTTCATGATCTCTACAAAGTTGGGGATGAATCTTCTTAAGAAGTTTACTCTACCAAGGAGAGATTGGACTTCCTTTTTACTCCTGGGGAGTTCAATTTTCTGTATGGTGTCAGCTCTATCTGGGTCAATTTTAATTCCATATTTAGATATTATATGACCCAACAACTTACCTTCTTGCATGGAAAAGTTTGACTTCTTTGGGTTTAGAGAAATCCCAAACTTTCTACATTTTAAAAATACTTGGTGTAGATGTTTCAAATGTTCTGCATCATATTTGGAATACACAGTGATATCATCCATATATATAACCAAGAAATTATGTCTTTCTTTTGCAAAAGCTATGTCCATAGTTCTCTGAAATGTGGCTCCCGCATTCAGTAGACCAAAAGGAATTTTAGCATAAATGAAAGTTCCCCAAGGTGTGGTAAATGTTGTTTTTTCCTGGTCTTATCGTAGCACTTTAACCCACCAGGAAAGAGGACAGGTGCGAGGTACATCATTACTCCGACAGACTACCTAACAAGATGGGCCAAAGAAGCACTAGTGAAATATTGCAAAACTATGACAACATCAAGATTTATTTTCGACAATGTGGTCACCAAGTTTGGGTGTCCAAAAACCTTGATGAGCGACCAAGGTACAAATTTCATAAATCAGAACATAAAAGAAATGACTGATGAGTTTCCAATTCAACATAGAAGAAGGAATCCATGCCACCCACAGGTGAATGGAGCAGTTGAAGCACTGAACAAAATTCTGGAGCATGCACTCACTAAGGTGTGCAATACAAACTGTGATGACTGTGACTTGAATATTCTTGTGGTATTATGGGCCTATAGAACAACGTGCAAAAGATTAATAGGCCATACCCCCTTCAAGTTAGTATATGGGAAAAAATCAATGATTCTTATGGATTACATTGTCCCTGGTCTGGGCATCGCAACAACAACATGCATGAGCAACGATGGGGCTATTGAAGAAATATTGGTGCAGTTACTACAACTAGAAGAAGATCGCTTCATGGCAGGATTTCAATAGCAAGTGGAAAAATATTGACAGAAGGCATGGAATGATATCCATGTAAAGAAGAATCACTTTCAGCGTCGAGACATGGTACTCCTATACGACAATAAGTTTGCAAAACACCGAGATAAGCTCCAAATGCACTGGATTGTCCATATGTAATAAATTTTATTACTGATGGAGGTGCTATTCAATTGAAAAAGTTGGATGGAACACTTTTGATGAGATTAAGGAATGGGATCCAGCTAAATCCCTATAGGGATAGCCCGACGCATCTCGACTGAGGAAAATAACAGTTCGACTTGAAAAAAAATAAAAAAATGAAACAAGAATACTACACAGTTTGGAGTCTGTCGATGGAAGGGCGACGAGGTTGGAGTTTACACATCTGTCAAAGCAATTGCGACAAGTATTGGGGCATGTCGACATCCGACAAAGTGCGAACTGGTAATATCGGGAAATAAATGAAGCAGTTAAGATGCGGCGGATGAAGATGCATTTAATGCCGCATCATTGCATCGGATTGGGTAAATCGACAAGGGATTGGGTAAATCGACGATGAATTTGGGTAATCATTGTCCAAATCGATTTGTGGGTTATAAAGGGATGCATAGGACACATTCAAACCCATTTCGCATTGTGAAGTGTTGAAGGTGATCAAGAGAATTGCAGAAACTAGAGAGAAAAGATAAGCGGATTCCATTCGAAGAGTTACGATGGCCCACATGATATCCAACACTAGCACGCAAGATCCAACCACTGCAAGGGAACCAATTGTTGAAGAGAAAGCCGAAATTGCATATGAACTGGCGTGGATATTCCGTAAGAAAAGAACTGACAACCGTCTAGTGGATACAAAAATAAGAGCAAAGACTACTCGCACCACCACACAAGATGCAGCCACGGGAGGAGAAGCGGGCACTTCAGGTGCCGCAAGAGAAGAGACAAAACAACTAGAGGAAGGAAGAAAGGTCCAACCATAGCAGACATTCCCAGATATGTGCCGCCAAGGAGAGAAAGGGCTCTGTCGATCATACTAGGGAAGAATAACAAGTACACGATAGTAGAACTAGCGACATCATAGGGTGTCCACATTACCGTCGGAGTGTTACAGTGGTTGCAAAAGCTTCAATACAATGACCATGATGTGTTAGCATATCCCAAGTGCACTCAACAGAAATTCATGGAGAGAGTTCAGGAGGACGAGGGCCCAATTGTAAGGGAACCAATGCCATGGGCGTTGGGACTACAATGATTATGATTGATGTCAGTTATCCCCATGCCACATTTTGGGCTCTCGACGGAGGTCACTGCATGTATCAAATAGTTGGTTCTCTGTCTCCATGGAGGCTACTTGTGGCTCAAAGAAACGATCCCATTCACTATAGATCTAATTGCAAATATTACTAGGTTACCCAAGGTAGGGGTAGACCCATCGCAATATTTTTGAGGAAAAGACAACGACAAGAAGTTAGCAACAAAAATGAAAGCTAAATACGGGGTGGTCAAAAACACCCACGGTTACTTGGTCGACACCATCAACAACCGGGCGGTCAGGCTCGCAGCAAAGTTTTTGTCCATCAAGTTGGTTTGGAAAAACCGCCCTAATAAATGCACATCAGGGGTAATCACATCAGCATTACAGTGTGCAGTCGGAGTCTAGATGAACTGGTCATTGTTTTTAATGAACGAGTTGATGGAGGATGTTCTCACGGCATAGGAAAAGGGTAATCCATTTACGTATTCTTGGCTCTTACTATTGATTTATTTGGTCGTGTGGATGGAGCCACCACAATAACAAGGAGTAGAGACGAAAAATGTTAAAGTGTGCCAAGGGGCATGGTATTAAAATTTATGGGCGTTGAATGAAAAAAATAGGCAGCATGGTAACAATATCGAATTCTATATCTACTTGGAAGAGTTGCATGCATAAGTGGTGAAGGTCCCACGATTGACAGAGTTCGAAGAAAAGAAATATAGGAGGACCACGAGGCTTGAAGTGGGGACTCAAGCAATTTTCATTCAAGCACGTGCAGACTCGGACAAGAAGTGGTTGACAACGCAGTATAAAATGAATGAACAAGATTTGGATTCCATCATAGAGTAATGGCAGCAATGAATGGAAGACCCTGTTGATGTATTTGTAACTTCGAAAGATATTCACTTGTATATTGTATGTATTACATTTATACTTTACTATATCCCCAACAGAGATGTATTATTCCTCCGATTGGAAGTGTCGTCATTTGTATTTGAAAGTGTCGCAAGTTACATTGTAAGTGTCGCAACTTATATTTGATGGGTTATTAGACCACCTTGGTGGGGTCTGCCCTGTATGAGTTTTGTGGGTCAAAGGGTTATTATACCACCCTAATGGGGTCATCCCAATGACAAGTGGTAATGGGTTATTATACTCTTCTAAGGGAGGTCGGCCCAGTTAGAGTAAAAGGCAAGTCAAAGTAAAGTATAAATAGAGAGTGTGACTCTCTCATTTGTTCATTCACACACTCACTCACTTCGCATTAGTGAGAGAGAGGAGGAGTGCGCACAAGCGGAGGAGGAGTAGTTGCTACAGACATCTATCTTTTGGGGTTTGATCTTTGTGATCTTTGTATTCGTGCTCATTCTATCTCTGAGGAAGTTGCGGGGTTTTTCACCTTCTTGGTTTTCCCCGGTGAAATGATTTGTGTCTCTTGTCTCTTGTGTTTGATATGCTGTACATATTATTCTCTCATTTAAGATCCTAGATCATATTTAATTAAATGTTGAAAAACTAATAGACCCCTATCGGTATCATTTTATAACTGGGTTTGTAAAGACCCAAAACAAACATCATTGTACAGATCACGGGCTTGAGTCTTAGCTCGCCCAAGTGACAGTGTATTAAATTGATAGTCAAATTTATAAGTTAGAAACATTTAATTACACAGGGTTCAAGATCCGCAGGTTCCATTACACATTTAGGGTTTATCCCTTCCATTTAAAAAAACATTGATACATGAAGACTGCAATTCATATCCAAAAACACAAACGATTGTATTTAATGTAAGGTTCATATCTCGTTCTAACTGTCGGTAGGATAGATAGTATTCTGTACATCAACTTTACAAGAGAGAAAACAACTTAGGCATTTACCCAGTAAAACCTCGTTTGCAGAAATGAAGTATAAAAACCACTTGACCAGAGGAGTTGCACTGATGAAAGAAAACCAAAACATAACACCCTGTTGACAGAAGAGCCGAGACAAATCCAAGGCTTACCGATGGAGTCACACCCTCGTGGGTTTTCCCTTCCTTATTTACAAACTTCATGGTGGTCGCTTCGATAGATCCCTATCATAAGAATAGAAAACCAAGTTTAAAACAAAAATGAGAATCTCAACACTTTAAACTAAAAGTTAAGGGTTTGAATACTGCAAACGTAGATTACCCTTAGTTAATCTCAGAGCCGAGGAAAGAACCGAAGGCTGGAGAATCTACACATGATTCCGAAGCCATAACTACCCACGAACTTCCAACTAATGCAAGGAGCGGTGCATTGAACCATTAACAGTCATGGTGGTCGAGAAGGACCAGTCGCCCTCTCCATAACGTAGCACAAACAAAACCAAAGACCAAAACCAAACAAACTCATAGTAGGGTTTTGTCAATACCAATGTGCATATACGATCATCACATGGCCTCATTCAATGAGCCAGCTACCATCCTACACGTGGTATCAACGAAGAGAACCGTTTCATATAATTCGAAAACCAGGTTAAACATTCACATTTTAATGCAAGTGTCTTGGAAACGAACACCCAATCCACTATAGTTTATCCATTACATATTTGTTATTATAGCGCCGAGGGTGGAAGTGAAACCCTCTTTTATATAGTTCATCCTTAGCATTCTTTTTCTCCTAGTCACCTTTTCATTAGATTTTTAGGGTGACAACCTTTATTTAGGAGTATATCTCTTGACTTTGCTAAAGTAGTAGACTCTCCTCTAGGGAGAGAGTTCTCTTTTAAACTAGTTCCTTGAAGAATCGCTTGGGCCACCTTGGACCTAATACTTTCCTTTTAACTTCGCACATAGTTCAACGAACTTATGACGTTTCCATAACTTTAAATAAAGTTTGGGCCTGCGATATTCTCACACAAGGCTAAGAGCAACCTTTGATCAAACCTGAAATGTACAACCTATAACTTGGATAGTTGGAGAGAACAATGCCTTAGCTAAAAGCTAAGTAAGCCATCGAATCTTTACCCTGAATCCAACTGCCAACAAGAAGTATGTTTCATACAACAACTTACCATTACGTAAATAATAACATAAATATCAACCATCATACTTTAACACAATATACTATCAAATAATTGATATAAACACAGCTGCATAGAACTACAAAATTATCATCCAAAATATGATTCTTATACTCTGCATTTTTTAACAACTCATTGAAGGGGATTGAGATCTTTATCTTAGAGATTTCATTTTCTAAGCTGAATGCGGAATGAGTCTTCTCTACTGTTTTCACATTACTTTCATCCTTCCCTTATAGGACCCTTTTAGGAGCTTCAACATTCTTTTTAGCCATTTTATCAGAGGTAACAGGCTTTGGCTCACCCTTCCTAGGGATTTATTTTCTCTATTGCTGAGAAGTAGATGGCTCAGTAGTAGCCTTTCCTTGGCCTACTATTACCTTTCTATTCCTCAAATTATGTTTTCTCTGAAATTCAAAAATTACATTTAGGAAACCTCTTTGATACGGTTCAGACTCTGACTCTTCTAAGATTCTATCTAGCTGCATAGACGATTAGTCATGTTCTTCTTTAGTTAAATAAAATTGGGGTTGTATCTGATCAAATAGGTGGATATGATCCTCAGGATGTCCATCTTCCTCTTCTTCTGCCATCATGTTTTCAACAAAAGGTGGTCTAATTCGTCGATTTTCCGCATTTCTAGGGTCTGTTGGCTCTCTTAGTCTTCCCTGTGGGGCAGGAAGTCTCCTGTAGTTCATGTTCTGAGCTTGAGGTTCAAGAGTTTCTCTACTAGGGGATTTGTTATCTAGGGAAATCCTATCCACCAGTATTTCCATGGTTTTCATCATTTGTTCAAACTTGGAGTCAATAGATTGGTAGGTGGAAGGATGGCCTATTTCATTAAATCCATTTTTCTCAATTTCAGTTTTGTGCCTTATTTTACCCAAGGCTATCAGCTTAGTTTCTACTTCAACAACATCTTTTAACATATCGGGAAGGGTAGAAGATCTCCTTTCTCTCAACATGAGAGAAAATTCATTGTCAAAACAATTATCATAGTGAAGTTTGGTTGCACCCATAGGGGGTTTGATGTCCACAGGGATAGAATTGTACATTCTCATGAAACTGGATGAAAATTATTGGACAGTCTCAACATTAGTTTTCTTCGTGCTTCCATATTGAGTGAGAATTTGGAAAGGATTTTGTTTATCCTACCATCTGGAAAGGAAATATTGTTCCAACCTCTCATAGGTAGCAATACCTCCATTTGGAAGGGTTTTGAACCATTTATTTACTTCCCCTAATAAAATTTGGGCAAATAACCTAATCTTGACGTCGTCTTCATCTACCTCTTGAAGATGTATGAAGTTAGTAAAATGGTCCATATGCTGTTGTGTTGTACCAATCCCTTCCCCATCATATCTCATAAGGCATTGGGAATAGCCCATAGGTAGGTCATGGAGGTTGGCAAGGAGGGCTAAAGGGGAAAATATGGCATCCATTGCTCTTAGGGTTTGCTTAGAAACAAGAGGAGTGTTTGAAATAGGTTTATAAGTAGGGATAGGTATTACAACAATGTGACCTGGTGTAGGAGGGTTGATCAGGACATTGGTCTGCTTGCTGGCTGCTTTAGTAATGAGGAACAAGTCACTACTTTCTTCTTTGGCCTCTAAAACTCCCGCAAAGCACTCAATAATTGGGTTTGTAAATTTTTCTGATCAAATAAGGTTTATTTCATATATGTCTCATATTTAGATGTAAATAAGGAATTATCAAACTTTAAATCAAAAGAGACAGTATCTATAGTCTAGGCTTCTTCTTTAGGTAAAGAAAAATATTTGGTCAATGGAGGAATACCTATTTTTTCTTTCTTCTCTTTCCAGATGATATTTTCTAGATCTGATTTGAACTGTTTTGGTTCAGGATCCAGATGACTTCTGGTAGATATTCTTCAGGAAGCTATAATTATTTCAAGAAACTCACCAAGTGTCTCTTATGGGACTTGAAATTTGAATATTGGAGTTTCCAGGGAAAATATCACAACCTTTATGTATCTGATCTTCTGCTTTCCCTCATAGATCTAATTTGATTCCTTTAATTATTTTTCTAGGGTAAATAAGTTCTTGTTCCCCAGTATGGTCACCAAATGTTATCACTCAGGATTCTTCCAGGTTGCAGCAAAAAGGATCACTGAGGTAACTATTTCAACTACACTCCTGTGGATGGAAACTAGCCTCTCCAAACACACAGAGGGCTCTCACTCTCACAACTCTTTCAGGATTCATCATGCAAAATATCACTTGAATTGGATGGTTGTGTATTAATAGTGGTGGCTAGACCTTTAGATAAAGGGTATTAGGGATTTCAATTGGTTGGGTTGAGGATAGGTAGATCACAGGGCATGGAGTCAAACTTTCATAGGTTTTCTGTCACAAATGACTGATTGAACTATAATTTTAGAAGAAGAGGCAAGATAAATGAAGTTTTTTCAAGTCAAAGATATTTGTAGACGGTAGTAGAAAGGGAAAAAAATCCATCACAGAATTAGAGCATTAAGAATGAATTCTAACTTGTAATTTTTGAAAGAAAGGGTGGAGTATCTAATCATATAAATATGAAGCATCAAACGACAAATGAATTTCAGACCATGTAATCTTGATTTAGAAACTTACAAGAAGATAGTCAATGAGAAATAATAGCAGGGAAAACATGCACAGGAATTAAAGACATCAAAACACTCACTTCAAGAGTCTCTTCTCCAAGAATAAGTATTTTCATTAATAAAAAGGATAGGCTTCATTACATACTCAGAGTTTTCTTATCTCAAAATCCCCACCCTTGGGTCTTATTCAAAACCTGGCTTTATAGGATTACAAAAATCAAAAACCTTCTCGACTACTTCATCCATATGTGGTTGTTTATTAATTTCGCAACTACAACTTTCTGGAATACATCAGATCTAACTATTAATCTTATGGACTATTTATTCAAAATAAAAGTAAAACTGTAAGTGATATGGCCATCTTCCTTCTTCACTCAGGATGTTTGGATCAACCTCCATTTCTTGAACTTGAGATGAGTTGGTGGGGAACTTCAGCACGCTGCCAGTGTAAACTTGAATTGTCGAAACTACCTATTGTATTTTAGATCGATCCCTTTCAAGCTAAATTTGTAGGGATTGACGTGTTGTGCCTTCTTCTGCCTTCAGATAGAATCCTATTCGCGGAATAGTTGATCCTTTTTCCTACCAAATTCTGCATTTTTACATGGCAGCGATTTATTCTGAAATTCCAATTTCAGTCTGCAATCCGCAAGCCACAATTCAGGTGTCAAAAAGTCGGAACACCTTCTGCATAGATTCGAAGAAATCACTCTTCCAACTTCCGCAATATGAAATGCGGGAATCGGAAAGTCGGAACCCCAACTTGACAACTTTGAAGAAATCTTTCCTCTGACTTCCGCAATTTGCAATGCGGGAGTCGGAAATCAGAACCGCAAATTCACCGCTTCGAAGAAAACATGCATCGCACTTCCATAATATGTAACGCGAGAGTCAAAAATAGGAACTGCAAATTCAACGTTTCGAATAAAACATGCCTCCGCAATTCGCAATCCGCAATCCGACATGCGGGAGTTGGAAGTCAGAACTCCGAATTCGCAGCTTTGAAAAATATACTCCTCCGTAATCTGCAATCTGAAATGCAGGAGTCAGAAAGTTGGAACCCCGATGTATAACTACGAAGAAGACATGCCTCCGCAATCCACAATCCAACATGTGGGAGTCGAAGGTCGGTACTCCAATTTGAAAACTTTGACCAAATCACATCTCTGAATTAGGCACTCCCAAATGTGGGAGTCAGAAGTCGGAACCTCAAATTCACCACTTCAACAAAATCACGAATCCGAATTCCACAACCCAAAATGCAGGAGTCGGAAGTTGGAACCTCACACTCACCTCTTTGAAACATTTACTGCATCCAAAGTCGACAATCTGCAATGTAGGTTCGGAAAGTTGGAACCTCTGTGAAATTTCTCTACGGCCATCAATCTAGCTCTATCTCCAGTCTTGACCATTCATTTATTGAGAGTGGAAGACCTCCTTTTTAACATTTGTCTTACTATGGATTGCTCATCCAGTTGGAAATTGTTAATACTTAGCCATTTTTGGGGAGTTTTGGCTTCTTATTTTGGAGTAAACAATTAGTGGGCAGTATTGAGATTTTGGTGGGGGGTGCCTTTTCCTTCCCCCGTGGGATTTTTCTTAGGGGTGTTAAAAACCATTATGAATAAATTGTTCAATTTTTTTCTATAGGAAGAGCACCTGAAGAGTTCACCACTAATCAGAAGAAGCAATTAGTCATTAGAGATGCTAACGTCCAATTGATCGCAAGACAATTATATAAAATGGGGCCAGATGAAATTATGGGTTGATATGTCCTTCCACATGATAAAGAAAGAGTGTTGGCTAAGGCTCACAGTGGGATCATAGGGGGGGAATTATGGAGGGTGTGCAACCTACAAAAAGATACTTAGAGTTGTATTATGGTGGCCACTACTGCATAACAACACAATAGATTGCTCTAAAGATGCATGTCAAATGATGGGGAAACGATCACGACGGGATGAGATTCCATTGGTGCCCCAGTTAACACTAAAACCTTTTGAAAAATTAGAAGTAGAATTTGTGGGACAAATTAACCCACCAAGAGAGAGGACGGGTGTGAGGTACATCATTACTCTGATAGACTACCTAACAAGAATGTCTGAAGCAACACCAGTGAAAGATTGCACAACTGCAAAAACATCAAGATTTCTTTTCAATAATGTGGTCACCAAGTTTGGGTGTCCAAAAACCTTGATGAGTGACCAAGGTAAGAATTTTGTAAATCAGAACATAAAAGAAATGACTTAGGAGTTTCCAATTCAGCATAGAAGAAGCACTCCATACAACCCACAGGAAAATGGAGCTGTTGAAGCACTGAACAAAGTTTTGGATCATGCATTCACTAAGGTGTGCAATACAAACTATGATGACTGGGACTTGAATATTCCCGCGGTATCATGGGCCTATAGAACAATGTGCAAAATAATAATAGGGCAGACCCCCTTCAAGCTGGTGTATGGGAAAGAAGCAACGATTCTTATGGAGTACATTGTCCCCAGTCTGCGCATCACAGTAGCGACAAGCATGAGCGACGATGGGGCTATTAAATATATATTGGCACAGTTACTACAGTTCTAGAAGAAGATCACTTCATTGCGGGATTTCAACATCAAGTGGAAAAATATCGACAGATGGCATGGCATGATTGCCAGGAAAAGAAGAAGCACTTTCATTATGGAGACATGGTACTCCTATATGACAGTAAGTTTGCAAAACACCTAGGTAAGCTCCAAATTCATTGGCTTGGTCCATACGTCATAAATTTTATTATTGACAGAGATGCAGTTCAATTGTAAAAGTTGGATGGAACACTTTTGATGAGCTTAGTGAATGGCAGCCGGCTAAATCCCCATCGAGATAGCCCGACGCATCTCGACTGAGGAAAATAATAGGTCGACTTGAAAAAAATAAAAAATGAAACAGGAATACCGCGCAGTTCGGAGTCTGTCGATGGAAGGCCGACGAAGCTATAGTTTACACATCAATCAAAGAAATTGCAACGAGTATTGGGGACTGTCGATGTCCGGAAAAGTGTGAACTGGTAATATCAAGTAATAAATAAAGCAGTTAAGACGCGGGGGATGATGATGCAAGTGGACGAAGATACATTTAATTTCATATCATTGCGTCGGATTGGTTAAATTGACGAAGGATTGGGTAAATCGACGGTGGATTTGGGTAATAATTGTCCAAATTGATTCGATGGGTTATAAAGGGACGCTTACGAACAAATTCCAACCCATTGCGTATTATGAAGTGTTGAAGGTGAACATAATTGCAGAAACTAGAGAGTGAAGCTAAGCGGATTTCAGTCGAAGAGTTACGATGTCCCATGTGATATCCAACACTAGCATGCAGGATCCAGCCACTGCAAGGGAACCAATTATCGGAGAGCAAGCCAAAATCGCATCTGCACCAATGCAGATATTCCATAAGAAAAGAAGTTCCAATCGGCTGGTGGATACAAAAAGAATTGCAAAGACTACTCGCAGCATCACACAAGCTGCAGCCACAGGAGGAGAAGCAGGCACTTCAAGCACCGCAAGAGAAGAGACAACAACAACTAGAGGAAGGAATAAAGGTCTAACCATAGCAGATATTCTCAAATATGTGCTACCAAGGAGAGAATGGGCTCCGTCGATCAGATTGGAGAAGAATAACAAGTACACGATAGTAGAACCAGCAATATCAGAGGGTGTCAACATTACTAGCGGAGTATTGCAATGGCTACAAACGTTGTAATACAACGACCATGACGTGTTAGAATATCCCAAGTGCACTCAGCATAAATTCATGGAGAGATTTTAGGAGGACAGGTGCCCAATTGTAAGGGACCCAATGCCATGGGTGTTGGTACTACAACAATCAAGATTGTTGTCAATTATCCACATGCCACATTTTGGGCCCTCAACGAAGGTTAATGCATGTATCAAATAGTTTCTTGTTTGTATCCATAGAGGCTACTTGTGGCTCGACGAAAATATCCTAATCACTGTGGATCTGATTACGAATATTATCGGGTTACCCAAGGCAGTGGTAGAACCATCGCAATATTTCCAAGGAAAAGACAACGACAAGAAGTTAGCATAAAAAATGAAAGCTAAATACGGGGTGGTCAAAAACACCCATGGTTACTTGGTCGACACCATCAACAACCGGGCAGTAGGCTTGCAACAAAGTTGTTTCCCATCAAGTTGGTTCAGAAAAACCGCCCTAATCAATGCACATCAGGGGTAATCACTAATAGTTTTAAACCTTAACAATGCAGTAAAAACTCATACAGATTCTTAATCATTAATAGAAAATACACATTGGCACACGCATAACACAGAGATTTTCACCTAGAAACCCTTAACCGAGAAAAAACCAGCAAAACTTAGAGCCACACAACTCTTTTCATTATATGTTTTTTAAACCATTTACAATACAACATATGGTATTCGTAGCATCTAAAACCCTAATTCGTTTACCCGAAATTAGGTTACAATCCTAATCCCTTTACCAGGATTAGATAGAATACAATGGGCCGAAACAGCAAAAAAGCAAAAAACAGCCCAAAAAAATTTTGCGCTCCATCAAGAATCAAGAATCATCACTAACACACTCTATCAGTGTTCGAGAAGCGTCACCGACATAGTTCCCCTATGAGAAGACTGTGTCACTGAGGGAATAATGCTCTAGTGTATACTAGCAGGCTGTGCCACCCTGCAAAATTTTGCATTAGGGTTAGGATCCTGTTGTGGTCACAACAGATCCCATGCTTAGCTGAAGCATGCGAACCCCCATTTTGAATAAACACAAAGGTATTTTGGTGAGTGTACTCTATAAATATGAGAATTTGGGTTTTCACTTGTTTAGATCTCTCACCCATACTTTTGTCCTGCATGTTTCCCTCTTTCCGGATGATCTCTAACTGTCGGGTTTGTCAAAATCCTCAAATTTTGAGTATTTTACCCTTTTTTTTCAATCAACCCGAAACCCGACAAGTTAGGAGACCCGAAACCCACAACCCGACAATTTCAAGTTGCGGGGTGTTTGTTTTGTAGTTTTGGATTTTGGCCAACCTGAAACCCGCAACCCAACGGTTGCAGGTTGCGGGTTGCGGGTTCGTCTTGTAATAATCTTGGGAAATTATCATCCCGAAACCTGAAACCCGAAAACACACAATTGCGGCTTTCAACTTTCAGGCTCTGCCTTTTTATTTATTTTTGTTACGTGTTCCTGAAACCCGCAACCCGCAAGTGTTTGGTTTCGGCTTTCAGGAAGTTGTTTTCCGTTTATGAGTGTGTCATTCCTGAAACCCACAACCCGCAAGTGTCGGGTTGCGGCTTTCGGGAACACATTTCTCATTTTTCGATTGTGATCATTACCGAAACCCGCAATTGCTGCTTTCGGCTTTCGGGAATTATTTTCCGCCTTTGCCATTTGCGTGACCCTGCAACCCGCAACCCGCAATTGTCGGGTTGCGGCTTTCGGGATCCCTTAATAAATTTTGTGAATAAAATTTTCGTGCCATTAAAACCTTCAGGATCCCTTAATCTTGGCCATTCATTTGTTATGATCGCATAGTTATCTTTAATCCGGTGAATTCAATAAATAGGTTTTTTTTTAATTTTATTTTGCCATTTTACTGCTCGAAAATTATCTCATCGCACTATGGATTTCACTACCGAATCCTTACCAGGGGACGTTTTAACCAATTTTTAGTTACCTCTAGCTGGATTACTTCCTTTGCTACACTCAGTGTTTGACAGTCTCGATTTGTTTTGACACCTTTTCATTATTTGTTTCTACTCCTCAAGGTTTTACGCGATTATGCATGTTTCAGTCTGAAATATTCTTCCAGTTATTCTGTTAAATCCGGTCACCCGAATCCGGTTTGATAGGTATGCAAGAGTTACTAGTCTGGGTACTCAAGATCCTATTTCAGTCATTTCGCAGTCAGTTTTCAAGCCATAATTTTCATGAATGAGAAGCCATGATTGCTGATGTGAGAAAACTCGTAATAATAATCTTTTGGAACCAGTTTAAGACGTGTGAGTTTCGATTGATTTTGTACTTTCACACAGGTTTTATCCAACTAACACATGTCCTCGCTCATTTTCATTACAGTTTGGATAATTGCAGTGAATCGGCCGTATAACCTCAATCATTGTTATTTGTCCTGCCCAACGTCTGTTATCTTATCTGTTGGCTTTAAATTAGAAACAAATATGAAACATTTAGCTTGTCCTTTGTGTTCTTTAAGGGGAAAAATTATGTGTGATAATCTTGTAAGCCTCCTTCTGAACGTATCTGATCAAAGCAATATGCAAATAGGCAATGCATTCCTAGATGCACGTTTTAAAGATGAAGAACTCTTTCCCTTACCATATCAAGAACCTATGTCACCCCCTTTTGATGCAGGTGTTCCTGATTTAAGCAGTGATAGCGGTGAAGAAGATTTTGAAGCTCTTTCTGTCTGCATGCAATTCCCCGAGGAAAAAAGAAAGAAAGTTCCCGAGGAACTGGATGACAGTGAAGACGATGTTATACGAGATTTTATAATCAACCAAGAACCTGATGTCCCGCCGACTTCTTCTTAAATAGATCCTTTAATGGATTTTTCTGTTTTTGAGAATATAGTCTCTGATCCAGAAGTTCCCGCGGCAAATTCTCTACAAGCCGAATCATCTGTTGCAGATAATGAGCAGGTTGAGACAGAATTCGTGTTGTACTATGAGGATCCTTTTGATTAAAGAATATATTTTTAATAACCTATTTTGAAAGGTGGTAGAAACCATGCAGACCGAGGAATGGCAGGTTTTTTTGGATCTGTAGTTTTGATCCGATTTTGTAATCTCTGTTTTCTAGGGATCTCCATTTTTGGACTCTGTAGTAATTATTTAAAGAAGGATACCTCTCGTAGTTAGGTGTGGGTAATTTTTGGAGTTGTAAGTTGGCAGAAGATTGCACTGAAGATACTATGTGAAGCAGAGCTTTTTGTAATTTATGTACAAGACCTCTTCATACAGTAAAGTTATCTTTTAATCTATCTTCTGTTATTCCTCAAATTTCTTTAAGAGTTTCTGATTTATGCTTCAAATTGTCATCTGTTATGTATCTGATCTTTGCTAAACGTTTGTTAATATATGAATCTATTGTATTGATTTCTCTATATGACCGGTTTATGTTTCAAAGTGCTTCATTGAGCTTTTTCAATACAAGTACTTTCATGTTTTATTTCTGCAAATGATTCGGTGCATATGAATTTATATAATCATTGTTAATTTTTAAATTAGCAGAGTGATTACAAGCTGGATCTTGAATGAGCCTGAATACTTGAAAGATTGTCATTTAATTTTCATTAACTAATAATAATTTAAGTTAACAAGTAATACAACTAAAGACATTTTTGTTTAAGCTGTTCAATTACTTGTTTAATCATATCTCAAGACCAATCTGCACATAAACAAGCTTTCATTTTAGAATATGACTAACTTAGACTAGTTTCCCTTTTCTAAAATAGGTTAGGTTAGCTTTGTATTACCATATCCACACCTTGGTTTTCCTTGATTGGAAAACTAATCATATAGGTCAACTCATCTACTCTTAGAGTGCCAACGGAGGCCTAATATCCGTGGGGATAGAACTGCCTTTGAGCAGGGTCTTTCGAAGCCTTTCAACTTGGGTTTTCTTCCTCTATTGAGTGTCTTGGAACATTCCAACACCTTTTGCATCTAACCTGCACAACCGAGGCATCAACAAATGGCACTGGAAGGAGGGCCAATAGTGCAACATGCCTAAACAAGCCACTACGAAACCTCCTCCAGCAAATACTTCAACGGTTCAAACTCGAAGCCAATCAAGGGTGTCAACATCTGAACAACCAACGTAGTCACAACCAACGGTTGTCCCTATTACACCTACTCAACCCACGGTTGTACCTGCTACACCTACTCAACAAATTGTTGCACCTGTTGTATATGCAGCACAACAGGAAAACACAGGGAATATCTTTATTGTATCACCTACCAGAGGAACCCTCTCACTAGAGTAGATATTGAAAACATTAGCCGATAGGGTCACTAGGGTAGAACAAAGACATGCTAATCAATGAGGACGTGGTTTTTCAATGATCAATTTAGAAAAAAAATTGCAGGCTAATCATCAAGAACCTCAGCAAGACACAGTTTCACAGATCAGTGATCTAATTATCCAACAGACAACTGATCAAAATATTGAACATCAGCGGATAGTTAATCCACAACCTGAAAATCAAGAACTGGTTGGTCAATCAGGTTCCCCTGAATACAACCTTAGTCAACTTTTTCAGGAAACACAAGATCAACTAAAACTTGAAACTGGTGGACCACCACCATCTCCTCCTTCATCCTCTTCCTCAGACAGTGAACATTCTTCAAGATCTTCGTTAGAAGAAGAAGAAGAAGAACCACCGATGGTTGCAGAAGGCCAAAACAGACCATGGCTCGACCAAGATGCAGTATGGGTACTTGGATACCAACATAGACTAAACAAAACCCCTGAGAATTGGTTACCCAAGTTTAACCCAGATGACAAATCACCTGCCCTAGATCATGTTAAAACCGTCATGCAGGCTATTAGGCTTACAAGTGTCATTCACGAGGATGTAGTTTGCAGACTCTTTCCTTATACTTTTGAAGGAAAGGCAGCTGCATGGTATTTTTCTTTTCCACCAAGGTCTATTGTTTCTTGGGATGAGTTTGAGAAATTATTCATCCAAAAGTTTGGAGATGACAAAACACCACAGGATCTTGTTTTGGAATTATCCTCCATGAAAATCAAAGGGAAAGAAAGGGTTAAATATTTCAACCAAAGGTTCTCATACTTAAAGAATAGTATTCCTATCAACCTTCTTCCTGCCGAAGAATTGTTGATAGCCTACAATGAAAAGGGCCTACCTGCTTCGATTTCAATGTGGGTGAAATGAACACAAAAGGGAACTTTGCTGGAAGTGTTTGCTGAACCAATACAAGTTGAGAAGGAAATTTTTTGTCTTAAGGACAATCCGGAAATCTCAGAAGAACAACCTTCAACTTTGAGGAAAAGGAATGATAGTGTTCCTAAACCTACTACACAAAACAAGGATCCATTTGACATAACTGACATGAAAAATCTCATCCAGAAAATGTCAAATGAGATGGTAGATTTGAAAAGAACTAACAATGAAAATCAAAACCAGAATAGAGGTTTTGTTAGGCCACCTTTTAGGAGACCTTATCAACCTCCACTGAATCCACCACCTCCTAATCCAATAGAAGGCCTCATGAATGAAGAAATTTATTCTATCTTTAGAGCCTTAGCAGCAGAATCTCAAAACACCCCTGATGTCCCCAATGATCAAACTGCTCCAGACCCACAACCACCCGAGGAAGAAGAATATGAGCATGAGGATCCACAAATCAACACTATAAGTTACTTTTTCGAGCTTCCTATGTGTGAAGAAGAAGAAGGACCTGAGACAGTGTTTAATGTCCAGCATCCTTATAACACAAGGTCTAAACCTCAACCCCCTCAGGAAACTTCATCCTCCACACCAATTCCTAATAAAGGCAAGACTGTCCCTCACAAGGATACGGTCATCCTTGAGATGGAGTACAATTTAGTTGAAGATCTTAAAAGAGTGAAGGCAAACATCTATGTGTTTGAATTATTGAAAATCCCCTCATTGAGGGATACTTTACCCAAAAGCATGGTGGTCAAACAGCCAAGAGAATTGCAGAATAATAACCTTGACTCTTTCACTAAACCAGATGATCAAAAGTCTGGTAGAAGAAGGACACCTCCTTTTCTGCTTACCTTTGAGATTTTCAACCGAAACGTACATAACTGCATGATAGACTCTGGTGCCTCATCAAATGTGATGCCTCTTTCTATCTGCAGAAAGTTGAATGCCACATGGGAACCTTGCCCTACTCAGATAGTACAACTTGACAGATCAAAAGTCAGAGTAGTAAGAAGGCTCAGAAATGTCTTAATTACATTATCAGCTGATCCTCGAATCCATCAAACAATTGATATAGTCATTGCTGATATTCTAGAAGCATATGGTATGTGGCTTAGTAGAGACTGGTCAGAAAATCTAAAATGTTATTTTGCTACTGATTGGTCCCATTTGTGGTTACCCTACAATGGTCAGCCAAACAAGATCAAGATAAGTAGGGAGCCTTTTATGAAACAAACAGTCATAGACTTGAATGACTTAAGTGAGCCTATGGGTTATTTCAACACGCACATTGAACACTTTACCTTTGATACCTTTTTCGGGAATTTATCAGCTGATGTTTCACCATAGGAGAATGCACAGAACGAATCTCAGGTAGCTCATCTCACTTCTGTACCATTCTCAGGAGAAATTGTACATAATTTTTTTAATGTAAATACAAATTTTAGGTTAGATCCCATTGCTTGGACATTGTTTTTTGACAGCTCTAAATCTAAGGATGGAGCTGGTGCACGATGTGTTCTCATAGATCCAAAAGGGACAAAAACTATGATTGCATGGAGATTAGAGTTTGATTGTACTAACAATGTGGCTGAGTATGAGGCCCTGATACAAGGACTAAAAAGGGCTATTGACTTGAAAGTACAGATCATTCATTGCTTTGGAGACTCAGAAATTATTGTTAAACAAGTGAGGAATAAGATACATTGCTTGTCCCCCTTCCTATTTAATTATCAGAAATTGGTAAGAGATCTTACCAGCTCTTTTATTGCATTCAATATTAATTCAGTTCCTAGGTCTCAGAACTTCGATGCTGACTTGTTGGAAAATACAGCTTCTAGATTGATTCCACCAGAGGGCCTATTTCCTCAAACATTCTCAATAGAACTGATGTATAGGCCTTCCATACCAGATAATGTGACAAACTGGAAGGTATTCGATGATGATCAGTAGATACTTGATTTTCTGACAAACCAGGACACATTCCAGGATATGGCTATAGACAAGGATGAACATGAAAAGTCTCTCTCTGATTCCTCGAATGTCATCCCAAAGTATGTGATCAATTTGGAGAGGTTTTACGATTTGCAAGACAAGTTCAGACACAAAACCAATTGTAAAACACAGAGCTCTTCACTTAATTACTAGTAAGTCAATTTAGGGACCGAGCAAGAACCCCGTTTTATCAATTTAGGAATTGATTGCACCCCAGAAGAAAGGAAAGCTATCATTAAACTGTGTAAAGAATATAAAGATGTCTTCACCTGGACCTATGATGAATTGAAAACGTTTGACACTAGCGTCATCTACCATAATATACCTATGAAGCCGAAAGTTAAACCATATCAACAGAAACTGCGAAAAATGCATCCCAGTTTAGAGCCTTCTGTGAAAAAAGAACTGGAAAAGATACTCACAGCCCGAATTATTTTTCCAGTGAGGCATACACAATGGATAGCCAATTTGGTACCTTTACGCAAGAAAAGTGGTGAAATTCGATTGTGTGTTGATTTTAGGAATCTGAACCGGGCCTCAGAAAAAGATAACTACCCTGTTCCACCCATGGAATAGATTCTCCAAAAGGTAGCAGGGTCAGAAATGTTTTCTCTCCTAGATGGCTTTTCAAGGTACAACCAAGTTATGGTTTCCCTAGATGACCAATTAAAGACAGCTTTTAGAACCCCCTGGGGCACCTTCGCCTATAGACGAATGCCTTCCGGTTTAATTAATGCAGGAGCCACTTTCCAGAGAGCCATGGATATAGCTTTTCGAGGTTTAACGCATAATTTTGTCGTGGTTTATTTAGATGATATTACCATATTTTAAAAAAACGACATGAACACCTATTTGCTCTTAAGAAGGTTTTCGAACATTGCAAGAAATTTGGTATTTCCTTGAACCACAAGAAATCCATTTTCGCAGTCATGGAGGGAAAGCTGTTAGGCTTCATCGTTTCAAAAGAAGGTATGATCATCGACCCCGAATTCACAGACGCGATTTCAAAAATAGGCTTACCAGGTTCGTGTAAAGCAATGCAGTCCTTCTTGGGTAAGATCAACTTTGTACGTAGGTTTGTTCCTAATTTTGCTCAGATAATTAAACCTTTACAACATTTAGTTAAGAAAGATGTACAGTTCACATGGTCACAAGAACAAAAGGATGCATTCATGGAAATTCGTAAGGCTATTGCTGAAGCTCCTGCTCTGATGTCCTCGGATTTTGATAAATATTTTATTCTCTACACTTTCGCCACTGATTTCTCCTATGCAACTATTTTGACGTAGAAACAGGACAGCGATATAGAGATCCCAATCTCTTTCATGAGTTCAACCTTCAAGGGTGCAGAGCTCAACTATTCACAAATTGAAAAACAAGCCTATGCAGTTTACAAGTTTGTCAAACATTACAGGCCTTATTTGTTAAAATCTCAAACAAAGGTCATTGTCCCGTATTCTGCTATTAGAAATGTGCTGATCCAGAAGGAGTTGGGCGAAAAAAGAGCCCACTGGATGACCGCTCTGCAAGAGTATGATTTGGAAATAAGGCCAGCCAAAATTGTCAAAGAACAAGGCCTTTTCCTTCTTACTACTCAATGTAACGATCCCCTATAGAAGCAAGCTAAATGGGAACAGGAAGAAGATATTCCTATAGGTTTTGTCAATGATATTGATACCCCGACATCAAAATGGTATGATCATATCGAATTTTTCCTGAATAATGGGTTTGCTTCTGAAACCTTGGACTTTAAGAAACGAAGAGCCTTGAGATTAAAGGCTGCACCTTATCAGTTTATTAATGAAGTTCTGTTTAGGAAAAACTATGATGGGCTTTTTCTTAAGTGTTTAGAAAGACATGACACTGATGACATCTTATTCCAATTTCATGCAGGACCAACTAGAGGTCATTTTTTAGGCGAGACGACAGCTCATAAGATTCTCAGAGATGGGTATTACTGGCCTACATTGTTTAAAGATGCTTATTCCTATGTAAGGAGGTGTGAACCATGCCAGAAATGCACAGGGAAGTTCAACAAACCTGCTTTCCCTTTGCAACCAGTCACTGTTCAGTTTCCATTTCAGCAATGGGGGATGGATTTTGTCAGGCCCATAAATCCTACCTCATCCCTCCAACACAAATACATTCTCACAACAGCTGACTGCTTCACTAGATGGGTGGAGGCAGTCCCACTTAAGCAATGTAATGCTAGCCAACTCATTTCTTTCCTAGACAGTCATATACTCTCATGATTTGGTACTCCAGAATTCCTAGTTTTTGATAATGCATCCTATTTTTCCTCGATTGACATAACTAAATATGATTTTGAAAAGGGGATGAAACTCAAATTTTCTGCCAATTACTACCCACAGGGTAATGGGTTGGCTGAGTCTTCGAACAAAAATTTGATCAACATTACGAAGAAGATTGTGGCCTCTCACCATATAGATTGGCATACACAGCTCAATAATGCTCTTTGGGCAGATCGGACTACTCCAAAAGCAGCAATTGGAAATTCTCCTTACTATCTAGTGTATGGCAAAGAAGCCATTTTTCCTACTAATCTTACCATCCCTTCACTACAGTTAGCCCAGTTTGTCCAAGAAGATGATTCTACTCCTCTCTAGCAGAGAATTGATACCCTACTTAAACTGGAGGAAGATAGAGAAGTGGCTAGAAACAAGCTATATCATCATCAACAGATGGTGAAAAGCTAGTTTGATGAAAAATCTTCATCTGACAGGGAATTTTCTATTGGAGACTTGGTTTTAAGATGGGACAAACAACACAAAGATAAAAACCAGTATACCAAGTTTCAACGCCTCTAGCTGGGACCATTCATTGTTATAGAAAAGATGTGTCCTGGTACTGTTCAATTACAGACATTGGAAGGAGTTGTGGACACTTATCCAGTGAATGTTTCACTCCTCAAAAAGTATTTTGTTTGATCAGGATGATGTACTTGTACATAGGTTTGTTTTGCCTATTTCTTTTCTTGATTGCATTGTCTGCTTTGTTTTCATTTGTTTGATCTAAACTCCACACATTTGGTGTTACTCATTGATCAGTTTTTCTCTTGGTGATGATTTCAGCTTGGGTTTTATAACTGTCTGCCAGCCATAATTTTGTCCTGTATCGGAGGTTGTTCAACAAAGGGCATATAGCTAATGATTGCAGAACCCTGAATTGATATCTCTCCACAATGGTCATTATCTTACACATGTCTTATTTGTTTAATTGGGGTCTGGAGAATAGTAGAGTCTCCATTGCCTCATGTTTCATGGTTCAAGCTGCATATCATAATGATCTGCCTAGCTTGTTCTGCTCTGGATCCTTTTACAATCACCTTGGTAATAAATCTCTTAATAAATGTAAATTACAGGGTGGGAGGTCTTGCTATCAAGACATCCCATTAGGTTCATAGGTGCTAAGCAGAATGACATCTTCACATCAAGCCACCACACTTGGAAGATGACTTTCAGTTTTACTGGGAGTTGGAAGATCCTATCACAGGTCGGTCCATTCATGATCTGCGAAGCATCGGTGAGTAACACTACCAATATATGGTCACCAAGCCATGGTAGTGCCTTGTAATTTTCAACCTAATAAAATTTGTTTTGCTCATTTTTTGCTCGTGCATATAGGGACAAGGGGGTCTTATCGCAATCCATCCCTTCCATGATCATGGGTTTAATCTGGACTGAAGCTATCACAATATGGTCACCAAGCCATGGTAGTTGCTTTTAGTATTGCATCTGGAAGACAAGGAGTCTCGTTATCGAGCTGGCTTGATTAGTTTCTGAATTATGCTTGTGAATGGCACTGCTAATATTTGATGACCAAGTCAGGGCAGTGGTCTTATATACACAGTCTCTTCTTTAAAAAAAAAAAAAAAAAAGAGAGTCTCATGAAATGTTGCATGAAATAAAATCTCAATAAATCAAGGTGATGTGTAATTAGGATATCCAGGAGCATTTTCAAGTATGTGCCTAGGTTCAACACAAGTTGCTTCTCCATGATTACATAAAGGTGAAGGATCTCAGTTGTTTCTTCAACCCCCTTATCAGATTTGCATTATTCTCAACATGATCATATATAGGGATTTATTAATTTCATGTTCCATGCTCGTTAACTGTCTCTCTTGTGATCAATTTTTAAAAAAATTCAGGTTGAAAAAGGTGATGTGGCTAACATGTTTCATTTAGCTGAATTTCATTGCAGAGATAACTGGTTCTTCCCAGCTAGTTGCCATTTGTTGTGGCCACAATAGATCCCATGCTTAGCTGAAGCACGGGAACCCCCATTTCGAATAAAGACAAAGGTATTTTGGTGAGTGTACTCTGTAAATATGAGAATTTGGGTTTTCACTTGTTTAGATCTCTCACCCATACTTTTGTCCTACGTGTTTCCCTTTTTCCAGATGATCTCTAACTGTCTGGTTTGTCAAAATCCTCAGATTTTGAGTATTTTACTCTTTTTTTTCAATCAACGCGAAACCCGACAAGTTAGGAGACCTGAAACCCGCAACCCGACAATTTCGGGTTGCGGGGTGTTTGTTTTGTAGTTTTGGATTTTGGCCAACCCAAAACCCGCAACCCAACGGTTGCGGGTTGCGGGTTCGCCTTGTAATAATCTTGGGAAATTATCATCTCAAAACCCGAAACCTGAAAACCTGCAATTGCGGCTTTCGGCTTTCGGGCTCTGCCTTTTTATTTATTTTTGTTGCGTGTTCCCGAAACCCGCAACCCGCAAGTGTCGGGTTTCGGCTTTCAGGAAGTTGTTTTCAGTTTATGAGTGTGTTATTCCCGAAACCCACAACCCGCAAGTGTTGGGTTGCGGCTTTCGGGAACACGTTTCTCATTTTTCAATTGTGATCATTCCCGAAACCTGAAACCCGCAATTGTAGCTTTCGGCTTTCGGAAATTCTTTTCCACCTTTGCCAATTGCGCGACCTGGCAACCCGTAACCCGCAATTGTCGGGTTGCGGCTTTCGGGATCCCTTAATAAATTTTGTGAATAAAACTTTCGCGCAACCTCGCATCCCGATTCGGTTAATATTGGCTGTTCATTTGTTCTGATCACATGGTTATCTTTAATCCAGTGAATTCAATAAATACGATTTTTTTTCATTTTATTTTGCCATTTAACTGCTCGAAAATTATCTCGTCGCACTATGGATTTCACTGTTGAATCCTTACCAGGGGACGTTTTAACTGATTTTCAATTACCTCTGGCTGGAATACTACCTTTGCTACACTCGGTGTTTGACAGTCTCGTTTTGTTTTGACCACTTTTCGTTATTTGTTTCTACTCCTCAAGGTTTTACACCATTATGCCTGTTTCGGTTTGAGGGATTCTTCCAGTTATTCTGTTAAATCCAGTCACCCAAATCCGGTTTGATAGGTATGCAAGAGTTGCTGGTCTGGGTACTCAAGATCCTGTTTCAGTCATTTCGTAGTCAGTTTTCAAGCCATAATTTTCACGAATGTGAAGCCATGATTGCTGATGTGAGAAAACTCGTAATAATAAGCTTTTGGAACCAGTTTAAGATGTGTGAGTTTCGATTGATTTTGTACTTTTACATAGGTTTTATCCAACCAATGCATGTCCTCACTCATTTTATTCATAGTTTGGATAATTGCAGTGAATCGGCCGTATAACTTCAATCATTGTTATTTGTCCTGCCCAACGTCTGTTATCTTATCTGCTGGCTCTAAATTAGCAACAAATATGAAACTTTTAGCTTGTCCTTTGCGTTCTTTAAGGGGAAAATTCTGTGTGATAATCTTGTAAGTGTCCTTCTGAACGTATATGATAAAAGCAATATGCAGACAGGCAATGCATTCCTAGATGCACATTTTAAAGATGAAGAACTCTTTCCCTTACTATATCAAGAACCTATGTCACCACCTTTTGATGCAGGTGTTACTGATTTAAGCAGTGATAGCGGTGAAGAAGATTTTGAAGCTCTTTCTGTCTGCATGCAATTCCCTGAGGAAAAAAGAAAAAAAGTTCCCAAGGAACTAACTGACCGTGAAGACGATGTTATACGAGATTTTATAATCAACAAAGAACCTGATGTCCCACCAACTTCTTCTTAAATAGCTCCTTTAATGGATTTTTCTGTTTTTGAGAATATAGTCTCTGATCCAGAAGTTCCCGCGGCAAATTCTCTACAAGCCGAATTGTCTGTTGTTGATAATGAGCAGGTTGGGGTGGAATTCTTGTTGTACTATGATGATATTTTTTATTAAAGAATGTATCTTTAATAATCTATTTTGAAAGGTGGTAGAAATCATGTAGACCAAGGAATGGCAGGATTTTTTGGATCTGTAGTTTTGATCCGATTTTGTAATCTTTATTTTCTAAGGATCTCCATTTTTGGACTCTATGGTAATTATTTAAAGAAGGATACCTCTCATAGTTAGGTGTTGGTAATTTTGGAGTTGTAAGTCGGCAGAATACTGGACTGAAGATACTCTGTTAAGCAGAGCTTTTTGTAAGTTTTGTACAAGACCTCTTCATACAGTAAAGTTATCTTTTAATCTATCTTCTGTTTTTCCTCAAATTTCTTTGAGAGTTTCTGATTTATGCTTCAAATTGTCATCTATTATGTATTTGATCTTTGCTAAACATTTGTTAATATATGAATCTGTTGTATCGATTTCTCTATATGACTGGTTTATGTTTCAAAGTGCTTCATTGAGTTTTTTCAATACAAGTACTTTCATGTTTTATTTCTACAATTGATTTGGTGCATATGAATTTATATAATCATTTTTAATTTTTAAATTAGCAAAGTGATTACAGACTGGATCTTGAATGAGCCTGAATACTTGAAAGATTGTCATTTAATTTTCATTAACTGATAATAATTTAAGTTAACAAGTAATACAACTAAAGACATTTTTGTTTAAGCTGTTCAATTACTTGTTTAATCATATCTCAAGACCAATCTGCACATAAACAAGCTTTCATTTTAGAATAGGATTGACTTAGACTAGTTTCCCTTTTCTAAAATAGGTTAGGTTAGCTTTGTATTACCATATCCACACCTTGGTTTTCCTTGATTGGAAAACTAATCTTATAGTTCAACTCATCTACTCTTAAAGTGCTAGTGAAGGCCTAATATCCGTAGGGGATCACCACACCAAACAGGTTGGGGATAGAACTGCCCTTGCGCAGGGTCTTTCGAAGCCTTTCAACTTGGGTTTTCTTCCTTTGTTGAGTGTCTTGGAACATTCTAGCACCTTTTGCATCTAACCTACACAACCGAGGCATCAACAGATCCATGCTTAAAAGTTGGACTAGGTGGTTTTCTAATATTTTTGGTTTACTTGTTTTAGTCATAGTATCCTCCAAATTTGGTTTGCCTCTTTTGTTGGGTTTTCTTGAGATTTGGAGCCATGTTTGGCCCTTTGAGTCAAAAATAGTGTTTTTCTTGCATATTTAATCAAAATAAATTGCATTTCTAATCGTGTATCCTACAGTGTCTTTTGACCCTATTGGGAGCAACCCAAGTAAAGGATGTTTTGGACACAAAGTACAGCTAGGCGAGGCTTGACATTGACCTGTTTTGGAGACAATAGACTCAGCAAATCCCGGGTAGAGGGTATGGAGTGAAGTAAAATCAACAAGAAAGAACATGTTTCCTTAGTAAAGGTGAAGTACTAAGGAAAACTCGAGGTGGTTGAAGCAGTTAAATACCGAGCGACGAACTAACTGCTATAGGAGCAGAAAGTAAAGAAGTAGAGTGGTGTAAAGGACACACCACTGCAGAGACGAAACTGCACCTGTCATAGAAGCGTCAGAATCGGAAAAAGGAGCATCAAAGGGACAACAAAGGTAAAGCTAAGAGTGGTCTACAGGAGAACCACAGGGATTTTTTGGGTTTTGGGTACTATGGGGGTTGGCCCATAGTTATTTTAATGTGTGACCTTCGAGCACATCTATATATAAGGGTAAATTTGTATAAGGAAGGGTTGGTTGGTAAGTTGTTCTGACAACCAAGTGTTGTTATTGTTTTGATTGTAGATCTAGATTGAGAGACAACGGAATCTACAACTGAGTGCATAGAGAGATGATTGTAGAAAAGAGTCTGCAGTTAAGTGCACAGATTGGAACTATTACCCTTCCAAGTAATATAAGAATAGTTCTTGTGGATGTAGCTCTCGCTTGGGGGTGAACCACGTAAATCTATGCATTATGTATGAGTTTATGGCATGTTTTGATTTCATGTTATTATATGTTTCTGTATTTGATTCCATGTGGATGTGGATGGAAATGATATGTTAAGTAAACATAACACATGTGTATGAATTTTAAGAAGTAACACTAAGTATGATGAATGCGTGGTTACAAGGGTAAAGATAGTAGTAAGTCAGCGTAGTTCTATAGGCTATTGGTAATGGCGAAGTGAGAAGTCATTTGTTTATGTTGTCTTATTAAGTATATGTTAAGCAAGGAATTTGTTGAGAGGTCATTACCAGATCCGCACATCGCCACGGTTGCAGAAACCTGATTCTGTGACCCCCCATACTTCGCTTGGGTGATATATCAGCCTGTTTACAGGTTGATGCCGAAAGGGCTAGTGAAAGGGGTTTTGTTGTGTCTACATTAAATCCTTCGAACCTGAGTCATCCCAAGAAGGAACAACAAATGGTTTCGTTTCCTGGTATGCAATACAAACATGGATGTTTGGGATCTCAAAATACTAGCAATATTGTGGGAATATAGGACAACTTGTAAAAATTTGACAGGTTATACACCTTTCAGGTTAGCATATGGACAGCAAAATGTCATTCCCATGGAATACATCATACCAAGCTTTAGAATTGCAGCATTTACAGACATGGTTGATGCTGAGACAATGGACGAAAGACTATTACAGTTAATTGGATTGGAGGAAGATTGCTTCATTGGAGGACTTCACCAACAAGTGCAGAAAGATAGAGAAAAAGTATGGCATGATAAACACATCAAGCACAAGTTATTCCATGTAGGAGACCCTGTCCTCTTTTACAATAGAAAATTTATAAAAATTCCTAGAAAATTCAGAATGCATTGGTTAGGACCATACATTGTCAAACATGTTACTAATGGTGGTGCAGTTCAGTTAGCCACACTACTTGGAAAAAACTTGCAAGGACTGGTCAATGGGAGTAGATTAAAGATTTACAGGGATGGCCCTACTCCTACAGGAAGAATTTAATAACACAATAAAAATTTAAGTGCCAGTTGCAGTTTAAATTTGACACTAAAATAGAGAAGAGAGTCTACACACAACAGTTTTGTTATAATGTGAAGATGTGCTGCAAAGCACACATAGCAAGTCAAGTTGCAAATTTTAATTAAAAGAAAGGGGTAGTGTTGTGAATTTCAATCAAAAGAAAGGAAATGATAAGTGAGCCTCACCAGTCACCTAACTATTAGAGAAGCTAGAGAAAACTAGTCGTTACAGTTTTGTTCGGAAAATAGGCGTTATACAGTACTTTTGGGAAACCGTATTTTTTTTCTTTAAGGAATATTTGTCCGTTGAAGACACATTTAATGAAAGGAAAGGACCAATATATAAGAAATATTTGGACAACGGACATAGCATTTAATTTTAAATTATCCATTTTTGGCATGTATTAGTGAAGTTGTGGCTATAAATAGAAAGGATTGCATAGTTACCGGTTTTACCGTGACTTTTAATTTTTACCGTGAGTAACTTCTGAGTTTTTACCATTTAAGAACAGAGCATTCTGACAGTTTATGTCTGATCAAGAAAGCCTATAGGAGATATTAAGGTAATTCTAACAATCTGGTCTAGAAGGAGTTATGAAGACTCCTGTAAAGAAAACATCTCCAGAGAAAGGTGGGACCTCTAGAGCCTCATCGTGGCATGCAACAGAAACGAAATAGAAGGATAAGCAAAAATATATAGAGAAAGAGAAACCAAAGTCTGCAGAAATTTTGAAAGAGTATCCGCTAGAGTGACCTCGCAAGAGGCCGAGTTTTTCGATACCTGAGTACATCCCTCCATAAAGAGATGATGCGCCGGTGGCGATACTAAAGAAGAATCTATAGTATGAGATCCCGCTGCCGCCAATGTAAATTCATGTTCGAGAGAAGGAGAATTTGCTAGGAAAGATTCCCAAATGCATGTTCACAGATGACAATCTGCTGCACTCAACGAAATATCCACATTTTCTGCCGGACCAATACATGTGTAGAAAATATGATGAATCCATTAATCAAACAACAATTCAAGCACAAGATTGGATTGTGCCATTGCAGTCCTCATGATTGTTGAATTTACTAAAAATTCTGCATTTTGACCGAAGTCCAGAGCTTATAGAAGTTGTGCGTACATTGTTGTCATGCACACACTAGGGCTACTTGTGGCTAGCCCGCAAGATTGATATCAACATTGACCTTATCTATAGAATTACGCACTTAAGCAAACAAGGTACTGACCCTGCAACATAATTCATAGGAAAGAATAGAGACAAAGAAATCGCAAAAAGGATGAAGAGCTAATTCGGCTTGTAAAAGGAACCTGTGGCTATCAAGCGAATCAAATTAAGGATGTTGCCGTGCGGTTCACAGTACAACTTCTCACAGGAAAAGTATTAAGGAAATGCAGAACGACATAAGTTTCAGCCACTCCGATCAAGGATGGACTACAATTCAATTTGGCACGTTACCTTTTGAATGAATTCCTATACGATGTAGCGGATGCGCAAGAAAATTGCTATTAGTTTCACTATTGCTGGATGATAGTCCTTATTGCATTCATGGGATGGAAAGAGACAAAGTACCAAAAAAGTGTACTGGTGTTCGCTGGAGACTGTCATGGACCCAGATATGTGAACATGTAGAGCAATTCAAGGCTGGAATGACAAAGAGTGAACAATTTGCAGTTGCACACATTTTATGAACAACTATGCGAAGTAATCAAGCGCACTTCGCGTTTTCCTAAGGGATTAAAAACAACATATATCTGAATCTTCATTATTCAAAGCAGGCCTACACTTTATTTTCATACATCCTAGAGAACTAGCAAACCCAAAATATTATGAAGGTCAATATCAGCTAGATGCACAGAAGATTGAACTCATCATTGAATATTGGCCTCCCGAATGGAAAATTGGTGCGCCGGCATCATTGATCACATCTTAGGAAAGCGCCAATGAAAGCAACACACAAGAGAAAGAAGAAGAGCAAGATCAAGAACAAGAAAAGAAACAAGCTGTTGATTTTCCAGCAGGAGAAAAGAGGAAGAACCCCGACACAGTCATGCCGAAGTGATCGAAAAGAAAGAAGAAGAAAGCAAGTAAGACTCTGCTCGATGCAAAGTTGCATGATGATGATTATGACTGCATCATAGCTAGATTCCACGAGCATATTGAAGAGACGCTTGCAATAAAATACAGTAAGCTAGAGAAACGCCAAGCAAGCATGGTAGAGAGCATCGCAGAACTGAAAAGTATGATGGCAAGAGTAGAGCAAGTCCAGAGAGATCTAATAAGGGAAACATAATCTGAAGATGGATCAGAGGAGTCAAGATGAAGAAAAATAAAAGCACTTGCACTAACGATGCAACCTCGGTTAGTCCACATAGAGTCGACGAACGTGGTATTCCCATCCGATGAAATCACAGAAGGTTTGAAGCAGCTCTCACACTTGGATATTAATGTGGGAATGTTTCCCATTGAAGGCCAACATGATCTACAGATGCAAGTTGTAGAAGAAATTAAAGAGAGAGATATGATCTCTTACAGCTAGCATCTCAAGCTAGAAGAAAGTTATAAAGAGCTAGGGAATGAATGCAAAGCGAAGACCAATGAGATAGCAAATGCTCATGAGAAGCAAAAGAAGCTAAAGAAGGCCATAGTGGAAGTCTGTGTGAAGATCCCAGATTTCGAAGAAGAACCTGAAGTAGAAGCGACCATTGTTAAGATTGGTGCTATAGTAGACAATCTCAAAGAAAAAATGGAAGATATGGAGATTGGTTACAAAGAAAATATTGCTCATTTAGAGTCTAGGAAAAAACCTGGCACGCCGCCAGACATAAAAGAAGCAAGGGATGAAGAACTGGAGACTTCAATAGATAACATCTCCACAGAAGTTGCGAGGTGTCAATATTTGCTAGAATAAGTGACTAAGTCATGGGCCACACTGCGAGAAGACCCAAACTTACAAAAAATTCAGGATGAAGTCCAAACAAAGTAGAAGGACCTCGACACAATGAATGTGACTATGAAGGATTTTCCTCCAAGGAAAAGAATACAAAATTTCATCGAGACAAAGGAGCTTTAAAAAGAATTAAAGGCATTAAGAGAAAAGGAAGTTGAAACTTCAGCAAAGTTGCAACCTATGCAAGAAGAGGCATTGGCACTCTCTGAGGAGATCGAGATGAAGCTGCAAGATCTTCACATGAATGAGAGAATGGTAAAGGACCAAATGCAAGAACCAATATCTGCGATGTTGCTCGACACGGTGAAAGAATACGAGCAAGAGAATAAGGAGGTTGTTGTGAAGCTGACCACAATATATCAAGAGTTTGCAGTGAAGATGAACACACCAAGTCCTGTGAAAGCAAGGAAGCCCCGTGTAAGTGGATCGGGGATGAGCCACAAGTAAGTGTTAGAGGCCTGTTGGGAGTAGCCCAAGTAAAGGAAGTTTTGGATGCAAAGTACAGTTAGGCAAGGCCTGACATTGACCGTTTTTGGAGACAAGAGACTCTGCAAATCCCAGGTAGAGGGTATGGATCGAAGTACAATCAACAGGAAAGAACCCGTTTCCTTAGTAAAGATGAAGTACTAAGGGTAGCCAGAGGTGGTTGAAGCAGTTAAAGGCCGAGTGACGACCTAAATACTATAGGAGCAGAAAGTAAAGAAGCAAAGTGGTGTAAAGGACACGCCACTGTAGAGCCGAAACTATGCCTGTCATAGAAGCATCTGAGTTAGAAGAAGTGGTACCGAAGGGACAACGAAGTTAAATATAAGCGTGGTATACATGAGAAACATGGGGTTTTTTTGGGTTTTGGGTATTATGGGGGTTGGACCATAGTTATTGTAATATGTGATCTTCGAACACATATATATATAAGGGTAAGTTTATATAAGGAAGGGTTGGTTGGTCACTTGTTCTGACAACCAAGTGTTTTTTTTTCTTTGATTATAGATCTAGACTGAGAGAGAACAAACTCTACAACTGAGTACATAGAGAACTGATTGTAGAGAAGATTCTATAGCTGAGTGCGTAGATTGGAACTATTACCCTTCCAAGTAATATAAGAACAGTTCCTATGGACGTAGCTCCCACCTAGGGGTGAACCACGTAAATCTATGCATTATGTATGGGTTTATGGCATGTTTTGAGTTCATGTTATTATATGTTTATGTATTCTATTTCATGTGCATGTGGATGGAAATCATATGTTAAGTAAACGGAACACATATGTATGAATGTTGCGAAGTAACACTAAGTATGATGAATGTCTATTTATAAGGCTAAAGAAAGGAACAAGTCAGCGTAGTTCTGTAGGTTGTTGGTAATTGCGAAGTGTGAATTCATCTGTTTATGTTGTCTTGTTAAGTATATGTTAAGCAAGGGACATGTTGTGAGGTCATTACCACATCCACATATCACCACGGTTGTAGAAACCTGATTCTATGACCCCCCCATACTTTGCTTCAGGCGAGACGACAACCTATTTACAGGTTGATGCCAAACGAGCCAGTTAAAGGGGTTTTGTTGTGTATACATTAAATCCGCCGAACTCGAGTCATCCCAGGAAGGACCATTAAACCCATATTAAGGTTTCAAAATAATTTCTGGTTTGGTGTAGATTGGCTTGTTTTAAAGACTTGAAAATTGTGGGATATCCATATCTTTTTTAGCCTCATTTTCTTCGGTTGTACATCTTGTTTCCTTTACATGCTGAGCTATCTATTGATTGTTGGAAAATATTGATACTTTGTCTCGACTTTAGTTCAAAGAGAAGCTTAATTTTGTCCCTCTTTTGCTAGATTCACAAAATTGGAAAACAAAAATATTCTTCTTTCCTTTGTTTGATCATTTGACATTCTTAGTATTACACTCATAATAAGAAGAAAAGCTTGCTCCATATTTGTGTGCAATTGATTTAGAAAATATTATTGAATTTTTTTCTTTGTATTGCATTGGATTGGAAATGTTTGTGGAATCTTTCTTTCCATAGCTTGGATGTGTCTTTTTCAACTGTAAAAATATCGGAAACGAATTAGAGATATTGCATTTGGTGTTCATAAAAAGATCTATTTTATCACTTTAGGATAGTTTTGGGTGCATGATTCTGAATTTTTTACTTCTTTCTATCATTTTGAAAAATTCAAAATTGCATTTGCATAGGGTTGTGCATTTGGGAAGAAAAACTATCTCTCTCCTTCTTCAGTAGGACTTCATTGAAAAGAAGATTTGCATCTCATACTTGCATGTTTTTGAGTCAGGTTTGAATTTCATCTGTCCACTTAACTGCATAAGATAAAATCAAGCGCTAGTTGAGTTAAAATATTTTAGCAACTTGAGCGATAGGATAGAGACATTTTCCAGCGTCTTTAAGCGTAGGAGCTATCATTATTTTCTTGCACTGCAACCTAGGGACCGTGTGGTTCTTCCACTTACTATTCGGTATATAGAATGGCCTTTCACGTACTTCACTATATATAGAAAGGTTCTTTCATGTACTTCACTATATATAGAAAGTTTCTTTCCCGTACTCGACGTTATATAGGAAGGCCCCTGTTGAACAGTTTTGCATTAGACAACACTACTACGGATTGGAGATCCCACGTACCTTGTGTATATCAGGATACCCGTTTAGGATCCTAAAACCAACTAAGTAAATTATCGGTCATCATGTTCTTGCAATAGACCGAGAACAACACATGGGGAGCTACTACGCACACTTCTAGTTAGTCGGGTAATATAGTCAGGGTTACTATACTAATCCTCCTCAGTTAGTGCTCTGAAATATTGGGCTGAGTATTACTGTTGGACCCTACAGTATATCACGAGTTGCGATGATTTGATAATCATGTGAGGATCCAACTCGTAAATCCCACTTGTCACAAGTTTTCCTGTTGCTTTTAGTTTGAGTAGAATTTGTTGTGAGTTATAATTAGAAGGCCTTAGAGAGTTTACATATGGAAAACTCTTCTGGGACTACCAATCAAGAGACCCCTTTTCAAGGGGTACCTTTTGTTTTTCCCCCAGTTGGAGATATTGGTCCTCCCTTTATTGTGACTTTAAATATTTCTGGATTAACCATAGGATTACCAGTATGGTTATTCAATACGATGATTTTGGATCTACCCAATGTTTCAAATGTTAACTCTCCACCACGAGAGTATCAATCCCAAACTTATATGTCCCCTTCTTCATCGAATGTATATTCTTTTGTTTCTTATTCCTCGCTTGATAAAATCAATGGTGCTAGTAATCAGGAGGATAAGAAGAAGAAGAAGAAAGGGACAATTAATAATAAGAATGGTAAGAAAGAGACCAGACATCAACCAGCTTCCTCTGATGGAATTCATTCTATTTAAACACCTCGTATACCCAAGCTCCCTTGCAAGATTTGCATGGGTTATCACCTCCTTAAGGATTGTCCCGACCTTTCCAAAGTGTTAGAAGAATGTTCTAAAGCCTCCAAACAACCTATATCATCAATCTATGGACATCATGCTGATGATACCCCATCAACCAATAACTCTATAGTTAAAGGTTGGAAAGTTAAATTCAAGAATCCTTTTTTGTTATGCAAGGGCATGCACCTTACTTACCTTTGTCATCGCATGGATGAAGCTTCATAATTGTTGGAATACTTTATTGTATATCACAAATACCTTCCAACATGATATCGTGAGTTGTCTCTTGACCCCCCATTGGTTGATTAAGTAGTCAATCCAGCTCCATCCTCGTTCGATCCCACTCTTTCCTCAAAGAGTGAAGAACAAGTGGTTCATCCTACTCTTCCTTTGAAAAGTGAATTTGAAGTGGTCGAGTCTATTCCATATCCACTTGATCCCACTCTTTCATTGGATAATGCTAAGACTGAAGTAGTCACCATGACATGATCTTTGTCTCATTCTACTCTTTCAGTTGAGAGTGAATTGAAAATAACTGATGTTTTCTTAGTCAGTTAAAATTGTGCTAGGCAAGGGAAAATACTTTCCATTTCAACGGGACCCCCTCCAAGTACTCAGGTCATTTCCTTTAATTAGAATAGTCTAGTAGAATCTCGTCTTCCTTCGGGTGTCCCTTTCTATATATCTATAGGAGTTTCCGATAAGGAAATATTTCGCACTATAGTTTATGAAGGAGCTTTTGTTAGTAGTTTATCCTCAACTGCTTGGCACGCTATAGGTTCTCCTCAGCTTGTGCTAGTCACTGACCATATACTAGATTTTAACAGAAGGCCTACTGGACCTTTAGGGATCCTTCCTCAGTTACCTATCATTTTAGGAAGAAACATTATCTGCATTGATGTTATGGTAGTCGAAGGTCCCTTAGATTTTAATCTACTTCTTGGACAAGATTGTGTCTATGCCATGAAAGTTGTAGTGTCCACACTCTTTCGAGTGATGTATTTTCCTTATCATGGAAACATAGTGACCATTGATTAGATTTCCTTCATGACACCCAATCATTGCATGAATTCTAGTCATCAAACTTCCCTAAATGTTCTGCATGTTTTAGTGGTTTCTTCCCCTCAAGTATAGGGGGTATTTCTCCAGCCTTTGGAAATCATGATGGAGTTATCCCCCTAGCTTATTACGATGGGGGGAACACTAACAACCTATGAAAATCATGTTGGGTGGGAAATTCCTACAAGCATAGTTTACCTTTGGTTTCAAGCTTGAGTAAAAATGAAACTAGTCCCAAGCATAGTTTACTTTTGGTTTCAAGCTTGTGTAAAAATGAAACTAGTCCAAAGCATAGTTTACTTTGGGTTTTGAGCTTGCATAAAAATGAGACCGATCATGAGCAGATTTCCATTTCTATGTAGAGTTTCCTTCCTGTTCCAATCTCATTAAAAAATGAAACAGGTCATCATGATAAAAGTTATTTTCCCATGTCAAGCTTGTTAAAAAGTGGAACAAATGACCATAAGCATAGTTCCCTTTTCATGCCAAGCTCATTAAAAAATGAAACAGATACCTCCTCCCATTGAGTCAGATATTCCAATAGACTTGGTACTTGAAATTTCTTTTTATCTGCCTATTCCATTTTATCCTTCTCCCTCCTTTGTCTCTAGTGAACATGTTTCTATTCGTATCCAGGATTTTAATCAAGTGAAGAAGTACATTAGGTGAAAAAAACAAATCTTGGGGGCATGTCTTCAACCTCTGGACATTATGTTGAATTCAACTCAATATCCTCTCTACACAATGTTGGAATTAAGTCATTTACTTCTAGCAATCATGCCCGAGGCATGTAACAACCTCTAGGTATCATGTTCGGAAAACATCCTCCAATGGGAATCTTTTCGAGCATACTTTATTTTGGTTTCGATCTTGTTAAACCATGAAAATCATCCCGATCGTAGTTCATTTTTTGTTGAGAGCTATTTAAAAAATGAAGCATATGCCATGAGCATTCTTCCAACCTATCTTCGAGCTCGTTAAAAACAGTAAGATGGCCTTGAGCTTGCTTTTTCCACTTTTTCGTGCTCGGGTTAAAACATGAAAAATATGTGTCAAGCTTACTTTTCCATTTTTTGTGCTCTGGTCAAAAACATGAAAAGTGTTTTGAGCTTATGTTTTCCTTTTTTCGTGCTATGGGTTCAAACATGAAAAATATTCTGAGTGCTTTTGATACCATATTCGTGCTCGTTAAAATTAAGTTAAAAAGGGTGTGTCCATCGAGTATAGGTTTATTTCTTTATCTGGCCTCGCCAGAATATTTACAAAAAAGGAATTGTGTTGAGTTTACTTTTTACCTTGGTTGTACTCGGTTACCAACTATGACAAAGTCATCTTTTGAGTGATAGTTTATCCCTTTTTCGACGTTGTGAGACTAGCTATATGAAAAAGGAACTCTTTGGAGCCTCCTTTTAAGCCTTTTTCATACTCCCAAAACATGTAAAGATTGTCGAGTGAACTTGTCACTTTCATGCTCGTAAAAGTATTTGAAAGGTCCTCCTTCTGGTGATAGTTTACCCCTTTTTTGGACTGGTTAGACTATTTAGAAAACAAGAATACTCTAGTCAACATTTGACTAGAAGAGTTCTTTCAAGTATGATTTTATACTTTTTTGGATCATGGGGACTAAATTCACGAAAAAGTTCAACTTAGAGTCTTCTTTAGTCTTTTCAGACTGTCTAAAAATGAAACGACACCAATTTAACCTTTTGTGGACTTAGTAAAATTTAACATTGAAGGACTCTATTTCAGAGTGAACCCCTCCTTTCTCAGGTTTGTAAAATATGTGAGATTGGACTCATCCAAATTCTAGAAGATGAGCTATAACGATTGTTTGTTACCCTCTTCCAACTCATAAAAAAGCAAAGAGGAACTCACCAATCATGATGGAGAAATTAAAGGAAAGAGCATGTATTCACACCTATATTAATTACAGCTTATAGTTACCCTTGAGCATGGAACCTATTTTCACTTCATTTAAATAGTTGGGTAATAAACTTGTCCTTGATTCATACCAATTCCATGAGTCATCTTACTCCTTTGGGTCATCTGAATAATACCTCAGTCATTTGTTGTATTATGTCTTAGTCTTTTCCTCATTAATTTAGTTCTTCCAGGTCACTTGTCGTATCGTTATACTTTCAAGGGAGGTCTTACCTTCCTTTATGTCACTTACCCCTTAGTTAATCCCAAAAGTCTCTCTTCAGTCCAATCTACTCCAGCAAAAATCTTTGGTCCTATTTCGTGTTGATGATGGGTGAAACATCATGGTCCTCCTTCGATGGGTCTATACTTGTCGACTACAACATATCATCCAAGTATTAGACCTAGAATCCACTTAAGTACCTTGGAACTGCATGTCTCAATGGTAGGTTACCTCTCTTACAACAATAGGATTACATCATTGGTCTCTGATTGTGCTCTAATTGAAAGACTCCACTAAATGTTTGACCTCAACTCATTGATTCACATTCAAGGGAATGTGCTAGGGTACCTTGGGAATCATCGACATCAATGGTGATATCCCTTGCACTTGTTAATGGTATACCTCAATGAATGTTATTCACATGATTTCGACCATGTTCGACATCAAGACATCTATTCACATGGATAGAATTTTACTTTTTCGGGTTCGGGATGAAGACCCTGGGATATATTTGTTATATATATTTCCTAGGTTTCATTGGATATTTTTTAGTAGGTTACCACATGGATATCATGTTGGTGACCCTATTTGAAGTACTGTCACACAAATCCACTCTTTTATTGGTCATGGCTATGTCATTATTTCATCATGGATCTATGCTTGTATTATAGTAGCAATGATTTTGTGCATTCAGTTAGTGCCAAGATGGATATGCAATGTATTGGTCGGAAACCATGTTATGAGTCATTTGGGACATATATCTCAGAGTCTGTTGTAGTTCAAATTCCTTGTTCATCATTTCAACCTACGGTCTTTTTCCTCAATTTCCATCTATCAAAGCATTTCACCAATCCTATCCCTCTAGCTTCATAATTTGAGGGGGAATCTGTTACACCAAAATCTCATCATCCTCCTCATAATGATATGTATTCCTTTGAATTTTTCCTAATCCATGAAGTGTTAGTTCCAAATTGCTTGAGAAGAGGTTCCACCTTCTCATTTTCCAATTGTTGTTGCATTGATGCACCCTGCAAGTTTACAATAGGTGTTAGAACCTTGATGATGCACTATGAACATTGAAAAGGTGTGTCACTGATGCCAGTTGCCTTAAATCAACATGCATCACCCTCTAATAATGCATGTTTCTCTTTGACATGGTGTGTCATTGCTTCTTTAAAGGCAAAAAGAGAATATTTGAGAGTCTTCTAGAAGGAATCTCTCGTGGAGGCTTATCCCAACAAATCAACTTAGGTGGCAATCAAACCCCTAAATTCTTGGGATGATACCTTAGACTTATCCATTGAATCCTAAAATCCCTCTGTCCTCTTTGGCCTATATATGCAATCTTACCATCATGGGATAGGGGAGGAAAGATAGAGCACCCAAATGTTGTTGAAATACTTCTCCATTAGGATGGCAAGGTTGGATCTTTGAGGCAAAGGATAATTGAGAGAAATTGCGACATAAAGGAAATGGTTGTAATCTATCCCTTTGTATTTTCATTAATACAGTAATATATATGCTCTTTCCATAAATATTCATTGTGTTAGATATTTAGTACTCGTTTCCTTGACCACTTGTTTAGATTGATCATTATTACATATTATTTCTACTTGTGTTTCCACTTGTTTGTCTTATGTTGTTTTGCAGCTGAAGATTGAAGACTACATCAAACAAGGAGAACACCATCGTGATCATAAGGTAAACAATTATTTGTGATCTTCATAATTGGATTAATCCAGGAAAGTCTATATATTATTTCATGATTTCTTCTAGATATAAACCATTTAGAATAGAGAACTTTGTCCTTGTCTACATAGATGAAGTATCTTCAAACACTTAGTTCCTTTAGCATATTTAATCCCTTATCCCTGATATTTATGTAGCCATTTTGAAGATCTATCTTTACAGGGACTGGTTCTGCTGATGAGGACCCTTATATCTTCTGGAGAATGGTAAACTCAATGGGGATAGCTAGTATACTAGATTGGGGGTCTTCTTGGGTACTCTGTCTTTTCTGTTAGCTTAGTGATATCCCTAGGGATTTCAACTCATTCTGATTAAGATACCTATACCAATGACTACTTATTCCCCTCAATTGTTTTTCTGACCCTTTTAGGGTCTGGACCCTGCTGATATTCATCAATGTCCATTTCATGATTTTCTTCAATTTCTCCTTTTTGTCCAATCATCTTCTCTTTTTTGTCCAATCATCTACTCTTGTCTTTCTTCTTCAAAAAAGATTTTATAGCCTCCTAAACCTCATCCCAGGTTCCTTTATTGGATATTCTCTCCCAAAGCAGTTTGGCTGGGCATGTATATGCTAAATTGTTATTTTCCATCCTTTGTTTGGATATAACCTAATGTGGATAATATGCATATTTCTCTATTTTCTTGAGATTAAGTTGGCTCAAATATTATTTCACATATTGAGAAGCATTTAACCCTCTTATGATAAGAGGTCCCACTTCCTTTGACAATAATAATGAGCTGTGTTGTCTAAAATGTTTGAAATGCAACTCATATGAGGTCATCTTTTGCCTCACAAATTCCATGGCAAAGATTCTTGGTGTTAGGAAGGTGGGAAAATTGTATAGCTCGTGAATCTTCTTCAAATCCATAGACCATGATAACTGTGTGATATTCATATAGGAACCAATCACCCACCTGCATTTTTGAGGTAAACTGTAGATATTTCTTGTTATCTGGTATCATTCTTGGGGGTGAGCTGGCATGAATCATGATGTATGCAACACTCATTACCCTATCTATAAATTATGAGAAGTTAGAATTGTCTTCTCTCCTAAGGACCAAATCAGTCCACTCATAGATGTGGATTTGTGTTCCTTGTTCATCTGTGTTTCTTGATCCCAGGTGTTTGAAACACTCAAAATTTCGATAAAAGAACAAGAAGATCAAGTAGGATGGGAACCTAAAGTATTCGATTGTAGGAAATTCTTCCAGTTGTTCATGGATTAAAGTAGCTAGGCGAGTGAAAAGATCAAAATGTGGAGGTATTTTTCCTAATTCAGTATTTAATTGAAGAAAAACTCCTAGGATTACCTTTTCCACTAACTTGCCATCTTCTAAACCTATAATTGTGCAAATGTTAGAGATGGCCTTTCTAGAATTTTCAGAGAAAACAACAATGGCATAAGGTGGAGGGGTAGTACGCATATCCATACCTAGATCTAGGTGTTTGGATAACAACTGGTGACGTTCATGGGGTCCCAGACCATGAAAATCACTTGCTAGGGTCTCGTTAAAAAGGTAGGGGGGCAAAGAATTTGTTATGCAGAACATTCTTCTAAGGGTGTCCGGGGTGATAAAACATATTTTTTTGGACATATATGAAGACAAAATCGTTTGCTTGGTGGGGGAGTAATGTTTGGAACACCAAGTCACAAATTCAGGGAAGACCACAGACCTAGGGCAAGCTGTCCAGGTGAAATTTGAATTCCACGGTTTAAACCTATCCTGGTCAGCAAAGGCTAGGGTCTTGGCTTCTCTAATGGTTTCATTCAAGTTGGAATTGGTGATGATGGTATAAAAAATGTCATATTCTTGGTCATATGCATGGTCTACCCCTAGGAAACGGGGATTCAAAAGTGAGACCCTGGATTTGGGTGCCATTTTAGCATGCTTGTTTAGTGAATTTTAGTAAAATTAGGGAAAATTTTACAGTATTAGGGATTTACTAAATAAATGGTAGACACGTGGTTTTAGAAACAATGTTGGAAAACAGTAAGACATAAATATACCTGGATGATAGCTAGCAGCTGAATCGAAAAGCTTGGATGTTGACTCAGACCGATAGACTCCATGCACGGTTGACCTAGTACATTGGTGTGTCGAGAGCATGCTTTGTCTTTGATAAAGAAATAATATTCTTTTAAAATAGGTCAAAATCCCTTTATCCTTTTGATCAAACGTATTTTCCATGTGGATTTTGAGGTGGAGGGAAATTGAGGAATCATTGGGTCTCATGGAGGATGGTAGGTGGGGTCCCATGACAAATGGAAGACGGGGAAGAGTGACAAGATGTCAACATGATGAACTATGAAGAACCTTTGGGAAAAATTGGGTGGATACCACTTCTAGTTTCCCAGAGTGGTAACGTGACGGTAGTGATTGGTAAAGGAAAACCACACTCAAGGAGGCACGACCAATCATCATAAATCATGTGTCCTTGGCGGTTTTGAGGACAATGCACATTCAAGTCCCTTTTTGGGAGGGTACAACTTTTCAACATGATTTATATATTAGTTGTTGATCTGGATCGAGTGCCTTTGAACTTGAACATATGCTCCTTGCCTTTAAACTTCTTGCACTTTATGGGCGCATATGATCTCAGGGCCATTATATATCCTTTGATCTAACGTTTGGGTGATATTCATGTTGTAGCGGTCATTTTTTAGGCCCTTGGTCACCAACTCCTAGTCTCCTTTAGGCCTCCGTCGCTTTTCTTTCAATTGTTTATCCCCCAAGGGCTAAAAAAGACTATAGGTTCCATGCACAATAACTATATAGTATATTTTTCACCTGGAAAAATCCAAGTACTAACATATCCGAAATTGGGTATGATAAAAATGACTTAGTTTTATCCAATACTGGATGCATTAAGAATTTTCTCAAATTTCCATTATTCTTAAATAAATTTGGCATAATAATAAAAACTTAGCATTAAAAACTAAAACTAATAATCAAGTACATAGAATAGTATGCAAACCAAATTGATAACGAAGTTCACCAGACTTTGGCTACATCTCGCGGCTCATGCAATCACCAAAGAGCTTGTATTTCTTCTCCCAAATAGGGGTTGATTCTCTACTTCACAAAAGGGAAAATATGCATTCTCAATAAAGCCTACAACTTTCTCTCTCCTTTACAAAGGGAAAAATGCATTCTAAAGAAAGCCTACAACTTGCCATCTCTCCTTTATAAAAGGGAAATAATTCATTCTCAAGCAAGCCTACAACTTGCGATCTCTTATTTACAAAGGGAAAATAATGCATTCCAACTTTAGTGGCTCATTCTCCCAATAAGGAGCTTATTTCCCCAATATGGGGCTTACAAAATTTCTCCCATAAGAGGCTTAAAATCCTAATCCTACTTTATTTTCCAAATGAAAGGTTTATATATCATTACATGGTTGAGAACTACTTGAACATATCAAGGAGAGAAGGTCTCTCAAGATCTCATAATTTAGTATCTAGGTACAACTCAAGGGATAATATGAGAGATAATCTCAATATCCCCATGAAGATCTCAACTCTCTATGAATATCTCAATTCTCTGCGAGTCTAGGAAACTAGAATACTATGTATTAGTTTCCCATTACATTTTGAGAAGGAAAATATCAAAGAATTTAGTTCTCAAATATTAACCATTTAATTTTATTTCAACCTTTTTCCATCTAAAACTTAAACAAGCCATATCTTCTGCATATGAAGTCAATTCAACCCCATTCAAGTTTCATTAGAAATATCCTTATGATCTCTTTGTTGTATAGATATATCTGACAACAATGGATATATTTTTCATTTGTCTATTGAGGAGATACTCATGGATCAAACCTCCCCACAAGTGAAACTTTTGTCCCACCAAAAGTCTTAGTACATCATAATGGAAACTTAGATCTCTCTCTCTCTTGGAGACTGATGTTTGGATTCTCTCTATTGCTCACATTATCAACAAAGGCATAAAATTATGTTGCATAATAAGTAATGTTATAAGAGGTAATCACTTGTACAATTTTCCCTTCTTGGGGACTTACATGCAACATACATGGATTACAAATATTGCCATATGCTACAAACATTGCCCAAATTTGGGTGTTTCAAAATGTACATTTTACAATGACGCGTACATTGTAGAACATGTTTCATTGAATGCTAACATACATACATCAAATAACAATGCATTTATTGAGTGCTACTCACCATAGAAACAATTCATATGCTGATGCTACTTCATCTCTTTTGGGATTGTTTATAACAAGAGGATGTCCTAGAAGTAGAAGTGCCATGAGAATCAATGAAGATGAAAGATAGAATGCAGCACCACTTTCATTAGATTCTGTGTATTCATCATATTATGTTTCCAAAAAAAAAAACTGATGCTTGCCGCAGCCATTTCCAACAAGCAAGGATCATGCAGGTCTAACTGGGCTCTAGGGACACCCTAACTTCCACAAAAAATGATGGGAATGTCATCATACACCTAATCACCATTCATAAGCATGTATCAACTTAGGAAGTGCAAAGAAGAGTGTCATAGGTCTATAGAAAATCGCTAGTATGAGAAGATCGTGGAACTAAGCATGGAATGAACCATACAAGACAGATGAATCAATATGAAAAAGGAGTTCAATACAACACTTGTGTGCCACAAATACAATGATTTTTCCACCCTTGCACTCTAGATTCTTACTGCACTATGCACCTGTGCACTTCGAATGCTTACTACATTACATTTTCATAGTTGTAGAAATTTCATGCTCTAAAACTCAAATCACATTGACTTTCGAAGGTGACAAGGCCATCCAAAGATCCATGGAAATTAGTAATACACAACAAATTTAGTATCTCTCAGGTACATCCTTCATTCTGGAGTGCTATAAAATATTTTCATGTAGAAAAAGTGGTCACCTCTAGTGAAATGCACAATATAGGCATTTGGATAACAAAATCCATGGAGGAGGTAGTTTTCTCTCTGAAACAAATATCAGAGGTTGTGATAACACAGACTAAAATAAGATCTATTTAAATGAGACAATGTGTAAAAATATTCAAATACATATTAATGCTTCTAAGTTTGATGCATGGATGAGTCGATCAAAGCACATACTAGTCACCTTGCATCACTTGTTCACATACTTAATACAAACTGTTGAATCAACATAGCCATAGAGTTTATGTTGATGGAACCTCATTAATGTTGTGTTCGGCTATATGTTCCATTGCTGTGAATTTCCCCATTGATAAAGGCCTCTACACTAGGATTTTGGAAATCGATCCAGGTCCTACTATGCATATATCATTGAATGGTGATATTCTAGATTTGTTTCATCCATTCATCTCTGTCGATTGGCACCCATATTGGATGACTCTTTGACTACATGCCTTTCTTTGAAGTTGAATACAATCCTAACTGAGTTCCGATGGTGACTTCTCTTTCAGCGACATCCCACTCACACAAATTCAATCACCTTTGAATTGCACAAGCGTAAAATTGAAGGTTTGATCGTTCATAGTGGAAATGGATGGGATTTTGATGCTTAAAATTAAATCTCACCTCAACATATTGGATCACCATTACCTTGATATTATTAGAATGAAGAAACCAAATCTCTCAGTCATAACAGGAAGTTGTTCGCACAACTCTACTAATTGCTCTCAAAGGGTGAGAGATCAACTCTTCTCACAAATATGATGGATCAAGTAAGTCCATGATCTGTACATAATGTTTTCATATCATCCTTGGATCTACAAATATGAAGGATTTATGTAATCCTCCTAGCATCTGAACCTCTGGTTCAAATGGAAAAGCCACTACCTTGGTGTACAAAAGTTCTTAGGTTCAATCCCGATCCATACATAGGGTTTTAAATCGACCTCTACATAAAATAAACATGGTTTGTGCACTATGTGACCACCTCAAATCTAGTCTACTTGCAAGGTAAAAAATGGGTGGTTGAGGGATTAAGCCCCATCGACTCCCTTTTCAGGAATCCACCAATAAAAAAAAACACAGGCCCCAATTATGCCATGAAACTAAACCCCATGGATTTGTGGTAATGCATTGGTTTAATAAACAACGGGTCATGGATTTGAACCCCGTCAACCCCTTATCTTAGGAATCCCTCCAATCCATTGGAAACCAAAGCATATTACCAAGGAGATGGGATAAGACCCATAATCATGGCATGATGGTCAGATGATTGCAATGGTTTCCCACAATTATTTCCTTTTTTTCATTGCAATGATCCATGAATCAAAGAACCAAGCCTCCAAAACAAATTGGAGAACCAAAATCAAAGAAACAAGGAGTGGATACCTAAATCCTGAGCAGGATCATGTAGTGATGATACCAAACTTGATCTGAATTGGGAACAATAAAATTGACTTGTTTTTCTCCAATACTTTATGCATTAACAATTTTCTTGAATTTCAATTATTCATAAACAAATTTTGCGTAATAATAAAAATTCAACATTAAAACTTGTAATTAACAATCAAGCACATAAAATAGTATGCAAACCAAATTCATAATAGATTTCACCAAAATATAGCTACGTCTTTGGGCTCACACAATCGTCGAACCAATTGTATTTCTTCTCTGAAATAGAGGTTGATTCTCTCCTTTACAAAAGGGAAAATATGCATTGTCAAGCAAGCCTACAACTTTCTATCTCTCCTTTACAAAGGGAAAAATGCATTCTCAAGCAAGCGTACAACTTGCCATATCTCCTTTACAAAAGGGTAATAATGCATTCTCATGAAATCCTACAACTTGCCATATCTCCTTTACAAAGGGGAAATAACGCATTCCCACTTTAGTGGCTCATTCTCTCGATAAGGAGCTCATTCCCCCAATATGGGTCTTATAAAAGTTCTCCCATAAGAGACTTAAAATCCCAAGCCTACTTCATTCTCCAAATGAGAGGTTTATATAGCTTTACGTGCTTGGTAAGTACTTCAACATATCAAGGAGAAAATATTTCTCAAGATCCCATAACTTAGGATCTAGGCACAACTCGAGGGATAATATGAGAGATAATCTGAACATCACCATGAATATCTCAACTCTCCATAAATATCTCAATTCTCCATGAGACTAGGAAACCATAATGCTACATATTAGTTTCCCATTACATTTTGAGAAGAAAAATATCAAATCATATAGTTCTCAAATATTGATCATTTATTTTTTTGATTTTATCCTTTTTCTTACAAAACTTCAACAAGCCATATCTTCTGCACATGAAGTCCATTCGACCCCATTCAAGTTGTGTTAGAAGTATCCCTGTGAACTCTTTGTTGTGAGAACAAATTTGGAAACAATGGAGATATTTTTCATTTTTTGACTGAGGAGATCCTCATGGATCAATTAGAGAGAGAGAGAGAGAGAGCATAAGGGGGTTAAAAGTGATAAGAAGGTGATGCATGCACTTTGCTAACACTTGCATGTTATTTTTCAAAAACTCTGCACACATGTTATTAACACGTGTGTGTTTTTCATTTCAAAATAGATGCTGCCAATCCATTTTTCACCCATGCAGTGGATGAGTTGGCAGATTTGGTTTTAGGTTCATATTGGAAAACCTTTAGCTTAGGCCTGGAGCTAACAAAACACAATATGTTTCTCATTTCCCCGTTTTTCAACCTCAAATCTACATATTCTCGACATGTTTATTTCTAATGAATCTGCACACACTTCTAGAGCTCTCTATATAGATTTCAAATATATATATATAGACACACATGCACACACACGCACACAGATAGATAGATAGGAACACAACAATTTTTTATTCATTTTTATTTGGTCACATGTGAAATTTTTAAAAAACATAGGTCTCTTATTATATTTGTAAATTTTTACTGGTTCACCTATTTTGAAAACGAGAAAGAACCCGCACAAGTACATAAGAAGACATACACAATAAAAAACGTTCATCAATTGTTTATCGTCATAACAGGCCTAACACAACATGTTCTCATTCCATAGCTTCATTGAATTTATTAATTTAATATATATATATATATAATCAACATTAGAAATTATGGAAAAATAGTGTCGCATAAGAACCTCCTATTAAATGCAAATTTGCAATATTTATTTCGAATTTTTTTAGTATTTACATACTAAGCCCAGGGCCTAATGCAAACATATGCATTATGTTTTCAAAAAAATAAAATACCAATATTAGGAGAACACCATTTTCTTTGAGTTATATTAATTTTTCATAAATAAAAGTTATATATTCCAAAAGGTAACTAGATTGTTTGTGTTTCATTTTTTTTACATTGTGTTCTAAAATGTTGTGCAGATGCCTCTAATATTTATTTTTAGTATTCAGATTTATTTTTTTATAGGTTTTTGTTGCAATTAACATAACATAATTGGGTAGCATTACCTTGCACCAGCCCTCAAAGCATTAAACTAATTTAATATTTTAATGGCAATTGACAATCAACCGAGATAGTTTAATATGCTTTAATGGATAATTCTAGGAATACCACTTATTGAACATCAGTTTGCTTATCATTTCTAATTGTTTCCTATAGATTTTTGTTGACTCTTTTCATCTTTTATTTCACACACTACTTACTATTTCAACACCCCATTCTCTTTATTCTAATGAGTAAGTAATGATCACTAGATGTTGACATCACAAGTGTGGATTTTGTTGGATTTATTCTGTTAGACCAGGGTTCAACTTATACTACCCATAAAAACCCACAGTAATTGGCATTTTCAATACCCTACAAGCATAGTAAGGTCTCACCCAAGATATAGGAACCTGAATCATGGCTGCACAGGTGTTCTTTACAACTACCATCTTATTATTTCTTGTCTTAGGAATTTGATAGACCATTTAACATGCATAATGATCATCATATTTCTAACATTGATCCAATGAACTTACTAAATAGCCACCATAATTCATACATCAAAACAAATACACGTAATATAAACATGACAAATCCATTCTATTAATTGGAAAAAATCATCTATAATTAGGAATTGATACAAAAATTAGCTCAACAGCTTCATCTTTTTCTAGCATTAAATATAAAAAACCCAATGACTTGAAAGTACTAAAAAGAACAACTACTTCGTCATAGAATAGAACTCCACAGAACCAAAAACTTAAAACCAAAACAATAGAAACCCAACCCTTTACAAATTATGCCTTATATAGGATAAGGTTCCTCAAAACTACAAGTTATTACTATCGCGTAATTGCTAATTGCTTTCTATTTGAGCACAACTAATATTGGTTGTCTAGCTCGACATGCGGTAACTAGACCAAAACTTGGGCACCAACAAGCCCCCAACACTAAGATGTGGCTCGCTCCAAGCCACACATCTCACGACTCTAATGCTACTATGTAAGGTAGGCATGTGCATAGGTCACTAGAAAATGCCTTGAAGCTTGTTATGATCGTCTCCAACTCACTAGTTATGTCTTTTAGCTATGCAGTGAATACTTAGTGTCATCCTTCTTACTCTTCCTACCTTCTAGCTTTTCTTTCTATGATATGGGAAGGAACTTAATGGCCTTCACATGGAGATATGATAAGCTGTCAAAAACCATCTTTGGTCTATTGTTGTGATCTTCTTCCTCTAATTTTCTTGTTCAATGCGCTAATATCTATAATCACCTATGTCTTTGTAGAAAGCGGTACCTAGAACAAACTCTTCTTTTTTTTTCAGTAACCAATGGGTCCCAAACATGTGTCCTCTCATCCACTTGCTACATATCTAGTACATCTTGAAAGTGGTTCCAAATATTGAAGCTATATTTGATGATCCCTCCCAAGGTTGCGTCTTGTTATTTTGTCTCTTCTAGAGCACGCACTGCATGTGCAATTCTATATGCAAGATCCAACTCCTCTGGGGATGGTTCTGGTTTGATATGCACCTAGTGCTCAGTGGTTTCAGTGGTCCTCTGGGGATGGTTCCTACTCTTGCATTTTTTCTGGAACATCCACAAATTGATAAAAAATGTTCCAGTGAATAGACCAAATTGGTTTGGTTCCTGGTAACTCGCCTGAAGTGAACATTGTTAACAATCAAATTAACAACCTTAACAAAGTGTAAGGTAGAATAAAATTTTACTATGCGCCCGCAACATGAAGACAGAATGCAAGTACATAAGAGAACAATCCTCTCTTATCTAATAACTACTTCCATGATTAGAAGGATTGAGTGAAGAAAGAGGTACCCCAAAGAGACAAGGTTCAGTGATTGAACTGCTCAATTGAAGGCTCAAATCTAAGCTCCACCAGTCAACAATGAGAAGAAATGCACAAGATTGAATTAATTGTGCTTGATAATTCTGAATTTGTGACAAAAGCATGAAAATACTATGGAAAGTGGGTTTTGTTAGTTTTTCAGAATTTACTTCAATCTGATCTAGGATCTTAACTGAGAGAACAACATGTACAACATATCTACAGCATATCAATCATGGACACAATAATGCAAGCACACAAGAGACACAGAGTTTACTTGGGGAAAACCATAAAGGTGAAAAACCCCAATAAATTCCTCAGAGATAGATAGAGCAATGATACAACCCAAGCATTGTTATACCTCTATGTTCCACAGTGTCGCATCTCCGCCACAAACAAAGTTGACGACACTTCCCCTGCTGTTTGAACCACCCAGAAGATGAATGAACTTTGAAGGTAAATCTACCCTGACAAGTTCTGACCCAGCTGAGACTTTATTTGACTTTATTTACTTACATTACCGCGCTTTGCTCATTTATATGAGCGCGGTACTCCACACTACCGCGCTCTGTTTTTTCCACAAAACGCGGCAGTACCGCGTTGTGCTAATACTACAGAATGCGGTACTCTTTTATTAGCCTTTTTCCCTTGGCTTGTGGGATTTTGGATTTTCGAAGATAATGGAAGATTGGGGTCCCTGATTCGATCTCAACTCATTTCCTTCGATTAAAAACCCTGATCCACTTATCTCTCCACCCATCTCTCTTGTTGGTTAACCTCACCATTCACTATAAAAGAGAGGCATTCCATTGGGAAAGGGGAGGACTCTTGAGAGTACCAAACTTATGGTCTTGCAGCATTGTGGAGATAGCTAGAGGAGAAGGCACTTGGAGCTAGAGGATTGGCTTGGACATCAAGCACCTTTTGTAAGTATTCTTCAAGTTGTAATGGAATAACTTGTCTTGTTTTCCCAAATCATTTGTGTTAATTTTGTTTTAATGATATGATTTGTATCTTTCATAGATTTAGATTCTAACTTATGTTTCAAGTTGCTAGAGAATAGTGCATTCTTGTGTCTTGGTTCCATTTTGATAGGTTCATTTGTGAGGGCTTAGAGATTGGAGCAACCACAAAGACAAGCGTTTGGATAGAAGGTCAATTAAACTTCTTCTACTCTTTCTAGCATTTTAATTCTGAGACGTTTGTTAGATCTAGGGATTCAAGGTAGCATTTGTTTTGACTTGTTTCTTGCTTTAGAGTTAGTTTAACGTCTGCTTTAAAGTTAAGAGAGTTTTGGCTTATCCGTAGGACAAAATTCTACATAACAAGAATGGCGACTCTGCTGGTTTTGATTACTGCTTGATTGATTCAGTTCACAGTCATTTATCTTTGGATTGTGAGTTTTTGTTGCACTTCAAACCAGTTTGAATCTTGGTCCTTTTTGACCTTTATTCACCCCTCCTCGCTGTATTTATCTCCCTGTTTGATCACTGAGTCCCCTGGGTTAGCAACAACCCTGAAAACTTCATCTTATTTTCTCAAGTTGCGCTTTTTCCTTACCTTGCCACAGTACCGCGCCCCCTGAACTGCATCCAGCGCGGTAGTACTGCGTTCTCTTCCTTAGTACCAGAGCGGTACTGTCACAGTGCCGCGCTCCAGACAGACCATTACCCGCGGTAGTGTCTGCAAGTTTTTTAAATTTTGTATCTTTGCTTGGTTTCCTGAGTCTCTCTCTGCCTTAGGTAGTGTTCACTGTTGCCTGTCAACATCCTGGTCAATTTCCAGTCTGCATGGTGTGCTTATTACCCAGTTTGTGAGCTTGATTGTTGATTGAATTAGTGGCATTTTTGACATATTGGTCATTTTTCCAGTTTGATTGCATTCACTTGATTTTTTCACCACAACCAACTCAACACCACTGTTCTCTGTTACTGAATACTGTAGCTTTTACAATCATATTATTATTATCATTTTCAGTAATCAAAATATTATCATTAGAGAGCAATTTTGTTGTTTAAATTGAAAAAAGTCTAGTAGTATTTTGCATAGGGAAATGAACCATTGATTTTGCCACATAAATTCTCATTGTAGAAGCATTGTATATTGTAGAATCAGTGCATTGAAAAGAGTGTTTACTTCAATTTGGCTTTGTTTATAAATCAAAAAGAAAAAATATCTTACTTTGATGTTTGCTTGTGAAAAATTTCATGCATATTTGATCGAAGAACCTCTATCTTTACTCTAGCTAGATTTCATCGAAGACAAAGGCTTATTTGTGATTCATTCTCATTTGCATGGTTTGAGTCGTCATAACACCATCAAGTTTCACGTCCACTACCTGATTGAGTAAGACAGCCACTAAAATTAATCACCCTAATTAAACCAACTTTAACCTCACTTGAGGAAATCAAAAGAATTTGGTAGTTAGGTAGGACACCGGGGATAGGCATCAAAATAATTCCCCCTTGTCATTTTCATCTGAGACATAGTCGTTGTCTTTAGGGAACTAAAATCCTCTAGTACTTATTGACACGGTCACAGCCAGTTTGTGGAGGGGCCTCCTGACTGTTTCCAACTTTCAGGGGTTAAACAGCCGCGAGATTGAGAACCGGACAGACTCTGTGGAATACCGCACTCCACTTAGCCCTAAGGCAACATCGATCGCTGTCTTCTTCAGAAGGCTGAAGTGCCCAAAACCTTTTTCGACGTGTCATGAACGAGGTGGCTTAGTATCTATTCTACTAGGGCTCTTTTACCCAGGATCCCTTTCGGTAGAGGGATATCCTTCTTATATCGGTCTCTCATGTTGTATTGTTCGACTTGGATTTCATCACCTTGCGAAGGATACAGCCTGTTGAGGTCTCCAGCTCTTAGTTAGGAGTTTGCTTGCTATCTCATCTTTGTAGAGGGTCATTTTTTCTTTATAGGGACTGCTTGTTGGCATTCTGGCCATTTTTGTTGATCAACTCGCTTATTGAGACACCGGTCTCAGTATAGGTTTTAGAGCTTGCTTTTTTGGCCTGTGAGCCTTGCTTTTTCTAGCTCCTCTTCTGCACACTCAGTTGCATTAGAGTTTTTGAGTTCTTTGTTTACGATACTGCCCCCGATTTTCATTTTCCTGTCATCATGTCATATCTACCACGAAGATCACGAAGACAACAGGGCCAAAGCCCTCCACCAACACCACCGCCACGGACTACTGGTCCGCCTGCATCACGCATTCCTGCTCCTCCTGGCCATGGTGCTGGTCGAGGCAACATCCCACCGTCGATATGTACAACGGCTTCAGTTCCACCTGTTAGCATCGGCACGGTTTAGACGCAGCACAAAGCAAATGCTCTCGTCAGCTTCTCGATATCCCCCTGATACTCATCCTTCTGACTATAGGGATCCCAACATCCCGTCTAGCATGGAGTTTCGACACTCCTTCGCAGTCGGCACCGGACCTTCGGATGTTACCATACCTAGGTTCCTACCGGATCCCCAAAACCTTTTCCAGGACATGAACTCGGACCCAGTTTTCAAGGGTCCTCCTACCACTGAACACGTTATGGACGACGCTAATACCCCTGGGCTAAATTTCCCGCATTTGCTGTCATCACCTATATTTGGTGCACATTCTATGAGGGATAACCCAGTTTTTTCCCCGTCCTCACCTATTCGATATGGACGACCCCCTCCGCAAATCGGTACTTTTGGTGCCGTTGGCCAATCCACATTATCATCTTTGACCAGCAGCGGAAGAACGCTTAGTCACACTGCTGGATATTTCGGTTGGACCGGAGGATCACCTTCAGCCACCATTTACACTATTTCAGGAGGTGGACAACCGACTACAGTGGTCCCCAACTCTAACTACCAAATTCCCCCTGGTGGGCCATCAACCCAACCAGTTGGTGGACAACCTTTTGTTGGGAACCCTGTTCCAAGTCAACAACCTCCACCTGGTGGGCCATCAACCCAACCAGTTGGAGGACAACCTTTTGCTGGGAACCCCGTTCCCAGTCAACATCCTCCTCATATAGGGCCATCCAACCTACCTGCTGGCAGACAACCTATTGGATCGATCCAACAAGCTTCCCAACCAGTAGCGTCTACTCAGTTCAGTATGTACAATCCACCTGGCAGTGGGCAACCTTATTCCGGTGTTCCAACCGGGCCTTACTCTCAACAACCCCTGTCAGGCATGCTTCCTTCTTGGGATACTCAAATCCCACAGAGTGGGGGGTACTCACTTTTTGGAAACTGGAACCAAGCTAGGGGGCAATCTCAAATTCCCCCCAACTTGAATTCCGGCTTCCCTTACCCCTCAGCTGCTACAACTCCATGGAACCCATCACTACAATTTACACTCGCTCCCCAAGGAGGAACGAGCCTTCCATGGACACCACCGTCGCAGCCACCCCCCAACCCTGCTATGGGAAATCCTCCACTTACACAGTATAGTGGCAACATCCCTGGAACACAACAATTCCAGGAAACTTTTCCCCAACAAGGAACAACAACTAATCCTGGGTATCAACAACCCCAGGGTACCATACCCACTCAGCAGAACACTTACCAACCGGTTGCATACAATCAACCGGTTAACCAGATGGCTTACTATCCTCCGAACTTCCAGCAGTACCCCCCGGGAAACACATATGGGTATAACACGCAGCAGCATGCTATGTAGGGACCTCCAGGTTTCTCTGCACCACATGGTTATTACTCGTTCCCACAGACCAACCGTCAACTTCCCTTTTTGGCCACACTTGATCTACCTGATTTGTCGAGGCTTATCAACGATCCTATATGGCATGAACCTCACTGGCCACCTATTCCAGCCAAACTACCATCGGACATTCCCAAGTTCGATGCTAAGCCCGGGGAAGACCCCAAGAACCACGTGATGACCTTCCATCTTTGGTGTTCATCCAACTCCTTGATGGATGATTCCATCCGACTTCGGATCTTCCAACGTACGCTTACCGGAACGGCAGCAAAATGGTATATTGAGCTGCCACAGCACTCCTTTTGTGATTTCAACACTTTGGCTATGCAGTTTCTGACACATTTCCAGCTCCCCATCCGGTATGAGACTGGAACAGAACTGCTAACTTCACTGCGTCAAACCACTTCTACACATATTTCGGATCACATCCACGAGTGGCGAAGACGCCGTAGGCTAAGAAAGGCACCTATTCCGGATCAGCTACTTACTGATTGGTTTACAAAATACTTTTTGCCTCCCATAGCCAGAGACATCGCTATGCGCGGGCCGGTTACAGAAGAACAAGCCATCTCGACAGCACAATACATGGATTTAGTATATACTCAATCCGGTACTTTACATGAACTTCTTCCACATGCCTCCCGCGTTCACACTGATCCAACAAAGCCTACTACTGAACCACCCATTGATGGTATTGTTGGTTCAGTCAAGGCTCAGCCTGCTACCAACTCGATGGGACAACAAGCTTCTGCTTACCCCGCTTTTACCTAGGCCGCTTCAAAAGCTTCCACCTCTCCTGCTGTCTCCTCTGAAGTGAATGCAGTTCAATCTACATCACAACCATCCAGAGGAAAGAAGAAAAACAATCGTGGCAAACCCAAGAAAAACCAGCAGGAGAACCCCAAGCCACAACCTACCCAAAATGACCAGAAACCACGTCGGAAAGCTAAGTTTCCCTGCTTGATTTGTCAAGATGATCATTATACGCATGACTGTCCCTACAAGGACGAGGTCAACAAGTTCGTTAAAGGATCCTCTCGCCCGGCAGTGCTAACTGACCCTTTCCCCCAACAACAACAGCAAATGGTTGCCCAAGAATCCCCACAAGGGGGCAACCCGACCAATCCCACCTGCGGAGAGACGTCCACAAACCACGAAATCCTAATGACAAGTAATGAGGAGATTAATATCACCACTCGTTCAAAGACTTATGACAACCCTCCAAGTTCCAACAAACAATCGGAGATAGCCAAAGGAAAATCTCCTGTTGAAGATCCGATTCCTATTCCCCCCCCTAACGGTCATCTCCATATCAAGAGACCGCTAATGGACACAGTGATACGCCCACCCAAGGGCACCATACGAAAGGCGACATTTAATCCGAATGCGCGAGCTGCCCAAAACTACAACATTGTTGAGGATTTGGCTCAAGCACCTTGCGCCATGTCGACTCTCGAGGTTCTCCAACACTGCCCCACGCAGCGTAGAACCCTATTTCAGCACTGGGGGCAATGGACCCAGATACTTCAAACTCCATCATGTTCAACTTGGAGCACACTAAACCTAGGCTTTCTCACCAGTTAGCCTTCCAGGTGCATACAAAAATCTGTGGAAATGTCATCCATCGCACTGTGTTAGATGAGGGTGCTTCCACGTCGATTATGTCTTTGACCTGCTAGAGAGCCTTAGGCTCACCCGAGGTCACAAGTTCTCCCACTACTCTCAGGGCGTTTGATGGACATGGTTTTCAACCGTATGGACTCATTCCTTCAATCGGTGTTGAACTGGGGGGCAAAACAGTATCCGTACACATCGAAGTCGTAGATGCACCTTTGGATTACAATCTCCTACTTGGTCGGAACTGGTTCTATGCCATGACCGCCATCGCATCTACAGTCTTCCGGATTGTGCAATTTCCTCATGAAGGGAAAATTGTCACTATTGATCAACTGGATTACTGTATCCCAGACTCCCATCCGAACTCCGCCAATACCGTCCCATTATTGGATCAACCTCGGTACCGGTTCCAAGACATAGGTGTTGGTCTCATGAAGGATTCTTCCCTCATTGGAGTTTTTCCAGAGCTGGGAACCCATATTCAACCAGTCAACATGATTTCATCGCATGTCACCCCTTCCGATGATTCATGGGTGATTCCGAGTCCCACTCAGATTCAAGGCTATGGAAATTCCATGCCTTTAAACAGAAACCTTGCAGCATATGACGCGATCCAATCAGCCACAGATTGGGTCGACTGCTCTACTGATCACACCGTGGCACAACTCTCGGCTGAAACTCATCCATACCCACCACTTTTCGATCCTCTCAACTTGATTTTTCCCACCGACGAATCAATTATGGAGGTTATGTGCGGTGATGAGCCACCATGGGGAGATTTTCATCATCGATCTTCATTCCCCATTATTCAGCCACTTGAGCCTGATACCAAACCCAGCACTTCACTCGAGATGGTTCAAACCAAGTTCCCCACTTCCCTCGACGAGGTATTTTCCAAAGGCAACTTGGCCAACCTTATGGCAACCACTCCCATCGATATTTCAGTGAAGCCTGGTATCGTGGAAAACGTACACATTGGCAAAACATGTACTCCCCTTGAAACGGAGTTCTATAGTGCCTACTTTAAAACTTTCCGCGATGTTTTTGCTTGGAGTTATGAAGAGATGCCAGGAATTGACCCCTCGATCGTGGTCCACGAAATTCCTACTTTCCCTGGCGCCCGACCTGTTCGGCAAAAGCTTCGACCCGTCCATCCTCGTAAGGCAGCCGCCATGAAAGCAGAAGTTGAAAAACTTTTGCGTGCTGGTTTTATCTATCCTGTCCCATTGACAGAATGGGTATCCAACATCGTTCCCGTAGCCAAGAAACAGGGAACGATTAGGGTCTGTGTTGATTACCGTGATTTGAACAAGGATTGTCCAAAGGACAACTACCCAACTCCGTTTATCGACCAGATCATCGATAACTGTGCCGGGAGTGTCATCTTTTCATTTATGGATGGCTTCTCTGGCTATAATCAGATCGATATCCTCCCAGCCGACCAGCACAAAACAACCTTTATCTGCCCTTGGGGGATCTTTGCATATCGAAAGTTACCTTTTGGCCTGAAAAATGTCGGGGCAACTTTCCAATGGGCGATGTCTTACGCATTCCATGACATCAAACATATCGTAGAGCAATATCTTAATGATCTTCCCGGTCATTCTCGGACTCGGGAAGACCATCCAGACCACTTGAGTGCCATTTTCGAAAGGTGTCGGCGCTAGAATATACGTTTGAACCCGCATAAGTGCGTCTTTTGTGTAGAAGTCGGAAAACTGTTGGGCTTCATAGTCTCCAAAGGCGGGATACGTTTAGATCCTGCAAAGGTAGCAACTATCTTAGCCCTACCTTCACCTACCAATATTCCAGAACTTCAATGTTTGCAAGGGCATGCAAACTTTCTACGCCGTTTTATCTGTAATCTGTCCGAGATAACAAAAGGCTACATGCGGCTTCTCAAGAAGAATGTTCCCTTCATATGGGATGACGAAGCCCAACGCTCCTTTGACAATCTAAAGGCAGCCTTAAGCAAAGATCCTGTGATTCAACCCCCCAATTACACACGGGACTACATTCTTTATCTCGCAGCCTCGACTTCCACCATTGGTATGGTGCTAGTCCAGGAAGACCAAAACGGTATAGAACATGTGGTATACTATCTCAGTAAGAGTCTTCTTGACTCCGAATCTCGATATTCACATGTTGAAAAGCTGGCTCTGGCAACACTATTCGCTGTCGAGAGATTTCGTCACTACATCTTACTCCGCCGGACCACCATCATCGCCGATTTCAATCCAATGTACTATATCCTCACATGACAAGTGCTTGGGGGCAAGTACTCCCGTTGGATTATCATCCTTCAAGAATTTGACTTGGAATTTGTCAAATCCAAGTCTAAGAAATCTCTGGTCTTCGCTGAGTTAATTTGTAATCTGCCCTGTGCTACTGAGCAATCCGAGCCCATTGATTCTCTTCCCGACGAATCACTGTTCCTCATTAGCACGTCTGATCCATGGTATGGGGATATTCTTTTATATCTCCAAACCCAATGCTTTCGTCCCGATCTCACTTGCGATGAACGGTGACACATCCGACATCACACAAAATACTACCTCATAGTCAACGATACTCTTTATCGACGTGGTGTCGACACCGTTCTCCGACGTTGTTTGACCTTAGATGAGGCGAAACGCGTACTTAATGACTGCCACGCTGGAGCATGTGGTGGTCATCTCTCTGGGATTGCTACGGCCCAGAAAATACTGCGAGTAGGATACTTCTGGCCCTCAATTTTCAAAGACTGCATTGAAACAGTAAAGAAGTGTCCACCATGCCAATTCTTTCATAGTAAAGCACGCTTGCACCCTGCTCCACTCCATCCTGTTATTGCCGTCGGCCCCTTCTCCAAATGGGGCATTGATTTTATGCACTGTAAGCCCACTTCAGCCGGGGGGCATAGCTATGTCATAGTAGCTGTCGACTATTTTACAAAATGGGCTGAAGCGATGCCTACATATGCTGAGGACGGCAAAACAACAATGCAGTTCATATTCAATCATATTATAGCTAGATTCGGTGTCCCACAGTCTATAGTGACCGATCATGGTTCCCATTTCAGGAACCATATGATCGAAGAACTAAGTACCAAACTGGGTTTTCGCCATGAAAACTCAACCCCATATTACCCACAAGCTAATGGCCAAGTTGAAGCCATTAATAAAGTCCTGAAACGAATGATTCAGTGCATTGTGGGTACCCAGAAATCCAATTGGCACTTAGCTTTGTTCTCAGCACTGTGGGAATACCGAACCTCAGTGAAAAGTGCTACTGGGTTTACACCATTTCAACTGGTGTATGGCCTAGAAGCCATTCTCCCGATTGAATGTGAAATTCCATCACTCAAGATAGCCATAGAGCTACTTCCACACACTACTTCCGAAGAGGAACGGTTTCTATACCTAGCTAAGCTAGATGAAACCCGCCGCGACGCTGCTTTGGCTAATGAAGCTCACAAAAAACGCGTCAAAGCTCAATACGACAAATCCGTTCAACCTCGTATCTTCAGTGAGGGTGACCTCGTACTTACATATGATCAGATGCATGATAAACTTGGAAAAGGTAAACTTGAATCTATGTGGTACGGACCCTTCATTGTAAAATGTGTCTTACAAAAAGGAGCCTATGAACTAATCGATTGTGATGGTACTCCATTGGCACGGCCCCGCAACGGGCTATACCTCAAACGTTTCTACGCGTGAGGTTACCCTACGCGGGTTACTTGTTGTACATAATGTACTTAGTTTGCTTTTTCTTTCTTTTTGGTGTGCGCGTGGACCTCATGTATCCACTCTTACTTTGACTCGTGACTTTATGCGCAGATGTCTGCCTACTTTGGATTCGCCGACGGTTCAAGCCAACATACCCGGAATCTCGCTTCCGCAGCATGGGTAATCTATTCCCCCACTGGTGAGTTGATTTCTTCAGGAGCCATTTGTTTAGGCCCTGCAACCAACAATATCGCGGAGTACCATGCAGTCATTAGTCTCTTGACGGAGGTTGCTTCACTCGGGATTGACTCCTTATTAGTCTTTTTAGACTCCCAACTCGTGGTTTCTCATCTAAACCGTGTTTACACAGTTCACGATCCTACACTACTTCGTTTATTTCAAAGAGTACGCCTCTTGGAACGGTCATTTAGTTTTATCACATATCAACACATACCGAGAGAATTCAATTATATTGCTGATTCATTGGCTAATTACATGTTGGATTGGCATCTTGCCCATACATAAACACATCATAAAAAATAAAATGCACAAGTCATTGTAAATAAGTATATCATGAAAATAGGTCCATATCACTGTATATAAGAGTGTTTTTTTCAAAATACATAGAGTTTGTGTCAAAGACAAAATTTGGGACCAAATCCCATACAAAAATTTGGCTCTCAAAGCCTACATATCGTGTACATGCCGCAAAAGACAAAAAAGACCATCTATGGAGATCTGGGAGATCTATCATGTCCCTCGTCAGACTCCTCCCACTACTGGTGGTAACACACTATAGCTCGAGCCACCCTACGAAGAAGTCGACCAATACGACTAGGCACACCCACAGTATGCCGCTGGAGATGTAAAGGGATGTCATCCATCCTCATAGCAGGGATACCATGAGTCAACCCCTATAAGTTCCTCTCTATGTCTCGAACACCTCCTACTTCGTCTTCGTCCTCCTCCTCGTCAGGATCAACTTGGCGATCAACACCATCGCGACGTAAGGGTGAGTACCCAGCTGGTCTCTGCGGTCCATGATCTGCGACATGCATACGAACATACATTAGAAGTCTTTTACACATTCTAAAAAAGCAATAAAAATTATATATTCAAAAAGGAAAAAATACATATCCATGAAGATCATACCTGTGTTGTCCAAATCATCATCCTCTGGCAGTGCCAAGTCGATGTCCTCGCGGAAGTCCACCCCTGCATAGGGGTAGTCATCAATCATAACTATCTGCTCCTCGAGCCAGGAGAAGAAATCCTCACCAAAGGCTAAATGCTAAGGACCCCCGAGACGTCCTGCATAATCACTCCATCGAGCCATCCATGGCTCGGTCGGTGGATGGGGGGGCATGTGTATCTGTGGGCGCAATAGTGGCACCCTTGCCAAAAAGAAGGTGACCAGGATACTCCCATAGCCAAATTGGGAATTCACTCCAACCCTACACTTGTGCACTTGTTCTTTGAGATTGGCCAACACCGCCTCACACCAGTTAAATACGGTTCCCGCCATACACTCCATTGCGAGATTCATCTATGTACGGGACGCCTGATGCGGACCCACACTCCCTGCTACACGTGTGATGGTGAACAGTATGGTTTTTACAGGGAGTTCTATAACATATTTTATGACCACCTTCCCGCTTTTCTTACTCGAACCCTGACGGCAATACCGAGCAATCAAATCATCTGTGCTCGTTTTCGAGGCTGTGTATCTGGTAAAATTCACCTGGGCTCCTCTTTTTGAGAGGCTTGTGAGAAAGTAAATGTCCTCGAGTTGTATTTCGAGAATGTGCTCTCCTACTCGGAAAGCTTGAATGTCAGGGTCCCACAATTGAATAAGATGGGTGAGAAGCTTGGGTTGCTGATGAATCCCTTTGGTCTTAAAGAATTTCAACAAACCACATTCTCGCAATGCAGTCATAGTCGGTAAGTCATTTTCAACCGCCAAATCATCTACTTCATGCTCTCTTTCTTTCCAACTGACCATTTTGATCTAAACAAATTGCAAACTCCTGCAAAAGGTCAAGGGAAACATTTAGTAACCATTTAACAACTTAGTTTCAGCAAAAATTTTGAGAAAATTTTATTTTTCCATCTTAAAATTCACCTTCATCGCGCCTGGGGAAAACATTGCCGCACGGTACTGTACAGTACTGCGTTTTGGTTTAAATACATAGCGCAGTACTGTTCGACAGTACCGCGTTTCCCGATATGGGCCCCAAGCAGTACTATGAGGGGCAATTTTTTCCCAATAGGGCTTGCCCAAAAGATCAATTTTTCTTACTGAAAGCAAATGATTCCTACATAAAATGGAAGAGGAGCTTGAGAGCTCTTACCTGGCACAGACGGTTGTTGAAACGGTGCCCTGAAACTCCAGATATGGATCCTTGAAGTTTTGCTCCTCAAGTGGGTGAAATCTCCTCTTTTGGTAAAAACACAAGTGAAATGGTAACTTTCTCCTTTTACCTATTCCTTATATAACTTTTTCACCTGTTTTTTATTATTATTTTATCTAGCTGAGATAAAACTCATTTCACATTGCTAATATCTGGTTTTATGAGCATTTATTGACAGGACCTCCTTTTAAAAGCGATATATTCACACTGGTGTTTATTCATTATTTGACCTTCATTTTTAGCATACTTTATCTTTTTCGTGCTTTGGATAAAAACTTGAAAAAGATTCCAAGCGCTTTTCACACTCATCTCGTGCTTGTCAAACCCAAGTAAATGGTGTCGAGTTCGGTCAGCTTTACTCATACTCGTTAAACGATGAGGAAAGTATTATCCTGGTTGTATTTTATTCTTTTTTTGGACCAGAATAATTAAAAATTACGAAAAAGACCATTGGAGTCCATAGTTAAGCTCTTTTCAGACTCCTTAAAATTGAAAAGATTGCCAAGTGATCTTGACTCTTTCACACTTGTAAAAGTATTTGAAAGGTCGTCTATTCGGTGATAGGTTACCCCTTTTTCGGCCCGTCTAGACTATTTACGAGAAAGGTATACCTCAGTCAATCTCGGCTGGGAGAGTTCTCTCGGGAATTATTTTACACTTTTTCGGGATCGAGGGACTAAACTTACGAAAAAGTACATTGCGGAGCTTCCTTTAAAGTTTTTCAGGCTCTCTAAATGCGAAAAACTACCGAGCTTTCCTTCCTTGGGCTCGTTAAAATTTAACATCGAAGGACCCACTTTGGGACGAACCCCTCCTTTCTCAGGTTCGTAAAACATGTGAGATTGGACTCATCTATGAGATGAGCTACACTGAGCATCTGTTATCCTCTTCAAGCTCGAAAAACAACAAAGAGGTACTCGTCTATCATGTCAGGGGAATATGGGGGAACAAGTCAAGTTTATTTTTGGCAGCTTGTCAGTCATTACCTTTGAACATGGCATGTGTTTGTCCCTTGTCTATACTGGGTATCCATTTTTCACTAAGTTATGGTCATCATCCTGAGTCGTCTCCCTAGCCACGAGCCTACTCATTTGGTGTCTATCCTCTGCTTTCAATAATCCCTGCTGCCAAGTCATGTTACATGCCGTTATATGTTCAAAGGGTTGCATTGTTCAGAGTCGTTCATTGTGTCAAACCTCCACTGTGTCAGTACATACTCCACTGTTTCATCATCTTATCGTTCGTTCCGATTTCGTGTCGATGATGTGGGAATCATTATGGCCCACCTTCGACGCCAAATCACTATCCGAGAATTAGACTTAGAGATCAACCATTAGTACCTTGGTACCTGCATGCCTCAATGGCAGTTTTCCTCATGTTTGATAGTAGGTTCACATCACTGACCTCTGATTGAACAATCTCTCGAATGCTCGACATCAACTCATATATTCGCATTTCGTTAGATGTACTTCAGATACCTTGGGGATCATCGTCATCATTGGTGATTTCCCTCGCATTTGTTAACGGTTCACATCATTGACCGGTAATCAAATGGTTTCTACCATGTTCGACTTCAACACCTTGTAATCACATGGCTAGATTCGTATCATTTGCGATCGGGTAGAAGACCCTGGGCACACCTTTGTATCTTGATTGCTTCCAGGTTGCGATGGAGATGTCCTTTGTATTGTCACACAGATCCACTTATTGTATTGGTCGTGGCTGTGTCATTATTGTCTCATGGATCTATGCTTGTTCATAGTAGCCATGATCTGCCCACAGTCTATATCATCTCAGTACTCATGGATCTGTAATGTATTGGTCGGCAGCCATGCTTTGAGTCATTTGTTTCCGAGCATGGGGATGCCCGCCTCGGTGGTATGTCTAACACCTTGTTTATGTTTCAGCTCCATGTCGCTCTCCTCGATGCTATCTCTGCACACTATATTCGTAAAGTCTTTCGACATCAGTTCCTTCTGACCTCACACTTTAGGGGGCATCTGTTATACCTCCATGTTCCACAGTGTTGCATCTCCACCACAAAAGAGATGACGACACTTCCCCTACTGCTTTAAACCACTCAGAAGAGAAAAATGATGAGTGACCTTGAAAGTAAACTTACCCTAACAAGTTTTCACCCAGCTGAGACTTTATTTACCCACATTACTGCACCTTGCTCAGTTATAGGTGCGTGGTAGTCCACACTACTGCGCTATGCTTTTTCCTATACACGCGGTACTACCGCATTATGCTCAGACCACAGGGCACGGTACTCTTTTTATAGTCTTTTTTCCATGGCTTTTGGGATTTTGGATTTTCGAGAGATATTGGGGGATTGGGATCCCTGATTCGATCTCAACTCATTTTCTGTGACTAGAAACCTTGATCCACTTACCTCTCCTTAGATCCACCCATCTCTCTTGTTGGTTTTCCCTACCATACACTATAAAAGAGAGGCATTCCATGGGAAAAAGGAGAGGACTCCTAGAAGCATCAAACCTATGATCTTGCAGCCTTGTGGAGATAGCTAGAGGAGGAAGCACTTGGAGCTGGAGGATTGGCTTGGACATCAAGCAACCTTTGTAAGTATTCTTCAAGTTTGTAATAAAGATAACTTGTCTTGTTTTTCCCATTTCATGTGTATTGTACAAGTCTTTAGCATGGAATGTATCTAATCTAGATTTGAATCTAATCTTTACTTCAAGGTATTTGGAAGCTTGTATGCTTGTTCTTTGTTTGATCTTAACAGGTTCTACATTGGAGCTTTGGATCAAGAGCTAAAAGCGGGACAAACGTCAGATTGAAAGGTGTGTCATATCTCTCATTGTTTCTGAATGCGTATAATCTTGTTGTGAAAGTTAGTTCAGGAATTTCAAGGTAGCATTTGTTTTGTCTTGTTTCTTGCTTTAGAGTTAGTTGAGAATCTGCTTTAAAGTTAAGAGAATTTTGACTTATCCGTAGGGAAAAATTCTACCAAACAATATGACTCCATAACCCAATGGAATTAAAGGCACTAGTATACAGTTCTCAGCCTCTTCTGAATAAAAAGATTGTCCCCACTGAATCCAATGTTAGTACTAATATCGGCGCTACATTTGGCCGAAGACAACACCGCAGATCGCAAGAAAAGCTCTCTTTGCTTATCAAAGATCATAGTCGTTTCACTACGGGAGGGTAGAAGGAAAGGTTGGCCACCCGGATTCATGATAATTGATCATTGAATAATCAACTTGATCTCCAATCAAAATCAATACTAGGAGAAAGATCAATGGCAGACACCTCATTCAGGGTTCCGAACTCCATGAGGTTTTTGGATCCCGAGGAGACCCTGACTGCAAACCATCGTGACCACGTAGTGGCCTCTAGGTAATTCAGGGCTTGAAAAGCATCCTCCCCGAACTGCTTTTCACGATCCCTGAAACAACCATAAAATTCACCATGGTAATGTCGTCGGGACCCTTCTAGCGCATCATCTGTTAGGGAAAGGGGATCCAGCTCATAAAGTTGTTCCCGACTAGGAACAAATCTCAAATAGTGGGGGAAATATCAATGACCGATATTGGATTCAGGGGCCCGAAGTGCATGAATTTTAAAGAACTCGGCACATCCCTAACTAGAAACCGTTGCGACCATGTGGCGGCCTCGCGTTCATTCAGGGCCCAAAAATTTGTTTCCCCAAACCACCCATCGTGATCCCTGAAACCACTCCTGATATTTTCTCGCCCCTCTTCCTTGGCATTTTCATTTAGCCTCGCTAATGGTCATTACTGCCATTGTTTTGAATATAAATGTTCCCCTCGTATTTAAGAACCACCCACCTCTCACATAAAGAACCAATCCTCGAGCGCCATGTCCACCTCACATTAAAGCCCTCCATTTTCAAATTATTCCCTATAAATATGTCTTCAAAGAGTTTGTCGGGAATCTTCCTTTATACACCTAGAGCTCCTCCACTGCCAGTCGCTGCACCATCCTTTTCGCAACCCATTTTAAGCATTCACCACCTTTCCCTCCACCCTACCAGCATCGCTATGGCTTCTACTCCTACTCCTGAAGCGTCTCCCTCAACATCAACAACTTTCAATCAAGAGGGTCACCTCAGAGATGAGCTTTTTGACATTCATGATCAAGTGTATTCTTTCCCTAACCTTCACCAGTTATCGAGAGAGGCCGAAGAGCAGGTCAAAAGTAGAAAATACCTTTTCAATTTATGGAGTTCAGAGTTAGCAAAGATGATTCTACCACAGGACAAAACCTTTCCCAGAGCTAATGCAGTGGTGCGTAGAAATATATGCTCCTGAAAGAAGAGCGATCGTGTCTAGGTTGGGGACAGTCGTCTACCCTGGGGTAATTTTTAAGGGCGAAATTTTGCCAATTGGCTATTTTTCGGGCTTTTTTTCAAAAAATAAATTCGCTATTTGGTCATTTTTAGTCTCTAATATTTCGTATATTTACATAAAATATGTTTTTTCATCATAATATTCGACAAATTTTACATATTTTAGTAGTAAATTGTATGTTTAAGATTTAATATTCGCCCACCTATCTATATACATTTTTTTCTCTATCCAAAATAATTGCCTAGGATACTATACTTAAGTATAATATCAGAATCCTTAAAAAATAACCTGGTCTACCCGAGCACTAGCGAGCTCAACCTGAAGCTAACAGACACTGAGAGAGACGCCACCAGTCTGCAGTTTGATGAAGAAGTCTTGGCAGAAAAATTGAACTATAATTGGAAAGCAGAGATGCATTCATTCGCATGATAATTCAACCAGAAGCCAACTTGCCCAGTACTCATTCAATGTTCATCCTAGAAGTATTTGCAGAGCCATTTAGACTAGTATCGACCATGATCTTCCAAGTCCTCGGGTATGACCACGACTGGGTAATTGATGATGTCACTTTAGGTTTAATTTTCCTTATAAACTTATCTCAGCAAGAATCCCCTGTCAAGTTGGATTTACCTTATTTTCTCGCATAGTCTATTCACCTTCAGTTTAAAATTTTTGCATCTAGAAATATTTTCAGATATAGTTCATTTCTTATCTATATGATCATCTATCACAACAAGGATTTATTAAACCGAGAAGACCTTCAAAATTCTTTCACCCGTGCTCCGCCCCATGAAGGATTCTCCAATTTTGTAGATACTGTCATAGCTAAAGTATATTCATTGTTGTTCGATTGTCCCCCCCCTTAGAATTTTCCCATAATGTAAGAAGTAGCTTCAGCTAATTCCAAATGGCTCATTTGGGGACTGGTTTTGTTTTGATACCCATACTGAGATCCATGTGAATGGAGTGAAACTTACTCTCTACAAACTGCCAGTGTTCGGGACTCCCGGGATTTTCGCCTTGGAATACATTCGTCAGAGGTTTAACTGTGATGGCATTCGTTTCATGAAAGGTAATAGTGTCAGGAATTTCAAGGCCCTAATGAAGTTGGCCCTTTCAAATTAAGAAGCATAACTACTCAGAAGGTGATTGAAGAATTGCTAGCGGTTTTCAGATTCCCGGTGAGTTTTGCGTGCAAATATGACCCCAAGGGTATCATCTCTCAGAAGAGATAGTCTTCCAGAGAAGTAGCCTACTCCCATGAGCCACATCCATTGTTGGATAAAATTTCCAACTTAGATAATTGGGAGTAAGGTAAAGTAGTGTTGGACCCAAGCTAGGCCATTGGGGCACCAGTCATCCCCATGCCACACAAAGTAGATACATTGGGAAAAATATGCACACCTAAGTCGACCTCCGATGTCGACATAGAGAAATCAGGAAGCGTTGGATCAAATTAAAAGAGATCCAAATCTAAAAATATATCCAGTGCCATGTTGCAAATTAAGCCAACACCCACCTCTTTGGCACCTATCATCCTAGAAAATTTTCCTTCTGTCGCTTGGCGCCAAAAGCAGGAGACATCATCATCAGAAGGCTCTTTGTTCACGAATTCACCCATTAAATCAGGATTGTTTAGTTTATATTCTCAAATCAAAGATGATAACATCGATCTCTAGAAGACCCTGTTCCCAAAGAAGGAGCTCGAGACAGGACAATAGTCCCGAATACTCTCTGCAGTGGATTTGAGGCAAGGGACCCTAAAAATGGCAATTTTGGAACCATTGGTACCTCAAGGAAAGAAGGTACCTTCAAACTTCAAAATCACCTAGGTGACTATCAATCTAGATGCTTTCCCCTTGAAGTATATCATGGAGCTTCACTAAAAAACTGGTGAAGGAGTATATAGAGATATGATGAAGTATACTATGAGTACCAACAAGCTACAGGCTGCAGTCCAAAGACTAGAGAAAAATATAAAAAACGAGAAATCATCAAATAAAGAAAAGCAATTGAATATAGCTGACGTGGAGCAGCAGATTGTAAAATTGGTCCAATATCCCAGTGATATGACTCTTGTTCAGGCCATGCTTAAGGAAAATGATAAGGGGATTTCTGGCCTAAAAAAGAATCTCAACATTCCCACAGTTGAGCATTCACAAACAATTGAGGTATTGGAAATACAGTCTGAGCTAGAAAAAACATGGAAAAAACCATGGCTGATAGTCAAGCACTCAAAGAGAAATTTGTCACCTTAGAGAATGAGTTGAGTGAGTTTAAAAAGAAAAATCATGACATCCTCCTTCAAAAGGATGCAAATTTACAAGCATCCTCTTCATCAGATCCTACAGAACGGCTCGCACAAGCAATCACATAAATGATCCTTAAAGATTCTCAACTAAACCAGGCGCAGGATCAACTAAAATCCAAGTGTGATGAGCTCAGTAGTATGAGTGAGAAGTTGGATAAAAGAGACCTAGTCATCTCAGAACTACAACAGTCCAAGGACTATCTCTAGAACGACATCCAGGACTTATCGAGAATATTGACAAGTAATTCTCTACTTAAAAGTGCTAAGTTCGCAATTTGGGAACAAGTAGCAGCCCTGATAACTGCGCAGTGGAGCCATTTCATTGTGGCTCAAGAGGAATGGGAAATCCCTGAGACCGTTGCTCAAGACTCTCGTACAGTCTTGAACAACGTGAACAAAAAGATAGATCTGGACAAGGTTGTAATTGATTTCTTGAACGATAAGACCTTCGATGAGCTCCAAACATACATCGTCCAAGACACAATGAAGGTAATCATGGAAGCAAATAAAATGATTATGAAAGGGTTGATGGATCATGATGTCACTGATATGGATACCTAGTTAAAACAAGATACCCATTCGTTCAAAGCTTTATTTAGAGATGTTTTCCCACTCGGTCTTCCATCTTTCTGGGATGGACATGGCGATCTATAGCATAAGCATCATTACAATGCCATGATACCAAAAGCGAGGAATTATGAATTTCACCTGGAAGAAACTCATGAAGAATTAAGTGGTCGAGCATTTATAAATAAGTTGTGCCTTAATTTTGAGATGCTTAATCGACTCCACGCCATTTTCAAAGCTCTGTCGAAGCCCACATTTGAACACTATTATGAGCTGGACATGTCCCTTCGAGAGTTAAGGGTTTTTCAGTATCCCATCGGCAAGGACGGGAATAATATCACACGATTTATGCAGGTTCAACAACTAGAAATACCTTCAGTGGCACAACCAGCAGTCGTAACATCTTCAACGCAACCAGCAGTTGGCACTTCTTCAGTGAAGCAGAACATTCCTCCACCCCAGTAGGGAGGACTCCAGTCTCCACTTCCGACAAGTCAATATTAGTCTAACAGACAAACCTTTTTGTAACCAATTTTTGTTAGTAACAACCAAAAAACCTGTAAGCCGTTGCGCCGTAACAAATCATGTGTAAATTTTGTAAATCCCATAGAGGCTATATATATAGAGAAATGCAAGGTGTCCAAGGGGTCAGATTTTTGTTGTAAGAAGTATAACTTTAGATGATTTGAGTCTGATCAAAGAATATAAGAAATAACCTTCAATCTTTATCTCGGTTTTTGTGGATTTAAAACTCTAATGTGCACAGTTAGTACTCTCTTCTTTTTTTAATCTCATCCCTCTTTTCATATTTCTTCTAAGATTGGAAAAGTTAGCACCGATTTAAATATGATTGTTCTTCGATTCAAGTTTTGTTTCTAGGTTATTTATGTTGTGAAGTATTCATAATATAACGATCTAGTTATATCATCACTCATAAGGATTGGGTTCTTCTTTGCTTTCATTTTGTTATAACTACTGAATTCCTTTGGCTCAGTACGTTTTCTGTATACATAAGATGAAGATTTACTTTCAGCAAGTACCTTCTCTGACGACACTCCATTAACACAATTCACTCAAGTTTTTTTTACTGACATATCAGAAGTGCTATCCACATTGTACTAGGTCTGACTATCATCATTATATTCAACATCAATAATATGATTCTTGATTAAGCATAAAACAAAAAAGACAAGCAATGAAACATATTGATGCCCATGCATAGTTCTAAATACAGCCTTAGAGCGTCTCTGGGACTAACATGCATTATATAATCATTATCCATTCCATGCACGAATATGGAACTGAGATGTATTTCACAAGGCATATCCTTGTGGATATGTGTATGTGAGTATCTAGGTGTGAATCTCATATGCTATATAATATATATGCAAATAACACTATATCTACCACCACAAAAGATAAGTTAATGAAAAATATTAGTAGAGAGGGCCAAGTCTCCTAAGAGGGAATAATATCTTTGTTACCATAGGTCTTATGGATCCTCCCTTGAGGTAATCCAAGGTATGATTCATACTATTCGAAGGTTGATCCCATATTCCCTAGGATGAATTAACAATCATCTAAGCTTGGAGAAAAACTAATCAAAATTGATTCCTATAGAGGTTATAAATATCATAAGAGCAAGAAACCTAAGAGCATAGGAGATGTCGAAGAGAATTAGATCAACACATGTTTCTAATCCAAGTGAATACTTGTACAATAATGAAAGATGGAAAGAAAAATCCATGAGACTTTAAAAAGAGGAATGGAAGGGTATAAATAAGCAAGGGAAAGATCTCAAGGTGTAGGTGTATGTTAGGTTATTTATTAGAGGGCCCAAGTAATACAAAATATTCATACTATACTTTGACTCCATCCCACATCTTAAACAACATTGTCTCATACGTTTTTAGTCCCAAAGTGCTCCTCGGTTTCAAGAGCCATGAGATAAATAAAAGATGTGTCCTCTTTAACACCCCATCATACACTTTTATCCATGAGTTCAAAGAGTGTTAAGAGAGTATTGAATCGTTTGACCAAATAAATAGAAACCCAAAATGGATTTCGAAGCCTTATTTGACCCATATTAAGTAATCTTAAGTAAATATGGACATAATAGGAGTTTTCAGTGTGCACTATATTCATATAGTTAAGAAATATCCAAAATGACTAAATTGAGGGTCAAGATGAAAACCATTGATGACCACATACCAAAACCCAAGACATAAAAGACAATAAAGGGATATAACAAAGAACTATACATATTTAAAAGGTAATACATATAAGCTAAGGTATGGGGAAATCAATGAAGGTGGCCCAACATAGAAGGATGTATATAGAAGTGTCAAGTCATCATTAGGTGGATCATGCATGGACTTGGAAAACAAAATAATTTAATAGTAGGTAAATGTGTGCGAGTGATAAGGTGTGAAATCCATATGCTGCACAATGCAATTATCCAATCAAGCTATGTGAGATGTAGTGGGAAACTTTAGTAATAGTAAAAGACCTAAGGAAGATTCAATAGCTTCTTCTTTTTTTATTTTTTTATTTTTTTGTCTTGGGAAAATCCCATGGATCCTTCAATTCCTCTCTAAATACTTTTGGATTTATCTTGAGATTCATCTTAGTATATTGCATGGAAATTTCCATAAGATAGAACATAAGAAAACCAATGATAAAAGAAGATTCCAAAATAATAATAGATATCTTAAGTGGGAAATTAAGTGATTGTTCCAAGGAATTAAATTATATTGAATGTTGCATTTAAGGAAACTACAAAGGCCTTTGAGTCCATTCATTTTGAACATGTATGAAGAGGAGCCCACAAGGTGGCTAGTTGTTCAACTAATAAGGTCAAAATTTCAAAGGAAAACTAATTCTATATCTTCATGTAATATGATTATTATAAGAGAGGGAATGGAAATAATTATTGGAACTTTAACATTAACAAGGAACTATTTGATAAAGTGGATGAGTATCTCAATCAGTAGGGGCATCAAGAAGATCAGTAGGATGTAATGAAGAGGACAACATGTTGATATAATGAGGTTCATGAAAATGAGATACATTGTCACTATATATATTGTTGCATATACAAATATGTCAAATTTTTTTACAATGGAGATATGGCAAGAAAGCTGATATTTGGTCCACAATCCCCTCATCCACACCATTCCCGCGGAAAGTAGATTTTGCAGTACTAAATTCCATCCATGATGCAACAAAAAATAGATGTATAATCTTTGCAAAATGAGACTAATCCTCTACGGTACCAGCTCCAAATAGGATAACATCATTAAAATAGATATGAGTATTAAATAAATTAGGAGAAAATTTTATACCTTGAATAAATCCTTCCTCTTTTTCATTATTGATCAATTTTCTAAGAACTTCAATGACCATCAGAAAAAAGGAGCAGGGAGAGGGGACATCCTTGTTGAAGTCCTCTGGAACATTTAAAGAAGTTAGTTGGGGCTCCATTTATAAGGACCACAAAACATGTATAGGTAATGCACCCCATGATCCCGTAAGTTACCACTAGTGGAAATCTAATCTGCAATAGAAACAACCTCAAGAAACCCCAATTGACCCTACTGTATGCTTTAAATAGATCCATCTTGAGAATCAGTGCATCTAGGTCTTTAAATTTGATGGAGTATAAGAACTCTTGAGTGATTCCCACCGCATCTAAGATTTGTCGATTACCAAGGAAACCAAATTTTTCAGTGGAGATGACCTTTGCCAGTATTCGCTTAATATTGTTGGAAAGAATTTTTCTGAGATATTATAAGCTAAATTGCAAAGGGAGATAGGACAATAGTATGCAAAGGTTTCTGGTTTGTCACATTTGGGGCTAAGTGTGATGAAGGTCGAATTGAGAGCCCCGAAAAGATATCCTTCAGTTCTAGATTGTTTTACCATCTTAAGAAGATCATTCCCCAATATATCAATGAAATTAATGTAAAATTCCATTGGCCATCCATCTGGACAGGGTCTTTTATCCCTAGCAAAATCATTAAGTACATATTCAATTTCCTTCAAAGAGACCAGGATTCCAATGAGAGTACCTTCTTATGCTGTCAAAAAAGAAGGAAAATAAGAGATAAGCTTTAGCTGTTATGATATGGGTGAATTTACGAGGTCTCTAAAGAGCTTAGAAAAATGATCAACAACCAAATGTTCCAGCTCCTGATTAGTACTCACCCAATTTCCATCATCACCCCAAAGATCCCATATAGAATTCAAATTCTTCCTATGACTGGCGTAATTGTGGAAAATTTTTGTATTGTTATCACCATGCATGATCCAAATGGATTTTCTTTTCAGGCGCCATGCCTTTTCCTCCATAAGTAACAAATTGTATTTCTTGAGTTCCAATTCTACAAGCCTCAAGTTTTCTTCCCTAGAATATATGCCCGAAATATTTGAAACAAAGATATGGTCAATACAGTCCTCTATGTTCCTCAATTCCTAAGAATTATACTGCCTTTTTAATTTCTCCGAATTAGCCACCAAGTTCTTTAATGCTTTTAATTTCCCCATCGGTCTCTTCATCTCATCTGATTCTTAAGGATCCCCCACGGAATACCAATTTGTCCTGACCAAAGTGCAAAACTCCTTATCTTGTATCTAGTTGTTGTTGAATTTAAAGGGATTTTTGTGTCTTGACAGATTTCCATCCAATTGGAGGCAGATAGGATTGTGGTCGGAAATAATATAATCAATCACCCAAGAACGATACCTATCCAGTGTATCAGTGAAGGATTCAGAAAAAAGGAAACGATCCAACTATTTGCTAATACCAGTAGGGCCTACGTCCATTGCGCCATGTTGGAATAAGAGTATCTGGGAAAACATCAACCAAATGGTGAATCTGGAAAAGTTGGGATAAATACTCAACCAAAGGATCCAATGATGGATGATCACCCCAAATTTAGTCACTATAAGCATCAAATTGAAGTCACCTGTAATAATAAGATTGGGAGTATTTAGAAGCCCACAATTTTCAACTGATTTCCAAAACGCCTCTTGATTCTTATAAGGGGCATAACAATTGAAAATGGAAATGGTATCGTCATACCCGTCACTTTACCCTAAAAAAAAATCCCCCCACGGGTTGGAAATGATTTTAATTTTGTTGATAGAGGGTTCCAACCCACCAATAAGCCCCACGATAGTCCTATGGCGTTAGTGGCATAAAATTACTAGGTGGGAAACAAACGAGAAAAATAAATAATGGCTAATGAGGAGGGACACATGGTTTCTTGGATCCTGCAACACAATATCATGCTTAGCTGTGGAAAAAATCCTATGAAGGGCTCTGGTTTTGGGTTGACCCCCAAAACCCCTTAAGTTGAAAGAGCAAATTAACATTAATCACCCTTAGTAGCAGGCGACAATGCTCTAAGGGCTCGAGTGTTAGAAGGATGGGGATAAGGGTGCAATTTAACCACATATTAAAGATGAATAGAAAGGGTACTCAAACATTCCAATCAATGCTCTCATAGATAGCGCTTCCACGCAATCCATATTAACATCACAACCCATAATAAATTGATGTTTATACTCCTTGAATTTGTATTCCTTGAGATGATGTCAAAATTTCACCCTAACCCTCGATAAAGCTGTGTGAGAAGGGCAGCTGGTTAGGTTTGGTGTAGTAATGGTGTTCTACAAAGGTCAAGAACCTGATACCAACAAGTTTACAATACCAGGGCGTTCAGTAGTCCGTCCCAAATAAGACGAGACCTTACCACCCAAATTAGGGAACAAAGGGTCACCATGTAGCTCGACACCTATCAGAAAGGTATGATCGGGCATACTGGGAGCAGTCCTGGAACCTGTGACCTTTCAATTCATCCCTATCAAAAAATAGAATCCTAACAAGGACCCCAATAAGAAAGGAAAAACATGAGAGAAGATAAACTAGTGATAGTAAAAAAACCAAAAGGGGGCGCAGTAAGCCAAAAAATGTGTGAAGAAAACAAAAATGTATGAATAAACCCTACAATTCCCACTTTTTTTATACGTCGTTGACACTAATATCTCTCATGAGAGAGAGTGGACTCCATCTGCACTACATGGAAACCTAGGAAGTAAAGGATGAAGAAGCCCAAGATCCTCGAGGGACCACCTGAAAAATCACAGATCAACGGAAAGTCCCACCACCTACCATAACAGAAACAAAAAGGGTAAGAAAATGGACAGGTACTCGAATTCCACTAATAAAACAACGACAACACCGACGCCATAGTCACAAACCCCCATTCCCGTCCGACCAACGCTTCAGTTCAACAGTTCTTCGCCGGATATCAGGTGGATCTGATGTTTGTAACAACTTGCAAGATAATACAATGCATCCATCATTTCTAGACCATCACTATTCTTATATGATAGATGTTTAATGATGAAGATCCCTATATAGAGGTGCTAGAATCATAATTCCTTGAGTGGGTTAGGACTTTGGCATATTGTGCCTCTCTAACTTTGAGTAAGGTAAGACTTTGGTCTATTATGCCTTTGTAGTTAAGAAATGCTATAGCTCTCTTCGAATACCCTACATACCACAATATATATTGTCATGGGAATTTAGATAAAGATAGAAATCCTTCTTTTTCAAGCACTGCAACAATATCACAAATGCGTAGCTTATCATTCAGATTAGATTGAGGGGATTTCCCTCTTAAAAAAAGATTAAACATACTTAGAATGGTTAGGGATCAATTTCTAGAATTATGAGCCAATGTCTTAGGTCAATTTCAATGGCTAAATGAGACTTACACCAATAAATTCCATGTTGAAATTGAGAATATCAAGTAGAATTTTTAAATCACCTTAAGAAGATTTCTAGTACAACCATGATGAATGCACAATAAATCTATTTAAAAAACCCATGATAAAAGTAACATATGACAAAATATAAAATTAAAACCCATACATTAAATGGATCACATCATATTGCTAAAATTCTTAGAAAAATAAACATCAAAATGACTTTCATTCCTCATATTTTAAAATATATTTTTGGAAAATAGGTCATTCATTATTAACGTTCCTTAAAGAAAATGCAACTAAGTGACGATCTAAAATGTTTTTATATAAATTCAAACAATTATCTGTGTAAGGTTGACGATCTAAAATGATTTTATTGCACCGAGTGAAACGAGGTGCTCTACAGCCCAGTATGGGAGAGATACTCTAACATGATATAACATTATAACGTTAGTAACAAAATAATTAAAAAAATTCATGTCCGCTCATAAAATATAAATTATGGAAAATATTTAAAAAAAATAATCCATGTTGGTTCATAAAATAAAATATTATGAAAAGTAATTAAAAAATAGATCGTTTATAAAATAAAAACTTAAAACTTAAACCGAGATCTATCAATCAAGAAAGATCAAATTTCTTGAGTTTAAATTTTAAAAAAAGAAATATACCTCAAGAAATTGGATCCCTCTCGGTGCTTGATAGATACGAGTTTAAGATGGATATATGCTCGTATAAATTCAAACACTTATCTGTGTAAGGTTGGGATGGGGACCTCATTTTCAAATTCTTACAATTGTCGTTATCTAACGTGATATTACTTTTTTCATAATATATATGATATTTGATTCTTCATAATTTTTTTCGAAAGGCATAAATTACTATTTTTCTTGCATGATGACAACTCATGACATGTAAATATATCTACATGTATATAATATTTTTACATATATATATAATATTTTCTTTCTTTTGGGTATAACTATATATAATTTATTATGTCTTTGGAATGATTGTTACCCTCTCCAACCAGGTTCAATTCTCATAAGTGACATGATGCTCTTGTTGAGTCCCTATTGTAAGATTGTATTTCTCTCCATACCTTGATTCTCTAGGTGGAATAGCCCTCTAACAAACGGTAAACCATCATTTTGAAAGAAAAAAAACATATATAATTTACTAAATAAAAATGGATTAGAATAGCATGGAAAAAGTGTAAAATGGCATCAACTTTTGAATACCTATCCAGACTCACCCCCTAATTTTTGGATACCGTGTACTAGCACTCATTAATGTTTCATAAAAAAGGTAAAAATAATCACTATAGAAGCCTAACAGAAAAAGAAGAATAAAAGAAACTCTTGAAATTGCAAACTATGTGTCGTCGAGTTAAAACTAAATGACACATAGAAGCTCATTTCAAATTGCATTGAAGATCCTCTTAACTCGTTCATATAATCCATGGTAAGAAAAAATAACCAACCTCTCTCTCCTTAAGCTGTGCATGGGCGAGGTGGCTGTTGCATGAATTTGCAAGTTGTCAGCGCTCCCCGGTGTATCGTGACAAGGGACTAATCGCCTCTCGTGGATCCTTGAAATCTGGCGGTGGTGAGTTTACCAATCACCTGCGGGTTTTGGTGTAACGGAAGCCGTACCTCCAACAATTGGTATAAGAGCTAAAGGTCACGAGTTCAATACACACTCGGCTCGTGCTGAGGGGGAGTTTGTTGCACGAATTTGCAAGTAGTCAGTGCTCCCCGGTGTATCGTGACAAGGAACTAATTGCCTCTCATGGATCCTTGAAATCTGGCAGTGATGAGTTTACCAATCACCTACGGGTTTTGATGTAACGGCAACCATACCTCCAAGAATGGCTTCTTGTCCTCTAGACATTTCTCCACTTTTTTCCATGATATTCCTCCTTTTTTCACGAGACACTCTCCTATGAAGCTATTCCTTATTTTTCATGAGGCTATTCTTTTTCCACTTAAATAAATGTAGAATGCAGTCTCTCGTTGGAAGCCAATTGTTATGGATGACGAGGTGGAACACCGTCCACATGTTACTTCCAAGTGGCATCAAGCAACTTTAATGACCCACTGAAATTCTACTACGTAAAGGCCTTTGAAACCACTTCTTATCGCGTTGGCTTAAACACTGATATCAAAAGTCGCTGTAATCTATTTAATGCCCTACCACGTCCAACAACTTGTACCCTAGTTGAATGGACGGCTCAGTTGAAAATACTGTTCGCTCCTAGCTGTGAAACAATCGATTCATATACATACATTTTGAGGATGGTGAAACTGCCATATTTTGTACAGCTTTTGGTGTAGCAATTATTGCAGGTCCCGCATGGCAGTGAAACCCTATTCAATACACAAATTGGACGCTTCCCAGATTTAGGTTTTCCAGTCTTCGCGATTTGGCATCTCCTTTCCACTCAAACTTTTTGAGTTGAAGAGATATGTAGATGAAATCTTGTTAAGACGGTGACACGGTAAATAAATGATTGATGACTTCTTAACACACCTTAAAAATGTTTCAGAGCACATTATCATCAAATTTGTGGCAGATAACAAACTACCATTTTTCGACATATTATTGACTAAGAAAAGAACTCGTAGATTTAGATATTAGGTATATAGAGATAAAACTCATGTATACAAATATCTACAAGTGAACTCATGCCATAATCCAATGCAAAAATTTAGCATTATTCAAACACTTGCAACCAGAGCAACAAAAATATCAGAGATAACAAAAATATCAGAGATAGAACACCTTGAGAAGGAATTGGATCACCTTAGGAGTTCCCAAGACTAATTTTTATGATAATGAACACATAATAAATATATTTGAAAAAGCCTATAAAGAAAGGCACATATGACAAAATGTAAAGGCTACTATCCCAAGCATTGCAATGCCATACATTAAATGGACCATTGATCATATTGCTAAAATTTTAAGAAGAATAAAAATCAAGATGGATTTTTCCATAAAGGCATTATGATGAAGTTGGTTGAATTGGTGAAAGATTGATGAAGTTGGTTGATTTGGTGAAAGATTTAGTGGATTCGAGCAAACAAAATGTTTTTTTTTTCAATTTTTTGTTTATATTGTTAAAGTGTATTTTTGGAAAATAAGTCATTTATTACTAACATGCCTTAAAAAAACATGTAACTAATATATTTTATAATTACATTGCAAAATTATCACCAATAGAACTCTTCAACTAAACTAATCACTATAAAGAAACATAATACTTTATAGAAGAATAAGAAAAAACCTGTTACAGGTGAGTTAACTCCTACCTGGACAAACGACAAAAGGGGCCAGGATGGGATACACCAAAGGTTAGATAAATTTCTGGTACATTCTTCACTGTTGGAGTCTTGCAGCCGATATAGATCCTGGGTAGGAAAGAATAAGTTTACTGATCACTCGCCTGTCTTTTTACAACTAGAGGATAGTGAGATTTAGTGTAATTATCCTTATAATTTTGATTGCTTGTGGTTGTCATGTGATGACTTTGTACATTTCATATCGGAGGTTTGGCTGAATTTAGACCTTGACCCTCACTGAATCCAGTGGACCTTTTCTGTCTGAAACTGAAGGAGCTTAAGATGGAAGTTTCTAGATGGATACACATTAGGAAACTATTGGAAAGGCAGAAGCTTAAGGAGGTGGAGGAACAGTTACAGAATCTTTACATTATAAATATGGAAACACCACTTGATTGTAAAGGTTTTGAGTTACTCAAAAATCTGGAGGTCGAAAAAGAAAATATTTACTTAAGGGAAGAAAAGGAATGGCGCATGAAGAGTAGGGCTTTGTGGGTGAATTTTGGGGACAAAAATACGAGGTTCTTTCATACATTTGCTTCGGCAAGGAGGAACAATAATACTATCTGGAAACTGTTAGATGATGCTGGAAATGAAGTTTCAGGTCTTCAGGAATTACAGAGTTTGGAATTGAAACATTTTAGGGATATCTATACTCTTGACCATAACTGTGATCTAGCTTCAAAACTTTAGGTGGTTAAACGCTTTCCTAGATTTCTCGAGACTGAAGATGCTGATGTATTATGTATGGAAGTCACATTGGAGGAGGTTGAAAGGACACTTAAACTTTTCGCTAAGGAGAAAATTCTTGGGCCTAATGGCTGGACAGTTGAACTATTCTTGCGTTTCTTTGATATCATGGGAGATGATATTGTGAGAATGGTGGAATATACTCGGAAGCATGGGTACATGTCTGGCACATTGAATTCTACTTTTATCACATTGATCTCAAAGGTTAATGATCCTAAAACATTTGGTGATTTTAGGCCTATTGCTTTGTGCAATCTGGCCTATAAGATTGTGTCAAAGATTATAGCTGGTCGCCTCAAACCGGTTCTATCAAAACACATCTCCTTGGAGCAATTTGGGTTTTTACAAGACCGGCAAATCCATGATGTTGTGGGTATTACTCAAGAGTTACTTCATACAATTAAATGCAGGAAGAAGAAAGCTATTTTGGTCAAAATGGATTTAGAAAAATCTTATGATAGGGTCAATTGGGATTTTCTGAGGTTGATTCTGATTCAAATTGGTGTTCCTCCACTTGCTATCAAATGGATTATGGCGTGTGTAAATACTATCAGTATTGTAGTCTTAGTGAATGGAGATCCAACTTCATATTTTAGCTATTCCAGGGGCATCAGGAAGGGTTGTTCTTTGTCTCCATTATTGTTTCTTTTGGTGATTGAGGGATTGAGTAGGATGATCATCCAAGCAAAAGCTGAAGGTAAGATAAAAGGCATCAAAATTTCCAAGGATCTGTACATTACTCATGTCCTTTTTGTTGATGATGTATTAGTAGGAGGAATTGATTCTATTAATGAATGGCGCTATTATAAGATATTATCAAACTATTTTGCCAGGCCTCTGGGATGCGTGTTAGTTTGAAGAAATCATGTCTATATGAGAATCTCATTGAAGATGACAGAGTGCGGGAATTTCAAACATTACTGCCATATAAGTTTGAAAAAATTGCTGATGGTTTTACTTACCTGGGATTTCATCTTAAGATAAATGGATATTTGATTAAAGATTGGGAATGGTTGATAAAGAAGTTTGAAAATAAAATATCTAATTGGACATATCGTCTATTGTCTATTGGCGGTAAACTCACTCTGGTAAAATTTGTGTTGATGGGTACTCCGGTTTATTGGTTTTCATTACTGCCAGTCCCACGTTCTATTATCAATTCCTTGAGAAGGATCCTTTTTAACTCCTTATGGATGGGTGGGTTAAAAAAAAACAGTCTGTCAATGATCGGTTGGGATAAAATTTCTCTACCCTTTGAAGCTGGGGGATGGGCTATTAAGGATTTATCAGTTTTCAGTGAATCCCTCCATTTGAAAAGTTTGTGGAGAGCCATATTCGATGGTTCGCTCTGGTCGAGGGTTATTCACCAAAAATATATCAAGACAGAAACTTCACACTGGTTAAGAAATCTCGGAAAGATGGTGCGTGGTGTCTCTCTAGTTTGGAATGGATTCATGAAAGTTTATTGTTGGTTGGAATTTGAATTGTATTGGAAGGTGGGCAGTGGATATGAAGTGGCAATTGGTGTCGACCCAATTCTAGGCTTGAAGGAATCATATCAATTATCAAACAATCTATTAGTTGCTCTGAAAGAAGCTGGAAAATACACATTAAATTCAATTGCAAATGTTCGTGGAAATGGATATTGGTGTAATGCTGTAGATCTACAGCTGCCTACAAATTTAGAACAGGAATGGAATCGATACACTCAGTGCCTTAATGCAACTAGTATTCGTCTGAGTTCTATTGATGATGCCGTGGTTTGGGGTGGCAATGAAGCCACCGGCGTAGTGACTGCGAGCTAGCTGTATTATCAAGAGAAGGTGCATTTACCCAAATCATTGGTGGTATAAGAAAATTTGGCATTGGCATATGCCACAGAAATTGAAATGCTTCATTTGGTTTGTATTGCAGGACAGGTTGAAGACCTGGGACAATCTTTCTCACATGGGCTAGATAGGTCCTAGTCGATGTGTTTTGTGCAGATGTAATATTGAATCTGCTACTCATCTATTTGTATAATGTACTTTTACCTTAAAACTATGGGAGAAAACATATCAAACATTTGATATTACAAAGAGATGGACTGGTCAGAATGTGGACACTTGTCTAAAACTTTGGATGCAGAACTGTAAAGAACATTTGACACTACTGGTTTTTATTTGCTGGGTAGTGTGGGGTGTGAGAAATAGAGCTATATTTGAGGATTCCAAGCCATATGTGGAAGGTACTCATAATGTTGTTATTAGCCATTACATGAACTATAAGAAAGATATGTTGCCTCTAATTACACGAAACATTGGAAAATTTGATTGTGAGATTATTGAGCCTGTTCTATTTTTCGATGGATCTGCCAACTTGGGCTATTGTGGAGCAGGTGGAGTTATACATTAGTCAGGATTACTATTTTACATTTCGGATGAAATGTGGAAAAGGCACCAATATGAAGGCATAACTATTAGCTTTATGGTGTGTGGTTCGTGTTGCTAACATGTTTGGTTTGGTGAATGTTAAGATATTTGGTGACTCAAGAGTTACCATTAAATGGGAATGGGGGGGATTTGATCTTAAGATTCTGAATTTGGTTGGCTGGTGCAACAGAGTGAAAGAAGAACTTAGCAAATTTGACGGGGTCACACTGGAGCACATTTTCAGAGAATTTAACACAAAGGCTGCTCTTCTTTCAAAGTAGGCTCTGGATGGCGAGGATGATTACTTATAATGGGAAGAATTTTGGGAGGATCAACTGATCAATTTGGGCACTATGTATTTCCTTGAATAATTTTGTTTAAATTTTGCTATGCTCATTTGAGGTCTGTAATAGTTTGTTTTTTGACAAGTGTGTATATTTTGAAAGTACGGAATCACTTCACTAATGTGAGGATGGGTTGGAGACAGTATTATATACTGACATCATGTACTATTTGATTCAAAAATGAATATCAATAGTATGATTTTTTTAGCGGAAAAAAAAGGAAAAAACTTTAAAATAAAAATAGAGACTAAGCTCTTAACTCTTAAATAAAGAAAAAAAAACAAATTAATGTAATGAAAATTAACCACTATATTAAAACTAAGTAACACATATAAACCAATTATAAACCATTTCAAATTGCATGGAAGATCATTTCAAATGGCATGGAATATCCTCTTAATTGATTTATAGGGTCCATGGTAAGAAAAAAAAGCAACCCCACTCTATTTTTAACCTTTTCACTCTTACAAAATTATTAATTTATATATTCTAAAATTTTAGCTTACCCTCATCCAAATCCTATCATTGTGATCAAACTCACTCTATAGTTAACCATTTCACTCTTATCAAGGTATAATTAACCCTTTCAAGCTTATCAAGGTGACATCAAATTTTAGTAGAGCATTGTGATCATCTTGCACATAAACTTATTTTTCTTTACTTTGAAATATTAATTTAAAAAATTGAACAATTCCTTTTATAAATAATATAAATATAATAATTTTTTTTTTTAAATTTCATAAACCAAAATTATTGTCATAAACAATAATAATCAGAAATCATTGACAAACCTTGTCAGTTGGCTTTTTTATTGTGTAGCTTAAGAAATTCGTAGCATAGATGGAGCTGGTGGTGTGCTTTATAAGAGTGAAAACTGCAAGTATAAGTTTAAAGTAGGACTAGGCATAGAACAAACAACTTTGCAGAGGTAATGTCTTTAAAATTACTACTCGCATTGACTTTAGAGTTGGGGATTGATGAATTACAAGCTTTTGGAAACTCTCAAAATGTCATCAAATGGACAAATAAAGAGCAACAATGTTATAACCTTTATTTACTTTTTTAATGTTGTAGGAGGTTTGGAGACTTAGTTCTTTGTGTTGGATATTTTGGATTTTACACCATGTCAGAGTTTTCAAGATCCTGTTGAATCCTGAAAATCTTTACCTTTTGAAGGAAGATATTCAACTATATAGAAAATAGTGACATATTATGGAAGATGAGAAGGAAGACTTTCATCATCCTTTTATGAAGATCAGGACAATCAATGATTATAGCATATAATCAACATACTGTATATACAGCTTTTCCTTTTTATGATATGAGATCATTAATAGCTTTATTTGGCCAAGATCTTGTTGAATCCTGAAGATCTTTACCTTTGAAGGAAGATATTCAACTATACAGAAAACAATGACATATTATGGAAAATGACAAGGAAGACTTTCATCATCCTTTTATGAAGATCAGGACAATCAATGATTATAGCATATAATCAACATACTGTATATACAGCTTTGGATTTTTATGATATGAGATCATTAATAGCTTTATTTGGCCAAGATCCTGTTGAATCCTGAAGATCTTTACCTTTTGTAGGAAGATCTTCAACTATACAGAAAACAGTGACATATTATGGAAGATGACAAGGAAGACTTTCATCATCCTTTTATGAAGATCAGGACAATCAATGATTATAGCATATAATCAGCATACTGTATATATAGCTTTGGATTTTTATGATATGAGATCATTAATAGCTTTATTTTGCCTGTTGATTTATAGAAGCTATTCTAAATCTTTTCTTGTTCTTTGATGGGATTTGATATTCTAAGATTTACAACATATTTTTTCAAACATCCTATAGCTACTCTTAATGTGGATTGATGATCTATATCGATAGCAATACAGAAGATTAGCTTTGTTCTACAACAACTTGTCAGTGAAAGCAGTGTTCACTTAGATGGTGTTAATGTAGATTTTTTAAACTAAAGATTACATGTTTTAACACCTTGCAGTGTGGCTCTTTTTATTTTCAACTGATAATTCAGAAGGCTTTTTTTATTAGAATTTATATGATATTTCCGTTTTGGACTGTAATTTCTCCACAGTGATGTAATTAGATGTTGATTTGTATTCTGTTTTTCTTCGAAATTGGGGTTTCATTAGTATTGAACTCTGCAGGACTAGATGATGTAATAGAATTGGTAGCAAGATCACTCTCTTTTTAACTGAAAAATGTATTTCTATTTTTTGTAATAAAATATAAATATGATCATATATTTATGATCATCATCTAAAATATAAAATATAAATATGATATTTATGAGGAAACTTTTTTATTATCGTCATCTATCTTCATACTGTTTCCCTGTGGTGGGCTATGCATGCGCGAGGTGGCTTCTTGACCTCTACACATTTCTCTATGAGGTTCTTTTTTCGATGAGATCTGAATGCTCTATAGGAGATTCCTCCCTTTTCCACGATACACTCTCCTATGAAGCTATTCCATATTTCCACGATGCTCTTCCATGAGGTTATTCTTTTTCCAGTTAGAATGTAGTCTCTTGCTGGAAGCCACTTGTTATGGATGACTAGGTGGAACACTCTCCACATGTTATTTCCAAGTGGCATCACGCAACTTTAATGACCTACTAAAATTCTAGTAAGTAAAGGCCTTTGAAACCACCTCTTATTGCGTTGGGTTAAACACTGATAAGAAAAGTTGCTGTAATCTATTTAATGCCCTGCCACCTCTAGCTCGCCTGGCAACAACTTGTACCCCAATCGGATGGACGGCTCAATTGAAAATATTGTTCGCTTCTCGCTGTGAAACAATCGATTCATATACATACATTTTGAGGATGTGAAACTGCCATTAATATATTTTTCCAGCTTTTGGTGTAGCAATTATTGCAGGTCCCGCATGGCAGTGAAACCCTATTCAATACACAAGAAGAGAAACATCACAAAACATTTATGGTGTATTTGTGAATATTTGATTAAAATTATTATATGTAAGCATTCTACTTTCTTACTAGATTTTTTCATTACATATTTTTTGATTCCAACATGTGTATATAAAAATAAATCATGAACCAATAATTTATAGTACACTTGTCTCATCCTCGTACAATCCTAGAAAAGTATAGGCGCCAGTCCACCCCAAATTCTAAAATGAAAATAGGTACTATTTCAAAGGAAATGGGTAAAATTTTTGTAATTTTTTTTTTAATTTTAAAGAATAATGTTTAAATATATGTAAAATATGCGGATATTTGAGAGTATTGAACCTATTTACACATTTAGAAAGACAATTTAAACAACATAAAATTCAAATTTATTAAAAATTTAATTGTACATATTATTAATAATCTATTTATAACCCAACATGGTATCACAACTGTGGTTTAGAGAGGAGTAAAACTATGTCATGTGTAACATGACAATGGTTTGGTTCGTGGTTTGGAGTTGGGAGGGTATTGGCCCATTGGATTCCATTCCAACACATACTATTTCATTAGTATATAGTATTTACATAAACATGTTTTTTTCTTTCCAACACATGGATTTACCAATTGGTTGGTGATTTGTTTTTATGCACACGTTAAAAATACTGTAACAATTTCCCTATGAATCCTTAGTTGGGCATGTGAAATGCTCAAGATCTGGATATAGAGCTAGATGCTAAATCATGTCTCTAACTCTAAGCCAAAATTCTTAATTTTTTTGTTCCCTCATGATTTTAATATTTGGCCAGTCTTTCTTTTGCTAAGACATATCGAAAGTTAAATGGGTTTGTCATGGGGAATTAATGAATGATCTTAAGTATGTTAAAGTAAATTTATCTCATGATTAAGGTTGTAGAAATCACCCTTTCCATATAAAGACATGTTTGTAGGATTTTTGGTAAATGATATTCATATCATACATGCTTGAATTGGATTTATGTTTAAGTGAAAATGAGAAACATGTTCTCATACACATAAGTCCAATATGGAGGCTCTCAAAATGATGATTCATGATCAAGACCTACCCATGTTCTTATGGGTAGAAGCATCCAGTACAACGGGTTACTTCTGTGCAAGATTATCAATTGCAGAGGGAATCCAAATGTAGAGAGAGCTTGGCGCTCCAATACATAGGGAGATGGGGGATCTTGAATTGATTAGAAGTGTGGCAGAGAGTAGGTGAAATCTTCCTCAGATGAGGAAAATAAATAGTTGGGATCCTGAGAGATTTATGATGATGGAATGCAAGTCTATGGCTACACCTATGGCGAAAAATATTGAGAAGCTGAGTGATTCTTCTTCTTATTCAGATTTGGTGAACCAAGGCATGTGTTGAGGTACACCTATGTGGTACAGTTGGAAATGGCACGAGATATGTCTTTGATGATGAAATAAGGTTGCCGAGATATACAAATTTTGACTGGGAAGAGTGAAGTGGATAGAAAGAGTGAGAAGCAAATATTTGTAGCACTTAGTTTAACATATGTGGAGTATATAGCAGCCAGTGTCATAGGTCGCAAAGCAGTGTGGCTTCAGGGAGATTGTTGTAGGACTTCATCAGATACATGGTGCAGAAGGGAGCAGTGCAACTCCAGTACATATCCACAGATGAGCAGATTGCAGATATTCTCACCAAGCTCTATCCAAACTAAAGTTTGTATACTTTAGGGACAAGCTTGGTGTGATGGAGAATGCATTCCTCAGTGAGAGGGAGTGTTATCATGTTGATGTTTCTCCAGGGTGCAACATCAGGCATACATTCTACCAGATTGGTCATGCGGTTTGACCAAGGAGAATGATACATTCACTCATGGGAAATGGCCATATGATTTGGATAGTGGTGAATGGCCATGGCATAGCCTTGCTTAGCCATGTCATTTGGCTAGGTGTGATTACGGCTTGAGGTTCTTGCACAACCTTTCTCTGTCATGTGATTTGGATAAGTGTGAATAAGGCTTGAGGTCACATTGCATACTTTGTGAGGGTGTGATCCATGATGGAGTGATCTATCTCATTATAGAGCAGGTTTGAATTGCTTGTTTGATAGGCACTAGCTACCCCTTGTGGAATAAACAATGTCTAGTCTAATGTGGGTGCACACACATTAGAGCCCTATACATGAATAGATGTGCATGTGAGCAGAAGAATAACATCAGCTACGTAAGGAGAAGCTTCAAGTAGAGTCTCGAGAAGAGACTTGAAATGATAACATTTTGTATGTCAGTATAACGTCGATTCTCCGGTTGATCTTTTGACTAAGGAGAAGCTACAGGTAGAGTCTTGAGAAGAGACTTGAAGTGCTAGCATTGTGTATGTTAGCATAGAGATGATTCTTTGGTTGGTGTTTTGACTAAGGAGAAGCTCCAGATAGAGTCTTGAGAAGAGACATGAAGTGCTAACATTGTGTATGTCAGCATAGAGCTGATTCTTCGGTTGATATTTTGACTAAGGAAAAGCTCTAGGTAGAGTCTTGAGAAGAGACTTGAAGTGATAACATTGTGTATGTCAGCATAGAGCCGATTCTCTGGTGTTCCTTTTTTTACTAAGAATAAGCTCCAGGTAGAGTCTCGAAAAGAGACTTGAAGTGATAACATTGGGTATGTCAGCATAGAGCCGATTCTCTGGTTGGTATTTTGACTAAGGAGAAGAATCTTTTGTGGACTGTATGCCTATGTGGGATGATCCTTGTGTGATATGTTCTCCTATGTGGATCATGGGTCCAGAGGGGTGGACTAGCTGCAGTCATCACTGCCTTCCAGTTGTAATGACTGGTAAATTGGAAGAAGAGCCTTGATGACAATTGCATCCTTTTTTTGGGTTTTAGACTGATAAACTTCATGAGGAAGTAAATCATTTGTGGTCTAGGATGACCAAACTGATCAAATTGATGAAGATATCTTCTTTTGAGAAGATGACGTGGTTCTAGTGGGGACAATTGTTCTGGTTAGAAGCACTTGATCAGAAGGGACATAAATTCTCTTATATTCAAAAGACAAGAAGAAAGCCAATGTTGAATATCATGCCTTGAATATCTATAGACATGGCTTGTTCTACTCGTTAGAGGGAGTGTTCCAGATATGATAACATGGACTTGTCATTCAGTTGGAGAGATTTCTACAAATGAGAATACCTCCATAGCTAAGAGGGAGAGTTGATGTTTATATAGCTTTAGGAGGTATTCCCGCAAGCTATGAATAATATTATTAATAGTTTATTTATTTAGAAAAAAGGTAAAATCACGTAAAGACATGACTTTACGTAAAAGTTACCTTGAAGATCTATATATTGCTAAAGGTCAAATCTTTAATGTATGAACACATCAAAGCAATATTCATATTTATCTCTCCTTACAACTATAAGCCAACATATGCGAAGCTCTTATAAAGTGGATAGAATTTGAAGTGCTTGAATCATTGTTAGAGGATGGGCATGAATCAATATCTATGGATTTATGACGATCAAATATATTTTTGTTGAATAACGACAACAACAAAAAATGATTTTCTTATTGCATTGCAGCGTATAATCTAGAGTACATGAATCACTATGCAATAATGATATATATATATATATATATATATATATATATTTTAAATTATTCACTAATTTTTTTTTATTTTCGAGTATGTCCGACACCACTTATTTCGATGAATGTAAATATTTTTTATTGTTCGCTGAAATTGTGGGTTTTGTTTTTTCTTTCCTAAATCTTGGAGCACATAAAACGAGTGAAAATGAAATTTATTTTTCTCAGCCAGCTACTTAGATTACATAGGAGTAGTCTACTTATTCTACGTTTTGACTTTATGGTGGGTTTTGATCGGAATCTAATATATTTGTTTTTTGTAAAATCTAAATTTCTATGTATTTAAATTGTATTTTTGAGTCCATAAATAGATTCAACACCCTCAAATACCCCAATGGAACCCAAATTATGTAATTTCCATAGCTAGTATATGTGATTCTAAGATTTTTTAAAGATTTCCAACTGTACCACGAACAAAATTAGACTAAAAATATGCTCAAAAAAGTTGAAAACCTAGAATATTTAAACTACACCGATTACATATATTTGTATATAATGATACATAAAAATATGATTATATACCGTGATCTGATTTACAAATTGGATAAATATAATTATGGAACTAACTAATTCTCAAAAATGGAAATTTACGGAAGAATGTGAATATTATTTCTTCTTATTTTTGTTATAAATGACCAAATGACCTTTAACTTCTGGTTACGGTTATACATTTCTACCACTTATTCAACCTTATGATATATGACCTTTTAGAGTGACTAAGGGGAGCCATACATTTGAATGTTTATCCAACTTGCGATCAACACAATATTTGTATACAATGACCATCACAATATCATTATACAATGACTGTGAACACTACTTACTAAAAGCGCTTGGTGTATTGAACCCATAACCTCGTTATAATCTATTTAATGCCCTTCCACCTCTAGCTCACCTGGAAACAACTTGTACCCTAGTTAGATGGATGACTTAGTTGAAAATATTGTTCGCTCCTCGCTGTGAAACAATCGATTCATATACTCATTGATGATGGTGAAACTGCCATTAATTTTTTCGGCTTTTGGTGTAGCAATTATTTCAAGTCCCACATTAGCAGTGAAACCCTAGTGGACATAAGGCAAGCGTCACAAAACATTGGACGCTTCCCATTTTTAGGTTTTCCCAATATTCGCGATTTGACATCTCTGTAGAGGCCAAATCATTTGCCTCTCAATGTAGTCTATGTAGGATTTACTTCTGAAACGCCTATTTCATTAAACTTGGACATATTCTAGTTCAAGTCACTTTGAAGACGGGTCAAAAACAACCTTTGTAAACCCCAAAATCAAGCAAAATCCAGTTCCAAAAGTGCCAAATCCAAGTTCCAAAAGTGCCAAAACCGGTTCTAAAAGTGCCAAATCCGGTTCTGAAAGTGCCAAAACCAGTTCCAAAAGTACCAAATCCAGGTTCCAAAAGTGCCAAAACTGGTTCCAAAAGTGCCAAAACTAGTTCCAAAAGTGCCAAATCCAGGTTCCAAAAGTGCCAAAACCGGTTCCAAAAATGCCAATTCTGGTTCCAAAAGTGCCCAAACCGGTTCTGAAAGTGTCAAATCTATTTCCAAAAGTGCTAAATCTAGGTTCCAAAAGCATACTTTTGCTATTGATATCGCCACTTTTGAAATTGGTTTTTGCGCTTTTCCAATATGATAAATATGATAATGTCATTTTTAGAACTTGATTTTGACACTTCCAATACTTAATTTTGAAATTTTAAAAAAGATTTTAGCACTTTCAAACTCTGATTTTGCATTTTGGAAAACCAAACTCGACACTTTACAAGAATTATAATCACAATATAATCACAGTGAAATTGAACATACTAGTACAAACAAACATTCAAGTGTATTATTTAACAAAATACTTTCATTTTCATTTTATTCACAATTTGCCTCACATCACTCATGCCATTTACGTAATCAAAGTATAATCATAGAGAAATTGAACATACTAGTACAAACAAACATTCAAGTGTATTATTTAACAAAATACTTTCATTTTCATTTTATTCACAATTGGCCTCACATCACTCACGCCATTCAGGTGCAGCAAGCAAGGCCATAATTGAAATAACAAGCATGTGTCATTGATATCTTAGCAAGTATAAGTTTTTGTTATAATACAGTTCCCTTCCTCGTTACAAACATGTTTTTCTGTCTAGTCATCTACAATCACTGTATTTGTAGCATCCCAACCATGGATCAAAATGTCCCAAACCTTGTTTAAAGCCTTGATAAATACATAAGGATTTCCATCACCCTGATAACCCTCTCGATCTATGCAAGAACAATATTCTCGTGCTAAAATTACTCTAAATTGTTCCCTTTGCAATCCCATTCTTTGTAATAATGTTGGAAAAAACTCGTCAACGTTTTTTTGTTCCAACATTATTACAAAGAATGGGATTAAAATAATACTTTGTGGATGATTCGATATCCGGTGTTCATGGCAATCCAAATTTCTTTTTTTTTTATGAACTGCCTATAACAAAAATCCATTGAAATAAAAAATAATCAATGGTTTACTAGTAACAAATCTTCTAGTATCTGGAAACAAAAAACACACACACACAACACAGTCAAGAAAATATTATGTTTCAATATTTTAAGTATATTTATTTTATGTTCTGCAATTTTTTAAGTAATGTTTGAAACACATCACCAGATACATGATACTATGTCCATAAATAATATGAGAATTGTCCAATACAATTTACATCAATTAAATGTAAAAGTTGTCAAAAATATACAAATCACTAAATGAATTGTTGTCTGTATAATATGACGATCATTTGAAGTTGAATGTCGTTAACCAATGCCCCATTTTTTAATGAGCCTGAGATAAATGAATGAAGGGGAGGATGACCGTTCTTCTTCCCAGTATTATTTTCATAATAGTTCTAGACTGCAAGAAGGGTGGGTCGATTCTTCTTGTGTTCACCATTCTAGATACAGGTGAATTGCTGGATATTGGTGTTCACAATTATCTACTAAACGAAGGGGAGACTAATTCTTCTTTTCGGAATTTGGAAGTCGGGATAAATATTGTTTATATGTTATAACTTAGACAATTTCCCAATCCCTACCATTTACTGCGGAATTCGGTAGTCGGGAATTGTCATCCCAGTCTTCGTATATTAAATATTTTTACATTTCTATGTTAAATGAAGGGTCGGCTGACCCTTCTTGTGCTTAGTATTTTTCCAGTATTCACCATTCTGGATATACATGAATTAATGGCCTAGCCTTCGTAAGTTGAATATTTGCACAATTCCCTCATAAATGAAGGGGCGACCGACCTTTCTTTTGCCCAGTATTATTTTCATACTAGTTCTAGACTGCAAGAAGGGTCGTTCGATGCTTCTTGTGTTCACCATTATGGATACAGGTGAATTGTTAGATATTGGTGTTCACAATTATCTACTAAACGAAGGGTCGGCTGACCCTTCTTGTGCTCAGTATTTTTTCAGTCTTCACCATTCTGGATATACATGAATTTACGGCCTAGCCTTCGTAGGTTGAATATTTGCACAATTCCCTCATAAATGAAGGAGTGTCCGACCCTTCTTCTGCCCAGTATTATTTTCATAATAGTTCTAGACTGCAAGAAGGTTCGGTCGATCCTTCTTGTGCTCAACATTCTAGATACAGGTGAATTGTTGGATATTGGTGTTCACAACTATCTACTAAACGAAGGGGTGGACGATCCTTCTGGTCGGAAGTCAAAAGTCGAGATAAATATTGTTTATATGTTTATATGTTATAAATTACGTAACATTCCTCAAAGAGAAATCAAAATCCTTTGAAAATGATACAAATATGAAAATAAAGTGTTTAAGGTTAGATAATGGAGGAGATTTTACCTCAAATGAATTCAATGAGTTCTGTGAAACCTGTTGACACACTATTTTTCAATTTTGAATGGGAAAAAGATTGATAAAAATAAGTCTTGATATAATGTAAAAATGGTGAGAATAGCCCCAATTCTTGAAAAAAATGGTTCATATGACCATTGGCTAAAAAACCGAGATAAGTGCATTGGAAGTCATGCGAAATGATCAATGGTTAGGATTGCATTGGAGAATATTGACAGTGGAAGATGAGTTTTGCCGGAAAAGAAGAGAGATGAATAGTGGAAGTGAAATCCCCCAAAAAATTAAATGGTGACACTAAAGGATAGAAATGATCAACGATTGTTGGCGGGGAAATGGATAGATCGACGACACGGGAATGGTTTCGTTGGGGAATAAGCGAGGAGGATAAAAAAGATAAAGTGCGCTGAAAATTCAAGGCAGGCGGTCCTAAAGGCACACCAAGATAAACGACTATTCGATAAAGGGGTGGTTAGATCTACAACCCATAATATTTTCGCATGGCCAACGTGCACGACGAAATGGAGGTCGGAGCGGTTTTGAAATACCATACCGCTGTACACATGTCGTCTCCACATCATTTCACAGTCAGAGTAAGTGGTAAGGAAAACCACCGTCCCGCGTTGCGAAACCGCCTTCGAGGGTGTATAAAATACAAGGGCACGTGAAAAGTTGACATTTGTCTTTTCAACGGCAGATGATTGGAACATGTCCTTGCTGCAATAAAGCGACAGAGCATGAACATGTTCAACTATTTACATAATGGAAAGAAGTAGTGCCCGGTAGGTCCTCCAAAAATCGTGAAAGTAACTACAACGGTTTACATAATGGAAGGAAGTAGTGAAACAATCCCTCATAACATTGAAACTACAAGGATAAAGAAACCATACAAGACAAAGATAGTGACATTCGTGACCCCATAATGGTTAAATTCTCAGTTTCAAAAATAAAAAGAAATTTGGAGGGTTTATATAAACAGAATTTGGATGTGCACAATGTTTATAAGTCTGGTTTTATCCATTTCTGTCCAGAACAAACTTTAGGGTTTCTCGAATTTGTTTCATGGTGTGCAGTAAATTATTCTTAGAGTGAAAGAGTCATTATGAATTCATCAAGACGAAAATTATTTTCCCTATAAATGCATCTACTGTTAGGAAATCTCTAGAAGTACCACTGTTTTCCTCCCACAACCAAGAAGATTTTTCTGAAGAATCCCTAGTTAGCCAGTATAGAGAGTCATCCCCTGAGATCAAGCAAAGCTTCATGACTAGTTGTCTGAAACCTGACCTTGCCATTGATAACACCCCCTATCCACTTGACATTAATTTCTTTGATAAAAATTCAGATTTAGTTTTGTCACTCATTTCACAGTTTTTAGGGTTTGATGATGATTCCATGGTCACATAGGTCCAGTTAAGTTTGCTTTTTAGATTAAGTGTTGGTAAACCAGAAATGGATTATAGTTAAGTGCCCTGCCTTTAATTTGATGAATTCTTGGCTGGGAACATCCACTCTTAGTTAGTGAATTTCCACACTTCCATACATTTTAGATTCCAGACACACCTGATGAAAATGCTCCTATTTTTCAGTGAAAAATATTTACATTTCCCACAGGCAGTGTTTTTAGAAATAGTGGAAGAAAGTATGTTTAATTTTATGAATTTTATTTTATCAGAATTATAGAGATTGATGTTTGGAGAAAAATTTCCTAAAGTGTTATCAAAGATGAAGACCCTAATGCAATTAAGTCTAGAAAACGAAATTGCAGACTAGTTTTTAGTGAAGCAGCATATAGTAATAAGAATTTATGGATTTGTTAAGGAGCCCTATATTCTACCGACATTTTTGATTGTGGGAGTTTTTTCTTTGGAGTTTATCAGACATAAATTGACAATAGAAAATGACCATTTTCTAGCTTTCAAGAAAGCTTCAGATATAAAGTTCCCTTTAAAAATTGGTCATTTTATCATCAAGAACAAGAATGCTCTGCCTTTTGTAGATAAACATTTAGAAGCACTGATTTTTAGGAAAGCCATTGCTATAAATTATGATCATTTTCATGTTATTTCTAAAAGAAGGAAAAAAAAAATTAAGGCCTTTGATCACCAGGAGGTTGAAGGATTGGCAAAGATGGCAAATTTACTACAATATGAAGTAGACGCAGAATTCTCAGGAAGTTCACACGTTAATCCTTTTACCTTGGATAAAGTTTTAGCTAAGTTGGTATCTACCCCAGGAAAGATTGAAGCAACAAGTAAAATAATTTTTTATGAAAGTACTGATATGCATATGGAGGAAGAAAGAGAAGCCAAAATATTAAAAGCAAGCCAGCAAGATGAATTAGTTTTATTTGACAAAGAACAGGGAAAGAAGAAAGAAAAATACCGAGGGCTAGAAATTCAAGTACAGGAATAAAAATTTGATGAGGCAAGAGTTGCAGGTGATTCTAGAAAATTTCAATCAAGAGCTGAAATATATTTAAAATATGGGAAAGACAAAGAAACAATAGTAGAAGCAATGCATAAGTTGTTTCCAAAAGTCAGGAATGTTTTTGATTTAGAAATTACTCTCATGACTAGCAGATATCCAGCCAAAAATACTTTGAATTTTGTCGTATCGTCTGATGATAAGGTCACAAAAATGAAATTGAATCTGGAGAATATACCAGTCCTAATAAAATTCAGCTACATAGACAGACTGGAGCAGTGATTTATACTGATTTGATGAAAGCTACTTTAAAAGTGGAAAAACTAGAGAATACAGTGAACAGGATGGAAATCCAGTTGAAGCAAGAGAAAATAGAGAACAAAGCTCATCAACAGCAAATAAAAATAATGCAAGATGACCTGGTGGAGAGAAATGATGAACCAAATAGAGGGGAGGCAAGCAAAAACCTTTTAGCTGAGAAATAAAATAATATCCAATTACTTAAGAAAAAACTTAAAATTCCAGCAACTCAGTTAATTCAAGCCTCTGAGTTAACTGTGTTAGAATAAGAAAAATAAAATTTATCTCAATAATTGCATGACTGTAGAGCTAAATTGCTCAAGTTTGAGGAAAAAGAGGTAAGTTGGGAGAAAGATAGATTGAGTCTTAAGACTCAAATTGAATATCTAAAGGCCAAACTGAAAAATATAGCACAAGAGAAGCAAGGAACAGATCAAGGCAACAAAGAAGCAAGCACATATGATATAATTCAAGCTATGTCCCAAGTTAGCTTGAAAGAGGTGGAGATCAGAGAACTAAAAGAAGAAAAAAAAAGAATAGAAGAGGAAAATCAGAGAGAAAAAAAAAAAAGTTGACAAATCAAAATAAAGAATTGGTAGACAAAAATCAGAGGTTCATAAGCCAATTGAAAAGACAACTACCATTGCAAGGTGCAAAGCATTTGATTTGGTATTCAATCATCAATGAGGCTGCCAAAATTCATTCCTTATTTAAATTTTATGAAGACAAAGAAAGCCATAGCAGATGATAGCTTACAAAGATGTACAACAATGAGAGAAGTCTTAGATAAAAAACCAAAAGATACAACCCAGAATACCATAAGTTTATTAAATACTCTAATGGAAGATGATCTGAAAGCAATGGCTATAAAAAACAGGGTAACAATCATAACTTGGGCTAGGAGAGTCCTTAGAAAACATTCTCACATTGAGAATGTTCAAGATAGAGAAGAACAAATGAAGAAACATGTTGAAGCCTTCAAAAAGGGATTTGAAAAGCTAATACAAAAGGGTCTACCTTCTTTTTGGGATGAAAATAATGAGTTAATTTCCTAGAACAATTATAAGGATTTACTATTTAACATCAGGATGAACCATGAGAAATTTGAAGATTTGACTCATGTTCTAACAGGAAAAATTCTATTGGAGAAACTCTTAGTTGATTTTGAAATTCTAAACCAGCTGACCATGATAGGTGAAAAGATACCTCTAATTCCTATTGCAGATCACATATAGATGAAAGTTCTGGTCAAATACATGACAAGTTATGAAATACCTACTACAGAACAATGGAAGAAAATAGAAATATATGGGAAGATGAAGTACAACTTGCACACGTGAAGATTTCTATTCGATGGAAAAGCTTTGTCGGCAACTACATCCAATAGAAAAACGTCAAAAATTATATTTTGGGAAATTTTCGAAATTGTATAAATTTTGACTGAAATGGAATGTAATAGTTAGTTTATATTTTGCTATTTTTAGTTATGAAGCAGTTAGGGTTTTACCTCGAGAGGTTTTACAATGTATAAAAGACAATTTTTGGCAATGTAGTAAGGGTTGGAACCCGTGAAGAGATACTTGTTTTGTATTGAGCCCTTCAATTTTGAATAAAGATGGCCAAGCAGAGTTGATGCATATTTTCAAGAGTAAAGATTCATGTGTTATTAATTTATAGTCGGTATTTTCCCTTTCCTCACATGATTTGTTATTTCCAATAATTATCTTTCCATTATGTTTTCTTTCATGCTTTGATGAGAGTTTGTTTTAAATCAGAATTCATGTAACTATGCTCTGGTTTAATTAGATCAAAGTATTCACATATTTTCCTCTAAATTCAATGTTAGATTCGTCCTTAATTGATGCCTCATGTTGATGGACTATCATTCTTTCTTCAAATACCACTTGCCAAACAAGAATTTGACTGTAAAAAGATAACCACCTTGCATTTGCAAACAATTTCATTGTTAAAACTCTGCTGATTTTTAAATTTTATAGTTTTTGACTCCATGCCCAATGGTATCTATATTTTTCATCCTCTCACAATATAAAATAAAATCAGATTGAAATATCTCTAGGCATTATATCCATTTTTTAGAGAGCCCTCCCTGGTAGGAAAAATGATAGTTTTCTTCCTAAAGATTGGTTTGAAATAGTTACCTTAGGATTATCCTTCTACAACCAAAGGAAAAATTCTGGGTGCTAACAAAACCCATGGAATTAAAATGAAATTTTTAGCTCCAAGGACTCCTCAGCAAAATGGCATTGTGGAAACAAAGAATAGGATAGTCCAAGAAGCATCCAGAACTATGCTTAATGAAGCAAAAATTTCAAATGCATACTAGAGAGAAGCAGTATACACAACTGTTTATATACTCAATAGAGGACAACTCAGAGTAAATAATGACAAGAATCCTTATGAACTATGGTATGGAAGACTTGCCTCTGTCAAATATTTCAGAGTGTTTGGTAGTAAGTTATTAGCATACAGATTTATATTTTTTATGATTTAACAATAAAAAAAGAGTTATTAGATGTATGTATGAAAAACCAAAATGAATCAAGGAAACTTGATACACATAAAAAAAAAAAAATGAAAATAGAAACTACCTGAAATTCTTTAAAGATTGTAAAACATTACAATTCTCCAAGTACAGAGTGTCTCAAGTTCTCTCCTTCGATGGTTTTCCCACCCCCCATTCATGAGATTTTCCAAGGGTAGATTGCCACCTGGAAATACATCCAAAAGGTCATCAACATCTTGATACTTTGCATGTTCAATCTGTAATTGTGCCTTGCAAATGAAATCCCCAATCTCCCTCTTCTTAGCCTTTGACCATTCTCGTAAGAAGAGATTAATATTCATCCCTGAAGCCATAGGCGATTCAATTAATTCCTTGATCTCTACTATCTATATCTGCTCAAGCTGCTCAATGTGCTCCTTGGATTTCATATACTTTTATTTGACCCATGTAATCATAAGTTTAGTTGGAAGAGCAGTCTCAATCTGATTCATGACAGGAAACTCCAACAATCCTAGCAGATTATCAGAGGAAAACCATCTCTTTCTGCAGACTTTTTGGCCTTGTTCAATTGTAGTTTCAACCATGTCACAGACATTCTCCCAGGATTCCAAAGAAATATTTATCCTTGTGAGTTTGATCTTATCCAGAATAGGGACTGCTTCAGTTTTATCTTTGATGTATTTTTTCCAATCAATTACATCTTCAAAGGCTCTGGTGGCATCATTTCTCCTTTGATTGTGATCACCAAGAATATATGAGAAATGCTCAAAGGAATTAAAGATATCCCGAATTTCATTCAGGCCTTGAAACAATTCAATCAAAGAGTTCTTGAAGTCATCATTAATCTTCAAGGTGAATTCTTTAAATTCTTCTTTATAGAACTTTGAAAAGGAATAAAAAACAGAAATGGAATGCGAAGCTTCCAACTGTTGTTCTAGGGCTGCTAACTTCTCAGCATATTGTGCATTCTTCCCTTATGCCTTTATAAGTTGTTGTTTAATATCATCATTCCGAGAATGCAATTTCTGAACCTGATATTCATAATTATCATTCAATCCCTGCAACTGAGATTGATGATGTTCATCCAATTGAACTTGTTTCTACCCGAGGTCTTGTAATTCCTCTTCCTTCTTCTCAATTTCTCTTTTGAGTGAGGAAACATAGTCATAATTAGCACCAACAAAGGCTCCCATGGCAGCAGCTATTTCTAAGGATTCCTAGTTGACATCTCTGGAAGTTCTCTTCCAAATAATATGATTAGGCATAGATTCCTACACCAATGTCCCTTCTATTTCTCTCTTGGAACCTTTCTTCACAAATTCCTTCTTTGACTTACTCCAAAAATATTCTCCAAGTGAGACCACTGCATCTTCACCAAAATCTGCAATTTATTCAACAGGGGATGAAGACACTCCTGGAATTGTAACCAAAGATACAAGTTGGGAAGCAACATGGGGAGGAATAGGCATACTTATATGAGGTATGGAAGTGGAAGGTATTTCATTAGTGGTGACTGAAGATAAAGGAATGGGGATTGTAGATAAGGTGACAGGAACTGAAGATGTGGAAGAAACTTGTATTTCAACTGGATTGGGGGGAATCTCCATGGGAATAACAAGTTGATCAGATGATGGGGATGGAGGAACTATAATGTTTGATGATGATATAGATGGAAAAATGGTAGGTATGATAAGAAGTGGAGAAGAAGTGATAGTAGAAGTGGTGGCGGTTTTGGAAAAATGAATTTCAGGAAAAGAATCATCAACCAATAAATTGTCAAGTGGATCAGAAGAAGTCTGGGTAACTGAAGTAACCATTGTCAGGATAGTAGGAATAGTAACTGGACATGACAAGTTGGTAAAGGGAAACTCATCTTCCAAATCAATGTCATCAATATGAAACAATGCATCTTTTGTCACTGAGACTTCAATTTTCTGCTTCTTGGCTGGAGGAGTTGAAGGAATAATCTTGGTCTCAATTTCAGAGCTCATTAATGCTAATATCTTCTTCATTTTTGCATTTGATTTGATGAGAGAATTCAGATTAGACAGGGGTTGAGGCTGTTGCGAACCGTCAACTGGAGCATTACCTTTATCTTCTGATTTATAGGTCAGCATCAGAGGATTTTTAACCTATTTTTTTTGTGCCTCCTTCTCTATCAATTACATTTGATCTCTTTCATCATCCAATAGTAAAAATTTTCTGTCTTGCAGCACTTTTACCTTGAGCTCTTGCTGGTACTGGTGAATGAAAATTTTCTCCTCCTGAGAGGTGAATTTGCTCAACATCCTGGAATGAATTTACACCTTCATAGATGGAGTCATCAGGCTCAGACTGATGCACATAAGTACTCTTGATATGTTCCTTTGTGAAGTGATTGGTCAAGAAATAGTTTGGATCATGCATCCTTTTATAGGCCTTCCTAAGCTTTAAGGTTGTAATCTTCTTCCCAAGCAGAGTTGCATGAGTGGAGTTCTGAATAACTAGGGATCCAAGATTAAGAGGAAACTTAGGCCATCTTTCCCTTTTATCTCCATTAAACCGAGGGAACAAACCATCAATGACAGCTTGGAAGGATATCTCTTCCAATAGCATTCTATCAGGCACAATCCTGGGTAATAGATGAACTGTGTTGTTGCCCCAAAATTTGATGTAGGAAAAATATTACCAATCTCCCATAGTGGCAATTAATGCCTTAGCTTGAGAAGAAAAGGTGGGGGCATCCTCCTTGAATATTGTGTAATAAATGGAGCCCAGAAAATGGTCACAAATGTCATAGATGAAGGGTACAAAGTTGTTCTCCCATAATGCTATGTGATAAATGTGGACTCGAGGTGCTTCCCTGGTCCAATTGCATCCCATGGCACGAAAGGGGAAGGATGAACATAACACATCCAAAATATAAGAAGAAAGGAAAAACACTAGATTTTTGGAGGTAGGAGTCTTCTTATACTTATCAATGGCTTCCTTCAACACTACTAATAGAATCTGTGCCCAATTGAAGGATTCATCGATTGTGAGAACGTGATGTACCACAGGTTCTCATTCTGCTTTGAAAAATGTACAATTGGGTGACCCATACAATCTGCACAACATGGCTGCCAATAAGGAAAAGGGATCTCTACACCAGGAAATAGGATACAACTTATCGACTTTGGGAGAAAAGATAGGAGGGGTTTCCATCCAGGATTTAATCATTTCATTGGAACTGAATCAGGTTTCAGAAGACTCTAGGAATTGCATGGTGAGAAGTTGTTGCAGACTTCTAAGTGCATAAACCCTAGCAAAGTCCTCACATAAAAAAGAAGCTAACAAAGTTTGGTTTATGTCATTGAATGAACGGTCCTGAGGGTTGGCATGATCGATAATCAATTTTATTGCATCTATGTATGGCATTAGGAATGACCTGGCTGCTATAACGTGGCTTTGGGATTTACCAATGTTCAAATAAGCCATCTGGTCATGCTGGATTTTGAAAAAATTGTCATTGTCATAGATGGCATAAATCCGTGACCAATCCAGCATATAGGTTTCAGAAACCCTCCCATTGGTGTCAGAGAAGATTCCACTATTTGGGTCTTTGTTTTTCAATTGGTCCATGATAGTTTTGGAGCTAGGGTTCCTCAACATGATTGAAAAATGGGTTTTTCTGATAAAAACAGAAAAATATTTTAATTAAAATTGATTTTCAATTTCCAAATATTAAGCAGATGATTGACATAGAACAAGAGACTTACTCGTAAACCGGTGGAAAAGAACAACAAAGATGGTAGCAGGATAAAATCCGCAGTGAAATTCGTTTACAGAAGGTAAAATTGGAGCGTGAAAATGGTAAAAATATAATTTTACTTTGCGTCTTTAACCCCAAAATGTTATTAGCGAATCTAAAACAGGGCCGTAGATCTCAAGCGAATCAATGGTCAATATTAAACAAAGAAAAAGGCGGATTACAAAAATGCATATGCACTTTTCGAAAGTTTGTGACTGAAGACTTCCGCAATCCGCATTGCGGGTTGCGGGATTGCGGACGTTCAAATTGAATGTTGGGAACTTTACTGTTTCCACAATCTACAATCCAAATTCGGAAATGCAGAACGGGAAAAATTATGGGAAAAAATTCGTTCTTCCTGCAATAGGCATTACATGTTGCGGGATTGCGGAATTGCGAGAACGTTTTAAAGAAATTTAGGTATCCGCAATCCATAATATATTTGCGGATTCCAAAAAGGCGATGAAAATTTATTTTTTCAAGTTTGGTTTTCGCTTTCCGTAATCCGCATTACGGAATGCGGAAAGGCAGAACCGAAAATCTGATTTTTATTGATCAAACGCTTTCCGACTTCTGCAATCCGCATTGTGGGTTGTGGAAATGTGGAAGCAAGAAATTCAAACTCATAAAAAATAGGATTCCCGCATTGCGGATTGCAGGATTGCAGAAATGATGTATTTCCAAGAAAAACAAGGCCTCCCGCAAATCATGAAAATACATAAAAACAAGCGTTATTTAAATGTTTTTATTGAGATCAAAGCATGCAAAGGTGAGAATGAAAAACATCAATCATAAAACCCCCCTTAGTAGGTTGAATATTTTCACAATTCCCTCATAAATGAAGGGGAGGATGACCCTTCTTCTTCCTAGTATTATTTTCATAACAGTTCCAAACTGCAAGAAGGGTCGGTCGATCCTTCTTGTGTTCACCATTCTGGATATAGATGAATTGATGGATATTGGTGTTCACAATTATCTACTAAATGAAGGGGTGGACGATCCTTCTTGTCAGAAGTTGGAAGTCGGGATAAATATTGTTTATATGTTATAAAACCCATAAACATATCTATTTTAAGACCCATAAATCTATTATAAGACCCATAAACATATATATTATAAGACATATCTATTATGCACACAATTGTGGAAACATAAGTGTACTATAAGACCCATAAACATATCTATAACATGTCTTCAACATTTCAGTATTGGTTTCAAAACTTTTACTTAGCTAAACTAGTCCATGGTTTTTGTAAACCATACAACCAATTCATGGTTTTGCTTTAGTTAACTAAATCATCTCTTTAAACCTAAACAACAAACCAATTAAAAATAATAATGGTAATTATTACTCAGCTCATGGTATTTATAAACCATGCATAATTCAGGTTATGATTTACGGTTGAACATTTATTCCTCATTATCTTTCACAAATGTTTCACCATAACTCCATTTTAACTATTTTTACCAATTCCTAAAAACTAGGACAGTTTCCACCCATTAGTTAAGTTCCAAATTCAAATATACACTATGTGAACCATTTATTTTCTTCATATTTTTCTAAGTGTAACCAAAGAAATACTTTAAATAGAAAATGACCATCAATTTCCAGACTTTAATTCAATTCTCTAAATTCTATCTAATGGTTATTATATTCTGAGGGACTAAATTAAAACAGGGAATTTAATATTTCAACCCAAAAAATATGATTTCCCAAAATATAATTCTTTAAAATTTCATTTGTACCCAAATTATATTTATTATGCATAGAAATGCCGCAAACATAATTTCTCAAAGCATACTTGCAGAGAATTAATATATAACAGAATACAAATTCAAAACCAAGAAATCTTAACATTACTTTCTCTCAAATTATCATTTAACAGAGAAATTAGAATTCTAAATATACTTATCTCATAATTTTGTCCTGAAACAAGCAACTGAGTGCATGTGAGCCACACTCCACCCAACCGTAGAACTTGTCCATCCTGTATTATTTAAGCTCCCAAGTCCAACCCCGAGCCGAGATCCAGAAATTAACCAAAGATAAATCATCAACCCCCTCAGCTCACTCACAGGGACAATGTAGAAATAACTCTGAAATATGAAATAATCTCTACCGGGCACAACCAAAACAACAGATTCTAACCAATTCCCTATCAATTCCGCAATTAACCCACTATAGCTCCTTCATAGACACACATCGATAAAATTCACTATAAGTGTCGGAATTCCACTCAGGCTTTCATGCACAAATTGCCAATTGACTGGTTAATTCAACCAAAGGAAATACAATGCTAGTACACGTTGTGAAAACGGGTTGTAAAAACAGGTTGTAAAAATAGATTTTTCTTCACCTCCGTGAATTCAAAGTCACACCGTGATACTCTTAATTGCATGTTACTCCATTTTTCCTCTTCCCCGTAATTCGCCACCCCCCAGGATTTCGCCCCACCATTCTGTTGGTTGGATTTTATGTCCCGAGGCCAACATGGAGAGAAATCTCACACAAGGCACTTAACACATCCCCCGATGCGTTTGAAATAGCTAACTCTCACGGGAACAAAAGACCCGCTGCCTATATGAGTTTGCTCTCGACAAGAGAGTCTAACAATCTACTGATAAAAGTTATCAAACATGCAATTAGAATTTCTAAGATGTAACGTAACTAATATAAAATATATAACTAATCTAACATGCAAATTTCTATAGCTAAAAACAAACAGATTTAACCGGTGCTAAAACACACAGGTTTAGCAGCTACTAACCTGTAGCTTTCAAGCATGAAATTATAATTCTAATTTTTAAAAACTAATCCTAATTAACCTATTTTTTAAAACTATCCTGATCAGAAGCAAATAAAAACTAATATAGTTGTTTCTAGAATTGAATTATATGTAAACGCTATCCAACAAAATAGAAAAACAAAGTTTATCATTCAACTAAACAGCATTAGTAATAAGAATAAAATTGATTATTGAAACAGCATTAGTAATAAGAATAAAATTGATTATTGAAAACACCATATGAATTTTAAAACCAATTCTGAAAACAACGTTAGTTCAAGACAAACATATTTATCACTCATACATGATAATAAAATATACATGTATTGAAGAAAATAAACAATATAGTAAGCATGAAGGAGTTTGAATATATTTAGAATGAAAATTCATAAAGTAACCTTAATCAGGTTCATAGCCAAGTTTCTGTCACAAAAAAGAAACCAAGGTTATTACCAACTCCTATAAGCACTTGCTACACCAGTCTTGAACTCTAAGAGAAACTTTTACAAAAATTCTGGAAAAACAATTCCCCAGAAAATTTACATAGCTTCCCCTGACAACGTCTTCTCACTCTTTTCCTTTCAAAGCAAAGTTACAAACAGAAAAAAGATTACAGAAGAGAATAAATCCACCTTCAAGTCTCTAGAGACCCCCTCTTTCTGCCGCGAATTGATTCTTTCTTTTATAGGCAATAAGAGTTTGTGAAAAATCTGATCTCACGAAGCCGATCTTCCATCTCTAGTGTTCTTTGATGAACTGGCACCGATAGTTTTGTTTCATTAAACTTCTTTTCCACTAGCTATGCGACATCTTCTGCTTCCAAACCAAGCTGTTTGAATTTGATCTTTTGTGCACGCTTACAATCTTAACAAGCTCACTAGATTGTCTCCATCTACTACGTATTTTTTTGACGAGTTGATACGGTATGTTTCCATATCTTAATAATTTTTGGACGTGCAATTGAGGGAAATTAACCATATCAAAAATCAAATGCAATAAAGATTAAGAATATAGAACTACGAACTATTTTAAGAAGGATTATATGAAAACTTGGTTCCTCATCGTTGAGCTCCTTATGCTGGCCATATACTTCTGCATTTGTCATGGAATTGCAACAAAAACAACATAAATATATCGTCTAATTTAGGGTCAGTTCGCTGCTTGGTTGAAATCTGATAAACAATTTTAGAACTATCTTTAAATTGCCTTCAACGTCTCCACTTCCTTTCTCGATGAAATAATGGTATGGCAAATAATGGTGATCTTCACCAAATCTGCACATGATATTCGTAAATAAAAATTCATCGATGTACAAATTATCCTCATATAGAAAGAGGAGAACAAAAATTTATAATTGATTAAAAAACTAAACTCTAAGAGGATAAAAATCTTCCCTTTTCTCCAATGGTAGAAGTTCGGATAGGATAAAAGAAAACCAAAACGCCCAGCTTTTTCGATGATTTTGGGATAAAAATGGGTTAAAATTCTTGCTGGAAATCTTTATTTTCATATTTTTGTAATTTCTGCAATTGCAATTTCTTATTGTATACTAATTACCCAATTTTAAAACTACCTAGATCGTCAAAATTACCATATCAACACTCCAAATTGCATTTTAGTTAGCTCTTGTACAACTCCCTAAAAGTTGTTCTCGGATTTGGTGAAAAGGTGGAGATAGGAGTGGCGAACGTCAAACAACCATTTAATCTTTCAATGTATTGGTGTACATGAGCTCCTCGTTCTTAGGAAATATATCCAGTTTGTTGGGAATCTAGTAATAGTGTTCTCTTCATCGGTGACAGACACATATAATTTTAACCAAAACAAACTTGAACAGGTCATTCAACCAGGCGTGATTCCCTCCATTAATCTCTGGGATCTGGTATTGTTTTTATGGCACTGACTTGGCATTTAAAACTATGGTCTGTTATAATAATGGCTGCTTCTATGGCGAATTTTATACTTACAATAATAGTTGGCCTTTGTTTGTTGTCAACGTCGATCATGATAATAGATTAGGGTTCCTTTGTAATTCTCAAGCAAGGAGCATGGCAGCGATCTCTATCTCGGTGGGATCATATTAATTTCAAGTATTTTGCTGGCAGCTTCCTGTCTTCCATGCACTTGGCATATACGTGATTGATTTCTTTTCCTTGGCTGGTGTGCAATCTTTCCTTCTTTTAGCTTTATCGTGGCTTATTTCCTCTTGAGATTTGAGATTCGACTGTATCATTTATTATTTTTGGAGCATTCATGAAGGACGGCTCGTTGATATTATCAAAAGAGCACCAAAATTAAATCTCATTTGGGTGGCGTTGAAATGTATTATCTTAGGTAAAAGGTTCTCTCACGTTTAAATATGAGAACTTTCAAACGTAAAGCTCTTTTGTATTTTGACAAATATTAAAAAACAAAATACCCAAGAAAATTCTAAATCCATGGGTCTTGTTCAACCAGAAAAAAAAAGAAAAAGAAATATCCTAAATCCATGGGTCTTGTTCAACCACGAAAAAAAATAAAAAGATATATCCTTATATATGGTGATGAGTTGACCTTTTCTCATTTGCATGGTAGATTTAAGAAATTAAATTAATAATAACCACAAAAAATCATTTTTATTAAATGTTTTAAAAAGTTCTTTTTCTATAAAATGATTTATCTTTTGGATCAATATTCCTATAGATACATTTATGTTTTGAAATGTGGATTTAAAAAGGATATTCAAATTTGATTCTAAGAAGATTTTATATTTTATTTTCAAAATACTTTGAATTATGAGTTTACACATATAAATCCACAATATCATGAAAGAGTATTTATGTCCAAAGATAAAGGAGTCTGGTTAGGTCATCACTATATATTATTGATATATTAAATATATAGAAAAATGAATACAAATAATAATAAAAATGATGTTTCAATAGTTTTTTCAAGATGATAAGAAGATAAATCAGCATTGTATGTAACCAACTAATCTTATTATAAAAATAAAAATTATTGACAAAATTCTTTTTATGACCCATCATCAATAAGCTTTAATTAAAATTATTTCGATTTTTTATAAAATTATAAAATTTATAAAAAGAAAGGAAAAATTTTAAATAAAAGATTAAAGCTCACAAATTTTAATAGATCATTCAAAATCAGAACCAAATATTTTATTTCATTCTTCAATACAAATTGATTCAAGATTTGAATTAGGATCAACAAAATAGGCAATCAATCTATTTCTCAAGATCCATTGAAATGCTCATTTGTTCGTTTATCAATTGAAGACCAAAGATGAGTGAAGCTACCGAAAGATGGAGATAATCAAACTCAAGGATATGATTATCTCAAATAAGCTCAAGTAAGACTAGGTAGGTGTTGTTCATCAACTAAAGGGCCAAAAGATGCTAACAAGAAAGATATGCACATCACCAAATCCTTATTCAATGAAATTCAAGCCAAAGAACAAGCACCGTAGAAAGCGAAGGATCGAAGAAAAAAAACCAAGAAACCACCTACCAAATCAAGCAAGATAAGATAAAAGAAAACCAAAAACAAAATATTTACAAAATTTATATGGGGGGCCCCTTGATTTTAAAAAATAAAGGGGAATTTGTCGGGGTGCCAACAAATGGCGGCATGCTAGGCGAAACAGTTATCTCTGTATGCTTGCCTAAAGATTATATGTGATATAAGAGAAATAATGATAAAGGCCTCTTCAAATGTCAAACTCCCAATCACATAATTTAATCGTGCCATTGGCTTATATGAGAAAGATTGAACCAAAACTTTCAAAATCAATCAAACTATCCCAACCATTATCCAAAAGATTATAAAGATAAATGATTATTCTAGAAATGTAGGAAGAAAATTTTCCAATGAATCAGTTTCTCTTAACCAAAACAAGTCATAGCACACGTAGTATATAGGTATGAACTCAATACCACAGGATAAACCTTTTAACCTCACTTAGATGCTTGTATCCCATCCACTAGATATAGATAATTAAAAGTAAAATTTCATTTTTTCTCAGATTTAAAAAAAATCAATAAATAAAGACAATAGCTAAGGACCATTGTCCTAGCGTGGTAACTAGATGACGACAATGTCATTCACAAGCACTATCATAAATTGAGTAGGATGGCTCGTGATGAGACCCCCTTGTCTCTCGATTTTGTGAAACCAAGAGCCACTAACCCGGCTTGGTGACCGGATATTGGCAATGTCAATCCAATAGGACCCATGATCATGAGCAGATCGACTCATAACGAGACCTTCTATTCCTTAGTTAATCCCTTAGGTTTTATTAATGTTATGTAAAATGAATAATACTAGGGTTATTGTTAATCTCAAGAGAGATTACTTAGTGGATGGGGAAGTAGATCCAAATGGCCCACTAAAGAGCAAAGGATGGCGTAAAAAGTCTAAAAATAACTTACGATTCCTCACTTACTTCAATAAATGAAAAATGATTCCTTTGAAAGTAAACTCAGCTACATTATAGCATCATTTTGAAAGATGAATATTCTAGATAATAGTCGAGTAACTCAACTAATCCACAATATATTTTTCAAAGCCAAGACTAATCTTGCAATGGTCGAAATTTTGACAAAAGAAGAGAGTCTTTGTAAGGATCACCCTTTTAAACTTGTCGGGGTTATAAACAGAGAAGCATGTATAAAAAAGGTAATGTGCCAACATAGTGCTATTTATTTACAACCCCAAAATTTTAAGCAAATTAAGAAAACAAAAATAAAAATTCAAAAAGACTCACAAATATGAAAACTATTATTGAAAACCAAGCTATCTTGAAATCAATAAAAATCACTAATTTAACCAAAATACCTAAAACTTATATACAAATAAACCTAAGGTAAGACGTGATTACATTGAAATCTCAAGTCAAGACGAGTATGTATTTCAAAATAATTTAACTGATAAGAAAAAGATTGATATTTGTCGAAACTTAAGCTAACCATTGAAAAAAATAAATGAACTTGAAATGAAAAAACCAAGATATGGTCATAACCTATGAGATGAGCTATACAAAATAATGTAAAAATCATAAAATACTGACATGTATAAGAGGAATGACGATTCTCCCAAGATTAAAGTTTCGATAATTTTGCAAAATGAGTCTATCGAAACACCTTGAGAAAGGATTGGATCACCTTAGGAGCTCTCCAAGACTTACGGTTATGATAATGAATACATAATAAATATATTTGAAAAGCCTATAATGAAAGGTACATATGACAAAATGCAAAGGTTACTATCCTAAGGATTGCAATGCCATACATTAAATGGATTATTGATCATATTGCTAAAATTTTAAGAAGAATAAATATCAAGATGGATTTTTCCATAAAGGTGCTATGATGAAGTTGGTTGATTTGGTGAAAGATTTAGTAGATTCAAGCAAAAAAAATGGATTTTTTTTTCAATTTTTTGTTCATATTGGTAAAATGTATTTTTGGAAAATAAGTCATTCATTACTAACATACCTTAAAAAACATGTAGCTAATATATTTTATAATTACATTGCAAAATTATCACTAATAGAACTCTTCAACTAAACTAATCACTAGAAAGAAACATAACACTTTAAAGAAGAATAAGAAAAAACCTTAAAATAAAAACAAAAATTAAGCTCTTAAAAAAAATAAAAAATAATGTTATGAAAATTAATCACTATATTAAAATTAAGTAACACATATAAACCAATTATAAACCATTTCAAATGGCATGGAAGATCATTTCAAATGGCATAGAATATCCTCTTAATTGATTTATATGGTCCATGTTAAGAAAAAAAAGTAATGCCACTCTATTTTTAACCTTTTCACTCTTATAAAATTATTAATTTATATATTCTAAAATTTTAGCTTACCCTCATCCAAATCTTATCATTGTGATCAAACTCACTGAATAGTTAACCCTTTTACTCTTATCAAGGTCATATAAAATTTTAATTTACCCTCATCCTAATAGCATTGTGATCATCTTGCACATGAACTTATTTTGCTTTACTTTGAAACATTAATTTAAAAAATTATACAGTTCTTTTTATAAATAATATAAATATAATTATTTTTTATTTTTTATTTTTAAATTTAATAAATCAAGATTATTGTTTTAAGCAATAATAATCAGAAATCATTGACAAACTCTGTCCGTTGTTTTTTTAATTGTGTACCTTAACCAATTCCTAGCATAGATAGAGCTGGTGGTGTACTTTATAAGAGTGAAAACTGCAAGTATAAGTTTAAAGTAGGACTAGACATGGAACAAACAACTTTGCAGAGGTAATGTTTTTAGAGTTGGGGATTGATGAATTACAAGCTTTTGGAAACTCTCAAAATGTCATCAAATGGACAAATAGAGAGCAACAATGTTATAACCTTCGTTACTTTTAATGCTGTAGAAGGTTTGGAGACTTAGTTCTTTGTGTTGGATATTTTGGATTTTACACCATGTCAGAGTTTAAACATTTTTAAACAAGATTGATGTGTTTCCAGCTAACACTCCACCTATCTTCAAGATCCTGTTGAATCCTGAATCCCGAAAATCTTTAGCTTTTGAAAGAAGATCTTCAACTATACAGAAAACAATGACATATTATAGAAGATGACAAGGAAGCAATCTCAGAAGACTTTCATCATCCTCTTATGAAGATCAGGATAATCAATGATTATAGCATATAATCAGCATACTGTATATACAGCCTTGGCTTTTTATGATATGAGATCATTAATAGCTTTATTTGGCTTGATTTATAGAAGCTATTCTAAATCTTTTCTTGTTCTTTGATGGGATTTGATATTCTAAGCTTTACAACATATTTGTTCAAACTTCCTGTAGCTACTCTTAATCTGAATTGATGATCTATATCGATAGCAATACAGAAGATTAGCTTTGTTCTACAGCAGCTTGTCAGTGAAAGCAGTGTTCACTTAGATGGTGTTAATGTAGATTTTTTTAAACTAAAGATTACATTTTTTAACACCTTGCAGTGGCTCTTTTTATTTTGAACTGATAATTCAGAAGGCTTTTTTTATTAGAATTTATATGATATTTCCTTTTTGGACTGTAATTTCTCCACAGTGATATAATTAGATGTTTATTTGTATTCTGTTTTTTTTCGAAAATTGGGGTTTCATTAGTATTGAACTCTGCAGGACTAGATGGACTAGATGACGTAACAGTAGCAGAATTGGTAGCAAGATCACTCTCTTTTTAACTGAAAATCATTATTATGATCATCATCTAAAATATAAAATATATGAAGAAAAAAAATTATTATCGTCATCTTTCTTCATACTGTTTCCCTGTGGTAGGCTGTGCGTGGGCGAGGTGGCTTCTTGACCTCTACGCATTTCTGTCTGAGGTTCTTTTTTGGATGAGATCTGAATGCTCTTCCCTTTTCCACGATGCTCTTCCATGAGGCTATTCTTTTTCCAGTTAAATAAATGTAGAATGTAGTCTCTTGCTGGAAGCCACTCGTTATGGATGACTAGGTGGAACACTCTCCACATGTTACTTCCAAGCGGCATCACGCAACTTTAATGACCTACTAAAATTCTACTACGTAAAGGCCTTTGAAACCACCTCTTATCGCGTTGGGTTAAACACTGATAAGAAAAGTCCCTGTAATCTATTTAATGCCCTGCCACCTCCATAATCCATTTAATGCCCTGCCACCTCCAGCTCGCCTGGCAACAACTTGTACCCCAGTCAGATGGACGGCTCAGTTGAAAATATTGTTCGCTCCTCGCTGTGAAACAATCGATTCATATACATACATTTTGAGGATGTGAAACTGCCATTAATATATTTTTCCAGCTTTTGGTGTAGCAACTATTGCAGGTCCCGCATGGCAGTGAAACCCTATTCAATACACGAGAAGCGTCACAAAACATTGGACGCTTCCCAGATTTAGGTTTTCCCAGTCTTCGCGATTTGACTTCTCTGTAGATGCCAAATCGTTTGCCTCTCAACGCAGTCTGTGTGGGCTTTACTTATGAGGGATTTGGATCTCGCTTCAGCTAAACTTTGGGTGGTTTAAAAATCAATATTTCAATTTTCCCGGTGGTTTGTAACTTTGTTATGGTGATGAGTTCTCGCTGGGCCGTGGTGAGGATTCATAGAAAAATCTCTTTAGTGTATGTATTTTTGCGAGAATCTACCTGAGCTTATCTGACCTTTGAATCTACTTCGCAGTACATGTATCGTGGACGTGAGATGCATCAGTGTTATGAAAGAGGGCCACTGCCAGTAATGGGTTTGGAATCTGACGTTGGTTCTTCCACTAGAATCTGGAGTGCATGAATCTGTTGCCATTATCGGTGGATCTACATGAATCTCTGAGTGGATAACGATATATATTTTTTAAATTATTAGCTAAAAAATTGGAATTTGTTTTTTTCGCTGCCAAGGTCTTCCGTCTTCGAGAAGCTAAAACGATTGAAAATTCCTCTTTTTCATGGGTATGGA